>CM072810.1:15843464-18243464 GCA_037013495.1 Hippophae tibetana
AGGCACAACTCAAAAAGGGTCATCTTCGAATTACTGACGGAAAATAGAATGCGGTTTGTTTCCTGTTTCTTGAGATGGTGTTCAGCATAGTCTCGAGCTTCTTGACCATGGTAATCCTGTTCATAACCTCCCAATGGTTGCCTTTTTTTCGATCATCAGGGGGTCCAATCCTTCCTCCCAACTGTCATCTTTCCGGGCCACGGAATCAGATTTTGGGGTATCTGACCACGAGGGTTCAGGTGTCATCATCGGGGTAGTGGAGAATGAAAGTTTGCTCCTTGAGTACAAGACATAGTAGTCGAATTTTCCTGAGGGTTCTCCAAGGAGATCGACCTCTGGGTCACCTGCTTCATACCTCTCTCGTAACTTCTGCTGCGAGGATTTCTTCTTCTTCTTGTGTTTGGGTTTGGGTCCTCGCTCTCTTTCGAGTTCGAGTTCTATTTCTCTTTCCTGAGCATTTTCAAAACAGGCTTCGCAGTCGCAGTCACCCCACCAGGTGTGGCCATCTTCATCCTTTCCTTGGTTTATGGGCGTACCATCCAAATGATAAGCGATGGTGGGGAATTCCCAACTTGCAGCGGGCATCAGTGCCCCTCTCTCGAATAGAGGAGTGAGAGCGGTAGGTGTATAGATTGCTTGATAAACAGGGGCCCCACTGTGCTGGTAGGCAATGATCGGGAATTCAAAATCTGCAGCAGGTAATAAGAATCCTTGGTCGATTTGAGGAGCTACTGATGTCACAGTAGAGTAGGTCGATCCAGTTTCATCTCCGGAGGAACTTTCTGCTTTACTGGCCTCTGCCTGCCAACGGTTATCATTGCTACTTCTGGGCGTTCTTCAATTGCGAGCGGAGCCTAGCACTAGTAGGTGCGATGGGGTACCATGGAGCGAATGCTCTCTGTGGGGTGCTGATTACATCCTTGGATGGGTTCCAGAGCTTCTGATCAATGAGGTCTTGAATCTTATGCTTAAGGTCGTAGCAGTCGGAAGTCCAATGGCCTGCTCCGTGCATATGGTAATCACATCGAGCATTCGGATTATACCATTTTGGCAGTGGATTTGGCGGAGAAATTTTGTGTTATATGTGGTACAGGGGAGATGAGTCCTGCTGTGATAAAGTCTGGAAGTCACTGTGATTGTAAGAACGGCAGAGGATCGAACTTTCTCGGCCCTTTTTTCTTGATGTTGGGACGAGTTCGAGATGGCCCTTGAGCTTGGTCTTCCGCTGATGCGACATCTTTCCTCTATCTAACCCATTGCTTGGTGAGTTTTTGCTTGTCGTGAGCTACCCGGGCGAAGCTCCTTCTTCTTCAAAACGCACTCGAACTCGGGCTCCACGAGGCGTGATGAGCTGCGATGAATCGAACATAACCTTCTGGCCATTGACTGCATTACTAGATGGACCAGCATTATCATTCCCATGCGAGGGAAGCGGATTCTGCATCACACTCGGCTTCTCTTCCGGTGGTTCAAACTTCAGAAGTTCTTTGTCAATAAGATCTTGCACCCGGTGTCTCAGATTGTAACATCTATCAGTCCAGTGCCCTGCTCCTCCCATGTGATATTCACACCTGGCATTAGGATTATGATTCCTGGGAGGTGGATCTGATACTGGTCTGGGAGGTATGGGTGTAACCAACTTGGCTGCCAGCAGCTGCGGAAGCAATTGTGATAATGATACAGGAAGAACGCTTCATTTTGAGATTAAGACCTTCATTAGGATATGAATAGCCTATATGTCATTACCCTATCCCCCCACAGGGGGCAGAACTAACTCGATAAGATCAAGATCCATTGAATCCCTGTGTAATCAGTATGTATGCCTGCAGTGGACTCTGTCCTCCCGCGATGTACGGCGGTCATCATAAACATCAGCATCTTGTAAATCCGCTACTGATTCAATCCATCCGGATAGATCGTCCGATGATATAACCCTGAAGGAAAGACGGACTTGTCTTCATATGAATGAGAGGTTCATTGGTGCAGCTCTAGCAAATTTACCAAGAGCGTTGATGGCTTTGTTTCCTCCACCATCCGTGCTGGAAATTTCTTCTGACTCGGTGACAGTAGTTGATGCCAAGCTCTCTTCGTCACTTCCCGTACTATCTGAGTACTCTGATTTACTGTAATCTGATGACGATTAACATGCTTGCTGCACATCGCCACTCTCATTCCCAGCGGCTAGTCGCCTGATTCTTCTCTCTTTCCCGGGGGGTGGTAGGAGCGAGAAAGCCTCTCCGTCCCTTATCTAAATTCCCATGTCACCCTGTCTTGTTGTAGCAGAAGACGATTCCGGCTTCTGGTCAGAGGGCCTCTGGAAAGGATAGGGATGAATGATGCCTGGAACTTCAAGGTAGCTTTCCCGTTTGACTCGGTCTTCCTTAGATTGGATTCCGTTCCGTCAGGCTCGTCGAGATCACTATCGATCTCAATTGGTCTATTTATTCCGATGGCGTGGAACTTTAACAGCCTTCTGATGATCCATTTTATAAGTGACTTTAACAGCCTTCAGCTGAGAGACATCATCACATGGGTCAGGACCCCAAGCGTCTATAGCTCTCAGAGCACTGTTTGCCCAGTTGAGCTGTTGATGTATCAGACTTTGACCTTCTGGCTTCCCTTTGGTCATCACAATGAGCTGAGCTAAATGAGCAGCATCGCCATCCACTTGTAAGATATCAAATAGAGGGAATACTGTAGCTTCGATCTGTTCCAAGTGATGGATTAACCCAGACAGGCTTGTAAGCAGCTGCAATGGACTTGCTATAAACACTCTCATAGACGTAGTCTAGGAGTGCTATCTTTCTTCTTGAGAAAGGCCTGAATGCCAGCCAGTCATCTCGGATTTTTCTCCTTGAGTCCTCAGTCATCCTTTAGCCATCTTTCCCTACGTGGGTCACGCAGGTACTCTTCATGTTCCCTCTGTAGCTCCTGTCTCTCCGATAGGCGAGGAGGCTTAGACCGAACGGGAGTCCCGCCAGTACTCTTTTTTTTGCCTAAAATTCAAGTGTCAGATGAGTGGCAAGATCGAGGACTTTCATCCCCGTAATCCACCACGCTACGCTGCAGCATTGAAATGGATTTTCGACCGTAGAAGGATGGCGTAGATTCTTTTTCCTTGTCCTCAAAGCTCAAGAGGACACCATCATCTGACGTGCGTACCGAACCACTTCGCAATGTATGAGATCTCGAGGCTTGTACTCAATAGCCCGGATCTTCACCTCGTTCGGATTTCTCCGCTTTGGAGTAATGTGCTGACCATCAAGACTGGCCTGTAGATAGACCGCGTCACACATGTCTGATAGCCGGTCACGTGGTAGCTTCGTAGCTGGAACTATGGTGTTGAACACCTGAGAACATACCCGCCACACGATGACAAGGGCGCTAAGGAACCTTCCAACATGTTGAAACCATGGGTTTTGATCTTCAATCTTAATGAACGGTTTAAATGGGGGTCGGATAAGGAACAAGTGAAGTTGGGATAGACATTGAAGTAAATCGGACCATCATGCAAGGGTGCTTGCACGGCCCCTAGAAGAGCATCCTTGAAACTGTGATGACGAGTGTCTAATGCACAAACCAATGCAGATGTATTAAGATCTTTCCTAGTGAGAGGTCTAATGCCTACTTGCAACATGCCGAAATGGATGAAATGCAGACCCATGCTACGAAATCTCCTAATCTTATGAACATCTAATATATTAGCATTGGAATGTAGTGTCATTATTTTGTGACACCTGAGAGACACCTTCTTGGATCTCTGTATTAGAAAGACTACGGAGTCAAAAAGCTTGAAGATAGCCTTGACTTTAGGGATATAGACATCCGTAGGTTTGATTTTAGGCATCCTCGTAGAGGGTAGCCTTTCATCGATGTTATTGGAGCACGATGCTACGGCGTCATCATCACCGGTATTGGAAACAAAGGCAGAAAAACTATTTTAAGGCCTTCAGACTCCATTACCCCATCTGATCTACGACCATCCTCATCTGATGCTGAAGAAATCAGGTGTACTAGGTCTTCTTGTCCCTGGGCATCCTCCATGAGATTCACAGATGCGCTGCTCCCTACCGGTGCACTTACCGAATGTGGCGGGAGAGGGCTTTGGAAAATCTAGTTGGAACTGCTGGGGGATGAAGAGACCACTACTTTGCCTTGAAAAATGAGATCTTGGACCGCATGCATGAGAGAAAAGCACCAATCAGTTGTATGGCCCGGACCTTGATTGAATTAACAATGAGCGTTTGGGTTATATATGGGAAGAGGATTGGGTGGTGGTCTGGGTGCTAGCAGTGTTAAGAGCCCCCTTTCGACCAAAACTTTGAAAACCGGTTGGTTGTCCCAATGGCGTCAAATTCCTAGGAGGTCTTATAGGTCGCCCAGGTGATGAGACAGCTGGCTACCAAGTAGCAGGAGGAATAATTTGTTGGGGGGCATATGAGGTGGGTTTAGTGACAGAAAAGGTCGAGACAGTGGCTGCTACCGCGGAAGATTTGGATGTGTTAAGGCTAACCAACACTTCTCCCTTCTCAGGCTTGGCTTTTCGCGAACTTTGAGACGATGTGGAGGACACTGGATAAGGCCAGGGTTCCAAACCTTTAGCTATTTGCTATTTTCTTTCGACGTCGGAGAGGAAGCTGTTTTTTGTTTGATAGAAAGTTCGCTTCCCCGTGATTTGACAGGTTTCAAAGTGGTTCGAATCCCTTTGCCGCTGGAGATACGAGACGCTCCTTCTTTCAAATGAAAATACTAAGGCCAAGAAAGCCGATTCTTAGAAAGTCAGATGGAAGGGTGGTCGTGGATCACTCCATAGGCCGTCCATAGTCCATTAACGCCTCGTAGTACCACTTACAGTACTCGCAGAGCGATTGAGTCCAATATTTTCACTCAATCTGCTCAACGAGGAAAGAAGCATCGTCGTCGACGAGAGAGATCCTCTATAAGTAAGTCTCTCTACGTAACCCCAATCGGGCTTACAGCTCTCAACTAACATCCATCTTACCATACCAATCTGATAACAGCTCACCAGAAAACCTTCCGGAAAGCCTAACCAGACTGATAAAGGCATAGGTTTTTCTTCCTGGAGAGAGGGCGACAAGAATGTGCCGAAACCAGTGACGATTGGTTTTGGGGTGAATGTTACAAGGCTTACAGGAATACCTCCTGTAACCAGCCCCTCTTAGTCTCAGATAGGTCTGAATGTTATCACACCCGCTTCATCGCCGGCATTAGAGCCACAGCGAACCAAGCTGACCTACCGCTATCACTAAACTAGACCAAATGACGTAGTAATTCTTCGGGCACTACACAGTATTGAGGTTCCGGCTGAGTTCCACCAATGGGACGCCCCAGTCAGCTGATCTACGACCACCCTAGTGTTGCGCAGTATGCGTATTGGTTGATCTCTTGAAGGATATGCCCAATCGTATTTGGCTGGGGATGGGAAAGTTTGGGCGCTGGCAACGAATCATTTACGAGAATCCCCCGATCTAAATCCTTCTGTCGTATGAGAGGCCACAGCCTAGATTAATGCAACGCCAAACCTGTTATAAAGAAAGGCAAAGAACCTTTGTAGGATGATACTATGAACCCTAATGGAGCCAAGGAGAAACCAGTTGCGGGCCAGGGTGAGACTTCGAAAGCTGCTGAGAGTGTAAAGCCAGTCACACGAGCGGATCGAAATAAAAAATAAAGAACAGCGTGGGATTGGTAGGTTTTCGGTTGCGCCTAGTCTGGATGACCATGAAGTGCAACGAGTTAATGCTGCTACGAATGAGGAACAAGCCCATTTTCTTTATAATAATAATAAGAATGGGGTTATGTTGAATCCTTGGTATCAACACTGGTATCCAATTCTAAGGTGAAAGCTAGTGTGCCCGTGCCTGATGCAAGGGTAGAGAAGGAAAATACAAACGGAAGTTTGAATGAAAAACACGCTCTTGAACCTGAGAATTCTGGTGCATGTGATAATAGAACGCAGGAGAATGTAGATCAATTGGATCTCGACAAGGCGATCAGATATAGAGAGTTGAATAGCTTAACCATTTCAGATGCACTCTAAAACTGTGATGGATACGTTCCAGTTGATATCGACTGTACCCCTCAAACGTGTAGATGATGTGAAAATACTTATAACACTTATACAAATCAAAATGGGGGAGATATAAAAAAGATGCAGGGTCGTTTGTCTGCATGGTTAGTCAAACATGGGCTAGTTCATAGATCTTTGGGCTTCGATTACCAAGGAATAGATACTTTACAAATAAAGCCAGAGGATTGGCATTCCATTGCTGTCGTTTTATATGTATATGGTTACAATTATTTACGTTCCCAATGTGCCTATGATGTAGCACCAGGTGGACTGTTAGCTAGTGTGTACCATCTTACAAGAATAGAGTATGGTATAGATCAACCGGAAGAAGTATGCATAAAAGTATTTGCTCCAAGGAGCAATCCAAGAATTCCGTCCGTTTTCTGGGTTTGGAAAAGTGCGGATTTTCAAGAAAGGGAATCTTATGATATGTTGGGAATCTCTTATGATAATCATCCCCGTCTGAAACGTATCTTAATGCCTGAGAGTTGGATAGGATGGCCTTTACGTAAGGATTATATTGCTCCTAATTTTTATGAAATACAAGATGCTCATTGAATAATCAGAAACTCACTACAATTCCAAATATTGAAAGAATATTTGTACATTCTCTTATAGATCAGAAAGATAAAGTCTCATTCACATATTATAGATAGGCTAAAAAAAAGAAAATTTGAGGGGTTCATTAAGATTTTCAAATTTTGAAATAGAATTTTTTCGTATGAGCCGGGTCAATGTTATATAAGATGAAACTAAAAGAATTCATGATGCAGAACTATGTACCGCGCACATCACTTAGATAGGTTCCAGAAAGTTACATGGGATAAAATCAAGAAATAGAACATAAAAAGGAAATAGAAAGAAATAAAAGGATGAAGGGGGCCAGATTCTATTTGTACTCTATCTGAGATACCTCTTGGCTATTCACACCCTTCAACCCCGCTAGACTAGTACTTTCAACCAAAAAATGGATTTGAATATGTATGAAGTATTAACGTTCTTTTTGAAGGAGAGGAAAGATGGTATGAACAAATAAAAAAGAAGAGGAAACAAAATCATATTTTTTATACATATTTTCTATACATATACTTTGACTCATCTCTAAATATTCTAGAAATCTAAGAGGTATATATCCACACCCTGAAATGTATATATATGTATAGTGATTTATACTATTATGATTTCATACTCTTAATGAATATGTATGTCGACCCATACCAATGAATTTGTAGAATAGATACTCATATAAATGACTCATGTGCCAGGAACCAGATTTGAACTGGTGACACGAGGATTTTCAGTCCTCTGCTCTACCAACTGAGCTATCCCGACCATTCACAACGCACCATCCTTATTCTAATAGATAGCTTGGGTCTATGTCAATTAAAAAGAGAAAAAGGGATTCCAAAGTTTTATCCAAGCCTCATGGAATTTCTTGGATCTTCCAAAATGAAACTTCCAAAGTTTCATTAACGTATGAGTAATGGTATGTATTGTAAATCATTCCAATTTTAAATTGGAATTACTTTTGCTCAAAGATATTGATTTGTCCGCATATCATATGTATCACAGGGCTTGTGATAATAAAAATATTTCTGATCAAATCAATTTGTGAATGCGAAAGATTCTAGTTAGAATGAATGAGAAACATAACGAATTTTGAACCGCTAACGAAAGAAATGAGGGGATAAATAATTAGGGAATCAAATAGGCCTTTTTGGGGATAGAGGGACTTGAACCCTCACGATTTCTAAAGTCGACGGATTTTCCTCTTACTATAAATTTCATTGTTGTCGATATTGACATGTAGAATGGGACTCTATCTTTATTCTCGTCCGATTAATCAATTCTTCAAAAGATCTATCAGATTATGATGGAGTAAATGATTTGATCAATGAATATTCGATTCTTTTTTCATATCCATTCTAAAAAAAAGATTCAGGTCGTCATTAATCATTTTCAGATAGTATTTCAGTACGTATATCGTATATATAGGGTATCCTTTCGGAAGTTTCGATGGAAGGATTCCTTTACTAACGCAACGCAGCCAACTCCATTTGTTAGAACAGCTTCCATTGAGTCTCTGCACCTATCCTTTGTATTGCTTTCTGAACCCTTGTTTGTTTTCAGAATCAGAAAACTGGATTTGGCTCAGGATTGCCCATTTTAAATTCAAGGGTTTCTCTGAATTTGAAAGTTCTCACTTGGTAGGTTTCCATACCAAGGCTCAATCCAATTAAGTCCGTAGCGTCTACCAATTTCGCCATATCCCCTTTCTTTTTTTGTGATTAGTGTTACGTTATAATGCCGTTCTCCTTTTTCTTTCCTTCCTATTATATATACTTATGCTATGCTGGAAACGCCGAATTCATTAGTTCATTAAATAGTGGCTGTAAACAACATACTTACATGTTTAGACTCCCCCGGAATCTAAATGGTAAATGAGAAAAAGGAAAGAGGGGAGAGCACTTAGACAATTCACTTGGAGTACAGGGAAGTCTACTGGTAGGAATTCCTCAGGGCGTATTACGGTTTTTCACCGAGGGGGTGGATCGAAGCGATTGCAGCGAAGAATTGATCTGAAACGAAGCACTTCGTCTATGGGCATTGTAGAAAGGATAGAATATGACCCTAATCGTTCTTCTCGGATCGCTCCAGTACGATGGATCGAGGGGGTGCACAAGTACGAAATTAAGATTGCACAAGTACGAAATTAAGTTTGCACAAGTACGAAATTAAGATTGATCGAATCAATCGATCCAATTTAAATAGATTACGGATCAATCGGATTCAATCGATCCAATCTAAATAGATTACGGATCGATCGGATTCAATCGATCCAATCCAAATAGATACTTACGATCGATCAGATTCAACTGATCTAATCCGAATAAATTATGGATCACATTGAATTTAAAAGGTGATCGGAGATAGTTGCATCGTACTTGTGTCTTTTATTGAGTCTTTTTGTACTTGTGTCTTTTAAATTGTAAGTACGAGAAATTTTTTTATTTTATATACCAGATAACAGTTGGTTCATGTGCAAAGTAGATAGTTGCATCGTGTTTTTTAAATGTATTGAGTTTTTTAAGTTGCAAGTATAGATAATAACATTTGCTTAATGTGAAAATGAGATAGTTGCATAGTGTCTTTTAAATTGGTACTGAGTCTTTTAAATTGCAATTAGGAGAAATTTTCTTATTCTTTTATACCAGAGAACAGCTGCTTATGTGTCACCCAAAGTCTGAATACATGCAGGACCACACCAATGATTGTGGAGCAGTGTTTGTCGCGAGTATGAGTCGTGTGTTGACATCCGGAAGGGATGCTTCCAACACAACCCACGTCAGGTTACCCACGCTGACTTCAAGCAAAATTTGCAACATGATTTCATCATGTTCGCAGGTTTTTTCAGAGCCAAAGCTAAAAATAAAATAAGACAAAAGGCAATATTCCATAATAAAAATAAAATCTGTTTGGTTGATCGTACAAATATTTTTAAAAGATAACATAATCTGTCAAAAAAGGAAGAAAAAAGCAGGTTTTTTCAGAGCCAAAGCTAAAATAAAATAAGACAAAAGGCAATATTCCATAATAAAAATAAAATCTATTTGGTACAAATATTTTTAAAAGATAACATAATCGGTCAAAAAAGGAAGAAAAAAGGGGTGCAGAAATAAATTATCATGGTTTTCATCTTTATATCTAGGGCAAATAACCCAATAAAACAGGTAAATAGTCCTTAACTTCTTATCTACACAGCAACGTAGCTTTATCACAGACAGGTATATAGCAGAAGAACATGGAACTAAAGAAATTCATTTTTGGGTTCCTAGACAGGTATGTTGCTTTTATGAAGATGAGATGGTGATTCACATTCAAAAGATCACCTAAATCTTCATTTCTTTACCAAAAACCCAGCTGAATGGAAGAAGGGATGCTTTCTTTTGCCTTCCTTGAGCTCTCTCTTCCAGCCTTCTAATCCTCGGTGGCAATCCACATACGAAATCTTGTGCTCTATGCCCTTCACCAGAAAGACCAGTCAACTGTTCCACTTTCCATCTTCCAACCAGAAACTCCAAAATATCAGCATAATCCTTAGCAGTATAAACCCCAAGCTTTTGAGCTACTGCTGAGTAATGCTCAAAAAGATTATCATCAATACCATCGTACATCAAGTGCGCAGGCATTGATATTTTTTTCTTCATCATATCAGCTAAAGCCACAACAGTGCCATCAGGGTCAATCTCAAAGAGCTTCTCTACTATCTTTGTGTAGGCAGTTTCATGACGTTTCTCATCTGCAGCGATTGTTCCACATATCTGCGCCAATTTGACGTCTCCATACTCTTTGGCTAACCTGGCTGTGTTCCCATGAGAAACGAAGGTTGCCCTCTCTTGAAATGAAGTATAGATGAAGCCAAGGTATGGATTGTTTTCCGTTTTAGGGTCCTGTAATAAAAGTACACAATGTTAACAGCTGTAATAAGTTAAATAGATTTAGCAAAATGAGGAGTCAAAACCATTAAACGATATAAATTTTATATAGCATTTCAAAACAAGTCCTTAACAAGAGCACATCCATAGCAAAACCACAAGTAGTGGTTTCCCTGATAGCCCCACTATTGCATCTCATAGACCAAAATAAACTCCATTCGCAACAACTATTTCCATCTTTTTCAAAACTCAAGAAAGAAATAGAGTTTGCCTAAAAATTGAGAGAACACAGAGGTCACCAACATCGTCCAACCAAGTTTTTAGTTTCACATACAGTAATGTAATATATTATAAGAAATATCAACAACTATTGCCATCTTTTTTTCAAAACTCAAGAAAGAATTAGAGTTTGCCTAAAAATTGAGAGAACACAGAGGTCACCAACATCGTCCAACCAAGTTTTTAGTTTTACATAATGCAATATATTATAAGAAATATAATGAAATATGGAAGAGTAATTTAATCCCTTTACTTATACAAAAAAGATGTGACCTAGTTGTTAAGTCCCACATCGGTCAAGGATATTTCTTCCGCTGCACATATAATCTTGGGTAATCCTTCATCATATCACTTAAGTTTTGAGGTGGAGTTAGACTCAAGTCTAACATGGTATCAGAGCTGGTTCTCTGACCCCCCATCGAACTTCGTGCCGAATTTTCGTGCCGTAAATCCGGACTCTAACCAATGTGGAGGGAATGTTAAATTCCACATTGGTCAGAAACATTTCTTTTGCTGCACATACAAGCTTGGATAATCCTTCACCTTATAACTTAAGTTTTGAGGTGGAGTTATGGCCAAGTCTAACACTAGTCACATAAGTTAAAGAATGTGTCATTTAGTCCTTTCTATTTTAAAAAAGGTCTAAAAAAAAAGAAATTTAATAATTTTAAAATTATTTTATTAAAAATATTATCAAGAGTATCACCCTTATTTCACTGTTAAATAATACCTCGGCATTATTTCCTTTAAAAAATGTTATCAATAAAATATTTATTAATACTAATAAAATTTCCTTATTTGGCTCATTTTTTATAAGTAAAAAAGATAATAGATACTTTTTTATAAATAAAATGATTAACGAACACCTTTTTTTATTTGGAGTACTAAACAACACTTTTACTCAAAAAAAAACCCAAGGCATTTATAAATGCCCTATAATGAAATAGGAGCCACAAAATCAGAGCATGAACATTGAAAAATCTTAATAATTGTGACATTTCACATCTTTCCAACCATCTTCACACAATAAGGGTGCGTTTATCATATCGTATCGAATTAGACTAAATTGAGTAACATACAAATTATATATAATTTGGCGTAACTTTGTGCTAAGAAGCTTGACAAATCTAAATAATGTTTTTTTTTCTTAAGAAAAAAAAGGTGAGTAAAGAAAATAAATGAAAGATGAAAAATTACTGAACCAAAATTATATTATTAAAATTTTGTAATAAAATTATGACAAGTTTTTCCACCAAAGAGTTATCTGGTGTAAACCTATTAAGATCCAAATATAACATATAAAAGAATAGTTAACCTACCTAATAATAGTTTCAACTTTTAGAAGAATTGGTAGCTAATTCTTCTCCAACATAGTAATAGAGCGTAAGGTCCTAAACTCAAACCTCGTCGACTCTAAAATTTTCACCAATATTAAATAGACCTATTTCTTTCACTTCTACTTCACTTAAAGTTGATGGGCCTTACAAAATGTTATTTACTATCTACTCATTTGATAAGATTATATCAAATTCTACTTAATGTGCCTTCAAATCTACTCAACCCATACGTGAGAGCCCTCACACTCGTTTATTTAACTCACAAGTGAGAATCCATTAATTCAAAAAGAGAACTTCAAAACTATCTACTCAACCCACAAATAAAAACTCATCATACTCATCTACTTAACCCACAAGTGAGAGCCCATTAATTCAAAGAAAGTGTTAAAAATTAAAAATTAAAAAACATTAAATGAGGGGACATATTGAGATATAGGAGAATAATTTGTCTATATCCTAACAACTTGAATTTTTAGGAGAATGAGTTGCTTATCATTGGAGATCTCCAACAAAACCCAATCCTCTCTTTTAGGGGTTGTACCATTTTTTTAATCAATAATTTGGTCCCTACCAATGAAATTTTTTATAATTAGATCCTCAACATTTCTTATATAGTCTTGTCAAACCATACACCTAACTTGCTAAAATTTATATATCCTGCCATTATCAAACATGCCCTAAAATTCCTTAGTGCTTCCATCCAAAACACATAAATTTATAAGTGATAAAAAATGCTTAAAATTAACCAGGATCTTACCATTCCTGAACCAATGAGATACTGAACAGTCTTCTCAATTTGCTTCATGTCTACTCGTCCAGAGAGATAAAGATACTTGTTGAGAAGGTCTCCATGCCTATTCTCTTCTGCTGTCCAAGCTCGAGTCCATATTGCCCAAGAATTAAGGCTTGCACCAGTTTCATCTCGAACTCCATCAAGGGTATTAAGCATGGTCTGGTATGTTGGAAGGGCTTCTTCGGTGATCATATCTCCAACTAAAACAACAAAATAGTCATCAGGAACTTCCTTAGCTCTTTCCCTCAACTCTTTGACTTGTTCATAAAATTCCTCAGAGTCAGGGTCTGGTAGAAAGTCTTGTGGTTGCCAACACTTCTCAACGGGCTTTAAATGCACCAGTATGTTATCCTCAGCCCAGTCTTCCAAGGATTTGAAGATCTCAATCTTTTGAGGTGGCATGGAATGAGTCACTTGAACATGTACCTCCCTTGGTGGTAAGCGGGGCTTCTTCAAATTTTCCACATCTCTATAGTAAAAAAAAGAATGATCTTATAAAAATACACATCCAATGAACACTTAGCAATTACAAATCATCTAGTCTATGATGCTACAGAACTATAGATATGATCAAAGCCAGTGTATGTTCAAGAACATATTATGTAAAACATTTTAACTGGACAGTAAAAAGAAAGGTTTACCTATCAACTTATTTCAACGAAGGGCTTTAGTGTTGAAGTTTAATAAGACTATAATGCACTTGATATGGAAAAAGATAACAAAAGACAAACTCAAAGTGCTCTAAGGAAGTTTAATGCTTTCCAATTTCTCAATATTTGCTATCCACAGAGAAGTGAGAACATGGAAAAACATTGTAACTTTTAATAATGACCTAAGGGAGAAATATAGGATATATCCTAACCTATACCCCCTTACTCAATTTGGTTCCTAACTTCAAAAGTCTAGGTACTTTATTCCAAAACCTTACGAGACATACATTTGATACCTAACCTTATAAAGAAACTAGACAGTTTTGTCAAAACAATGTTGGCATGTTACAGTCACAGTAGGTTGACCCAAATTATTTTCCTCGCGGGAACCATCATCAAAGCCTAGTATTTGGGACATTTAACTCCGGGTTGGCACCAAACCCCATATGTTAATACTTATAAATAGTGCAATTTCTACTACTTGCAGAGGTAAAAGGGGGGCGGGGGAAAAATTCGATGAGAAAATATGAAAGAAAAGACCAATTTAGATTGGAAGGAATTGTATCATCAAACAATTGTTGCAGGTTATTAAGAGTTTTCTAGTTAATCAATTCTTGAACGTTCCCAAATTCTCCAAAAGGTACCCGTTAAATTAAAAAAGAAACATGCGCACAAAAAAATGAAGGATAATTTAATCCTTTTAATTTTTTATTATGAGTTTTACTTTTTGTCTTTTTGTCTATTTCTCATTCTCTCTCCTCTCCTCTCCTCTCTCTCACATTCTCTATTTGCATAAAATCCTCAAACTTTTCTTCTTCTACAACTCTCTCGTTTATTTCCTCTTTTAGAAAAGAAAATATGTTTTTGATTTTCTTAACAAAATTGAATTGTCTCTACACAAGACCCAAAAATAAAATTTAATCCTATCATATGTTATGCACATGAAAAAAGAATAAATAATTAGAATGAATTTTATACAAATAGTGATAGGGGTGAGAAAGAGAGGAAAGAGAAGGGGAAAAAGATGAAAGAAAATAACTAATAAAACAAAAATGACTAAATTGCCTCACTTTTTTGTGTGCATAATTTTAATATTTGGATACTTTAAGGTATCACTAAATAACTTGGGCAATAATGGGTAAAAATAATAATATAGGTACATGTAAGGTACAGGCCATTTGAAAAGTTAAGTGAAATGGCAAAGGAAGGAAAGCATGAACAGACCAACAAAGGGAACAAACTGAGAAGAAAACTTAAGTTATCATAACTTATGAAACTATATGGGTGAAACTGACCGAGAAGGTTAGACAAGGGCACATAACAGAAATATGGGACCTGCCAATCAAATGAAATAACACCACAAGTTGTTTGACATTAGACTAAGATGGGAACTAAAAAGTGTAAGAGGCTAATATTAATAAAAACTATAATATTATTATAGAATTTATAAGAAATGGGATTGAAAAACCAATTATTCTTATAAATTATATAGTATCAGAATTTTAATGGATTTTGTAAAAACATAAGACTCTTCTTAAAATATAAATAAATAAAATGATAGAATTTATAAGAAAGTCTCTACGTCAACCTTTTGGTATTAGAAAAAGATTTATCTTCAAATAAAAATTCTTAAACTAAATACAATAATTTCATTGAATATGAAACAACTATCAATTAAATCAAAAACAAATGAAAACATAAGCATTAAAAGATATAAAAGAAAACACATGGTTTAAAACGTGTAAAAGATAAGCCATAAAAAACAAAAGGGCGATAGTTCCAATGAATCTATTAAAATAACTAAAACAAGCCAGAGACCTAACTCTCAACTAATGAATAATTGCATACGTGTTTGTGTGCGCATATAGACATTAATACACATATAATAATGCATGCAAATCCCCAGTTTGAAGAAGACAAACCGGAAAATCCACGTTCGTAATTCATATCAGGGTCAGAAAATCCCACAACATGATCAAACTGAAAAGAAACTTAAAATGACCAAAATTAGCAAAAAAATCAGCACTAAATAGACCAACTAAAGAGATGTCCTTAAAGATAATTCAATAATATGACAATAAAACTATATACCGAGTGGGAGACCCATTGGCATAGATTGGGAAAGGGGGGAAAAAAGATTGAAACCCATTTCTAGCCCAAAAGCATCGCCCACCCCATTGATAGATTGCCTAATACCAAGATATAAGTTACAATTAAGGAAAAAAAATTAACACTGAAATTATGATCATCGTATAGAAAAAGCAACGAAAGACTAAATAAATGTGGGAAATGATACTCACTTGGAGGCGGATTGGAGATTAATGGAGGCCATGGAAATTCTAGAAGATCTGAGATTGTGGGATTTGGAAGAGAAGCTGGGGATTGGGTTCGACATAGTTGAATTAAGTCTGAGAGCCATTTCTCTTCTTGTTTAAGAAAGATTCTAGCTTGTGATTTGGCAATTGAGATTTGCTAAGAGATCAAAAATTGTAGTCCTGTATGATCTCTGAGAAGAAACAACTACTTCGAGTTGGAGACGAGAGGGAGAGAATCGGGAGAGAAAAATCAGAGAAGGACGAGTTACACGAATCGAAGAGAATCAATTTGGGTCGAAAGGTTTATGCGCTTACGTTATATAATAAAAATAATATTTCTATTAATATTTAAATAATCATAATTTAATTTAAAAATATTTAATTAAATATTATATTTATTTTTTTAATAATAAAAATATATGATATAAAAATAATAAAAATATTATTTTTATTATTTTATTTTACTTCTTAATTTTAAAAAAATAAATTTAAAAAAATAATAAAAATAATTGTAACAATCATTTTATATATAACTTACTTATTTTTATTATTAAAATTTTATTATTATATTATTTTAAATTAAACGTAGTTTAATATTATTTTTATTTTTAAAATTTTTAAAAATATTATTTATTTTAATACTAAAAAAATTGCTATATTGTGACACCCGATACATTTTCTTACCTAAAATGCCTAGACTAGCACATCTAGTTTTTTTTCCCTCTTTTCCTTTCTGTATATTACGTTGGTTATGGATATAGATGAAAATTGTTTATAAAATGTAACATTTTTCATCCGTATTATACATTTTTGATGATTTTTTTTTATCTATTTTCAAAAATTCCCACCTACTTTCAGGAATTTAAAAACATTTCTGACAACTTTTCAAAAAAGTAAAAAAAAAGAAGTTGTATTATAGCTCAGGACATCAATGTGTCGTAACATATACAACATATGTTTATTAAAAAAAAAAGAGAATTCATTTTAATATTGATTCTAACTGATCACACTTTAAGGTTATTCAATAAATAGTTAAAATAATCAATTTTGTAAAAGACCTAAATTTTGGTTTTATTTAATTTTATTGTTCGTTATTTAATTAAAGATATAAAAATAATAATTAAATAGTAAGTGAAAAACACATAATATATATATATATAAGTAATGGGGAAAATATAAAATTAAATCTATTGATACTATTTAATTTTATTGTTATTTATTAATTTAAAAATATATACATACTCTTAAAAATAAATGAAAACAATAAGTAAATATAATAAATTAAAATTGTTAGTTCTATTTATATTTTATTATTATCAATTATTTTAAATATATGAATACATGTAGTAAATGATTAAATGAATAATAAATCAGTAGATGTCTTGAAAGACAAAAAGAAAATGAACTACTATCCTGCCGACACAACCATAGGGTCATTAATCTACAATGTAATTACACTTATAACAATTCTTACTAGTATGGAAGAATATTTCTACCGACCGCCAATATTTATAATTGTCCTCTAGTGTTGAAAAATAAAATATGTATTTATCATTTTTATAAGAATAAAATATATTTTATTATTTTTACAAAAATAATTTATTAATAAATTTTCTATTAAATAATAA
Source organism: Hippophae tibetana (assembly GCA_037013495.1). Lineage (NCBI taxonomy): Eukaryota > Viridiplantae > Streptophyta > Magnoliopsida > Rosales > Elaeagnaceae > Hippophae > Hippophae tibetana. Next base: position 15,860,994 of record CM072810.1, read on the forward strand.
TGATAATAAAATATAATTAATATTAATAATAAAATAATTTTTTTTTATATTTTTATTGTAATAATTATTAATAATAAAAATTATTAAGATAACATCAATAATTATTAATATAATTTTATAATTCAATAACATGATATGATTTATCAATTTGTACGGTATCATTGTATTAAATTTATATGTATCTTTTAAGGGAAAAAAATCAAAAGTATCAAGGTTTAAGAAATCTTCATAAATACCCTTTAGGTTTTAAAAAAAATTAAAAATATCCTTGAAAACATAACGGAAGTTAAAACTAACACTCATCAAAAATACCCCTAAAGTTATGGAAGAAGAAAAATAAACCAAGAAATATTAGATATAAAAACAGAAGACATTTCAAGATATTTTTCACAGAAAATGGTAATAAGTAAAAAGAAATTTGAAGAAATTCAGAAAGCAAAATTAAATCTTAAAGAAGTAGATGTATTTAAAGACCATCATTTTTATTAAGAAAAATATTTCCTAGAAAAAATATAATCTATTATAGCATAAGTAATAAGGAAATGAGCATTAAAATTACAGATACAAAAGGAAGATATAATATACCATTAATTGATAAAGAAACTATATTGAACAAATTATCAAAAATTCTTCGAAAATATAAAGAAAAAATTGGATACATCCATTTAGGAGGAATCCAAATATTAATAAAAGCTTATTTTAGAGAATGAATAGATACACCAATAAAAATAAGTTTATTAGACAACAGAATAATAAATAGACAATATGCTTTATTAGGAATGATCCATGGAAATTTAGGATACTAAAAACTAAAGTTTACAGCATATCCTAGATTTGCTATAAATATACAAGATAAAAATCTAACCAAGTATTAAGTCTAGCTTATGAATTTGAAAGAGAAGATTTAATGAAAAAAGAAAATCATTCATTTTCAATACATTATTTAGTGGCATATTTTTTTAACAAATAGTCATAATAGTTCAATATATGGGCAAAATGAATTTATAGAAATAGATAAAACTTTTAAAGAATTTGAACAAATAATAAAACCGGAAATACTAACAGACTTTGAAATACCAGAAGAATGTAAATTAGATATTAAAGAAAAACCCTTAATAACAGGAAGAAATAGTAACAACATACCAAGATTTACTTTTATAGATCATGAAGAAGAAACTTCAATCAACAAGTTAAAAAACTAGAAAATGAAGTTAAAATAATGAAAGCATTAGTTCATGATTGCATATTAGGGAAAAATCATGTTTAAGGATAAAATAAAAAATATGCATTTAGAAATAAATGGAAGCCTAGTAGGTGTTGAAAAAAATCAAGCAATATTATTTGAAATTATACAATTATTAACAGAGAAAATGGATCTAGTCCAGGAATCAAACACAAAATATTTATAAGAAATAATAGATATACAAAGAGAACTATTAAAGGAAATAAAGGAGTATGGTTATAATAAACTTCAACAAAATATGCATAAAAAATTTTTAGAATTAAGGAAAGATGTATACAATCTAAAAATAGATCATAAATATGATCCCTTAGAAGGATTAAAAGAAGAACCACCAAGGAAATCAGATTCTTTGATTCCTAAAAATGAGAAAAGAAAAAATGAGGAATAATCTAAGAATAAAGAAATAATTCCAAATTAATGGAATATAGAAAGAAATTAGAAAAAGAATTTATGAACCCTGGGAATAGGGATATAGAAACATTGGTCAAATTTTTGACATTAACCAATGTAAGGATCATGAGTGTTGGCTATTTTCGTGGACAAAATATTTATTTGTAAATTTGTTTTTAGGCCTGCTATCAAGTTTATCAAGAACAGCCGAACAAATGTTCAAGTTCTAAATATTCGTACTTCAGGTATGTCTTTTATAATTACGACACATAGAATTTCATTTATATATTTAATAATACATGTTCATAAATCTAAAATTATTTTTGGTGTTTAAATATTTTTTATGTGTCTTAATATTTTTTAAGATATGATTTAAAAAATATTTTTTTAAGGCTTTTAATGGGCTTTGAAAAATTAAGCCCAAAATGCATTTAAACCTAATACTATTAGGTATCAATATTATAAATAGAGAGAAATTTAGGGTTGATTAGTGTGCTGAGAGAATAAAAAAAAAAACTGCCGAAAAAAAAAACAAAGAAGTTGCTGAAGAAGAACGGCTATACTGCCCAAAAAAAAAGAAAAAAGAAAAAAAACAAATTGAAGTTGAAAGCAGTGAGCATATGAAGTTGATATATAATAACATATATAATTGTGAGCAAAGGTACGCAGCAGTAAAGGTAATCAATATATAGGTAATCAATATATATTGTTTTGCATTCTTCTAATAACATATATAATTGTCAGCAAAGTTACCCAGTAAAGGTAATCAATATATATTGTTTTGCATTAGTTAATTTAATTCTTCTTAATTAAATTTTTAGATATTTAGATTAAATAATTTTACGAACGATCATAATTATTTAATTTAATTATTAAATTTTAAAAAAAATTATTTTTACTGAAATTATGCGTAATCTTTTTGCTCTAGAATATTCTAGTTGATTTGGTTTAAATGACATTTATTTTAAATCATCTAATTAGGATTATTCATTGTTAAATCTGTTCTAGAACACACACGGGCACTTGTGTTTTTGTGCTAACTATTTTGCAGTTGATCTGTGAACGATCTGATTGACGAGGAGCTTATTGGAACGTTGGTTTGGAAACCGCTCACGCTAATTTTGGAAACTGTGAAAACAGAGCAGGGGCTCGTAAGTAAAGTACATTGGGGTAGTATCCTAGGGAGGGTAGCATAAGACCGAGTTTGTACTTGAACATTTGATTTTCATAGTGGAAAGTTAGGTGGTCCGGTGGACCGGTGGTTTTCCTCTTAGGTCATTGTTGTGGCCTAGGTTGTTTCCACCTAAAAATATCGTGTGTTATAATTTCCGCACTTTACTCTTACACACGATTGCATGTTTGGCCGCTCTGTTTAGGTTAGTAAATTATAAACTTGATAAAAATTAAGAATAACCTATTCACCCCCCTCTAGGTTAATCAGGTCCATATTTTATAAACTTTCAACCAATAAAGAAATAGAAGAACATCATATTGGAAATCTTTGTACTAACAACGAAGAAGATGATATGACAATAATCAGTGAAACTTATTCAGAACTAGAAAACATGACCCCAAAAGGTCATATGAAACCAATTTCATTACCAGTCCCTTACCAAGAAGAAACATCTGACCCACATAGGGAGGAAAGAAATAGACAAAGATCAGAACAACCTGATACTACATATAGAAGAAGAAAACCACCTAAAATGGAGGAAGGGTTGCATTGGGGGAACTAGAGGTAGTATTCCACGAGAGTTCAATCTTCATGATAATTATAAATCTGAACTTCTAAATTTAGATTGTATAAGAGATAGGAAAAAAACTTTAGGTGAATGGTCTAGTGGGATGAGTGTTCTCATACAAACTTCTCCAACTACCCAAACAAATCCTTCAACTTGTAGAGTGCTTATAGCACATAAAATGACAGGAAATGTAAAAAGTTTGGTTTTCAAACTTGACAAATCAACAACATTTATTAATGCAAGGAAATGCTTCCACGGGAAGAGAATACTTAGATACAGTAATAAATGAAATATACAAAGAATTTATTGGGGAAGATAAAGGAAGGACTATCACTGAATCCAGTGAAAATGAAATCAATGAAGCTAAATGACATCTAACAAATATGGAAATTTGTAACATGTGTTATATAGATTTTTTTATTTGTGAATATGAAATGTATTACCATAAATTACCACCCTCTATACAAACAATCTATAAAGAAATGTTTTTTTCAAAAATTACCTGGAACATTATATAAAACTTTAACAGAAAATTGGGAACAAAGAAATAGAAAAACTATACCAGATACTCTAGGAGGAAGAATAAGAAGTCTTAGAGATTGGATTATTATAAAATGCCAAGAAAGAAAAGAATATAAACAAATAAGAGGAAATGATAAAATTTGTTGTGATACAAGAGATTTTAGAATACCAGGAAAATATGGATGCAATATAAAATATTATAAACAAAAATATAAAAAATATAAAAGATTTAAAATATATAAATTTAGAAAACAAAATTTCCAAAAATATAAAAAGAGATTCAATAAAGAAAACTACAAGAAAAGATATTTTAGAAGAAAGGTTTATAAACCTTCTGAAAAAAGGAATTATTGCCCTTCAGGAAAGAAAAAATGTAGATGTTGGATCTGTAATGAGGAAGGACATTATGCAAATGAATGTCCAAACAGACTTCAACATAAAAAATAATTTAAAAAGGAATTTCCACAGAAAGCAAAAATCTTAGAAGAAGCCTTCAAAATGGAATTAGAACCAATTGAGAAATCTGATATATATGATACTTATAGTATTTATCTATTAGAAGAAACTGAAGAAGAAATAACTGACTCAGAATATGAACATTCAGATCATGAATATTCTTCATCAGAAAATGAATGATTTGTATAGTATTACAAATCCAAATAGTACTTACATTAAAGTAACACTAAAATTTAAAGGTTATAACACTTATCATTTACATGCATATATAGATACAGGAGCTAGTATGTGTGTAGCTAGTAGATATGTATTTTCAAAACACAACTGGAAACAAGCACCTAAAGATTTTATTGTAAGAAATTCTAATAATACTACAATAAAACTCAATCAAGTATTAAAAGATACTGATATAATAATAGGAGGAAAAAACTTTCATATTCCTACTATATATCAACAAGAAACAGGTGTAGGTTTGTTAATAGGAAATAATTTCTTAAATTTAGATCAACCTTTCACACAACATTCTGATAAAATAAGTCTTACAACTTTAGAAGGAGATACAATATATGTCTCTAAAGTAAGAAAAGCTCTAAATGTCTCAAACCTAACTTTTATGCAACAACATAAAAAACGAAAACGTGGTGAGATAGAAGACGAACAAAAATAGAAACCTTGTCTAGAAAATATTTCATTAGATATAGAAGAAAAACAAAACTCTTTTTTCAATGAGATACAGGAAGATAAAGCCCTAACATGCATTAGAAGACTATTAAAAACAGTCAGTTCAGAAAATCCTTTGGATCAAAAAATAAATAAATCTAAAACAATAGTCAATATAAAATTAAGAGATCCTAACAAAGTCATAAGAGTAAAACCAATGATTTATACTCTAGAAGACATGATCAAATTTGGAAAACAAATTGAAGAACTTTTGGAATTAAAAGTCATAATACCAAGTAATTCACCTCACTCTAGTCCAGCATTTTTAGTTGAAAAAGAAGCCAAGAAAAGAAGAGGAAAAAGAGAATGGTAATAAACTTCAAAGCATTAAATAAAGAGACCATTGATGATGGATACTTCATTTCAAAAAAGGAAGAACTACTATCATTAATAAAAGGAAAGAAATACTTCTCAAGTTCTGATTGCAAAAGTGGATTTTGGCAAATAAGATTGGATGAAGAATCCCAAAAATTAATAGTATTCAGTTGCCCTCAAGGACAATTCCAACGGACAGTTATACCATTTGGATTAAAACAAGCTCCAGGTATTTTTCAAAGATCTATGGATAACATTTTTAAGAAATTACAAGATATTTGTTGTGTTTACATTGATGATATTTTGGTTTTCAGTAATGAATTAAATAAACATTATTTGGATATTATCAATATATTACAAGAATGTAGAAAAGAAGGCATTGTACTCTCTGAAAAGAAAGCAATACTTGCTCAACAAAAAAAATCAAATACTTAGGGTTGGAAAACATAATCTACAACCCCATATACTAAATAATATTCAAGGTTTTTCAAGTGAATAAAAAGATAAAAACCAATTACAAAGATTTTTAGGATGTTTAACATATGCAGAAGCCTATATCAAGAAACTTGCAAATATGAGAAGACCATTACAAGAAAAATTGAAAAAAGAACATGTTTGGAAATGGACAGAAGAAGATACTCTATATATGGATAGAGTAAAAGCAAAAGTAAAAACTTTACCAACTTTATGCCATCCAAGACCAGATGATAAAATGATAATTGAAACAGATGATTCACAAGAATATTGGGGAGCAGTCCTTAAAGCAAGAGTAGATGACAAAGATGAATATCTTTGCAGATACATATCAGGGTCTTTCTAAGGGCTAGAATTAAATTATCATAGTAATGAAAAAGAATACGTAGCTGTTAAAAAAGCTATTAATAAATTTGCAATATATGTCATAAGTTCTAGATTCATTATTAGAACAGATAACAAGAATTTTGGCTATTTCTTAAGAACTAATATTGCAGGAGATTATAAACAAGGAAGACTAATCAGATGGCAACAATGGTTCAACCATTACAATTTTGATGTTGAACATCTTCCAAGACATAAAAATAGCTTAGCTGATGCTCTTACCAGAGAATTAGCACCTCTAACTATTTTTATGATTGCAGGAATGAAACATCTTGATATTAAGATCAAGATAAAATAAAAGGAGATAAAACTCCTACAGGAACAACTCGAGTTGCTATATCTAGAGAAATCTCTTACGGAGATAGGAATAAAATAGGAAGAACTTAATTGTTCAAAACAATCTCTAGAGAGCAGAACCTCAAATGAGGAGTCTTTGTTAAAAAAGGAAGAACCTAACAGTTCACAAAAAACTTCTAAACCCAATTGGGCAGATGAAGCAGAAAAAAAAAAACAGAAAAAAGTTTATGTGGTCTATAATGACCCAAAACCAGGAATTTATAACAACTGGGTAGAAGCTAGCAAATCTATTCTAGGAATTAGTGGAGTAACTCATAGAGCCTTCACCAACAGAATAGAAGCTGAAGGTAGTTATGCCAACTACAAAACACCAAAACTAATAACTCCAAGCATATTGGCAAATCTTGGAAAAATAGCAAGGCCTCCAGTGCTATTTAGAGAAACATCTCCGCCAGAGACATCAAAAATAACGAAACATTCAGTACTATTCAGGGAGACATCTCCTAGAACTACTCCAGTCATTGAAGATGAAAAAGAACAATACAGAAACCTCAGCAAACTACAATGGTTAAGTCTCTATAATTTAGCCAGAAAATCTACCCAAGAACATATTGAAGATATGAAATTCTATACTACAGACAAGGAATTTCTTGTAGGTAATAAATTCAATATATTGGAAGGAGCTGATCCAATTTTTGTGTATAAAGCATTTCATGCAGGATTAATAGAAAATATATATCCAGAAATTAATTTAAGTGAATTAAATTATTTTCCAGGAAATTTTAAAAGAGCAATTAAGAATTTCAAAAGAAAAATTAAAGTAGGTGATAAACCTGTTTATCTTAGATTTTTTAGTTCATTAATGGACTGGAATGAGGAAGGAAGTATTAGTCTCTACCACTTCATCAAGATAGGGATTTCCAACACAAACAGAGAGGTTCCCAAACCAAGGGCACTTCCAGAAAAGGAATTCAACATAGAAGAAATCTATGTATTAAGAGGACAAATGCTAAGCCAAATTTACTATGAACTCAGAAAGATCGACAATTCTACTGAGATTAAAGTAAATTATTCAACTAGTAAAGTTATTATCATTTCTCACAGCAGCATGGCTCTGTCAAAAGAAGATGGTGAAAAAATCACCAAATATGAAACCAATTTTAATTGCAAAAACCTAGAGATTGGTCAAGAAACTAGGAAGGTATTTTGCTTCTATGCCAGAAAAGCCACCAAAGACCATAGATGCATTCTCTGTATCAAAGATCGAGAAGAAGAAGATGTGTCATCATCAACGTCATCAAAGGAACAGTCAGTAGAAAATGACAAAGAAAAATAAGAAAAGCAGCTGTCGGTAGAAGACTACAAAAGAAATAAAGATGTAGACCCCACATCTTAGTCGACAGCATATGCCAAGGAAAAAAGTACTGGCTATCCTTTAATAAAGGAAAAGCAGATGAATTATTAAAGCAAGGGTAAAATAATAATTTTAGTCTTGTAAATAGGGATTCCTTATCCTATAAAAGGAACCTTTATTATCATTTCAACACTACTACAAAAATGGGTATTTAAGTCGATACGTAAAGTCAGTTTTTTTCCAAAAACCGACTTTAAATTGGTTTAAAGTTGGTTCGGTGGTGAACCGACGCTATCCACGTAGCATAGCATCGGTTGACACCTGGAACCGACGCTATCCACGTAACATAGCGTCGGTTCGACACGTCAACCGACGCTACACACGTGGATAAATCTTTTCTCTTCTTTCTTTCCAGACAGAAACTATTTTCAGCGTTGTAGAACTCTAAAAAACCGAAAACCTCCTCCTCCACTTCTCCTCCACTCTTTCTCATTTTTCGACCACCTACAACTACCATTTTCAACATCGTTTAGTGAGTTTTCTTCCTTTCTAACTAATCTTTTAGATCCCCTATTATTCATATTTTTTTCTGTTATTATGTGTTATTATTTATGTGTATAGATTTTTGTATTATATATGTAGGTTTGTATTATAACATAAGGAGAAGAATATGACGATCTTGAATAAAATAGAACAAAACCTTGGTAATTTTTTTGTTATTAATTAATATTTTTTTTTCAAATATTTGTATTATTTGAACTATTTGCTAAACTGATTTTGTTTTTTTTTTTGCTCGAATACAGGTTGAAAATGAATAAATTTAAAAATAAATAAATTAAAGTCGGTTCACTGCGTGAACCGACTTTAAACGTAAAGTCGGTTCATCGCGTGAACTGACTTTAAATTAGTTTAAAGTCGGTTTTTAACCGACTTTAATGCCCCTTTTTGTAGTAGTGCAAGGACACGAACAGATAGAAATTCATAGCTGATGAACCGACTTTAAATTAGTTTAAAGTCGGTTTTTAACTGACTTTAATGCCCCTTTTTGTAGTAGTGCAAGGACACGAACAGATAGAAATTCATAGCTCTCTACTCTGAAACACTCAAGTATCGAAAAACCTTTCTATCTAGAAATCTAGAAACCAATAATGAAATACCCAGTAACTATGAGCGGCTAAGCACCCCTTTCAAGGTTCTTAGTTGGCCTTAAGTTGTAATAATTATTATATTGGACATCATTCATGTACGGATGCAGAAAGCTCACCATTACCAAGAAGGTGTTGAGGTGTGAGCTAAGGCATAACAGGTGTAACAAAACAAGACGAACATAAGGGAAGATCGTGGTGGACCCATTAAATTCAGGTATGATGATTATAAATTTAAGCTAATTAAGGATCTTGAATGTTGAAATATTCGCTTACAACAAGATATAATATCTTTAAAACAAGAAAATAGAATTTATTTTTAGAAATAAACAACTAAAATAATACTCTATGAATATCAAATCATTAGTACATAAATTAGAATTATTAGATTTAACAAATGAAAGAATAATTTTTAATTTTAAAAGACAATTAATAGAGTCAGGATTAGAGTTAAGTAACCAACATAATGAAGAACATAACATACTATGTAATTGTAATGAATACAGAAGAAAATTAGATTTATACAGTAAAATAATAAGTTTTTTAAATAATTTATTATCGTCAATAAATACACAAAGATCTTCAACTAGGTCAATTTTAACCCTAAATTAAAATTGTATATCGATCCGTAGAAATTGGTATCAGAGTCAAGGAATAGTAATTTAAACAGTAATGGAGGGAGGATTAACACCATTAATACACAAGGGCATTTGTGACATTTAATAAACCCAGGGGCATAATTGAAGATATAGCAAGGGCAATTTAGAAAATGTCCCATCTTTTAAGAGAAACTTGTGACTCGGTTTTTTTATTCCCTCAACGCACTCTCAACCATGTCATTACACTTATCACACATTTTTAGGGTGCGTGGTAAATCACATACTTTGGACTTTATCCTTAAAGTTTGATGTTATTTACAAGGAGTGTCATTGTTTAGAAAATATTTTAAGACTTACCTGTTGCGTTTTGCTTTATTTTATTTATAAAGTATCTTAATAACTTTAAAGTATTATTTTAATTGTAAATCAATAAAATATTTTAATTTATACTCACATTTCAACAAAATAAGTTATCAAATTATCACGTCTAATTGAGTAAAAAATAAATTTTAACCCTAATTTACTCTCAAATTGACGTATCCTATTAAAATTTAATATTAATATATATAAATTAAAATATCAAATTGATAAAAATAATAATTAAAATAGTAAAAAATTTAAAAAATATTTTTGATGGAGACATAAAATAGAAAATAAAGCATTTATATCAATATATCACAAAATCAATATCCATTTTTTTATGAATATAAAAAGAGTAAAATATTATACAACTTTTTTTATTAATAGTATTACAAATTAATTTTTTTAGAAGATAAAAAAATTCCTTTTATTGAAAAAAAAGCATAAATAATAAAGAGTTATAACTATCCAAACACACTAACTAATAGTTATGCTACACATGGAAAAGCATCTCATAACAACTTATGTTACACACATAACCACTCATAATCTAATAGCCCCTTCAAACTAATGGTTCAAGAAGAACTAATATTTTGAATTTTAATGAGTAAAAATTATCTATAAATAATGGTTTGTCAAGTAGATCAACAAGTTTTGAGCTAATAGCACATATTGTAATTTGAGCTAATCATACATTGTTTGATCACAAAATAAAGTATTGATCAATTTCAATATGCTTTGCAAGATAGTGCTAACATTAGATTATGAATTAAAAAAAGTAGATAAATGAAGTTCAATGAAATTAGATTTAAGCCTTTGTAGATCTATAGCTTCAATCCATTGCTATATACTCGTACTTAGTAATTTAGTGTGAAACCGCTTTTGACTTAGAGGTGTTCCAGGAAATCAAATTCCCACTAAGAAAATACAATAAGCACTTGCATTACAACATAAAGCCCAGTTTACATCACAATATACTGTGACAAACAAGGATGTTGGTTTGAAAAATGTAATGCCATGAGAAGAAGTACTATAAAGATACCTAAGTAATAATTACTTCACTGCAAGTTATTGTGCATCAGTGGGTTGTGCTATAAATTGACATAATTTGTTAAAACTAAATGATATATCAGGTCAAGTGATTGTGTAATATAATAGACCCCTAACAACACTCATTTACTAAGAGGCATCTTCCAATGGTTCGCCATCATGCACATAAAGGATCTTTTCTATAACCATATAGGTGTCACAATTCTTGGACTCCAATAAGCCACTCCTATCCAATGATTCTTTCACATATTTTTGTTAATTTAGGTGAATCAAATCACGTTGAATGATCATCTCAATCCCTAAAAACTAACTCAAGGAACCTAAGTCCTCTAAAGCAAAGGTACCATGGAGTTTAGTAATGAGATTCTGAACTACTAGAAGAGGGATACCAATAAGTAGTATGTTATCCACATACACCTAAACAATCAAATATAGAGGAGTATCCATCACAAACAAAGATGCACTACTACAATACATACATATAGTCTCGTACATATAATCTCAGACATTTAGTCTCAATTTTTTAAAAAAACCGAGGCCATAGACATACGTTATCATTTTTTTCTCTTTTTAATTACATCGATCAAATACCAAATTTTTGTATCATTTTTTTTCTTTTCCCCTCATTTTTTTCATTTTCCCTCTTTCTCTCTCTCTTTTCACTGGCCAACTATATATTAATATATAATATATTATACCCTATATACGTATGCAATTTTTTCCCATTATTAATTTCTTTTCTCTACTCATCGTCCAAACCCCAGCCTCTTCGATCTCGATCCACTCTCATCCCAGAGCAACCCTAGGGTTGATGAGTGTGCCTCTCTCAGCCAGAAGTTTCTATGCCAGTTCACAAGGATGATGAGGTTGAGGTGGTTCGAGGTATATACAAGGGTCGTGACGAAAAGGTTGTTTAGGTCTATCATCGTGATAGTTGTCCTTTTCTTTTGGATGTGCTAGAAGGAGGTCATCGTCTTTAATTCCTTTTTTTTCCTTTTCCCTTTTAATTGATAAGCTCTATTTTGTTGGTGTTCTCATGCTAGGGTTGTTCCTGCTTCCTAGGCATCCGATAAGTAATATAGTTGTATGATAAATCTCTATGTAGTCTTTACTTTTTTGGTTGAAATTTCTTTCTATAATCTATTTGCAACATCTTATACATTTTAGAATCCAGATAAGAGTAGTGGTTCAACAATTTCTTGTTATGTTTTTGTATAAATTTCTTTCCATTTTTTTTTACTTTCACGCTTGTACATAAGGATTGTTTTTTGGTAATATGCTAATTGCCAGTGTTTGGCCTGGTGCTTGGTGTTGGTGTTGGTACTTGGCATGGTGCTTGGTGTTGGTGTTGGTGCTGGTATTGGTGTTGGTGCTGGTGCTTGGTGCTAATGCCTGGTGTTGGTGCTAATGTTTGGTGCTGGTGCTGGTGCTGGTGCTAATGCCTGGTGTTGGTGCTAATGTTTGGTGCTGGTGCTGGTGCTTGGTGTTAGTACTGGTGCTTGGCTTGGTGTTGGTGTCTATCCTGTTATTTTTTGGTAATATACTAATTGCTAGTGTTTGGTTTGGTGCTTGGTATTGATGCTGGTACTAGTACTAGTAATGATGCTTGGCCTAGGGCTTGGTGCTGGTATTGGTGCTATCAAACTCTTCAAATATTCACATTTTATTCCACTCAGCTTCCTGGTCCAAATTACCATTGCTGAGAGGTCAGTTTCATTTTGATTTATTTGCTAATTGGTGGTGTTTGGCCTAGTGCTTGGCTTGGTGCTTGGTAGTGGTATTGGTGCTTGGCCTGGTGCTTGGTGCTAGTGCTTGGCCTGTTACTTGGTACTGGTATTGGTGTTGGTGCTTGGCTTAGTGCTTGGTGCTGGTGTTGGTGCTTGGCCTGGTGCTTGGTGCTAGTGCTTGGCCTGTTACTTGGTACTGGTGTTGATGTTGGTGCTTGGCTTGGTGCTTGGTGCTGGTGTTGGTGCTTCACCTGGTGCTTGGTACTGATGCAATATTTCTTTATATTGTTGTTTCATTTTCAGGGTATTCATTATCTTAATTGATCAGGCTGTAATTCAACTTATTTATGTTACAAAATAAGTGGGTCCTTGTAAATGTTTGCTAGAAGATTTGGATGTACGACGTGTACCCTACCTTCATTAGTCATCACGGGTTCATGTTTTATCTATTATATATATGATGCATATTTACATGCTCTATGGCGCATTTTATTACTTATTCGGGTATCTTTTTTGTCCCTATATTTGTTGATGTAGTTAAAGGTCTATAAAGGAGTGGAGATGTAATCACAAGTAATTAACAGGTTATATTGAAAGTAATATACTAGTTTTTAGATGATCCTTGGTCAAGCTTATGGAAATTTCTAAATTCTTCTGATCATTTTGTTGGGAATTCTTGAAATGTTCAAATTTAAATGGATTTTGTAATATTCTTTTCAGTTTATGGAATAAATAGAGTCTTCTTAATGAAGTTTACTTTGTTGGTTTGTCTTTGATATAAATGAGCTTAAAGAGACACTTTTGTAATGTGTTAATCCAGAGTATCACCAAGTAGTATTTGACCTCGTCGAGCAGCTAAGGTTTTACCAAGCTATGTTATCTAGCACATTGATTTTGTTAATTAAGAGTATTTGACTAGTTGTGCGCCATATGATTCATTCATTCTTGTATTGGAAATTATGACTATGATGTTTATGCATGAAAATACTATTGAAACTGTTGAACGTGATTCAAAAGTTGAGAAGAATACCGTTGATGTTAACATGAAGTTAGGCATTGATTGTTTTAATAATGAGGGAAGGGATCCAAAGAAAACACATGCCATGAGTGAGTATCATTCCATTTATTGCCTCATCAATAATATGTACTTTTTCTACTCAATTGCATATACAAGCAGCACATTTTTCCAGCCATTTGTCCATAAATTTCACATCATCTAGTTTTGTTATGTTTTAACTAACACAACACCCCAACGTACCACCATCAATGCAACAACCCAACGCACCACCACTAGCACAACACCTCAGCATACCACCACCCCAACACACCAGCACCAATGCCTATGGTATTTGTCTTTTCTTTACACTTCTGTTGAAGTCGTTGTGCACTTGATTATATGGATTTGAAGTATACTTATAAATGCTTGTAATTAATAGTAAAAATAAAGTTTGTAATAGTAACATTTTATTATGTTTTAGTGTATAATATGATTTTTAATATTATAATTAATAAATTTATTGTAATTTATATTGATTTTTAATATTATAATTAATAATTATATACATTTTTAATTTATGCATATCCTATGGCCTCGGTTATTGAAAGACTGAGGCTATAGACATATCCTATAGCCTCGATTATTGAAAAATTGAGGCCATAGGTAACAATCTATGGTCTCTCTCACTAAGGCCTCGGTTCTTTGAACCGTGACCATATGTACTTTTGTAGTAGTGATGTATCATATTTGACAGATGTAAAGCCCTTTTGTAAGCAAACAACAACTGAGTTTAGAAAACCAAGCCCTTAGGCCTTGTTTAAGTTTGTATATAGCTTTCTTAAAATGACACACGAAGTTGTTACCTAGTCCAAATCCTAGAGGTTGAACCATATAAATATCTTTACTAAATTCCCCATTCAAAAATGCATTATTTACATCAATTTGACAAACTTGTCATTTTTTGAACAAAGTAAGAGTAAGAATGACCTATATTGTGGTTTTTTTAATCATAGGAGAAAATGTTTCAAAGAAATCCCCCCTTTATCTCGTAGAAATCCTTTGACAATAAGATGTGCCTTGTATTTATCCAAATTATGATTAGCCTTAAGTTTCACCCTAAACATCCATTTATTGCATATAAAAACTTGTCCTTGATAACCTAATTAATACTAAAGTGTCATTGAGTAACAAGGCATCAAATTCACATTGTACGGCTTCCATTAGGTACTTTTAAGGCATCTTAATATAACTTAGGCTCAGGTAGCACATGTGTGGCATGAACTATGAAAGAAAACAATTTTGGCTTACTGATACCAACTTTAGATCGTGTAAGCATAGAATGAGTATTGGAAGGAGCATGACGAATGATCATCACACAAATTGTGTGTACAATGAATACACAAGTATACGTATCACAATAAGTAATATAATAATAATAAAAATTCATTCTCACGGAGATTATTTTCTTAGAAACTAATTTTTAAAACTAAAAAAAATAAACAAATTTTTATGTGTTTTATATTTAAGGAAGCAAATTTAAAATAACTAAAAGTAAATAACAATAATTAATTAAATCAAATTTGGTAACTAAGAAGATATATGAGAAAATATCTAGGAATATTTAATATCCCAATTTTCTAAACATGTGAATCATTAAAATCTCCCTAATATCATTATCAATTAATTAAATGATCAATTGAATCTAACCTAGTATGTATTCATCTCTGAAGTAAACTACACATCATATAGTAATTAATTTAATACACTTTCATGCCAATTAATTTGCATACTACTCATTAAGTTCATCAATTGTACATCACATATATAAGAATCATACATCTCTACTTAGAAACTATACACATTATTTAATCAAGACAAATAATTAAATAATTCTCTCAAATCTATTTAATTGTCTCTATAGATAAATTGTTGGCCAAAGAATTAATAGCATAAGAAATAGATTAAATAATATAAATAAATTATAATTATAATTGGAGTAAAATATTAGATCATCACATGGTAAAAATTGGGTTCATAAGATCCATAGATTAATAAATTAACTACACATAATTGTGTTCACAAAGCTCATATTTTTCATTAAAAAAGAATAAAAATTGATAAAGAAAATAGTGGAAGAAGAAATACAATCAATCTCTTGAATTGTAGTATTAATCTTCTATTGAACCTCTACCAAAATTGTATCCCTTCTTGAATTTTTTTTATATTTTTCTCTCATTTTAGCTTCAAAAATTGACCAAAATTATGCTAATGATGACCCCTTAGGATTTATGGGGTGATTAGGGGCTTAAATATAGCTTAAGTACAATTTGGACCATCAGATTAGCTTTAGATCAAAACAAATAAAACTAACAACATCAACTAATCATAGCGTGACAAGTGACACACAAAATTCACTAGAAAAATCAGGGCGTGACCCATGGTAGGGGAAACCGGTTAGAGTCAACGCTCACTGAGTCAATGCCACGTGGCGCAATGTGATTTGCGGTAATGGATGGCATGGCACACGAGTGGAACACAAGGAGAAATTGCATTGTGACACGTGGTAGTGCGGTTTGATCAATCTCCAAAATTAGATTAAACGTTATGCTGACACGTGACATACGGTACATCCTCCTTACACATAGTGATATACTATTCACTATGACTACTTGCGTGGAATCCACATGGCTTTCCCAGTCAGCTCCTCTGCTTGTGTGGCAGACAATGTGGTAGCTCCTGATTGGCACTGCATTACAAATTCATAAAAATTATAAAACATCCCAAAAAAATTCAAAAATTATATTTTCACCCATTTTTACTAAAAGTTTATATTTTAATATTTTTGGCGTAAAAATACTATTTATTGAATAAAAAAAATAAATATTAAGTAAAAAAATGCGCTAATGACTTTATTTTTATAATATCATCAATGAATTAACAAAGAAGAATTAGACGAGAAAGAAGTTAAATCTACCATCAACTCAAATGTATTAGATATGTATGAGGAAATGTGTATGGGTTGAGAAGAGCTAGACAAAGAAGATGAACGTTGGAAAGGTTGATTTGATGTAAGACTAGGCCAATAACACACATGCTTAGTTTCAACACTAGTACCACTAAGTAGAGGTGTCGAAAAACCAGGGCGAACTGGTTTAAACTAAAAAATTGGTTTGGTTTACATTAAGTAAAACCAATTTTCAAACGGTCCGGTTATAAAAATTATAAACCGGTCGGACCAGACTGGACTAGATTTCATAAATAATTAAATTTTTTGATTAAACTGCATAACATATATATAATTTTTTTATGAAATCACATTACCCTAACCCTATTTAATTTTCAGTCTAGCCGTCTGCGTCTACAAGAGCGAGACTAAAAAAACCCTAGCCTACTGTCGTCACCTCCAACAGCACCCAACCACCCAACCATCCTCGCATCGCCTCCACCATCAGCCAATCACCTCTCCTCGCGTCCTATCATCCATGAACGAAATAGGTATATGGTGAGTTGACTGATATATGTTTGAGTTTATGGATGAACTGTTTCATGTGACTTATCCAAACATTCTCAGTACAATTTTTGTGTACGAGACAGTGTCTGTAATTTAGATTGGTTGTCAAGCCTCTTGTTTTAAGTTTCTAATAGGGTTATTTTTAGTTTATGATAGGGTTTTTTTGAGTTTTTGATAGGGTTTTTTTGAGTTTTTGAAATACTTCCTCAAATGAGTTTATGATAGGATTTTTTTTGAGTTTATGATAGGGTTTTTGGACACCCCTAATTTATATTTCTCTTCTTCACTAGCCATGTGTGCCAAAATTATCATTACACTGTGTTTGTCTGTTTCTGATATTGCTCTAAATTATTAGTTTCAATCATTTTATTAAAAATGATAATAAATATCATTTTCAGTTTCAATGTAAATTATATATTCTCAAAATTACTAATATTTTCTTCATTCTTTGAGCCTCAATCGTGATTAAAATAAAAAATACACTTTCTATTTTAATATGCTTTCTATTTCAATATTGAAAAATCATTTTCATTTTCAAAGTATTAACATAGGCTCAACAGAAAATAACATGTTCTTTTGATGTTTTTCCCCCTAATTTCTAATAAAAAATCAAGTAGAAAATATCATGTGATTTCTGATTTCAGCCAGTATTAACATACATGTTCTTTACTAGCAGAAAATATAATATGTTATTTAAGCTACAAAATTGTATATAATTACGTTTGTTTCTATCTGTTTATAATGAAATGGATAATGTTTTTATCATGTTTATATCATAATCTATCTGTCCTCATCTAATTAGTATGGATTGGCCTGATCTAATTAGTATGGTTTGGGAATTCACAAGACCATATCCAATGTCAAATTTCTATATCTAAGCATGTAAAAATATTTGGGATTTGAATTTTAGTATAAATGGACACCCCTACTTCCAACCATATTGTTTATAACTAAGATCATTTAGTTATTTTATAACTACATTGATCATTGATGATTAATAATGGGTAAGAATTATGTATAAATGAGATATTAGGACTTCATTTCTTCATGTCTAATCTATTTTACTTTTGGATTTCAATAACAATTTGTGTATTTATTTATGTATTTATGTATTTAACAATAATATCTATTTATATATGATGATTGAAGAGCATCACATTTGACTTTATCCTATTAGATTATATCATATTAAATTGTATCGTATTTATGTATTATTAACCGTTCCAAACCGGACCAAACTATTCAGTTACAACATTTTGGATAACCAAACGGTCTGGTTCGGTCTGGTTAATTTTTTTATACTCAAAACCGGACCGGACCGGACCGCGGACACCCCTACCACCAAGCGACAATGGAAAGTTAGACAGTTGGACACTAGTGTCGGTGCTAGAACTAGATTGACTAGCATCAACAATCTAGGCTAAGAGTTAATGGTGGGACTGAGCACATGTAAAGAAACTGATGAGGTGAAATTATTGGATGTTGACAATTCATTAGTGCTACTAGAAAAACTAAGCCATGAATGAACGTATAGAATTATGGGAGAACCATTAGATAAATCACTAGCATTAGTAAAGGGGGACAAAGCATAGATAAACAAGGTTTTATGGAAGACCACATGCCTACTTATGTTGAATTTAGAGATAACGGCATAAAAAAAACTCTTTGCTTTGGTGCATAATCCAAAAAAATGCAGTATACATTGGCTCAAGATTTGTCTTATTATAGTCCCTCAAACAAGGAAAACACTGACATCCAGAAACATTAAGAGTAGACACATCAAAGAGCTTTGAGTATAACACTTCATAAGGAGATTTATCATTTAGAACATTAAAGAGAAACCTATTCATTTAAAATATGATGTTCTAAATGTACCAACCCAAAAATTTGAAGGCACCTTAGATTGATACAATAATGTCAAACCTTTCTAAAATATTTCTATGCTTACACTCAACAACCCCATTTTGGTCTAAGGTACGAGGGAAAGTGCTTCTCTGAGCCACACCATCCAATTAAATTGCACGAATTAAGGGTTTAAATTCTGCACCTCCAACAGTTTAAACCTTATGAATATAGAAAATTGTTTTTCAATCATACTTTTAAAGCACAAAAACACATAAGAGTTTTTATCCTTAGTAACTGATCGGAAGAACCATGCAAACCTACTATGATCATCGACAACAAAAACAAAGTATTTATCATTATTGAATGATGGAAAAGAAGATACCCAGAGGTCAAGATATGACAACTCAAAAGATTTAGCACATTTTATATACTTTGATAGAAAGGTAAACAATATGACTTGGCAATTTGACAAATACTATAAAAAAGCACTACATTTAAATTATTTTTTTGTCTGAAATTAAGTCTATCAAGAAAAATCGAATAAATACTCGAGTTTCAGATAATTGTACTTCAGATATATTTTTAATAACTACGACACATAGGATTACATTTATACATTTAATAGCACATGCTTATAAATTTGGAATTATTTTTAGTGTTAAAATATTTATTTAAATTTGAATCAATTAGTTATCTCTTAAATAGATGTGTTTTAATATTTTTAAGATGTGTTTTAAAAAATAATTTTTTATAATATTAAGATTTTTTATGGATTTTAAAAAATTAAGTCCAAAATATATTTAACCTTGATACTACTAGATCATTATTATATATATATATATATATACATTAGAGTTGAATAAGTGTGTATCATGAAAAAGAAAAAAATAAAAAAAAAACTTTGAAGTAGTTGTGGAAGAATAGCCACACACTGCCGAAACAAAAATAAAATTGAAAACGACGTCAAGAGAGAAGAAACCAATATTAGATTGACAGAAGATTTAATAAATATATATAATTGGTGTTGAGCACCTGGTGATCTGAAGAATCAATATATATATATATATATATAATTGGCGTTTAGCAGCAGGTTGATATATACTTAAATATATATATATATACTTAAATATATATATATATACTTAAATATATATATATATACTTAAATATATATATATATATATATATATAATAAATGCGATTTTCCTAATTTAGGAATACATCGAAATGATGTTATGATTTTCTCAGAATCCATATTTTGCAAGCATTGTTGGATGCGTTTATTTAATTCAGTATCCTCAGGAGTTAATTAGGGTGATATTTCTTCCAAATTAGGTTGGGAAGATGATGCTTGGTTTTGGGTGGTTTGAGACCAAGTCATAATAGGTTTGACCGATGAGAGGCTGGTGATGGTAAGGTTTGGAGGTTCCTTATTCTCCTTATCTTTCTTTTTCTTACTCATCTTGAAACATGTTTTGAAGAAATTCTCTAGTTAGAAATTTGGTAATGAGTTATTTTCTCTAATAAATTCAATATCAAAATAAAAAATACTTAATATAGCTAACCATATGGAAAAAAATTGTTTTGATGCAATGTTTTTAACATTTTTTAATAAAATTTCTTTTGCAGATTTGCAATCAATCCTTAGTAAAAAAAATTTGATTTAATAAATCTGATTGAAACTTAGAAATACAAAATACTATGAAAAGAACTTCTTTTTTGATAGTGGAATAATGTTTTTGACATTCATTCCAATGGCCAGAGACAAATTGAACAATTTGTTCATTATTATCTTAGACTTGTTTTAATATCACATCATAGCCAAGCTCACTGGCATTGGTTTCTACAATCTTAGAGATTATTGGATCCACAAGGTGTAAACAGGGAATGTTTTGGACTTGTGCCTTTATTTTTTGCACAATTTTTGTATGTTCTTCTGTCCATGGCTCAAGAGTTCTCTTAAGCCGATTATGGAATGGTTTTGCCAATCTGTTAATATTTGGGCAAAAACTTAATATGTAGTTCAAGCTACCAAGAAATCTTTGTAGCTGAGTTTTATCGATAATCCTGCCAGGAAACTTTGTAGTAAACTGAAGTGATCGATCGATTGGAATAGGCCTTGCTTTTGTAGGGATATCCTTTTCGTTAAAGGATGATTCATATGGTAAATCTACCATGTGTTCTTTTCTGTTCCAGAAAGCACTTGGTAGTTTAGAACAAATCTCATTTTCAAAAGTGTTTTGTAGCCTAGAGATTTTATCTTTGATCTTTGGGATTTGAAGTTCCTTCTCAACTGTATGAAACTGAACTTTGGTTTTGAAATAGAGAAGGTCATTTTCTCTATGATTGATAAGAACAGAAATCTCCTTTGGAGAGATTGAATATCTTTTGATGAGATTAAGATCTCTAGTTTTTGATTCTTCGTTAAAGGGAAGTTGAAGGCTTCTCTTCCAATTTCAAAAGAAATTTTGTCATGTTTAACAGAATATGGGATAATGATATCCATAAAAGGAGTACCTAATATGACAGGATAGCTTATATCAGATACTATGACAAATGAGGTTTTGATAAATTATGATCCTTTTAGGATAGATACCTCAATTTTTCCAATAATGCTCATTTGAGATTTATTGGCTGAATTGAGTCGTTCTTCAGTTGGTTTGTAGAACCTTGTGGGAGCTATTGATGGTGTGATGCAATTAAGATCAGCTCATGTATCAAACAGAGCTATGGTTTCAAGTTTTGAATCATCAGGGAATACTAAGATTATCTTAATTTTATATTTCCTCGTGGTAATTTTCCTCAAGTTTTGAATTTCTTGATGGTTTTGAGTAAGATCATCGTCAGAATCACTCACATAAGTTGATATGTTTTCTCCATTATTAAGTAGTTAAAACTTAATATCATATTCTTTTAATTTTTCTCTAAGCTAATGGAGTTCCAGTTTAATAGTTTTGATTTCTATTTTTAAGTCTTGAATTTGACTTTCTGGTTTAATAATTTTGTTCTTTCATTCCAGAACAACATTGAGGTTATAATAGCCTATGCTGGTATTTGGAAGTTCAAAATTTATTTTTGTTGATTTTTCCCAAGATGTAGTTAGGTAATCTACATATAATTTGGTTATTGATGGGTCATTTAACTTAAGGATTTTATCTTGAAGTTGTTCATTTTCTTCCTTAGTTAATACATTAATATTTTTATCAGAGGAATCTGAATTGTTGGTTACAAATTCATCATCCTGGGGATTTGATTCTTCACCTGTCCATTGTTCAGACTCAGATGATGAGGATGTTTCTACCATTACGACATATATTTTGGCAAATGTGTCTTCTTCACATTTTAATTTGTGAAGTTTCTTAGACATTTTGCAGAAATTGGTAGTGTGACTTTTCTTGCCACATTTATAACATTTAAACTCTTTAAAGTTTTTAAAGGGTTTTTTTTATGTTGTGTTGATTCCTTATTAAAATTTATTTTATAAGGTTTGTTATAAAAATTCATTCTTTTTTCAAAGAATGGTTTTCTTGATTTTGAAAATTTCTTATAAGTTTTATGCTATTCATTATGAGGTTTTGATTTAGTTTTGCTGCAAGTTCCCTAGCAGGTTTTATCAATAGAGAGATTGACATCAAACTGTTTACAGAATGATCTAATTTCTCTTTTGGAAACTTTTAGTTCTAATTTCATTTATTTTTGGATTTTCAAATCTTGACATCTTTGAAGACCCTGGTTTTGAGTAAAATTGATCAATTGACCGTAGATGAGTTGATCATATGGGATGATGTGATTCTCATAGGTTTCAAGAATTTTGTTTCTGGTTTTCTCACCTAAGAGAGGAGGAAGACTTGCTAGGAATTTCTCCTTCCAGAAAGGTTGAATAGAGTCATCTCTTAACATAACTCTAGATAGGAATGTAGTTTTATAATTTTGAAAATCGCTCATCTTCCTACATTTTATGTTGGAAAGAAGATCAGTATTTTTATCATTTAAATGGGATGGATCCCCCATAAAATGATGTGATATCATAAAGAGTAATGTGGAGATTACATCCTGTATAGAAGCTCCTTGATGGGAAAGTATGGGTATACCACACTCACAAGTCAATATCACATTGTAGATATCTGACTGTTGTTTTTTTGTAAGATAGTGATCCCATCACCCTTTTAGTTGGCCTGAGAAGCCAGCTATTAATAATTCAAAAATTGTTTTATCAATTGTACCAATTTAGGTTTTATAAGCATTTGATGCCATGGTCATTTACTGTAAGATATTTAATATCTCATGATCAGTCATTCCATCAATGTTCCAAACATAGATAGAAGACGCGTTATACTTAGATTAGATTACTTGACTCGGCTGGGTACCTATGGTATGTGGGTACCTAATTGTGCTAGGTTCTTGCCAAGCTAGTTTTTGTATGTGAGGAGTTGGTTCAGAAAGGGTTTCCTGGGAACTATCCTCAGATGATATATGAGATCCTAGTTTACTAAGAATACTAAGATCTTGTAATGGGTTTTGGGTTGATTTCGAAGTCACTGGTGACTCAGGAATAACTAGTCCTATTTTGTTTGAAAATTGGTCTTCTAATTGGGATCTAAGGGTACTATTCCATTTTTGAAGTTTTTCAAATTTTGATGTTATTTCTTCCTGGGCTAGTTTGGAGACTTGGAAGGGTTCGAAGATAGGGGTTTTAACTTGACTATCTATGGTTTGATAAGAGGTAGAGGGAATATCTATCCTTAGATTTTTCTCTATCCTTATGAGTTGTTTACCAAAAGTATTTAGGTTGATGTTTGTAAAATTATTTTGGGTAATAATGTTTTTAAGGTTTGTTGCCTGGTTCTCTTGAGGGTTCTTAAGAGGGAAGGATTCTACCTGACTATCCTGATAAGGGATGGTAATAGGTCTTAATGGAGGATGTTCAGCTTCAATTGAACCATCTGGAGTTTCCCATACGGGTAACTTCTTTTTAATATTAACCATGTTAATTGTATTAACTGGTACATCAATTTCTTCTAATAGCCTATCAAAGTTTGCTTCTTTGACTTCACTAGAACTAATATCCAAAAAGGTTTTGAGTTATGGAGTTAAAGCTATTGGTTCTCTAGCTAAAGACTCTATAGGTTCATCTTCTAAAAGCATATCGAAGTCAGCTATAGCTATAGGTTCTATGGCTATGGGTTCTACAATAATGTTGACTGGTTTAGGGTCAATTTGAACTATAGGTTTAACTATTGGTTCAGGTTTTGGATCCGTTATAGTAACTGGCAGGATACCTATTAAGACCATTGATGGTTTAACTAAGTCAACAGGTTCTACTATTTGGCATAATGGTTCTAAGCTAACTGGTTCAGGGTTAACTATCGATGATGACCTAATTGGGTAGTTCCTAATTAGGATGGTAATATGTTATGGAAATGTTTCTACTGGCTTAGGTATCGTCCTATGTGCCCTTTTGTATGTCTCCATTGATGTACAAATGGGGAGTCTAATCCTTTGGTTGCTCTATAGATTTCCAACCATTCCAAAAATTCTATATTTTTATTGTGTTCTTTAACCTAACGTTCATGTTTCCTAAAGCAGCTAGCCCTAGAATGTTTTGAATGTGTTTTATAGAACCAATGTTTAATTCTTTTATTATGTGGATAATCTATATCTAGACGTAGGATTTCTATGTCTAATAAATCATCATCCAATGTTAATACATTTAACTCATTTATCCTAACTTGTTCGCTAGATGCTTTGGAATGAGTTGGTGATAAGTGAAAAATCGATGATAACTTAGGTGAATCTCTCATCTCAGAGTTTTCAATAGTGTAAATTGGTCTGGGTACTCTAGTACTATAGTCTACTCCTTTGAGTTTTGTTTTCCTAAGGATATCTGAGGTTGATAACCTAGGGTTTGTTTTGAGTGGTAGATCCATGGATGAAAATTCAAAGGTGCTCGAAGAGCATCTCATTGATGAAGATCTATTGAATCCTATTTCAATATTTCCATTTTTATATTTTATTATTTTCGTTAGTTCTGTATTTTGTACAGGTTCTTTCGGTTGATTTTTAACAAATAAATTGCAGTCTATTGATAACAAGCAAGATCTAGAGTATAAATCATGAAATTTGAGCCATGGAATTAATTTAAATAAATCGTACATGAAACATTTAACCTAAAAGAATTGGTTATTTGCTAAACCACTGGTACTTAAAAGGTATTATTGCCCTGAATGCCATTACCTCAACTTAAGTGGGACTTACAACCTTTCACTCGGATCTATGCATTATTGCAGCAAACTTACCTCTTCTTTTAGTGTGAACAATTAAGTTATACGTATTAGTACAAGCTAGTATTGAAAAAGTATAGATGAGACTAATAGTCAGAGAACAATACTAATGAATATTCACTAATAGGCAACATAGAACAAAGCATAAAAAATGTTAATATATATATAATAAAATATGTATTAATAAATTTATTTGATATTTTAATTTTATATAACTTCTTCTTAATTAGATTTTTACATGTTTAGATTAAATAATTTTATGTGTGATTATAATTATTTGATTTGATAATTAAATTTCAAAAAAGTTATTTTTAGTGAACTTAGACTTAATATTTTTGTTCTAAATATTCTAGGTTATTTGATTTAAATGACATATGTTTTAAATCATATAGTTAGGATTATTTATTATTAAATCCATTTTAAAACACACATGGGCACTTGTGTTTTTGTGCTAACCATTTTCCAATTAACTTGATAACGAATCTGATTGGCGGGAAGCTTATTGGAACGTTGGTTTAGAAACCACTCATGCTAATTTTATAAACTATGAAAATAGAGCAGGGTCTCATAAGTAAAGTATATTGGGGAAATATCCTAGGGAGGGTAGCATAAGACCGAGTTTGTATTTGAACATTTGATTGTCTTAGTAGAAATTTAGGTGGTTTGGTGGACCGGTGGTTTTCCTCTTAGGTCATGGTTGTGACCTAAGTTGTTTCAATCCAAAAATATTGTGTGTTATTGTTTTATTTCTACACTTTATCTTACACGTAATTTCATGTTTGGCCGCCTTGTTTAGGTTATTAATTTATAAATTGATAAAAATTAAAAATAACCTATTTACCCCATTTAGGTTTATTAGGTCCATATCTTATAAACTTTCAATTGGTATCATAGAAAACACTAGAAACACTTATTGAGCTTGATCCTTAGGGATACACACTCCTACTTATGTACCAAATGAAAGAAGGTAGGTCATCTATTAGACCCCACTCTTTGATGGGTTTAATTACCCTTATTGGAAGGCTCGTATGTAATCCTTTCTCAAACAAGATGAAAAAGTATGGAATGTTATTATTGATGGTTGGGAACCACCTTCAGTAACGAAAGATGGTGTAGCAACCTTACAGCCAAGAAAAGATTGGACCACTGAAGAATACACCTTTAGTGGGGCAAACCAAAATGGTTTAAGCTCAATCTTTGTTGTAGTGTCAATGGATGAGTTTTGTCATATTTTTTACTGTGAGACTGCTAAAGATGCATGGAATGCATTGGATCTTTCTCATGAGAGAACCTCCCAAATAAAGCAAACAAAATTGATATTGCTAACATCTTAGTTTGATTCCATTAAAATGAGCAACATTGAAACTTTTGGTTAATTTTATGCTCGTTTTTGTGAAAGTTACATCGATAGAGGAAAGCAAGAATGTGGACACACTAAACATTGATGAACTTGTCGGGTCAATCCAAAGATATGAGCTTTCTCTTTATCCACCCAAGAAAAATAAGGATGTGGCATTCAAAAGCTTTAAAAAAGACATATCTGATAGTGATGATGATATGAATGATGAGTTACTAGTCTTGTTAGTAAGAAAATTTAAGAAGTTCCTGAAGAAGAAGGGTCAACAGAATAATCAATCCAATAAGGGACAATCCAGTCATTTGAATGACCGAAAGTCAAGGGAAATCAAGCCTCCTAACCTTGATGGTAAGAAAAGTAAGCCCACTAGTCCTCAATGCTTTACTTGTGGGGGATTTGGTCATATTTTTGCAAAATGTGCCAACAATAAAAAGAAATTTAAAAAAGCCTTTAATGCTAAACTCAGTGACACAGAAATTGAGTACGAAAATGCTAGTAACTTAGAGGATAATGACACTAATTATTACGCCTTCGTTGCAATTGTCAAAGCACACCACAATGACTCTGAATTTAGCTCGGATGAAGAAAATGAGGAAGTAAACTCTTCTTTCTTACTGTATAAGTTTAATGTATCGAATTATGAGGAACTATTCATACATTATCTAGGTGCTAGGGAAGAGAGAGATAAATTACTTGTGGAAGTAATTAAAGTAATGCCTTGAATCTGAGACTTGTAGAAACCACTGAGGAAAACAAAGAGCTTAGGTAAGAACTTAGTATTGCTAAAGAGACGATGAGAAATTTGACCATTGATACTGAACAATTAACCAAAGTCCTAGATTATGGAAAGCCACATGAAGATAAGAGAGGTCTTGGATACATAGATGAACAGTTAACACCTTCATAATCCAAAACTCAATTTGAAAACCCACTGTTGCGGGCAGGGAAGGGTGTTTCTGCACCTTATCACTCTAAGAAAATTCAATTTGTTCCTATCTGTCATCATTGTGGTAGGAAAAGACACATTAGACCTAAATTTAGATTTATTTATGCTTATGATTCTATCATGAGTACAAATATTTGTAAGACACCTTAAAAAATTTCAAAACGTAAAGTTTTTACTGCAATAACTATACAAAAAGAGGAACCTAAGAAACTAATAACTCAAATCTCCAAAATTAAAATAGAATGGGTTAAGAAATTTGAGTTGCACTACTTTGAGGCCCATGTAGTATTTAAAGCTAAATTAAATACTGCCTGGCATTTTGATAATGGATGTTCTAGACACATGATGAGAAACCGTTATTTGTTTAAAACCTTTGAGGAATATAATGAAGGAACATTTACCTTTGGTGATGGTAAAACATCTAAATTTTTTTGTAAAAGACTCTCTTCAAATAGAGAGTATGCCTAAACTTGATGAAGTTTTATATGTGGAAGGACTAAGGAAAACTTGATTAGCATAAGTCAAATATGTGATCGTGATTTTAATGTGCAATTTACAAACAATCACTATATTGTAATAGATTAAAAAGGTGAATGTATGATTAAGGGAATTAGATCACATGACAATTGTTATTGTATTGATATATCACCCATAGTAACATGTAACGTAGCTAGCAATGACTCAACAACCTTATGGCACAAAAGCTAGGTCATATGAATTTTAAAGACCTAGTTAAATTGAGTAAAATTGAGACTGTGCATGGTCTACCTGTTCTCTCAAAATTGAAAGACCTGTATGTGGACCATGTTAGTTGGGTAAACAAACTAGGATAGCTCATAAGAAGATCAAGAGTATTAATACAAACAAAGTATTAGAATTGATACATATAAACCTCATAGGTCCTATGAGAACAGAAAGTATTAGAGGTAAGAAATATATCATAGTTGTAGTAGATGAATTTTCTCGCTACCCTTGGGTAGAATTTCTTAAAGACAAGTTAAATGCTTTTGATTTCTTCATCTCATATTGTACAAGAGTGCAGGTTGAAGCAGGTGACAAAATAGTAACCATCAAGAGGCTGAGAACAGACAATGGAAAAGAGTTTGAAAATACCAAGTATGTTGACTTATGTAAAGAACATGGTATCTTTCATGAATTCTCTGCTCCCATCACACTTTAACAAAATGGAGTAGTTGAAAGGAAAAATAGGATACTTCAAGAGATGGCAAGAGTAATGATGCATGCCAAGGAAGTCTTCAAAAGGTTTTGGGATAAAGCTACAAACACTACATTTCACATTATAAATTGTGTATATCTTTGCTCAGGTTTAAACTAAACTCCCTATGAGATATGTAAAGGTAAAAAACCTAATCTAAACTCCATGCATGTTTTCAGAAGTAAATGTTATATACTTAGAGATAAAAAATAGTTGGATAAGTTTGATTCAAAAAGTGATGAAGGTATATTTATTGGTTATTCCCTAAATAGTAGAGCCTACAGAGTCTTCAACTATAGAACTAAAGTTGTTATGGAATCCTTAAATGTTGTTATAGATGATTGAGGTAAGAAGATTACAAGTGAAGAAGTTTGTAATGAAGAAAATTTCACAACACCTTAATTAACAATGACCAGTGACACAATTGGAACAAAAGAAGAGGAATTAGAGGAAAGAGAAGAAAAGAAGGAAAAAGCACCAAACTCATCAATTATAAATCCAACACGAACTTCAAAAAATCATCCAATCAAGAATATAATTGGAGATCTTAATGCAAGCATGGTAACAAGAAGAAGACAAATAAGTGAATAACCCATTTATGCTATATTTCTCAATTTGAACCAAAAAAATGTGAATGAAACCCTTAGGGATGAATTTTGGATAAATGCGATACAAGATGAGTTAGCTCAATTTGAAAGAAATCATGTGTGGATATTAGTACTTAAGCCTAAAAACCAAATGTTATTGGAACAAAATGGGTGTTCAAAAATAAATCGGATGAACACGACATTGTTGTTAGAAATAAGGCTAGGTTGATAACTCAAGGCTACAAGTAAGTAGAATGAGTTGAATTTGATGAAACATTTGCACCTGTAGTTAGACTAGAGTTAATTAGGATTTTACTTGTCATTACCTGTCACATGAAATTCAAATTATATCAAATGGATGTTAATTTTTCCGTTTTGAATGGATTTCTAAATGAGGATGTATATGTGGAACAACCAAAAGGAATTTGTTGAATTAAAATTTCTAAATCATGTTTACAAACTTAACAAAGATCTTTATGGTTTGAAACAAGCTCAAGGGACATGGTATGAGAGACTTACCAACTATCTCTTGAATAAGGGATTTATTCGAGGGGGAGTTCATAAGACTCTATTCATTAAAAGAAGTAGTGATGAGATCTTTATTCCTCAAATTTATGTGGATGACATATTTTTTGGATCCACATCTAGTACACTAGTGTATGATTTTATGCATATTATGACAAATGAATTTGAAATTTCCATGGTAGGTGAAATGACTTTCTTTCTTGGTTTGCAAATCAAACAATCTCATGATAATATATTTATTTTTCAAACCAAATACGCATGTAACCTTGTTAAAAGGTTTGATCTTGAAACTAGAAAGCCATTAATGATAGCTTTAGGTACCAACACAAAAATTACAAAGGACACTCAAGGTAAAAGTGTTGATCAAACCATTTATAGGAATATGATAGGCAATTTACTCTACCTCACTACAAGTAAGCTTGACATATGTTTTAGTGTGGGTATGTGTACCCGTTATCAAGTTGACCCTAAGGAATCATACTTAGAGAATGTAAAGAGAGTCATTAGGTATATCTTAGGAACAAGTAATTATGGTCTATATTTTACTACTGACACTACTTATGAAGTAAGTAGTTTTACAAATGCCGACTAGGTTGGAAACCAAGATGATAGAAAGAGCACATTAGGTGGTTGCTTCTACATTGGAAAAAACTTAGTATCTTGTCATAGTAAAAAGTATAACTTTATCTCACTCTCTATAGTTGAAGCAAAATACATTGTTGTAGGAAGATCTTGCACACCAATGCTTTGGATGAAAAACATGCCCAAGCACTACAATCAACCACAATGTATGATGCCCTTATATTTTTGATAACTCTAGTGCTATATGTATTTCTAAGAACCCAATTCAACATTATAGAACTAAGTACATTGACATTAAGGATCACTTTATTCGATAATTAGGTGAAGAGAAAGTAGTGGCACTTGAGTTTGTACCTAGTGAGAGACAACTAGCTGATATATTCACCAAAGTCATAGACACTCAAAGATTTGAGTATTTCAGAAGTGCCTTGGGAATTTCTCCCTCAAATTGAATTTCAAATTTTATTACCAAAAAAAAGAAAAAAAGAAATAGAAGTAGAATCGTTATCTGGCCTACATGGTATTGGACTTATTTAGTACTTACATATACATAACCTCATTTTTAGTGACTCAACTAATTTTGATATTTATTGTCTAAATTATTCTTCAATTTTGACTTATGCACACACATATCCTTGTACATGTGATGATCGATGTTGACATAAAATTATTCACACACTCACGAACACACATATATGATATGCTTGAAGTTTACGAATTTTCTTGAAAGACTCTAGGACTTCAACTAATCTTGATTGTAAATTGTGTTGAGTTATTGAGAGGGCTACCGATTGTGATGTGTGAAGCTACCGTAGTGACTAGAGAAGGATACCTCATAACTAGTGTAAATTTTATCATGCTAGGTTTATAGCTTGTGAACAAAAAAGAAGAAGAAGGAAAGATTGTGCAAAAAGCTATTGCTTATCAAACTTGTACTTGGATTGCACAAAAATAAAGAGCCAATAGAGGAATAAAACAAATAAAATAAAATTTTCATATCCCTCATTTATAAAATAAAAAAAATTGAAGTACTCTTTTGGTAGATATATTTTATTTTGTGAGAATGAAGACTCAATTATAATTTTATATGATAAGAGATTTTTTTTGAGTGTTTCTTGATCGGTCATAAATGAATTACTTTGTACATTTGTGGAGTTTCAACATATACACTACTTTTAAGTAAATATCAATATGTCACTGTATGTGCCAAGTGTGCTACTTCTACTCTACTTGCTTATATATATAATAAATAATCAAATTTTGAGATAAAGAATGATGAGTTCTCAATTGTTTGTATGCTCTTTTGTGATTAAATGAATTTAATACCTTATGTGTCTATTTATGAAGAAAAAAATTAAAAAAATTCAAATTTTTATTCATTTACATTTTCTTTTTAATTTTTTACCTTCTTAATTAGTCTTTAAGTTAGAGAGTCATAGAACTTAGTGGGAGTTTAAACCACATTACACTTCTGCATTACTCTACTTTTACGTTACTCTATCTTTAGGAGGAGTTTAGCTTCATTGTTTTATCTAATACTTTGTCCTTCCCATATGTCAAAAAGGGGAGAGTATATTTCACTTTCATGTTTTATATTGTTATACATATAGGAGGAGAAGATATTTAGTTAGGCTTAAGCTTGATTGGTATGAATGTATACACTACATAATTAATCTTTACACTTCATTTATTTCTATGGAAACCAAACTAAGGTACAATAAGGCTTTAAAGCCAAATTATAGTATGCTTTATTTATGTCATCTCAGATACTTACAAGTTTGTCAAGTTGTAGTAAGATGGATTCACCAGACCATAAGATAGTTCCACTATGGAGACTAAGACATATTTTATTTTTATCTTATTTTTATAAGTGTCATGTAGTGAGTGAGATGTTTTTCCACGAAAATGTCAAAGAGGGAGTTTGTAAGGATCATGAGTGCTGTCTATTTTCGTGGATAAAATATTTACCTATAAATTTATTTTTAGGCCTATTATCAAGTCTATTAAGAAAAATTGAATAAATGTTCGAGTTCTAGATAATTATACTTCAGGTATATTTTTGATAACTACGACACGTATGATTATATTTATGTATTTTAATAGCACATTGTCACGTCCCGCTCAAATTGTCCCTCAAAATCCAAATAAATGGTGCTTGCCTAAAGGATCTAGACTTTTCTACATGAGAAGGTTCTAGAGTTGCCTAGAAATGTCTAGAAAGAGCTAGAGTTGGATGGACTCAACTCAAGCTTTGAAGACCCTAGAATGTTCTAGAGCACGCTCGAGGGTGCTAGAATGGGCTGGAATATTCTAGAACATGCAAGATGGTTCGTGAAGGATGTAGAAGCCGCTGGAAGCTTACAGAACATTCCAGAATCTGCATGAAGGAGCTAGACAAACCTAGAAGACTCTAGAGTTGGCTAAAAAGTCCTAGAATCTTGTGGCATATTGTACATAAAACTAGAACACTCTTATATATTCTAGAACTAGAAGGATCTAGAAAAATGTGGCATAGTCTTAAGCTTGGTGCCACACTATAAATAGACCTATTGGTCTTCATTTGTATTCATCTTGGGAAATCCTTGAGAATTCTTAGCATCTTGTAAGATAAACTCTCTCTAAAGCAATACAAAGCATTCTTTACAAACTCTCTTTCTAATCTCTTTGGAGTTTGATTCGGATTCAAAGGCAGGCTTAATGCAACGGACGGTGCTAAGTGCCGCACGATCGCTACTTGAAAAATAAGGTCGTGACAACATACTCATAAATCTAAAATTATTTGTTGTGCTAAAATATTTATTTAAACTTGAATGAATTTATAAAATTATTAATTAGTTATCTCTTAAATAGATACGTTTAAATATTTTTTAAATGTATTTTAATATTTTTAAGATGTATTTTAAAAAATAATTTTTTATAATATTAAAGTTTTTTTATAGATTTTTACAAATTAAATTCAAAATATATTTAAACCAAGTAAGTATTTACTATTATCTATATATAAAGATACTTTAGGGTTGAATAGGTGTCTGTCCTTACAAAGAAAAAGGTGCCGAAAAAAAAAACTTTGATATAAGATACCAATATTAGACCGATAGAAGATTTAATAAACATATATAATTGGCGTTGAGCAGCAGGTTGATATATATATATATATATATATATTTATTTTTAGTGAATTTATGTTTAATCTTTTTACTTTAAAATTCTATTTTATTTGATTTAAATGAGATATGTTTTAAATAATTTAGTTAAAATTATTTATTATTAAATTCGTTCTAGAACTCACACGAAAACTTGTATTTTTATGTTAATTATTTTGTAGTTAACTCGATAACGTATTTAATTGGCGAAAAAATTATTAGAATGTTAGTTTTGAAATCGCTTACGTTAATTTTAAAAACTTTGAAAATAGAACAAAGATCTCGTAAGTAAAGTACATTATGACAGTATTCTAAAAAGAATACGTAACATAAGATTGAATTTGTACTTAAATATTTGATTTTAATAGTAGAAATTTAAGTGATCCGATGAACCGGTGGTTTCTCTTAAGTCATAATTATTACTTATTTTCATCTAAAAATATTGTATGTTATTATTTTATTTTTTTAATTTATTCTTACATGCGATTGCATGTCTAATTAATTATCTTGTTTAAATTATTAAATTATAAATTAATAAAAATTAAAAATAAACTATTTATGTTTTAAGTTAATTATATTCATATCTTATAAGCTTTAAACTATTGGTTTAATAATATTAAAGGAAGGATACCACAGTTTCTTATTACACTAATCATAAGTAGACTCTATGGAAGATTACCCATATGGCCTCAGTTTTACTATTACAGACCATTATCAATTTTTCTTTGGAAAATGCCCCTCTTAGTGATGATATACTTGACAAAAAACATATCAGAATGAAATTCATTCAGAACTTTGTTATTTGCACGAAGCTTCTATACGGAAAGAAGATTGGAAGCAGCAATAAAAGGAGTATGCAAAAGTGTGTTGATGGAAAGTGAACACTCATTTGTGTGCAAGAAATCTGACCTAACAGAAGTAATAGGAATCTTAGTCCCATGACCAACAATAATACCTTCAGAGCCATTATAAGGAACTGTGTTAGGAACTTGATTAACATTAGAATTCAAATGATGACTTGCACTAGAATCCAATAGCCATGCATTTGAATTTGTTGAACCAGAATCCGCATCACTTGCTACAGTAATCATGGCTGAAGGTCAAAGTCTTAATGCACTCTTTCCTTGAAGCACATCTCAAAGCAAGAAACAAGATGTAGCGATATGCCTAACCTTGTCACAAATTTGACAAACTGGACTATTAGAGAACACTTTCTTGAAGTTCTTGTTGCTATTAGAGTTATTAGAATCCTTAGCTGAAACAGTTTGGTAAGAGCTAGATTGATTCTGTTGTTTCAAGAAAATATGGAAATTCCATTGTGGCTTGTTAAGAAGATTGTTTAGAATTACCATAGGAACGAGAGCCATGATGCTTAATAAAATTGGCAAGATTTGCTTGCATAATTGTTTCTTAATCAATTTTATCCGAGGCAGTTAACATTCTATTATAAATCTCCAATTATTGTGCAATGCTCCCACAAAAATCTCAGTTGGGTCATATTAAATGTAGTGAAAAGAATGAAAGGTACCTTGATCCAAGATCATTCAATATGTAAAGCACAAGTTCCTTCTTAAGACAATCTCACCTGGTGCAGTGAGATGATGTGAAAGTGTTTTAACTCGTAACAATGACTCAATCACATATAGGTTTTTTTAGAGTTTAAAGTTTTTCACGCAACTCCATAAATCTGATTGAATTGTGTTTGCAAAATGCTCCCATAGACGTAGCCACTAATTTCTTGCTGAAGTGTGTCCCAATAGAATGGCATCCATGCTTTGTATAACAAAATCATATATCCGATTCTTTACAAAGAGAATCATATTATATCCAAAAAGGAAAAAGAGGATTAGAAATCTGCATTTCTTGATCAAGAAAATAAGAAGGTTGAGGAAGACTTCCATTTATGAAACCCTCAAATCAATGAACTATTGATGAACTAACAATCCACTATGAGTGTTGCTTATTTTCGTGGACAAAATATTTATTTGTGAATTTGTTTTTAGACCTCCTATCAAAAGCTAAACAAAGGTTCGAATTTCAGATAATCGTATTTCATGTATATCTTTTATAACTACAATACATAGGATTGCATTCATGCATTCAATAGCATATGTTTATAAATTTAAAATTATTTTTGGTGTTAAAATATTTATTTAAACTTGAATCAATTTATGAAATTAATAATTAAATATTTTTAAGATGTGTTTTAATGAGCTTTGAAAAATTAAGCTTAAAATACATTTAACCCTAATACCACTAGATATTATTATTATCTATATATATATAGATACATTAGGGTTAAAGTACATTAGGGTTAAAGTGGTGTGGTTGAATAGAAGTTGAAATTGATCATATGTTGTTGTCGAAAACGATAGAAAAGAAAAAAAAATCAAAGGAACTACATAGGAGCTTAATTGTCTTCACGTTGCGCGATATAGTTTATTCGTGAACGATTTGATTGACGGTGAGCTTATTGGAACGTTGGTCTGGAAACCACTCACGTTAACATTGAAAACTGTGAAAATAGAGTAGGGGTTCGTAAGTAAAGTACATTGGGGCAGTATCCTAAGAAGTGTAGCATAAGACCGAATTTGTACTTGAACATTTGATTTTCATAATAAAAAGTTAGGTGGTCCGGTAGACCGGTGTTTTTTTTCTTAAGTCATGGTTATTACCTAAATTGTTTTCACCTAAATATATCATGTATTATTATTTTATTTTTATACTTTACTCTTATACACGATTATATATGTGACTGTTTTATTTAGATTATTAAATTATAAATTAATAAAAATAAAAAATAACTTATTTACTCTCTTTATATTAATCAGTTTAATATTTTATAAACTTTAACTTGTTTAAAGCGTTATCGATGAACTGCTAATTACTTTTGAGATTAAGTGGAAAGAGTTCTAAACACACGGTAACTAAAGCATCTCATAATAACTTTTCTTACACAGGTAACCACTCTACTCTAGTACCATTCCGTGGGGAACACAACGTATCACGTTTTACGAGGCATTGATATTTTGAAAAATAATTAAAAGTTATTGTTTTCAAATAATAATTAACCGTGAAAGTTGGTCAATAATTAATTTATTATTATCAGAGTAATATTTTTATTTTTAAAAATATTAAAATATCAAATTATAAAGTAAAATTTTATTGAACTTAATATTAATATTATTATTTTAAAAATATCAATTCTCATAATTAATTTTGCAATTCATTGCGAAATGGTTTGCGTGGACTTTTCGTTCAAGGTTTAAATTCCTACTTCCTACTATTGATGAGTACGTGCATTACAAATGAAAAGTTATATTATGATGCATAACTATAGGAGAATGATCATAAGAACCGACGAATTGAGAGGGTTAAATATGATTGATTTGTTAAGAATATATAGAAGATAATTATATTAAAATTTTAGGAAAATAAAATCCTTAAAACTTCAATCTTGAAACGCTACAAAAGATAATCATTATTTTTTATAAGTTGAATTTAAACATTCAATTAAGAACACAAGAAGATAAAAAAAAAACTTCATAGAATATATTTTTCATTAATGATATTCGTTCTTACATATTACATAGTTAATCTTTTTTATAAGTAAAAAATCGTAATAGAAAAAACCCTAGATGAAATAGGCCTAATGGGTATATTTAGTTATGGATTGGGCTTAACTCATCTTTAAAGAATAAAAGACTAAAAAGATTTATGATAAGTAAGATATAAAAAAACCCACAATTCACTAAAACAAAAATTACTAAACATAAAATGTTCAAAATTAACTAAATAAAAAAAATTGCTACTTAAATTGTTCCTTGCATCTAATTTGATATTTCAAATGTATCCCTTGTGTAGGATCTTGAGAATATTAATCAGTACTTGGGAACATCAACTTGATCGGCACCTCGATCTCCATTATTTCCCTCACATTCAAAAAGATTCGTCCTCAAATCTTAGCTTTATAAGCAGGTCGATTTAGTATTGTGGATTCAAGTATGAAGTCCATTTGATGCTACATGCCTCGCAAATGATGTAATCCATGGGAAATCTCTTCGAAGTTGATCTTCACAGTCCTACAATAGTGATACAATAACACTAAGCAAAGATGAGTTAAGAACGTTAGTAGGGAGATAAACATCATTGTACATAAGTACAAGTACTTGTTGCCTTACCAGCAATGCACTTTTAATCTCATATTTTTCAGTAATTACACTCATTTTTTTATTTTCCTTTCTTGTTTGCTTACTTTTCTCTCCTCTTTGCTTACCTTTTTTCACTTTTATCTTCCTTCTACTTACTTTTCTTTCTTTTTTGTTCACGTTTCTATCTTTTTTGCATATATTTTTTTCTCCTTTTTGCTTACTTTTCTCTCCCTTTTTCCGCTCGACCTCATGAATACTTGCTCTCTTTTTATATTCCTCTTGCTCACACTTTTGTTTTCTCTCAATTTGTGCTCTCTTGTTATCCTAATTTGGTCTTCATAAGCTTGCAAATGTTTGAGAGGGGCTAATACAACTTTTCAGTTGTTCATTTCAAAAGAATAACGATTTTTGTAACCATCACGTGAGACCTTCATGTCAAACTGCGATAGTCGGTCGAGAAATATGTGAGCAACATACATTGGTTCCACATCACAAAGAACCTCATCTTCATATTTTCCAATTGAAAAAGGAATCCAAACTTGTTTGTTAACCTCCACTTCTCCACAATCATTCAGTCATGATAGCTTGTACGGTTTGAGATGCTTCTACCACTTCAAATTTAACTTTTCTACCAAAAAGGTACTAGCAACATTAGTGTAGCTCCCACTATCAATAATTAATGTGCATACCTTATCCTTCATGTGACATCTTGTGTGGAAAATATGATCACAGTGCTTGTCATCTCCTTCATCCTTAGTGAATCTCTATGCACAGGTTCTTCCACTTCAACATTAGAATTAGAACTTTTGATTTCTCCATTTGTCTGTACAACCATAACCTTTTTATCTCGTTTATAACTTTCTCTCTCTTCTACATTGGAATCAGTTTCTACTTTGTTTAACCCATGTCTTCTTCTATATAATTTAGAACCGGAAGAGGATTCAAAATTATCTAACCTTGCATTCAGCTTCTTAAATTGGTCATTAAAAGTCTTGAAGAGGACTTTCAAGTCGACCTCTTGTGGTTCTTCCTTCCTTACTTATGTTTTCACCCTGTAGAATAAAATGAGATAACCCACACATTCCTTCATGTGTTTCCTCTCAAATAAGTTGTTATCACTCTCCTTTTTAACACTATTTTCACTCTCTTTTTTTAACATTCCCTCACATGTTTTCTCTCAAATAAAATTGTTATCACTATCCTCTTTTTTTAACACTATTTTTGCTCTCTCTTTTTTTCACTCAAAGCTCACGCTAACCTCCTTTGTGTTCTTAACAAAATCAAAGAATCCAACTAATCTCAAGAAGTAATCGTTTTATTGGTGACAATCTCAAAATTAAAAATTCTAAAAAGTTAATGGAAAAGTATGACAAAAAGAAAGTCCAAAGAGGACTTTAAAGAAAGGCTCTTGACCAAAGAAGACTCTAAAGAAAGACTCTTGATAAAAGATGGCTCTAATGAAAGACACTTGACCAAATAGTAATCTAAAGAAAGATTATTGACCAAAGAGGAATCCAAAGAAAGACTATTGACCAAAGAGAACTCTAAAAAAAGACTCTTAACCAAAGAGGACTCTAAAAAAAACTCTTGACCAAAGATGACTCTAAAGAAAGACTATTGACCAAAGAGGACTCTAAAGAAAGACTTTTAACCAAAAAGAACTCTAAAGAAAGACTCTTAATCAACTATGATTCCCTTTTTTTTCTTAAATTAGTCTTGGGCAATATGGACAAAATAAAAGGAAAACCAATTTCAATAAGAACAAGAAAACAAGAATTAGATTCTTGAATAATCTACTACTTTGTTCTCCTTTTCTTCTTCTTCTTTTTTTCTCTTTATTTTTTTTATTTTTTTATTTTTTATTGCTTCTGCTTCTGGTGTGAATAAAAAATTCACAACCCTAATGAATGTGAACCAAAACAACACTAAAAGGTGTGATAAAACTTCAATTCCTCGATAAGTGGTCTAAACAATAGAATTTGGGATCAAAAAAGTCACATAACGCAGGAGACATTGATGTAAATTTACAGGAATCGAAACAATCTTCAATTTGATATATTATAATAGTCGTTCTGATACCCGTGTCAAAAGTTATGGATGTTTAAAGTTGCAGCTCCAATTTATTAATTATTTTTGAAACTACGAACAACAACCCTTTTCTCCTCTTTTTTTCCCTTTTTTTGAAGAATAAAGATAGATAGAACACAAAAATAAATAATAAGAAAAAGATACAAAGAATTCAAAGAAAACTACGAAAGAAAATTCAAAGATAAAAACAACGACAACGAAATTGAAAGAAAACACAATACTCAAAAGGACGAAATTGTT
Organism: Hippophae tibetana; assembly: GCA_037013495.1. Lineage (NCBI taxonomy): Eukaryota > Viridiplantae > Streptophyta > Magnoliopsida > Rosales > Elaeagnaceae > Hippophae > Hippophae tibetana. The sequence continues at coordinate 15,901,241 of CM072810.1, forward strand.
TTTTTTATGATTTGTGACTCAAGAATGTAGAAAACAATGAAAGGACATTTTTTTTTTGAAATCTTGAATTCAAAATAAAGATAAATGAAGATAGATAACATATTTTAAGCAACCAAGGCTCTAATACTAAATTATGCGGATCCTCTAGGCAAACAACCCCAAGAACCCACAAACTCAAAAGAATAAAAATGATTGATTTACTAAGAACGTATCAAAAATAATCAAATTAGAATCCTAAGGAAACAAAGTCCTTAAAACCCCAATCTTGAGATACCACAAAGGATGATCACTCATTTTGATAAGTCGAATTCAAACATTCAATCAAGAACACAAGAAAGCAAAGAAAAAACTTTATGGAATATGCTTTTCATTAATGATATTCGTTCTTCCATATTACATAGTTGCTCTTTTTTATAAGTAAGAAACCCTAGATGAAATGGGCCTAATAGGCTTATTTAGTTATGAATTGGGCTTAACTCATCCTTAAAGAATAAAAGACTAAAAAGACTTATGATAAATAAGACATAAAAAAACTCACCATTTATTAAAATAAAAATTATTAAACATAAAAGGCTCAAAATTAACTAAACCAAAAAAAAAACTGCTACTTAAATTGTTCCTTACATCCAATTTGATATTTCAAATGTATTCTTTGTGTAAGATCTTGAGAATATTTGTAGGATATTAAGAACATTGGTCGACACTTGGGAACATAAACTTAATGAGCACCTCGATAACCATTATATTCCTAAATATTTTTATTTATATATAATATTTTCTATTATAGTATTTTATTTTTATATAATATAATTATATCATAATTATTATTAACATGATAAGGTTTTTATTTGATATAATTATATGAACTCAATTGTATTTACCAAAAATATTGTTTCACATCATTTGTAATTTATCACAAAACTATGATAAATTAACTTTTACTTAAAATAATTAATAATTTTATAAACACATAATATATATTTTACTTATAATAGTGATATTTATTATTACATCTAAATATTTATAAGTAACATTGTAAAAATAAAATAGAAAATATGTAATATATATATATATGAAGAAAATTAAAAAGTATTCAGAAGTTCTAAAAGTACAAAATTCTGTAGATTAAACCATTATAAGAGTTATTAAAAAAATTATGTAACAAGTAAAAATTTAACCATAAATAATTTAATAAATTTCTTACTTTTTACAATATTAAATGTTATATATTTTAAGGCAAATAAAACATGATATAATAAAAAAGTTAGGCTAAAACATGCATATGTTTTTTTCATACCTTTTTTGTATTCTCATATCATGCAATAAATTCTATCTCTATTGTATCGAACCAAAGATTTGAATCACATTAAATATTACTTGATATAAAAATACATCAAATAACTTTACAACAAATTTGAGAATACAAAAAATCATTGCTATATTATCTAATAAGCTAGATATATAATACTAATTAGTGTTGGATTGGAGTAGCAAATATACATCAAATAATTTTATTCTATAAATAATTAATTTTAATTAAGATAACTAATGTTTAGAAAAAATTTGGCTGAAATAACTGAAAGTTTTAAAACGGACCAAATAGACTTAGAGGAGGTAAAAATGTTATTTTTAATTTTATCAAATTATAAATTTATAACCTAATCACAATAACGAGACATGTAATCATATGTAATTAATAAAGTATAGAATTAAAAATGATATACTATATTTTTAGGTCGAAACAACCTAGGTCACAACTTATAACCTAAGCAGAAAATCATTGCTCCACTAGACCACCAAATCTGATGACTTTAAATATTTATTATTCAAATACAAACTTGATCTTATACTATCATCCCTATGATAATGTCCTAATGTAATTTTAATTACGACTCTGACTCTATTTTCACAACCTTTGAGATTAGTGTGAGTGAATTCTGATTAACTCCTCACAAATAAGACACAATCATGAATAAACCTATAAACAAGATTAGCACAAAAAATATAAATGCTCGTGTATGCTTTATATGGCATTCAATACAAAAACAAATAATAACCATAGTTCAAAATACAGATTAACAAGCATTAAACTAAGATTTTTAGAACAAATAATAAAGTAGTAACCTAAGTACTGTTTTGTGTATCAATAATAGCAATTGAAATTACCTAAATTTGAATCTGATAAGAACATTTTTAAAAAGATGAAGCATGGAAAAGAAAATAATGGCTCTCAAAGATATATGAATCATTTTGATACCCTAAAGCTAGATCTCAATGAAAAAGATTAAAATACCCTCGTAAGGTTTTAAAGCACTTAATTGAAATAAGGGTATTATGTAATTTCACACACGGATCAAATTTAAAAAAGAGTTTCAAATCCCATTAAATTCCCACTCCATCGATTGATCAAGATATGTTAAGCATTTTGACATAAGAGTACTTGATTAAAGTTAATCGAAGACCAATCGACAGAAGTTGATCAATGCTCGATTGATTGATACCCTTAGTCTATCGATCGACTAACACAACTTTCAACATAAAATATAGTTTTAAATGTTATGAACAAGTATTAGTGAATGTGTGAATATAATATTATGTGTGATAGTTATGAAGTATATACCTGAAACACGATTATTAGAAACTCGAGCGTTTCTTCGACTTAACTTAAAAGACTTGATAACAAGCTTAAAAACTAGCTTCCAAACAATTTTTTTGTCTACAAAAATCATTAACATTGATAATATCTTATAATAACTATATGCATTATGTAACTATTTTAATTTTATATAAAAAGAAAGTTACAAAATCGTGATTAAATAATCCAATTTTTTTATAAATTCTAGTTTTCAATATATGATATTTATTATTCCATAAATAATTAACTATATAACATTAAAGTTTTGAATAAGTATGACCAAAATAATTATATGCAATATATAATATTTTAAATTTTATAAAAAGAAAATTAAGAAAGGGTGATTAAATAATCCTAATTTGAGTCTTTTAGAATTATAGTTTTTAATTTCTAATTAAGCCATTATATTTTCATTTATTATTTCACAAGAATTAATTTTAATTAATATTATAAAATAATTATATACAATCTACAACTTTTTAATTTTATAAAAAAATTATGAAATAGTGATTAAATAATCCTAACGAAAGTCTTTTAGAATTCTACTTTTTAATTTCTTAATAAGTCATTATTTCTATTACTTGATATCCCAAATAATTAATTTCAATTAAAAACATTAAAAAATGAAATTGATAATTAATAATTAGATAATATCCTAATTGAAATATTTTGGGATTTTAGTTTTTAATTCCTAATTAACTCATCTTATCAATTATTTATTATTTAATTTTAATTAAAAATAAATAATAAATAAAAATATGAAAGGGTGGTTAAATAATTTAAACTAAAATATTTTAGAATTCTAGTTTTTAATTTAAAACTAAGTCATATTTTCAATTGTTTATTATTCTTAAAAATTAATTTTAATTAAAAAAAATATTATTTTGAAGAAATATGAAAAACATAATTATATATAATTTATAACTTTTTATTTTATAAAAAATAAAATTAAGAAATGATGAATGAATAATTCTATAATTAAAATATTTTAGAATTCTAGTTTTTTAATTTCTTATTAATTTGTTTGCTATTTATTATTCTAAAAATAATCAATTTTAATTAAAAATATTAAAATTACGAAGAATGTTAAAATGTATGATATATTTAATATATAGATGATATGATAAGCTATATAAGGAAATGCATTAATATTCAAATATATTTCATTAATCAAAATATGACATGTCGTTTTTGGGACTATGATAATCATTTTTATATAAAAGTAAAAACTTACTCTTATAATTGTTATAAGGTAAGATTATTAATTATTTCCCCTAAATCAACAATACTTACATTTCATTAGTAACAATCATACTCACATGGAAAGGGATATAGGTGTGCAAAATATCTGTTTATCTTATCAATCCACAAAATTTGTTAACATCTGAAGAATTATGAATGGTTCTATCCGATGGTCAGATTAGATTATATAGAAATTTTAATATCCGTAAGATATGGATCGGATAACATATTAACATTTTTATATCTTCATAAATCTGATTTGATATACATATATTAAAATATAATATTTTTTATATTTGTATATAGATTTTATAAGTTTTTTTTAGTAATTTTACTACACTTAAACAAAATTTACATTCTAGTGTATATAATAATAAAATGTGTTTATTATTTTCAAATTTTTAATCTTTTAAATAAAATTATTCACTAAATCATTTTTTCTTTTACAAAATTTACATCATAATTATGTTGTTCAAGTATAATATATTATAGTTTTTGATTTTAAGTTGCGTGCATTAATAGTTAGCATAATTTTTTATTAAAAATATTATGTGATTGTAAAAAATATTATTTAATAAATTGCGTGGATTAAATTAAACTAAATTATATGTATAATAGATCATATTAAATTAAATGACTGTAATATACAGATTGATTACGGATTATAAAATTTATAAATTTTTTAAATCAAATTGTATTACGAATTCTATCCGATATAGAGTCCTAGAAAGTGATATAAACATGAATCTCATGCAGTTACCTTGTAGCTAGATTGCTAATTTGAATTACACTTCTTATGTGTACTAATAGTTACATGACTTAATGGTATCTCGCCACGCATAACTAATATAAATTACCTAGTGCTTTCAAACGACCATTGACCGTGTGCTTTCAAACGATATATTTCGCGTTTGAATTTGACTCTCGAATAGAGAGATCGGACGGTCAAACTTTGCACCAAAAAAGTCAAAACGTGAAACTCCTTAGTGGAAATAATGACCTGACTTCAAAATAGAGCCCATTTACTTTTGGGAAAAAATGGATATGCGATTGCATTTTGAAGGCAGAATATTACAATTTTGTAAAGGAAAGGCTGTGTCTGCCTCTGTAGTTCTCATCCAATCAATCTCTAGTCTATCTCTTATGCCTTGCCCAACACCTTCTCCTTCCCTATCTCATCTATTGCAATTCAGAAACAAATCAGGAAGAGGTTAACCTGACCGACGGAGAGTTTGACGACCATAGGATGATGAAGAAGAACCAGGGAGATTTCTGACAACAAGGAATATTCCCATAGTAAACTTCTCTTTATTCTAAATTCTCTTGCATTTCCAGACCCAAACCAGCAAGAAGCTGACGCGATCTCGGAGTGAGATTATTGTAGCCACCAATGGAAGAGATCTGCCTTCTCTTCATTCATCTTTGGTTCAAACAATCACAACGACGCTGATAACACGATGATGATGAAGGTAAATCTCATCGTTCTTCAGTTCCACAAGGTTGTGACTCCAAACAGCTCGGGTACAATTATTATAGTAAATAACCAATTATATTAACCTCGAACTCTTCCTTAGTGTGGAGTAGAATACTTGAATTTTCTCAGCTACACTTATCATGTTGATCCATTAGCGTAAGTCTCATCACAAACCCTTGGATCTTCTGCCAATGCATGGCTAGGATGAACTAAGCTTCCTATGTATGTCCTAAGCGTTAGCTTTTTCTCACAACTCAAATCATTTAACACTTTTAATTAAAAGCTTTGGAGACCAAGAACTTGGAGAACTTGAGAGCTTCCCCTAACCTTGGTGGATCAAAATCCTCTTTCCTTTGCTTTTGCATGAACATGCTTAAATGTTTACATGCACATGTTGAATATTTGATGAATGTTATTTAGTTTATATGATTTTTTATGAGTGACACTATCAATACCCACTCAGTTCATACGGTTCTCACTTGTACACTGTAGATAATATGGAAGACTGATCACACTCTTCATATGTCTGGTGGGACCTACACGTACACAATGTCATATGTCCAAAGAGCGAGAAGCAACACAGATGGAGGGCGAGATTGATAGGTGGCACGGGAGGACGACACACAAACCTAGAATGTAGTACGTCCAACTAGTCCCGGACGTCAGTGATTTGCCTATTGGTGGTTTATTTGGTCTAGCAGGTTCGATTGTCCAGTTAGGTCCATCCTTCCAACAGGTCTGTCTGCATAGCCATCTCTAACTGGCAGTAATGTGTCAAGCTTGAGTCACCCGTTTGGCTTTTCACATCTACTTGGATCATTCAATTATGTCTATGCCTCTAGTTTTGTATCTAGTTCTAAGAAGGGGAAGCATATTCCAATGGGAATTTCCGTGTCCTTTCTAGACAATACACCTATAGATTCAAAGCTTGTTAAAAATATCATCACCATATCTTTTCATCACTCTAAAATCTTTTTTTTTAGATTTTTGATGCTTTCTTAATTAGAAAGTGAGGTATTATTTATTATTTTTGGAGTATATTTTTCACCAATCATATTATTTTCTCTAAACTAATATCTAAATGAGTATGTAATCTAATACATGTATAGACATTACTAGAAGATCATGTTACTAGAAGATTTTAAAAAATTGGTGTAAACATTACTAGAAGATCATGTTACTAGCAGGTTCTAAAAAGTTAATGAGCAATCAACTTACTTAAGCTATATATGAGCATGTGATGTGAGTTGTGTGCATATAAGACAAGTGTAGTGAGAGCATATAAGGAGAAAGCAAGTTAAGAGTTATTATAGTTTGTATTTCTTCTTCAAATATAGTTAAATATATTTGAGCTCTCATTGTTGTTCTAACAAGTAGTATCAAAGTGGGTCGATCAATGGGTCGAATCTCTACTAGAATTTAGTGTGGTTGTGCTCAATCGCGAATGATTGTAGAGCTTGTTCAAGTTTAAGCTTGCTTGGCTAAACTCAGAGGTTTACTAAGTCACAATAATGAAAGATCTACAAGGAATTGAGAAGTTTAACAATTATCATTACAAAGATTGGCTCGCCTTAATGAAGGCCTACTTGCAAGGGCAAGATTTATGGGAGGCAATGGATGGAACAAAGACAACTTCACCTACAAGAAATTTCAATGCATATCCTAAATGGTACAGAAATGTAGGAAGAGTTAAATACACCTTACTACCAACAATTACATCGGAGTTGAAGCCACATGTTGACGACATGGAAACATCAAGTAAAATATGAGAGACCTTTGCAAAACTCTTTTCAAGAAGGAATGAGGCCTGATTCCAATTCTTAGAGAGATACGTAATGATCATGTCACAAGAAGACTTATCCATCATCACATACTTTCTCTAGGTACACACTCTTTGTCGAGAGATAGTAGAGTTGGATCCTAAATCAAAAATTGATGAGGATAGAACGAGAAGAATTATAATTAATGGATTGAATTCTAAATATGATCCATACATTACTATTACAACACAAGGATGGTCCATCCTGCCATCTTTAATAGAATTAAAAAAATATGTTGCTTAATAAGGAGACTTTATTTAAACAGTCGGGTGAACTATCCTTAAAATTATCACAAGAGAAAGTATATCGGAGTTGATCGAAAGGAAAAATAAATAAAAATGGAGGAAAAAATCTTGAATAAGAAGGAGCTTTTCACCTAGGCGAGGCTAGAGATAACTATGATCAAATATGTCATCAATATAAAAGAAACAATGGTACACATTGTGTGTGTGGTAAAATAACCCACTATGCAAGGGAGTGTCGATTCAAGAAAACTTTTGTTGAAAGTAATGTTGTCACCATTAATCAACAAGAGGATAAATACAATGAGGAGGAATAGGACGTTGAGGTATGTTCCACAATAGCTAAGCTTGGGGAGAAGCCCAGTCAAAATGAGAAAGAGTTGGCAATAAGTTCAATCACCATAAAAGAAAATAAATCAGCACTAACGGTGGCTATTTTAGAGAAAGTTGATTGCGAGAAGCATTGGATCGTTGACTCAGGATGTTCAAATCATATGAAGGGAAATGAGAAGAAGCTACAGAAGTTGACCAAGTATAATAAATATCGTGTGGTAGTTTTTGCAAATAATGAAAAACTATCAATTAGCCATATCAGAGAGACCAAAATGACACCACGAGCTAGTCAAGGGCATCTAGAGAGAGTTTTCATGTGTCATTAATGAAGAAAAATCTATTATTCGTGGCACAATTAAATTTTGTAGGTAAATATGTTCTCTTTGGACCTAATGATGTTAAAGTTTATCTCAATTGAAATAGTCTACAAATGGTACAGTACCAGGGTAATGAGATACAGACTTCTTAATGATTCAACCCTAACTCGTACAAACATAAAATAATATACTTAAATAGATAATGTAGTAGAAGCACATATAATATATTATCATATAATTAGATAGCCTTTCCCAACAGATATTATATAATTAACAGAAAGTAGGAAAATAGTTAACGCTTTCTAAGTAGAGTTTAAACTACAATATATTGTAACATGCACACTCTGAACTCTGATTGTACTAATACAACATAGAATCATGCATAACAAGTAATGTAAAGAGGTAAACTCATATAGAGACCATATCTATGTGGTAATGTTCTCAAGTTTCTTAAAGTAACCACTCAAAAGCAAACAATTCATTAATCAATAAAAAAAATTGCAACTCTAAAGAAATAAAATCATTATTACTTCTATCAGTTGTGACTTCTGTCCAAACTACCTATTGCTACTTTGATAACTCTATGAAAGTATAGTCATCAATAAAAGTTTTTACTTAATATTTGTTCGTTTTATTCAATAAGTAGTATTTTTGAGGTAAAAAAAATATAAAAATATAAGTTTTCTAGTAAAACATGATGAAAATGTTTTTTTTTTAAATTTTATAAAATTTTATGGATTTTTTTAATGCAAAATGTAAGACACGTGGATGTCTCGCAAGTGAAGAGAAACAATTGGAGTGTGACGCATGTACCAACTGACACAGTTGTTACCATAAGTTACCACATTTTTTACTCCAAGTTTTTGCTTAATAGCCAATGAAAATGCCATGCATTGTCACAAAATACGCATGTTCGTTCCACTAGAGCGCCACACAATTTGCATTAACCACTACCATTCTACCTCACCATGCATCGTGTGTTGATTCATTTTGTGTTCCTCACTTGTCATGTGTTGCAATCCAATGACGATGTGATTGAAGCTGATATGATGGTCTAGATTCTATTTGAACCTAATTTAACCTAATAATTTATACAGAAATAGCCCTTATCTGTTTTTTACATTTTTTTTATCAGATTTTAGAGCTGCCAAAGGAAGAGGAGACACAATTTGGTAGAGATTTAAGAAAAGATTGGTATTATATTATTTATTCTCTTTTCTTTATTAATTTGTATGTCTTTTTTTATTGAAAAATTATGATATTTATGAATTCAATCATGTTTAGCTAATTTATTAATATAGGGATTTATGAACCCAATTTTATATATGTGATCATATAATATTTTACCCCAATTATCATTTCAATTTAATTATATTTATTAATCTAATTTTTATATTATTAATTGTTAGCCAGAATTGATCTAAAGAGACAATTTAATAGATTTGAAATAATTATTTAATTATTTATCTTGATTAAATAACATGCATAGTTTCTAGGTAGAGATGTATGATTCTTCTGTATGTGATCCATAATTGATGAACTTAAGTAGTTTACAATTTAATTGACATGAGAGTGTGATTATATTAATTACTATATTGTATGTAGTTTACTTGAGAAATAAATACATGTTAGGTTAGATTTAATTGATTGATAATTATATTATGATATTTTAGTGATTCATATGCTTAAAAATTTGGATAATCAAGTATTATTAGATATTTTCTCATATATCTTCTTAGTTGATAATTTTAAGTTAATTAATTATTTGCTATTTACTTTTAGTTCATTTAATTTTGTTTTCTCAAAACACAATAAATTGATCTTTACTTTTTAGTTTTAAAATTAGCTTATAATAACATAATCTCTATAGGAATGATATTTTCTTATCTGTTTATGATATGTATTCTTGTGTACTTATTACACATAATTTGAACAGTCATGCTCTCACTTGCAGCTTTTGTAATGACCTGGTTCGACACACGAACCCGGCTATCCTCCACAGCCAATATTACTCAAAGCGGTGTGATTAGTAGTTACAAATCAATAATGTGAAATATTTATAGAACAAGAAACATTAAGGATTACTCTAAATCTCAAGGCACCAAAGGACACACTATCTTCCACAGAGTTCAAATCATGTATGTGAGATATCCAGTCAAACCACATACCGATACAAACTACATTTTGATAACTAAACTCAATAAATGATCTATACTCAAATGTAAGCTCTTCAAAATGATTTCAAAAACAAATATAAATCTCAATGTGAATTTTGACAAAGTTTTGGTACTAAAAATATATATAGAGTTGAGAAAAGTGAGGGTATTTATAAAGTCTCAACCAACCACATTACCAATCATATCGCCATCCACCTCGCCAAATGTGATGGTAATGGTGTTGGTGAGCTTATTGGTGAGGTATTAAAAAATATGTTTTTTTTGTTTCCAAAAATGTAGAGTAAAATTCACAAATACTTGCACCCAAAGTGAACCAAAACTTGAATAACAACATCTAGGGTGTGTGTAAACATGCTCGCGTAAGTATACCTAACTATGTGTGTGTGTGTGTGTGTGTATTATTGATCTACAATAACTAATCTTACACAAAGGAAGATAGATACTCTAAGTAAAATAAACAAACATCTTGTTTGACACACATGAAGGTAACATACTGATACAAAGTACAATGGAACTTATATTCTCTCCCTTTGAATTTTCATGTCAAAACATTGCACAACTAAATACATACTCACATTTGTCATGACATGATCATGAATATGACCTAAGGATGTTTGTTCCCGTGAACAAAACATTGATGCATACCCAAACCCAAAAGACATGCCTAAACTAAGTGTATCCATCTTGTGTGCTCCATCTATACTCATGTAATAACTCATCTACTTTCTCACTCTAAAACACAAGGGTCTCAACACACTGCACATCTAAATATCAAAGAGTTCAATATACACTTATAACTTGCACACATAAAACAAACACACCCTGTGAACATATAATGTAGAAATAACATGTAGTCTATTAACATACTATCGTGTTACCCCTATACAGGCACACAACGATAGGCACAAATAAAAGCATAAATGCATAACTCTCCCTGAATTATGCAACACTCCCTTTGAATGCATGCAAGTCAGACAACAATATATAGTGCAATCCTACTCTCATAACCCATGTAGCACACATAATAGTAACAAATACATAGTTGTGTATGAAAACTTATCCCTTTTTTATATTGAAAGTGAAAGGAACATCCCTATATGAAGAAGAGAAGAATACAAATATGCAATAATTCTAATAAAAATGAAACAAGGTAGATAGAATTACGGAAAATAAAAGCAATCATAGATGAAAATAACATCAAACTCATATTCATTCAACAAAATTTAGTTTCAAAGATGATAAGTTTATAAATAAAGTAAAGTAACAGGAAATAAATAAAAGTAAAAACACATAAATGAGATCAACATTCTTCGTCTCCCTCTCCAGTATTATCATCTCCTTGAGCATTATTGCAAGAAGGTTATCTACCATTAGAAGGGGCAGTGGGTGGTGGTGCAGAAGTTTATAGATCGAGAAATTTATTAGCAAATTGATCAAAATATTGGTTAGTCTCAAAGGGAAAATTGAACTCATCTTCACCATGCACAGTAAACATATTGAACAAAGACTCAAGGGATGAAACATCAGAGCGAGAAGGTTTGGTAAGGGTAGTTGAGGTCTGACAGAGGTAGAAGAAAGATGTGAACCATGAAAATGTAGTATAATAGGATGATAAGAAGGTTCAACACCTTGAGAAAAAGCTTGAAATTAATGCATATCAAAGACATTCTTGTTCAAAGTTTTTAACTCATAAACAACAGTATACAAAGGACTGGTGGACTCCACATCTAGAAAGACAAACATGGAACGAGTAGAAGAGATAGGAGTGGGTTCACAACGAGTAGATTAAGCAGTTTTCATAGAGAATGAGGAAGAAAGGGTAGTAGATGAACATCGAAATCCACGATTGTTAGATAGAACAGTACATGAGAGAAAAGACCTACCCAAATAGTCAAAAGGAATGTTAAGAATAATGGTGGAACCCTACTTGGAAACCAAACATGGATAGTTTACTACATAAGAATATAGAGCAATGGTAGGAAAATGATAGTTCTATAGATCATACCAATGAGATATATATCATCACCATTCAACATTGCACAAAAGAAGTGTCATCAACATGAATGAACAGTATGAAGATGGGAGTGAGGATGAATAACAACATTAACAACAATATTGAGTGAATGACAAGGAACAGAGGAGTTAACAACAAGGGCATCACTAACAAATGAGTGGTTAGGCCCGACCAATTGGTTCATCTGAATAGTATTTTAAGCATTCACAATATCATATTCAGAGGAAATATTTTCAAGTTCAAAAGGAATAATAGGAAAAGATGCATGAAAATTGAACATTAGGAAGAGATAATAAAATATGAATATCATCCCGAGGTCAGGTAACTCTACCTCCTCTAAGTACAAAAGAAGTAGAGAATCCAATAGTAGAAACCTGAGGAAGGGTAGCATTAAACTTTATAACAAACTCGTCATTATATGAATAATTTAGAGAGCAAAGAGAAAGCCAAGAAAAGTAAGCAAAAGTTTTCTCGACTTCAGGAAAGTCATGGATATTGATAGAATGCTTTACAATAAAGAGTGCATTGCTAGAAGGATTGACAAGTTTAGGTTTCATTGGTTGTTACCACTTTTGATACGTTTTAAGGCCATATTTCATAAAAATTAGAAGATTGGATACATTAGTAAAAATGAAGAGAAGGAAACTATTCTAAGGTGTGAAGAAAGTAGGCATTAGAAGGTACTTTATATAGGCTTAGTGACACCTCGTAGCATGCCTTGCCAACCACCTTGTTGAAGTGTTTGGCGAGCTATTTAAGGAGGTGATGGCAAGTAATATGGCAAGGCTGTGTTATGGGACCAAACAAATGGACAAAATAACCAATACATTCAACTAACATTCACATGACAATCAATTTTAAAAATATTCATTGAAGAGTATGACTAAATTTCTGGAATCATGCATTGTGTGTAATATACAAAATTTGTTTATTATATATGTGTAATTAAGATATGCTTATACTAATCGAGAAAATAGAGATATAGACTCAAGTTGAACCAAACTTTATTCGTTCATATTTAGCCTACCTAGAAGAGATCAATAGGTCTTTTAAAGCTAGTAATGATAGACTAGAGTTTAGGGAAAAGAGAAGAGACCTTTAGGTTTAAGCACATCTTTAGCCAACCAAAACAAACGCTTTAAGCAATATGTTAACAAGAAAAAGAGTAAGCTTTTAAAATTGGGTTCTTTTCCTTTTACTTCTCAATTTTCATACAATTACATTCCTATAATATAGGATCTTTTTCATGTACATCTTAGCATTCATTTTCTAATACCCCTCTTCTTCTTTTTTCCTTTCTCTTTTTCTTCAAATACGAGGATCAAACAGAAAATCCCAAAACAAATAAGTTCATTAAGTAACATAATTGAAACTCAACTGAAGGTGTGCAAGGTAAGTTTATCATTTGTGTTAATCCAGTAGGTGCAAATAAATGAAGGAATAGAAAAAAGGCTAAAGAGGAGAAATTGAGGATAAGAAAACATTGGTGGAAAGAAAGGATCAAGAAAAGAGTAGTTCAACCCTAAACAAATCACCCAAAAATCATGATTAAATAACATCCCTCCATTTAAAATATTTGAGAGAGGCAGCTGACTCGGGAAATAGTCTTTGAGTTATGTGAGCATATGGAGTATATGGTACTCAAGGTTTTTTGTTTGTTTTTTATTTCTTGAAAATCCTATCGAGTTACCTATATAGACCAAACCAGTTAAACTTTTAGAAGTATAATTATTTCTTTTCACACTGTGCCTCAGATATATGATGCAATCTTCTTAGAGATGCTCTAATAAGCCACAATAACTATAACCTATCGTAGGAGATGGAGTGAAAGAGGTGGAGAAATCCGAGTAGTACTTCTCATATATTAGGACATTACACTACCTAGCAATATAGCCAGTAGTGCCACAAAAATAAAAAGTAGTAGAGGAAAGAGTGCTTATATTGACTTTCACATGAGAATGAGTAGTCAATTTCACCACAATGGTGACAAGTAGGAAGGACAATACATAAAGGTAATAGACCACCACTAAGGCAACGAGAAGAGTTAGTTTTAGGTGAACGGTTTACCTTGCAAGAGAAATCTGGTTGAAGAGACACAACAGACTTATCTCTCAGGTCAGTGGCATCAGACTTCAACTTTGCATCTTGATCGAAAGATTTCATAAATTTAGTCAAAACCACCTTAAAAGTTGAACCCTCTTTACTATAACCAATGTCATGCTTGTCCCCAAACGTCTTTGGATTGATAAGGATTTCATTTAGGTTCTTAGAGCCTGTCATCATTTGTTTTCAAATCAGAGGTAGAGTAAACCAATTCCTTCTCACTTACTATGAGTTTGTCCTTAAGAGCAATAATCAAATCTTTCTTTTCTTTGAAAAATGATTCAAGATAAGCTTGTTAGGATTTCATGTGTACGCATATACGGTGAGAATTTAAAATTTTCCTATCACTACTTGGCTTAATACACAAAGGACCTCATTTGTATGATAATTGCAAGCAAGATTTTCTCTTAAGCATTTCAACAAACACCGAATGTGTACACTAAATAAAATAAACAAATATCATCTACCTTATTGCTAGAGATGAAGAGGATTACCTTTACCTAAATAGATTTTCAAATCTCTTGAGTACAGGGAAGTCGATTTCCCTTCTAGATCTCTTGGAAACCACCTCTCTTTTGGGAGCACTTCTTGGTTCACCTTGAACCTAAACAACAAACTACCACACCTCTTAGATAGATGGATGTAGAGTTTAAGACTTAAATCTAACCACCTAGTAAGAAGAGATGAGAGAAGAGACTTTTGGCCTAGGGTTGAACCACCTAGGTCTTGGCCTTGAGCAAGCCTTTCCAAGTTTTGGTCTAGGAGAAGGAAAATGTGGCTGCTAAAAATGGAGGATTTCGGATAGGGTTAGAGGCAACACATTTTCCACAATTATGCCTCCTTAAATAGGCTAGGGTTAGGGAAAATCTTTGTGTAAGGCTTGAATCAATTAAACAAATGCCACTAGCCTTGTTTAACCATCCCATGCTCTCTTTAATCTCAACTTGTGTTTGGTTTAATAAATTAATTTATGAACAAATAATATTATTCATATTATTCTATTATACAATGTCTATATTATTCCTATAATGCATTCAAACATTATACCAAATAATATTTGCATAACTTCACAAATTTATTTATGGTCTAAGTATGTTAGATTATGACATTTTATTTTAGCATTTCATCTCATGTATTATAAATCATTATGAAATGTAAAATACTTGTTGTTTCTCTTCAGTTGGAGTGACCGTATAGAGGATCTATATCATCTTGGCAATAATATAAAACTTTATATTATTGATTATAAGAGATGTTATCATTACATTATAGTTTTCCAAATGACATAGTAATTATTTACTCGATTCACTAATTTTGTGTCTATCCTTGTCACATGATATTATGAATAATATGCAAAATAGGATCGTGTCACTTTTACATTATATTCATTTTCTTGGTCTCTCAAGTGAATTATAATTATAACTACATCAGTTATGTTACATGCGATATAATTCCACTTTACCAAGGGGCCTAGTAATATCATCACTCAAAATCGAGGGACAATGATAATATCAACATATAGATTTCTCCCGCACAGATTGTACACAATGAACTACTATTTCATTCCTATCATAAGATAGTATTTAAATAGCAATCACATTATATACTTCTCATGTGAAAAACCTAGACATCTCATAACTAAGATTCTAAAGACATAATGGAAACATTAATGACACAAAACACAATTCATATAATGTTCAATCTAGTTAGGCCATGTTCAATATATAAAATATACATTTTATATACTCATGTCATTAAATGATAATCTCTTCAACATTTATAGAACTACAATGTACTTTTAATCGACATGATAATCTTTCACGGTAATTAATATTCCTCTTTAATTATCATAATTGTGAACATATTTAGGATTATATGTTTCTCATTTTAAGAGTTCTATGGTTCAAGAACAAGTGCATCTTAACTTTTAAAACACACATCCTTCAAAGCTACCGAATTGTTCAGAATCCAAAGTTTCTCATTTAGTTTATCAATCTTAGTTTCCTTTTCGGTAAGAGAATGGGCCATATATTCCTTTGTACTCTTTAGAACTATGATCTGCTTCTTCAATCTTTCAATCTCGTTATTCTAATCAGAAAAGGGATCATGTCTAACAAACAACTTAGCAATTTTGTTTGAGATAGGAACCTTCAATTGTTCCTCATGCCTTATAAATTTTTCATGATTTGCATTAAATTTCTCAATCAAATTCGAATGTCTCTTTCGAATTACCTTGGATTTTTTGGTGAGATCAATTTTTTGGCCATCAATATAGGATTTCCTTTCCTCTATTTTTTCCTCGATGTGCATATATTGTGCTCCTTTTCTTCAAGCTTTCCAATGCCTTTATATTTTCCTTTTCATACTTAATATGCTCTTACAATAGTACATTGTAAGAATCAAACAATTCGTTTTATTCATCATCAGTTTCAACTGTCACCTCTTGAATATCTGAGGCATCTATCGACGGATCAACAACACTATTAGAGGCAACGAATGCTAGAAAATTACCATCATCCTTATTATCACTATTGGTATTTTTTGAAATAGTAACCTCAGCTTTCATAGCAAACTTGTTCATGGGATTTTGTTTCTAAAAACACTTTGAACCAATGTGACTGGTTTCCCACATTCAAAGAATATAATTTTATTTAAGTGTCATTTGATTAGCTTCTTAGATTCTTTTTCTAAGTATTCATTAGCTTTAGTTGATTTTGAGGCTTTGAAACTTGAAGAATCTTTTTCCAATAATCCCAAAAGAAGGATATGGTGGATCACAGGGAAAGTAAGGCCATTTTCTACTTATCAAGATCAGAATCATCATTACCACCATCCATAGTACACACATCTTTGCTCGGTTCACTTCTTTTGGTTATCTTGAGGGCTAAGCTATTTTCCTTCTCGGAAGCAATTTTATCTTGTTTTGGTTACAAGATATGCAATTTGAAAACTTGTAGGTCACCAACTAGTTCATTCCTAATGAGCTCACCTGGTTTGTATATTGATTCAAGCATTGTAACTTTAGCATGAAACCTACAAGGTAAATTGGCAATTATCTTTTTAATTTTTTTCTTCACTAATGGGTCTACCCAAATTGTATGAGCAAATGACAATGTTGGAGAATCATGCATAAAATTTATTGAAAGTCTCATCTTCGTGCATAATGCAAAGTTCAAAGTCATTATTCAGTTTTAACATTCTGGACCTCCTAATAGCAGATGTACCTTCATGAGTAATCTCAAGAATATCCCAGGCTTGTTTTGAAGTTGTACAATTCTAAATCCTTCTGTATTCATTAGGTGTTACAACCTTGATGATAGCATATAAGCCTTATCATTCCATTAGGACTCTTTAGATTCTTTCTTAGTCCATTCAATCATTAGTTTTGGAGTTACAATGTTATTGGGAAGAGTTTTTATGGTATAGGTCTAGCTATTTTCAACAAGGAACCACACATGGTATCCTTGGGACCACAAGAAGGCCCTTATTTTGTGGTTTTCAAGAAGCATAATTCAGTCCATTGAAAAGTGAAGATCTACCTACATTATCTCCTTCTACCGACTTATGTGTGTAAAAAAGTGAGTTAACACAATCAACACTAGAGTGCTTAATCCCAAAAGGGTGCACCCATTTTGAAACCAATTGGAAGAGTCTACAACCCAGTACAATACCAGGTAATGAGATATAAACTCCTTAATAACTCAACCTTAACTCACAAAAAAAAGAATACACTTAAATATATAATGCAATAGAAGCATAAATAAGATATTATCAAATAAGTAGATAACTTTTCACAATAGATATTATATAATCAACAGAAAGAAGGAAAATACTTAATGTTTTCTAATTAGAGTTTAAACTACAGTATTTTCTAACATACATACTCTAAACTCTTATTATACTAACATAACAGAGGATCATGCATAACAAGCGATGTAACGAGGTCAACTCGCATAGAGACTGTATCCGTGTGATAATGTCTACGAGTTGCTTAAGGCAATTATTCAGTAGTAAACAATTTACTAATCAATAAAACAGTTACAAATTTGAAAAATAAAACCATTATTACCTCTATCAGCTAAGACCTCTATACAAATTGTCTATTACTGCTTTTACTTGTTGGTTCCACAACAACCTGGTTTGACATAAAAACCTAGCTCTCCTCCATAACCAACACCACTCAAAGTGGTGTGATTAGTAGTCACAGATCAATAACGTGAAATATTATAGAACAAGTAACCTTGAGGATCATTCTCAATCTCAAAGCACCAAAGAACACACTGTCTTCCACAAAACTCAAATTGCATACGGGACACCTAGTCAAACCGCATACATATACTAACTACGATTTGACAACTAAACTCAATAAACGAATCATACTCAAATGTAAGATCTATAAAATGATTTCAAAAATAGATATAAATCTCAGTGTGAATTTTGGTAGACTTTTGGTACTGAAAACATGGGTAAAAAGTTGAGAGAAGTAGGGGTATTTATAGAGCCTCGCCAACCACCTCGTTAAACATGGTGGCAAGCTTGTTGGCAAGGTACAAAAAAATATTTTTTTATTTTCTAAATTTTTTGAGTAAAATTCACAAATACACGCATATGAAATGAACCAAAAACATGAGCAATAATGTCGGTTTGCTTGTTAAAAATCCCAACTCTCATTCTAGCATGCATTCTATGACAACCAACCCCCGTGGTATATGTAAACATGCTCACATACAAAGTGTATCTAACTATGTGCATGTGTGTATTACTAATATGCATTAACCAACCTTAAACAGAGAAAGAAAAATACACTAAGTAAAATAAACAAACATCGTGTTTTACACACAGGAAGCTAACACACACAAAAAGAGTACAATAGGACTTATAACAATATCAAGATTTCAAGTACACCAGTTATGGAAGGAGCGAAGAGTAGAGTCTGTATACGTAGAAAAGACTCAAAAGACTGATATGGTAGATTTGTGGCATGAATGATTAGGTTATGTTGGTTATGGAAAGTTACATTTGATGATGAATAAATGAATGCTTAAGGGTCTTTCTCAACTTAAGTTTAGTAAAGATGCAATATGTGTAGGATGCCAGTATGAGAAAGCTCATAAACTACAATTTAAAAAGTCTGATTTTAAAGCAAAACAACCATTGGAGTTGGTATACTCTGATGTGTTTGGACTGATCTCAACCATCCATAGGAGGATTGCGGTATATGGTGATGTTCATTGATGAATTCTCCAAGTACATTTGGGTCAACTTTATGAAAGAAATATCTGAAACACATGCAAAATTTAAAGAGTTTTGGGAGAAAGTCGAAAGAGAACATTGAAGAAAAATCCAATGCCTACACACGGATAATGGGAGAGAATATATGTCAAAAGAATCCTCCTTATATTTACAAGAACATAAGATAAGGCGATAGTTAATATGTCTAAACAATCCATAACAAAATGGAGTCGTAGAGAAAAAGAATTTTCATCTAGCTGAGACGTGTAAAAGCATGGTTCATGCCAAGAATTTTTTGGGATGAGTACATAAGTACAACAACATATATAATTAATAAATTTCCACAACCAAAGTTAAGATTTATATCACCCTATGAAAAATTGTGGGGCATCAAACTAACAATTATCCACTTTATGGTCTTCAAATGCGTCTGTTATGTATTCATGTCAGATCATTATGAAGTAAGTTAGATAAGAAGGCAATATGATGCATATTCTTGGGATATAACAGTCAAAGAAAAGGTTAGAGATGTTATGATCCTACAACTAATAAGTGCTATATTTCAAGGCGTGTAATGTTTGACGAAGCTTCTTCAATAGAGTTACCAAATAAAATCAAATTGCCAGAGTTACCAAAAACCAAAGATAAAGTACAAGAAAGAATTCCAATAACCCCAAACAAATCAACATTTAAAGAAGATACAAAAAATCAAAAAAGAAGATGAAGAAAGAGATTTAACATAATAAACATTAAGTCCTCAATAAGATAAATGGCAACCAGTAGTGAGTAAAGATGAAAGACCAAGCCAACTTGATATCAATGAGGAAATAATACCTCCACCACTAAAAAGGTCATCTAGGCAATCAAAACAAAATCTAAAATATGTTGATATGGTAGAATCAAATAAGCAACAAGAATGAAGACAAAGAGTTGGTGATGGGGAGCAATGTTAAAAATATCATCAACATATCTCTTCATCAATCTAGAATACTCTTTTAAGACTCTTCTAGATGTTTTATTAATTAGGAAGCTCCTAGATAATATTTTTAGAAAATTCTTAACTAATATCTTAATGAGTATATGATCTAATATATATGTAGACATTACTAGAAGATCATGTTACTAGAACGTTCTAGGAGGTTAGTGTTTAGACATTACTAAAAGATCATATTACTAAAAGGTTCTAGAAAATTAGTGAAGAAACAACTTACTTAAGCTATATGTGTATGTGTATGTGTGACGAAGTGAAATAGATATAAGTATGTGATATGAGTTGTGTGCATCTAAGACAAGTGTAGTGAGAATGTGTTAAGAGAGAATAAATTAAGAGTATTTATTTAGTATCTACTCTTGTTAAAATATAATTAAATATTTTTGAACTCTCATTGTTGCTCCTTAAATTTAACAAAGCTGACTTTAGCGTGGACTCTCTAGGATCTGACTTGTGTAAGAGATATTTGGGTTTACTTATGGGCTATGTTACCTAGACTTGGGGTTTACCTTATTGTATATGTGTCGACACGACACGACATCAACACAAATATTAGATATGTGTTTAATCTGACAGTCCAAGTTATAGCCATGGTTTGTGGAATAATGAGGTGAAAAAGAAGGCTAAAAAGAACGAAGTAGAGGACGATTTGATAAAGAAAAAGAAGAATAATTGAATAGGCCTCTAAAGAAGAAGATCTTAAAGAAGGTTGATAGTGCCCAAAAAAAAAGTTAAAATACATTTAGGTAAATTTAAAAGCTTTTTTAACTGTTATATAGAATGATCATTTTAGTTTCCTTATATGGGTTCTTATATTCCTTAAAATCCCTTTAAATGGATTGGGCCTATCTTCAAAAACTCATTACTTTTAAAATGCTTTCTTATAATATTAATACAAGAATTAAAGTTTTATTAATCAAAATATTATAAATTAAAAATAAAATATAATATCTAATTAATATAATTTAATAATCACTTAAATCTTCTCAGAAAAAAATATTAACCCAAACTTATAAACACACTCAGTTATCAATATAGCTATTTTATATATTAAATTAAATTAAATAAATAAATTATTGTGTCTAAGTACCTGTGTCAAACATTGGACATATATGCATGTATCTTAAAAAAATTTAAATTCTCTTACCTGACCTTTGGATATGTATCCATAACTAACACTCGTACCCAAATTCGAGTAACATAGCTTATAAGAATATTTGATAGACTTATACTTGTGATATGTTCTTGGTGTGCAACCTAGTTGTCCATGCTTGGGTAGAGTTACACTAGTTGCACTTTCTATTTTATATTATATGGTACTTGTCTCCCCTTCCCCCATTGTGTGGACGTTCTTGGCACATGTGTGCACATGGTTTCTTGTTATGTTCTTTGAAGGGAGCAAATGAGGGACTTTTATGTAGAGGAATCCATGCATCGGTATTATTCTATGAAGTATGGGGAAATTTGATTAAGTGTCTACCTTTACAACAACTACACTTTTATACTTTCCTCCCTTAAACCAACAAGTTTTAGAGGTGCTTCTGGTTAATTGCCCAATGTCAGGTTTTTCATGTAAGGCCTATGGTAGCATGCTTGTGTGCAGCTAAGTGTAAGGGGAATTAGCTTAATTGTAGTGGTATTTTTGTAATATTTCAACCCTTATGTCTCTTAAAAAAAGTAATATATCCTTAAAAATTTGAGAAAATGACATTAAGAGCGCTTTAAAGGGAGGTGGTAAGGTGATCCATGATGGGGCCATGCCATTAGAGGTGTTGGGTAGCTATGTACTCTCTTTCCTACATCAATGAAAACAAGTAGATGAATTCCATATACAATTCTTGTTCCATGATCTTTGATTTATGTTTGCTTTATACTTTCTTGGTTACCTCGATATTTTTCATTGTCTCAATTGTTACTTGTTATGTTTGTATGCTTTCATTGTACATATGTTGTGTTGTTATGTGATACCTTAATGATTGACTTGTGATTAGATTTTACTTACTTTGTGTTTGTAAGGTGCAACAACCATGATTATATGTGCTAACCAAGCTTACTTGATTTCTTGTAGGTTTAGCAACTACTGAACCATACGAGTAAAACTAAGGAGGTCGTTACAATTGGTATCAAAGCTCCAAAGTTATGGGAAGAAAATGAGGAAAAGGAAAAATGATGAACCAACAAGGTTTGGATTCATATGATCAACAACTGGGTGAGTTAGCAGACTTATTTGAAATGGTACATGAAGAAAGTGCTAGAGTTAGTGCAATTGGAGGAATTGACCTTCGAGGTCTTGTGGCTATTGTTGAAAGTCTAAAAGGTAGAATCATTGCTCTTGAGAGAAATAAGGGAAGAGAACCTCCATTGACCTTCAGATCTATTATGTCATCAACTAATGAATGTGCAAAAGGTGTGTTGAATAAGACATAAGGATTCATAGGGAACTCAGAGATGATGTGGGTGTGACTATTAATGCAATCAATATGGAATTAGGAGAGATGAATACCAAGCTTAATGTCAATTATCAAGTTATTGCCAACCAACCAGTTAACCCTAATGGTACAAAGTATGGAAGAGCCAAGATGCTAGAACCTCAATCTTATAGAGAAAAACGAGATGCCAAAGAGCTTAAGAATTTTGTTTTTGACTTGGAGCAATAGTTTGGAGCAGTAGGAACTGACTCGAAGGATGCAAAGGTCAGCATTGCCACCATGTATTTGATTAGTAATGCCAAGTTATGCTGAAGAAAAAAGTATGATGAGATTCAAAAGGGATGTGCTAGACTAACTTTTGGAAAGACTTTAAAGGAGAGTTGAGGACTCAATTATTTCATGAAAATGCTAAATACATGGCTTGAGAGAAGTTATTCAATCTTAAGAAGGTTGGGCAAGTGAGAAATTATGTGAAGCAATTCTCAATGTTCATGTTGGATACATTCAAGATATGTCGAAGAAGGATAAGATATTTTTCTTTTTGAAAGGGTTGAAGCTATAGGGAAGGATTAAATTATAGAGACAAAGGATTCAAAACCTTACACAAGCCCAAATTATTGTAGAGAGTGTGATAGATTATGTTGTTGAGCCTAGTTAGAACAAGAAGAATCCACCAACTTCTCGTGGGAACAAAAACAAGTTCTCAAGCCAAACAATGGAAAGGGTGGGGGAGTGGTGTTCAAGAAGCCCTAGAATGGGAAGAGGGAGTCCTCATCATATAACTCCAACAATCAAGGTTGGAAGCCAAAGCCTTCATTTGGTTACTTTTTTTTTTGTAATGGGCCTTATCGTGCAGCTAATTGCATAAACGTAACCAATTTTCTACACTACAAGTTACCTTGAGTGTGAAAGAACAATGAGAGGAAGAATATACAGAAGACAATGAAATGATTGGGTGCATGGGTGTGCTACGTTTTTTGAGAGCCCTAAAAAATCAAATGGAGATCCCAAAGAAGGTCACTGATAAAGGACTTTTATTTCTAGAAAGTATATTAAATGGAAAGGTTGCAAAGACCATAATGATAGAATCATGAGCCATCTATAACTTCATCACATACCGTGAAGCCAAGAGACTTGGGTTAAGGTTGGAGAAGGATGTAGGTAAAATAAAGGTCGTCAAATCTCAAGCCGAGCCACTGTAGGGTTGACCAAAGAAGTAAAGGTTAAGCTTGAATAATGGGATGGGTGTGCTGACCTCATGGTCGTCTCTATGGATCATTTTTATGTTATCTTGGGGATGGAATTCATGTGGGAAAAAATTCCATTCTTGTACCAGTAGTAGAGATTCTCCTAATTATGGGACAACTTAAATGATGTACAGAGAAAGAAGAGACAATTGGGGGAACCAATGCTCTTATATGCTTTATAGTTCAATAAGGTTTTGAAAATGGGTGATTCCTCATTAATGGCAATCCACATGTCATAGGAAGATAAAGGAATGATAAGGGGAAATCTCTTTTTCAGATTGTGCAATTGTTGAAGTCCAATGAAGGTATCATGCATGATCACCTTTTGAAGACTCTTCCACAAGGAGAGAAATAGACCACCAAATTAAACTCCTATCTAGAGCAAAGCCACCTACAAAGTCAACCTATAGAATGTCACCGCCAGAGCTTATGGAACTTCAAAAATAATTGAATGAGTTACTGAAGAAAAACTTCATTAGGTCATCGAAAGCCCTTTATGGTGTGCTAGTGTTATTTCAGAGGAAGCAAGATATGAGTTTGAGATAATGTGTTGATTATATAGCTCTTAACAAGGTGATGGTTCAAAATACTTATCACATTCATTTGATAACTTATTTGTTTGATCAATTTAATGGAGCAAAATATTTCACCAAGTTGAATCTAAGGTCATGGTACTACCATGTTAGAATAGCAAGGGATGAGTTGAAAACAACATGTGATACTAGATATGAAGCGTTTGAGTTCTCGATGATGTCTTTTGGGTTAACCAATGCTTTAGCCACATTCTATCTTGATGACATTATGGTGTGTAGCTCCAATCTTAAAAAAACATATGGAAAATTTACAACTGGTTTTTCAAAAGTTGAGGAATCATCAATTGTATGTGAAAAAAAAAAGAGAAGTGCTCATTCGCTTAGAAGACAATCAAGCTCCTTGCCCATATCATTGAACGTGGTCATGTGTGCATGGAAATAAAGAAGGTGAGTTCTATCCAAGAGTGAAAGTTTCCCACCAGTGTGAAGGAATTGAGGTCATTTCTTAGGTTGGTCAATTATTAAAGAAGATTTATAGAGGGATACTCCAAAAGAACTACACCCTTAACAGAGTTTTTGGAAAGGATGCCACTTGGAAATGGGAGAACTAGCATCAGAAATCCTTCAAAGATATAAAGCATGCAATCATGAATGATCAAGTTCTTGCCCTACCAAACATGCTTGGAAGGCTAGGGGTTATAGTCGACGTTGACCAACGATCCGAGGTTGGAGCATAGTTGATGTTGAATCTAAAGGATCTACTGCTGGATAGATACCTTTGGCAGCTAATCCTCTTGATAGTACGGTATTAGGAAGATTTATAGAGGGATACTCCAAAAGAACTACACCCTTAACAGAGTTTTTGGAAAGGATGCCACTTGGAAATGGGAGAACCAGCATCAGAAATCCTTCAAAGATATAAAGCATGCAATCATGAATGATCAAGTTCTTGCCCTACCAAACATACACTAACTGTTTGAGGTGAAAGTGGATGCCTTTGACTTTGTTTTAAGAGTGGCCTTACTTTAAGAAGGACATTCGATAGCCTATGATAGTTGTAAGTTATCATATACATAAAGTAGATATACGGCTCAAGAGAAGGAGCTAATAGCAGTCATTTATTTCTTGTAGACATGGAGACACTATGTATTGGGGTCGAAGTTTATGGTTAAGATAGATAACTCAGCAGTGAGTCATGTCTTATCTTGCTCCAAGTTAATCGTGAAGCAAGCTAGATAGCAAAAGTTCTTAGCAAAGTTTGATTTCCACTTTGAGCACAAGGTTGGTTGGACCAACCAAGTAGCGGATGCTTTGAGTCGTAATGCGAAGCTTGTGGACCTAAAGATGCTGGCAACTATGTCAATGAATTATGTAGCTACTTTCGTATGGGAGCGCATCAAAGAGAATCTAGATAAGGACCCAGTGGTTAAAACACTCCTCAAGTTGGTATGTGAAAGAAAAACATACCAATTTTGGGAGAAGGATGGTTTACTCATTTACAAGCGAAGCAGATTATTTGTTCTGAGTGTATGGGATTTAAGAAGGACACTTAGAAGGGAGTTTCATGACACCTATCTCATATATCAACAAGATAAAGTTGAGAAGCAGAAGATAGCAAGGTTGTTGAAACCCTTGTCAGTTCCAATAAGACCATAGGAGAGTGTCTCAATAGACTAAATCAACAACTTTCCTAATTTAACAAGAGTTTTAGTTGTGGTTAATAGGTTTTCAAAATATACAACATTTATTCATGTGTAAAAGTACTACTTGATAGAAGAGATGGCTTGCTTGTTTTCAAATTCACTATTAAATACTAGTTTGTTTCCATATCATTATGAATTATCATAACACCAAATTTACAAAGACCTTATGGTCAGAACTTTTCAAGCTTCTCAACTCACAACTTAATACCTCTTCAAGCTACCATCCACAATCCGAAGGGCGGAGAGATAAATGGGTTATTAGGGGAGTATCTATGACACTTTGTGACAACAAACTAGAAGAATTTGTCACAATTGCTCAACATAACCCAATTTTTTTCAAAAATGCTCATAAGAGCTCTTCCACCAACAAAAGCACTTTTGAGGTTGTTAATGGACAACAACCACTGGTACCTCACATAGTGGATAGGCCTTACACTGAAAGAATCACAAAGGTTTCAATTTCACAAAAGATTGGAGGAGTAATTCTGAGATTGCTAATGTCTACTTGCATAAAGCTTCTACGAGAATGAATAAGTGGACAAACACTCACCACAGACTGCTAGAGTTTCAAGTGGGAGTATATTTGTAATGTATGATGCTTTGTGTGACGCCTTAATGACCCCTTGCTTACTTTTTGTTAGCAAAGTGCAATAACCAAAGTCACATGTTCTAATCAAACTGATTTACTTATAGGTTTAACAAATATCAAACTATTCAAACATAGCTAAACAGAACGTTACACCCGAGATGAGTATGATTTAGTTTGTCCTGAGTTCGGTCCTACACGCACATCACTAGTTTGCTCTATTATATGCTTGATTCTTCTTTGCATTTCATTGGAAGGTTTAAAAAAAAGAATCCAAAAATCCAAATATTCGTTTAAAAAATCCAGTATTTTTAGGATCGAAAACAAAACCTGAAGAAAAAGAGGGTAAAAGAAATGAAAAATATTTGGGAACGACTTTTAGAGTCGTGTTACCTGCCACAACTCTATCATCACCATTGTCAACCAAACTGGGTGTCTTTGGGTGTCAACTAAGACATAATTCATGTGCAACTCTGCACTCTTTTATCTGTCTTCAACCCCTCTTTTAAGAAAGAATGGGGTGGAACCCTCAAACTAAGTGACCTCTTTTTTGTACCCCAACTCCAAATTTCACATTTCGCTCTTGGGAAGAGAGCTTACAGTCTCCGATCAAAACAGCCCATCTCATTCAATTCTATCATTTAATACAAAGGATTTCTTTAGTTACTTACAATTTGATATACATGGAAGGGGGATTTAACACTACCCAAAGCAGGAGCATATTTTCAAAACCAAACCAAAACGCTGGGACAAGATTGTACATGGAACTATGTTTTCCTTTCCATTACAGAATCTAGTTTATGAGGAGGCTGCGACAAGTTTTCTTTAGGATTGATGCCTTCAACAGTAGGTAGCAAACATCTTTTCGAGAAAAGGGCTACTATATTTTTTTGGGTCTGCCCTGAAGATTTATCTGCTTATAAATGAATAAATAGATTAATAGATGCAAAACTATAAGATTAAAAGAACGAATACATGAAAAACCAACATGCATACCTGGGGTTATTGACAAGCCAAGTTTGACAAGTACTTCTTTCTTGACCTGCAACAAATTCAAAAGAGAGATACATAAACAAAAGCCCAAATTCTTAACTAATACACCAGTTCTTTGCCTCACAGTCCAGCAGTAAGGCTGTGGCGCCCATGCCTTAGGCTGTGGGTCCAAGCCTATCTTAAGGCAAAATTCAAAAGAAGGAAGTTGTAAGTGATTGATGTTAGAATCCCTGGATAGTTTAGGTTTTCATCATGACAAAAAAAAAAAAATACCAGTTCATTATTGTTGGACGTGCATATGATAATAATACAACAGCTCAAATAACAAGTATTGGTGTGGAATACTGGGAAAAAGGGTTCTTGATTATACAAATGAATCCCACTCTCATCCCTATTCAAGAGACACATCACCAGGACATGAAAAGCCCATATTTCTTCACATCTAAATAGTAGCTGTATTTATTCAACAATTGTTTTATTTAAGTTCACTTCAACCATTCTACATCTTTCTTCCTTAGCCACATTTATATAATCCTGTCTTGTTTGACAGTATAAGCAAAAGTGTAGCAAACACATATCATGGGATTATATTGTTAAGGGAAAAAGTAGCTTACCTGCCAACGGTTATCTACAAAATCAGAGATCTCACGGATTTTATTCCTTAACTGAGACTTCGAGAAAGCAGGAAACTTCTGCTGCAAAGACTCAACCATCTTGTGGATACCGTATGGGCCCGAATGAATAGCAGACACCTGAAAAATTTATAGAACCAATCAGACCATCAAGGCTTCAAAACAGTTCAGGTTCACTAATTTCAAAAGATAAGACTTAGAGACACTACGAAAACGGAAAATACCTTATACCAAGGCTTTCTGCTTAGAAACCCTAAATAATATATGGCATACTTACAACTGTGCGTAACTCTGAGTCTGACATAGCAATCGCATTTGAAGGTGGTGTTTTACTGGTCTTGCTAGTGCCACTTGACGTGCAAGCCTCTTGATCATCAACGTTCCCATCATCCAATGTGATCTCTACAAGGGGGCCACAAGGGAAGGGAGACATCCTTAGAGCTTGCAAGCATATCTGTTCTGTCCTATTAGTGCCACCAAGATCTCCATCAAATATTAACGAGGATTTCTCATGCATAAAATTCAATACAATTAAAGGTTGATTTTTCCGTAGAGCGTGTTCTGTCAAATAATGCAAATGATTTTGCTCCCGAACCAAAGCAGATAACTCCTTGGTCTCAAAGTCTAGCTTAGAGCCTGGTGAACTTCTGGCTTCCTCAAATGAGCTGTCAGTTTCCAACCTGTCAGCTTGTGCTCCCTGAGTGCATCAAACAATACACATACTTTTGAGTAACTTTGGGGAGCTTTAAAAGTACAATATTGAGTAAGAAGATTTCTTTAAATGACCAAAGACTGCTCCAGCTGAATGCAGGCAGCTTCAGGGCATTTTGGTTTCTCACCTCATTTTCTGACAGATATCCATCAGGTACAAAAAAACCATCTTCACAATCATCTTCATTGTCAATTTTTGATTCCTCTAAACTTTCCTCGTCTTCATCTTTATCGCAATCCGAAAGACTTTCACCAGGTTCCGCCTGGACAACAAATGCATAGATGTTAGCAACCACAGCTCTACATGAACCCACTATCATGTATTGTGATTTGTGATATAAGTACAAAAATGTAGAATACCTCTTCCCACTCCTCATCGCTATCTATATCATAATCCAAGTCTGGATCCTTCCTAAGTGGGTGACGAGGTCCAACAATGCAACTGAAAAGGGAATGAGTATAAATCAACACTACAGCCTAAAGGTTACAAAGAAAATCCTAAGATAAAATCATATATCGTCACACAGGCATCAGTTCATTATCAAATCATCTAAGAAGCAAATTCCACTTGTAGCTTAAAATGTCAATAAATCAGCAAGAATCTACAACAAAACCAGACAAATATAGTTTTGTACAATGGCTTATATAACAATTTATTCTAATAAGTCAGCAAGTGCAAGTTGGAGTCATCGCATACAATGGCTTATATAACAATTTGTTCTTTGTATTTCCTAGTATAGTTTGGTACAGAGATTAGGTCCTAATTTATAATATAGAAAAAGAACAAGGAAAAGGAAGCTAATTTAATACACAGTATTTCCTAATCATATCCTGATCACATTTGACCTGGCTGCTGGAATCTTGCTGGATTATTTCATCATTAGTGCTAAAAATTAGGGATTACTCCATTAGTCAATGATTTCAACAGATTTCCACTCTTCAAGTTGAATCATAAATGTTGATCATATCCAACTTGCATATAATATCATTGAAGTTCAATCTTTTAAGTCCTTTGGTGCATATGTCACCTGTTTGTTCCTTTGTAGGGGAGATAAGTCTTGCAGATAGTACCATCATCATTCTCTTTGATAAAATGTGTCTATTTTCACATGCTTGGTTCTATTATGTTGAACTAAATTAAGAAAGATGTTGATAATATAGCTTTGTTATCGTAGTAAAATTTAATTAAGGATTTTACAAAAATTTCAAGTTCATTTAAGAGTTTTTTTAACCAAAAAACTTCACAATTCATGAACCATTACTTTAAACTCTACTTCAGCTTTACTCTCGGTCACTACATTCTGTTTTTTGCTTCTCCAAATTATCAAATTCCCAAAAACAAATGTACAATACCCAATAGTAGATCTTCTATCTTTTAACGAGTCTAACAAGTCTACATCAATGAAAACTTCTACATTAATAGTTTCACTTCTCTTGAAGAACAACCCTCTACTTGATGATCCCTTGAGATACTTAAGAATTTTATAAGTAGCTTCTAAATGGACTTCCTTTGGAATGCATGTGCTAACTTATGACACTGACTGCAAATGCGATGTTAAGTCTAATGTGAGACAAATAAATCAATTCTTACTAATCTTTGACATCTATCTTTGTCCACTAATGTTCCCATATCTTCATTCTTCTTTCCAGATTCATAAACATTTGGATCTACCACTGATTGTAGCTCTCTTAGTCCTTCAAGTGTGAGATTCTCATTACCTTTAAATTTTGACCTTCGTGAGTAAATAATTATTCTTTTATTAGTTTCTTTGCATACCTCCTTGCATTCAAATTACTCTCTAAAGATGGCAGAGTAATATGAAACAGTGTGTTCGGTTTGATGCTTGAGGGGTTATGAGACTTATTACTCAGATCATGAGTAATATTGGGTGAAGTGAGTTCGGAGGGAAAGAGATCAAGGTGAAATCATGGTTCAAGTATTGACCCTTTTGTACCATCCCCCCTCCTTTTAGGTAGTAACGGATGTTTTCACAGAATGTAACATCAATATCAATAAAGAGAGGGATCATAGCATTTAAATCTCTTTTGTGTAGGAGATTACCCAATGAAAACACATGTAATAGCTTTAGGATCAAGTTTAGACTTGGCTTTTGAATGGTCGTGAACAAATGTGATACAACCAAACACTTTAAGAGCCAAATTACACTACAGATGGGATGTAGTAAATAAGTGTTGTAATTTTTGAAATAGAGTTTCAAAAGAGAACTCAACTAGGCATACAACTAACGAGATATGGGGAAATTGGAACATAGTCTTCCCATAACTTTTTATCTATTCTTTCGCTCAATGAACCCATTTTGTTGGAGTAATCAACACAAGAACTCTGAGGTATTATCCATGATTTTGAAGGTAGTCTTAGAGGATATGATTAAAATATTTAATGTCATTATCAGTGTAGAAGATTTGTATTTGTGTTTTAAATTGGGTTTGAATCATTGTGTGGAAGCTAATGAAAACATTTTGAAACTCAATTTTTCGCTTTAATAGATAAACCCAACAAACACAGGTGTAATCATCAATAAAAATAACAAACCATTATCCCACACATCAATGTGAATTAGATAAAGGGTTTGGAGGGTGTTTATAAAAGACTCATAGAATTAAAATTTCAAATATTCCTCTTTTCCGACAACGATTAAGAAAGATCCATCTACAATGCTAACTTTAAGATTACCAATACACATTAAGGGGTAATTAAATTATATGCACTTGTATTAATAATTAAAAGAGTTCTAGTTTTTGAAGTGGTAACGAGTAAGGCTGAGGTAATAGAGAATGTGGAGTGAATTATATCTACTGGCTCATAAAGCCCAATGGGCTCAAGCCCATTAGGCCCAAATATCTTTTGGAGTAATTTTTGAGTTAAACTCACCATGTACTAAATACATCCCACCTTCTTGAGCAACCTCTTGCATCGGCTAGGGTAAAGATATCATGCGAAGATTCAAATCTCTCATTGCCAACAATGGCGCCACCAATCGATGCCACTTTGCTTTTAGAGCTACCAATTTTGGTATCGACAAAGGACATCTCTGGGACAAAAAAGGAGCTGTCGGAACCACCAATTTCAACCATGATCTACCATTGATTTTCTTTCTGGCAAACCTCAAAGAACACCTCTGGTTCAAAATGTAAGGGTTTACGTCAAGCACTTCCCTCTTACATCGTCGAGTTCTTAGTTTAGTCCAACCAAGAACTTGAACACATTTTCTTTTATCATTTTCTGAACTTGGTCACTAGAATTCAAAGTTGAGACATTTTCTGCATTTTGGAGGTTTCAGAGGATGTCTTTGATTTTTGGTTTGAAACTTTTTCAATCAAGGAAATATAAAGCTAGGTTAGTTTGAACCAAAGCTTTCAATAACAAATCAAATAGAATGGATTATAGAACAATTTGTTCTTTGTATTTCTTAGTATAGTTTTGAACAAAGATTAGGTCCTAATTTATAATACACAAAAAATAAGAAAAAGGAAGCTAATATAATACACAATATTACCTAATTATTTCCTAATCATATATGATCATATTTGACCTATTGGAATCTTGTTGGATTATTATCATCACTGCTAACGTTAGAAATCAAGGATTACTCCATTAGTCAATGATTTCAACAGATTTCAAGAGGAGTGAATATTTATAGACTCCCTTTCGGCCTTTCCTTCACTTGGACCAAATAAATCACCTAAAATAATTAAAAGTTAACTAAGCAGCCTCAGTTTGGACTGCCTATAGCGGAGTGATTACACAGGTCATCCACTGCATATAAAGAACCTCCTACAATAAGCTAGATTGTTGTGACTGAAACACATTTTAAAATATTTTGATTTCAAGCAAGTAGGAAATGGTTATGAAGCATATATGAATAAACATACCAATAAATCGAGATTTAAAAGAGCAAGTGGGGATCATCAGCAGTCAACTAATATATTATACCTCTCTAAGCAAAAACAGGTATAAGATTAACAAAATCAATATGAATCAGTTGAATTAAAAACTTGGGTCTAGAATGCACCAAAGATTCAAAAGCTGAAAATAATATGAAGTACTAATTGCCAGCACAAGCTAATTGGTAGACTAGAATCATTTCACAATTACCCTATGTCCAGTCATAAAATTTTATGAAATCCCCATGCACAAAGTACAAATAAAAAGACACAAATGTGTTGATTTCTTATTGCCTTTATCAGCATACACAAGAGTGTGAAAGCAATATTAGTAAAATTCAAATCAGGAACCCTAGACAAAACTAAATGTAGCAGCTGCACAAAGAAGAGCAAACAAAGATTGGAAGTGGTACCAGCAAGCTTATTATGATTCCCACCTATTATATGTTTTAAAGAATCTAAACACAAATAAACACTAACAACACCTGGCTTATATATTTCAAGTCTACTAAACATCAAGTTTATTTAGACACTACATTTCGAAAACATATTTGATAGACCTACCTTAATTCCTAAGACGATCTACACTCATGACGTAATAGTTTACCTTTTCTTAGGCCATATGCCATAGAATGCAGGTCTGTAGCTCTTATCAAATTGCAACAACTGCTTCCCCTTTCTGAACTTCTTGACAATAGGAACAGAATTATTTAAATTGCTCTGACATGATTCATCTTTAGAAGTTTGCTCTTCCAATCCATCAACAAGCTTCTCTACATTTGACTCACCATCCTGAACATGTCCTCTATTTGTTGTGAGCTTAAGTTCCTTAAACATTTTAATCTTAGGCTTCCTACGCATACCCCAATGCTGGTTTCTGTTCGAATGAATAGAATGACTTAGCTGATTCCAGGAAGACAGGTGCGACCTAAAAAGTTAGCCAAGTCCATACAAACTTACAAAGTTGATAAAAAGTATAGGTTGTGATAAAAAAGAACAAAATTAACAAAGCCTACCTTCGAATATCCTCAACAGTAATGTCTTTATTAGACAAAAGAGTACAGTCCATTGAGCAAGTAGCTGCCTCGTGCTGGCTTTCACTCTTCTTACTTGTTGAGTCAAATGTGATTGCTTCAGATGAAGATGGCTCAATTTTTGACGGGTTGATTTTGGGCCTCTTAAGAAAACGCTCCATAATTGAAGCTTGCTTTTGTATAGAAAGTTTTTTTTTCAGCTCGGCTTCTTCCTTCTCTCGGCGTCTTTGATCTTTCTCTGCTTCTTCTTGTTGCTTTATCATCTGTTTCCGCAATTCAGATTCCTCCTTTTCACGACGCTTTTCCTCCTTTTCTGCCTCCTCTTGCATCTGTTTTTGCCTCCTCTTCTCCTTTTCAGCCTCTTTTTTATCCTTCTCCAGTTGTTTGATCCGCATTTTCTCCTCTCGTTTTGAATCCTTATCAGCCCTGAGTATTTAAGAGGACAGAGGTTTACAGGAGACAAAAGAAACATACACATAAATAAAAACTTAGTAACTTTAGATACATACAAGTGTGAACCATTTCTCTGGAAGAGGTCATTGACAAAGGACCGAATATCTTCCACTCCGCAAACTTTACCAAGCTTTTTTGTTGCCTTTATCAGGTCATGCTTATAATTTTGGTCACTATCTGACTTTTGTAATGCCATCATCATATCTAAATTAATCCATAAACATAGTCAAGAACATTAAAAGTTCATGGTTGAAACATGCACAAGTAACTTGTGAAAGTGCAGCCTAGTGCAGACCAGAAGTAAGCAAAATTACACTCCAATTCATCCAATCAGTAACCATAAACTTTATTTACTGTTAATCGCTATGTATCACATTATCTTTCTCTAACAATCAGAAAAATACATTTTTTACAGTATTTTTTAATCAATATGTTGGGTGATATAGTAACTAAAACATGCTGCATTAGTCAACACATTAGTTAGATGGGAAAGGGTGGGGGAGAGAACAACATTCACAAAGTCATAAACGGTAGGAGAGAATATCTACTTATATAAACCATTCAATAAAAATTAAAATGGTAAAAGAAAAAACATCCAACATGATTTACTCCAAAGTTGCCTACACTGTAATTGACAACTAGAAGATCCGCACATCTTTAGTTGGGTTTTTTTTTTCTTTGAGAGAGAGAGGGGGGACGGGGAGGAGCCTACCAGCAACTGCAGTGATCCTCTCATGGATCTTTCTTCGACATGTCCGCCTACTAGTCAACAATCCACGAATAGATTTTGGCATCAACTTTAAATCTCTTGTCTGTACAACGAATAACACAAGAATCACTCATATAAACATATGAAATACAAGTTTGCCCATAAGCAGAGGAAGTTTTCGAACAACAAATATTACAAAGCTAACAATGAAGTGGCCATCCAGTTAATTAAGAAAATGTTATCTCACAAGTTCTTTATAAACATATGACATACAAGTTTGCCCATATGCAGAGGAAGTTTTCCAACAACAAAGATTACAAAGCTAACAATGAAGTGGCCATCCAGTGAATTAAGAAAATGTTATCTCACAAGTTTTTTATCGACTAAATACACTAATAAAAAATGTTATAGAAAATCAGAAGAAAAAAGACACTTTCAGAGATCTAACAGAGAAAAACTTTGAAAAACATATTGATTAAAACCCAAAAACAGAAAAATAAGTAAAAACTCGAAGCAAATCAAAGCAACAAGCTTACTACACAATGGCAAGATATTAAAATAATATACATATTCAAAATATCAAGAACAAGCACAATAAAGACAAAATCTAAAAGCATAGAGATAAGGTAAAAAAATTCAGTAACCTCCAAGTTCTTTCTAACCTCCGACTCTATAAACTTGGATGACTTGCTTGCTTGTTTAGCTTACCCCCTCTTTGAATGTATACCGTTCGAGCAAGCGCAGGGCCGAGGAACCACAATGAACGGGACGACAGAAGTTCCAAAAGAATATGACCCGAGATATATGTTCTTCTTCGTGTATGCGGGTCTGGTTCCTGAGAAAATATCTATTAGCGAGTTTCGCCGTCAAATTGTCGGGACTGGCTGAAATTAATGAATTACCACACGCTGGCTAATAGGGCAAGCATCGTAATGGAGTCCCCGGGACGGACGACGTGAGTGAGAGCCCAGACCATAGCGGCTTTAGAGACCTCTCTTGACGGCGACGAAAACGTTCTCCGAGAGGCTTTCCTTTCTGCTTTACTGTGGTTTACCCATAACCATCAACGGCAAGGGTTACGGAAGAGGCCAAACCAACCCAGGTGCATCACAAGTAGATACGGTTGGAGCAGCAGATCCTATAGAAAGAAAGACAAAGCCCGAGGCAGATCCAGACGCGTACCTAGGCAGCGCAGGCGTTATCGGGAATTGAGACAACTTGAAGAGGTTCGTCATAATTTTCTTACGTATATCAACAAAGAGATGCGTAATAAGCTTTGCTCAGGCATCCCGTCTCTCGATTTCGTGTTGGAAAGCACAAATAAGCTAGATCAGGTGCCCTAGCCGATCAAAAGTCTGATTTGATGAAATCCTTCAAAGACAGACTATTCAACCCGAACAACAACAACAAACTCCGCAGAGAGCTGGGAGAAATGCGGGGGTCCAAGTAAAACAACCCAAGGAGATAACCGACGGCCTACCTCTGGAAAGCTGCTGGTTATATAGTGATTGAAACAAGTTAGAGCCGGGGTGAGGAATTCTCCTCCTTCCCCACCTTTAGCCCTTTCAACACCAAACACCTTCCATTACATAAAGCATTCTTGACATCCAATAGATACATAGGCAATTTTATAGCGGTAGCAACAACAATAAGGGTTCGAACTAAACTTTGTGCTAAGGTTTCCTCATAATAAAGCCCATACTCTTGAGTGAGTGTACCCCTGAGCCACCAACCTAGCTTTGTATCTATCAATGGACCCATCTGCTTTGGTTTTGACTTTGAAAACCCATCGACATCCTTTGCTTCCCTTCAGGAAGAGGAACGAAGGGACTCGCCCTATAGAATGAATAAGGAGAGGAAGCGATAACTAAGGTTGTCTATAGGAAGTAGTATTTCGGCTAGCACTTCAAGAGTCCCAACTTTTTTGATCGAAAGCCTCATCCCTTATATCTTTAATGCACGGGTCCTTTCGATTGAGTGCAAGATGGTAGCGATCATTTCTACCGCTTCACAGGCTTAGGCAAAGAACGATGTCAATCCAATAGTAAGGCACCAGGCTCACAAGAGTAAGGGACAGAGCGAGGGAGGTCCTTTTTAAAATATAGGAAATTGAAGGCTAGAATATAAACTTCTTTACTAGCTTCTAGTTCTTGTCTTTTAAGAGGTTCTTCACTTTAAGACGTGCTCCTTTGAATCCTACACCGACTTCTAAGTAAGGCTAGCATGTCTCTCTTTCCTCACTTTTGAACTAAAGAAAGTTTGTACAAAGGTCCATGATCCATGGTCTTTGGTCCCCTCAGCTTTGGTCGGCTAAGCGGGGTTCCGATCTCTGAAAACTGTTCTCAACCTGTCTCTCTTCTAGAGCCTTCACCTTCTGCAGTTTCTGAATCTGTTGATGTTGATGAACGAAGGGTTTTTGGTCTATTGTATCGTCCGCTCACAGTTTTCGATTTATTCACTGATCTGAAATTGAGCACTTGCCTTGGACTGGTGGGGCTAGCATGTGCTTCCTCGGTGCGGAGAGCATCAGATTCACTTGAACGCTTCTACTTCCTTCTCTAAGCCTGCACCCACCACCCACTTTTCCATCCCCATTATTTAGATTGTTATGACTGCAACGTGCCGGCAACGACTACAACCAATAGTCAACCAGCTGCGTCACTACAAGTACACCCGAATGCGAAGAGGTGGCATCGACTAGCTGTTAGAATGGGCATACATGGATTACAGGAGCAACAATACATACACCTTTTAGTGCCAACATGAACATGTATAGCATTATGAGTGACATTATTTCGTAAATTAATGCAACCTCCACATGTGAGCCCATCTTGTTACCGGATAAGATGTATTGCTCACTTCCCACTGGCTTCCTTAGATTTCGCATACCCTGTAAGGAGTTTGCAACACGGATTGTAGATCCAGAATCAATCCATCAGGTGTTAATATTAACACTTAGATTCTTTCTTAATATCAACCTGAGGTGGAATTATCACATTTCCTTTATGCTTGTATTGAGATTTTCCTTTCTGGTACGTTGTAGTCAACATTACACTTTCACCAAATTCCATAACAAGCCTCCCTTCCTCTTGAACACACATGGTCATTAGTTCATTGATTGACCATTTATCCATATGTGTATTGTACGAGATTTTGAATGGCCCATACTGATGTGGGAGAGTATTAAAGATATAGTGCACCAAGAAGGATTCCGACATTTCAACCTCGAGATACTTAAGTTGAGCCACAATGTCCCTCATTTGCATAATGTGCTCGGGCACACCTTTCACACTGGTGAGTCTTAAAGAAGAAAACTTCATAATAAGGGTACTTGCTAAGACTTATCTGAAGTGACGAATTGATCATCAATAGCCTTTAGCAAATCTTGAACATTGGTATGCTGATCAACGGAACCACGAATACCAACAGAGATTTTGGTCTTAATGAACATCATACTAAAGGCGATTAGATTGTTCCCATTGTTCATAAAGCATGATATTCTCTGGAGTACTAGTTTGAGTAATTTTAGGTGATTCGTTTTTCTTAATAGCATAAGCAATATCCATCCACCCTAATTGAAGGAGAATTCTTTTCTTCCATATTTTATAATTATCCTTTTTTCAGATCGGTAATATCACAGCAGATATCAGAGAAATTTACAGGTTAAGAAGCTGCAATTAAAAATTATATGCTTATTAAAATTTAAGGCCTAAACTATAATCATTCTTTAATAATGTAAATCATGAATAATATGAATCTAGTGACATAAAACTTGCCTGTGGGCAAAAGTTTTAATTCAATGAAATTCATCCTAACTTTACGATAAAACTATCAAATTATGTTCCTTTTCCAAATCCATGTGGGTAAATTAGAAAATATAATTTGATATTATATCCTAATTAATCACACAAAAATATAATAAAAATTCAGGTGGGATAAGATCTATTATATCACATATGATTAATTACAATTAATATTTATTTTCTAAATGTGATCCTAAATAAACTTTATTATAGTTTTAATTAATTAAAGATGTCGTGGCTACTCACTAATTAATTAAACTATATGAATCACTTAAATATTAATTAAATCTTTATGCTCAATTATTGCATAAAACCATAAGCAATATTAATTTAATTTCAAATATGTAAATATTATTTATCTTAAATTACATATATGACAATAAATTATACAAGCAAAAATTAAATAATATAAGCACTAATTAAATCCATAAGAGCCATTAAAAATTAATTTCATTATGCATAAATTATTTAACTCAATTCTATATGTATAATTAATTACAAAATTTATACATATAAATACCCAAAACAAATAATTTAAGCATAATATATTTAAATAAAATTTTAATGTGCCCAAAAATTATTTAAATAAATATAACATGTATAATAAATATTATACATATGATAAACATAAATTAAATATCTAATATATATAAAATATTACATGTTGTACAACACATAACGTGCTATAGACTGCTGGTCTGATTCTTGAATTCTCTATCCTGAGACCAAGGTTCAAGGTTCAAGTCCAAGACAATCCAAATGTTTGATTTTTCTGATTCTATATAAAAATATTTTGTTACATAACATAACAGAACGGGCTCAGTGGTCAAGTGGACAGCTCATTGCAAACCTTGCAGTATAATCTGGGTTCAATTCCCAGATAAAGCAAGTTTTTTTTTTAATAAAACTTCATCTTCAACCTTCAACCGGATCAACTTGACTCGGTTTGACCTTAACGGATACCCGATCGTATCTTTCTATTCCAGCGACAGAATCCAACATTTTTGTTATCAAAATTCTAAGAATTCGATTTCCTAGTGATTCATGATCTTAATTTTAAGTAAAAACTTTATTTTAAATAAAAAGTTAATTAATGAAGGAAATAAATACCCAGGGTAAATTGGATTTATTTTTTTCATTGTTTTTCAAGTTTAATTTTACAGAATCATTCAAAAATCAATATTGAAACACTTTATAATTTCCATATGCATCAAAAACAATCAATATAAAAAACCCAAAATTTCAGTTCTCGTGAAACAACAGAGCAAAACAGAGTTGTTTTCAAATGGCTCTGATACCAAATGTTAGAGTCT
Organism: Hippophae tibetana; assembly: GCA_037013495.1. Classification (NCBI taxonomy): domain Eukaryota; kingdom Viridiplantae; phylum Streptophyta; class Magnoliopsida; order Rosales; family Elaeagnaceae; genus Hippophae; species Hippophae tibetana. Next base: position 15,941,873 of record CM072810.1, read on the forward strand.
CAATTCAATCCAAAACGTTCATAAAACCATATGCACTCATAATTTAAATGCAGCAGAAACAAAATTGGATTGAAAACATACCTCCTACCATTTGATCAAATTTAAGCACTTATACGGGAATTCCAATGGATTTTCTGTTTGATACTTTCATTGGTTTTTCACACTTATTCTCTACGTATTGATGGTGTATTTGAATTGTTATGCAATTAATAGTGAAAGGACCCGATACTTTATTAAGGTTCTTCCATCAAGAACCTCGTTCGATTTCGGAACCGACGTACAGTTCCGACGAAACCGAACCGTCACCACGGTTCACTTAACGTTGCACCACTCTAATTTACATTCTCCCACTTGGTGCAAACGTTAAGCTAAAATTCTCTTGAGTAACAAAACATATGAATCATAACGATAGTTCCTCTAAGAGCGAGTATTATCTTCCATGTATTACAATGTATTTAGTTTCTCAAGTACTATACTTTATGTGGTAACTAAACTTAATGAATAAATCCTATATTTATTCTTGATCCAATATAAATTTTCTCAAATAAATTAAAATGCACATAAATATGAGAAAATATCACAATATATAAGAGTTTCATTAATTAATTGTATATATACATTTACAAAGTGGAACCAATTCCCATTTTCTCTACATGATCCTTGAATTTCATTGGTGGCATACCTTTAGTCAAAGGATCAGCAATCATCAACTCAGTGCTTACGTGCTCAATGATCACTTTCTTTTCCTTAACACGTTCTCTTATGGCCAAGTACTTAATGTCGATGTGCTTACTACGACTACCACTTTTGTTGTTCTTAGCCATAAATACAACAGTTGAGTTGTCACAGTATAATCTTAATGGCCTAGAAATAGAGTCAACTACTCTAAGCCCGGAAATGAAACTCTTTAACCATACACCATGCGATGTGGCCTCAAAACATGATACGAACTTGGCCTCCATAGTGAAAGTAGCAATCAAGGACTGTTTCGCACTCCTCCAAGAGACAACTCCACCGAAAAGCATGAAAATGTAACCAGATGTTGATTTTCGTGAATCAATACAGCCAGCAAAGTCCGCATCGGAGTAGCCAATTACTTCCAGTTCATCGATTCGTCTATACATGAGCATATAATCCTTGGTTCCTTGTAGGTACCTCATCACTTTTTTGCAGCTTTCCAATGGTCAACACCTAGATTACTCGGATATCTCCCTAGCATCCCAACAACAAATGCAATGTTAGGTCTGGTGCAGACTTGAGCATACATCAGGCTTCCAACAGCTGAAGCATATGGAATGGTTTTCATCTGTTCTCTTTCAAAATTATTCTTTGGGCATTGGTCCAAATTGAACTTATCACCCTTCACAATGGGAGCAACACTTGGTGAACAATCATTCATTCGAAATCTCTCTAAAACTTTATTGATATAGGTTTTCTGAGATAAACCTAAGACACCTCGAAGTCTATCTCTATAGTTCTTAATGCCAATGACATAAGATGCCTCACTCATATCCTTCATGTCAAAAATTTTAGAGGGGAATTGTTTTACCTCATGTAGCAAACCCGTATCATTGGCTGCAAGCAAAATATCATCCACATATAACACCAAAAAACAAATCTTACTCCCACTAACTTTCTGGTATATACGTTGATCCATGACGTTCTCTTCAAAACCAAATGAAGTGATGACGTTATGGAATTTCAAATACCATTGACGGGAAGCTTGTTTTAATCCATATATGGATTTATTAAGCTTACAAACCAAATGCTCACCATCACTAGAGAAGAATCTTTCAAGTTGTTTCATATAAACCTCTTCCTCTAGGTTACCATTAAGGAAAGCCGTTTTCACATCCATTTGTTGCAAATCCAAATCAAAATGGGCAACCAATGTCATGACAACACGAAGTGAATCTTTCTTAGATACAGGAGAAAATGTCTCTGTGTAGTCGATTCCTTCCCTTTGAGTGAATCCTTTAGCAACGAGTCTTGCCTCATGTCTCTCAATGTTGCCTTGTGAGTCTTTCTTTGTTTTGAAGACTCATTTACATCCAATGGCTTTCACACCATCAGGCAACTTGACGAGATCCCAAACTCGGTTAGACGCCATAGAATCCATCTCTTCTTTCATGGCATTGTACCATAAGTTCAAAACCTTAGAACTCATGGCCTGTGAAAACGTCTCAGGAACATTATAGTCACATTCTTGTAGATGCACAACATAATCGTTAGGAATCGCTGATTTCCTTACTCTAGTAGATCTTCTTAATGTTGCATCAACATTCTCCTGAGGAGCAAGATCATGTTGTTCATCTAGTTGTTCAATAGTTGTAGGCATCTGTTGAACTTCAACATCTATTGGATCAGGATCAATAGCTTGTGGTACTTCCAAGACTGGTTCTTCAACACGCGTTTGTACTCGAGCCGTGTTGTTAACAATAACGATCCATTACTTGAAGTGGCATATTGAGCATTTGAATGATCTTTCTCAAAACCAATGCCCTGGGATCGATCGCTCCCACTAATCAAGTAATTCTCAAGAAATTTTGCATTTCTTGATTCCACAAACCTAGTGTTGTGAGATGGACAGTAAAATCTATAACCTTTAGACCGTTCGGCATATCCAATGAAATACCCACTAATAGTCCTTAGGTCCAACTTCTTCTCTTGTGGATTATAAATCCTCACTTCAGACGGGCATTCCCAAACGCGCATATGTTGCAAACTCGGTTTCCAACCTTTCCATAATTCAAATGGCGTCTTTGAGACAACCTTGGTTGGAACTCGGTTTAATATATACACAACCGTCTTTAAAGCTTCAATCCACAAGGATTTAGGAAGATTTAAGTTGCTAAACATACTCCTCACCATGTCCAATAGTGTTCAGTTTCTCCTTTCTGCTACACCATTATGGTCTGGTGAACCAAGCATAGTGTATTGGGCAACTATCCCATGTTCTTAAAGAAACTTAGCAAACGGACCAAGTGCTTGTCCATTCTCAGTGTATCTACCATAATATTCACCACCTCTATATGTTCTCACGATCTTTATTTGCTTTCCACATTGTTTCTCTACTTCAACCTTAAAGTTTTTTAAGGCATCCAATGCTTCGCTCTTATTATGAAGTATATAGAGATACATATATTGAGAAAAATCATTAATAAAGGTGATAAAATATTTCTTGACCTTGAATGTCCATGTCTGGACAACATATTTCCGTATGTATGATTTCTAATACGTTTGAACTCATATTGGCACCTTTTTTTGACTTGTTAGTCTGTTTTCCCTTAATGTAGTCCACACGTGTCTCAAAATCAGTGAAATCTAGAGTACTAAGTATCCCATCTTTCACTAATCTTTTAATTCTTTCTATGAAGATATGTCCTAATCTCCTATAACATTTGGTATCAGAGTCATTTGAAAACAACTCTGTTTTGCTCTGTTGTTTTACGAGAACTAAAATTTTGGGTTTTTTATATTGATTGTTTTTGATGCATATGGAAATTATAAAGTGTTTCAATATTGATTTTTAAATGATTATGTAAAATTAAACTTGAAAAACAATGAAGAAAATAAATCCAATTTGACGTGGGTATTTATTTCTTTCATTAATTAACTTTTTATTTAAAATGAAGTTTTTACTTAAAATTAAGATCATGAATCACTAGGAAATCAAATTCTGAGAATTTTGATAAAAAGAACGCTGGATTCTGTCGCCGGAATAGAAAGATACGACCAGGTATCCATTAAGGTCAAACCGGGTCAAGTTGACCCGACTGAAGGTTGAAGATGAAGTTTTATTAAAAAAAAACTTGCTTTGTTGGGGAATCGAACTCAGATTACACTAAAATGTTTGCAATGAGCTGTCCACTTGACCACTGAGCCCGTTCTGTTATGTAACAGAATATTTTTATATAGAATAAGAAGTTAGTTTTATTAAAAAATCAAACATTTGGATTGTCTGAGACTTGAACCTTGGTCTCAGGACAAAGAATTCAAGAATCAGACCAACAGTCTACAACACGTTATGTGTTGTACGTGTAATATTTTATATATATTAGATATTTAATTTTATTAAAACAAAATAAATATATATATAAAATAATTCTGAATATAATTTTAATTTATGTTTATCATATGTATAATATTTATTATACATGTTATATTTATTTAAATAATTTTTGGGCACATTAAAATTTTATTTAAATACATTATGCTTAAATTATTTGTTTTGGGTATTTATATTTATAAATTTTGTAATTAATTATACATATAAAATTGAGTTAAATAATTTATGCATAATGAAATTAATTTTTAGTGGTTCTTATGGATTTAATTAGTGCTTATATTATTTAATTTTTGCTTGTATAATTTATTGTCATATATGCAATTTAAGATAAATAATATTTGCACATTTGAAATTAAATTAATATTGCTTATGGTTTTATGAAATAATTGAGCATAAAGATTTAATTAATATTTAAGTGATTCATATAGTTTAATTAATTAAGGAGTAGCCACAACATCTTTAATTAATTAAAACTATAATAAAATTTATTTAAGATCACATTTAGAAAATAAATATTAATTGTAATTAATCATATGTGATATAATAAATCTTATCCCACGTGAATTTTTATTATATTTTTGTGTGATTAATTAGGATATAATATCAAATTATATTTTCTAATTTACCCACAGGGATTAAAAAAAAGAACATAATTTGATAATTTTATCGTAAAATTAAGATGAATTTAATTTAATTGAATTAAAACTTTAGCCCACGGGTAAGTTTTATGTCACTAGATTCATATTATTCATGATTTATATTGGTAAAGAATGATTATAGTTTAGGCCTCAAATTTTAATAAACATATAATCTTTAATTGCAGCTTCTCAACCTGTAAATTTTTCTGATATCCATTGTGATATCCGTTGTGATATTCACGATCTAAAAATGGATAATTATAAAATATGGAAGAAAAGAATTCTCCTTCAATTAGGGTGGATGGATATTGATTATGCTATTAGGAAAAACGAACCACCTAAAATTACTCAAACCAGTACTCCAGAGAATATCATGCTTTATGAACAATGGGAACAATCTAATCGCCTTTAGTATGATGTTCATTAAGACCAAAATCTCTGCTGGTATTCGTGGTTCCGTTGATCAGCATACCAATGTTCAAGATTTGCTAAAGGCTATTGATGATCAATTCGTCACTTCAGATAAGCCTTAACAAGTACCCTTATTATGAAGTTTTCTTCTTTAAGACTCACCAGTGTGAAAGGTTTATGCAAATGAGGGACATTGTGGCTCAACTTAAGTATCTCGAGGTTGAAATGTCGGAATCCTTCCTGGTGCACTATATCCTTAACACTCTCCCACATCAGTACGGGTCATTCAAAATCTCGTACAATACACATATGGATAAATGGTCAATCAATGAACTAATGACCATGTGTGTTCAAGAGGAAGGGAGGCTTGTTATGGAATTTGGTGAAAATGTAATGTTGGCTACAACGTACCAAAAAGGAAAATCTCAATACAAGCATAAAGGAAGGGGATAATTCCACCTCAGGTTGATATTAAGAAAGAATCCAAGTGTTTCTTTTGTAAAAAGAAAGAACACATGAAGAAGAATTGTATCAAATTCCAAAAATGGCTAAAGAATAAAGGTAATATAAACTCGTTTGTTTGTTATGAATCTAATATGGTTAATATTAATATTAACACCTGGTGGATTGATTCTGGATCTACAATCCGTGTTGCAAACTTCTTACAGGGTATGCGAAATCTAAGGAAGCCAATGGGAAGTGAGCAATACATCTTATCCGGTAACAAAATGGACTCACATGTGGAGGTTGTAGGGACATGCAGTTTGATTTTAAGTAATGATTTTATTTTAAAATTAGAAAATAACTTTTATGTTCCAAGTTTCTCTAGAAACTTGATTTCAGTACCTTATGATTATTTCTTTCATTTTTAAAAAAATCTTTTAGTTTATTTAATAAATCTAATTGTATTGGAAATGATATTTTGTCTGATGGTATTTACTGCATTAATTTACGAAATAATACCACTCATAACGCTATGCATGTTCAAGCTGGCACTTAAAGGTGTATTATTGACGATGACTCTTCTACGTTATGGCATAAGAGATTAGGACATATCTACATAGAAAGAATTAAAAAATTAGTAAAAGATGGGGTACTTAAGCTCCAACACCGACTCAATGGGATCTTGGCTCGAAGACAAGAAATGGAAGAGAAGACCATCATTGGACGCAATTAATGTTGTCCTAAAAATGGATCCTCTTGGAAAATGTCAAGTTGAGAACGACTCACTTTTTGTACGAGGAAACATTATTTTAATCAATAACCACAACAGAAAATACTAAGCATGGTTTGATCTTAAAAAAACCCACAAAAGAAAATACGAAAATCCAACAAATCTACCATTATTCATTCTACATTTTAAGCAATAAAAAAATGAAAATACAGAACGCCAAAATAAACATATTTGCAATCAAAGAGTTTATCAAAAAAAAATTGCAATAAAAGAAACAAAAGAAATCCTCAAGAAGGACAGTCTAACGAAGATCTAAATTAATCTAACCTCCCAACACCACAGACAAGCGTTGGAGTCATCCTCTAGAACATCAGCATCAGCATCGGGCACACCGTACAAAATCCTCTGCCCCACAAGCAGCACAGTGCTCTTCACAGTCGGCGCCGTTAGATTCCTAAAATCCTCAACTCCCTTTAACTCATCGAAAATCTGTTGAACAAGTTTCGAGAGAGGAAGCCTACTCTCCTCCATCAACGCCGCAACAACAGCATTGATATTGTTTCTACTGGGCTTTACTTCCAAACCCACTTTCTGATTCATCATCTCAGTGAAATAACCAAACAACCCATCAAGCTCTATTCTCAAAGCTTCGATTTTAGTCTCTTTTTCCTCCCTCCCCAACATTTCTAGGCCCAAACTGGCCCTCTTTCGCTTCTGGGTCTTTTTCCCTTTTTCTTGACTGTTCATCTTTTGGCTAGTTGAGCTGTCACAACCGCCAATTACCACCATTTACACCAGGATGAGAATGAAGGTTACCCAAAAAAATTAATCCAAAAAGTGGCAGCCGAAGCGACTAATTGGATGTGTTTCGGACAAAAAGAAAGCAAGGAAGAGAAAAGCCCAATATTTCAAGCGAAAAGTAAAAGAATCCACTGGCTTTTCTGGGTTTTGCTCAGATATTTTAATATTTCTGAAACCCTAACCTTATGAAACTATCTCATTTCAAGAAATGACTGGTAAATGGCAATGGGTAGTAATCAGCGATATTTTTTTCTCTTTCCCGCCAAGGGAATGCTTTGGCTCCAAAAATGGTTTTCTCGAGTATTTCACGACTTGTTGGGACCCACGCGGCATGGGTAGGCTTTTTCGAAACTTTACTTTAGAGCTGGGATACTAGATTATTTTGAGTAATCCAATAAATATATTATTTAATAATAATAATTCTCTATTTACTTAATTTAACTATTTTATTTGAATTAAGAATTTCATTTTTTAAAATAAATATTTTAATTTTATAATTTTTTTAATTAATTACATATATTTTTATGTTTTATAAAATTTAATCATTGATATTATTTTTATATATTTAATTGAACAAAAATGCTTAATTTTTTTAACACGAAAACTAGTCATATAACTCGTAAAGTAGGATATTAAAATGCTAATTTTTAAAAAACAATTATAATAATTAACTTAATAATTAAAAAATTAATGTAATAATTATCATGACTTTAGATATTTTTTCTTTCATTATTATAATATAAATCTATAATTATTCTAACAAATTTATTATTGAATTTTTTTATTAATAATATAAATTTATTATCAAACTTATTATTAATTATACGAATTTATCATTAAAAAAATAAAATATTAATATATTTATACCACTAGTTATAATGTAGTATTATTATTATCATTTATTAAAGTTATATGTTAGGTTTATAATTTTTAGGATAGTTTAAAAATTTATATATTAGTTTATTTAACTATTTTTTAACAAAATATACTTTATAATAGTATTTATTTAATGTAATATTACAAATATATTATATTTATAAATAAGATCCCAGAATTTCATTAAAAAGATGTAATATGTGCACACATGTTATCCTTTTAAACTAGACATGTGGTGTATGTCTAGTGCCTGACTCATTAAGCATGCATGTTAAACTTATACTACCATTTTTTATAAAAGAAAATAGTGTACTTATGCTAAGCCACTAAGTATAAATATAAAATTTACTTTTATTAAATATAATAGACATTAACTACTATCTTCCAATTATTTTAACTATGTACAAATTAAAATATTTGAAAAAATGTTTATTTAGTTTAATATTATGTTAAAAAAAAGTATAATTTATTATTTTTAATTGAATATTTTTATATTTAAAATATTTTTAAATTAATTATTTTTGATTAATTTGATAAAAATATTTAACTTATATATAATGTATTTGGATGTATAGTGTATAACCTAATGAAATTATAACTTTAGGTGTCAAAACATGTGATTTAAATTGTTTGATCAAAATTGACAAAAAAATTCTATAATAATTGATCAAAAGATATTTAAATAAGTAATTAATTAAAAAGAAAAAATATTATAAAAGTAATTAATTAAAAAGAAAAAATATTATAAATAGAAAATTGAAATATCTAAATAAATGTTTACCGTATTGTTAAAAATAAATATTAAACAAGAATAGCCATAAAAATACCAACCACTCTATTCATGCATACCCAAATTCTCCACATATATATTATTCTTTGTTGTTAAAGTAGGTGCGGTGTTCTGTTAATTTTATCAATATAAATTTTCTTTTTAATAAATTACAAAATGTTTAGCTTATAATATTTATATGTAGTGATATAATTTGCCATCACAATTATTTAATATGGAAAACTTTATATACTTTAGGACTAATAAAAATGGACATTATGTTGCACATGGGAATTCTCTACCACAAAATTGTAATATTGTACGATCTTTTTTATGTTTATTTCTACTGGTATGTATTGGTGGAATTTTTAGGCACACTTGAAGTTGAGACTCTTTAATTGATCCACTATTGCTTAATTAGTAGTAATTAATTAGAATATATATTATATGATAGTGTTTAGTAATATCTTCTCTAATTTTATTTATCTCATATCATTTTTATAAATTGGCTTATAATGTAGTTATAAGGTAAGCTTGATATGATTCAACATTTTATGATTTTAATATCTCTATAAGAATTTAGTCATCTGAGTAGATTTAGCACCCATGTCAATTATTCTAAGTGTAATTTGTTCATTCTTTTTAGGATCAATCGGTATGAAAGTGGTGAACGTAGAAAACGACTTCAACATTCGACATCGCTTGTGAAAAAAAAATGATGTTCTAACTAATTTGATTAACGATTATCTCAAGAACATTCATCATGTTCTTCGTCATATTGCTCGTGTTCATCACACATTTCTATTATAAATACTATTTAATCTGCCAAGTTATAAAGATATCACACCTCTTCTACATAGGCTAGAGTTGAGTGATAATCGTCACACAAATTGTGTATGTAATAAATACGCAAGTATATGAATCGCAACAAGTAATACAAGGATAAAAAAAGATCGTTCACATGGAGATTATTTTATTAGAAACTAGTACTTAAAACTAAAAAAAATAAAAATTAATTTTTTTGTGTTTTTATATTTTAAAAAAACAAAATTAAAATAAATTAAAGTAAATAGTAATAACTAATTACATCAGATTTGATAACTAAGTACATATATGAGAAAATATATAATAACACTTAATCCCTTAATTTTTTAAACATGAGAATTACTAAAATCTTCCAATATAATTATCAATTAATTACATGATCAATTAAATTTAACCTAACATGTATTCATTTTCTCAAGTAAACTACATATCATATAGTAATTAATTTGATCACACTCTCATGTCAATTAAATTGAATACTACTCATTAAGTTCATCAATTATGGATCACATACATAAGAATTCTACATCTCTACCTAGAAACTATGCATGTTATTTTATCAAGACAAATAATTAAATAATTCTCTCAAATCTATTTAATTGTCTGTATAGATAAATTATTGGCCAAATAATTAATAGCATAAAATTCAGATTAAATAATATAATTAAATTAAAATAATGAATGAGGAAAAATATTATATCATCACATGCTTAAAATTAGGTTCATAAATTAATAAATTAATTACACATATATGTGTTCATAAAGCTCATATTTTTGATAGAAAGACATAAAAATTGATCAAGAAAAGAATAGAAGAAGAAATATAATCAATTTCTTGAATTATAGTATTAATCTCCTCTTGAATCTTCACCAAAATTGTCCCCTCTTGATTTTTTTTTTTGTAATTTTCTCTCTTTTTAGTTCCAAAAACTGACCAAAATTATGTTAATGATAACCCCTTTTAGGTTTTTGGGGTAATAAGAAGCTTAAATATAGCTAAGGTGTGATCTGAGTCATCAGATCAGCTTTAGATCAAGGGTTGAGAACAAAACAAGCAAAATTGACAGCTCTAACCAATCACTATGCAACACGTGGAACAAAGAATTCAATGGGTTAATCAGAGTGTTATGCGTGGCAAGGGAGATCGGTCAAAGTCAATGCCCGTTGAGTTTGCGTCATGCGGTTCAACGTGATTCATATGGCACGCAATTCGTCCTCCTCACACGCAGCATAATGTGTCCCTGCTTGTGTGCCTTGCCCAGTCAGCTCTTTTGCTTGCGTGACAGACCATATGGCAGCTCCTAATTGGCCTTGAGTTAAAAATTCATTAAAAATCCCAAAAAAATCAAAAATTATATTTTCACCCCTTTTTCACTAAAAAGTTTACATTTTAATATTTGTGGCCATAAAAATACTATTTATTGAATAAAACAAATAAATATTAAGTAAAATAATGCGCTAATGACTTTACTTTCATAGAATCATCACACCCCAACCCTAACTCTTTGCTTATCCTTAAGGAAAGCTAAGTGTAACTAAATAAAATAACATGGGTAGTATATTCATAAATATACTTCTATTAGTACATGCATATTTCACGAAAACTTTTTCTCTCAAAATTCGTACAATCCTATGATAAGGAGATTTACATATTCATTAATAAACGTTCTATCAATACAAGTATGTGCAAGATTTTTGAAAAATTGAGTCGTGTGTATGTTCTGCACATGATATCATCCAATACACTCATGAAATCAGCCTATATGAGCATGCTAATCAATTCAATCTTAGAAAAAGTCTCATAAGTCTATTTTTCACATCTCTCTCCACTAATATAAATATGCACTTAGCTAAAGGTCAATGAGGACTTTACATGGTTGTAATGCAAGGCTTAGGTAGGGGGTCGATAAATGAAAACACTTAAGCTTTTTCCACACCTTAGTTTTTTTTTCATCATGCACTTTTTAAGTACAATTGAGCTTTAACTTAATATTTCAGTGCATTATCTTTTGTCATTCTTTACATATTCTTGTATTCCACATCTTTTTTCTCTCTTTTTTTGTGTAACTTCGTAGCACTCCCAAACTTATTTTCAATGCTATTGTTTTTCTTTATAGGAATAATTATGTTGTAAGTTTTGCTTCTTCTTCTTCTTATCTCTTTTTTTATAGAGTGCATTATATTTCACCTTACTTTAAGTATAACACATGATTGCATTTTTTTTCTTTTCATACAAGCTAAAGGTGCAAGGATAAAGGTAATTCTTACTAGTTAGGCATTATATGTGGCTTAAAGATATGAATTATTCTTTGTTAGGCTTAAATGGGTGACTATGTATATTAACAATGGCTAGCTTGAAAGGCTCAATCGATCCAAATAAGACCTAAATTATTTCTCTTGCTAAATACTATTTAGGATTTCACCTCAAGGGATGATCAAATAGATTCTAAAACTTTGTAGATCTCATCAACTTGCATAACTCACTACAAAATTTCTCTCAATAAGAACATCAAAATCAATCATGAACATGTGCATAAAAAATTGAATCAATCCAATCAAAACTAACAAGCATATCACATGATTAATGTAAATATCTTAACAAATATGTTACATTTCTTATCCTATTCATAATAACCAATTTTTATTATTGAGTTCATATGTTTTATATCAAGCATGTAGCATTTAGTTTTCATATATTTATCAATTTCTACACAAATCATGATTAAAAACAACCTAAATATTAAAAACAAATCCTAAAAATTTAAAATGCATAGTAAAAAAAATATAGAGAATGAAGTTCCTTCCTCCAAACTTAAATTACACATTGTCCCCCAATGTGTATATATAAATATGAAAAAGTAAAAGGAAAGAAACTACCTTAGTCTTGGCACACCACATTTGTCGCTGAAATTTCACCATTTCTCTCCAAATTTATTCACCTACAAAACAAAACATTGAAAATATAAGTAACATAACGTTGGGTTGCCTCACAACCAGTGTCACATTTAACATCCTTGACTAGACAGTCATATCAGGTCTTAAGGCATATCCCTTTATGCTTATTTACTTTTGAGTTTGCCGGAAAACAGCTTGAGTTTTGATTTTTTCAATAGTACTTTATGTTCTAGGTCGTAAACATGATGCTCAATTCTCTTCGCATGTCATACTTTTGTTTTATTTTTGGATTTTTTGGCATTCTGATACGCACTTGACGGTAACTCATCCAAATTATGTATTTCCAACATCTTTTTCACCTCTCTATTAGACTCTTTCACTTTCATACTTGACTTGGGATATGAGCATGAAAGTGTGGGGTCTAAACTTGTTGGCCCTTCAATTGATGGTTTGAGCTTAGATCCTATCTCAAAATTTTCCATAATTTCCTTTGATATATACATGAGAGGCATGTCCTCCAAAATGTTCACATAGTTCACAATATCAACCTTTGATTCCATACTTTCAAAGTTAAAAACAGGTTGAGTTATTTTCTTGTGAGTTTATGTCCTTGTTCATAGCATCATGTGTAACTATCTTAAGTGTGAGTGACTCAACAGATTCTTTTAAGTTGTCCCTACATTCAGTAACATTTAGCCTTAGAAATTTCTTTGCACTATCAATGTCAAGGGGTTTAGATGCTTTAAAAACTTTAAACATTACTTAGGAATGTCATGGTCCTTTTCCATGTCTAGCACAATGAAGTCCGCCAGAAGATGAATTTGTCTACTTTTACGAGCAAACTTTCTACCACATCCTAAGGTCTCTTAATTGATCTATCTACCATTTATAATGTTATTGAAGTGGGTTTGGCTTTACTAACCCCTAATCTCTTGAAGACCGATAATGGAATGAAGTTAATGCTAGAAACCAAGTCACATAGTGTCTTGCCAAAACGGATGTTCTCAAGAGTGCAAGGGATGTCAAAACTACCTTGATCTTTCAGTTTTTATGCTAGTTTTCTATCAAGGATGGCTCTACAACCTTCAATCAAGGTTATTGTTTCATGATCTCCAGGCCTTCTTTTCTTTGATAGTACATCCTTCATGAATTTGGCATAAGACGACATTTGTTCAAGTGCCTCTACAAATGGTATGTTTATGTGCAACTTCTTGAAGACTTTCAAAACTTTTGAAAATTGTGTATTTGACTTTTACTTTTGCATTCTTTGAGGGAAATGAATAATGGGTTTGTAAAGGTTTTTTCTTTTGCTGAATTATTTCCTTTTCAATGCCCTCTTTATCCACTAGTTTTTCTTCATCCTTGTTAATTTTTTGTTTCTCATTATCCTTTTATGTCTTATGGTCATGTTCTAAAGTTTTACCACTCCTCAAGGTTATATCGTTGCACTCGTCCTTACCTTCTCTTCTTAGTTTTATAATTGTGTCACTTGGAAGGTTACCTTAAGGCCTTTGACTTATATCCTGAGTAAGTTGCCCTATTTGGTTCTCCAAATTTTGAATTGAAGCCTCTTGATTGGACACTTTTGTATTTACTGATTGGATGAAGTCTTTCATCATCCCTATTAAAGCATTTGTATTGTTCTCAATAGGTGGCTTCTTTTCTTGGGCTTGTGATTGTTGTGGTTGTTGAAAACCAGGTTGTGGAAATTATTGATGGTTGAATTGATTGCCACCATGACTCTTGTTATTACTCCAAGAGAAATTTAGATGTTTTCTCCATCCTATGTTATATGTGTTTGAGTATGGATTATTGTTTCGGTTCACATTCCTCACATAGAATATGGATTCAAGATTATTTGGACAATTATCAAACAAATGAGCTCCTCCACAAAATGCACATGACACTCATGAATCTTGGAGCTAGTTTATACTCGCTTGCAAGTTTTAAGCCTTCAAAATATTAACCAAAGATGAAACTTGAGCTGTAAGTGTTGTGATATCATTTACCTCATGCACTCTGGCTACTCTCTTTGTGGTTGTCATTCTATCCATTGGCCATTGATAACTATTACTAGCCATTTTCTCAAGTAAATCATAAGCTTGATTGTATGATTTGGCTAGCAACACTCCTTTAGCATATGTGTCAACAATAGTTCTTGTTTGAGTATTGAGACCATTGTAAAAAGTCTCTATTTAAATCCAAGAAGGAATATCATGATGAGGACATCTTTCCCATGTTTCATATAAAGATTCTCCTTCGTATTATTGGTAGGAAGTAATGTCATTCCTTAGCTTGCTATTCTTTGTTGGTGGGAAGTATTTCATCAAGAATTTCTCCACCAAACCATTCCAACTTGTAATGTAATCAGGTAGTAAAGAGTTTAGCCAAGTTCGAGCATGGTCTCGTAAAGAGTAAGGGAACAATCTAAGCTTACATGTCTCCTTTGTCACACCATTAAACTTAAATGAATCTACCAGTTCAATAAAAAATATAAGATGAAGATGATGATCCTCTGTTCGTAATCCGCTGAATTGTCCAACTATTTGTAACATTTGAAACATCACTTGTTTTAGTTTAAACTGATTAGCTTGAATATTTGGCCTTATAATACTTAGATTCAGCCCTTCCAACGTAGGTATTACAAATTCATCCATAGCTCTATCTCTATCATCCATCAAAAGCATTTGATTGTTCAAGTTTAGCTTGTTATTGTTTATGTCTAATAGATTAGTCATTTCTTCCTCTTGGGTGACTTGTTGTTTTCTAATTGATCTCAAAGTATGCTTAATTTCAAGATTTAAAGGTAAGATTTCTCCCTCACGAACTTTGCTCATACAATAGACTCAATTATGTTTCTACAATACTAAAGAAGATGCCTAAATAAAAATATAAATAAATAAAGTAAAGTAAAAAAATAAAGAAAAAAAGAAAAGAAAATAACTATAATAAATAATAAATAAGTCACTAAAAGAAAATAAGTAAATTAAAAATAAAATTAAAGTAGAGAAAAATAACAAAAATAATAAAATAAAATAAAAATTATTAATTTCTAATATTTATAATCTCCGATAATGGTGCCAAAAATTTGATTGACACACAAATTGTGTGTGTAATAAATATACAAGTATACAAATCACAACAAGTAATATAATAATAAGTAAAAATCGTTCATATAGACATTATTTTATTAGAAACTAATATTTAAAACTAAAAAAAATCAATTTTTTTGGGTTTTTATATTTTAAGCAAAATTAAAATAACTTAAAATAAATAGCAATAATTAATTAAATCAAATTTGGTAACTAAGAAGATATATGAGAAAATATCTACGAATACTTAATCCTTCAATTTTTTAAACATGTTAATCACTAAAATTCCCTAAATATAATTATTAATTAATTACATGATTAATTGAATCTAACCTAACATGTATTTCTATCTCAAGTAAACTATACACTATATATTAATTAATTTGATCACACTCTTGTACCTATTAAATTGTATACTATTCATTAAGTTCATCAATTATGGATCACGTACATAAGAATCATACATCTTTACCTAGAAACTATGCATGTTATTTAATTAAGACAAACAACTAAATAATTCTCTCAAATCTATTTAATTATCTCTATAGATAAATTGTTGGTCAAATAATTAATAGAATAAAATTTAGATTAAATAATATAATCAAATTAAAATAATAAATTGAGAAAATTATTAGATCATCATATGGTAAAAATTGGATTTATAAGATCCCTAGATTAATAAATTAACCACAAATAATTGTGTTTATGAAGCTCATATTTTTCATAAAGAGAGACATAAAAATTGATAAAGAAAAGAGTAGAAGAAGAACTACAATCAATCTCTTGAATTGTAGTGTTAATCTCCTTTCTTGAATCTCCACCAAATAATGCTAATAACAACCCCTTTTAGGTTTATGGGGTGATTAGGAGCTTAAATAAAACTCATGTGTGATATAGGCTGTTAGATTAACTTCATATCAAAACAAAAAAAACTAACAACGCTAGTCAATCATAGTGCGACACGTGGCATATAGAATTTAATAGGCGAATCAGAGTGCAATGCGTGGCAGGGAAGACCGGTTAGAGTCAACGCCCACTGAGTCAGTACCACGAGGTGCAACGTGATTCATGGAAATGGATGGTGTGGCACACAGGTGGAACGTGAGGAGTAATGACGTGGTTACATATGGAAAGGTAGGTTAATTGATCTTCGAACTTGAATTGAACGTTATGCTGACACGTGGCACATGATTCATCCTTCTCACACGCAACGTAATGTTATTCGCTATCCTTGATTACATGGCTTGCCCAGTCATCTCCTTTTCTTGTGTGACGTGGCATATGGCAACTCCTAATTGACCTTGAGTTAAAAATCCAGAAAAATTCCAAAAATTATTTCATCCTTTTTTTCTAAAAAGTTTATATCTTAATATTTTTTTTCCACAAAAATACTATTTATTGAACAAAATAAGTAAAATATTAAGTAAAAAAGTGCACTAGTGACCCTACTTTCATAGTCATCAAGTGACACCCGAAAACCATACTGCATGCTATTGATAAATACTTGAAAAACAGTTATATTTAATTTTTTATTATGTTTAATTGTAATAAATAGATTTAATTATAGTATTTTTATATCATTATTTATGTAAATCTATCTGTTTGAAATCACATGAATTTTTTGTTATTTTTTAAGTGTTTTTAGCTTCAAAATAAATGAATTTGTCAATACATGAAGAACAACACTTGGAACACTTATTTCGGACCTTAGGAGCTTAAAATATTAAGGCATGTTTTACATCAAGAACCAACCATTTTATAAAGTGTGCAAGACACAAATAAAGAAAAGTGAAACGTATCATAGGGAAGAAATTACTATGCCATGGCACACACCGTTCGGGAAGCATTACTAAGCACGTTGAGTTTTCTGTGCTGTGGCATGAAATATATGGTGCCACGGCGAGACCCTCTCGAGTTGATTTTGTGCAAACCAATTGAATTTCATACTATGGCGGGAAAAATGTCATGTTGCTACGGGCAACATTGATTTTCACTCTGAAGCCCTCTATACACACTTTTTCCTATAAATGAAAGATTTAGTTTTTAGGTTTGAGATAGATAAAAATATAGAGACTTAACTTTTGTATTGATTCCTTAGCCGTTAGTTTCATAATTTTGAATAGTTTTATTTTGCTAAACATAATATATAATAGTTGAAGATCAAGATAATAATTATAGAATAGGAAACGTCATCCATATTTAATTGATATTGTAGATATGATTTGTGATAATTTTATATTCAAATTAATATTTTTGTATTTTCTGAATAATTTAATATTTTTTTAAAATCATTGATCAAGGAATTTAGTATGAGTATGTCTCGTTGATTTTAACTATAGAAATTTAACTTTGTTGCCATGTTTTTATAGATTAAATTATGTGAACATTTTTATAAAAAAATAATTAATGATTATTTCTTTATTCAAGATTTATTATAAAATATATTTATGATTAATTTATTGATTAAGTATTTTTTATAATAGATTTAAAATATAAGAATTATGTTTTAAAAGTGTCATCTAGATATAATTTGGACAACTTGAATAAGAGTTGATATTAGTGATTCCACCGAAGGCATTGATTTAACTGGTTTCCTATTTCCTTAGGAATAATGTATCATTTAAGCAATGAGTTAATGATCCCTATCAAAAGATTTTAATTGGTTTGATTAACAAAAAAAAATCCCCACCAAAAGACTTTTCCATACTTAAAAGGGAAAACGATAATCTAAATTCATATTTTAATTAACCTAAATAATTCTAACAAAGTATGGTTAACTAGCTAAATAGTCCCATGAATTCTCCATTGTTTATTAATTTTATATTTTCCTTAATTTGTTTGAACAGAATTTATATTTACATATTTTAAATATGTTGTTATTAGGTTAGGATTTTCAAAACCCAACCATTGTGATATAATGTTCAGATTTTATTCTTATTTTTTTAATTTTTTAAGAAAATTGAAGAATCATTTAAAACCATGTCATTTTTCTTGAAATCAACCTTGGAGGTATACTTATCATTTTTTATAAATTATTCATGCATTTGCGAGCTATTTATAAATACAAAATTTGTGCATCAACTATGCACCAAGATGATGTGACCGCTTAAGAAAAGCCTAGTCAATCCATCTTGGCATATGCCAAGAATAGTGTTTGTACTTTATACTAGTCTAGTATACCAAACATAAGAGGGGTTGAGCTTTTATAACTCCAAAAAGTAAAGATGAAAGCCATCCCCTAGTGATTACCTTTTGGGTAGGTATGTGCATATGAGACCAAATTTGTCTAGCTCGACTTAAGCGACACCCTAAGGGTAGACACTTAGCGCAATCAAGTTAGAACAACCACATCGATGATGCTGTTGATTCTAAGGTAGATGTATACAACTATAGGTGTTATAAAGGTATAATTTCAAGAAGTAGAGATTCGTACATGAAGGAAGGTCAAGCCTTAGTAGGTCAGTGTTGGTTTTAAAATTTTTTTTTGGTGAAAATCTTAGTTAATTAACAAAAACTGTAGAAGCAATAGGTAATTAGGCAACAAAAATTTATCCAACAAAGATATTATTAATGTCAATTTTTGTCAACATCAGATAAGATTGTCTTCCACAAATATGCGATATGAACAGAACATTAGGACATTTAACCACCTCATGGGGCTGGTCTTTGGCCCACCTATACTTAAATTAGTAACAATTAAGGTAGGTTAGAGGAGATCTACAGTCTCGCACTAATATTATAAGAAAAGATAGTGTTTAGTTGTGATTTTCTACTGTGAGATTCAAGGTCAACTTAAGTTATATGTGATTGTGTGCATATATGAGTATATATAGGGGAAAAAATTAACATGATGGCTATCCCTTGTTGGGATAAGATTGATTTACTATAGCATTGTAGACATTTGTCCTTAATTATCTCTTAAGGATAATTAAAGGTAACTATTGGGCCTTAATCTCTTTAGGATAATTACATTATGATTATACTTGTCTAATGATTCAACGCGTATTGGGCTTGATCAATTGGACTCTTTGTTGATTGGGATCTCTCTTTAACTACCAAATAAGATATACAAAATTTCCCCCAACATCAACCTTCCAAACTTTTTGGTCTTAACGCTAGAAAGTCTAATGGTAATTTATGTCGATATTTAGGTTCAATACCCCTTCCAATCATACTGGTGGCACTAGGTACACTCTTGTGCAATTTTTTACCTATTAATAGGTGCTTGAAAAATACTCATATTTCATTATTTCATTGTGCTTAATTAGAATGAATAGGTTTGATTTTAGCATTTTATTTTATTATTATGAAAATCTATCTGATTGAAATCGCGGGTATGTTTGGTTGTATTTCAAGTGTTTTTATCTTCAAAATAGATAAATATATCAACCAATAAAGACATAAGACTTAGAACACTCTAATAGAACCCTAAAATCTTAAAAGATTGAGGCATGTAAGCCTTACATCAAGAACCAACCAAAGTGTAATGGGTACAAGGTAAAATTCAATAAAAGCACCTTGTGCTACAATGAAAGAATATGTGTGTCATGGTACACACCTCTCAAGTGTTCTACTGGGAAAAGGGAACATTTCGTGTCAAGGCTAATGTGTGCGATTATGACGCCTTCTATATTTGGATTGTGTGAGCTTGATCGAGCTCCATGCCATGGTGATAAAAAATGTATGTTGTAACTTGTGATGCTAATTTTTGACTCCTACCCTTACTCAACGAATTTTTCTTATAAATAAACAATTAGGTTTTAAGTTTTGATATAGTTTTTATGTTACATTTTCTTCCAGCCTTCAATTTATTTTTCTTATGATAGTTTTATTTTCACAATGTGGATTATATTCATAATAGATGAGAAACAATTTCTTTGAGAGTTTTTTATGATAAAAAAGAAGAAAATATATATATGAATATTCAAGAATTCTTTGAAGATTAAGATCACAATTTCGGAGCAAGACACGTCATCCATTTTAATTCTTATTTAGATCTAATTTGTAGTATTTTATCTTCTAATTAATCTTTTTGTAATTTCTTGAATGAATGTTAATTTTAAACCACCGATCATAGATTTTTGATCTGAGCATATTTGATTGATTTATAATATGAGAATTTAATTTTCTTGTCATGTTTGTGTAGATTATTTAAGTAAAATAATTTTAAAATAAAATAAATAAATATTATTTCTTGATTCAAGATTCATTGCAAAATTTATTTCTTTATAATTACTTAGTTATTTATTCTTCATAATTAATTTAAAATATGAAAATTAGTTTAAGAAAAATCATATGGATCTAATTTGGACAACTTAAATAAAAGTTTAAATTGGTTCTACCAAAAGCATTGATTTCAATAATTTAGTATTTTCTTTGTCATAATGCATAATTTAATTAATCAATTAATAATCATTGCCAAAAGAATGGAAAAAATTATAATTTAATGAACCTAATTAGTTCTACAAAGCATGATATAAATGGCTTCTAAAAGAAAAATTAGTGAGAAAGTAAAGAATAAGGAGGTTCTAATGGAATATAATGGAGCTAAGTTTATCAATCCAGAGGCTACACTATAGTTTGACAAAGCTGATAAGATTAACAAAAAATGTATTGTGGAACGGTGATTGGTTTTTGAGCAATATCCATTTGGGGAGATTATTGATAAAAGAGTAGCACGCAATTAGAAATGGTTCATTACGAATCTAGATACTGTTATTGAGTCAATAGTTTAGAATTTTATGCTAATGTTCTCGATGCTATAAACAATAAGGCTATGATAAAGGGTGTTCTTGTCTTGTGTTGGCCCATCTAATATAAACATTTTTTTATGGATTAAGAGACGTTGGCCAGGTAGAGTATGAGAGTTATTTAGATAATGTAGATTATGAGGAGATAATATAAGTTCAGAGGGGTTAAATGTGATATTACCAATATGAGACATAAATATTTTAAAGCCAAGTACTTAACCAAGGTCTCCCGTATTTGGCAGTATTTCATATGTTCTAAACGTATGCCTAACACACATTATAGTATTGTGGATAAAGATAGCGTTATATTACTCTTTGCCATAACATCCACTAAGATTATGGATGTTGGGGCAATAACAAACCAAAGGATCAATTTTTTTACAAATAGTCACCATTTGAGTTTTTTTTCAACTAATTATAGCAATTTATGTTAAAAAAAGGGATGAAATTTCCAAAAGGTGAGGTTTTGCTATAACATGGTGAATTATTGACTCCTAACTATATGAGAAAACTCTCATAGGGGACAAAAGAAACCCAAAGGGATAAAAGAGCTGTCACTTCTTCAAAAACTTCAATCAAAGACAAAGAGAAAAAAATTACAAGATGTTCAATATTACCATGCATAACAATTAGAATATATAAGTGGGCATATATGTTTTTAGAGTGAATACATGCAATCTATCTAAGAGATGCAAAGGTCTCATGCAAGAATTGATTTCAATCAAGTGAGACTATTTGAGAATCTTGGATATGATTTTCTTTACATATAGCTTGAATCAACACATGGTTATGAAGAAGAATCGGATGCCATGGAGGATTGAGTACCAACCTTTGTTCCGACTTTATTTTTTTGTACCTTGATTATTTTGCATTGTTATTTTTATGAATTTTTGTTTTTATTTTTATTTTTTTTTACATTTGATATACTTTATTTTATTTTTATTTTTTGTTACTCTGAACAAAATTTATATTATTTGGAACTATTAATTTAATAAGTTTTTGGTATTATGTGATTCATAAGAAGTACACAATGATTCTCTTCATGTGATAGAATTTGAGTTAGATAATGGATGCAACATGAATAACCATATCACTTGCTTAATCATATTGAGCTAATACAAATAGATAAAAAAATAATAATTTATATTTGAACATTAAGAACAATGTAGATTCTAGGTTGGGGTAAAATTCACTTATGAAATTATGGTTTTTTAATTTTCTCCAACATTTGTTTTCCATTATATAGCTTAGTTAGAGAGTACACACACACACACACACACATATATATTTGATACAAAATTAGCGTTATATATATATATATATATATATATATATATATATATTAAACATGTGAATCACTAAAATCCCCCTAATATAATTATCAATCAATTACATGATCAATCGAATCAAATCTAGCGTGTATTCATCTCTCAAGTAAACTAATCATATTCTCATATCAATATCAATTATGAATCACATACATAAGAATCATATATTTCTATCTAAAATTTGTGTGTGATCAATTATAAAATGTCTGGGTGATAGTGAATATGATATAATAATAACGTTGTTATGCTTGCAAAATATTGAATAAGTAAAATATTTTCTTAATATAAATTGATTTTATTTTTATTCAAGATTTTTGTAAAGAATTTTATTTGTAGGAGTACATTACTCTTAATAACAAACTTCATATGAGAGTTAAAATTAATATTTAATTATCTCGACTTAATTTAGAGTAATACTCTTTTATTTTAGATTTAATTATTTGGATATTTAGAGTAAAACTCTATTTTAAAAATTTAATAATTATTATTTGAAAATGTATTAAAAGTATATTTTCTTAAATAGTTTTAAAACCTTAAAATGTTATTTTCTAGAATTAAATTATTAAGTTTAATTTGGACACCTTTAATGAAGTCTAATTAACGGACTCTACCTAAAGTTGTGATTAGATGATTTGCTCTTTTATTAGAAATAAAGCTAAAATTTAATACTTAATTAATTAATACCCCCGCCTAAGATCTTATTTAATTAATATTAAAAAATTAGGCCCTGCCTAAGGACACTTTCATACAAAAATAATAATAAATAAATATCAATTTATATTTTTATTAACCTAAATAATATGAGCAAGCATAATTACTGAATTATTATATCCATTATTCTCCACTGTTTATGAATGTATTAAATTGTATGAGTATTTTTTTGAATTCATTTCTATCTTTATCTTTATGCATTAGATTAGTTTTTTCAAAAATTAAATTATTGTGACAAAATATTTACGTTTAATTTTGTTTTTAAAATTTGAATAATATTTAAAAATCACAGAATATTATTTCCTTGAAGTGACATTAGAAGTATACTTATAATTTCTATAAATGATTCGTACACATGTTAGAATTAATAAAATTTAAAATAGATAAGTATATATGAAATCATATTATCCCTCATTTCAAGCATCAAGTTTTTGGCAATTTTGTCGAGAAATTAATGGTGATTTTTATATCATTATCAATTCTTAAAAACTTTATGTTATATAAATCTTTTGATTTTTATTTTTAATTTCAAGTCAAAAATCAAATAAAAAAAATATAAAAATATATTATATTTGAATATTAAGTTCATAAATATTAAAAAAACTAAGATATAAGACAAAATTTAAATTCATTATCATACACATTAAAAAAATCATAAATAAAAGATATTAGTTTTAAATTCAAATTTAAATCTTTAAAAAACTAAAAATCAAAAGTTTTTGAATAAATCTTTATGATTTACGGTTCATAAACAAAATAATAAATCATAAATTTAAATTAATTTAATTTAATTATTAAAATTTAAAAAATCTAAATAAATAGTAAAATCGAAAAAAAATTGAAAAAACAATTCATAAACTATTTAGGGAAATTTAAACAATAAAAACTAAAATTTTGAATCTAAAAAAATTAAAATAAAAAGCTACTATTTTTGATACTGTTTGGTGAACGGTAATTTTATTAAAATATCAAAAATCAAAAATATATCTTAAATTTGAATTTAATTTCAATTTAAAATTTATAAAACAAAATAAAAATTAATTTTTGATTTAATTTCATTACCTAAATATATTAATAATTAATTAAATAAAAATTAGAAATTCATTTTAATTTAATTATTAAATTTCAATGAATAATATTGAATTAATTAAAAAAACTTTAGTTCATACCAAACCTGATTTTCCAGAGTATAAAAAACAGTTACCCGTGACGCCATCAAAGAAAAATATAAAATATATAAAAAAACTAACTTTATAATAGCATAAAAAGTAAAGATCTAAGGGAGTTATGATTAGAAGATTAGTTTTTGGAAGACTTTGTACCATTAATCTTTGCTAGAAACACTCATTTATCTAGGAGGATGATTTTTAAAAAGGTTTTCTCTCATCATTTTTAGTTAATACTTATTATGTTATTTAACTTAGAGATTAACTTAATTTTTTTGTTTAATCTTTTTGGAATGAATACTATGCATATAAAAGTTACACATTTGATATATTTTTTTATTCTTAAATAATTTAAACAATTTTCATATAATTTTATTTAGTACTTTTATTTGAAACTTATTTGTTTAGTAATTTTTAGTTTTGTAGAGAAATTTTAAAAAAATTCACAAAAATTAATCATGTCTTAGAATTAAATTTAAATGATGATTAATACTTTTTGCACTATTAGATTAATTTCCAAAAACACATCATGAAGTAATTTGATAATTAGTTAATTTTTGTAATGACTAATATTTTTTGATAAAGTGTGAAAATTATATTAAACCCAAAATTGGTGTTTATGAATCAAATAACGAAGACTACCCTTGTGAGAAATATTTTGAACCCATTATCCTTTATTCTGAGTGATAAATATTATTTTTTCTACTCTAAACACTTTTCTTATTCCTTCAGTATTATTAGATGATCTTTATAGGACTTAGCATTGAATATTTGGATTTTTACATCTTAATAAAGTCTTATATATTTAATTTTATTTGCTTAGATTAAATTATTTAAGTAGAACTTGATAGTATATGTCTTTCTTCATTCACACATGACTTCTATTAAAAAAAGATATATCTAAGGTTACTTAAACAAATACAAACAGAAAAGTCAAATATTAACCACTTACCTTACCATATAAAAATGTACAACCTGTAATGGGTCCACTCTCTAAAAAAAGATTCTCTTATAGAAAAAAAAAAGAATATAAGAGAAAGAAAAAGAGGAAAATGAATAGTACAATCTATATATTATGACCCAAAAAGCTTAAATAGTTATGAGAAATGGTTCAATACAAAAGAAAATAGTGGATGTAATTCCCTAAGAAGTTATTGCATTTTCCTACATTTTCTAAAATTTATATTATTTGATATTTTTATTTGATGAATTTGATTGATGCATGAAAATAATGTATAATATTTTATAAATTCTTACATTTGATTCATTTCATGAGATCAAGTTAAAATAACACTTTGAGTCTTTCTTCTTTATACATATGCGAACATATTAGTTCATTTCTATACATCAACTCTTTCGCACATAAATTAGTATGAGTGTTTGAACCCATATGATTTAAGGTTTTTGAGAGTATTGACTTGTGAGGAATAGAGTCGAAGCAAATTCAGATTCCTGACACTGAGTTTGGATGAAATTAAATTGATACATTTTTATATGAAATATGAAAATGATTTTCAACTAATTATTATAATAAATCATGAATGTTCGGAAGTTGAAATAATTTATGCTTAAGATTTTAATTATGAAATTTAAAATAGATTATAAGCAGGAGATATTTTGTATTTCATTTCTTTATTTTATTTTAGTCTTTTTACTTTATTTTAAATTTTAGTTAATTTCTTATTTTATTTGTTTTATTTCTTTTTTCATTTTTTTTGTTAATATTTATGGGTATCATTACAAAAAAACCCTCACTAGACTTAAACTTGTCCATTAGGGCAACTTATGAGTTTAACGGCTTATTACATATGCTAAATGGAATCGTATCAATCCACGAAAGTGATTTACGTTTGTTTAATTTTTAGTTTTTTAGTTTTAACTATTTCTCTTCCTAAGAGACTAGCAAGAAGTTGGTTAGGGTTTGTGATAAATTCTTAAAAAGCACTAATATACCATGTTTTAATGTCATTTAATTAATAAAATGGATATGTATTTACTTTATTCTATTATATTTTAGACAAATCTATTTGCTAAGAGACTAGCAAGAAGTTGGTTGGGGTATATTGCAATGTTTTACAGGTATTTTAATATATAAATATTAAAATAAATAAAAATACTTGAAGCATGTTTATCACACATTTTGGAGCTTAAATGAATATCATTTATTTAATATTATTGAAACGGAAGAAAAGAGATCATGGAAAATAAAGAAAAAAATAATTATATTGTCGTGGCACAAAAATAATTGGAGCTTAATTATATTTTTTTTGCAGTCCATATATCTGTGTTGTTTCTTCTATGTCATTTTTTATTTTTGTGTGATCAATTATAACATGTCTAGCTGATAGTGAATATGATATAATAACAACGTTATTATGCTTGCAAAATATTGAATAGATAAAACATTTTCTTAATATAAATTGATTTTATTTTTATTCAAGATTTTTATAAATAATGTTATTTGAAGGAGTATATTACTCTTAATAACAAAATTAATATGAGAGTAAATTAATATTTAATTATCTCGTCTTAATTTGGAGTAATCTTTTATTTTAGATTTAATTATTTGGATATTTAGAGTGAAACTCTATTTTAAATGTTTTTTTAAAAATAATTATTATTTGAAAATGTATTGACAACATATTTTCTTAAATAGTTTTAAAACCCGAAAGTTATTTTTTCATAATTAATTTTTTGATAGGTCCCTCCTAAGGATATTATTTAATTAATATTAAACAAAATAATTTGGACTCTTTCATACCAAAAAGAGAAAAATCAATAAATATCAATTTATATCTTTAATAACCTAAATAATATGAGTAAACATAATTACTGAATTATTATATCCATTATTAACCATTCTTTATGAATGTATTAAATTGCATTAGTATTTTTGAATTCATGTCTATCTTTATCTTTATGCATTATATTAGTTTTTTCAAAAACTAAATCATTGTGACAGAATATTTAGGTTTAATTTTGTTTTTAAAATTTGAATAATATTTAAAAACCACACAATATTACTTCCTTGAATCGACACTGAGAGTATACATATTATTTTGATAAATGATTTGTACACTTGTGAGAATTAATAAAATTTAAAATGGATAAGTATATACGAAATCAGTATTATCCCCGATTTTGTTCATCAAAGCACTATCAGTTCTTCTATTGTAGTGGGGCATTTTTATGACCCATGTAGATCCTTCATGTGTAATTTCATATGCTACTTTTTTTCATTCTAAGACTCATTATATTTAGAGCCTTAAAGTGAGATGATATGTAGGAATTGATCTGTGCTTGAAAAATACTCATATTTCATGATTTTATTACGCTTAATTGAAATAATATATTTGATTACAAAATGTTTATATTATTATTTATACAAATCTATCTATTTAGAATACTGGGTATATTTTGTTATATTTTAGGTGTTTTTAGCTTCAAAATAGATAAATTTGTCAATACACGAAGAACAATACTTGGAGTACTCATTTTGCACTTTAGGAGCTTAAAAGATTGAGACATGTAAGCCTTACATCAAGAACTAACCATTTTATAAGGTGTACAAGGTACAATTCAAGAAAAAAAGTGTATTGCAATGAATAAATTAGTGTGCCATAGTGCACACCGTTTAGGATGAATTACTGGGCACATTGAGTTTTCTATGCCATGCGTGCAATAAATGGTGCCATGGCGAGACCATCTCGAGTTGATATTGTATGAACCACTCAAACTCCATGTCATGACGAGGAAAATGTCATGGCATGGCATACAACTCTTACTTTTTACTTTGAAGCTCTCTATACACACTTATTTTATTATAAATAAAGGTGTTGTGCTTAGGTTAATAGAGATAGAATAAAACATAGAGATTTGGCTTTTATAATTTAAAGAGCCATCGGCTTTTATATTTCTTTTGTATACTTATATTTTGTTAAACACAATATAAATTAGATTCAAAATATATCATAGGAAGATCTCTAGGAGATTTTTCACTTGAAGAAAATAGAAAAGATATATGCCTATTCAAGAACACTTTGAAGATCAATATTACAATTATGGAGTAGGACACATCATCCATCCTTAATTGGTATTGTAGAACTAATTTGTAATATTTTATATTTAGTTTAATATTTTTGCATTTTTTGAATATTTAAATTTTATTTTTAATATACTAATTATGGAATTTAATTTAGCCATGTTTGGCTAATTTTAATTATGAGAATTTAGCTCTGTTGTCATGTATAGATTTATTTAGGTAAATGTTTTTATTATAAAATAAATAAATATTATTTTTTTGTTCAAGATTCGTTAGAACATTTATTTATGATCATTTTATTGACAATTTATTTTTCATAATAGATACAAAATATGATAATTTGGTTTCATTAACATCATGTATATCTAATTTGAAAAACTTGAATAAGAGTTTAAATTAGTGACTTTGTTAACAGCATTGGTTTAAATAGTTTATTATTTCCTTAGGAATAATGCATAATTTAATCTACCAGTTATTGATCATCGCCAAAAGACTTTGATTGGTTTGATTAATAAAGAAAATGATATCCACCAAAATATTTTTTATATTTAAAAGGGAAAATAAATATTTGAATTTATATTTTGATTAACCTAAATAATTCTAATCAAGCATGATTAACTAGTTAAATGTTCCCATAAATTCTCCTTTGATTATTAATTTTATATTTGTCTTCATTTGTTTGAATTGAATTTATATTTAGGTATTTTAATTATTATTTTTAGATTAAGATTTTCAAAACCATCTATCATGATAGAATGTTTAGGTTTTATTTTCGTAATCTTTTAAATTTTTTAAAAATATTGAAGAATTATTTAACACTACACAATTTCTCTTGAGACCGACCTTGAGTGTATACTTATCAGTTATTATAAGTGATTCTTGTACTTGTAAGTTATTTTATAAATTCAAAATTTATACATCAAATTTTTGATGCCATTACTAGGAAAGAATAAAGTTTTAGTTTTGTATTATCAATTTTCTTAAAAATTCATGATTTGTAAATATCTGTGATCTAGCAAGTTATTTTTATTATTTTTATTATTTTTAATTGTTTTTTCATTTCTTTTTATGTTTGTTTTTATATGTTTATTTTCTATTTTTATTTCTTTTTACTATTTATTTATTTTATATTATTTATTTATTTTTATTTGTTTATTTATTATTTTTTTACTACTTTTTGGTGCTTTAAATTAATTGTTGCTTAACGTTAATTAATGCAAGGTATGAGATCACTTAGGAATCCACTTGTACTTTTCATAGATAATATTACCAAATCTTAGGGTTACTTAAAAATATTGGATGTTGAAATCCAAGAGCCTTTCATAGAGCCACAAATAGAGTATGTTTTAGAACCTTGAAATTCAAATATATGAGATCATTTACCTAAGGAAATGACAATAAATAAGTATGAAATGCTAATCATTGGCATTACTCCTAATACCTTTATATAGTTGGGGAGGAAGCTAGAAATTATGAACAGAAACAAATTCATTATTTAGTGTTGCCATTCTTCTATGAAATTCCTAACGAAAATTCTTCGTCTTTCATTATAGATTTCTACTCATCTGTATAGACATTCCCATTAAATAGGTTAAATGAAGACCAACCTATGAGATGTTTTCTACACACGCTCAAAGATAGGGTTAAGGCGTGGCTAATGACTCTCACACTAGGTTTCTTGATGACTTGGGTGAGAGTCTACAATAAATTCATGAGAAATTGTACTTCTATAGAGAATTTTGATTTGATGAATAAAATTGCTACATTCTTTCAAATGGAAGGAAAATCATCCCATAAAGCTTGTTGTATGTTTAAATTATTTTTCACTTAATGTTCACACCATAGCTTCCCATAGTAGCAGAAAAATCAATTTTTCGTCGATGGAATGAGACAACAGTGTCAATTCATAGTTAACAATACTGTAGGTGGAGCTACTTAGAGACTTATGATATCTATGAGATATTAAGGGCTAATTCTAAACAAAAGAGCACTAGAGTGAGAATAGCCTTCCAAATTAGTGGATTCTACCAAAGGGAGTGGCGATGCCACACGTAAAAAGGAAGAGACTCATAGAATGGAAAAGGGAACTAGAGCTTTTGCACATTTTTTTAATCCATGAATAGGATCTATATAGGCACATAAACACATTAATCCATGGATTTCGATTGAAAAAGAACCAATAGAAAAATAAAGAATCAAAATTGATTGATAAAACTCATTCTATTATTAGAAATATGTTGTACTGCCATCATTGAAAAAAATATCGACTTTATGCTAGTTGCAATCAATAGGATTTTTCTAATCCTCCCTTGGGGGACTGCTATGCCAAAAATGAGAGAAGCCCCATCCCTCTCATTCCTTTTTTACATCCCCTTGTCACTCCCTTGAATTCAATGAAAAGTTATCAACTAGAGCTAGGAATGACCCTTATGCAAACACTTATAATCCAGAGTGGAAAAATAATATGAATTTCTCTTAGAGGGTAAACAATCCTACCTATACCCTAAACCAAAAATGTATGCAAGGCTAGCAATACAACCAACACATGCCACTTAATCCTCTAATTAGATTGAATGTAGAGGATAACTTGAATGTTTTCATTCCAGTTAGCAAAGACAATTATATTAAAAATAATCAAAAATTGAACTCGTTGGAGGCATCAATTAAAAGAGTGAAAGTGTAAGTGGGGCAACTAGCTGAGCATTTGCAAAAAAACAAATGCTTGAGAAGAGTTGTCCTATCAAAATGAACATATAAAGGCTATTATAACTCTTCACAACAATGAGTTTCAAGACATTGAATTATTTAAATTTTCTAAATATATACCTAATGATGCAAGAAGTACAAATAATTCTAAAGCCATCTCTAAATATCCTGAAATGCTTAAATGTCAATGTCACCATTGGAAATAAAAAAGAGGTCATTGATATCCATACAATTAGTAGATGATTATATAATATATCCAAAAGGCATGGTAGAGGACTTAATGGTCTAGGTAGATAATCTTATTATACCTATGAATTTTATGATTTTAGATGTGTAGGAATCACCACAAATGGACAAGAAGTATAATATACTTCTTGGTAGGTCATTCATGGCCTCTACCAATACAATTATTGATATCCATTCTGTGAGTCTTACAATAACAATCTTAGGAAAGATGGTACATTTTGTAGCACATTTAGACACATATTCAATGAAAAGAGGAACATTGTGTAAATCACAGTCTATAAATCATAGCCTTTAGTAGTGTCTAGTTATGACGTTAAACTATCGCTTGATGGGAGGCAACATATTGATTTTAGGTAATATTCTTTTCTTTTGATTTAATTATTTTTATTTTGATTACATTTTCTTTTATTTTCGATTTGATTTATTTTATTTTATTTTTACTTCATGTTATTGTTAACGATGTTTATGATATTTATAATTTTTAATTTCATAACTGTTTAATAATATGTGATTCATGAGAAATATACAATGATTATCTCTGTGTGATATAACTGAATTAGATGATAGATGTAACATGAGTAACCATATCACCTACTTAATCACATTTCACTATTACAATTGGTAACTTTTCTTTTCTTTTTATTCTTTTTCTTTAATTTACATTTAAAATATTGAATATAATGTAGATTCTAGGTTGGGACGGAAGAAAAGTTACTAATGAAATTATGCATTTTCAATTTTTGGAACATTTGTTTACTATTATTTAGTCGTTTAGGGACATTTAGGTCCATATTTATTAAAAAAATGATATAATATTATCATGCTTCTAGTGATTTTAAAGTAAATAATTAAGTCTTGTATTGTTTATTTGATGTCTTAAACATATTCATGAATTATTATAAGAATTAGTTATATTCATAGCTTGTGTTTTATGCTTGGATGTTGAGATTGAGATGAACCAAAAATAGATGTTTATAAGTCAAACAATAGATACTACTTTGTGAGATAATTTTGAGCCTATAAGAGCTTTATTCTGAGTGATGATTTTTTCTACTCCTTTAAAAATATTTTTTATTAATTCAAATTGTTAGATAATCTCTATAGGTTTTACATTGAATGTTAGGATTTTAAACATCTAATAAAGTATCATATACTTATTTTCTTGCTTAAATTGAATGATTAAGTAGAAATTGAAAGTCTATGTCTATCTTCATTCATGCTTTACTTCTAGTAAAAAGTATATATATATAGGGTTCCCTTAGAACAATGAAAAGAGTCAAAATTGTCACTTATCAAAACACATATATGTATATGGGTAAATTCTCTGTAAAAAAAAAAAAGAAAAAAGGACAAAAATAGTAAATAAAAATACTATGACCCTAGGTTGTTCAAAGTAGCAAGATGGTTCAAAAAATAGGAATAACCCTTTGCACTCAATGCACTTTCTTTCATCTTGGGTCAAACATTTGATATTTTTGCTTAATGATTTTGATTTAAGAATGAGATTAATAATGTGATATATTCATAAATCCTAGCATTTAATTCATTATATGAGCTTAATGTTTTACACTTTTGAGCCTTTCTTGTTTATCATATGCAAATATTTTTGCTCTTTACATAACTTTTGTTCGCTTATACATTGTTGAGTGTATGAACCTATAAGATTAATGTGAAATTGAGAGTATATCTTATGAGAATTAGAGTCAAAATGAATTCGGATTCCTAACACTAGGATTAGGTGAGTCAATGTTGATATGTTCTAATAATAGGAGATGAATTTCTAATGTGTATTGATCACCACACAAATTGTGTGTGCAATGAATACGTAAGTATATGTATCGTAACAAGTAATATAATGATAAGAAAAGATCGTTCCCACAAAGATTTTTTTTTTGTGTTTTTATATTTTAAGTAAGCAAAATTAAAATAACTAAAATTAAATAGAAATAATTAATTAAATCAAATTTGATAAGTAAGAAGATATATGGAAAAATATACAGGAATACTTAATCCCCAAATTTTCTAAACATGTGAATCACTAAAATCCCCCAATATAATTATCAATTAATTACATAATCAATTGAATCTAACTTAGCATGTATTCCTCTATCAAGTAAACTACACACCATATAGTAATTAATTTAATTATACTCTCATGCCAATTATATTGTATACTACTCATTAAGTTCATTAATTATAGATCACATACATAAGAATCATACATTTCTACCTAAAAACTATGTATGTTATTTAATCAAGACAAACAATTAAATAATTCTCTCAAATCTATTTAATTTCCTCAATAGATAAATTGTTGACCAAACAATTAATAACATAAAAATAAGATTAAATAATATAATTAAATTATAATTATAGTTGAGGTAAAATATTAGACCATTACATGGTAAAAATTGGGTTCATAAGATTTCTAGATTAATAAATTAAGCAAACATATTTTTTTTTCCAAAAAGCTCATTTTTTTCATAAATAAAGACTTAAAATTAATAAAGAAAAGAGTGGAAAAAGAAATACGATCAATCTCTTGAATTTTAGTACTAATTTTCTCTTGAATCTCTACCAAAATTGTATCTTCTTCTGAATTGTTTTGTATTTTTCTCCATTCTTAACTCCAAAAACTTATCATAATTATGCTAATAGCTTCTCATTTTGGATTTATAGGGTGATTTAGAGGCTTAAATATAGCTCAAGTGGAATCTGAACCGTCAAATCAACTTCAGATTAACGGTTAAGATGAAAAAAGGAAAATTTCCAATGCCAACCAATCAAAATCAAACACGTGTGGCAAGAGAGACCGATCAAAGTCCACACATGTTGAGTTAATGACACTTGGTGCAATGTGATTCATGATAACGGATGACGTGGTGCACGTGTGGAATGACTAGACGAGTAGAGTGGTGACACGTGTCATGAAGGTTTGACAACGATTAAACTCGAATTGAATGCCATGTCCACATATGGCATGCAGTGCTTTGCTCCTCACAAACGGAGATCTAAGATTTGTTTTCTCTACTTGTGTGGCATGCGCCTAATGTGCCCCGTCGGCTCTTTTGTTTGTGTGGCAGGCCACATGACAACTTTTGATTGATTATGTGTTAAAAATTTCAAACAAATCCAAAACAATCCCAAAAATTATATTTTTACCCCTTTTCACTAAAAAAATTATATTTTAATATTTTTATTTCCAAAATATTATTTATTGAATAAAAAAGTAAATATTAAGTAAAAAGTGTGCTAATGACTCTACTTTTGTAGAGTCATCATGTAATTATTTGAACAATAAACTGCTATCCATAGAGATGTTTAGTGACCTTAATGTGTTATTAAAAAGCACTAATATTATGTTATTTAT
Source organism: Hippophae tibetana (assembly GCA_037013495.1). Lineage (NCBI taxonomy): Eukaryota > Viridiplantae > Streptophyta > Magnoliopsida > Rosales > Elaeagnaceae > Hippophae > Hippophae tibetana. Next base: position 15,976,742 of record CM072810.1, read on the forward strand.
TTTCATTTTAATATAAAAAATAGATTTTCATTTGTATAATTCTAAGATTATCTAACAAATTAATATTTTCGAAATCACGGGTATAATAAACACTTAAAGAATGCTAATTGAAAGCACTCAATTGCAACTTAATAGAATAAAATAATATACATGTAAGCCTTACATGTAAATCCAACCAACTGTAATGGGGTGAAATAAAAATAAATTGGAGAAATGTAGTTTAATGAGTGCTACGATGGTGATTAATGTGTGCCACTATGTGACCTTCTCGGATCGTGGTCTCACGTGTACCAAAACAGATGCAGGAAACTGTATGGATAGAAGTAGGCCATGGCCTACGATATCACGATCCATATTTTTCTTCTTTTCTCAACGTTTCTTCAACTATATAAACCCCATTCCTTCAGTATTAGACATAACAAAATCAGAGCTTCTTTTAATTTTTCAGTTTAAATTTTAGCAACTAAAGAATTTTGTTAACTATAATTTTATATAGTATTTTTGATTCCATAAATAGTATAAGTAGATGTGTTTAGAGATTTTCTAGATGACAGATTGCTACTGAAGTTATCTGTAAGAATACAATTGAGGTATTAATTTTAATTATGTTCTATTATTTATAGAATAAATTTTATTTATCATTTTGAATACTGTTTTTAATTTATTGATCATTTATTAACATTAAGCATGTGTGATTGAATGTTATTATGGGATATTAGTTATGTTCGTATGCTTGTGAAATATTAATTTAGGTAAATATTTTTAATTCTTTTTTATTTAGTATTTTTGTGTAGTTAAAAAAAATCTGAGTTATCACCTGATTTTTTTGCTCGTCGCAACATGGGACTATAGAGATACTATTTGGTTGAAGGAAAATATATATACACACGGGTCTTTTTTTGAATATGATATGTTCTATTTTTGTTTGTATTGTAGATTGAAATGAAGTTTTAAACTAAAAGCCCCCAAAACGGCATTTCAAATAGTACCTACACAAATTATTTCTTTGTTTTCTTCTCAAAACTCTATTTTTTATGCACTAAATACAAATAATTTTGATACTACCTCCAAAGATTTTGAAAGTTTCAATGTCAATATTGCTATTGGTGATAAAAAGGAGGTAAATACTATGTTAAATTTAGATACAAGTATTAATGTAATGCTTTATTTATTATACTTATAACTAGGAGTGGATGAGCCAAAACCCACGATCATATTCCTGCAATTAGTAGATCAATTTCTAATATATCCAAAGGGGGAAATAATTTAATTATATAGATAGATTTTGTGATTTAAAATGTGCTAGAAATCCTAAAAATAGACAAGGAGTAAAATGTACTTCTTATATAGTAGGCCATTTTTGCCTCTACCAAAACAATTATTAATGTCCATAATCAGAATGTATCAATGATAGTATTGGTGCAAAGGCTATATATTTTCAAGCACATAATGACACAAATTCAATGAGAAGGGACATTAATTAATTAATTTCTACAAATGAAAATCTCCTAAGAAGTATCTTGCTAAGACATTAAACTAAATACTTGATGGGAGGTACCTATTGTTTTAGACAATATTATTTCATTTATTTTAATTTTAATTTTATGTTATTTCATATTTTATATTCTATGTAATTTTTTTTTACTTTACTTTATTTTATTTCTTGTTTACATGAACAATGGTTATTTCATTTATAATTTTTAAAATTTATAACAATTTGGTGAGATGTGCTATATGTGAGAACTACACAACGTTATGTCTGTATGGTTAAATATTGAGATGATAGATGCCCCTCATTTTTCACATCAATTCTTAATCATGTAGATCAAATGAATAATTTTTTCTACTTTATCTTTATCTTTTAATTTACATTTTTTACATTTAAGGCAATATAGATTCTAGATTGGAATGAGAAAAATTACATTATAAATTTGGAAATTTTTTAATTTTTTTATCAAACATGTGTTTATAGTTATACTTATTTTTATTAATTTTTCATTTAGTTTAGTTTATTTATTGGTTTAGGGATAGTTAGTTTCAATTTTTAAATTTTTCTTGCAAAAATATCATGCTTTTAGTTGATTTTAAAACAATTGATTAAGTCTTTTTGTACTACTATATTAATTTCTTAAACATGTTATGGAATAATGTGATAATTATTATTTTTTTGTCATAATTTGTATTTCATGATGAAATATTAAAGTTGAGATAAATCTGAAATTAGTCCTTAAGAATCAAATAGTGGAAACTTTCATGTAAGAATATTTTAAGCCTATATCTTTTCATTTTGAGTGATAATATTTTTTATGCGGAATGATTGCTAAGAACGTGTTGAAAATGATCAGATTAGAACCCTAAGGAAACAAAGTCCTTAAAACCCCAATCTTTAGACACCTCAAATGATGATTATTCTCTTTTATAAGTCGAATTCAAGCATTCAATCAAGAACACAAGAAGGAAAAACAAAAGCTTTATAAAATATACTTTTCATCAATGATATTCGTTTTTGCCTCTAAATTACATAGTTTCTCTTTTTTATAAGCAAGAAAACCTAATAGAAAAACCCTAGATGAAATAGGCCTAATGGGCCTATTTAGTTGTGGATTGTGCCTAATCCATCCTTAAAGAGTAAAGGACTAAAAAGACTTATGATAAATAAGACATGAAAAAGCCCACAATTTACTAAAATAAAAATTGCTAAATATAAAAGGTCCATAATTAACTAAAACAAAAATTCTTTCCTAAAGTAACCCTTGCACCCAACTTGATCTTTCAAACTTATTCCTAGTCATTGGATCACCAATTATTTGCAAAAGATCTTGGAGAATATTTGGAAACATCAACTTGATCAACACCTCAATCTTTATTATTCCCTCCTCTTCAAAGAGATTCATCCTTGAATCTTAGCTCAATAAGCAGGTCAATTTGGTATAACATACCCATGTGTGAAGTCTATTTGATGCCCAATTTATCTCAAAGGAGTTAATCCATGAGGAATCTCTTCAAAAAGTTGATCCTCAAAGTCCTACAATAAAGATACAACAACACTAGACATAGATGAGTAAAGATCGTTAGTAGAAAGATAAATATCTTTGTACATAAGTACAAATACTTGTTGCCTTGCCATCATTGCACTCTTAATCTCTTGTTTTTCATCAAATGCATACATTCTTTTATTTTTATCTCCTATTTTCTCACTTTTATCTCCTATTTTCTCACTCTTCTCTTCTTTGTGCTCAATTTCTTCTCTTTTTTGCTCACTTTTCCCTCCATTATGCTCACTTTTCTCTCTATTTTTCTCACTTTTCTCTCTATTTTTACTTTCTACCTCACTTACTCTTTTTTTATTTTCCTCTTGCTCACACTTTTGCTTTTCTCACATCTTGCACTATCATGCTATTCAAATTTAGTCTTCATAAGCTCATAAAGGTTTGAGAGGGGCTAATTCAAATTTTTGATTATTCATTTCAAATGAATAACAATTTTTGTAACCATAATATAACACCTTCCTATCTAACTGCTATGGTCGACTGAGCAATATGTGAGCAGCATACATTGGTGCCACATCATAAGGAACCTCATCCTCATACTTGCCAATTGAAAAGGTAGCCCAAACTTGTTTATTGACATTCACTTCTCCACAATCATTCAACCATTGTAGCTTGTATAGTTTAGGATGCTTTTGCCACTTTAAATTCAACTTTTCTACCAACAAAATACTAGTAACATTAGTACAGCTCCCACTATCAATAATAACCATGCATACCTTATCCTTCACATAGCATCTTGTGTGAAAAATATGCTCACATTTCTCCTCATCTCATTCATTCTTAGGCTATATACTCAGAGCTCTCCTTGTGACAAGTAATTCCCCATGCATAGGTTCTTCCAATTCTACATCAGAACAATCCTCCAATGGTGGCATTTCATCGTCACTTGAACTAGCACTTTTGATTTCTCCATCTGCCCATACAACTATAACCTTTTTGTTTGGGCATTCAAATGTAATATGTCTGAGTCTTTGGCACCTAAAACACTTAATATCACATGACTTAGTAAGAGTTTTAGTTTTAGGTTTACCTTTAGGAACAACAATTGAATTGTTCAACTTTGCTTCATCTTTTTTTCTAAAGGCAGCTTTGTTGTCTTTCCAAGTTGATTTCCACCAAGAACTAGAGGACGAACTACATCTGAATCTTTTGGACTTGATTTGGTTCTCCAATTTAATGGATTTTTGCAGTAGTTCTTCCATCTCTACATAATGATGTAATTCAACCACATCAACAATTTTCCTGTTTAACCCAACAATAAATCTGGCCATTGTCGCTTCTCAATCTTCCTTTATGTTTGCTCTAATCATGGTGAATTTCATCTCCTAATAATAATCCTTTACACTTATGGAACCTTGAAATCAGCCCTTGAAAAATTCTATATAAGTCCCTATAGTAATGGCTATGTATGAGCCTCTTACGTATCACTAATTTCATCTCTTCCCATGACAAAATATGTCTCTTATCATTCCTTCTCCTATTGACCACCAATTGATCCTACCATATACTAGCATAATCTGTAATTCTACGGTTGCTATCTTTACTTTCTTCTCCTTGGAGTAATTATGATAATCAAATACATACTTAACCTTTCTTTCCCACTCCAAATATAACTCAAGATCATTATTTCCTTGAAAAGGTGGAATTTCCATCTTTATACTGCCTATATTGCTATCTTCTTTAGAGTTAATCTTTTTGCCCCATTTATAATTTTTTATATCCTCCATATTGGAATCAACTTCTTCTTCCTCGAACTCATGCCTTCTATGTCTTCTACTATGTGATTCAGAACCAGAAGAGGATTCTAAATCATCTAACCTTGTATTCATTCTCTTAAATTGGTCATGAACATATTTGATGGAAAATTTCAAGTTGACCTCTTATGGTTCTCCTCCTTCCATACTCATATGTTCAACTTGTAAAATAAAATGAGATAATCTATGCACTCCCTCACGTGTTTGTTCTCAAATAAGATTATTATCACTTTCCCTTTTTTTAACACTATTTTGCTCTTTTTTAAACACTATTTTTGCTTTATGTTTTTTTTACCACTCAAAGCGCATGTCAACTTAAAAAAATTAAAGAATCAAACTAATCTCAAGAAGTAACCATTTTATTGGTAATAATCTCAAAATTTAGAATTCTAAAAAATTAATGGCAAAGTATGACAAAAAGAAAGTCCAAAGATGACTCTAAAGAAAGACTCTTGACCAAAGAGGACTCTAAAGAAATATTCTTGATCAACTATGATTCCTTTTTTTAAAATTAGTCTTGGGCATCAAGAACAAAAGAAAGGGAAAACCAATTTAAAAAAGAACAAGAAAACTCACCAAGAAAACTCACCAAGAAAACAAAAATTAGATTCTTGAATAATCTACTACAATGTTCTCCTTTTCTTCTTCTTTTTTTTCTTTCTTTCTTTTTTTTATTTTTATTTTTTTGTTTTGACTGATGCTAATGCTATTGTGAATAAAAAATTCACAACCCTAATGAACAAGAACCGAAAACAAAGCAAAAAGGTGTGATAAATCTTTAATCATTCGATAGTGGTATAAATGGTGAAATTTGGACTCGAAATTTGCAAGAACACATGTAAATACTATTTTATCTTGTAAGAATTGAAACAAGCTTTGATTTGATATATTATAATAGCCATTCTGTTACTCGAGTCAAAAGTTATGATCGTTTAAAATTGCAAATTTGTTTTATCAAATTTTTTTGAAACTGAACAACAACCCCCTTCTTTTTTTTGAAGAACAAAGATAGATTGAACATAGAAATAAAGAGCAATAAAAATATATGAAGAATTCAAAGATAATGACGAAACAAAATCCAAATACGAAAACAACGATAACGAAATTGAAAGAAAACACAAGACTCAAAAGAATGAATTTGTTTTGTGATTTGTCACTTAAGAACGTAGAAAACAATCAAAAAATGATTTTGTTTTCAAAATCTATAATTCAAAACCAAGATAGATGAAGATAGATAACCTGTTTTTAACAACCAAGGCTCTTATACCAAATTATGTGGAACCTTTAGGAAAATAGCCCTAGGAACCCACGAACTTAAAGGAATAGAAGCGATTGCTAAGAACGTATTGAAGATTATTAGATTAGAACCCTAAGGAAACAAAGTACTTAAAACCCCAATCTTGAGACACCATAAAAGATGATCACTCCCTTTGATAAGTCGAATTCATGCATTCAATAAAGATCACAAGAAAGAAAAGCAAAAACTTTATGAAATATACTTTTCATCAATGATATTCGTTTTTCCTCTAAATTATATAGTTTCTCTTTTTTTTAAGCATGAAATCCTAATAGTAAAACTCTAGATGAAATGGGCCTAATAGGCCTATTTATTTATGGATTAGTCCTAATTCATGCTTAAAGTAACTCTTACACCTAACTTGATCTTCCAAACCTATTCCTAGTCATTGGACCGCAAATTCCTTTCAAAAGATCTTAAGAATATTTGGAAACATCAACTTGATTAATACCTAAATCTCTATTAATTTTTCTACTCTTTTAAATACTTCATATTATTAAAATTGCTAGATGGTCTTTATAGGTTTTGTATTGAATGCTAGGATTTTACATTTGATGAATTATCATATACTTATTTTTATTGCTTAAATTGAATGATTTAAATAGAAATTGAAAGTGTATGACTTCTACATTCATGCATGACTTCCATAAAAAGAGATATATTTGGGGTTCCCTAAAGCGAACCAAATTAGCCACTCACCAAATCATATAAATATGTACATGTGTTTACTCTAAAAAAAAGAGTATATAAAAAAAAGGAGAGAAAAATCAATAATATAAACTAAATACTATGACCAAAAAGTACTACAAAGTTGTGAGAAATGACTATTACAAAAAAAGATAAGAAATAAATCCTCTTGAAGTAATTACATTTTCATTCATCTCTTAAGATATATACTTGATATTCTTACTTTATGATTTTAATTGATGTATAAAAATAGTATTTGATTTCTTTATAAATCCTTTCATTTGATTCATTTCATGAGATCAAATATTACACACTATTTTGAGCATTTTCTTTTTTTAAACATGTGCGAACCCATTAGTTCATTTATTTACATAACTTATATTTGCATATAGCTTTGATTGAGAGCTTAAACTTATAGGATTAATGTAATATTGAGAGTATAACTCGTGAGTATTAGAGTCAAAACGAATTCGGATTCCTAATATTGAAATTTGGTGAGTTATTAATGATACATATTTTATATGAAATATGAATTTGTGATTTTCAACTAAATTTTGCAATAAACTATTATTCTTTAGGATATTAATTTAATTTATGCTTTGGATTTTAATTATCAACTTAAAGGATACTAAACGCATGAAAAGTTTGGTTATTTTAATTTTCATTTTAGTTTTTACATTGTTAATTTTAGTTCGTATTTTGTTATTTATTATTTGTTTATTTGTTTTTGTTATTCCTTTTAATTTTTTGCATTTAGTTTAATATCTGTGGATCATGACTGAAAGCCCTTATGTAATTTAAACTCGTCCACTAATGCAACCTATGAGTTTAAGAGTTTGTTATATATGCTAAATACAACTGTGTCAATCTATGGAAATGATTTGGGATAGTTTTATTTTATTTATTTTAGTTTTTATCGCTTTCCTTGATAAGAGACTAGCAAAAAGATGGTTGGGGTTGTGATGAGTGCTTGAAAAACACTAATATTACATTATTTATTTACATTTTAATATCAAAAATAGATTTATATTTGCATAATTTCATAATTATTTTAACAAATCTATGTTTTTAAGAATCACAGCTACATTTTTTTATATATATTTTAGGTATTTTTGACTTTAAATTGATTCAAATAATAAACACTTGAAGGATTTCACCAGAAAGTGTTCAATTGCAACTTAAGAGAATACAAGAATATGCATTTAAATCCAATCAAATGTAAGAGAATGAAAAATATAGAAGTTGGAGAAATGTAGTTTAACACTAGTCGTGGTGGTGATTAATGTGTGCCACGACGTGATTTTCTTAGATTGTGATTTCATGCATACCAGAACATATGTGGATCGCAACATGGAAAGAAGTGGGTCGTGGTGCGTGATCTCACGATCCATATTTTTCTCATTTTCTAAGCATTTCTTCAATTATATAAATCCCTTTTTTTAGTATTAGACACAAAAAATTAGAGCTTATTCTATTTTTCAGATAGTTTTTCAATTTAAATTTTAGTAGCATAGGAATCTAGTTGGCTATAATTTTATGTAGCATTTTTTATTCAATAAACAATGTAAGTAGATTTGTTTAGAATTTTTTCATATAACAGATTGTGATTGAAGTTATCTGTAATAATACAATTGAGGTATTGATTTTAATTGTTCTATGTTATTTACAAAATTAGTTTTAGGTATCATTTTGAATGTTATTTTTAATTTACTAATAATTTATTAAATCTAAGTATGTATGATTAAATATTACTATAAGATATTAATTATGTTGTAATGTTTGTGAAATAATAATTTTGGTATATATTTTTATAAAATAAATTGAGTTTTATTTCATTATTCAAGACTTATACAAAGTTTATTACAAAAAAATATATTAACGACATATTTTTTGTAATATATTTAAATCTAAAAGTTAGATTTTAAGATCTAGTTATCTAGATATAATTTAAAATCATGATTCTATTTCAATATTTTTCAAGATTTATTTTTGAAAAATGTATGAAGAACATATTTTTATAATAGATTTAAAATATAAAAGTTAGGTTTCAAATACATCAATTTAAAATCTAATTTAGACACCTTGAATGTGAGTTTAAGTTATTTACTCCGTCTTAAGTAGTTATTTAGATGGGTTGTTATTTCCTTAAAAATAAATCCTAATTTAATTTAAATCAACTGGTGATAAATAATATGATCCTTACCTTACTATATTTTCATAAAAAAAATCATTAATATTAAATTATATCTTTAATAATCTAGATAATTTTAATGAACTAGGATTAACTAACTAATATATCTCTCGTGTATGTTATGTTTTGTTGTATCTCAAGTATTTTGAGCTTCAAAATACATAAAGTTTTTAACACACAATGAACAATATTTGGATCACTTATTTTGTACCTTATGAACTTAAAAAATTAAGACATGTAGGTCTTATATCAAAAACCAAGAAGACTCTCGAATTGATTTTGTGCAAACCAATCGAACTACATGTTTTGGTGGGAAAAATTTCATGAGACACAACAATGCTTTTCATTCTGAAGCCCTCTTTCAACATGTATTATGCCTTAATCCATTTACTATTGTTCAGAGTAAACCTGTATAAAGTAATGTTGGAAGGAAAGTACATTGATAACTGTATATTATACAGTTATTTTGTCCATTTTATTAATTATAATTGTTATGTTCTTGATATTTTTAGTTAAATTTAATGTATTAAAATAATATTTACTCTTATTTTTTTAAGGAATATATTTTTAAGGAAAATTAAAGAATTTGAATTAAAAAAAGACTTAATTGCAAATAATAAAAACTGAAAATATAATTTAAATTAAAATAGGGCTTAATTGTAATTAACAAAAGTTTAAAAGTTAATTTGAATTAAATTTGAGGGCTAAAATGCAATTATATTAACTTTGTTTTTCTACGCAGGAAAGGAGGACCACGCGCGCCATTAACAACGCGCAACATGCACCGTTAGATCATCCAATGAATGGTTAGGATCATGCACATGTAAGCTAGATGCGACATAGGCGATTGGATCCGGTTTTCTGGATTACACGCTGCATAGAGCACTGAGTGGGGTCCACCTGCTGCGCAGGCCGGCATGCAGGATGTGACCCATGTGCCTGCACAAGAACCTTTCCTCTGCGATGCGTTCCTTACAATCTGAGTGTGTCCTCTTATTCCATCGAATCAGAAGATGCCATGTGTCTCGATAAATCTTTCAACTAATCAGAAGTTGACACGTGACACGTGTTGGTTAAAACAAAAACACAGAATCAGTGCATGCTTTTCCAGCTAGTTCTGTGGGACCCATGTGTCTCACCAGCAATGCTCCCATACGACACGGTCCTCGTGCGCCCTCTCATCACAACATATGAAAGGCTGCCATGTGTCTCGTTATTTCTTGTAGCCAATTAGATGCTGACACGTGGCATGCGAGAATTGAAATGAAAACGCAGAATGACGCACGCTTGTCTCCCACGCGGATTTAAATATTATTTTCGATATACTATTTTTTCTGCCACGCGTGTATTAATTATTATTTTCGATGTAATATTTGTCTCCCGTGTGTCTAAAAAATGAATTTTATGATATATTCTTTTTAGAGTGTTGGAGCTATAAATAGGGGATTTTTGCGATAAATTAAGGGGTTGGACGGAGCCACGCAGAAGCCATTTTGGCTTCTGTGGTGTTCTGCGCAGTAGAAATGAGAGAGCAGAAGCAAATTCTAATTTTCTTTTGTTCTTCATCTAATATTCCTTAAATGTTTTAAAATTTACGTATTGTAATTTTAAATTTTGTTATTAAGTAATTTATTTTTTCTAGGGTTGCTATGTAACTAAATTTATGAAGTTTGGATTTAATTATTTTTGAAAGATTTATGAGATTTTTAATTGGTTTATTCTATTTGTGCTTAATGCTTTTGATTATTGGAAAATTTATCAATTGATCTATGACACCTAAATAAACTTGGAAGAGACATTTTTGTATATATTGCTCGTGTTTAGGATAACATGTATGATGAAAAGAGAGCAACATTTTTTATTGTATGTGCACCTATTGGAGAACTTTGAACGTAATGAATCTTGGTGAATTTAGTTCTCATAGGAATATAGTAAATTATTTTAGCAAGATGTGTCGATTTGTTATCGGAAGAGACATATGGATAAAATTAGTAGTTCTTTGTTGAAAAATTAAATTCAAAAAAATATAAATCAAGAGAAAATAATATGATTCGAGTGGATTAATTTGGTGAAACTACAATCCTAGAATTTTCTTATTTATTGTTTTATAAAAAAACAGTTTAGTTAAACATCTTCCAACTTTTCAATTGTTTGGATAAAATCAAAGTGAATCAATTTTAGTACTTGACAAACTGTAGTAACAAATCTCTGTGAGAATGATAATTTTACTTATCAAATTTATTACTTGTGACCGTGTATACTTGCACATTTTTATGTTCTCCAAAAGAGACAACATACATCTGAAGTAAAGTGGCTGTAGATCAACTGAACGATTGTACCTCTTTAGATTTTGTTGTTGATTTTCGTTTTAATGTAATTTATAGTGCACATCTTTTGTAAACTATGTGCTTGAAACTACAAGAGATTTTGTAAGAAATGGTATATCTAGTGATGGTAATTCGTGCGAATTGGGTCATTTCGAGCTAACTTGAACTAACTCATTCTAAATTGATCTTACTCTAGCTCAAATCAAATTTAATTTGAGTCAATAAAGGTGAACCCAAATCTCAACCAAACAAAAATGAGTAGGCCCAAATTGGCCCAAATTGTTAACTGCATTTTTTAATTAATAATTTTTTTTTATAAATAAAAAAGTATGTTTAATAGTTAAAGCTCATTAGGTTAAGCAACATTACATTAAACACCAAAAATGAGTGAAATAATATTAGTCTTTTGTACAAATAATAAATTAATATTGAATAAACAACTTATACATACAACAAAGTCTATGAAGATAATACAACTCCTCACACATACTTGTTATGTTACGATAACTAATTAATTATAAAACAAGAATACTAGTAAAACTAAGCTAAAGAAAGTTAATCCTTAAATCAAGAAGTCCATTTCTAAATAAATTCGACAAAGATAAACGCCATCTACCCCCTAACATGCAAAATTCAGAGGCTGTCGTGTCTTTATGAAAATTTATAGTTTAAATAAAGAGTTCTAAATCTCAATATAATTTCCTCTACCACTAAACAAAGAAATATATGAGTAAGATCAAACTTAGAATTTCCTCCAAAATTGACTCCATATATATAAAAATCTCTTAGTGTTTACAAGTAAACCATACAGTGATCATACAAAGGAAAAACATATTTTAGGGGTGGCACATAAATTACTTTAAACTGCTTCAATGGACGAAAAGTTACTACTGGAGAAGAAGGAAATATTACTAGACGTATGGCTTTTGTTGAAGAAGCGGCTACTACTAGTTGTTGGAGAAGTATATAGTTGAGGGAGTGAGACTGCGTCAATTGAGAATTAAGAAAAAATATATTTATCTAATTTTAAGTTTTTAACTTAACGTATAAATTGTAACATTTACGTGTTATAACTTAAAAAAAATATATTTTGGGCTAACGACTTGGCTCAAACCCAACTCGATTTTTTCTGGTTATTTGAGTTACCCCAAATTCAATTCGATTTGAGTTCTATGATTCAAGTTTGATTCAATCAATCAAACTACGACACTAATTAACACCTCTAGGTGTATCTTATGTTCATTAGTGGTTGAAGCTATTTCAAGCTTATCTTCGATGTTTTGGAAATCATTAATATGTTAAACATGTTTGAATTATCTTTTTGCTTCTCATTATCTAATGCTCTCTTTTAAGACTTGTTTGTAGCTATTATGATTAGTAATAATGTAAAACCAATGTGTAAGTATCTGTGGCTTCTGTCACAAGTCTCAAAATGAAAAAAAAAAAAACTTGCACAAAATTTTTACTCAGTCACGATATAGCTTGGGTTGATTTAGTTGTAATGTCACATGTCCCTCGTCCATCAGTACAATTCACGAATACATTTTTAAGTGTAATATAAACTGCTCAAGTTAAAAAATGAATATCATTACTATTCTAACACAAATTCCAACATATCAGCCCCTTAATGATAACATAACTAATAATAAACCAACTGTTAATTCTGAGAAAAGAAAATAAAAAAATGTCCCTGACACTACAAGACCAACAAGGAACATCTTTCTCTGTTTTCTATTTCTTTCTTCCAAACAATCAACACGATTTAGCAATCCAATGAGAACCTCATAACTTCTTCTCACAACTGGTGGATCAACCCATTGAAAAAAAATTCATCCACTTTCTTTCCTCTCACGCCACTACATGTCCTAAAAAAAAGTTCTAATAAATTTCCAGCCCCTCATTTATAAAATAATAAAAAAAAAACTCAGCCCATGAAAATTACTCAAATGAGGGTATGGATGAAAATATCGATGTTAAACTAAATATTGAAACTTTAATTTTATAGAAATATCGAGTATATTATTGATATTGATGGATATTTAAAGAAAATTTACGAAAATTGTAGATAATAGTTGATAATGGCTGAAATTGAGTGAGAATCAATATAGAGGACAAAATATGGACGGTGCATTTGTAAGCATAGCTTTAAAGCTCTCTCATGTCTCTCACAGCTCTCTAATGGCAAGGCAATTATTTGGGTGTCGGCAAGTGCAATGATTTTTGCTCTTTAATGGTTTTACAAGGACATTTATTTTGGTTGGGTAATTAAAGAAGATTGAAATGGGGTAGGGATGTCGGCAAGGATAATTAATTAGTTAGAGGATATAAAATTGAAAATCCATTTATACCCCTGTAAATTGAGGTTATTAAGATGAAAATATCTGACAAAATTTAGAAATTTGAAACCATTTTTTTAAAATTATTAAATCTACCACTTAAATAACTTATAATTACGTTACTAAGGAAAAAAAATCAAAAATACCCCTAAGGTTTAAGGAATCTTCGTAAATACATTTTAAGTTTTAAAAAATTTAAAAATACCCTTAAAAATATAACAGAAGTTAAATTTAACACTTATCAAAAATACTTCTAAGGTTTATATAAAAAAAATAGAAGAGAAAATAAATCAAGAAATATTAGATATAGAAACATAAGACATTTCAGGATGTTTTTCACAAGAAATGGTAATAAGTAAAAAGAAATTTGAAGAAATTCAAAAAACAAAATTAAATCTTAAAGAAGGAGATGGATTTAAAGATCCATCATTTTTATTGAGAAAAATATTTCCTAGAAAAAATATAATTTATTATAATATAAGTAATAAAGAAATGAGTATTAAAATTACAGATGTAAAAGGAATGTATAACATGCCATTAATTGATAAAGAAACTATAGTAAACAAATTATCAAAAATTCCTAGTAAGGATAAAGGAAAAATTGGATACATCCATTTAGGACGAATCCAAATACTAATAAAAGCTCATTTTAGAGAAGGAATAGATACACCAATAAAAATAGCATTGTTAGACAACAAAATAATAAATAGACAAGATGCTTTATTAGGAATGATCCATGGAAATTTAGGATACCAAAAACTAAAGTTTACAGCATATCCTAGATTTATTATAAATATACAAGATAAAAATTTAAACCAAGTATTAAGTCTAGCTTATGAATTCGAAAGAGGAGATTTAATGAGATCCATGGAAATTTAGGATACCAAAAACTAAAGTTTATAGCATATCCTAGATTTATTATAAATATACAAGATAAAAATTTATACCAAGTATTAAGTCTAGCTTATGAATTCGAAAGAGGAGATTTAATGAAAGAAGGAAATCACCCATTTTCAATACATTATCTAGTGGCATATTCTTTAACAAATAGTCATAATAGTTCAATATATGGACAAAATGAATTTATAGAAATAGATAAAACTTTTAAGGAATTTGGACAAATAATAAAACCAGAAATACTAACCGACTTTGAAATACCAGAAGAATGGAAATTAGATATTAAAGAAAAACCCTTAATAACAGGAAGAAGTAATAAAACTAATAGCATACCAAGATTTAATTTAATTTTATAGATCATGAAGGGGAAACTTTTAATCAAGAAGTTAAAAAACTAGAAAATGAAGGCACTAGTTCATGATTGCATATTGGGGAAAAATCATGTTTAAAGAAAAAATAAAAAATATACATTTAGAAATAAATGGAAGCCTAGTAGGTGTGGCAAAAAATCAAGCAATATTATTTGAAACTATACAATTATTAACAGCGGAAATGGATCTAGTCCAAGAATCAAACACAAAATATTAAAAAAATAATAATAGATATACAAGGAGAACTATTAAAGGAAATAAAAGAGTATGGTTGTAATAAACTACAACAAAATATGCATAAAGAATTTTCAGAATTAAGGAAAGATGTATACAATCTAAAAATAGATCATAAATACGATCCTTTAGAAGGATTGAAAGAAGAACCACCAAGGAAATCAGATTCTTTGATTCCTAAAAATGAGAAAAGAAAAAATGAGGAACAATCTAAGAATAAAGAAATAATTTCAAATTAATGGAATATAGAAAGAAATTAGAAAAAGAATTTACGAACCCTGAAAATAGGGATATAGAAGCATTAGTGAAATTATTGACATTAATGAATGAATAAATAGAAGAACATTATATTGGAAAACTTTGTACTAACAAAGAAGAAGATGATATGACAATAATCAGTGAAACTGATTCAGAACTAGAAAATATGACCCCAAAAGATCATATGAAATCCAATTTCATTACCAGTCCCTTACCAAGAAGAAACATCTGACCCACATAGGGAAGAGAGAAATAGACAAAGATGAGAACAACTTGATACTACATATAGAAGAAGACAACCACCTAAAATGGAGGAAAGGTTGCATTGGGGAACTAGAAGTAGTATTCCACTAGAGTTTAAACTCTATGATAATTATAAATTTGAACTTTTAAACTTAGATTGTATAAGAGATAGGAAAAAAGCTTTAGATAAATGGTCTAGTGGAATTAGCGTTCTCATACAAACTTCTCCAACTACTCAAACAAATCCTTCAACTTGTAGAGTGCTTATAGCACATAAAATGACAGGAAATGTAAAAGTTTGGTTTTCAAACTTAATAGATCAACAATATTTATTAATGCAAGGAAATGCTTCCACAGGAAGAGAATACTTAGATACAGTAATAAATGAAATATACAAAGAATTTATTGGGTAAGATAAAGGAAGGACTATCACTGAATCCAGTGAAAATGAAATCAATGAAGCTAAATGGCATCTAACAAATATGGAAATTTGTAACATGTGTTATATAGATTCTTTTATTTGTGAATATGAAATGTATTACCATAAATTACCACCCTCTATTCAAACAATCTACAAAGAAATGTTTTTTCAAAAATTACCTGGAACATTATATAAAACTTTAACAGAAAATTGGGAACAAAGGAATAGAGAAACTATACCAGATACTCTAGGAGGAAGAATAAGAAGTCTTAGAGATTGAATCATTATAAAATGCCAAAAAATAAAAGAATATATAAACAAATAAGAGGAAATGATAAAAAAATTTGTGATACAAGAGATTTTAGAATGCCAGGAAAATATGGATGCAATATAAAATCTTATAAACAAAAATATAAAAAATATAAAAGATTTATAAAATATAAATTTAGAAAACAAAATTTCCAAAAATATAAAAAGAGATTCAATAAAGAAAACTACAAGAAAATATATTTTAGAAAAAAAGTTTATAAACCTTCTGAAACAAGGAATTATTGCCCTTCAGGAAAAAAAATGCAGATGTTGGATCTGTAATGAGGAAGGACATTATGCAAATGAATGTCCAAATAGACTTCAACATAAAAGAATTTAAAAAGGAATTTTCACAGAAAGCAAAAATCTTAGAAGAAGCTTTCAAAATGGAATTAGAACCAATTGAGGAATCTGATATAGATGATACTTATAGTATTTATCTATTAGAAAAAACTGAAGAAGAGATAACTGACTCAGAATATGAACATTCGAATCAGGAATATTCTTCATCAGGAATATTCTTCATCAGAAAATGAATGATTTGTATAGTATTACAAATCCAAATAGTACTTACATTAAAGTAGGACTAAAATTTAAAGGTTATAACACTTACCACTTACATGCATATATAGATACATGAGCTAGTATGTGTGTAGCCAGTAAATATGTATTTCCAAAGGACAACTGGAAACAAGCACCAAAAGATTTGATTGTAAGAATTGCTAATAATACTACAATAAAACTTAATCAAGAATTAAAAGATACTGATATAATAATAGGAGGAGAAAACTTTCATATTCCTACAATATATCAACAAGAAACATGTGTAGACTTGTTAATAGGAAATAATTTCTTAAATTTATACCAACCTTTCACACAACATTCTGAAAAAATATGTCTTACAACTTTAGAAGGAGATACAATATATGTCTCTAAAACATTCTAACAGTCTCCAACCCAACTTTTATGCAACAACATAAAAAGTGAAAACGTGGTGAGATATAAGACAAACAAAAACAAAAACCTTGTTTAGAAAATATTTCATTAGATATAGAAGAAAAACAAACTCTTTTCTTAATGAAATACAGGAAGATAAAACCCTAACACGCATTAAAAGACTATTAAAAACAGTCAATTCAGAAAATCCTTTCGATCCAAAAATAAATAAAACTAAAACAAGACTCAAAATAGAATTAAGAGATCCTAACAAGGTCATAAGAGTAAAACCAATGATTTATACTCCAGAAGACAAGATTGAATTTGAAAAACAAATTGAAGAACTTTTGGAATTAAAAGTCATAATACCAAGTAATTCACCTCACTCTAGTCCAGCATTTTTAGTTGAAAAAGAAGCTGAGAAAAGAAGAGGAAAAAAGAGAATGGTAATAAATTTAAAGCATTAAATAAAGAAACCATTGATGATGGATACTTCATTCCAAAAAAGGAAGAACTACTATCATTAATAAAAGGAAAGAAATATTTCTCAAGTTTCGATTGTAAAAGTGGATTTTGGCAAATAAGATTGGATGAAGAATCCCAAAAATTAACAGCATTCAGTTGCCCCCAAGGACAATTCCAATGGACGGTTATACCATTTGGATTAAAACAAGCTCCAGGTATTTTTCAAAGATATATGGATAACATTTTTAAAAAATTACAAGATATTTATTGTGTTTACATAGATGATATTTTGGTTTACAATAATGAATTAAATAAATATTATTTGGATATTATCAATATATTACAAGAATGTAGAAAAGAAGGCATTGTACTCTCTGAAAAGAAAGCAGTACTTGCTCAACAAAAAATCAAATACTTAGGATTGGAAATTGAAGATGGAAAACATAATCTACAACCTCATATATTAAATAATATTCAAGGTTTTTCTAGTGAATTAAAAGATAAAAACCAATTACAAAGATTTTTAGGATGCTTAACATATGCAGAAGCCTATATCAAGAAACTTGAAAAAATGAGAAAACCATTACAAGTAAAATTGAAAAAAGATCATGTCTGGAAATGGACAGAAGAAGATACTCTATATATGGATAAAGTAAAAGCAAAAATAAAAAATTTACCAACTTTATACCATCCAAGACCAGATGATAAAATGATAATTGAAACAGATGCTTCACAAGAATATTGGGGAGCAGTCCTCAAAGCAAGAGTAGATGACAAAGATGAATATCTTGGCAGATACACATCAGGGTCTTTCCAAGGGCCAGAATTAAATTATCATAGTAATGAAAAAGAATACTTAACTGTTAAAAAAGCTATTAAGAAATTTGCAATATATGTTATAAGTTATAGATTCACTATTAGGACAGATAACAAGAATTTTGGCTATTTCTTAAAAACTAATATTACAGGAGATTATAAACAAGGAAGACTAATAAGATGGCAACAATGGTTCAACCATTACAATTTTGATGTTGAACATCTTCTAGGACATAAAAATAGCTTAGCTGATGCTCTTACCAGAGAATTAGCACCTCTAACTATTTTTATAATTGTAGGAATGGAACATCTTGATATTAAGATCAAGATAAAAGAAAAGGAGATAAAAATCCTACAGGAACAACTCGAGTTGCTATATCTCGAGAAATCTCTTAAGGAGACAGGAATAAAATAGGAAGAACTTAATTGTTCAAAACAACCTCTAGAAAACAGAACTTCAAATGAAGAATCTCTGTTAAAAAAGGAAGAACCTAACAGTTCACAAAAAACTTCTAAACCCAATTGGGCAGATGAAGCATAAAAAGAAGAACATAAAAAATTTTATGTGGTCTATAATGGCCCAAAACCAGAAATTTATAACAACTGGGTAGAAGTTAGCAAATCTATTCTAGAAATTAGTGGAGTAACTCATAGAGCCTTCACCAACAGGATAGAAGCAGAAGGTAGTTATGCCAACTACAAAACACCAAAACTAATAACTCTAGAGGAGATAGTAAGAAATTATTCTGAGGTACTACAACAACAACCAACAATTCCAAGCAGATTGACAAATCTTGGGAAAATAGCAAGGCCTACAGTGCTATTTAGAGAAACATCTCCACCAGAGACATTAAAAATAACAAAACATTCAGTATTATTCAGGGAGACATCTCCTAGAACTACGCCATTCATTGAAGATGAAAAAGACCAATACAAAAACCTCAGCAAACCACAATGGTTAAATCTCTATAATTTAGCCAAAAAATCTACCCAAGAACATATTGAAGATATGAAATTCTATACTATAGACAAGGAATTTCTTACAGGTAATAAATTCAATATATTGGAAGGAGCTGATCCAATTTTTGTGTATAAAGCTTTTCATGCATGATTAATAGAAAATATATATCCATGAATTAATTTAAGTGAACTAAATTATTTCCCAGAAAATTTCAAAAGAGCAATTAAGAATTTCCAAAGAAAAATTAAAGTAGGTGATAAACCTGTTTATCTTAGATTTTTTAGTTCATTAATGGACTGAAATGCAAAAGGAAGTATTAGTCCCTACCACTTTATCAAAATAGGGATTTCCAACACAAATAGAAAGGTTCCCAAACCAAGGGCACTTCCAGAAAAGGAATTCAACACAAAAGAACTCTGTGTATTAAGAGGACAAATGCTAAGCCAAATTTACTATGAACTCAGAAAGATCAAAATTTTTGCTGAGATTAAAGTAAATTATTCAACTAGTAAAGCTATTATCATTTCTCACAGCAGCATGGCTCTGTCAGAAGAAGATGGTGAAAAAATCACCAAATATGAAACCAATTTTAATTGCAACAACCTAGAGATTGGTCAAGAAACCAGGAAGGTATTTTGATTTTATGCCAGAAAAGTCACCAAAGACCATAGATGCATTCTCTGCATCAAAGATCAAGAAGATGAAGATGTGTCATCATCAACATCATCAAAGGAACCGTCAATAGAAAATGACAAAGAAGAATAAGAAAAGCAATTGTTGGCAGAAGACTACAAAAGAAATAAAGATGTAAACCCCACATCTTAGTCGACAACATATGCCAAAGAAAAAAATGATTATCCTTTAAAAAGGAAAAGCAGATGAATTATTAAAGCAAAGGTAAAATAATAATTTTAGTCTTGTAAACAGTGATTCCTTATTCTATAAAAGGAACTCTTATTATCATAAGGAGGACACAGAAAAATACAGAGCTCTCTACTCTGAAATACTCTACCAGAGAAAACCTCTCTAGAAAAGCCAAAACCAATAATGTTATACCCAGTAACTATGAGCAACTAAGTACCCCTTTCAAGGTTCTTAGCTAGTCTTAAGTTGTAATAATTATTATATTTTGAATAAAATGGAGTTCTATTACTCTTCTCCAGTAAGTCAACTATTGGACACCATTTATGTACGGATGCAGAAAGCTCACCATTACCAGAAGGGTGTTGAGGTGTGAGCAAAGTTGAGGCATAACAAGTGTAACAAAATAAGACAAACAAAAGGGAAGACCGTGATGGACCCATTAAATTCAGGTATAATGATTATAGATTTAAGCTAATTAAGGATCTTGATTGTTGAAATATTCGCTTATAACAGGTATAATATCTTTAAAACAGGAAAATAAGATTTAAACAATTAAAAATATGAATATCGAGTCATTAGTACATAAATTAGAATTATTAGATTTAACAAATGAAAGAGTAATTTTTAATTTTAAAAGACAATTAATAGAATCAGGATTGAAATTAAGTAACCAACATAATGAAGAACATAACATACTATGCAATTGTAGTGAATACAGAAGAAAATTAGATTTATATAGGAAAATAATAAGTTTTTTAAATAAGTTATTATCACCAACCAATATACAAAGGCCGTCAAGTAGGTCAATTTTAACTCTAGATTAAAAATTTGGAATATTGTATCGATCCTTTAGAAAATGGTATCAGAGCTGATGAAAAGTAAAAATCAAACACCAATGAATAGTAAAATTCAAACAGAAACAATAATACTAGACGGAAGATTAACACCATTAACACACAAGAATATTTGTGATATTTAATGAACCCCAGGAGCATAACTGAAGATATAGCAAACCTCAAGTAAAATTTAGAAAATGTCCCCGATATAAGTGTTCACTAGAATAATATGATTCCAAACACCCTTTGTATGACGTGATGAAGAATCTTAATTACAAAGTCACTTGCAAGAATAAACTTAAGAAGATTGAGAGCCGCATCAATTTTATATTGTCACCTTCTATGCTATCGTCTCCCACACTGGGGCTGTGAGCCACCTTTGTTTCAGATCTATGAATAACATTTACACTAACTTTCACTCCAACTCAAATGCCTCAAAAAGTCAGTGTCAACTACCGGAGTTCAGGTTGACAATCCAGAAGACATCTAGAAAAAGAGTGTGAAGTAAAGGGTACTGCACATTCCCCATTAAAAACATTATCCAAAAAGTAATTAGAAGTATACTTAAGAAGTTCATTCAGGTCCACACTAAAGGAACTTGTAGAAGCCACATTGGCCTACTATTTCTGCATCCAAACTCAGGATGTCAATTGTCTCTTCCAGGCGTACGTAGGAAGCTGGCAAAAATTTTCATAAAAAAGAAAATATTCATAACTTATATCTACAGTATATTATGGGTATCCAAAAATATATGATGGTACTTAGATTATCTGATCTAGAAAGGACATTGAGACCATTCTGGCCAAAAAAGTGCTAGCATATTCATAATTAACCAAGTTTTGGGAGCATGGAATGCACAACATTTAAAGAAATGCTAGCATTGATTACCACGTACAGCTTCCAAAATGCTTTCGCATCTCAGGGTCTTTTATTTATCAAGTATTGTGTGAGCCCTGTACAGCATTGTTATCACAAACACTAGAACATTTATATACAAAATATAAAAAAATTGAAAAAAGAAAAAGGGGACATCTACTCCAAGTTGGTCAGGAAAGAGTTATTGGCTTATATGTTAGTTTTTTCTTGAAAATTTTTCGATTAAAACAATATCTTTAAAAGAAAATTGCTAACATTTGTTGTATTAGGCTACAAAAAATTTCCATATTAATAAGTGGAGATAACAAGCCCTTATGAGATAGAGTAAATAAATGATAAGTATGAAAGTGAAAATATTGTAATCGGAGAGGTTTTAACTTAAAATGAATTAGTATTCTAATACCATGTTAAAAAAATATTAGTAATTAATTTTCTTAAAAGTTTTTTTTTTAGAAAATAAGTTTCAATAATTTAAAATAAAAATACATCAATAATATCTAAATCCAAAAAACGAAAATATATTGAATTATCAAAATTATCATAATAACCATAACAACATATTTGTAATCCAAGAAGTATATTTTTTTCTAACATTATTCTTTAGCTGTTTATAGTCTCCATAGAAACTTAGATTTTATAATTAATAATATGATAAATTTACAATAAAATTTGATATTTGATTTCATGGGTTCTTTAACTTTTAAACCACAATGAAATTTCAATAATAATACTAGATATAAATTTAGTTTTATGAAAACTACTTGATAAAATATGTCTCATGTTACTATAAATCAAATTTAAGTGAAAAAAAATTACCATATTAGATTTAAATCTATGTCGAATAAAATATTTATAGAGTAGTTTTTGTAATATTTATTTCACACAAAAATTAAATAATGATTAATCTATCAAAAATAAAGTTCATATGTGAAATGAACTTAATTTTTGGTAAAAGAAAAAAAATAAGAAATTAGAAAATGATTTTTTAGAAGAGAGAAAAGAAAGAGTTCTAGTCCGCTAATATCATATTTTTTTGGAAAATCAATAAATACAAATTATAAATGAAGACACTTCTTAGAGGAGTCACCCATCTTTGAATTTCTTTAGGTTAAGAATGCTTTATTGTGGAGTTTCAAAGAAATAATTGAAAAGTTAAATGAGAGATTTGGTACTTTAGCGATACCACTTTTAATCAAAAGGCTTCCATATAGATCCATATTCTCAAAGTAGTATAATAATAGCCTTATTTTAAATTGGAGATATCATCACATGTTTTATATATATGATATAAGTACAAGGTAATTATGTCATTCAAAGGGTTTGGTATTATAGTAGTATGTACTAGTATTCTTATTTAACAAAAGGTATGCATGTGATCTATATTTAATTTTAAACATATAAGTGGTCCAAAATTAATATTTAATTGAAAATTTCAACATGAGCCTGATTAGTGCTTGAAAAATTGTTTAATTTCACTTAATGTGATAAATAGGTTTGAATTTATATCATTATTTATACAAATTTATATTTTCAAAATCACATATTTTTTGTTGTATTTAAGGTGTTTTTAGCTTTAAATGTATAAATTGATCAACACATGAAGAATAACACTTGAAGCACTCATTTTCACCTTAAAAGCTTAAAAAAATAAAGAGAGAAAAGGCTCAGGTTCCATAAAAGATATTCTTAGAAAGGATGAACAATCTAAACCAAAATGAATGACAACTAAACATACTAGTCAAGTCACAATAATGCATATAAGTCAAGAGTTTTTAAGACTGATAAATAATCTATATGACATAAAAATACACATGTCAAACCATAACAAGCCTCAAATTTTAAGGAAATATGAGACAATACTCAAGTATTCAAGCTTGAAAAAAACACATAATTTTTCTCACAAAGACATCTAAAGAAAGATCATGCAAAAGATGAACACTAAAAAGTTGGAGACCAACTAAAAACCAACACAAGAAATACTAAGTAATGGAGAGAACAACCTAATAAACCAAAGGGTATGTAGTTTATATGATATGACATATAAATGACATGGTTGCAAAAATAAATATCCTAATAGTTTGATATTACATGATGAAATCATATGACGTGATACTCAAACAAAAGTTGTAGAAGAAATGGTAGGTTGAAGACTAAGAGATGGTTCACTAACAATAAGAAACTTTAATGACGAATGTGCCCTTTATTTTTTGTACATATGTGTGACACATGTTGAAATTTTCAATTAAATTTTAATTTTGGACCACTAATATACCTAAAATTAAATATATAGACTACTAATATACTGTTATGAAAAATATGGGTTAACACATGACTCTTTTGTTAATTAATATTATTACTTAAATATCAAATCTTCTTATTGATGCAATTATCCTTTACCTATATGACATACATTAAGCATGTGATGAAATCTACAATTTAAAAACATGAAATTAGAACATTTGTGTACCTTAAAATAAATGGAGAGATTATTATTATACTATATTTTGAGAATATAGGTCGATATGTACCTTTTGGTTAAAAAGGTATCACCAATGTAGTGAACCCTTAAATTAGCATATATTATATAGACTATTTTCTTATATTGTTTATTATTGTTTTATGAAACTTAAGAAGTTTGATTTTCCTATCTATTCTCAACAAATTGTATAATAAAATTTACAAAATACTGTTTTTTCTTTTTTTCCTTTAGAAATATCATTCTTCACTTATAACTTATTTTCAAGTTTTACCATCTTAGAATTTCTTACCCAATTAATGGTCACTCACTCTTGTTAATAAGCACCTTATAAGATAACTATTTTAATTTCAAAGTTAAATTGAACCATCAACTAAGATGCATGGCAAGCTAATACTTTCATAAAACAATTTTAATTTCAAAGTTAAAATGAGCCATCAACTAAGATGGCAAGAGATAACTTGATAAACTAGTTGAATATACTTTCATCATACATATCATTCCATTATATTGTACTACCTTAATTGAGATCTCATGATTTCAAGAGTTAGAAGGAGGAGAAAAAAGAGAAGTTCTTATAACATCCTTAAAATAAGTATTTATTACTAAGTGACACCATTAAGTTACTAATAATCACTCATTATATATAGTACTATATTACATATGATTTTGTTACAAACAAGCTTTTTCAAAATACAATAAATGATCAACATAATATTATCATGCATACCCATTCATATATATATATATATATATGAGATATAAAAGTAGTGCTCTTAGGATAGAACTATTTTCCCTTTTTCAATCAAAGTTCAAACCAAAAACTTAGAGAAAAAGGACTTGAAATTGCCAATAAATGATCAACATAATATTATCATGCATAACCATTCATATATATATATATATATATATGTGAGATATAAAAGTGGTGCTCTTAGGATAGAACTATTTTCCCTTTTGCAATCAAAGTTCAAACCAAAAGCTTAGAGAAAAAGGACTTGAAATTTGCCATTTCTTTAGGAGGTAGAGCCACCAAAACATTAACACCACTATCCTTCTCCTCTTCATCAATATCAGGAAACAATAAGATAATATCCTTCCTATGATAGACCAAAGGACAACTATACCTTGGTTTCCCCCAAGGATACTCGACCTTTGAAAACCCTAATCTCCACCATGATGATAACAAAACCTCCCCATGTGGAAACCCTTTGTTCAATTCTCCCCAATCTATAACTGACCTTGCATACTCATTTGTCATCCTATTTGCTCCCTCTGAAACCATCTCCACAATATTTGCAAATGACTCTTGCTCTAGCTTACCACATGGGGCTGTCGCAAATGCGGTCAACACTGCGTTTCCGGAGTAAGACTGAGGAAGGGGTGGTACTAACCTCGGCCTTATATCCACCGCGTAAAGTATAGTTGATAACCTGTCCTTGTTATTCTCTTCATCACAAGATAATGCTTTGCACTTCCATATAAAGGCTGTTATAACATTGAAGCTAGTGATCTTAACATTGGTATTATTGGCTCTATTAATGCTAGATTTAGCCTTAATTTTGAGATTAGAGATGTTTTCAGAACTTAAAGGAAAGATCTTGAAGTCGAGTTCTTCTTTGGTTGCTTCAAAAATAGTAGGGTTGATTGAGTTTTCTTGGCTAATATTGAGCTTCAGAAGTTCAGGGTGAGGAAATGTGACATTAGGAGGGGATCGAGCTGCTAAGAGTTGACGATCATTGCATGGAGCTTTAGCTAAAGGCTTATTAGCAGCAATAGCAGCCACGTTTTCTAAGAACAATTTAAAGCCTAGGCCATCAAATGTTGCATGGTTTGTTGATATGCCCATTGCAAACCCTCCACACTTGAATGTTGTCACCTGTATGTGTGCTTATGGGTGAGAAAATTTATTACTTGTGATTCATATATAGAAGGAAAATATTATTTCAGCAAGTAATTAATTTTTATTTTAACTTTTAGAGGAAGGATGAATAACTATAATCAAAGTAAACAAAAATATGTTAATTTTTAAGTAGAGTATCATAAGTCCATTAATTATTGAAAAATAGATCAGAAGTTTAAAATTTTAAAAATGTTAAAAATGTTAAAAATTGAGCACATAAACATATGTATATATATTTTTAATTGTTTTGTGTTTTTATATTAATAATTATGTGTTCAAACTTATTAAAATTCATATTTTTAAATTACATTTGATTGAATAGATTTTTTAAATGGAATGATATTAATGAACTATTAAAAAAAGTGAAATTAATTTGTACAATTTTGTAGATTAATTCATCTATGTGAAATTTAATACGACTATCACACATTGAAATATATCTATTAAATGCAAATCACTTTTTAGCTGGTACCATATAGCTTTTGTACATGTATGTAGCAAAAATAACTATTTCTGTAATGTGACAGTTGAAAGGTAACATATGTTTCACGGGCTCGCATTTACTTCAAAATTGATAGTTGAAAAAGGAAGGAAATAGAATAGACATAAAAATTAATTTATTTATTATTATTTTAAAGAAAAAAAGGTGGCATTTTTTCTTCATATATTTAAGACTGAAAGGGGTAGAAGTTGAATTAAATGAAATAATTTGTATGGCTGAACAAATAATGTAACTATATCTAACCTCTTATAAATGCCATAAATAAGCTTCAAAAGTAGTTAGATACGTACATTCAACATTATTAAATAAAAAAAATTAAAATTTATCCATAACATTTCCATTCATATAATTTAATTCCTAAAATTTTCAAATTTAATCTAAATTTTTTATTTTCATCAAATTATTAAGGGTTAATAACTCTATTTAAAAAACATTTTCATCCTTTACCTTTTTTCATACTTTTTGATTCTCACTTTTAAAAAAATTTAACAATTTTAATCCAATTTAATATTTTTGTCAAAAAATTTGAGAGTAAATTTTATTTTCATAAAAAAATTAGGAGATTAAATTGTTAAAATTTAGAAGGTTTGAGAATAAAATATATAAAAAAATTTAAAAGATTAAAATATATTTAAAAGTAAAGGTTGGTAACCTGTAGAGTTGTTATCTTTTAATTTAATAATATTATACTCATCACGTTGGAATAAAAATATGTTAAGGACTAAATGAATTAAAAATTCAATAATATCGTTAAATTAATTTAACAAAAAATTAAATTTAAATTTGTTAAATTTAGAAATACTAACAACGAAATTGTATGAATTAAAAAGTTAATTAAAAGTTAAATTATAACATCTTAAATATGTTAGACACTAAATGAATAAATAAGCCTTTATTTTCAAGAAATTTTTACACTTAACACGTCATAATTGATATAATTGTATTTATTTAATATTTTTCTAAATATAATGGTAAAATTAGTAGTAATAGAACTAAATATATTATTAATTTAAATTTATAGATGGATTAGTATTAAAAAAAAAAAAAAGAGTGAGAGAGATCATGGGCTTGATCACTATATAGTAAAAATTAGTGATGCAAAAAATATTGTACCTGAAGAATACATAAAGGTTGATCATCTGGTTTCAACATTTCCCAAGTGTTACAAACTAGTCGCTGAAAAGCAGGATTAGGATAAACTAAATCTCCAATATCATCCAATTCATACTCACTAGAAGCAACAACAAACCCTGCCCCTGAACCATTACAATCAATTTCCAATCTACCAGTTTGGGTATTCAGTTTCAATCTTCCTGATAAGAAATCATAAGGAACCAATATCTTTTCTAGTGTATCTTTGAGCTTATTTGCTATAACTTCAGTAGGAAAATCTTTATGGGCAGGGAAAAAATGAAGAGTTTGAACATCAAAGTTCAAAACTTGATCTATGTTTGATAAAAACATGGTTTTTCTCTCTGTTTCTTGGGATGAAAAAACAAGAGTTGATGTTTTGATACTGACTTTCAGGTCTTGGATTGCTGGTTCTGTGAGTTCTTCATAGAAGGTTCCCATATTGATTGATATTTTGGGGTGTGATGTTTCTAATTTTCTGTTTCATTGGACAAATTTATAGGCGTAAATGCTGTATTTTAGATAAGGGTGTGTCACGGCCAAAACATTCTTCGGATATTTTTTCTTATACTGTTAATTTTTATTAAAAGAATTTAAAGTGCTAAAAATAAATAAAAAAATTTCTATAAAAAAATTAAAATAAACCCTTTAAAAATTAAAATTAAAATAAACCCTTTAAAAATAAAAATTAATCATTTTTTCTTACATTATTAATTTCTATAACAAGTTAACTAAAGCGTATAAAAAATAATAAAAGATAAATGTATCTAAAATGTAAGCCCGATCCTTATCTATATCAATTAGAATATTGTAGTTCATTTGTTATTTTTTATAAGAGTTTAGTTTTTTTTTGTTATAAAATACTTACAAGTACAAAGTACATATTATCAAATTTTATAATTTTTTTATTTTTATTTTATTTTTTATCAATTTTGTGATCATTATTATTTATTATTAAAATCAATTTATAAAAATGATATTTCAATAACTGTTAAAAAAATAAAATAAAAATAAAAAATTGATCATATGTATTTTTAAATAACAAATAGATTAAAGTATTGTTATCTACCACAAATATACTGTTACCTTAAAAATATATTTAAAAAATGAAATAAACTAAATTATTTTTAAATAATAGTACATTTTCCCTATATTAATAATTCTATTCCATACATTGGGACTTTTAGTGGAAGATAGGTTCAAATATTGGAAAGCATAACAAATTTAGAAAAAATTACAATGAAATTCTTGGGAAAGGTAATTTATGTTTTTTAGCCTCTTAGTATAAAAAATAATATTATTTAATTTTTTAACTTTATAAAAATGAATAAATTATATTATTTTAATAATTTTTTTATTAAAATATATTTTTTTATCATGTAATTAAACACAATTTTTTAATAATAATAAAGTTAATTTAATCTAACACAACACAAATGATTTAATTTAAATAAATTCTACTATACCTTACCTAAATATTTAATGGTACCATTATTGTAATATACAAAAAAACCAGTTAAATTGATTGGTTTAATTTCTTTTTGTGGCTATGGATACGTACATGATGCATCTGCCTAGCTATCTGCATAGTGAAGAGCAAATACAAATTATAAGGTAGTTGGGTTGGTTTATGAGAGGCAGAGAGTAAAAGGACATTGATAGCTGTTATTAATTATTATTCAATAACATGACATTTTAGTTGGATATATATGCAATACAGAGCAGATTATGGTTTTGATTTAAGGTCTCAACGTTACGCATGGCAATGCTACATATATATATATATATATATATATATATATATGTTATAGGAATATATTTGACCTGCCAGAATATAATTACTTTAAATCAAATTCATAGGAATTTTGTGATCGATCTTATTCCGTCAATATGTACATGCTTGAGTTTATGTACATTAATTAAAGTTTGTTGAAATGTGTCATAAGTTTATAAGATCATAAAGCATTGTTATTAGTTATATGTAAAGATTGTACATTTGAGAAAAGCTATTATAATATAAATGGTATAAAAGCTATTATATCTAAAAAAAATTCAAAAATAAAAATTAATTTGTGGATATAATTTTAAAAAATTTAAACCAAATAAAATAAATTACATTATATTTGAGAAAAAAACTATTAGCAATAAAAATTGCTATTAAATGATTTTATATTTATTAAGTTTCAGAAAATTTTAGTTAAAGATTTTATTTGTAGTAAAAAAAATAATCTTGAAAAAAAAAATTAAAATAGTACAATCAAATTGTCATTTATAGTTTTTAAGTTGAACATCTAAAAGGTACTAATAATTTTATTACAGATTATCTTACTAGAAATGTTTATAAAGATCATTAATAAGATGAAAATTTAGTTTTGTAGATGAAAAAACATCTACAAGATTGCATTACCATTGCTAAGAAGACAAAACTAGTGGAATCAATAAATAACTGTTTAAAAATGAAAATATTATGTCGCATTTAGATGGATATATATGTCTTGAAATGCTTGCCATTATCCAAGAAATAAAGTAAAAAAATGCTTGTTATCAAGCATATAACTCATTTGAAGAAGATGGACAAGATCAAGTAGAATTTAATCTTGTTCATCTTATGTCTAAATAAGACATCAAATTATTTTATAATCCTAGTGTTTCAAATAACAACTATGAGGAACTTAATGGAATATGGAAAACTCATATTCTAGGTGAGTCATATAGAAAATAATTTATACAATATATGACTCAATTAGCAAAAACAAATAGCTACAATATCTAATCTCAAAGAATTCTATTTCTAAATTATTAAATAGATAAATTAGAATGATAATATTGATTTTGAGAAAATAACAATTTTCTTTCAATTATCAGATATAATTAAAAGTGAATTTCTTAATCCAATTTTTGAAAAAAATCAAAAGGGTCTATCTATTTGAAAAAGCTAAAGCATTATTAGGATTTTGATATAAAGAAATATACCAGAGTATCAAAAATAGAGTTAAAGATCATAAAAATAAAATAAAAAAATTATAAAAAATAGGTCATCAATTAACCTAATTTATGGATGTCTTAAATTAACACTACTTATTAATCATGATTTATGGCATATTGAAGATATTTATTGGAGAATTGCTAATCAAGTAATTTTTCAAAGCCTTAACGTGATGAAATTAATACAATTATCAATGATGATCACATCTATGGTCTATCATTATGCAAAAAATTATAAATGGTCTAGATATTTGACATTTTGGATTGCATGCACAATTAGATGGCGGTAAAGAGAAAAATTCTTTTAACCCTATCAAACTATGAGTATAGAAGAGAATTGGATGCAAAATTTCATCCATACATTTCAAATGGCTAAAAATATCTTATCCACACTAGAGGATAAAAGGTCATTCATGGTTACAGATGACATAAGATTTTTTGTTACAAAACTCTCCATCAATTGTAATAGGTCTGAAGAATAGACAAAAGAGTTAGAGAGGATTTTGGAAAGTCTTGCCAGAAAAAAAAATTAGATGTGTCATGTGAGTTGTCACTCTATGGTGAAGACATAGAATCTATTGGTTAAGATACCTAGAGTCCACTAAGTATTGCCAACAACGAGCTTTATAATATAATAAATACTATGGAAGTATAGTGGGCTCGATACTAAAAAAAGGTACAAAATGTGGCAGAATTCAAGCAAAAATATTATGATAACAACCAAGTCATTTTCAATAACAGAGGAACATGGAAAAGATAAGGATGTAATCACCATCAAGCTAGAGAATTCTGATGGATTTAAAGCACTCTGAAATCCAAAAATATTGCATTATAAATAACATCCTTCAATAGTTCATTAGACCTATAAGAAAATACAACACATCCTTTGTAATAGCTTTATATAAGAAAAGTTATCTTTGTAAAAGAGCTCTATTGTAATATCAGCTCAGTTTGCATATTAATAAAAATGTTAGTTTCTATATTTTTATGCAAGTTCATTATTCCTATGATGTTAGAGTAATATCTCCTAATTCTAAGAGAATTCTAGTAAATATATATGTTTATCAAAGCTAAGGATCAATTGGTCACATTATAATTGAACTTACAAACAACATTATATTGTTGTTCTTGTTCATAGGATTTTGTAAAACCTATATACCTATTATTGTTTCAAAGACCATCATTTCTCATCTTTAAACCTTGCTAAGTTTATTATAAGGGAAAACTTTTGATTTTAGACACCATAAATATTCAAGTAATAGAAGGTTTTACTTTATGGATAATGAACATCAATCTAATATAGTTTGTATTAGTTCTTGGATACAAAAGGAACCATATGAATTTAGGTATATATTTCATATAGATAAAAAATTAGAAAACAATCTGAGTATTATTAGTGGTGATATAAATTATATATTAGATATGTTAAGAAGTTAGTTAAAAAGACTAGAAAAATATCAAGTGATTAATCAAAATCACTTAGAAAAGAAACTTGATGCTTTAGAACTGAAACTTGATGCTTTAGAACTTAACATAGGAAAGATTGAAAGCTAATTAACCCATATACAACAAATAGAAAATATTTACCTTAAGTTAGAGACTAAAAATAAGATTGAAAATTACTAGAAAAATAGATGAAAACATATATTATCAACATGGCATGAATAGTCCTGGAAGTAATACAACTCTAAGATTATTTTTTGGAATTGAAGAACTTAAAACTTTTCAAACTCATAAATATAATAAAATAGAATATAATAACGTTATCGAAATTCTTGCTTATTAGAGACATTTGTATAAAGATCCAATACTCGAAATAGAAGATAGACAACGATTACTAAAACAAATTCAAGAAACCTATCTTGAATATGAATCATATTATCAAATAAACCTATTATACTTTAATGATGAATCCACATCTGACTCTGAATTAGAATCTGATACTCTATATGCAGAAAATGTAGTGAGTGATCAATAAACTAAATCTAAAAAAATCTTCGGATACTCATAAAAATAGAAAACCTAAAAAACCATTAAAAGAATTCTTAAACAAAAAATAATTTGAAGAATATCTAAAAAGAACTCAAGATGAAGACTATATTGATGTAAATGAAGCTTCACATAGTACAACAAAATTTGAAGATGAACCAATTACATCTTATACTAGGAAAGATGATTTAGGTAAACAACTAATTTCATAACATGATACTTATTTAAACCTTACTAATGTACCATTTAAAGATCAACAAAAAACTATAAAAGAATGGGCACAATTCATGTCCTTTATTCTACTTAACTATAGAAGTACTTGGCTAAAAGAAAAATTCTTAGATTATATTGTAAGAATGCTACAAGGTGATGCTCTGCAATGGTTAAAACAATAAGAAAAACCCCAAGAGGAAGAAAACAAAAATTGTTCTTGTTATCAACTTTTCTCAAACATGATGATATTAAGAGAAATTACATAAATAATAAAAGAAAATTTGATACGAGACGTAGGAGAACCAACAATTTAAGAAGATGCTAATTATGCTTTCTCAAAATTAGAATTATGTAATATTTGTCAATTTGAAGATTATGTAAAAGTATTTAAAAAATATTGTTTTCTTGTGGAACCTCCTTAAGATATATATTGGTTGGATCAATTTTTTCATAAATTACCAAACCCTTGGAATAAATTAGCCATTAAAAGATATCTAGAATGGCTAAAAAGCCAAATAAAGCAACTAACTTAGGTTTTAAGATTAATTATGTTCTTAGACTAATAAATCAATAATGTTTATCAGTCAAAGTAAAAAAGTAAGTTAAAAATCAAATAAGTAATACAAAATATGGACAATAATGTTGTGATAGAATCTTAAAAGAAAATTGGAAGATAGGATGAAATAGGAAACTTATAAGAAGAGAAAATTCAAATGAAAACCTTGGAAGAAAAGAACAAACTTTTCTAAAAAGAGAAAATAAATTAGAAAACAAAAACCTAATTCAAAAGCATATTCAAAAAGAAAAAAACATATGTTATATTTGTACAAAGAAGGTCATTATGTACCAAAATGTCCTAAAAAGGAAATAGTGCAAAAAAGATTATTAAAACCTTAGAAACAAATGAATTATAAATTCTATACAAAAAAGAAATTTTTGATATAGAAGAAATAATATATAATGTATAATCAAGTTCTACGATAAAAATAAATGAAGCCTCTATTAAAGAATTACAAAATATAAAATTAAAAGATGTAATGGAAGAAGAACTAACTTATACTCAATAACTTGAACTATTAAAAAAAGTTAAAAAATAATAATTATATAAAATGTTTAAATTTAAAATTTTCTCAACAAGAGTTTTTGAGCAATTTGTTGGAAACTCTGATGCTAAATATATAGAAGATGGAACAACTAAAATATATTTTTTTGATAATAAAAAAATAGAAAGATGGAAGAAAAAATATCCAGAAATCAAATATGTTCATATAAGTCTAATACAGATCTCAATTACATGCTTATTTAGACAAGAGTAGACATTCTTTTTCTTTGGATAATTTTATATGGAAGGATAAAAGATCCATTACAATCAATAATAGGTGGTGTCCAGTCAAATTTATTTAATGAAATTGTTTGGTTTAACATAAGATCAAATTTCTTTATTTCTATAACAAATCATAATATAAATAATTCAATAAAAATGAAGATTCAACTTAAAAATTTGAGTATGGATCATTAATCTCAAAGTTTAGCTATTTAATAGAAAATTATTCTTGAGTTAACAAAGTTTCTTGAAACCTCAACAATAGAAGTTTCTTTGTAGAATTATTTGAATCAAGATCTTATGAAATAGAAATTCAACCACGGCTAATTAATTGGAACAACTTAGAAATACCAAAACAAAGGTTATTTAAAAATCTCATAATTAATAATAGGCAAAAAAATCCTTCAATAGTAAAAATGCAAGTATGAGGAAATCAAGTATATTTTAGAAATAAAAATTCAATCAAAAAGATTGGAAAACTTCATATCCGGAACAAGATTGGGAGAATTTTAAACAAAAGGCAAGAATCAGTGAATCATCTTCCAAATCTGAAGATAATCGTGATATAATTATTACTGTTAAAAATTATTTGAGTTCCAATATTACCCAACACTAACCAAAAACAAGAAATCCTTCACACACAGATTTATCATATCCAAATAGGTAAAGAGGAAATAATCTTCTCACCAACTTATGATAAAAAAGTTATACTTATGTTTTAGGTTATTTTAATTTTAGAGGTTACAAAACATATAACCTATGCACTTTAATTGATATAGGAACAATATGTTCTTGTAGACCTACTACAATACCTTCGAAAAAATGTATACTTATGAAAAATCCTACTCTAGTTAGAGAAATAGAAGGAAAAGAAACCATTATTAAATATAAAGCTAAAAAGATAACAATTTGGTTTAATGAGAAAAAAATTATTATTTCTAAAATATTATATTTTCGTAATATGCAATGACAATAAATCATAATTATATAGCTTTTATTTTAGATAAAGAATTTGTAGAAATTCCACTTTTACAACAACATAAGTACAAGTGTGATAAAGACTTTGCGCTAAGAAAGCTTGGTGGTCTTACATTATCTATCAACCAATTAGAAGAAACTCATTGGTTATATAAAATTTTGGAAGAAAATTTTAGTGAAGACCTACTAAGACTTTGGTCAAAAGATCTAAGATATTGTACTTTAAAATTACGTGACCTCAATGTAATTATTCGAGTTGAACCAATGATTTATACTAGATAAGATATAGGTGAATTTGATATTCAAATAAATGTATTATTATAATAAATACTATATTCTTGAATTTTTATTCCTCATTGATTTAAAACTATCCCTAAAAATTCAATATTTTTATTTTCTTTGGAGATATAATTATTCCATATTTTTGGAGTTTTTCACATAATAGTTTTAACTATTTTTTGTGTTCTTCTTTTGTTTTTTTAAAAAAAAGAATATCATCAATATATATATATATATCTCACAAAATTATTTAAAGTCTTTAAAGATGTTATCCATTCATTTTTGGTAGACTTGTTGAGCTATATTTAATCCAAAAGGCATTACGTTCCATTGATAATATTCTTTTGGTGTGCTAAAGGTTATCAATGATTTTGACTCGTTTGTTAATTTGACTTGCCAAAATCCAGCTTTATAATCAAACTTACTAAATTTTTTGGCTCTTTTGATTTGATTAACTAACACATATTTTCTAGGAATAAAGTATCCATCAAACTTTAAATGCTCATTTAATATTTTATAATTAATGACCAATCGGGCTTTTCAACATTTTTATTTCACTATGGTTTCTTACTATGAAAGCTAGACTAGAATGTAGAATTTTTGTTTCTTCAATTAATTTTTTATTTAATAATTTATTTATTTGAATATCAAAATCATATATATCCTATATAGTATAGATCATTGGTTTAACTCGAATAATTACATTGAGATCACGTAATTTTAAAGTACAATATCATAAATTTCTTGACCAAAGTTTTAATGGGTCTTTAATAAAATTTTCTTCCAAAATTTTATATAACCAATGAGTTTATTCTAATTAGCTGATAAATAATGTATGATCACCATGATTTCTTGGCGCAAAGTCTTTATCACACTTGTACTTATGTTGTTGTAAAAGTGGAATTTTAACAAATTCTTTATCTAAATTAAAAGTTATATAATTATGACTTATTGTCATTGGATAATAATTTGTCATAAAATTGTTGCATACGAAAAAATATCCATGCATATTAGAAATAATAAATTTTCTCTCATTAAACCAAATAGCTATCTTTTTAGATTTATATTGAATAATAGTTTTTTTCTTTTATTCCTCTAACTAGAATAGGATTTTTCATAAGTATCCATTTTTATGAAGGTATTGCACTAGGTCTACAATAACATATTGTTGCTCCTATATCAATTAAAGTGTATAGGCTATATGTTTTATAACCTACAAAATTAAAATAAACTAAAACATAATTATAACGTTTTTTTACCATAACTTGGTGAGAAGATTATTTCCTCTCTACCTATGTGGATATGACAAATCTGTGTGTGAAAGATTTCTTCTTTTTGTTTAGTTCTAGGTAATATTGGAACTCGAATAATTTTTAACAGCAATAATTTTATTATGATTATCTTCAGATTTGGACGATGATTGACTCATTCTTGCCTTTTGTTTAAAATTCTCCCAATCTTGTTTGGGACATGAAGTTTTCCAATCTTTGTTGACTGAATTTTTATTTCTAAAATATACTTGATTTCCTGAGACTTGCATTTCTACCGTTGAAGGTTTTTTTGCCTACGATTATTTATGAGATTTTTAACTAACCATTGTTTTGGTATTTCCAAGTCTTTCTAATTAATTAGCGGTGGTTAAATTTCTTCTTCATAAGATCTTAGTTCAAATAATTCTACAACGCTCCAGTCAACTTCTATTGTTGAGGTTTCAGGAATCTTTGTTAACTCAAGAATAGATTTCCATTAAATAGCTAAACTTTTAGATTGATGATCCATACTCAAATTTTTAAGTCGAAACTTTATTTTTATTGAATTATTTATATTATAATTTGCTATAGATATAAAGAAATTTGGTCTTATATTAAACCAAACAATTCCATTAACAAAATTTGATTGGATCTTTTATCCTTCCATCTAAAATTATCAAAAGTAAATGAATGTATAATCCTTGTCTAAATAAGCATGTAATTGAGATCTATATTAGACCTATATGAATATATTTGATTTTTGGATATTTTTTCTTCCATCATTTTATTTTCTTTTTTATCAAAAAGCTGTATTTTAGTTGTTCCATCTTCTGTGCATTTAGTATCAAAGTTTCCAACAAATTGCTCAAAAACTCTTACTGAGAAAATTTTAAATTTAAACATTTTATAGATATCTTCTTTTTTAAATTTTTTGTCTTAATATTTCGATTTCTTCAAGTTGTTATTAAGTATAAGTTATTTCTTCTCCCATTACATCTTTTAATTTTATATTTTATAGTTCTTTAATAGGAGTTTCATTTATTTTTCTCATAGAACTTGATTGTTCTTTCATCATAAATATCAACCTCAGTAAGGTTTAGAGATGGAAAATTATGGACTTTGAAACAGTAATAGGTGTTGGAACAAGTATGATAAAAATAGCCTAAAAAAATATTACTGATATATTGAAATATATTTCTTAAGTTGAGTGCGAACTAGGTCATTCTCTTTAAGACATTTCGCGATTCTGTCCAAATTTGTGCAAGCAAACATAGCATTGTTGTTCCTAGGATAAAACAGCCTAAAATATTTTTTCTGTCTCAGAGCTTCACTACACTCATGAATTCTGGAATGCTACACCTCTAAAATATTTATGTTACTCACAAAACTTCAAAAACTAATTTTGTATATTTTTCTTTGGTTTACTACCAATAGTAGTTTCTGTGTTGTTGAGTTGTCTTCTAAAACTGAGGACTATTGCCCTCTATTTATAGTTGAAAAAATATGTGTAAAGGTTAAATAATTATGAAAATAACGGTCACATAATTATGAAAATAATAGTCACAAAACATAATTATGAAAACAACGCTCATATTTGGGTGGATAAATAATGACTATATTTGTTGGAAAGAATAGTTTTAATAATGAAATTGTTTTTATTTAAATTCATTTCCAATAATCTCCCACTTGAATTTTATATAAAAATAATTTCATCGATGAATCGATCAATTAAAAGTATAAGATTGTGCATAAGCAAAAGGTGTCTATCGACTTGAACCTTTGCATATTATTGATGTTTTAGAATATACTAGAGTAACTCATAGTTTTGAATTCTATCTCTAACAACATTACACATATAATATTTCTAAGGTGTAGTTCGAAAAGCCCATGTTTTACGACCATGCACGTGTATCTCAGTATAGTGAATGCTCTAATAAATTTTGCCCAAAATTTTCATAGGAAGCGGCCACCCTTCCACATTGACATAAGTGAGTCTATCAAGAGTACTTCTGTAGTTGTACTCCACTCCACATAAAGTATAGAACTCATTAAGAGTTTAATTATTAACTCATCATTTTTTGTCACTTCAGGACTTCATGCTTCTAACAATATAGAATGAGATTTCATAATAACATGATTCATCTCATATCATTTCATGACTTATTATTACCCATTGAACTTATTTCTTGGGGATCTCTAATCTATAACTTGGGTTATCATCACGAGTGACTCTTCATTCTAAGGGCATCAGTCATATTCCTTTCGTCAATGGATTATCCAAATTTTCATTATAACATATGTGATCCATTCTTATAGTTCCTATAGAGAGAAATTCTCTAATAGGATCGTGTATCTATCATCTCTTGCCTTTGTAATAAGGATTCTAAATCTTTACAATAGTCGTGGTACCATCGCAGTGGATCAGGACAATTGGTATCAGTCTTTCCTATAGAGGGATCTCAACTAATAGACTTCTTAACCAACCTACTTCTTCACTAGTAGTAGCTAGTACTATCATTTTAGACTATATTGTAGATTGATCCAATATTATTTGTTTCTTCTAAGAAATAGCTTCACCAGGAATGTTACATATATAACCACTAGTTGTTTTGGAGTCTTTTGATAGAGTGTTCCAATCAACATTGTTATATCCTTTTAGAAAAGTAGGAAACTTCTTATAATGTAAGCTAAGGTTCATAGTTCTCTTAAGGTATCTTATGACCCTTTCAATAGCATTCCAATACTTTATATTAGGTCGACTGGTAAACCTACATAATAGTCCCACAATATAAGCTATATCTAGTCTAGTGTAGTCAATAGCATAATGTAAGCTACCAATGATGATCACATTAACATGAATATTTGACCCAAAAATAATCATGCCATCTATATATAAACATATAATAGTGCAAATGTCATTTTCTGATTTATAATAAATGCATTTATCACTTTAATTCATTTTGAATCCAAGTGAGATAATTAGATTATCAAATTTTCCATGACCTTGCTTAGGTGCTTGTTTTAGACCATAAATAGATTTATTTAGCTTAAAAACTTTATTTTCTTGACCTGGGATAACAAAGCCATCAGGTTGATCCATATAAATCTCTTCTTCTAAGTCACCATTTAAGAAGGTAGTTTTAACATCCATTTGGTGGACTACTAAATCATGAATAGAACCAAGAGAAAAAAGCACACACATGGAATTTATTCGTGTGACCAGTGAAAGGTATTAAAGAATTATATATTTTCCCTTTGCTTATACCCTTTGGCTACAAAAAGAGCTTTGTACTTTTCAATAGTACAATCGGGTTTTAATTTCATCTTTAGTATCCATTTACATCCTATAGTTTTACAACCAGGAGGTACGTTAACTAAATGCCAAGTTCTATTATACTCAAGAGAATCTATTTCATCATTTATGGTTTCTTCTCATAAGTTGACATCTAAAGAAAATAAGACTTTTTGAAGAGTTTGGGGATCTTCTTCTAAGGTATAAGCATAAAAATCAGGCCCAAAGTCCTTAAAGGATTGAGCTAATTTACTTATCCTAATTTCAGTATTTAATTCTTCATTTTATTCATTAGTTCTAGTTATGGGTAAACTACTAGAAGACGAGCCCCCACTATTTTTTAATATAAAGAGAAACTTATGTTCATAAAAGTTAGCATAATTTGATTGTATAACTACATGATCATTTAAGTTATATAATTTATAAGCTTTACTAGTAACAACATATCCTATGAACACACATTCATATGCTCTACTAGCAAGTTTATTTCTTTTAGGATCGGGGATCCTAACATAGGCTAAACAACCTCAAGTTTTAAAATAAGTTAAGTTAGATTTCTTATTTTGTGAAATTTTACTAGTAAATTTAGGCACTCTATTTAGCACATAAGAAATAGTTAATAAAATTTCTCCTTACCCATTGAAAACAACACCAGAGTTTAATAAAATTGCAACAACTGATTCAGTAAAAGTTCTATTTTTTCTTTTAGCTTTTCCATTTATTTAAAGAGAATAGGATGTAGTTTTTTCATGAATGATTCCATGAGTTTTATTAAAAATATTGGAATCATATTTAGTGTCTCTATCACTTCAAAATATTTTTTTTATTAAGTTGATTTTCAATTTCAGTCTTAAATATTTTAAACATATTAAACGCTTCACTTTTATATTTTCATTATATATACATAAGTATAGTTTGAACAATCATCAATAAAAGTTATTATTTAGCGTTTTCCATTTCTTATTAAAATATCATCAAGTTCACATATGTCAATGTATTAAGTCTAAAGGTTTAGATTCTCTAACTATTGATTTATGTGAAGTTTTGGTTATTTTAGCTGGACTGTAAAAATCACATTTTTCAAAATCATTCAAAGATATTTTAGGAATCAGTTCTAAGGTACTCATGTTATTAATTATGCGTTTATTAACATGACAAAGTCTAGCATGCCAAATATTAAAAGAACTCAACATTCAATTTAAACATGTCATTAGTGGCATACCATTTCCCAACAAAATATTATTTTTAGTTATTGTATATAAATCAATCCATATAGTTTGAGTAAATCTAGCTTTGTTAATAAGATAGCCCAAAACTAAGTTCTTTTTTATCTTTGGAGTATGCAGGACATCCTTCAAGATGATAGTCTTTCTAGAGGTAAACTTCAATTCCATCTTACTAGTACCAACAACTTTAGTGGAGTAAGAGTCTCCCAACAACACTTTCTTATCCTCAGACACAAAATAGGACTTGAACATGTCTCGATCATAGAAAACATGAAGAGAAGAACCAGTGTCCATCCACCACCCCTCAGATTCATTAACAAAATTAATTTCAGATATCATAGCAATAAGTTGATCTTCGGTAAGGTTTGCCTACGGGGCAAGACGATTCCTATTCTGGCAGTTCCTGACCAAGTGGTTAGGCCTGTTACAACTATAACACACGAATGTGTTATTTCTTGAGGGGTGTTGAGGTCCATTTCATGGAGGATTATTCTTGTTTCTATTTTGGTTGTTACAGTTTTCGTTATTATTGTGATTCTGAGTTTTCATGTTTCTTCCTTTAGGTTTCAGAATTGTAGATGGTGATTTCTTATTGGTACTGTTGTTTGAGACAACGAGTACTTCATCTTTTTTATCTTATTTTTGGGCTTTTTCTTCTATTCTTAGACGGATTATAAGACTTTCTAAAGAAAATTCCTTAGTTTTATGTCTAAGTGCATTCTTAAAATCTTTCCAAGCAAGGGGTAATTTATCTATAATACCAACTACTTGAAATTGTTCATCTAAAACCATACCTTCAAAAGTTATTTCATATGTTATTTTTTACAGTTCATGCGATTGAGCTTTCACAGATTTGCCATCAATCATTTGGTACTTCTTGTATCTATTGACAGTATACTTATTAGTTCCATCTTCTTCAATGTCGTACTTCTTTTGAAGTACATCCCAAATTTCCCTAGCACACGTATCAGAATTGTAATAGTCATACAAGTTATCAACTAATCCATTAAGAATAATTTTTTTGCATAAAAAATCATTTTCCATCCAAGTGTCTAAATCCTTTGTTATAGTTTCAGTAGAAGGATTAGACAATATTGGTTTTTTAGTAGTAAGAATAGACACGACCTTTTTCATGGTTAAGAAAAATAAATTTTTTTGTCTCCATCTTTTAAAGTATAGTCCTTCAAAACGGAACAATTTGTTGAGATCAGCAGTTAACATTTCAGTAGACATTGCAGATAGAATACGTCTTAAAATTGTTGAAACAAGTATGTTAAAAACAATGTAAGAATAATATTATTGATATACTGAAATATACAGTTTGGGTAGAGTTGTGGACTAGGTCGCTCTCTTTAAAACATTTTACAGTTCTGCCTAAATTTGTGTAAACAAATACAGTCTTGTCTTCCCCAAGATAAAACAACTCCAGTTCTTTTTTCTATCTCGAAGTTTCACTGCATTGATGAAATTTGGAATACTACGCCCCTAAAATATTTATGTTTCTCGAAAAACTTCAAAAAATAATTTTGTATATTTATCTTTGATTTGCTACCAAGAGTTGTCTTCTAAAACTGAGGATTATTACCCTCTATTTATAATTGAAAAAATATATGTAAGGATAACATAATTATGAAAATAATGATCATATTTATGTATATAAATAACGGACGAAAAAATAGTTTTAATAATAAAAAAAATTTATTTAAATTTATTTACAACAATATACAGTTACATGGTTTTTTCAAAAATTTATAAATAAGAACAACAATATAATATAATTTGTGATCAATCTATACTATTCAATCTCTCTTACTTATATTTATCTATTTTTATGTCAAAATTATTAGAATTTTTCCATTTATACAAGATAGACATATCTTCTCAACAAAAATGGCAAAATATCAGGAGATCGATTTTGTGAACTGTTGAATTAGTTATACCGATGGATGAAAATTTTGGAAATTTCGATACTATGTGTACGAAATAGAAATTGGGTATAAATCAAATTCTTCCATATTTTTGGTAAAATTTTGGTTTTGAAGCTTAACTTACATTTTATATATATATATATATATATATATATTCAAGTTATGCTGCTACAAGTTTAACTCAATACACATAATTTAAGAGGTGAGGCACAATTTATTTTATTTTATATATTTAGTTATTATACTTGGACAACTATAAGTTTATTATTATATTAAATTTATCTAAATCTTTAGGTGCATTATTTATCTTAAATAATATTACATAATATACTAATTGTACTTTAAAATTTCTATTTTATAATTAAGTAAGATATTTATTTAGAATAAATTTTATATCACATGCACTATACCATAGCTAGTGATGTTTTAAAATTTACTTATAATTTTTATATTTATTTATAATACGTTATTTTATCTAAAAAATAATAATAAATGATGCATTATCAACTAAAATAATTACCCATATATATTCATTTAAAATTTCTAATTTTAAAAGTATGTTTTCAAGATTTTTTAAAATTTTACGGATAACTCCAAATTTCTGTAAACAACAATTTTGATCAAAAGCTGAGAATTAAATTTCTGTATAATTGAAGTATCAAATTTCATAATTAGTGTCATAGTTGGTTATAGGTTCGCGTCATATACAATATCATTGAACTTAAAGAAATAATGAAATTCAATAACCCAACAACCAGTGCCAGCTAATTCTTGTCCTCTTCCTAGTTTTTACTTGTATTTTGGTAGATATCGATAGTAAAAAAAAAAACAGTCTATTTATAGCTT
Organism: Hippophae tibetana; assembly: GCA_037013495.1. NCBI lineage: Eukaryota > Viridiplantae > Streptophyta > Magnoliopsida > Rosales > Elaeagnaceae > Hippophae > Hippophae tibetana. The sequence continues at coordinate 16,021,193 of CM072810.1, forward strand.
AAATTTTTTTAAAAAATAATTTTCTATTTATAGCTTAAATTTTTTAAAAAAATAATTTTTTAATAATTTATAACGTGTTATTAGAATTTGAGTTTTTTATCATTCAAAACCTAACAATACCATTATTAAATTATAAATATTTAAAAAAAATTAATCTATATAAAACTAATATTTACAAAAAATAACAAATACTAAAAAATATGTATAACCTTCTTCGTAATAACTTAATCTTTTAAATAAATTGTTTCAACAACTTACAACAATACATCAAAGTCAATTCCTACGTAATGATCAATAGAAAGATTTTAATTTCTTAAAAAAAAACAAACAAACTCTGGAACTACAATATCAGTGATTATTCTCGACGCTTCGTCCCAAAAGAGAAAAGCATCGATAATTATGATTTCAAAGATGGATGAAATATTTCCTAACCTAGTATTATATTTAAGGGGAAGGGCAGCACTATTTACGTTACATTATTTATATAATTTAAAAATAATATTTTTTTATAGTATTATTTTAATATTACATAATATAAGTTGCTTAAAGTTTCTTAAAAAATAAAATATTAAATATTTTTGTATATATATATTTAGGTATTTAGTTAAGGTTAGTCTTTTTAGTGTAACAATCTCCCATAAGTATAATTATAATGCTCTATTTTATATCAATCAAATAAGAATGATTTTCTTCCACCTTCTCATCCTCCTCTTTATTTTTACCTATTTTTCAACCTAGTATCAAGCGTGTTCATTTCAAATTTCTAAAACTTTAGTTTATTGTTAATCTCACACTTCTCTGCTATTACATCTTTAAAAAAAAAAAAAAAAAAAAAAAACTGCTACCATATACCAAAAGTCCACCATCTCAATCATGCCAGGTTAGGGAGAGAGAGGAGGAAGAAAAAAAAAACTGCTGCCATATACCAAAAAAGTCTGCCATCTCAATGTTGCCTCATATCATGTTAGTCACGTGACTGATTTGGCCAAACAGTACAATCATTCTCTTTTCATATAAGTCACATAGTCATCTTAATGTTTTATACATCTCGATCTATACAAGGTTTGGGCTTCTTGATTATTTATGGTTCAATTGGGTATTCAGATTGTATTATCTCTTCATATGACTCCTATATTTAACGTTTGAATGAAGCAGTGGTCACATGTCCAAGGTAATATAATTGGGTGCATATATGTACGTTGTTTTGTTAGTTATATGTATTGTTGAAGTGATACTTTGGTTGATTGAAGATCTTAGGATATATGTCCCTGTCTCCTCCTCATGCTCTTAAGGATTTTATTGTGCCTCCCCTACACTCTTGTGGACTTTATTGTGTCTTTCTTCGCTACACTCTTAGGGACATTCTACCATGTATGACCTACAATTTCAATTAATAGTAGTAGTATTCTCAACAAAGTGCCATGATTTATTATTTCTCTTAGGCTTTAGTAACAAATACTCATGGCAAGACTATCAAATCTTTCATAATACTACAACTGGTTTCATTGGATGATCTATTTGTTTATTTTGATTATTTGAAAATTAAATATTTAAGTTCCTTATATATTTAGGTGTCTAATTAAGGTGAGAGTTTTTAGTATTGCGATCTCATATAAATATAAATATAATGCTCATTTTAAAACAATGAAATAAAAATGATTTTTTTCCACTTTCTCATTCTCCTCTTTGTTTTATGAATTTCTCAAAACACTGGATTTTTTGTGTAATTGATTTAACACATAAAATTAGTTTTAAAAATATGAACTTTTGAATGCTCAATCAATTCCAAATTTTATTCGACCAATAGAAGTTTGATCGATACATATTTGATCTCAATTGATTAAGAACTCTTGAGATGCGATTTATGGCTAGCGCTTGGGCAACTACTTTGGCAACCCAACCTGAGCAGCCAATGAATGATATTTGTATACAAATTTTTGGTCCTTATTTTTTTGTACTGATGTGTTAGGGTTTTTAATTTAAGAACAGAGCTAAGGAAGAAGATGACACGTAGAGAAGGAAAAATAAGTCTGGATTCTCATTAACTTTCTCTGGATTTCTTGGCCCTTTATATAGCCTTACATATCAAATTTATTGAAAGGAAATTACATAGATTAACATAAATCAGTTGGATCGTCACAAAAAATAGCGGGGATGATATAGGCCTACCTTCGCGCCCTTCACACCTGTCAAAGATGCTTCTAACAGCTTGAGTGGTCCCTCCCTAACAGATTGGAGTGTTCCCCTCCTCCTCCGAGCTCGATCGTGGCTCTAGGTTAGAGCGCCTCTTCTCTCTTCTATGTGTGCGCGCGCTGGGGTTGGGTGCATTCTAGCACCTATCAACTCCTCCCTGCCTGAGAATCCTTGTCCACAAGGATGAAGGATAGATATGTCTTAGAAAAACATCATTCGTTTTCCCAAGTAGCATCCTCTATCCCACTTCACTAAAATTTCTCTAAAATTTCTAATTTTGGTCGATAATTACCCTTTTTATCACTTTTCGGTCCAAGACAGACTCAGGCTGAGGAAGCATTGTAGAATTATCTAAGATATGAGGTAGGATTGCGAAGGGTGGGGTGTAATGCCCCAAGTGTCCCTTGAGGTGACTAACATGAAAGACATTGTGTATCTGGGAATCAGGAGGCAATTCCAACCTATATGCTACTGCCCCAATTTGTGCTGTGATTTTGTAAGGTCCATAGAAATGTGGAGCTAACTTTATGGCAGCTCGGAAAGCCACAAATGTTTGTCTATATGGTTGAAGGCGGAGGTATACATAATCTCCTACTGCAAAGGATACTTCTCTACGGTGTTGATCAGCGTGACACTTCATACGGTTCTGAGCTATCATGAGATGGTGGCGTAGATCACGCAAAATGGTGTCCCTATCACACAAGCATTCATCCACCAACTAAACTTTGGAAGTGCCAGGAATGTAGGCCAATAAACGAAGGGGTGGGTGGCCATAAACTGCCTCAAAGGGTGTCATTTTTGTGGAAGAATGTGTCGATGTATTATAACTATATTCTGCCCAAGGCAACCATTCTATCCATTGGCTTGGATGTTCTCCAGTAAAACAATGTAGATATTATTCCAAGGTGCGGTTGACTACTTCTGTCTGCCCATCAGTTTGAGGGTGGCAACTTGAACTCATACATAGCTTAGTATCCTGTAGTTTGAATAGGGCTTTCCAGAAAGAACTTACAAATATTTTGTCTCTATCACTCACTATTGAAGTAGGAATGCCATGTAAGCGTACTCTGTTTGCTACAATAGCCTTAGCAACAGTTAGGGCAGTGAAAGGATGTCTCAAAGCTATGAAGTGGGCATATTTGGTCAAGCGATCCACTACCACCATAATCACTGTATGCCCTTTGGAAGGAGGCAACCCTTCTGTGAAATCCATTGAGATATTTGTCCAGCTTTTATCAGGAATTGGTAGGGGTTGCAGTAATCCAACTAGTTTCATGCAGTCATACTTGCACCTTTGACATATATCACATGAACGTAGGAATCTTTTCACACTTTGCTGCATGTTGGGCCATATAAAATTTTGTTTGATGCAGGAAAGTGTCTTGTGGAATCCGAAGTGCCCTGTTGTTGGTGATGAGTGACATTCAGCCATAAGCTGAGGAATTAGGGAGGACTGTGGGTTTAGATAAACCTTGTTTTTTTAACCAAACCCCATCACGCTGGCAAAAAAATTATGTACCCCCCGTGGAGATTCTGGCTTGTAGTTTCTTATAAAATGGTTCTTATTGGACTTCTTTTTGGAGGCTAGACCACCAGGCTGCCTGGGGTTACGAGATGGAGATCAATTGAAATTCAACCCTTCTTGATAATGAATCTGTTGCCTGATTCTATGAGCCCTTCTTGTATTCAATCTAATAGTCATACCCGAGCAGCTTAGGTAACCATCTTTCTTGAGCTGGGGTGGTAATCCTTTTCTCTAAAAGGTATTTAAGGCTTCGCTGATCTGTGCGCACGATAAAAGGTTTTCCTAACAGATAGGGGCGCCACAGCTTGATAGCTTTCACCACAACCAACATTTCCCTTTCATAAGTTGATAGAGCCAAAGCTGACCCCTTGAGGGCAACGCTGTAATAAGCCACTGGACGGGGTTCCTGGGTCAAAACTGCTCCTAGCCCTATGCCACTAGCATCACATTCAACGACAAAGGGCTAAGTAAAGGCAGGTAACCTTAGAACATGAGGGATAGTCAGTGCTTCTTTCAATTTTTGAAAGGCTTGAGTTGCAGCCTCATTCCACTAGAACCCTTCCTTCCCTAGTAGGGAGGTGAGAGGTGTTGCTATTCCACCGAAGTGCCTAATAAATTTTCTGTAATAGCCAGCCAATCCTAGGAATCCTCTGACCCCTTTTGCTGTGGTTGGGGTTGGCCATTCCATAACAGCTCGAATTTTTGTAGGATCCACGGCAACCCCTTGTTCTGATATCAGGTGCCCTAGGTATTCTACCTGTAATACACCAAAATGGCATTTGGAAAGTTTAACAATTAAATTGTTAGTTGCTAATACCTGCAAAACAGTTTGTATATGCAGTGTATGATCCTCCCATGACTGAGAATACACTAAAATGTCATCAAAGAAGACCAATATAAAATTCCTAAGGTAAGGTCTGAAAAGATCATTCATTAAACTTTGAAAGGTGGCTGGGGCATTAGTGAGGCCAAAAGGCATCACAAGGAACTTATAGTGGCCTTCATGTGTTCGGAATACTGTTTTTGAGGTATCCTCTTCACGAACCCTGATTTGATGATACCCTGATCGAAGATCCAGTTTGGAGTAGACCCTGGCTCCATGCAATTCATTCAATAACTCGTCTATAACCAGTATAGGGTATTTTTCTTTGATAGTAATGGAATTCAGAGATCTGTAATCCACGCAAAATCTCCAAGTTCCATCAGTTTTTCTTACTAACAATTCTGGTGACGAGAAGGGGTTGTTGCTTGGTCTAATCAAGTTAGAGTGTAGGAGCTCTGATACCATTTTTTTGTATCTCAGTTTTCTAGTAGTAAGGGTAACAGTAGGGTCTTACATTTACTGGTCCTGTTCCTGGTTGCAGAGGAATACAATGATCATGTAATCGTTTAGGAGGAAGGTTGGTGGAGGGTTCAAACACTTGAGGGAATGTAGCCAATATTTCACTTATCTCAGGTGAATGAGTTCTAGTTTGTTCTCCTGAGGGTTTATTGGAAAGTATCTGAAGAAACAACCCTATATCTGGCAAGCTCTGGGTTTCCTTACATGTTAGGGTTGTAATGTTTGTATGCCCTAATCCTTGAAGCTTATGAGAAGTACCTTTCTCCTAGAAACTAATTGTTAGCTTCTTATAGTCCATCTCGATAGGACCCAAAGTCTCAAGCCATTGGACACCTATCACTAGTTGGCATGCTGCAACAGGAAGGACATAGAAATCTGCAGTTACCTGATACCCTTGTATGGTAAGGCTAAGGTTGCAGCATTGCCCTGCACATTCCACCTTCTCACGATTGGCCACCATTACTTCTAGCTTCTTTCCCTTGGTTATAGTTATTACATATTGGAGAGTAAGAGCTTGATCAATGAAATTATGAGTACTTCCCCCGTCAATCAGCATTAGTACTCTTTTTTTTAACTACCTCATTACCCATATGGTTTGAGGATGTTCAGCTCCTGTTATAGCATGGAATGAGATTTAAGGCATTACCTCTGGTAATTCTTGTTCCAACTTTTCTTCAGAGTTTCCTGAGAGAATTTGTTCCATCTCCTCTATCATAAACAGTTGTGGACGTGCACAACGGTAGCCAGCTGTGAACTTCTCATCACAGTAGTAGCATAGCCCCTTATCTCGACGCTCATGTGCCTCCTGATTAGTGATGCGACGAAAGGTATTAGCTGAGGCAATTGGTGCTGAGTTGGTTCTTTGTTGGGAAGGGGGTCCTAACACACCAACAGTGGGGTTAGTGGAAGTCCTCGCTGCCACAGAGGATGTTGGGTATCGTGGATATTGAATGGCCTTCCTCTGGAGTAGATTCTTTTCTTCAATCAATCTTTCTACCCCTATAGCTTCAGCCAACGTTCGTGGCTTCTTAATTTTTACTTCAATTTTGATCTCATCTCTTAATCCAACGATGAAACATCCTATCAAAAATTCTTCTGGAAGACCATCCACTACGCTTGAAGTATGTTTGATTCTAATTAGGGCTTCAGAGGGATCTTTATAATCAGTTGGGCCAAATCTCAGCTACATAGCTTGGGTAAATTCCTCCCAAGTGAGTGGTCCACGAAACTTGGTGATCCATCTATGCCACTGTAAGGCAATACCATCCAAATGAAACGATGCCAGTTGCACTCATTGTTCTGGTGTAGTATTTGTGAATTCAAAGTATTGCTCGGCTTTGTATATCCACCCAGTGGGTTCTTCCCCTACAAAGGTAGGAAATGATAGCCTAAAGTATGAACGTGGTGGCTCATTAAGGTTTCTGAACCCACCATTTGGGCGTGGGTTTTCTTCTCGTGCGAACGGGTTTTCTTCAGGTAAATTCCGAGTGGCGCGAAGTCCTTGTAACTCGGTGAGCACAGCCTGTAAGGTTGCGCCTATCTAATCGAAGCCTGATTCATGCCTTGCCAGGGTTTCCATTACTTCGCTGCAAAACTCAGCGTTGGATTTACCCCTGGTGTCCATGGCTTTGATACCACTGTTAGGGTTTTTAATTTAAGAACAGAGCTGAGGAAGAAGATGACACGCAAAGAAGGAAAAATAAGCCTTGATTCTCATTAACTTTCTCTGGATTCCTTGGTCCTTTATATAGCCTTACAGATAAGATTTATTGAAAGGAAATTACATAGATTAACAGAAATCACTTGGATCGTAACAGAAATCAGCAGGGATGATATGAGCCTACCTTCGTGCCCTTCACACCTGTCAGAGATGCTTCTAACGACTTGAGTGGTCCCTCCCTAACAGATTGGAGTGTTCCCCTCCTCCTTCGAGCTCGATCGTGGCTTTAGGTTGGAGCAATATGTCTCTTCTCTCTTCTCTGTGCGCGCGCTGGGGCTGGGTGCGTTCTAGCACCTATCATGATGCTTGGGTACCACCTATTTGGATTCGTGATTTGATTTTAACAACTCTATTTTGGCAATGTTTTTCATTCCAAATTGATTTCTTTCCTTTGTAAATCAATTGAGATAGCTTTTGTGAATGATATTAGGCATACTTACTGATTAGGTATTTCTTTGTTGAATCGTACATTTGTATATAAGGATCACGTATACACTTTAACTCTTCACAATACAACTCACAATCACACAAAAAGAAATTGCACATTTTCACGAATTTTATGTAATTTGTTACATGATTTTTTTTCCTGTTCATATAGTGTCGTCATGCTTGGGATTCAATTTATCATGTACGTGGTCATGATTTATTGATTCTTTGTCAAAAATTTCAAGAAATAGTTTTTATTAAAATTTTTCTTAATATCTCATTCTAGAATTTGATGGCTGGTTTAAACTGACATATTCATTGAAGAGTTATTTGTTATACTACTTGTTCTAAGACACATTACAATTTGTTACTGTGATAACATTTTCAAATAAAAGGCTTTGATGTGCTTGCTACAGAGTAAATCAAGTTGACTCAAGTGTCAAACCGGATCAAACACGCATCTTGGGAGACTACGAAGGAGCCACGACTCATTTGTAAGTACATTGAAGTAATATCATACCAATAATACTCATGTACTCCATAGACTTTATACATGAATATTATTGCTTCATAATGGATAAATTATGTGGTCTATGGACAGATGATTTTTTTATTAAGTTACTTTGATTTAGATTATTTTCACATGCATAAAAATACTAAAATTATTGTGTGTCAATCTTTAATTTCAATATTTATCCTTCACGTAGACTGACATTATGTTGAACATACTCCTAAACTTGAATCTATTACAATTTCAGCCAAAACGATAGTGTTAACCTTATTTCCTATGGGAGAGGTCCAAGTGTTCATCATGATCAATATACCTCAGGCTTTGGTGTGCTAGTTCTTGAGGCAAGTGACACCTAAGATAGACAAGTTAACATTTGTGTCTGTGTAAAGAGTTAAAGATACTCTCATGTAAGATGGTGTGGTATTTGTCTACTTGATATCTATTCTGTTCTATATGTTTTGTGGGCATTGGCAGTGACCGTTAACAAACTAGACGTGCTGATGGTGATCCCATCCTTTATGATTTAAATGCAAGATAGAATTGTATATATTGTTATCGAACACAACACTTCATTATCAAGAGCTTCGAAGAGGGAAAACAAATTAGGGGGAGTGATTGCGCATCTGCTAAAAATAACAAAATGTGCTTTTCTAGACTTTGAAAGCAATTGCACATTGGTAGTTTACTGGCTATTAGTAAAATATAACAGGATTGATCCTAAAATCAAAATTAGTATCTATGATTTAACCGTAGTGATGGTCAGCCCCAAGTTAAATCATATGATTATTATATTATCATTCACGTGATCCCTAAAAGAGAGCACATCAATTCCATCACTACAATTTTCATCTCTAATGACATTACCAACATCAATCAATCTCATAAAATAAATAAAAAAATCTTAAGACTACAATCATGTGCATCGCCTTTTGCCCAACGAAATAAACATGCCCCTACTCTCCCTCCTTTTCTTCCTCCACATAGAGAACAAAAGACCATCCTAGACTCCAATATAGCCAAGCCTGTGGAGGATTACTGCTAAAATGAGCATACATATTGCAAAAATCATACCAGGCCTTCCAAGCAACCAATTTTTGGTCTTCTTTACACCTTCTGCTGCTCTTTGTATCCTATCAGCCCATTGCATCTGTAAAAAGAAGTTAAGAAAAGTAAAATTCAAGTTCGTTACATGAAGCGAAAGAAAACAATGAAGAAAATCATGGAAAGCACAAATTAAACAAATAGTTTCTAAGAACTCATAAGTTGGAGTAGAGACTCTATTATAAAAGTTAAAAGTAGAGTACTAACTCAACTAGGTTAAAAGCCTGAAAGAACTAAGATTCCAGCCCAAGTCCATAAATATTTTTCACTTTACTTTAAGACTATGCCTTCTATGGTTTTGCCCTATTTTAGAAAAGAAAACTCTTAATTTGACTTGTCTGATGCATTAACATAAAGACTTTTGTTATCCATTTGTTATTCAAAGACGAGAAAACTAGATACATGTACTGTTATTTCAACAATGGCTGCTCTGGGATAATTCATGCCTTTCCCCTTCATTACATGATGTATTCAGAACCTCTTTATTTCCTCAATGCGTAAAAATATGAATGGGTATAGCATTTACCTAATGAATGAAAATTTAGATTCTTTTTTGTGATTTATTTTATGTATTATTCGTCTTAGTTTCTCATAAACATGGTGATATGTTTCAGAGAATTGTGGTCACTGGTAAATGTAAAATTAAAAACCTTTTTATTCTTTTGCAGTGAATTCTAGATTTGTCCCGAAAAAGAAAACAGAAAACTGATATGGGGGTCAGAATTTTAGTAATGAATTACCATTCTATCCAAATCCTCTGGAGACAAAGATGACATTGCTTGCTGAGCTTTTGTTGCATCTTCTCGGGAAAGGTTAAGACCAAATTGCTCACTCATGTTTGCCATCATGTCTGGGCTCATGTTCTTCATCATTGATGTGAACATCTGCAAAATCACATGCAACCAAAAAATAAAGACATGCAAAAGTTTATGTTATTTCCAAGAAGGCATGTAATTGAGCATTCATTAGAACAGCCAGATTTTTTATGGTTTCAGGGTCCATCGATATAAAGGAAATATGGAGGATATCCAAAATTACTTTCATGTGGGTTTGAACAGAGACCAAGTAGGATATCAAAAATGCAACCTGACATTTTTGGATAAGCTGACAAATTTTGATTTCACAATATAAGCTGACAAATTTTGATTTCACAACCGAGAAAATATTGCAGTTAATAAGCTGGATCAAGAATATAAACTGACATTCTACATGAAAAGAGAGAACTTGATCAAATCCATATAAAAAAAGGGCAAACTCATAAAATAGGCTCGAGTTATACCAATATTCACTATCTAATTTGAGTTATTCATATTTCACAATATTTTTTGGTGTATTGTTCATGTTATTTTATTCTTTTCAAGTTTCTCCAATTACACAGTCGATACAAATTTTGTTACATGTCGATCTAAAATTTCTACATGGTTGTGTAAATTCATTTGTTTTTCCATCCCATGCGCCACACTTGAGAGCGAGGCAAATAAATAGATGCTCTAAACTAAGCCTTCGAGCAAATAAACTTAACCACTGAGCAAGAGATATAAAACCCTAATTGTTAAAGTAAAAATCAAGCCTAATTGGAAATAAAGATATGTTGAATACAAAATCCAAGGAATTATTAAAACTTCAATAAATGTCCTCATTTGATATTATTCCTAATTTCAAAACATCTTTAAGGGAACCCTTAGACTCCAGTACACTTTCTACTAATTTAGTAGTGCACCACTTCCAAAACTATTATTATTCCCAAAGTTGCAAGATATTCAAAAATTAACAGTGTATTGTTGATGCATTTTCTTTTCTTTTCTTTTCTTTTTGGGGGGGGGGGGGGGGGGGGCGGGGGAGGAGCGGGGTGGGAAGGGGGAGGAGCGGGGTGGGAAGGGGGAAGGGAGGAGACTATGAATGCCAGGAAAGTGTTGCATATTTTTCTGTGCAAAATAAACTAACCTGCCGCATTGCTGGATCTTTCATTTGATTTCTCATCTGTTCTTGCATAGTTGAGGGGTTGAAGCTTGACTGAGCAGGAGTCGTTCTTGAATCCGGAACAGGAAGTCTACCATGGGAACTACTTTCACCCTCAGTATTGGTTCCAATAGCTGTAGATTTTTCCCAATATTCTGTTGTTTTTGACCCATTATCTGGCTTGGATCCATTAGTATTTAAAGACGTTGGCATTGGAAATGGCTCCTTCCCCTTCAATGAGGCTGCCATTTCAAACATCTTCTGCATGTCCTCTGGTGACACTTTACTCATCATATCAGTAGCAGTTTTAAGCATCTCGGGTGTCATAATGGGAGGAACTGCCCCATTCCTAAAGCTGTCAGGATTTATACCAACTGAACCACCATTAGCAGATGGGTCATCTCCGTGAAATGAGGAAGCCATATTAACCACTCTCTGAAGTTCTTCAGCTGACATTTTGCCCATCATGTTTGCTGCAGTCTTAACCATGTCAGCAGACATCTCTCCCGAACTTCCAGGAAATAAAGTAGCAAGAGTATTTGGATCAGTCTTTGAAATGAAATTCTGGAATGACCTGTAAATAAACATATAGAAAGAGTCAAATCATACTATCACTGTAACAGCATCATTGTTCAGTTAAAGAATAAGAGCGTGTTTGAATGTTCTACTAGAAAGCCCTTTTGGAGGTAAAAAGAGGTTTTACAATAATGTTGCCAAACACATAATTGCTTCTCCGTAAGACGCTTTCAGCATAAAACAGCTTCTATTAAAACCACTTTTTGGAGTATAGTGCATCCAAATGCGCTCTAAGATATCAAATGCATACTTCATTAATGTCATGCAAGGTTTTAAAAGGCCTTTTTAAGATTCAAGGCAGTGAGGCGAGATGTAAGCTCAAGGTGCATTGAGGTCTAAGTGTCATTTAGAAATAAAATAACAAAAATATAACATAAAGTGAAATATTTTTCAATAAAAACAATAAACAAATTAATCAGCTTACCATGATTTAATCTAAAAGACTAAAACTCAACAAGATCTTCATTAAACTAACAAAACTAGTATTAATAAATTATACATGATGCAAAAACTTCAATGAATTATAATAATTCAACTACCTAGTTATCATTTTTTCCGTATTATACTCGTACTATATCCATATATATGAATTAATAAAAAATACTTCCATTTTCCAAATAATTTTCAAACCTACAAAAAAATACTTGTACTTTTGAGGTAAAAAATATTACATACGAATAAATATTCCGGTATAATCATAAATGACTGACAATAAATATTCCGGTATAATCATAAATGACTGACAATAAATATTCCGATATAATCATAAATGATTGACAGTAGATATTTATTATCACAATACAATAACATTGATAGAAGTAATAACAAAATATATTTAAATTATAAAGATTGTATAATTTATTAAAATAATTATGATTTTCATTTCTCGATTCATACCACTAAATAAAGAAATTTTCACAATAACTATATTAAAATATATAGATTAATTATTTATTAATACAATTATTTAATTATAAAACATATAGTAAAAGAGAGGCTAAAAATGAATTTTTAAGATCACATGAAAATACTTGTAGTTAAAACTTATAATTTGAAATGAGCAAAGAAGAGTCTTATTTGTCATGTCAAGACCACACTAAAAAAAATTGTGTTTAGTGTTAGAAGCTAATTTATCTTGAATTATGAACCATTTATATTAAATATATTATTGATATTTTATATTATTATGAAAAAATCATATAACATCTTAATATATTTATTAAAATATATGCATATTATTACCTATTTTTGACATCGTATACTTCAGAATTAAACGAATCATTATATATTTTCGTATGTTTACCGTACCAATATTTATGCTGACTTTTTGACGTATTTTTATATAAAAAGAAACGTATTACATCTGTTGTACATTTTTCCAAATAATACACACTCCATATTTTGCTAACTATGAATTCAAGATAAAAGCAGAAAATATTCATAGTAAAATAAATAAAAAATATTTTAAAAGCCAAAAAGGAGCAAAAACAAAAAACAAGCAGTGAAACAGAGAGTTACTTCTCTGTCGGCAATCCAATAAAGAAAAAACTAAGGGAAGGAGACAAGAAAATAAGGGAAAAGAATGTCCGAGCAGGAATTATAGAGAATTGATTGAAATTATCTTCCAAAATAGAAGGAAAAGAAACCAAGAAGTAAAAAACAATTACAAGGTCATCAATGGATGCATTTAACCGATATCTAACTGTTGTGGAACTTCTTGTTCATGGACTGCTTATAACATGTTATGATAGTAAACTTCCTCATGTTAAGATCTAGACATTAGCTTTTTGTAATATGATAAATGGCTCACTTAAGTCAAATGAAAAACCTCCATGAATTTTGTATGAAAAAGTTACTTTAGATGTGTAGAACATTTAAGGTTGTAAGATGATTTTGAGTCAAATTCTGGGAAGATACTAACCTAATAGTTTCTGGATCATCTTTTAAAGCCTGTAAACACTCTGATTCGGTTGAAGAGACACCAACATTAGCCCCACTTTGAATCTTAGAAATGACATTAGCTTTTTGTACTTGTGCAGATGAGCTTTTATGATCACCGGATGATGGAGTCTCACCTTCTTCATTTATCTCTTCAATTATTAATCCTATAGAAAATCAAATTAGAAATGTTTAAAATACAAAGTCATGCACATAAACGCTAGGGGTACACATATCAAAGGATCTAAAAGACAATGTAGGCTAAAAAAGATAGCAAAATGAAAATAACGCACTGCTCTGCAAAGGTCTGCCACCTTCTTTAGCCAATCCCTCCTTTGCATCCCTGTCAAAAGAATAACCACCAAAACAAAATGCCTAAGTTTCATTTCCATTGCAAATGACTTGCTAAATGCTAAAATGTCAAATGAATAGAAAGTCGCAACACTGATTCCAAATTTGTGGCTTGCTTAAACAAAGAAAATACTTAATGGTGAAACAATGTAAGCATGTACATTGAGAAAAGGTGACATATTTTAGACCACAAGGAAAATCATAACAGCTAATATTGCATTCAACGTTTACAATCTCTATTAGCACATTCCAGATAGTGTAACCACATTTTATCATACCAAAAGCACCTTCAGGCAAATTGTGCAATCTAGGGTGCTCCAGCATTAATAGAAAGTTTTGGCCAGTAATAAGTATGAATTCAGATAGGTACACTCTAAATTAGTTTGACAACAATCAAAATGGACAAGATAAAACACCTCAAGACATCTGCTATAGTTTCTTCATCAGGAGAAACTTCATGTGCAATGCTAAAATCAGAAACCGCATCCTGACACATGTAGGAAGACCATAAGAGATGCAAACAGGTCTGCAAGCTTGTAAATTAACAGAAGAAACGAAAAAAAATCTTCAGTGACAATGCATAGAAGTACATAAACACACTCACTTCGAATCGACCTAATTCTTTGTATGCTTGACCTCTCCGATAAAGAGCTTTGACATTTTTCTCATCATATGCCAACACCTGAAGTAATTGAAACAGAAGTTTAAGATAGAGGTAAAAGACTAAGAATCAGCAGGCAGTCCGATGAAGAATGTAGCATAACAACTCATTTGCATATATAAATATGTCCAAAGGAACAGCGCTCAATTTGAAAAACAGGTACTTGCATGCAAGAAAAGAAAGTGAGTGAAAAAAGTTTGCTGACTTCATTGTTTCCTTTGATACCATCATCTTATGATGCTCAAGGGCATTCATCAAATTCAAAGTTAACTATTAATATCATAAGGATGAGGTGGAAAGAGAAAAGTTGAGCTGTGTGTACCTCTGAACCCTCCTCAATACATTCATCATACTGTCTTGTTTTCAGGTAGCATGACATCAAGTTTAGCGAGCATGCCATCATAAGTGAACTGCCTTTGGATGATGGAACATTTTTTAGGTTCTTCTTTGCCTATAATTCAGGATCTCACTTAATAAAAGATGATTATAATAAGTCCAACCGCCTTTTTCTTATCAAAATGAATGCCAAAGAGACAGTAAAACTCACAAGCAAATACTTTTGCAGTGCATCATTGAACCTTCCCTGGTTGTGAAGCTCATTCCCCTGCCAATTTGGTATATAAATACACATGTTTAGTACAAAACATAGATGATAGACAAGGAAAACATGTAAATAAATCGTCAATTAGGAAATTTTAATTTCAGGTATATATAAGCAAACCCCTGTTGAGACCCATTCTACAACACTTGCAGGGTCTTAGAATAGTAGTTTGAGTCATAGCCATAGGACAAGTTTTATTTTAAGTGTGTAAACATCTTCCATTATACAGAAGTCTTTATTGAGCCAAAAATTATTTTTCAAATTGAGTAATCTTACTCTCACGTATTTTGTGAAAACTGAAGAATCTAGATCTACGATCTTAAGAAACCCATACAAGAGCCTTGTTTTAAGAGTTATCTTTACTAATGATCTCTAACATTTTAGTTCTCAACTTGCCTCCATTGTTTCAAGTTTTCAGGATGAAATTTTGCAATCATGGATAATTGACGATAACTAAAATTCCATAATACAAAATCAAAGTTGTACACATAAGAATCCAAAGAGATTTCACTTAATGGTAAGATGCATCTTAATTACATCTAAGCATATAGGATATGTATAACCCAAAAAATGTCTCCCAATAGAAGAACCATGTTAGAAAAAATAAAATGCGAAAAAGTTCAACTCTGGTAATCCATTTTAACAGACAGTCAGGAATCCTTTGAACATATGAAAATGAGGTTCAGGTGACTGAACTGTGACTCTTACATAATATCCCTGGAACCTCTAAGATCGATCCTATAAGATCCCGATGGGCCATCTTATATATGTAGGTAGCAATCTCTATTACTTGTGCACATTTAAAAGAATGTTCTGACATGGATAAACATAGAATTCTTAAGAGGCTCATAAAACAAAGAAAATGCAGATAAAAAATGTAAGAATAAAGTTTCATATCCATGTGAATGAACGTAAGATGAGTTCAAATTCATTTCAGCAGCACTAGAAGGCCAAAAATTCATTAAGCCTTCTAAGATGGAATAGAATGTGATTAAACAAAAATTTCCATTAATGAATATCACGGTAATACTATAGGAATAGTCCTAAGACTCTCTATGACCTTTTTTATTTTTTATTTTAAAAAAAAACCAACAACATATTATATTTATATCATAAATAGTTACAGAATTACAAATTGCAGACCAACAATCCACTCAAAAGAAAACATCAAAGTGTAAGATAGTCTATCCTTTACATAACTCCTAATAATTAGCATAAACAAATTCCCCAATAAATATTAATCTTTCAACTCTTTAGATGGATTTAACAAATATGTTATTAGATGGTAAAAGAATACCTGTTTTTTCAGCACTTGTGCTGCATTCAACTCATATGTAACTTGGGCATCAACACGAGAACGCATAGCTGCTATCTCTTCAGGTGTTGCATTAGCCATCTTTTCACCAATCTCGGCCATGTCCTCTGGACGAGCATGCTTCAACTGTTCTGCAGCTTGCTTTAGGTCTTCAGGCCTCATACTCTTCATGCCCTCTGAGGCCATCTTCATCAAATCTGGATTAGCCATCATCTACAAACACCAAAAGCACATGATCACCGTAAACAGTGAGAAAACTATTTAACTAGCACTAAAACAAAGATCTTTGTATGCCTAATATTAAAACTGTCAAACGTAATAGTTGAATTTACCAAAGCACCTGCACGGTATAGTATTTATCTTTTCAAAGCCTTTCCCCGGCACCATAACTGGATTGGGTGTCCACATAACATGCAAACCAAAGGACTGCTAATGACACATGCAACTCTACGATTTCAGCATTTCTCATGCATTCACAAATCATTAAAATGGTTCTAGTTCGTTATCAGTTTTCTAGTTCTTTATCGATTGCTTTTGAAATTGTTCACCAAATTCACGGACAAAACTTGTTTGCGAAAGAAAACAAAGAACAATGTTAAGCAAAACCCATAGGCAATTAACGAGGAAAAGTTCAAAAATATAAAAGAGAAACAAAATCAGATACATGTCAGAAAGAGAGAGAGATTAAAAAAAAAGCAACATGCAAATCCTCAACTAAGATATAAATCACCAAAAGAGAGAGAGCATAATTGGAAATTTAAAGAAGATGGGCAATGGGTTCAGACCTGTTGTTGAATCCTGGCGAAATCAGCAGGTGACATCCGACTCATCTGCTCCTGAGCGAGCCTGATCATCTCTGGATCCATCATCATATTCATCTCTTTAACTATTATAGGTCTATCTTCAATCAACTCAATTAAATTAGCAAAGAAACTTAACCTAATCTTCCCTCAACTTCTTCTTTAACGATATTTGACTTCTTGATCTGCAGGAATTTCAATACAAAATCAAAAGAGAAAGATCTGATAGTTTTGGGATTATAAAATGGAATTGACCGAAAAGAGAGTCCGAGTGTAATAATGAAATTAGATGGATCAACTTTAAATTGGAATTTGGAAGTGGAAGAGAACAAATTTAGAGTCTGAGTATGGAAGGTGCCGGTAGCCTACCAATCCTGAATAATGAGAAGAAGTCGAATATGCGAGCTGCCGTTGTGTATTGCAATTTAGGTCCTACTTTTTTTTTAATTCCAAAAAAATAAAACGTAAAGTCTACCAAAATTCACAATTCTTTAACTAGAATTTCATACCTTATATATCCTTACATTTAACTCACAAACTCGCTGATAATATTCATAATTTAATTTAAATTAATTTAAATGCATTAAAACTTTGACATATGGCTGATTTTGGGAAGGAAAACTCGCTGATAATATTCATAATTTAATTTAAATTAATTTAAATGCATTAAAACTTTGACCGGCTGATTTTGGGATGGAAAAAATAAAGAAAACTCATAAAATAGAATTAAATTTGTAAGGACTATAAATGTTAGTTATTTTCATGAATAAAATATTTATCTATAAATTTATTTTTAAGTCCACTACAAGTCTATCAAAAAAAGTCAAAAAAATGCTTAAGTTTTAGATAAATACAATATATAGAATTACATGTATGTATTTAATAGCACATGCTTATAAATTTAAAATTATTTTTAGTGCTAAAATATTAGATAAGATATACTATAAATTATAGATGAAATCTTTAACATAAAATCAATTTTAAAAGAACTCTTCTTTAAATATGAGTCTTCTTAATTAGTGAGTATTACGAAATCTATTTGTAATAAAAAAAATATTTATCAATCATATAAGAGTTCTTAATTAATGAGTATTACTAATCCTATTTGTAATAAAAAATATATTTATCAATTACATATGATTAAATGTTTTAATTTTTCCTATAAATAAAACCCATTGATCATTGTTTCAATCAATCACACAGAAGCATTATTCTATTCTTCTTAATTTCTTTATCTTGTTTTACAAATATAAGATCATAATTCTGTAAGTTTTCTTATTTAGTTAATCTATCAAATATTGGTGTTTATGTTTGATTGATTAATAAGTCTAATTATTTTATGATATTTTGATAATATGTTCTTATGGCTTCTTTATTTTTGTTCTTAAATTGTTAGATCAAATAATTGTTTTAGTTATATCATAGTTATTTGATTTGATTATTAATCTTTAAAGAAGCTATTTTTATTGAACTTGTGCTTGATCTTTTTGCTCTAGGATTTATTAGTTGATTTAATTTATGTGGTATATGTTTTGAATCATCTAGTTAGGATTATTCATTATTAAATCTATTCTAGAACACACACAGGTATTTGTGTTTTTGTGCTAACCATTTTGCAATTAATTTGAGAATGTATCTGATTGGTTGGAATCTTATTAGAACGTTGGTATGGAAACCATTCACGCTAATATTAGAAATTGTGAAAACAAAGTAGGGGCTCGTAAGTAAAGTACATTGAGACAGTATCCTAGGGAGGGTAGCATAAGATCGAGTTTGTACTTGAACATTTGATTTTCATAGTGGAAAGTTAGGTAGTCCAGTGGGCCGGTGGTTTTGCTCTAGGGTCATGGTTGTGTCCTAGGTTGTTTCCAATTAAAAATATCGTGTGTTATTTTTTTATTTCAGCACTTATTTTTACACACGATTGCATGTCTAGTCGCTTTGTTTAGGTTATTAAATTATAAATTGGTAAAAATTAAAAATAACATATCATCCCCTCTAGGTTAATTAGGTCCGTAATTTATAAATTTTCAATTGATATATGAGACAACACTAGATATACTTAGTGTTAGTCTTACGGATTTTTATCATGGATTATTCTTTTTAGGATTCTAGCTAAGATGATGAGAAACTTGAATATTCTTTTCTCTCAAAACATAATGTTAAAGTTCTAAAGAATTATTATGTAAATGTCTTAGAGTCATAGAAAAGAATAATTGTTTAAATACAAAAATAGAAAAAATTAAATGAACAACTTGAGGCATATAAATTTTTTTCTAATAAATTAAATAAGTGAATAATATTTTGCAATAACAAAATAATGCTTTGAATTTGAGTCTTGTAAATTTGAAAGAAGAAAATAATAAGTTTGTTAAAGATAATAAAAAACAAGTACAAGAGCTCAAAGATCATGTGAAGTAGTGAACAAACTTACTATTGGAGCTAAACACTTAGATACAATATTGAGCATTGGTAAGTTACATGATGATACACATGACTTTGGTTATAAGGATAGAGTTTCACACCTTTAACATCAAAGATCATATTTGTAAGGACTTTAAACTCTACTACTATTGTTACTACTTATACACAAAGAACTATTATACATATGGTAGAAATAATTGTTAATTTTGTGACTATTTGTCATCATTGTGGTAGGAAATATCGTATAAGACTAAAATATAGATTTTTGAGTAATGCTTTGAATTTAATAATTATTTCCATGTTTGACGTAGTAGGATCCATAAAAATTATCCATCTACATCATATTCAAGAATGAATGAAAATTATAATAATATGTTCAAAAAATTTACTATGAAGCGTGAAATCTTAGGCTTAAAGAAGTAAAAAAAAAATTAATATTTTTAATGCTAGGGAATAATATGTATGCTCCTATTAATATGGTGTGCATCGAACCCATATTAATATAACGTGTGTATATATATATATATTAGAAAATGTTGGGAAAAATATATGGTTGTAAAGAAATAAATTTCACACACCCAGGATAATTTCCCAAATCAAAATAAAACAAAAATGACATCAAAATTTTGCGTGGAAAAACCTTTCAAAAATGAAAGTAACAACCACGGGACCCGTAGGCCACTTAAACTTCAACTATAATAAGATGAGATTACATACTTCACCTTTAGGTGGATCTCTCACAAAAATACAACAAATATGTATCTTCAATTTATGGGTAAAACTTCACAAATTGACTCTCTTAATTTTTCCTCTCAAAAACTCTCTCAGTTTTCTTTTTCCTCTGCTTCTGATCTATTTTTCTATTGAGATGAAGCAAGGCTTTTATAGAGCCAAAGCTCCATCCTTCTCTCCGGATTATATGGAGATATTTTTGAATTTTCTTTTCTTTTCTTCTTTTTCTTTCGGCGCCACCCACTTTTGAATGTTTCCTTACCTTTTTTTTCTTTGCTGCTGGCCCACATTAGTTGGACCAAAAAATCTCCCCCTCCATCTTATGTGGGACATAGCTCTTCCACACCTGAAATCTTTCTACATATAGCAAGCTTTTCTCTAGTCATGGTCTTTGTCATCATATCTGCCCCGTTATCATTGGTGTGAACCTTCTCAACTTCCAGTAGTTTATGTTCCAACACATCACGAATCCAATGATACCTTACATCGATGTGTTTGGACCTTGAATGGAAGGTTGGGTTCTTGCTAAGATGAATTGCACTCTGACTGTCGCAATAAAGAACATAGTTTTCTTGGTTCTGATGCAATTCTTGTAGGAACTTTTTCATCACAGGATCTCCTTACAACCTTCAGTGATTGCAATGTACTCTACTTCTGTGGTACTTAAGGCAATACACTTTTGTAATCGTGATTGCCATGAAATAGCTCCCCCTCCAAATGTTATTCGGTACCCAGATATAGATTTTCTCGTACCTACGTCGCCAGCCATATCTGAATCTGTATATCCTTCTAATACATGTTTATTATTACCAAAGCATAAACAATGACTGGAGGTTCCTCTGAGATACTTGAGTATCCATTTGATAGCTACCCAATGTTCCTTTCCAGGATTTGATAGGAATCGGTTCACAATGCCAACAACATGTGCAATGTCTGGTCTGGTGCATACCATAACGTACATTAGACTGCCAACTGCTGATGCATAAGGCACCTTGCTCATCTCTGATTTCTCCTCCTTACTTGAGGGACATTGACTCACATTAAGTTTGAAATGGCTTGCAATTGGACAACTAACAGGTTTAGCTTTGCTCATGTTGAATCTTTCAAGAACTTTTTCAACATACCATTTTTGGGAAAGCCAAATCTTTTGCTTTTGCCTGTTGCGGGTAATCGTCATGCCAAGACTCTGCTTGGCAGTCCTAAATCCTTCATTGCAAAGGACTTGTTGAACTTCTTCTTTAACTTGTTAATCTTGTCAATATTTTGACCCATAATTAACATATCATCAACATAATGCAAAAGAATAATAAAATCACCATCAGAGAATTTCTTGATGAAGACGCAGTGATCAGCCGTCGTTCTGTTGTATTCATTTTTCTCCATGAATGAGTCAAACTTTTTGTACCACTGCCTTGGTGCTTGCTTCAGACCATGCAAGCTCTTCTTTAGTTTGCATACCAACTTCTCTTTGCTTTTGACTTGGAAACCTTCGAGCTGCTCCATATAGATTTCCTCATCAAGATCACCATGTAAGAATGCAGTATTTACGTCAAGTTGTTCAACCTCCAGATTAAGACTAGCTACAAACCAAGAACAACTCGGATTGAAGACATTTTAACTACTGGTGAGAATATTTCATCGAAGTCAACACCTTTCTTCTGCACGAATCCTTTCACAACCAATCTTGCTTTGTAGCGTGGTTGCGAGCTACCTTCTTCACTTTTGATTCTGTACACCTACTTGTTCTTGAGAGCTTTTCTTCCCTGTGGTAGTTTCATCAAGTCAAATGTATGGTTCTCATGCAGAGATTTCATTTCTTCCTTCATGGCTTTAAACCACTCAGTCTTATGCTGATCAGTGATAGCTTCGTCATAACTCTCTAGTTCTCCCCCTATAGTGAGCATCACATACTCGTTAGGAGAATATATACGACTTAGTTGTCATACTCGGGTGGACCTCCTTGTCTATACTTCTGGTTGGATTTCTTCAGAAACTTGTTCTGGTTCTGAACTGCCAGCTGGTGGATTGACATCATCAGTATCTGGTGTAACTCCCCCGTCATCAGGATTTATTGGTGGAGAGATTGGGTCCAGATTAACTGGAATTTCATCTGACTGTGGTTTCTCAGATTTCTCAAAATCCTCGATTGTTTGGTCTTCAAGAAATACCATGTCTCTGCTTCTGACAATCCTTTTGCTAATAGGATCCCAAAGTCTGTAGCCAAATTCTTCATGGGCATATCCCATAAAGATACATTGTTTCGCTTTTCCATCCAACTTGGACCGCTCATCTCTTAGGATGTGAGCAAATGCTCTACAATCGAATACTTTCAAGTGTTTGTAAGAAACGTCTTTCCCCGTCCAAACTCTTTCTGGTACGTCGTAGTTCAGTGGAACTGATGGAGAAAGGTTGATTAAATCAACTGTTGTCCTCATTGCCTCCCCCCAAAATGAGTTTGGCAGTTTTGCATTTGAGAGCATACATCTGACTCTTTCACAGATGGTTCTGTTCATTCTCTCTGTGACACCGTTGTGTTGAGGTGTCTTTGGTACTGATTTTTCCAACCTGATGCCAAAACTTTTACAGTACTCCTCGAATGGTCCACGATACTCACTACCATTATCTGCACGTACACATTTCAAACGTCTGCCAGTTTCTCTCTCCACTTTTACATGAAACTGCTTGAAAACTTCATGCACTTGATCTTTAGTTTTCAAAGCAAAAGTCCATACTTTTCTAGAATAGTCATCAATAAAGTCACAAAATAATGAGCACCTCTTAATGACTTACAACTCATTGTACAGACATCTGTGTGTATTAAATCTAGAATATTTTCCTTTCTAAATGGTGCAAGACTAAGAAATGCAACTCTATGTTGTTTTCCCATAATACAGTCAACACAAGTTTGCAAGGGTGTACCTTTCATTCCTGGCAAGAGCTCATTTTTGGAAAGAATTCTGAGACCTTTTTCACTCATATGACCGAGTCGCTTATGCCATAGCTCGGTAGGAACTTCTTTCCTTGTGGTATTTACTTCTCCTCTACACAGTCTAGCTTCTATGATGTAGAGTGATGTATCTTTCTTGCCTTTAGCTATTACCAGATTGCCTTTGGTGAGCTTCCACTTTCCTTCACCAAAATAATTATTGTATCCATCATCATCAAGCATACCGATAGAGATTAAATTGAGGCGGATATTAGGAACATGCCTCACATCTTTCAGAAGTAATCTGCATCCAAGATTAGTCTCTAGATAAATATTTCCAATGCCGAAATTTTTTGATGCATTATCATTTCCCATCCTCACACGTCCAAAATCACCTTGAGTGTAGGTTGAGAAGAATTCCCGTCATGAGGTGACATGATAGGAAGTGCCTGAGTCAACTACCCAAGTAGTGTCTTGGCATGCAAGATTGACATAATCAGCATCTTGAACAATGACAACTTCTTCAGTGACAGTTGTGGTGTCATTTGTTCGGGTTTCTGCTTCCTAATTTCTTGATTGTTCCGCCTTTAACCTTCTACATTCTCGAATGAAGTGTCCAGGCTTGTCGCAATGATGACACTTCTTGTCATACCTTGATCTAGACTTCGACCGTCCTCTTTGTTGACTTTGGTTACGGGGATTTCTACTTTTACTTCTCCCGTTCCATTCTCGCTTGCCTTGTTTCTGCATGACAAGTGCTTCAGTGTCAGGAGTATATCCTTCATCTTTTCGTCAAGACTCTTCATTTAAAATTCTATCTTTTACCATATCCATGGTAAGCTTGCCATTAGGAGCTGAGTTGCTAACTGATACAACTAGAATATCCCAACTTTTTGGTAGAGAACTCAACATCAAAAACGCTTGTAGCTCATCGTCTACAACCATCTTCATAGAGTTGAGTTGATCTACAATGCCTTGGAACTCACTCATATGTTCTGATACGCTGCTTCCATCTTTATACTTCAAATTGACTAATCGTTGCATCAGATTAGCTTTATTCTGTACGGTTGTCCTCGCATATATTTTCTCCAACTTTTGCCAAAGAACGTAAGCATCGTGTTCATTAGCAAAATTTTGAAAAATGCTTTTGTCGATCTATTGTCTGATTTAAGCAGCACAGTTTCGGTTCAGAACAGCTCATTCAATGTCTACATCGATTACTTCTTTCTCCTTCGGTATTATAATTGGCTTCCATAGATCTTTAATGTATAAAAGATCCTCCATCTTCGGCTTCCAAATTGCATAATTAAATGCGGTCAACTTTATCATATTACCTGTGCTCTCCTACATTTGAATCGCCAATCAACTGGTTTCACCAAGCTTGGTACTTTTTTGACGATGAATAATATCGATAAATAGTGTTGCTAAATAGTACTATGTGAATAGTACCTCCCAATAGTACTATATGAATAGTACTTCCCAACAGTACTATGTGAATAGTACCTCCCAATAATACTAGGTGGATCTTTAACAAAAATATAACAAATATATATCTTCAATTTGTAAGTAAAACTTCATAAATTGATTTTTTTAACTTTTTTTCTCAAAAACTCTCTCAGATTTCTTTTTCCTCTACTTCTTATCTGTTTTTCTATTGAGATGAAAAAAAGTTTTTATAGAACCAAAGCTCTATCCTTCTCTTCGGATTATATGAAGAGATTTTTGACTTTTTCTTTTCTTTTTTTCTTTTCCTTTCCACACCACAATGTTTTTTTACCTTTTTTTTCTTTGCTGTTCACACACGTTAGTTGGATCAACCGAAAAAGCTGTGGGATATATATATATATATTGCATAATTTATATATATATATATTGCATAATTTAGATATATATATATATCAAAAACAAAATAACAAAGAAACAGCATGGATGATATATATATATACGAGACAAAGAGGCGTGAGAGATTAAAGAAGAGAGAGGGATAGGTTTTATATTTTATATATATATATATAGGGAGAGAAGGAAAAGAGCGACAGAATTGGAGAGAACAAAAAAATAAATCAAACAGAGAAGGGGAAGCTGTCAGCGAAGAAAAAAATAAAGAGAAAACTTACGACGACGGAAAAGAAAAAGAAAAAGAAAACGTGGGAGAAGACTTCTTTTTGCTATTCAATATTTTTTTAGATTCTTAGCATAACATTAGGTTAATTTATTTATATTTAATTTAATTTTTAGTATGAATTAATTTATTTTTATTTTTAGAAAAAAATATAATTTAATTATAAATTATGTTTGATTTTTTATATTAATTCAAATTATTTTTCTCTTGTCTCATTTATTTTTAGTTTAACGCTTTTAATTAACTACTCATTAATTAGATGATTTTAGTCTTGTGCCTTACTATTAAAAGATAAAATTATATGATAGATTTGAAATATTTTGGTATAGGTAAATATAGAAATCGAAAGACTTGTATGAATTTATATAATTTTAAAAATTATTGATTTTAATGTTTTCTTGTTTTATTAAATTGCATATTCTTATGTAAATTAATGAACAAGATTATTTCCAATTAACTATCGAAAAAGATTTTTGGATATTTTTGGATATTGTTAACCAATAGAGAGAATTAAATTCAATTACCTAAATGAGTAAAACATAACGAGGGATTAAGTGAAATTGATTTCCTAGAAGTTTTCTTTCCATAAATTTGATTTTTGAACAATATCTTTATTTTCTTTTGCATTTTCTTTAATTTTATTTTATTTTAAATTTCAAATACAACAATTTTAGTGACTTCTCTAGATAAAATTGAGATTATCATAATTTTGGTATTTGTCAAAAATAAGTTATCAATCCTTGAGGACGATACTATTCTTATCACTTTATTATAAAACTACGATATTATACACTTGTAGTTTTTACCGATCAAATTTTTGACACCATTTCCAAAATATTTTCTCAAATTTTAAGGTAAGTTCATGGTTTTTCAGACTTAGATGGAAATGATTTATGTAGTTAAAAGAACAAACAAAACTTATGTAAAATAAGGCTCAATGAGGGTTAACTATGAGAATACACCATGCAATGATGGTGTGATAATTAGGACGGTTGGGAAAGCTTTTTGGTTGTGACAAAAAAATTGCCTATATCATTTCTCTAATATTTGATATTAATTAAGATTTCGCCTCAATGATCCATGAACGGATTCTAGAGCAAAACAAGTTTGAACTTTCCTAACCGAGTTAATTCAACTCCTTCTCTTCATAGACAAAATGAAGTAGAGTTTAATTCACTATGTGCTTAATTATTTTCAAGGACAAAGATTTAAATAAAAGTACCCATAAAACTCTAACTAACATAATAGCAGATTTTGAAAAAAAATTCTCAAAACCATCATCAATCACAAATGTGAGAATCATAGCAAATTCAATCATACTCAAATACATGCTTGATAAGATAATTCAACAACTCAAGACTATAGGAGTTGACACCCCTAAACTTAAACTAAATAATGTCCTCATTGTAAATTTAAAAGTGAGACAGATTAAAGAAATGAAAGGAATTTCCTTGGTTTTATAGTGGATCCGCATTTTTAGTAATTTTTAGCTCTTTATTCCTGCAAAATAAATCAACATCAAAATCCAAATTATTCAAATAGATAATAATAAAATAAAAGGACAAAATAAAGTTTTATGGGCTGCCTCATATAAACACTTATTTTATAGTCTACAGCCAGACTTTTCAATCTTCATCAATTAGGATTTCGAAGAGAAATAAATGTGTAATTCCTCTCCACTTGTTCTCTATAATAGTGCTTTAATCTTTGACCGTTAACTCTGAATATATTTCATACCTTGTCCTTCAAGTCTATTGCTCTAAAAGTGGAAACTTTGTCAATTGTATAAGGACTTGTCCATCTTGATCTTAACTTACCCGGGAAGAGTTTTAGTCGTGAATTAAAAAGTAAAACATGTTGTCTTGAAGCAAAATAACGCCTAAGAATCTGTTTGTCATGCCACTTATTTGTCTGTTCTTTGTAGATCTTTGCATTTTCATAAGCATCATTCTAAAACTCATCCATTTCATTCAATTGAAGAAGTTCTTTCCCCCTACTACCTTCAAATCAAAATTAAACTTCTTTACAGCTCAATAAGCTTTATGCTCCAACTCAACAGGGAAATGACATGCTTTTCCAAACACTAATCGATAAAGAGACATCCCTATAGGTATTTTAAAAGTTGTACGGTATGCCCACAAAGCATTATCAAGCTTCTTTGCCCAATCCTTTATATTGGTATTGACCATCTTCTCAAGGATATTCTTGATTTCTCGATTTTAAATCTCATCTTGGCCATTAGTTTGAGGATGATAGGCAAGTGTTATCTTGTGTTTCACACCATATTTAGAGAGAATGTTATCAAACAACTTGTTGCAAAAATGGGTCCCTTTATCACTAATAATAGCTCGTGGAGTACCGAATCTTGTGAATATGTTCTTATGTAGAAATTTGAGCACTACCTTTGCATCATTTGTTGTTGTAGCAATTGCCTCCACCCATTTTGACACATATTCAACTGCTAACAAGATATAAAAAAATCCAAAAGATGGAGAAAAAGGACCCATAAAATTAATTCCCCAAACATCAAAATAACTCTATTTCTAAGATATTTTTCAATGGTAGCTCCTAACGCCTTGAAATATTTCTCATACGTTGGCACCGATCATAAGTCTTCACCAAAGTATAACAATCATGAAAAATAGAGGGCCAAAAGAAAGCACTTTGAAGTACCTTAGTTGTTGTTCATGTTACTTCAAAATGTCCTCCATATGATGAGGAATGGCTTACATCTCATCTTCAGGTACACATTGTCGGATGATTTGATCAGGACATCTTTTGAAAAGCAAAGGTTCATCCCAAAAATAATATTTCACATCATGCAAAAAATTCTTACGTTAGTTGTAAGTAAGATCTGGTGGCAATACCCTACAAGCTATGTAGTTTACAATATCAGCATACCAAGGAAGCTTGATCTCACATGCAAATAACTTCTCATCAGGGAATGTTTTTTGAATCTTAAAATCTGGTTTCACTTCCTCTTGCTCCAATCGAGAGAGATGGTTAACAACTAAATTTTCACTTCCTTTCTTATCTCGAACTTCCAAATCAAATTCTTGAAGAAGAAGAATCCAACAAATCAGTCTAGGCTTAGCATCCTTCTTACTAAACAAATAAAAAGTGTTGCATGATCAGTGAACACTATCACCTTTGTACCAATGAGGTAAGACCAAAATTTGTCACAAGCAAACACCACACCGAGCATCTCCTTCTCAATTGTTGTATAATTCAATTGGGCTTCAGTTATTGTTCGACTTGCATAGTATATGGCCCTAAACAATTTGTCTCATTTTTGTCCTAACACTGCTCCAATTGCAAAGTCACTTGCATCACATATGATTTCAAAAGGTTGACTCCAATCAAGTACACTCATTACTGGTGCTGAAATTAGTTTCTCCTCGATTACATTAAAAGCTTGCAAACAAACATCATCAAAGTGAAATGCATATTTTTTTTTGAATAAGATTATATAAAGGTTTAGAGAGTTTAGAAAAATCCTTTATAAATCTTTTATAAAATCCCGCATGTCCCAAAAAACTTTTGATTCCCTTCACATTCTTTGGAGGTGGTAGTTTTTTTATGGTTGCGATTTTAGCTCGATCAACCTCAATTCCTTTAGATGACACTTTATGTCCAAGCATAATCCCTTCTTGAACCATGAAATTACACTTTTTCTAGTTTAGGACAAGATTTTTATCTTCATATTTCTACAAAACAAGAGCTAAATTATGCAAACAATGATCAAAAGATGTACCAAAAATAAAAAAGTCATCCATGAAAATTTCCATTATATCTTCCACCATATAAAAAAAATAGCCATCATGCAATGTTGAAATGTTGCTGAGGCATTGCACAATCCAAAGGGAATCCTTTTAAAAGCAATTTTTTTAGGGGCATGTGAATGTAGTTTTCTCCTAATCTTTGGGGGCTATGGAAATCTAGTTATACCTCGAATAACCATCTAAGAAGCAATAATAGGGATATTCAACCAATCGATCTAACATTTGATAAATAAATGGAAGTGAAAAATGATTCTTCCTTATTGCTTTGTTCAACTTGCGATAATCTATACATACACACCAACCTGTGACTGTTCTTGTAGGAATAAGCTCATTGTTGTCATTTTTCACTACCGTCATTCCACCCTTATTTGGTACAATATGCACTCGACTTACCCATGAGTTGTCTGAAATAGCATAAATAATTTCAGCATTGAAGAGCTTCAAAATTTCAACTCTCATAACTTCCTTCATTGTTGGATTTAATCTTCTTTGGGGCTCAATTGATGGTTTGTAAGGTTCCTCCATTAGAATCTTGTGCATGCAAATGGATGGACTTATACCTTTTATGTCAGAGAGAGTCCATCCCAAGGCTGTTATATTCTCCCTTCACACATGTAGTAACTTTTCCTCTTCTTCAGGTGTAAATGATTCGGCAATAATCATTGGAAAGGAGTAATTATCACCCAAGAACGCATAGCAAAGATGCTCATGCAATTGCTTCAACTCTGGAGTTGTAGTTTGCTACATTTTTCTGTAGAGATTACAAAATCTATCTTTGTTACCATTGGCTCTAGCCTTTCCACTTCTGTGCTACATGATGTAACCTGCTGCAATGCTTCCAAGGAAAATACATAGTGGATAAATTCTTCACTAATAAAAGGTAAATCAGGTTCACAAACAATAGAGTTGTTGAAATTATAAGCAAGAGATAAAGTGGTGATACATCATTCTAGGTGATCAATCGCATATCTTCTTGAAAGGTTTTTACTACACATTGCTCAATGACATCTACCTGAAATCAAGTTCTTGGATTTTCTGGAAATCTAATAGCTTCGTAGATGTTGAATGTAACATTTTCCTTGTTAACTCACCCTTTTAAACATCTATTAAAGCCTTTCTCATCGCCAAGAATGGTTGGCCAAGAATTAGTGAGGCATCTTGGTCTTCATCCATATCTAACACCACAAAATCAACAGGAAAAATAAATTTATCCACCTTTACCAATACATATTCTATGATTCTACGTGGATACTTGATAGATCGGTCTGCTAATTGCAAATAAATTGTTGTTTGTTTCATTTCTCCAAGATCACATAAAACTTTCTCAAAAAATGAATTTCCAATAGTGAAAGGAAAAGTGAAACTCCCTAGATCTTTTAATTTTTGAGGCATTTTTTTTTTAAGAATGACACTACATTCTTCATAAAGCTTCACTGTTTCGAACTCCTCCAACTTTTTCTTCTTGGAAATGATGTCCTTTAGAAATTTGGCATCTGTTCCAAAACATCTACAAAAGAAATATTTATGTGAATTTTCTTAAAGATGTCTAAAAACTTAGAAAATTTCTTATCTAATTTTTGTTTTTGAAAGCATTAAGGATAAGCAATCATAAAGTAGAACAAAAGGAGATTGTTGATGATACACTAAAAGAGGCTGACATACCTCCATCAATTTCATTATATATATATCCCCACAGCTTTTTCTAATATATATATATTTAAAGAAATTTTAATTTTAATTAGATTTAAATAAATCTTTATTTAAATTTGAGAGTAATTAAATGATATGCTTCTAAAATTTTGGATCTTCATTAACTTCAAATCTGTAATAAAATTTAAATAATAATAATGAAGTCTAAATTCGATAAAAAAATAAATAAAATTGGACTAAAATTAAAGTAAAAAATGATAAATTATGCAAGTCATCAGGACTAATTATCATAATCCTATTATGCATACTACATCTTCATTTGGGATGAATGAGAAAAATACAACTAAGTCCAAGAACACGCCTATGAAACCTAAGTTTGTTGAGTCGTAACCCAATGATATAGAGAAACCAAAATGTAAGAAAATGTGGGTTAGAAAAGGTTATTTTTTCCTGGTCATTTGACCATTTTTTATTCCTTCATCTAGGTATTTTTGTTAGAGTGTTTAAATGACCCTAGGTGAGCAATCTTTGTTGTCTTCATTTTATTTATTAGTTAAACTTTTAAAAAAGGAGAAGTAGAATCCTTATTTGGCCAATAGGATATTGGACTTATTCAACACTTATAGACATATAACCTTATTTTTATGACTTAACTAATTTTGATATTTATTGTCAAAATTATAGAATAATTTTGAATTATGCACACACATATTCTTGTACATGTGATGATCGATATTGACATAAACTTATTCACACACTCACGAACACACATATATGTTATGCTTGAAGTTTATGAATTCTTTTAAAAGACTTTAGGACTTCAACTAATCTTGATTGTAAAATATGTTATGCTTGAAGTTTATGAATTCTCTTAAAAGACTTTAGGACTTCAACTAATCTTGATTGTAAAATTGTGTTGAGTTTTAATTCTTGTTTTTTAAAATTTTATTGTATGGAGGCACCTAGTATTGAGAGGGCTACCTACTGTGATGTGTGAAGCTACCATAATGAGCGGAGAGGGCTACCTCATAACTAGTATGAAAGTCATCATGCTAGGTTTATGGCTCGTGCAAAAAAAAAGGAAAGATTATGCAAAAAGTGACTACTTATAAATCTTGTACATTGAATGCACAAAAAAAAAAGATTCGATAGAGGTTAAAAAAATATCATTTACCTCATATATTAAATAAAGAAAAAAAATTTAAGTCCTCATTTAATATATATACTTTTTTTTGTGAGATTTAAGATTCAATTATAATTTTACATGATATGTGATATTCTTTTCCTTTTGAGTCTTTCTTGATAGGTCATAAATAAATTAATTAACATATTTGTGGAGTTTAAACATATATACTACTTTAAGTAAATATCAATATGTTATTATATGTGAGAAGTGTGTTTGTGTACCTCTTCTACTATACTTGTTTATTTACATGATAAATAATAAAATTGGAATTAAAAAATGACGAGTTCTCAATTGGTTATGTGCTCGTTTGTGATTAAATGAGTTTAATACCTTATGTGACTATTTATGAAAATTAAAAAAAATAGATTTTTTTTTCATTTACATCTTCTTTTTATTTATTACCTTTTTAATTGGTTTCTAAGTTAGAGAGTCATAGAACTTAGGGGGAGTTTAAAGCACATTGCACTTCTACATTACCTTACTTTTATATTATTGTATCTTTAGGAGGAGTTTAGCTCCATTGCTTTGTCTAATGCTTTGTCCTTCTCGTATGTCAAAAAGGGAGAAAGTATGTTTCACTTTCATATTTTAATTTGTTATGCATATAGAGGGATAATATATTTAATTATGCTTGATTGAAATGCATGCACTACATGATTAATCTTTACACTTCGCTTATTTCTATGTAAACTGAACTAATGTACAATGAGGCTTACATGTGAAGTTGTCATATGTTTTGTTTATGTCATTTCAGTTACTTACAAGCTTATCAAGCTGTAGTGAAGATGGATTTATCGGATCATAAGATAGTTCCACTATGGATTCTAGGAAATCATTGTATTTTATTTTATACCTATAAGTGTCATGTAGTAAGAGAGAGGTTTTCCACACGAAAATGCCAAAGGGGGAGTTTAGAAGGACTATGAGGGTTGGCTATTTTCGTGGACAAAATATTGATCTATAAATTTTTTTTAAGCCTATTATTAAGTCTATCAAGAAAATCTAAACAAATGCTCAAGTTTCAGATAATTATACTTTAGGTATATTTTTGATAACTACAACACATATGATTACATTTATGTATTTAATAGCACATGCTTATAAATCTGAAATTATTTTTAGTGCTAAAATATGGAATAAGATATGCTAAAATATTAGATAAGATATACTCTAAATTATAGATGAAATCTTTAGTATAAAAGATAGCATAAAATATATTTTAAAAAAACTCTTCTTTAAATAGGAGTCTTCTTAATTAATGAGTATTACTAATCCTATTTGTAATAGAAAAAATATTTAGCAATCATATAAGAGTTTTCTTAATTAACAAGTATTACTAATCCTATTTGTAATAGAGAATATATTTATCAATTACATAAGATTAAAGGTTTTAATTTTTTCTTATAAATAAAACTCATTGCTCATTGTTTCAATCAACCACACAAGAGCGTTATTCTATTCTTCTTAATTTGTCTCTTATTTTACAAATATAAGATCATAATTCTTTATGCTTCTTTATTTATTTAATATATCAAATATTGGTGGTTATGTTTGATTGATTAATAAGCCTAATTATTTTATGATATTTTGATAATATGTTTTTATGGATTATTCTTTATTTTTATTCTTAAATTATTAGAAAAAATAATTATTTTTTTCATATCATGGTTATTTGATTTGATTTGATTTTTAATCTTTAAAGAAGTTATTTTATTGAACTTGTGCTTGATCTTTTTGCTTTAAGATTTATTAGTTGATTTAATTTAATTGGCATATGTTTTGAATCATCTAGTTAGGATTATTCATTATTAAATCTGTTCTAGAACACACACGAGCACTTGTGTTTTTCTACTAACCATTTTGCAGTTAATTTGGGAACGTATCTGATTGGCAAGAAGCTTATTGGAACGTTGGTCTGGAAACCGCTTAAACTAATATTGGAAATTGTGAAAACAGAGTAAGGGCTCATAAGTAAAGTACATTAAGGTAGTATCCTAGGGAAGGTAACATAAGATCAAGTTTGTACTTGAACATTTGATTTTCATAGTGAAAAGTTAGGTAGTCCGATGGACTGGTGGTTTTCCTCTTAAGTCATGGTTATGACCTAGGTTGTTTTCATCTAAAAATATCGTGTATTATTATTTTATTTTTGTACTTTATTCTTATACACAATTTCATGTCTAAAAGTTTTGTTTATGTTATTAAGTTATAAATCTATAAAAATTAAAAATAATTTATTCACTCATTCTAAATTAATTAGGTTCATAATTTATAAACTTTCAAAATTTATTAATATTTACAATTTAATTTTAGTTAACTTTATTTCATAAATTTTTATATCATTATTCATTTTATTATTGACTTGTTTAATTTTCAAGACACTTATAAATTACAACTACAACTATCTTTGTGATAATTTCACACCGTGAAAATTGATATACATATTTAACTTCTCATTTTTGCATTGGTACGTGAAAATAAATATATAAATAATATTATTTTATATATAAAAGTTATTTAACATTATATTAAAAATACTTACATAATTTTATTTAATAAATAAATCAATTATAATTAGATATAAATATATTTAATTAATATTTTTTATTATTTTAAAAGTTAATCCTTAGTAAACTTAATAAGATCGAATTTAAATATTTTTATAAGTATTTTTTATTAAAAAAAATTTGATATCAATTGACTATTTTTTAATTTATATGACATATGATAATATTACCATAAAATGACTAATTTAAAATAAATATGGTCTATTTATAAATAAATTTGATTAAAAAATAATTTATGTTTATTGATTATTTTTTTAATTAATATGATATGTACATAATATTATTATGAAAATAATTAATTAAACACAAATATAAATTATTCATAAATAAATTGATTGAATATGATTCATTTATTAAATAAGTATATATTAAATAAATTATCACTCTTCAACGTCATTCAAAGAATTATTTAAAAATAAATGTAAAAGAAATTATTAAAATATATTATTTTTATAAAACATTTATGGGTGTAAAGAATGGGGAAAAAAAGGACACACGGTCTTGGACCAAGAGGTAGAGATAAAGGCCCTTTTATATACAAGAGAAGATATTGTAAAATATTGTATTTTTTTTTTAAAATGATATATTTATTGATGCACCAAATTAAGAACAATTTAAGAATTTAAAGAAGAGAGTGACGTAAGCTCCATTCAAATTAAAAGTAAGAGAATAATTCTCTTAAAATTCAATTACATCATATTATCATCCTCTAGTTGCCTAAATGCTATTGTTCACATCCATTCCTTACCTGCCCAAAATCTAAAGCCACGCATTCACTAAATGCCAAAATATCATAACTAACACTACTACAAAAAGGGGTATATAAGTCGATGTCTAAAGTCAGTTTTTGGTAAAAACTGACTTTTAATGAATTTAAAGTCAATTGTTCACGTCAACCGATGCTACGTTACGTGGATAGCGTCGGTTGTCCACGTCAACCGACGCTAGGTTACGTGGATAGCGTCGGTTGACGTGGACAACCGACGCTATCCACGTAACGTAGCGTCGGTTGACGTGGACAACCGACGCTATCCACGTAACATAGCGTTGGTTGACGTGGTTAACCGACGCTATCCACCTAATATATGCCCTAACATCTCATTTTGTACGCAGATTTCCAGTTTTCTTCTTCCTCTCCTTTCCTCACTCCCATTTTCTCCCAAAATCTTAACCGTGCGCCACCTTCGTTCTACATTTCCGGCCACCTCCAACCACCATTTGAACGGACGTTTGTAAGTTTTCTCTTCTCACAATATTATCTGTCAGATCTTTTTTTTTTTTTAGCAAAATGTTAAAATCTGTTTATGGGTATATTAGGAACAGCGTGAAATTTGTGCTAATTTATCAGCGTGTTAATTAGGAACATCGTGAAATTTGTGCTAATTTATCAGTGTGTAAATGTATTTCGTTAATT
Source organism: Hippophae tibetana (assembly GCA_037013495.1). Classification (NCBI taxonomy): domain Eukaryota; kingdom Viridiplantae; phylum Streptophyta; class Magnoliopsida; order Rosales; family Elaeagnaceae; genus Hippophae; species Hippophae tibetana. The sequence goes on from CM072810.1 coordinate 16,057,015, forward strand.
AGGAACAACATATTTTTGTATAAATTTTTGATTTAGTTATGTTTTTTTGTTTGCTTGTAATAATAATGTTTGAATTATTACTTGTATGTATTCAATAATATGTGAAATGTTTTGTGGGTTTGCTTGGATAAATTTATTTATACGTATAATTAATATTACTTTGTAATTATGATATAGTAACATGCTTAGAAATTAGAATCAACCGCGTGATTGGTTTTTATATATATATTCATGAAACATGAACTGCTTATTTTTTAATTTGTATATAAATGGTTTTGTAAAATGATTAAAATGATAACTATTTTGCATTATGTATGTTTTGATATATATTCTAATAATTAGGAAATTTATATATAATAATACATAATTAAGTAATATGTTTAATTAATGTCATTAATAGAAAATGGACAAATCTTGGATTTTAAAGTGTAGAATTGAGCAAGACTATATTTCTGGAGTTGAAAGTTTCATGGAATTTGCTTGTAGAACTAGTAATACTGGAAGTAGTATGATTCGATGCCCATGCGTTAAATGTAAAAATGAGCGATTTCATGAATTTGATGAGGTTAAGTATCACCTTATCCGTAATGGTATGCTATTGAGCTATAAATGTTGGTATTATCATGGAGAAAATATTGATAATACTCATGGAGAAAAGTATAATAAGAATGTGGGTGGATTACATACATCATATCATAATGTACAGACAGAAAATATGTTTCGTGGTGTTGAAGATGAATTACGCGAGGATGATCCCGAAACCTTTAATAAACTTATAGAAGATGCCGAAAAACCGTTGTATCCAAAATGCAAAAAATACACTAAGATGTCAGGATTGGTTCATTTGTACAATGTCAAGGCAAAACATGGTTTTTCTGACAAGGGATTCACAGAATTACTAACTCTACTAGTCGATATGTTTCCTGAGGGTATTGAATTGCCATCTTCAATGTATGAAGTGAAGAAATCTCTTAGTCGATTTGGCATGGAATATCATAAGATTCACGCTTGTCCTAATGATTGCATTCTTTATAGAAAAGAATATGAGACATTACATGATTGTCCTATGTGTAAAGAATCGAGATGGAAGCATGGTACAAATGAGAGTACAACACATAAGAAAGGGGTGCTTGCAAAGGTTCTTTGGTACTTTCCTCCGATCCCTCGCTTTCAAAGGTTGTTCAATAGTAAATATACATCAAAGATGTTGACTTGGCATTCAGATAATCGATCTGATGATGGGGTGCTACGTCATCCTTGTGATTCTCCAAATTGGAAAGTAGTAGATAATTTATCTCCTCAATTTTCATCTGATCCGCGCAATCTGCGTCTTGCCATTGCTGCTGATGAAATTAATCCACATAGTTCCCTCAGTAGTAGATATAGTTGTTGGCCAGTAATTATGGTAACATACAACCTTCCTCCCTGGTTGTGTATGAAAAGAAAATTCATGATGTTAACATTATTGATCTCAGGACCAAAACAACCCGGTGTTGATATTGATGTATATTTGCAGCCTTTGATAGATGATTTAAAGACGTTGTGGAATGATGGTGTAAATGTTTACGATGCATATAAAGAAGAATACTTTAACTTGAAGGGGGTTCTTTTATGGACAATTAATGATTTTCCTGCCTATGGAAACTTATCAGGACATGCAACAAAAGGTTACAAGGGATGTCCTATATGTAGTGATGGAACTTCTGCAAAGTATCTTGTTCACGGACGAAAGATGTCTTATAGAAAACAAAGGAGATTTTTTCCATCTGGACACAAGTTTAGATACCAAAAGAAACCATTCGATGGTGAAGAAGATCATGATCATGCAACTCGACCTTTGCGAGGTATTGAGATATTAAGGCAATTGAATGGGATGACATTCAAACGATATGGAAAGATGAAAAAAAAACTCACCAAGTCTGGGAAACGAAGGAGGTCAACTAATGAAATTGGTGAAAATGAAAAAGATTTTGAACCGAATGGTTGTCGGAAAAAAAATCAATATTTTATATTGTTGTAATAACTCTTGTATATATGTGTGTTCCTAAAATTGTCAATTAATTTATATTTCTCCACTTTTTGCAGATATTTCATGGATATTCAGCTTGTAGATCCAAATGATCCATTGGGGTATTTGAAAAGAAGGGGTTGGGCGAATATACCTGATGCTCCACTTAACCCAGATGATAGAATACCCGTTAAATTTGATGCTACTGGTAATCCACTAGGGGAAAATGGTCAACAATTGAAATCTTCTATTGGTCGACTGGCAAAGTCCAGTATACCAATCAATATAAATCATTGGTCTGAGGTTGCCGATGCAGAAAAGTTTAAAATATGGATAACCATTTATGTAAGTCTCTTATATTTTATAATCAATATATATATTATATATATTGATTGTATCTAATCTTTTGTACTATGTTTTTACAGAATTGTTACAAAGTCGATGACAATTGGCAGGGCAAGTGTTATAAGATTGCAAATAAGGCGTGGAAGGAATACAAGACTTCTAGATTGGCAAAATTTTATGTGTTTCCATATTTGGAAACACTTGATGAGAATGTGATATACAAAATCCTTGAAGGACACCCCTGGATTACACCTCAAGTTTGGAAAGGCTTTGTGGATTATAGACGTTCAGAAGAATTTCAAATTATTAGAGAAGATCACCATAATGTCCAAATGCGTAACATTCTTCCTAACCGTACTGGGAGGTCTTCAAATCCTGAAGTTAGATTTCGAATGGTATTATTAATTTGTCTTAATTTTATAAATATTTTTATATTAATTTTTCTCAATTTAATTTCATGTCATTGTTAATAAAATTTTCCTAATTTATGTAGGAAGCTGAATTGGGTAGACCTGTTACCCGAATGGAATTGTACATAGAAACAAAGACTCCCAAAACGAAGAATGCAAGACCGATGAGTCAACGAGGAGAAGAACAATTAAATAAGTTGGTTAGTAATTTCGTTTGATAAAAAGTCTGACTGATACTTAATAATTGATGTAATAATGAATGATATGTTTGTGTGCTTTATTATTTGTAGAGAGCTGTTCAAGAAAAACTATACAGGGATGAAATAATCGAAGAGCCTGGGAGAGATGCTTTATATCATGCAATCGGACACGATCATCCTGGTCGTGTTAGGGGAGGTAGCCAATATGATGGTGCTTTGGAGTATTTTAAAATTCCAAAACATAAGCCTCAGACGGTAAGTAAGGAGAAATACACTAAAATTGAAGAAGAATTCAACTCCTTTAAGGCCTCCGTGATGAGTGAGATTTCCACTCTAAAAGAACATCAATCACAACAATTGTCAACCATGGCATCATGCTACAACCAGGGCATGCCATATTGGCTAAGCATGCAACCATCCATGCCAGGCATACCACCTTCCATTCCAGGCATGCCACAATCCATGCCAAGCATGCCACCATCCATGCCAGGCATGCCATCCACACAATCTCATTGTGCTCAAACTACATCTAGTATGGGATAGAGCCATCCTATTGGTCCTCATTATATGTCAGGAATGCACATGCAATCAAGTAGTGGTTCATTTTCTCCAATGCAATCTGCACATTCTTACCATAAATCAAGCCAAGATGAACATATTGGTGAGAATGTACATCCAATAGCTACCCCACATGAGAGTCCTCCTCTATTTGATGAATCATATGTGGTAAGATTTTAATTTTTAAATTCTTATTATATGTTTTATTTTTTATATATAACACTTAAATTTTTTACAGAATATTAAATGTTTGTTGAAACATCCTTCGTCAACGGACTATGTTGCTATTGGAACGGTACAACAATTGAGCGATGATCGGATGATTCATAATCAATATTTGCCTAATCATTGGCGAATAGTAATTGATCAATCATTGTTTCATGATTGTCCACTACCTGTACCTTCTGATGCTACCACAGTCCAAGAGGCGGTTGGACAGTATGTGGCTTGGCCGTCGATTCAAGTTGTTCTAAATTTTGACATGGTACTATTTTTTAACTTAAAAAATAACACTTGTTTACTACTATTATTTAATGTGATCTTATATTGTTACTAAAAATACATATATGATACTTTTTTGGTAGTCTATTATACCAGAACTCTTAAATGCGGCACATTTTAGAGATACCAAGCAAGTATCTCGTGCTAAATCTATGACTAGTGGCCAATCATCGTGCACCAAGTCATTCAAGAAGAAGCCTTGGAAAAAGTATAGTCATACTTATGCGTTACAGTTAAGTAGAAATCTTGGCAGTTTGATGACTATTGTTGGGAGGGCATCTAGCATAAATGATGGATGGACTGTGCCACTTCCTATTGAAATTTCTGGTGTAGACATCGGCCAAACTTATATATCGATCGAGTGCTTGTTGCAAATATTTGAATATCAAATGATCGATTTAAGTATAATTCAAGTGTGGACAAGGTGAGTCCTCAATCTAGTTAGTTTTCTTTTATTTATGCAGAACATAAATAATTATATTTATATTATCTAATTATATATATAAATATATAGGGCTTGCTATTATCGACTTCAACATAATCACTCATTGATGAGCGAAAACCGGCATCGCCGATTCTTGCCAATACTTTGGTTTTAATATTTATAAAACTCTCGCAAGTGCACGAATCATTTCGAAGAAAATGATAAGTATACTCCCAAGGTCGATCTAAGAAAGGAATGTATGTGGTTTTTAATTTATTATTCAAACTTCTAAAAACGAAATTAAATCCTAAACATCCTGTTACGATATTTTGGGGTTTTTGTATTTTTAATCTACTTACATAAAAATAAACATAGATTCAATAAACATTTATGCAAATTTTATCATTTATAATGGCGGAGTATTTATGGATATAATAACTAAGTTAATTATGCTTGCTCATATTATCTAGGTTATTAAAGATATGAATTGATATTTATTGATTCTCCCTTTTTTGTATGAATACCACCTTTGGTGGGGTTAGATATTCTTTGTTAACTAAACAAATCAATTAACACCTATGGGTGGGGTTGATAACTAATTTTCCTAATTAAATTAATTCCTTTTTCTAAGAGATTGAAAATGAACCATTTGAATGTCACCTTTGGTGGGGTTAGACAGTTTAAACTTTATTCAAGGTGTCCAAATTAAACCTAAGAATTTAGTTATCCGAGTACTAACTTTCAAGTTTTAAAACCAATACTGAAAACATGTCGTCAATACATTTTCAAATAATAATTCTTATAAAAACTTTTGAAATAGAGCTTCACTCTAACTACCGGGCGATTGTACCATCAAATAAAAGAGCACTACTCTAAATCAGACCGGATAACTAAACCTTAAAATCTAATTTTTAGGTTTAAGTTTGTAATGAAAAATAATATATTTCTCTCTAACATTCTTAATATAAAATCATGAATAAAAATAAAATCAATTCATTTTAGAGATTTTTACCTATTTAATATTTCGCAAGCATAACAACGTTATTATTACATCATGATTATAAACAGTCAGCACAGTTAAATTTAATCACAGACAAATTAAATATAACATGTAAGAATAAAGCATAAAAAATAACTGTAAAGAAAATAAAATCCTTACAGAATTTCGACGCTATTCCCGTTGCTGGAAAAAATCCAAGCGGAATTTGCACTCCCATTTATTGAATCAAAGAGCTAAAATATTACAAAAACATAACTAGTTCTTCCCAAAAAGGGAAGAACTCTAAAACTAAGAGAAATTAACTAAGAAAAGCTAAAAACTAAGAAAACATAAGAAAAACTAAAGAAAACTAAAAAGAGAGAAAGAAAGAGAGAAAAGAATGTATTTGGAGGTTTTGAAGGTGTGTTTTGAAGTGAAGGGAAGGGGGGTATTTATAGGTGAGGATAGAGAGAAAAAGTAGAGAAAAAAATGTTAAAAAAATGTAAAAACGCGGATTAGTGATTGCTGACGTCATTTGATGACGTCAACATGACGGGGGCGGCTGCACGTGAACAGTACCGCGCGCGCAGTGCTGCGCGGATGAACAGTACCGCACGCGCAGCTTGGGGCGGAGCTGGGCGCTGGGGGGCGGCGGCTGGGCGGCGCGGCGGCGCGATTTTCTCCTTTTTGACATTTTTGTCCTTTTTGACCCATTTTGTCCAATTTTTCCATATTTGTTGACCTTTCCCCATTTATTTATTAATATATTTGTGATGTATTGCTTCCAGTATTCTTCTTTGAGTTTTTAAGTTGCGTTTTTAAGCCAAAATACCTGAAAAACAATAAAAATACCCGTGATTTCGAAAAAGAAAAATTTATATAAATATATGATAAAACATATAAATATATATATTTTTAATCAATTAATGTGCATAAAATCATGGTTATTTTAGTGCTTTTTGAGCACTCATCACAACCCCCAACCAGCTTCTTGCTAGTCCCTTAGCAAGAGAAGCGATAAAAACTAAAAATTAAACTATCCTAAATCACTTTCGTGGATTGAAACGGTTGCATTTAGCCTATGCAACAAGCCTTTAAACCCCTAGGTTGCCCTAGTGGACGAGTTTGAGTCTCGTGAGGCTATTCAGTAATGATACCCACAAACATTGAACTAAATGTAAAAATAAAAACAATCAAATCAAAAACTAAAATTACAACAAAATTAATTTAAGAATAAAAGAAAACAACATATCACAAAAATGTCTCATACTTTTTAATCTCTTTTAAGATCATAATTAAAATCTCAAGCATAAGTTATTTTAATCTCTTTAAACAATCATGATTTTATTATAATAATTAGTCAAAAATCATTTTCATATTTCATTTCAAAAATGTATAAATTTAATTTTACCCAATTTCAGTGTCATGAATCAGAATTCGCTTCGACTCTATTCCTCACAAGTCAATACTCTCAAAACATTGAATCCTATGGGTTCAAACACTCATACTAATTTATATGCGAAAGAGTTGATGTATAGAAATGAACTAATATGTTCGCATATGTATAAAGAATAAAGGCTCAAAGTGTTATTTTAACATTGATCTCATGAAAGGAATCGAATGTATAAATTATAAAGGTATCATATATAAAAATTATTTTTATGCATAAATCAAACTCATTAAGAAAGAATTTCAAGATATATGCTTTTTACAAATGAAGAAATTGCAATGACTTTTTAGGGAATTACTTCCTATATCTTTTTGTAATTAGCCTGTACTCACAACTTTGTAGGCAACGTGGGTTATAGTATGTAGATGATACTATATATATTTTTTATCTCTCTATTTTTTTTCTGTAGATATTTTTCAATATATGTATTTTTTTAGAGAGTCAACCCATGTACATATTGTACATTTTTTTAGGATTTTGGTGAGTGGTTAATTTTGTGGCTTTTTTGTTTGGTTTAGGTAACCCCAGATATGTCTTTTTGTTTTTGTAGCAGTCATGCATAAATGAGATATAAGCATATACTATCAATTTCTACTCAAATCATTTAATCTAAGCAAAAATAATAATCAAAAATATATGATACTCTATTAAGATGAGAAAAAAATTCATACATTCAATGCTAATACCTATAGAGATCATCTAAAAATTTGAATAGATAAGAAATGTGTTTGGAGTAGAAAAAATATATATATTTCACTCTGAATAAAAGAAATAAGGATCAAATTATATCTCACAAGGGTAGTCTCCACAAAAAAAATTCATAGAAACCGATTTTGGGTTTAATATAATTTCCACATTTTATCAAGAAATACTAGTTATGGCAAAAACTAACTAATTATCAAAAATAATTACAAAATATTTCATGATATGTTTTCAAAAATTAATCTAACAGTACAAAAGACTTAACTATTTACTTAAATTTGATTTAAAGAACTGATAAATTTTTGTTAGAAATATTTTTTTTTTAAATTTTTAAATTGTTAAATCTTTTTTTTTTCTAATTAAGCATGGTAACTTTTCACCACCCCCAACCTAGAACTTACATTGTCCTCAATGTAACAACTTTAAATTAAAGAGAAAAGAGAAGAAAGATTACCTATTTCCTGAGAATGTGTAAGTAGTAATGGAGAAATGCAGGTGCATCCATCATATTCATTATTAAAGTGTATACAGACAGATCGCTGTAAACTTCTAACATCTCAACAAATATTTTTAGTTTTAACAATTTAAAAATTATTAAACTAAAATAAACAATAAAATTAAGTAAATAAAATAAATAATAGAAAATTACCTAAAATGATGGGTTGCCTCCTATCCAGCGCTTAGTTTAACGTCTTAGCAAGACATAACTTGGGGATTGCATTTTAAGTAAACTCAATGTCCCCTCATCATTGAGTCAATCATACCTACAAGTAAGACAAGGTTGTCTACCTATACTGTTTCAAACATGCCCTATTGATTTTCAAATTTTTCTGTACCAAAAACTAGTGGCATGCTTGAGGGTTTTAGATAACCCACATCTAGGTGCAAATCAAATAATTAAGGCATCATAACACAATTGTACCTAGATCAAGCAAAGAAACTAACTCTTGAGATTGTAATTAAAACTTTAAAATTTTGGAGATAGTTTCAAATTTTTTTTTAAGTTAAAATAACATAATCAGTATTAACCAAGAGTGCTCCCAGGAAAGAATGGTGGGTCAAAGGCTCCTTAAAAACCATCCTCCTAGACAGAACAACGTTCCCAGGAAAGACTAGTGGCACAAAGGCATCCAGGAACTAGTCTCCTAGACAGAACTCCCTTAGATCTTTACTTTTCATGTTATTAAAGTTAAGTTAATTAAGTTATATTAAGTGAAAATTTAAGTTAATTAAGTAAAAGAAAATCTAAGTTAATTAAGTTAAGTTAATTAAAAAGCTAAGTTGGTTAAGTTAAAAAAAAATCTAAATTAATTAAAAAGGTAAGTTAATCAAAGTTAATTAAAAAGTTCAAGTTAATTAAAAAGCTAAGTTAAAAATCTAAGTTAGTTAAGTTAAAAAAATCTAAGTTAATTAAAAAGTTAAGTTAATTAAGTTAAGTAAACTAAAAATCTAAGTTAATTAAGTTAATGAAAAATCTAAGTTAATTAAGTTAAATAAAAATTAAGAGAAAAAAAATAGTTAAAGAAAATAAAATAAAATAAAAAAAGTAATAAAAATAAAAAATAAATAAAATTAAAATTGAAATTGAAATAAAATAAAATAAAATAAAATAAAGTAAAATAAAATAAAATAAACTAAATAAAATAAAATTAAAAAAGGTAAAGGAAAATAAAATAAGAATAAAAATTGATTTTTTTATTTTGTTTTTATTCATTTTTATTATTATTTTTTAAAAAAATAAAAATAAAAAATAAAGTTAAGATTTTAAATAAAAACTTAAAATGAAAATTAAAAATTAAGTTTTTTTTCTTTTTTTTAATTTGTTTTTTTTTTACAATTAATGAATGGTAATTTTATTTTGCTATCTAAACTATAAATTTTATTTATTTATTTCAACTTAAAATTTTTGAAATTAAATTTTTTTTTTTTACTTTTTTTTTACTATTTATGAACGGTAATTTTATTTTACTATTCACGCTATATTATTTCTTATTAACTTAAAAAAAATTAATTTTTAATTTTTTTTACTATTAATGAACGGTAATTTTATTTGACTATTTACACTATATTATTTCTTATTAAATTAAATTTTTTTTAAAAATTTTTAATTTTTTTTACTATTCATGAATGGTAATTTTATTTGACTATTTACACTATACTATTTATTATTAACTTAATTTTTTTTATGTTTTTAAGTTTTTAAATTTTTTTTTTACTATTCATGAACGGTAATTTTATTTGACTATTTACACTATACTATTTATTTTTTATCTTAAATTTTTTTATTTTTTTAAGTTTTTAAATTTGTTTTTTACTATTCATGAACGGTAAAATTTTTTACTTCAAATTTCAAATTTCTAAATTATTTTACAATTAAAAAAAAATTATTTTTTTATTTTTTATTATATTTTTTTATTTCTTATGAAATTTGAAATTTGAAATTTGATTATTATTTTTTTTTATTAAAACAAAAAAAAATCACAATTATTTACAGCACAAAAATGTTTTTAAAATTTTGATAAATAATTTAAAAACGCTATTCCTTCCCCGGCAACGGCGCCAAAAACTTGATGAGCGAAAACCGGCATCGCCGATTCTTGCCAATACTTTGGTTTTAATATTTATAAAACTCTCGCAAGTGCACGAATCATTTCGAAGAAAATGATAAGTATACTCCCAAGGTCGATCTAAGAAAGGAATGTATGTGGTTTTTAATTTATTATTCAAACTTCTAAAAACGAAATTAAATCCTAAACATCCTCTCACGATATTTTGGGGTTTTTGTGTTTTTAATCTACTTACATAAAAATAAACATAGATTCAATAAACATTTATGCAAATTTTATCATTTATAATGGCGGAGTATTTATGGATATAATAACTAAGTTAATTATGCTTGCTCATATTATCTAGGTTATTAAAGATATGAATTGATATTTATTGATTCTCCCTTTTTTGTATGAATACCACCTTTGGTGGGGTTAGATATTCTTTGTTAACTAAACAAATCAATTAACACCTATGGGTGGGGTTGATAACTAATTTTCCTAATTAAATTAATTCCTTTTTCTAAGAGATTGAAAATGAACCATTTGAATGTCACCTTTGGTGGGGTTAGACAGTTTAAACTTTATTCAAGGTGTCCAAATTAAACCTAAGAATTTAGTTATCCGAGTACTAACTTTCAAGTTTTAAAACCAATACTGAAAACATGTCGTCAATACATTTTCAAATAATAATTCTTATAAAAACTTTTGAAATAGAGCTTCACTCTAACTACCGGGCGATTGTACCATCAAATAAAAGAGCACTACTCTAAATCAGACCGGATAACTAAACCTTAAAATCTAATTTTTAGGTTTAAGTTTGTAATGAAAAATAATATATTTCTCTCTAACATTCTTAATATAAAATCATGAATAAAAATAAAATCAATTCATTTTAGAGATTTTTACCTATTTAATATTTCGCAAGCATAACAACGTTATTATTACATCATGATTATAAACAGTCAGCACAGTTAAATTTAATCACAGACAAATTAAATATAACATGTAAGAATAAAGCATAAAAAATAACTGTAAAGAAAATAAAATCCTTACAGAACTTCGACGCTATTCCCGTTGCTGGAAAAACTCCAAGCAAAATTTGCACTCCCATTTATTGAATCAAAGAGCTAAAATATTACAAAAACATAACTAATTCTTCCCAAAAAGGGAAGAACTCTAAAACTAAGAGAAATTAACTAAGAAAAGCTAAAAACTAAGAAAACATAAGAAAAACTAAAGAAAACTAAAAAGAGAGAAAGAAAGAGAGAAAAGAATGTATTTGGAGGTTTTGAAGGTGTGTTTTGAAGTGAAGGGAAGGGGGTATTTATAGGTGAGGATAGAGAGAAAAAGTAGAGAAAAAAATGTTAAAAAAATGTAAAAACGCGGATTAGTGATTGCTGATGTCATTTGATGACGTCAGCATGACGGGGTGTGGCTACACGTGAACAGTACCGCACGCAGTTCTGCGCGTATGAACAGTACCGCACGCGCAGCTTGGGGCGGAGCTAGGCGCTGGGGCGCGGCGACTGAGCGGCGCCGCGGCGCGATTTTCTCCTTTTTGACATTTTTGTCCTTTTTGACCCATTTTGTCCAATATTTCCATATTTGTTGACCTTTCCCCATTTATTTATTAATATATTTGTGATGTATTGCTTCTAGTATTCCTCTTTGAGTTTTTAAGTTGCGTTTTTAAGCCAAAATACCTGAAAAACAATAAAAATACCCGTGATTCCGTAAAAGATAAATTTATATTAATATATGATAAAACATATAAATATATATATTTATTAATATATTTGTGATGTATTGCTTTCAGTATTCCTATTTGAGTTTTTAAGTTGCGTTTTTAAGCCAAAATACCTGAAAAACAATAAAAATACCCGTGATTCCGAAAAAGACAAATTTATATAAATATATGATAAAACATTTAAATATATATATATTTTTAATCAATTAATGTGCATAAAATCATGGTTATTTTAGTGCTTTTTGAGCACTAATCACTCATCACATTTAGCAATGTTCTATGATTCTTCATATGTTAATCAATATCAAGAGAAGGATGTTAGCATCAGAGCTAAACAATTATGTGATAGAGCATTAACGCTTAGCAGAAATCAAAAGTTGATAATCCCTTTGCCATTAAGGTTTGAACAAGGCCAAGATCATTGGATGTTGGTAATCATTGATATGTTCAATAATCATGCTTGGTACTGTGACTCAGCTTCCATAGAACTGAGTAAAGATACAAAAGCAGTTGTTGAAATGTAAGAGTTATATTTAGTTACATATTAGTTTTTTCTATTAGTTTTTGTAATATTTAATAAAAACTAATCGTTTTATATCTTGACAGGGCATGGAAGTTGTGGAACAAGTCTAGGGGCATTGTCCTTAAAAAATCTCATAAGCTTATATGGATAAAAGTTATGGTATGTACAATTCAATATTAATAATTTTATTAATTTAACAATTAAATAATAAGGATGTTCGAATATGAAAATTCATGTATACATGCACTTTTTTTTGTAGGTTCCACAACAAAATAATGGAGTCATGTGTGGTTATTATGTCATGAAGTTTATGAGTGAAATCATCACAAATATCAAAATTCCAATTGATGATGTGGTAATATATTTTACCCATATACATACAAGTTTTAACATATTTGAGTTTGTTTTTGTAAATAAATGAAATCATATTCTTATTTTGATTTTGAATACATGTAGTTCTTTGGTTGGAACAAGACGGGTTACGACCAGCAAATTTTTGATGATTTACGAGAGGAATGGGCAGAACACATGGTTCAAATTATATCATCGCAAGAAGAATCAGAAGAAGATTCTGATGATCTTGAATAGCATATGACAACATAACAGTAAATTTTTTAATGATTTGGCCTTCTATATCTATTCTTGTGTCTGAAATCACTTGGTTGATGATGATTAATCATATATATGCTCATGTATTTAGGGGAATGCATTGTTTATAAATATGAATTTATCTGGAATCTCTGCTAGTATTTTTAATGATATATAATGAGTTCTAAATGTACAAATCAGGTGTACGTACATTGGTCCGATTTGTTTCTTGGTTTGTATGAGTTTTGGTGCATATGAATGTGTTCCATATGTTTAAGGGCACCAAAACTCACACAAGCTTAGCCAAGAAATCGAAGTTACATGCAATTGATTTCATATTTAGAGTTCATTATATATAGCATTAAAAAATAGTAGTAGAGATTCCAGATAACTTCATATATAGACAAATGATTAATAATACTAATATGAGTTCATCGAATGTCGTTGTACGTGCTAATCTCAATAATGATTTAATTTCTTCATTCGTACGTCTGAAGTTTAGACTACTTTTTTGATGTATGTTTTACGTGCTCATGTATGTAGGAGAATATTTGTTTTACTTTTTTGATGTATGTTCTACCTGTAAAGTCGGTTCACGGCATGAACCGACTCTACATGTAAAGTCGGTTCACGGCATGAACCGACTCTACACGTAAAGTCGGTTCAGGCCGTGAACCGACTTTACAATTTAAGTCTCTGAATTTAAAGTCGGTTCAGAGAACCGATTTTAAATTTGTTTAAAGTCGGTTAAAAACCGACTTTTATACCCCTTTTTGTAGTAGTGTAACTTATTTTGCCTTCACTTAATAAAGAATTAAAATATTCTGTTTTCTAGATGCTATATTATGCTAATTAAAAGATATCAAAATTATTAAAAAGAAAGCTACGTTGTTAATTAGTTCCTATTGATGGTTGATGATGGTGGTGCTATTGCGAGGTAATGGTTGCATCAATTGTCTTCTTCTTGAAGAAGATTCGACCCCAAATGCTCACAAAACAATAGAGCTGCATTAGTGGATGATAATCAAAGATATCCTTGACATTAAATGTGGAGGACATTTGCATATCAGGAGACATATCAAGAACATAGGCATTATCATTGATTTTCTTAACAATGCACATATGACCAAACTTTTTAGCACTATGTTAAGATAAGCGAGCTTTATTTAGGTGAACTAGAACAAGATCTCCTTTATTGAAACTTTTCAATCATCTATGTGTGTCAACTTATTATTTATACTTGTCATTGATAGCATAAAGTCTTTCCTTCACTTCTGCAAGCATATGTTGTGCTTCCTTAGCTAGCAAACCAGCAATCTTGTTCTTGTAATGTGTAAGTGAAATGAGATATTATTTCAAGATATATAATTTTTACGAAAATGTCAAAGATATTATCGTTATCGATGTGAACTTTGGAAAAGATCATGAAAATTATGAAATCTCTATCAAAATATGAATTTTTTTTATAAAACTTTATAAAATGTCAAAATAATTAATTACTTATATTTTAAATTAATTTTTTATTTAATACATGTATTTTTAAATACATAAAATATTTATATTAATAAATAAGTTAATTAATTAATTTAAATATTTTATATATTTAAAATATATATTCTTTTTGCTAAATATTGTAGAATTAAGTACTTAAAAAGTTTAAAATAATTAAGTTGAATATCTAATTACAACTATTATAAATAGATAAATATACAATATAAAAATAAATTTCATTAATTATTTATTTTTAAAAATACTCATATGTATAGCAAAGATACTACAAACAAGAAAAAAAAAGAGTATATTCTCTTTTATAAAAATAAGAAAAAATTTAATTGAAACAATTGCTCAAAAAGAAGAAAAAATAGAAAAATAAATCAAAAATTGATATTTTTGATGTTTTGTTCGATATTTTAGTGACATTTTAATGATATTTTAGCAATAATATCCACAATATATATAATATTTTAACCAAAAAAGACATTTAAATAACATTTCAACGATAACGACATTTAAACAACATTTTAACCATATCTTTAACATGCGACATTTTAGCCAAAAAATATGAATATCAAGTTTTGATATCGTGATGTGTATAAAAATACATTATCACGATAATGTTGATGATGTCGTCGACATGTACATCCTTAGGTGTAGACAATGGAAATGGTGATTTTCATGTGCTTTTATTAAGCATGATATTAAAAGAAAATTTTCCTTAGCAAAGTGCAACATCTTACTATTTTGGTTTGTCCATGGCTAAGCAACACAGCATAACACCAAGTCTTCTACTCACCACCTTAGTTTGACCATCTATTTGTGAATGAAAAATTACTATTGAATTTGAGGGTAATGCTTAGCCTTTTCTAAAATTCACACCAAAAATGGCTAGTAAATTAACATCCCCATCAAAAGTGATATGATTCATATGCTTTTGAGAGTTGATAAATTGTAGAGCATAATGGTTTGAGTACAAAAAAAATTCCCTTTAAATGAGACATCATTCCTAATGTTTGAAACATCTAATAACATCATACAATTCTTATTGATAGATGCTCTTTTTTTGTCTTACTTCATTCATCTTTTCATTGAAAAATATAATGGGATTGACCCCTACATAAGTATAGCACTTATGCTAGTGCTGGAGGCATCACTTTCCACCTCAAGGCCTTGTCAAAATTAGGAAAGGCCAAGATAGGTACACTGCATAGTTTTTGTTTAATCTTCTGGAAACTTTGATTTTATAGCTCTCCTTAATGGAATTTTTATTTTTTTTAAGCAATTAGTAATAGTAGCAACAATGGAGCTAAAATATTTGACAAATCTTCGATAAATGGTTACTAAACCATTAAAACTATGTATCTTATGAATATTGCCAAGGGTTTTCCAATCTTTGATGGCTTGGATTTTCTTTGGATCCACAGAGATACCACGTGCACTTATGATAAATCCCAAAAACAAAAAAGTTTCATTCATAAACTCACACTTCTTGAGGTTCAAAAATAATTTGCTGCCTTTGAGAGCTTGTTTCACATTCTTTAAATGATTATGATGTTTAGCAATGGACTTACTAAAAATCAAGATGTCAACAAAGTAGATATCATATTTTCCAATGAATGGGTTAAGAACTTGAGTCATGAATTTCATAAATGTACTTGGGACTTTACACAAGCCAAATGGCATAATAATTCACTCATAGAGTCCTTCACGAGACTTGAAGGTAGTTTTACACTTATCTACTAGTTTGATTTTGATTTGGTGATAGCCATTCTTAAGGTCTAGCTTTGAGAAAACACTTGAGCGATCCAATTTATCTAACACATCCTCCAATTGGGGGCATTGGAAAGCTACATTTGATTGTAATTTTATTGATGACTCTACTATCCACACACATTCTATAAGTACTATCTTTCTTGGAGACACGAAAAGCTGGCATATCACATGGGCTGAGGTTTTCCTGAATGTGCTTCTTCCTATGCAAACCATCTATAATTACTTATAAAAATCATGCTCTTGTGGACTCATTTTGTAATGGGGCATGTTAGATAATTTGGCACCTGGAAGCAAGTCAATTTAGTGTTACACATTCCTTAAAATAGGCAAGTCATACATTGCTTTTAAGGAATAAATATCCTTTTATTCTTCCAATAATTATTGTAAGCTATAAGGTATAGTAGAAACTATATAGATACCACTTTGGCTAGCAATATGAGTACTAGTTTATCTTTGTATAACACTTTAAGAAGTTGCTTGCCATTAACAAAACTGACACTTTCTTAGCTCCTCCAATGTTGACCATAGGCTTAGGTTCAGGCATTCGGTTCAAAAGAACTTTTTTATCCTTTCAAGGAAAAAGGTAGATATTGTCTTTACCAAGGTATGCGACATCAACATCAAACTACTAAGGTCTTCCCAATAGGATATGACAAGCATCTATATCAACCATATCGCAAATAGCTATGTCTTGGTAATGTTTTCATATTGAGAAAGGAACCCTACATAATTCATTGACTCTTGTTTCAACACCTTTTTTAATCTAGCAAATTCTATAAGGCTTAGGGTGTGGGTCAACTATCAATCCCAACACCTTAACCAATACTTTTGAAACAGAATTTTCATTACTTCCACTATCTATAATGACATTTAAGACCTTCTTGTTTATGGTGCATTTGGTTCAAAAAATTGCATACCTCTAAGTTTTCTCTTTATGTTTTGGAGTGAGCAATAATTTCTCTAAAAATCATACAACAGTTTCACCTTGATCTCCCTCTTCATCTACTATCACAGAGTCCTCTAGTTCATGTTCATGAGCATCTTCATACCCTTCATCTAATTCTCTAAAGTTCTCTATATAGTTAAGTGTTCTTCTCTAAGGACATTCACTGGATCTATGTCTTGACTATAGGCATTTGAATCATTTGAATGTGGAAAGTTTAGTATAAGGGTTGGTTTTTGGTGTGTATGTATTAGGCTTGGGTGAGTTTTTGTTTTGGTTTAAGGATTCACCAACTTATTTGTAAGGTTCTTGGTTGGTATAGGAGTAGATTGAAAAGGACTAGTGTTTCTCTTAGAGTGAGGCTCAAAATATTGTTTCATGGTTGATGCGTATTTTCGCAAGTGTACGAATCGTTTAAGTAATAAAGTGTACAAAAGTACAGATATCGAACCCACAAGGAATGGCGTTACTAAGTACCGAAATTGACTAATCTTAATTTTATTTGAAAACCCAATTGTTAAAATTGTTTAAGAAGCAAATTAACTTAAAAATAAACGCAAATAACACAATTAAATGTTGTTCACAAATGATTAAAAATGCTAAGGCATTTGATTTTGCTAAATCAATTCAATCCGATTTCAAGTCATGTTATATGAGAATCAAACCTAAAAGTGATGGTTGAAAAACCAAAATTTACCTAATACTCTCTCTCGAGTTATATTAGAATTACTTATCTATGAAAACCAACTATATTTCTATGAAGATTTAATCACAAACAAGCACAGTACGATTTATGGAATTTCTAGAATAACCACATACATCATGCATTAGGTCTCACACTCGCATTCAACATACGGTATTTATCACAAGAAGCATTCATTACACATCTCCTCTCGGTCTCAATATAATGCAAAAAATCATCTAAATCGTGGCAGAAATTTAAAAGCATTAAGCATGGAAATAAATACTCAACTTGAAAACAATGAACTCATATAACAATAACAAAAGAAATTAGATTTTTCTTGATTCAATTACATCATAGCCTTAGCAAAAATGAATTAGTTCATAATGGAAATAAGAACAAACATTATCTCAATTGAATCCATGAATAACAAATCGGAATAAAATGCAAAAAATGAAAGCTAAGGAGAAGAGATGAAAAACTCTTGAAGATGAACACTTGGCAGCAACAATGGTGAATATCCTTCAAGCTTATCCAAACTTTCTCTCCAAAATTACCTTCTCTCCTTTAAAAATGTCTCAGACCTCCTCCTCTCTATCGTCCCCTCTTTTTCTATCTTATGGTATATATAGATCTAGGGTTTTAGGGGCAATTTTGGAACAAAACAATATAAAAAAGTGTTTTTGGACGAAACTCACCGGCGGCGACATTATTCTCGCCGTAGCGAGATTTCTGGAAAAATTAAAATTTTGGTTCCTCCGATTCTTGTCGGCAGCTAAAGGTGTCTCGCCGGTGGCGAGATTTGCATCTACCAAAACCCATGCTCTTTGTAAGATTTTCGCCTGCGGTGAGAATCTTCTCGCCGGCGTCGTGATTTCCAAGTTTTGAAACTTTGTTTTTTTTATTATCACTCAATCTCGATCATTGAAATTTGTCCCAAACTTCTCCAAAATCACGATTTACCTGAAATTTAACTTTAAACATGAAATACCCGTGAAATGACATTTGTGGATTAAATAATCAAATAAACACAATTTTCACATAAATATCAACATTTAAATCATAACAAAAATGCAATAATTTGACTCTTATCAACAACCCCCAACCAGCTTCTTGCTAGTCTCTAGCAAGAAAAGCGATCTATGAATAAATTCAAAGGAGACATTAAAAGAAAAATTCAAAGAAAATTTATTCTATTTACAAAATTACATTAAGCGTATGGAATAAGCCTTTAAACCCCTAGGCGGCCCTAGTAGGGCGAGTTGTAGTCTCGTGAGGGTTTCCAGTGATGATACCCATAAACATCTTACCTATAACTATCCTAACTCAAAACAATAAAATCACACAACAATCAATTTGCACAAATGTCTCAAAAATTGTAAATAACACACAACACATATAATAATTAAATGTCACCTAAGCTTTAAGAAATCTCAAATGCCAATTTCACTTTTATTATTGACTCTTAAACATCCATCAAACCACAAACCACAAACCAATAGCCATAATGCCCGGATAATATTATGCACAACATCCACAAACAAAAAGGTGAAATCTCAAACTCCATAGGCTCACTTTTCAAACCTTTCTCCACTAATGAAGGAAAATACACCACTTCGGATCAATAGGACTTTGTGAGGCTTGTAATGTTAGGCTTAGGTATTTGGTTAAGAAAGAATGGGAAGTGTCAAAATACAAATAAGAGAACTTATTAGATTAAACAAAACCAATTAAGTAAAAGAGTAACACCATTAAACCCAAATTGTTTCTTCCGATCATATCCCATTTTTCTAAAGATAAACAAAATTCTTCCTCAATCTTTCACCTCAGTACATCCATCACTAACACTCTTTTATTTACTAGAATGTGAAGGCTTTTTTTTAAGACAACCCCAACCAATTTCTTCCAATATATGTGGAAGATTTTTTTTATTCCATCCTTACTCCAATTGCTCTTGAAAAGTTTGTGTTCAAAATTAAGTGCTCTTAACAACTAAGGTAGGAATTATATATATATATATATATATATATATATATATATATATATATATATATATATATTGGCTAAATAAAAGGTCAGTTATAGAAGGCACAAAGAAAGAAAAATAAGGCTAACAATATATTTAAATAGGCTCAAAGAGGTAACTAGTGATATAAGGATAACAAGGTAGGCTTAAAATGGCACAATCGATCCAGAAATGGCCGACATCATATCCTAAACAGTGCAATTCCAAATTATTTTGCCTCAAAAGGTTTTCAAATGAGTTCTAGAGTTTGTTGAGATCACAAAAATGTCCATGAAAAATTCTCATATAAGACTTCTCTAAGCATTTAGACTAATCAACCAAATCATACCACATACCAAAAGAGTCACCAACTAGGTAAAATCAACATTTGAAATTATCTTTAAACCGAAGCAAAATTTAATGTCTTCTAAAAGCTACTTGTTATCACAATCACACTATTATCATCAACGTGCAAATTAAAACAAGTAAAATGCAAATGAGGAAAAATAAAATAAAAAAATAAAAAAAAGACAATAAAGAAATAAAAGAAATTAAATCAAAATGCAGAAAAATAAATGGAAAATCAAAATTAAACACAAACAAAACTACTAAAAATGAAGCGAAGAAAAGATTTATCATTTACCGCACCCCCAACCAAAACCTTACATTGTCCTCAATGTAAGAAAGAAAAACTCCAAATGGCTATCGACATCAGTTTCTGCCGGCCGCGAACGTAAGAGTTTTTTTTTTACCTACAAGACAAATAAAATAAGCAAATTTAATTAAAAATAAAATTATCATAAAATGAAGTGTAGAGTTTAAAATCTAACTAATAATTCACCAAAACTTAAAATTTAAGCTAAAATTTAAAATTTAAAATTGCTAAAATAAAATGAGATAAAAGATGAGAAAACAAATCTGATGGGTTGCCTCCTATTAAGCACTTTAAGTTATAGTCATTAGCTAGACTTTCTGTCATTCTTTACTGTGGTTGTTATAACTCTAGAGAATCTTTCTTCTTGTTGAATTCTCTGTCAAAATATAGCTTCAACCATTGTCCATTCACCTTGAAAGTTCCCTTTGTTTCATGACTGATCTCAACTGCTCCATAAGGAAACACCTTGGTTACTAGAAAAGGTCCTGACCAACGAGATTTTAGCTTTCCCAGAAAAAGTCTGAGACGGGAATTATAAAGCAGCACTTTCTATCCCACCTCAAAGTTTTGCCTCAAAATGTGCTTATCATGCCAAACCTTCGTCTTGTCCTTGTATATTCGGGCATTCTCATAAGCATCATTCCTCATTTCATCCATCTCATTCAATTGCAACACCCTCTTTTCACCTACTGCCTTAAGATCAAAATTCATAATTTTAATTGCCCAATATGCCCGATGTTCCAATTCAACTGGAAGGTGACAAGCTTTTCCATACACCAATCGGTATGGAGACATGCCGATAGGTGTCTTAAAAGATTTCCTATAGGTCCAAAGTGCATCATCTAGTTTCCTTGACCAATCCTTGCATGAGTTATTTACGGTCTTTTCAAGGATCCTCTTCAACTCTCGGTTTGACACTTCAACTTGTCCACTAGTTTGAGGATGGTAAGGTGTTATTTTCCGGTGTGTTACTCCATATTTCTGCAACAAAGCCTCAAATTGGTTATTGCAAAAATGCTTACCTTCATCACTTATAATTGCTTTGGGTGTGCCAAATCTGGAAAATATGTTCTTGAGAAAATTGATCACAATCCTAGCATCATTGGTAGGTAAGGCAACTAATTTCACCCATTTAGAGACATAATCTACACCAACAAGAATGTATTTATTAGAATGTGATGAAGGAAAAGGCCCCATAAAATCAATACCCCAAACATCAAATAAATCAATTATCAAAATATTTCCGCTCCTTTGGAAATCATCACACATTAAAACAAACTTGAAAGCATCTTTAAACAATGAAGGCCAATAGAATCTGGATTGAAAAATTTTTGCTGTAGTTTTTATTCCACCAAAATGTCCTCCAACTTCCTTCAAATGGCAATGCCGAAGAATGCTTTCCATTTCTTCCTCTGGCACACATCTTCTAATAATTTGATCTACACAATTTTTATACAAGTAAGGTTCATCCCAAAAATATTGTTTCAAATCAGAAAAGAATTTCCATCTTTGCTGATAAGACATGTCAGGAGGTAAAATTTTGCTTGACCAAATAATTTGCATAATCAGCAAACCATGGAGCCGTTCGGATAGCAAGCAATTGCTCATCAGGAAATGTTTCATTAATTTGTCCTTCAACCTCAAGTTAATCTTCCTCCAACCTAGAAAAATGGTCAGCAACCAAATTTTTGGTCCCCTTTTTGTCCAGGATTTCTAAGTCAAATTCTTGCAAGAGAAGAATCCATCGTAGTAATCGCGGTTTAGCATCTTTCTTGACTAGCAAATACTTAAGAACAGAATGATCAGTATAAACAATGATTTTAGACCCAATTAAATAAGATCTAAACTTATCAAATGCAAACACTACTGCCAAAATCTCTTTCTCAGTTGTTGCATAATTAAGTTATGCATCTGTCAATGTCCTACTTGCATAATAAATCACATGCAGCAACTTATTCTTCCTTTGGCCCAAAACAGCACCTATAGCATAGTCACTGGCATCACACATTACCTCAAATGGAAGACTCCAATCCGGTGCACAAATTATAGAGAGTGAAGTGAGCTTCTCCTTCAAAAGGTTAAAAGCCTACAAACAATCAGAAGAAAAATCAAACTGTGCATTTTTAACTAACAAACTACAAAGAGGTTATGTTATTTTTGAAAAATATTTAATAAATATTCTATAAAACCCAACATGTCCCAAGAAACTTCTAACGCCCTTTACATTTGTTGGAGGTGGTAATTTTTCGATCACTTCCACCTTTGCATGGTCCACTTTTATTCCCTTTGCTGAAATCTGATGGCCAAGAACAATTCCTTCTTGAACCATGAAGTGACATTTCTCCCAATTTAGCACTAAATTTGTGTCTTTACAACGCTGCAAGACTAAATAGAGATTATGCAAGCAATTATCAAAAGAATGGCCAAAAATAGAAAAATCATCCATAAAAACCTCAATAAACTTTTCGACCACATCAGAGAAAATCGCTATCATGCATCTTTGGAAATTTGCAGGTGCATTACATAAACCAAATGACATCCTTATGTATGCAAAAGTACCATAAGGGTATGTAAATTTTGTATTATCTTGATCCTCTAGTGCATTTGCAATTTGGTTATACCCCGAATATCCATCAAGAAAACAATAATAAGCATGTCTAGCCAATCTTTACAACATCTGATCAATAAATGGCAAAGGAAAATGATCTTTTCGAGTGGCGTCGTTCAACTTTCGATAATCAATACACACTATCCACCCAATCACTGTACTTGTTGGAATAATCTCAATGTTTTCATTTTCTACAACTGTGATTCCTCCTTTCTTTGGTACACAATGAATTGGGCTTACCCAAGAACTATCTGAAATCGGATAAATTACCCCGGCATCCAAAAGCTTAATCACCTCAGCCTTGACCACTGCTTGCATTGTTGGGTTTAAGCACCTTTGTGGCTGAATTATGGGCTTGTAATCCTCATTCATCAAGATTTTATGCAAGCAAACAAAGTTGCTAATCCCTTTGGTGTCCGCCATTGTCCATCCAATTGCCGCTTTGTTTTCCTCTTCATCATTCAAAGAATTGTTAATAATAACAGAAAAATATTTAGAGTCTTCAAGATAGGCATACCTTAGATGGGATGTCAGTGGCTTTAGCTCAATCTTGTTGGCTTCCTTCTTTACCACTGAGGTTGGAGTTTCATTTGTTCCCAACTCCTTGAATGTTTCATCACTGAACAAATATTCATCAAGTGCTGCCAGTAATTCGGAACATTGTCTCCCTCCCTCATCTTCCTCCTCCATTGTTGCAGATTTCACAAGGCAAGCTTCTAGTGGTAGCAATGGAGTTCTCTCCTTAAAAGTTTCTGAGATTAACCTGTGAAGAGTGTTAATTTAAAAACAAGAATGTACCTCACTTGGAAATTTCATTGCTTCAAGAACATCAAAAATCACTTGTTCATCTTGCACCCATAGAATGAGCTTTCCTTGTTGAACATCAATCAATGTTCTTCTAGTTGCAAGGAACGGTCTCCCCAATATCAATGGTACCTCTCTATCTTTCTCCATGTCAAGCACCACAAAATCTGTAGGGAAAATAAATTTGTCAACTTTAATTAAAACATCCTCAATTACCCCTCGAGGATATTTCACCGATCGATCCGCTAATTGTAGAGAGATTGAAGTGGGCTTCACTTCTCTCAAGCCTAGTTTCCTAAAAAAAAGAAAGTGGCATCAAATTAATGCTTGCTCCTAAATCACATAGGAATTTATCAAAATTACAACTTCCTATAGTACAAGGTATAGTAAAACTCCCTGGGTCTTTCAATTTCTGTGGCAGTTTTCTTTGAAGAACTGCATTGCACTCCTTATTTAGCATGACAGTTTCATAATCTCCCAGCTTCCTCTTCTTTGATAGAATTTCCTTCATGAATTTCGCATACTTGGGCATTTGTTCCAACATCTCTACAAAAGGAATGTTAATATGCAATTTCTTAAAAATTTCCAGAAATTTATCAAATTGATTATCAAGCTTTTTCTTATTCAATCTTTGAGGATATGGGATAGGAGGCTCATATTTCGCATTTGGGGAAGGTTGAACATCTTGGGATGTTGCTGGCTTTTCTTTAGATTCTTCCATCTTTTTCTCCGATTTCCTCTCCCATTCAAGTTCTTTACCGCTTCTCAATGTGATAGCCTTTGCATGCTCTTTGGGATTTATTGTGTCACTAGGCAATGATCATTGAAACCTTTCTGCAATCTACTTTGAAAGCTGCCCCAGTTGGTTTTGGATGTCCCTGTTGATTGCCTCTTGATTTCTAAAATTTGTTCTTGACTCCTCAATGAACTTTCCCAAAATTCCTTCCAATTCTATTTGTTTCTTCTCTTGGGATTGGTAGGAAGATGATGATGGTTTGAATCCCCCTTGGTTATTTCCCCATGACAAATTTGGATGATTTCTCCAACCTGGATTGTAGGTGTTCGAATATAGGTTATGTTGAGGTCTTTGGAAATTTGAAACATAATTTGCTTGCTCAGCATTTGGTGAAGCAAATGGATTTCCAACTTGGCACTCGATACTAGCATGATTACCACCACATAAATCACATCCTGCGGTTTGGATTCAAACTTAGATGACAAAGAATCCATCTTTCTTGAAAGAGTAGCATTCACTGAATCAATTTCATGCACTGTTGTTGGTCTTTTTGCAGTTACCCGCACTGAATGCCACTGATTTTGGTTTTTTCCATAATCTCTAACAACTCATGAGCATCCTCTGGTGTTTTTCCCATTAAAGACCCTCCAGCTGCAACATCAATCATTGCCCGATAGTTTGAAACCAACCCATTATAAAATGTAGAGACTTGCAGCCAAATCGGTATACCATGATGTGGGCACTTCCTCAACATTTCTTTGAATCTTTCCCAAGCTTCATACAATGATTCTGGGTCATAATGTGTAAAAGATGTGATTTCATTCCTCAATTTTGCCGTCTTAGCAGGAGAAAAGAACTTGGACAAGAATTTCTGAACCAACTCATTCCATGTTGTAATTGATCCCGGTGGTAATGAGTTTAGCCACTCGTTGGCTTTATCCCGAAGTGAAAAAGGAAAAACCCTCAATCTTACAGAATCTTCAGACACACAATTTATCTTGTAAAGATCACACACCTCCAGAAAGTAAGCAATATGTGCATTTGGATCATCCTTTGACATTCCCCCAAACTAATTTGATTGAACCATTTGGATAAAGGATGGTTTTATCTCAAAGTTATTGGCTTGAATAGTTGGCCTCCTTATACCTGAAGTAGTTCCAGCAACATTAGGTGCAGCATAATTCCTCAAAGCTCTACGATTTCCACCTCCCTCAACAAATGGTGGATCCATGGCTAATTGTCTATTAGGAGCTGAGGTTGAACGCTTTCTCTCTCGGTTTAGATGCCTATGTGTTCTATCAATCTTCGGATCAAATGGAAAAAGGTTAAGGCTTCTTGCACTTCTCATACAAAAATCCTACAACCTGAAAATCAACTAGCACAAAAACAACATAAAGTTACCCTTTTTTATGATAAATAAATTAAAAGAGCAAAATAAACAAACTGAAAAATTGCAAGAAATGGATAAAATAAATAATGCAAACGAGCAGCAACAACTCTAAATAAACAAACAATTAACACAACTTAACATGCTCAATTTAAAACAAAATTAAAAATGAAACAATGATAAAGCAAATTAACTACAAATTAAAACTAAGATTAGGTAGTATCGATATTAATAAAATCAAACTATTCCCCGGAAACGGTGCCAAAAACTTGAAGCGTATTTTCGCAAGTGTACGAATCGTTCAAGTAATAAAGTGTACAAAAGTACAGATATCGAACCCACGAGCAATGGCGTTACTAAGTACCGAAATTGACTATTCCAAATTTTATTTGAAAACCCAATTGTTGAAATTGTTTAAGAAGCAAATTAACTTAAAAATAAACGCAAATAACACAATTGAATGTTGTTCACAAATGATTAAAAATGCAAAGGCATTTGATTTCGCTAAATCAATTCAATCCGATTTCAAGTCATGTTATATGAGAATCAAACGTAAAAGTGATGGTTGAAAAACCCAAATTTACTTAATACTCTCTCTCGAGTTATATTAGAATTACTTATCTATGAAAACCAACTATATTTCTATGAAGATTTAATCACAAACAAGCACATTCCGATTTATGGAATTTCTAGAATAACCACATACATCATGCATTAGGTCTCACACTCGCATTCAACATACGGTATTTATCACAAGAAGCATTCATTACACATCTCCTCTCGGTCTCAATATAATGCAACAAATCATCTAAATCTTGGCTAGAGATTTAAAAGCATTAAGCATGGAAATAAATACTCAACTTGAAAACAATGAACTCATATAACAATAACAAAAGAAATTAGATTTTCTTGATTCAATTACATCATAGCCTTAGCAAAAATGAATTAGTTCATAATGGAAATAAGAACAAACATTATCTCAATTGAATCCATGAATAACAAATCGGAATAAAATGCAGAAAATGAAAGCTAAGGAGAAGAAATGAAAAACTCTTGAAGATGAACACTTGGCACCAACAATGGTGAATATCCTTCAAGCTTCTCCAAACTTTCTCTCCAAAATTGACTTCTCTCCTCCAAAAATGTCTCAGACCTCCTCCTCTCTGTCGTCCCCTCTTTCTCTATCTTATGGTATATATAGATCTAGGGTTTTGTGGGTAATTTTGGAACAAAACAACATAAAAAAGTGTTTTTGGACGAAACTCACCGGCAGCGACATTATTCTCGCCGCAGAGAGATTTTTGGAAAAATTAAAATTTTGGTTCCTCTGCTTCTCACCAGCGGCGAGATTTGCATCTGCCAAAACCCGTGCTCTCTGTAAGATTTTTTCCGTACTCTCTGTAAGATTTTCGCCGGTGATAGGATTTCCAAATTTTGAAACTTTGTTTTTTTTATTCTCACTCAATCCCGATCATTGAAATTTGTCACAAACTTCTCCAAAATCATGATTTTACTTGAAATTTCACATTAAACACGAAATATCCGTGAAATGATATTTGTGGATTAAATAATCAAATAAACATAATTTTCACACAAATATCAACATTTAAATCATAACAAAAATGCAATAATTTGACTCTTATCAGTGGTGTAAGAAGTTCAATTGGTTATAGCCATTTGTGCTTCAAACATAGTGGCTACATATACGACTTCAGCTAGAGTCATTTGTGCTCTAAGATCTAGTTTGTCTTTTAGGTAATCCTTGAGACCATAAATGGAACATAATACCTCATAAGATTTTTCCTCATTTAGGTTGTTTATAACACTTAGCCTCTAAAATTCATCAACATAATCATTAATAATACATGTACCTTGATAGCACTAGATGAAAGAAGTATACAAGATTTGCTTATAGTCATCTCGCAAAAATATTTTTCTTATCAAATGCTTTAATCTATCCCAATAATTGGACTACGGCTGGTCCATTTGGTATCGAACAAGTTCAATTATTTTTCACCATGGTAGAGCTCCTCCATAAAACTTATAAACCACCATTTTAACTCTTTTCTTCTCTAATACTTCTAAATAATTGAGAAAGTTTTCTATTATAGATTCCTAATCAAGGCATTCTTAAATATCAATTCTACCATGAAACTCTGGATTTTCATTTTTGAAATGAAAATCAAACTCATGATGGTTCCTTGCTCTAGGTATGAAGTCTTCTTGTTGAGGTAGTTCCACAATTCCTAGAGCATCTACAGCTTCTTCGGTATCTTCAATATCATCAACAATGTTGTGAACAGGTCTAATAGGTGTACCATGGTTTTTGAAATAAAAATCAAACTTCAGATGGTTCCTTGCTCTAGGTATGAAGTCTTCTTGTTAAGATAGCTCCATAATTCTTGGAGCATTTACAACTTGTTTCTACATCTCCAATATCATCAACATGTTATGAATAGGTCTAATAATTCTTCCTTATCCTCTTTTGTCATAAGAGGTTGATTAGCTATTTTTTGTTGTCTAAATGGTTGCCTTACTTTATTTTTGTTGTTTTCTCTGGGCATTTGGTATGATGAGTGATGCAAATCCACGTATAGTTAAGTGACATTTGTATTCATTCGTTGTTATTACTCTACAAAAATATGTCACATTAACCTTACAAGAGCTTTGTCATTACCATGTCGACCAACTACATCATTAGTAGCCATTAACTAAAGGAAACCAAAGCTCTCATACCAATTTGATGCAGAAAAACAAGAATAATTTAAGAACCCAAAGAAAAGAATAATACCGACTCAATTTAGATTAGAAATAAGAGAATAATTATCTAAAAATTCAATTACATTACATGATCATCTATCATTCTCTAGTTGCTTAGATGTTATGTAGCCCATGCACTTCCTTACTTGCCCAAAATTGTAAGCCACATGTTCTCTAAATGTCAAAATAGCATAACTAACTCATCTTGCCTTCACTTAATAAAGCATTAAAATAATCTATTGTCTAAATGCTATATTATGCTAATTAAAAGAGCTAAATATACTTAACTAATTAGCTAATAAAGATTACTAAAAAGAAAGCAATTAAGCATTGAAAATGGACATTGCACAAGTTGCATTGTTGGTGGCTGATAATGGTAATGCTATAATATAAAAAATAAAGAAAAAATAACAAAAATAATTTACTTAAAATTTGTAACTATCAAAATAACATTATTTTTATTCAGTTAATATATTTTACTATTTATAAAAAGTATGACACATCATTTTACATTAAATGTTGTCCAATTAGACCCCATTTAAATAAAATACAATTATTTAGACCTATTCAATTTTGAATGCCGTAAAATTAAACCTCGTTCAATATTATTATGGTGTTATTTTTGTTGTTATAAGTTTTATGAGTGCTATTTTTTATAATTTTCCAAAATAATAATGGAAAATAATATTTATAATATATCTTAAAATTTATAGATGAGAATAAAATTTCAGGTCCAGCTTATATATTTTTAATATAAAAATCACAGCTCAAAATTTTTATATAGAATACCATACAGGATGAACTATGTAAAATTATATTCGTATAATATCGAACTCTGACCAACTAAATCTCATTCAATATTATTAGTGATTTCTAGAGTAATTGTTAAAACTAAATTTCTAAGAAAATAAATTAGTGAATATGTTATACAATGCTTAATGTGTCCTTAGCACACTACACATAAATATCTTCTAAGTAAATTCTAAGTGATTCAATCAACTAAACATATCCTCACAATACCACACGTACATCATTACCCCCTTAAACTAGTAAGAAGGTAGCACTAACAATTTGGATCTAAGGACAACCATATGAGATAATACCAGTAGTCTTATGAGGAGATCAACAAGCTAATCATGACAGGAAACATGCTGGATATATAGCTATTACTAAAGCATCAGTGTATGTGTATAATGTTGGATCAATTTCTATGTGCTTAGTGCATGCATAATGTATTAGATTCTGAGCAAGATCTGTAGCTCCCTGGCTATCATAAATGATGACTAGTGCTTTTGTAAAAGGGATAACAATTCACCCATAATAGGCTTTAACTAGGTCAACTCAACTGTAATTGAAGCAAGAGCTCGATGTTCACTTTTTATAGAAGATCTAGCAATAATTTTCTATATCCTTGAATGCTATGAGATCAAATTCTCACCAAGAAACACATGAAATGCACTAGTAAATCATTTATCATCCATAGAACCTACCCAATTAGTAACACTAAAAGTTGATAAAGAGAGAGACTGATACTTGAAGAAAGTAAGAATGAAGTGAATTGTATGCTTGAGATACATGAGGACCCTTTTAACAGCACCCTAGTGCACATTTTTTGGTTGCAACATAAATTGACAAAGCTTGTTTATTGAGAATGGGATATCTGGATGAGTCAAGGTGTAAGACACTACCATCAAATTTGCTAAAAGTCTTGCTGGTAGACACAGAGGCATCAACTCATTTTGAATCAACTAGACCAACCTTAGTAAGCAAGTCCATAATGTATTTATGTCGTGAAAGGTGAACTATGGAACCTTGATAAGCCAATTCAATACCAAGAAAATAATTAAGACTACCAGGTTCCTTAAGGCTGAATTGTTGGTGAAGAAAATCAATCAATTGTTGAACTAAGTGAGGGTCATAGCCTGTGATCAAAATGTTATTGACATATATAATGACAATGATTATGTCTTAAGAAGAGTGATTGACAAACATTGAAGTGTTAGCAATAGAATGATGAAATCCAAAAGAAAATAAAACTGAACTGAGTTTGGAAAACCAAGTCTGAAGAGCCTGTTAAAATTCATAGAGATTTTTTTTAGTTTGCAAACTAAACCAGAACTAGTGCCAAAGCTTAGTGTCTAGTCCATATACACATCCTCATCAAGATCACTATATAGAAAGGAAATTTTTACATCAACCTACCTAGTAAACCAGCCTTGAGACAAAGAAAGTGCAAGAACAACTCAAATTGTAGTAGGTTTGATGACAGGAGAAAAAGTCATAGAATAATCCATCCTTTCAATTTGCAGATACCCTTTGGTAATGAGACATACCTTATATCTCTCAAGCTCACCATTTTTCTAGAGTTTCACATAGAAAACCCACTTGCATTTGATAGCTTTCTTCCCAACATAAAGAGTAACCAATTCATATTTGCCACTCTTGAGAAGAGCGTGATGACTATGAAAATAGAGTCATTAACACACTTTTTTACTTAATATTTACTTGTTTTATTTAATAAATAGTATCTTTTGGGTCAAAAATATTAAAATTTAAACTTTTAGTGAAAATGGATAAAAATATAATTTTTGGAATTTTTCTAAACTTTTTGTGAATTTTTTATGAATTTTTAACATAGGATCAATCAAAAGCTACCACGTGACTTGCCACACAAGCAGGGAAGCTGTCTGGGAAATCCACATAAGTATAGAGAGCGAATCATGTTACACTGCGAGTGAGGAGGATGAAACATGCAACACGTGTCAACATGCCATTGCTCCGCGCGTTCCATCTGTGCGCCACACCATCCTTTTTTGTGAATCACGTCACACCGTGTGTCACTGACTCAAAAAGAGTTGACTCTGATTGGTCTCCCTTTCCATGCGTCGCTCCCTGATTCGCCCAATGAATTCCTAATGCCACGTGTCATGTTGTGATTGATTGGAAATGTCATTTTTGCTTGTTTTGATCGTAGCCCTTGATCTGCAGTTGAAATCGCATCTGAGCAATATTTAAGCCCTTAATCACTCTATAAACTCTAAGTGGCCTCCATATTAGCATAATTTTGGTCAATATTTAGAGAAAAATATAAAAAAATTCAAGAGATGATACAATTTTGGTGGAGATTCAAGAGTAGATTAATTCTACAATTCAAGAGATTGATTGTATTTCTTCTTCTACTCTTTTCTTTATCAATTTTAAGGTCTTTATTTATGAAAAATATGAGTTTTATGAACACAATTCCGTGTAATTAATTTATTAATCTAGGGATCTTATGAACCCAATTTTCAGCATGTGATGATTTAATATTTTACCCCAATTATAATTTTAATTTAATTATATTATTTAATCTGATTTGTATGCTATTAATTGTTTGGCCAACAATTTATCTATAGTAGTAATTGAATAGATTTGAGAGAATTATCTAATTGTTTGTCTTGATTAAATAACATGCATAGTTTCTAGACAAAGATGTATGATTCCTATGTATGTGATCCATAAGTGATGAACTTAATGTTTAGTAAGCAATTTAATTGACATGAGAGTGTGATTAAATTAACTACTATATGGTGTGTAGTTTACTTGATAGAGGAATACATGCTAGGTTACATTCAATTGATCATGTAATTAATTGATAATTATATTGTGAGGAATTTAGCGATTCACATGCTTAGAAAATTGGGGGATTAAGTATTCCTATATATTTTCTCATATATCTTTTTAGTTACCAAATTTAATTTAATTAATTATTGCTATTTAATTTTAGTTATTTTAATTTTTCTTTCTTAAAATATAAAAATACAAAAAATTGATTTTTATTTTTTTAAGTTTTAAAAAATAGTTTCTAATAAAATAATCTCTGTAGGAACGATATTTTCTTATCATTATATTACTTGTTGCGATATGTATACATGCGTATTCATTGTACACATTTCGTGTGTGGCAATAAGAGCGTCAAACTCCTTCTGCATTGCATCCTTCTATTTAGGAACATTGATAGCACCCTTCCAATTCTTATGTTATGGTAGAACCAAGATAGCACTGAAAGCTCAAGGGTTGAAGACACTAGTCATACTTCTTGTATTCATACAATGCTTATTGGAAAAACTATGTAGTTTATGAGAAGGAATATGAATAGCAGATGCATTGTTGGGAGGATGAGCTAAGAGATGTAATAGGCAAAGGTGAAACAATATTAGGTGCCTATGATATGGAAGAACCAAAAAACACGAGTATAAGAAGATATATCAATAATGGAGTTAATACAAACATTATTATATGTAGCACAATTTTAGAGGCCAAAAAACAAAGATGCATCAAGAGGTTTAGGTAACATATAGGTAGAGTTATAAGAGATTGTAGGCAAAGGAATTAAGGCAGAAGAAGTAGGCAAGCATATTGATGGTGATGAAGCACTCAAAGTAGTAGGTAAAGTTGGCACTTGAAAGGGAAAAAATTTCTCATTAAACACAACATGTCGACTAATATATATTTTTACTCCTCATATCAAGGCACAAATAACCATTTTTCTTAGAAGCATGTCTAAAAAAAACACACTTTACATATTTTGGTTCCGTTTTGTTCTTATTATCAGTTTGAATGCATGGAAAACATTGATTTCCAAAAATCCTTATAATTGTGTAATCAGGTCGTTTATGAAACAAAACCTCAAAATGATTATCACCATTTAATACTTTAGAGGGCGTTCTACTTAACAAGTCAATAGAAGCCTTAAAAGCAAAGGGCCAATATGCATATAAAGCATGAGCATGGGATAACATTGTTAAGCCATGTCCAACTATCCTTCTGTATCAACACTCCACAACACTATTTTGTTCACTTGTATGAGGACATGTGTACCTATGTACCAGACCATCCTTCTCAAGAAAAAACTAATGGCTTAAACTAACAATCACCATCAGTTTGAATAGCTTTTATATTAGGAAAAAACTACTAAAGAACCATAGAAACAAAAGTCAAGAAAATGGAAGTAACTTAATCTTTTGTTTTTTAAAGGAAACATCCATAGAAAACGAGAGAAGTCATCGAAAATATACATAAAGTATATATAACCAGTTGTGGACAATACAAGAGATGTGAATTAGTCCAAAAACAACAAATCAAAAGCCTAAAAAGCTTGAGTTAATGGTGTTTATAAAATAAATTGTTATTATTCTTAGTTACAAGCAAAGGGGTAGGATCACTATGTAATGCATCTTAATAGTAGAAAGAGATGGATGACCTATACAACATGCCACTAAGAAATGTTACCTATTATACTAAGACCATAAGACGTTGAAAAGGCTGTACCAACATCATCAGCATAATATCACACTTTCCCTTCACTTTTTACAAACCTCCTTCATTTATTCCTTGAAGAATTGTTTCCTCGAACATTGATCCTTCACATAACATTAGGATGAAACTCAACAATAACTCTATTGTCAGCATATAGCTCATTAACAGACAATAAATTGGTTGTTGCATGTAGCATGTGCAATAAAGTGTGTAAAGGAAAGAAACACTTACCATTAACACAAAAATATCTATTACTAATACTAAAAATTGGAACATGATGACCATTACCTAAGATTCATCAGAGGTCATCAGTGACTAGTATCTGAATTCAAGATCCAAGAAGTAATTGTATCATTAACAGTAGTGTTAACATCAATAAATATTGTTGATGGCTAATTAGATATGTTTCCTTGACCTTTCTTAGTAGGGAGATCACATTGGAAAAATTAATTATTTGCTACATGTCTAGACTTTTCACAAACCTGAGAAATAGTTTTTTCACCAAATGACTTCTTTTGATTGATAGCCATATCCCTTGGGTTTGGAGCTATTAGCACTGTGATTTTGATTCTAAGAAAAGTTTTACTGTTGAATAAATTATTGCAAGTTTTAGGATAGAGGTTTGGAAGCACCACAACCACCTCTTTAATCATTCCTAAAGATTGCACGATCTTTGTTTGTAAACTTAGTTTATGAAACATCTATTCTCGATAAAGCCTACCTTGCTTAAGTAACATCCTATCGTAGGATTCCAACATACTTTGAAAAACTCTAACCAAAGGTTTTTTTTATTATATACTCAGAAAAAAGAGGTCTCATGTGTGCACATTTTGGAGTAGAAATTGCAAGTCCATAATCATAGCTTGAGAAGAAGACGAGAAAGATTCTTCAAGTACAATCCACTGCTTATAGGTAGTTTTTTTCCAAGTAATATGACCTAACATTCCTTTAGAAACTAAACTATAAAACCATCCTTTCAACATTGAATTCAACCTGATCTAGTTAACAAAACTTGGATTGAAGTCACCATTACTGAGTAATTGTGAAGGTTTTATTACACTTCCATCAACAAAGCCTTCAAGGCCATATGTAATGATGAAACTAAGCATTTATTCTCTCCATATAAGATAGTTATCATCATATAATTTCACAACAATATATAATCCTATAAGAGGTGATAATGCAAGACTTTGTGCAAATGGATCATAACTCTCATTCATTAAAGTTAAAGGATCAAAAACATGATTTCTTTGAATTTTTGAAGTTAAAGGCAATGTAACTCGATAAGAAGCTGGATGCATCTATTGATCATTACGAGCTTTTTCTTGATTAAGAGAAAAAAATGCATCATGATAAGAAAGATCTTTGTTCTTCGAAGTCATTAACAGAATTTGTTACATGTGCTCTAATACCATAATGATTCAAAAATTCTAGTATAGTTGCTAAAATTGATTTTTTATGAAAATGAATTAATAAATAAGTTATACAATGCTTAGTGTGTCCTTATATAAAACACTACACACAAATATATTGTAACTAATACATCCTCACAATGTCACACATGCACCATTCATTATTATATGTTATTTTTATTATTATAAATTTTATGGTGATTATATAATTTCTCAAAATTTATATTAATATTGTTAATTTTTTAAATCAAAATTGGAATTGGAATTACTTCAATAACTTCCTTAAAACAAAGAAGATTTTATGAGTTAAAATTGGAATTAAACAAACTTGTTAGAATATTACACAAACATTAAATTTCTAAAAACATATTTGGATGGATGGGTGGGTATCTACTAATAAATATTAAAATGTTAATATAAAAAAATTATAAATAATTATTTTGATAGATTAATTGTATATTAACTTTGAGTTATTGTCTTTATAGAATTTCCTTAATAGCATAAAATGTTACAATTCATGTGGGATAATTCATGTTATTCATGCTCATTTAATTAACAGGTCAAATATAATCAATTCTTTATAAATGAATCATATTATGTTAAATTAATTATTTTTTGTGTCAAAGTAATATATAATATTAATTAAAAAGAATAATTAATTAATACACATTATTTTTAAACTACAAATGTTTACAAATATGTTATCAAATTCGATTATGTTATGTCTATTCTATTTATGGCATATTAACTTCTTAAATAATAATAAAAATCATTATTAAACAAATTTATTTATATTATCATATTATATTTAACTTATTTATTTAATTAAACTTTTCAACTCTTGTCCAGTCAAATGATTTTTGTTATTATAGTGGTTGAATTGTATATTATAAATTAATTACCTATTTATTTAAAAGTATCCTACAAACTTTTTACAAAATTTCTACGTCAATATTTCATCTAAAATTATATTCAATAACTTTTTTTAAATAAAGAATTTCTAATAATAATAATTATCATTATTTATTATATTTATATAACCATAAGATACACAAGTAACAAAACTAGTTAGTTAAAAAAGTTATAGTTAATAATATGAGATGAAAGTGACATATCAAACCATTTACAATAGTTTTTAGATAAATCAGCTGGTATTTCGATTGATGCTACATATGCACAAGATCATAATTTTGAGATTGAGTTTCTTACTTAGCTTATAAAAGGCAGTCTCAGTCACGCCTCTTGCTAACTCAAAATTTGATCTCTCTTATCAAATCGATAATTTATGTAGAAAATAAGGTTATCGTCCCTTTCATCTAATGAGTTTTTTTTTTTAGAAAATGAAGGAAAAAGAAAAGTCTTTTTTATCCACAGTAAGCGCAACTTCATTTGTCAAGCGAGGCACCTTAGTAGTTGTGCAGGAAAGGAAGTTAGACATCAACATTTTCTTGCTTCGCTCATGAACTAAAATGCTTTCCATTCAAGTGAGCTTGGGCCCCCAATAGTCCTTTAGTTACCATTAGATTAATATCTCTCTCAAAGTCCCTCTACTCTAGTCGTTTGAAACAACCAACTTTATTGCAAACCATGAATCTTTTTACCCTCAACAACTTAAAGATAAAATCAAAGCACTCAACATTGGAAGAGGATTACTCACTTTGAGTGTGTCACTTGGTACGAGTAGAAAGTAAATACTTGGATAGAAGATTTACTTATTGTTAAATATAAAATGGCCCAAAACCTCATCAGCACAAAACCCATTTATCTCATCAGAAACCTTGTCTTTCTTATTACATACATACGTGTATATATATATATATATATAAGTGCTTGTAAGAATGTAGAGCTACCATAGAGAGCAAATAGAGAAAAGAGTCAAATAAACAGAGCTGCGTTTGTGGACTTTCTTCTTCCGCTTTCTTCCACTGCAATCCCAATAGTATTTAGCTTCAACTTCACTGTTTCAGCCATTGTCGAGCTGTCGTCCTTGTGTGGGGAAATTCCATCATTGAGATGCTCGTCTGTCTGCCTGCCTTATGTCGCCTCACAGTTTTGATCGTACAATCGGAGTAGAAATTTTACATGTATATTTGCATAATAATATTTGATTAAATAATAAGTTTATTAATTTATCTTGTTATATATTATCAGTAAATTACAGAGAGTTATTTTGTGGGTGTATTTTAGATTTTGGTATATTTTGTAAAACTCCTTAAATATTGGTATTTGTATCTTCATTTGATTATTAGTGGATTTTTCCTCAGTGTTTTGTCGTCAATGGATTAGACTTTTTACATTGAAAAGTTAAACCACTTAAATCATTGTGTATCAATTATTTTCTCACTCCTTATTATTTTGCTCTTACCCATAATTATATATTTGTGCAACCAAAATTGTACCCAAATTGGTATCAGAGCATTGAGTTATTATGTTTTTTATTGGAATTGATCAAGATTGCTCTTTTGGATTTATTTTGAGCTTCTCGTTATTTGATTTGTTTCATATTTTTTGGATTGTGCTTCTGTTTATTTAATATTGGGTTCTTTGTCATGTTGGCTGATATTTGTATTTTATACAGTTATTTTTGTCTATTTTATTAATTATAATTGCTAGTTCTTTACATTTTTAGTTAATTTTTATTTAATTAAATTAATATTTAGTATTAGTTTTTAATAAATATATTTTCAAGAAAATTAATGATTTTTTATAAAAAGGGACTTAATTGCAATTATAAAAAGCTTAAAATATAATTTTAATTAAAATTGGGTGAAATTGCAAATATCAAAAGATTAGAAGTTAATTTGAATTAAATTTGTGAGTCAAAATG
This sequence comes from Hippophae tibetana, assembly GCA_037013495.1. Lineage (NCBI taxonomy): Eukaryota > Viridiplantae > Streptophyta > Magnoliopsida > Rosales > Elaeagnaceae > Hippophae > Hippophae tibetana. Next base: position 16,095,386 of record CM072810.1, read on the forward strand.
CAATTAATGAAAGTTAAATTTTCTGTGCAGGAGAAGGAGGTCACTCGCGCCATTCACAACGCCCAACACCCACCGTTCGCTCGTCCAATCAACGATCAAGATCTGGCACGTGGAATCCAGACACGACAAAGGAGAGTGGACCCGGTATTCCTGGAAGCACGCAGCTTGGCGCTAAGTGGGGCCCACCAGTCGAGCAGGATGGCGTGTAGGGTGGGACCCACGTGTCTACTGTGCAGAAGTTTCTCCCTAGGTGCATCGCTCACTATTGGATCAAGTTGAACGATCCAGATTTAAGCGTGTGGAATCAAGCTGTCGCACACCGAGCAGCTCGCCTACACTCCCGTGCGATGCGGTTCATCGCATCAAAGTGCGCCATCGCGTCCCACCAAATAAGAAGCAGCCAAGTGTTTCCTCAATATTCTAGCCAATCATATGATGACACGTGGCATGTATTTGGTAAAATAAAAACACAGAAATGACGCTCACTCACCAGCTCTTTCTACGTCGCCACGTGTCGAAGCCAACTGTCGCACACTTCCAGCGTGCCAAGATCTTGTGCAACGCGTTCCAGCTATTCTCCATGCGCCCGTTCTTCCCACCGAATGAAAGGCTGTCACGTGTCTCTTTATATCTTGTAGCCAATAAAATGATGACACGTGGCATGCGTTTAAAGAAAAAAAATTAGAAAACGCAGAATGGTCTTCACGCGTGTTATTTCTTTTAATTCTTCCTATGTATTTTGGTTCCTCAATACATGCATTTTGATAATAAAAAAAATTAATTGTATAGGGGGATATATTTGGACGCGAGAAAAAAGTTTGGAGTGAGTTTGTTTTAGTTTTCAATTTACATTTTACACCATTTTTTGCACTTCAAGTTTTAGTTTCTCTCTGCGTGTTTTCTACAACACGCAGAAACTTTTATTTAACAACCTTTATGTTGTATTTTCTTAGGAAATAGAGAGAAAGAAGACAACGAAGAAGAAGGAAATGGAAGAAATTTATTTTTCATTAAGGAATCGTAAAAGAGTTTCTCCTAATCTTTTTTTCTTTTAAATTTTATTTCTTTGAAATGTTTGATTGTTGTTGTGTTGTAATTTTAATTTCTACTATGAACTAATTTATTTGTTCTAGGGTTGCAGTGTAGCTTAAATTATGAAACTTGAATTAATTATTTTTGAATGATTTATGGAACGATTTTAAGTTGTTTATTTTATCTATGCTTAATGCTTTTAATTATCGGAAGATTAATTAATTGTTCTGTGATATTTAAATAAACTTAGAAAAGGCATTTTTGTGTGTTGCTCGTGTAAAATAACGTATATATATATAAGGGATAGGAATATACTTTTATTGTATGTGTAACTATTTGAGAACTTAGAACTTGATAAATCTGGTTGAATTTAATTCTCATAGGAATATAGTGAATTATTTTAGTGAGATGTATCTGTATGGAGCTCGGAAGAGATATATGGATAAATTAGGAGTTCTTGGTTAACAACTTAAAATACGAGATCATAAATCAAGAGAAAATAAAATGATTCAAGTGGATTAATTTTGTGAAACTGCAATCCTAGAATTTTCTTACAAACTGTTATAAAAATTAGTTAGTCAAACTACATCAAATTATCGACTGTTTGGATAAAATTAGGTTGAAATAATTTTAGTAATTAACGAACACTAGTAACAAATCTCCATGGGAACGATATTTTACTTATCATATTATTATTTGTGACCGTGTATACTTGCATGTTTTATGTTCTCCTAAAAGAGACAACAATGGAAAAATATGAAATTAAGAAATTCAATGGTAGGAATGATTTCATTCTATGTCGAATGAAGATATGAGCCGTATTAGTTAAAGAAGGGTTGGTTAAGGCACTTGAAGGCAAGGATAAATTGCCAGAAAAACTGACTGATGAGGAAAAGGATGCATTGATAGAAAATGCTCTCAATTCAATTCAGTTATCCTTATCTGATGAGGTACTACACGAGGTTGGTGATGAGGAATCTCCTGCTAGGTTATGGCTTAAAGTGGAGAATTTTTATATGACTAAGTCTTTAACAAGTTGGTTATATTTGAAGCAGAATTTGTATACATTCATAATGTTAGAAGGTACACTTTTACACGATCATCTTGATGAATTTATTAAAATTATTTGCGATCTAAAAAATGGTGGTGTTAAGATTGATGATGAGGAATAGTCCTTAGTTTTATTATGTTCTTTACCTCATTTTCATTTGAACATTTTGTTGATACCATGCTATATGAGAAATATACTATTTCTTTGGAGGATGTCAAAACAACTTTGAATTCCAGAGAGTTGAATAAAAAAGTATCTACAAGCAACAATGATAATAGCAGTGGTTTATTTTTCGGAGGTATAAATCAAGAAAAAGGCACAAGCAATAATAGAGACAAGTCTAGATCTAAATCTAGAAAAAGAAAAGATAAATGAAACTATTGTCGTCAAGAAAGGCATTGGAAAGTAAATTGTTTGAAACTCAAAAGTAAAGGAAAATCTACCACAATGTCTTCTGTTACTAATGATGTTGCTAGTGTTATAGATAGTTCTGGTTCCGATGGTGAAAATGTTCTATCAATTTCTATTTGTTCTCTTAGAGATATTTGGATTCTTAATTCGGGTTGCACTTACCATATGTGCCCCAGTAGAGACTGGTTTGCTTCTTATCAGCCTATTGATGGGGGTGTTGTCTTGATGGGAAACAATATGTCCTGCAAGGTTATTGGTATTGGTACTATTGAAATTAAGATGCATGATGATATTGTTAGGACTTTGAAAGATGTTTTCCATGTTCGAGATTTGGAAAAGAACTTGATATCTTTGGGTACAAGTATATAGCTAAAGATGGTGTTTTAAGAGTTAGTGAGGGTGCTCTCATTGCTATTAAAAGGGCCATTGTCGCGTAGTTTCTATATGCTTCGGGGTAGTACTATTATTGGAAGTATTTCAGTTTTGTCCTCGTCAGATCAAGATTCATATACTACTTGATTATGGCATATGCGGTTAGGGCATATGAATGAGGCAAAGATGTATATTTTGAGTAAACGAGATTTTCTTGGTAATTAGAAAACTGGAAATCTTGATTTCTGTGAGCAATGTGTCTATGTAAAGCATCGTAGGGTCAAGCTCAGTACAACCATCCATAAAACAAAGGTACTGTTGATTATATTCATTCAGATCTTTGGGCTCCTTCTCGTGTTGTGTCTAAGAGTGGTGCCTGATATATGTTGACTTTTATTGATGACTTCTCTCATCATATGTTGGGTGTATTTTTTGAAGAACAAGAATGATGTGTTCTCAAAATTTGTAAAATTGAAAGCTTGTATAGAAAATCAAACAGGAAAGAAAATCAAGCATTTGAGGACTAACAATGGTTTAGAATTTTGTGAAAGTCAATTTAATGAGTTCTATGAAAGAAATAACATAGTGGGACACCGTATTGTGTGTCATAAACTACAAAAAATAGAGTAGCAGAACGTATAAATAAGACTCTCTTAGAAAGAGCTCATTGTATGCTCTTTCAAGCTAACTTGGATAAATCTTTTTGGGCTAAAGCTTGTAACCATGCCTACTATTTGGTGAATCGATCTCCATCAACTGCAATTGAGTTAAAGACTCCATTTGAGGTATTCTTTGGTACTCCTGCTAATTATTCTAATTTTAAATTTTTGGTTGTCTTGCTTATGCTCATGTTAATGATGATAAATTTGAGCCTAGGGCATTGAAATGCATATTTTTGGGGTATCCTTCTGGGGTGAAGGGTTATAGATTATGGTGTGTTGAACCCAAGTCAGATAAATTTTTGATTCGTAGAGATGTTAAGTTTGATGAGTTTTCCATATTGGAAAAGAAAAAAAGAGTCTATTATTGCAAGCAAAGACCCCGGTGTTAATGAGCAGGTGAGGCTTGAGAGTGGAGCTCATAATCAAGTGCAAGATGGCACTTCAGATCAACCATTTGTGGATGAGATAAATGATTCTTATCATGATGTAGCAAAAGAGTAATATGAGCAACCATATAGTATCTCTAAAGGTAAAGGAATAAGAGAGATTTGGCGCCCTCAGAGGTACGCCCACAGTCAAAAGAAGAAGAGCAGTACATGTCTCAGGTTTCATATGTCAATGTCATTGATAGTTTGATGTATGCTACAGTTTGTACATATCTAGACATTTCACATGCAGTTAGTGTTGTTAGTAGATATATATGGGTAATCTCGGTAAGGGTCATTGTCAAGCAGTGAAATTGATAGTTCGGTATTTGAGAGGCACATCTAATTTTGGTTTGATATATGATGGAAGTTCTAATACCAGGTGTAGTGTTATTGATTGTGTGGACTTCGATTATGCTTCTGATTTGGATAGAAGAATATCTCTGATAGGTTTTGTCTTCACTCTTTCTCATTGTGCCATTAGTTGGAAGACTACTTTACAGTCTACAATTGTTTTGTCTACGATAGAGGCAGAATATATGGCAACAATAGAAGGAGTGAAAGAAGCCATTTGGCTTAGAGGTTTGGTTTGTGATTTGGGTTTACAGTAGGATACTTCTGTTGTATTTTGTGATAGTCAGAGTGCGATACACTTGACTAAGAATACTATGTATCATGAAAGAACCAAACATATTGATGTCTGATATCACTTCGTTCATGACATTGTCTCTCAAGGTGCTATTGTTGTCAATAAGATAGTCACTACAAAGAATCCAGCTGATATGTTAACCAAACCAGTTCCATTTAATAAGTTCAAGCATTACTTGGACTTGATTAGTATTCGCAGAAGATGATCACCCTTCGGGGATTTGGACGATGATTATTTGGTAATCCAAGGAATTTCATATGAAGAACATGTTTCTCTTTTGAGTCAAGGTGGAGATTTGTTAAATAAATAATGGCCCCAAAATCTCATTAGCCCAAAGCCCATTTATCTTATCAGAAACCTTGTCTTTCTTATTACATATATATATAAGTTCCTATAAGAATGTAGAGCTATTGTAGAGAGCAAATAGACAGAGTTGCATTTGTGGACTTTCTTTTTTCGCTTTCTTCCACTGCAATCCCAACAGTATTTAGCTTCAACCTCACTGTTTCAGCCATTGTCAAGCTACCATCCTTGCGTGGGGAAATTCCATCATCGAGATGCTCGTCTGTCTGCCTGCCTTATGTCACCTCCCAGTTTTGCTCGTGCAATCTGAGTAGAATTTACAGATGTATATTTGTATATTAATATTTGATTAAATAGCAAATTTGTTAATTTATCTTGTTATATATTACCAATAAATTAGATGAAGTTATTTTGTGAGTGTATTTTGAATTTTAGTATATTTTGTGAAACTCTCTGAATATTGGTGTTTATATCTCCATTTGATTATTAATAAATTTTTCTTCGGTGTGTCGTCATTAATGAAATAAACTTTTCACATTAAAAAGTTGAACCACTTAAATTATTGTGTATCATTTATTTTCTCACAGCTTATTATTTTGCTGTTACTCATAATTATATATTTGTATAGTCAAAATTAAACTCAATCTTTATTTACACAAGTGTTAATTTATAACCCTTATTATAAAATAAGGATACATTTTGCATAAGGGTCCACTTTGCACAATAGCACGCTAAAATATGCACACGAATTGAAGTCCTCAACTTTGCATTTTTCATGAAAACCTTAGTCATTTTCTATATTTTTTATCTACATTTTTCTGTCTATTTTTGCTTTTAGTATGTGATTATTGGAGATTAGAGAGAGCACTCATCTAAATAGAGTTTGCTCTCTCTCCGTTAGGTTTTTTTTTTTTTACTTTTTTTACTTTTCTATTAAGTTTAATAAAATCACCATAATTTTATAGTGTATTTGACATTGAACGAAAACTTTGATATGGAAACACAAACACAATTGCTAGACTATATATATATATATATATACTAGCAAAGAATTTCATACCACTGAATTGCTAACCAAAGTTTCAAATTTTATTTTGTATTTGGTTTTATTTTTGTGATTGAAAAGTACTAACGTTATTTTATCACTGTAAATTCTTTGTTTTATGTTTTTATTAAAATCACATATTTTCTTATTTTTCATTTTATAACAACTAGCTTAATCCTTTACGATCATTTTTTCTTTTCTTTTCTTTTCTTTGCGACAACAAAACGTTTTTGTATTCTTCCCTATTTACAACCATTAACAACCAAATTGGAAAAACTAAGCAAATAAAAATTTATGGTTATATTCATTTTAAGTAAAAGTAGAAATAGTATTACGAATGTATTAAAAAAATTCATTGCATATATATAATAATATTTTTAATTTAATCTAAATGTATTGGATATTAGTTCTTAATTCAAAGAATAAACACAAGGACCTTAATTCAAGGAATAAAACAAGGAGCTTAATTCAAGGAGTAAAACAAGGAATCCTTAATTCAAGGAGTAAAACAAGGAATCCTTAATTCAAGGAGTAAAACAAGGAATCCTTAATTCAAGGAGTAAAACAAGGAATCCTTAATTCAAGGAGTAAATCAAGGAATGCTTAATTTAAAGAGTAATTGAAGGAATAAAATTTCCTTATAAATAGCTATACAATTGTAATGAAAACATGAAGAAAATAATACAAACTAGAGAACTCTTTTGTGTAGAGTTATTTCTTGTTTTTTCTACATGGTATCAGAGCAGGAAAATTAACTTGCTTCTGCTTTATTATTATCTTAGCATCTTCAATCTTTGAAATGGCTGAAGACAAGCCGCTAGGATCAGAAGCTGAAAGTTCATCAGTGCTTTCCTTCATGAATATGCATGAGGTGGATGTCAACCCAAATCAAAGATTAAGCTCAATCTTGTTGAATGAGTTTAATTACTTGCCTTGGTCAAGAGCAGTGTCTCTGGCTCTAGGTGGAAGGTCCAAGTTGGGGTTCATAAATGGAAGCATCGAAGTACCTGATGTTTCCTCACCAACCTATGAATCCTGGCTTAGTAAGGATCAGCTCGTTATGTCATGGCTCCTAAATTCCATGGAACGTAAATTAGCTGAAATATTCAGTTACTCTGAATCTGCATACCAACTATGGGAGACGGTCAAGGAAATGTATGGCAGTCAAAATAATGCTGCACGAGTTTTTCAATTAAAGAAAGACATCTCAGATCTGCAACAAGATGGCAAGCCTTTTGTACAACTCTTAGGAAGCATGAAAAGCATGTGGAATGAGTTGGAAATATATCGTCCTCATACAACCGATGTAGCTCTGCTACGAAAGAGAGCAGAAGAAGATAAGATATTTCAACTTTTGTCCAGTCTGGATTCAACATATGAAGATATACGATGCCATATACTCATGAATACAGAACTTCCTTCCTTCACCAATGTATGTGCGACAATTCAACGTGAAGAAGTAAGAAGGAAAGTCATGAACAAGGATACAATGGCTAATTCACCTGAGGCAAGAGCCTATCTAACCAACGAGAGGAAGTACAAAGGGAAGCATCCAAACTTGAAGTGTCAACATTGCAACCATACGGGCCATGTTAAGGACACATGTTGGATTCTACATCCAGAATTAAAACCTGATTTTATAAAGGATAAGAGTTTACAGAAAGTGAATCGTACTGGACTCCGTGCTAATCATGTTTTTGCCTCTACCTCTAATGGGTCTGATCCATTCAAGAACTTCACAGCGAATCCAGCTGAACTCATGAATGAGTTTATGTTGTATCTTCAAAGCAAGACAAGAGGAGCTAGAATTGACTGTGTGGATAGCATAGAAGAAGGAAACTCGACAGCATTGCTAGGCAAGTTTGCGGGCTTCTTGGCAGATACAAAACTCATACCACAAGAGGACATGCAAGGTATCATAAAAGCCTTTAAAACTGCTCTTAAAATAAATATGTTGCATGATTTTTGGGTTGTAGATTCAGGTGCCACAGATCATATGACAAACCATGTGTCAAAGTCTCATAAGTTTGAAAAATTAGCAAATCCTTCTCAAGTTTCAATTGCAAATGGTGAGAATGTAAAGGTTTTAGGAAAGGAAAAAATAAAATTAATGTCAGATGAAATCGAGTCGGTAGTTTTATATGTACCTTCCTTTCCTTTCCAACTTCTGTCTGTAGGAAAAATCACAAATACCTTGAATTGCTTAGCCATTTTTTCTCCTCACAATGTCATTTTTCAGGATTGTGTCACCAAAAAGACGATTGGTGAAGGGTTTTACTTAGATGGTCTCTATTACATATCCAAGAGCAATCCCAGAGGGTTTCAAGCTAAGTTTAATCCTATCCAAGATAATCAATTGTGGCATCAACGTTTAGCTCACCCTTCTCTACCAATTTTGTCAACTTTATTTCCAAACTTAGGAAATGATGAAATTGCATGTGAAACTTGCCACTTGTCTAAGGCCACTAGATTGCCTTTTAATTCTTCCTTGTCTAGGGCTAGTAAGTGTTTTGAACTAGTTCATTCAGATGTATGGGGACCAATTAATGAATCTTTTGATGGTTATAAGTATTTTGTGATTTTTGTTGATGATTTCTCTCGAGTCACATGGTTATATCTTTTAAAGTCTAAAAATGAAGTTATGGAAGTATTTAAGGACTTTCATAATCTTGTTAAAAATCACTTTTCTTCTAAAATTCAAACCTTAAGGTCTGACAATGGCACCGAATACATGTCCCATATCATGAAACAATATTTGAGCATTCATGGCATTATGCATCAAACAAGTTGTGTTGGCACACCTCAACAAAATGGTGTAGCTGAACGCAAAAACCGGGACTTACTTGAAAAAACTAGAGCATTAATGCTACAAATGAATGTACCAAAGAGATTCTGGTCCCAAGGGGTTATGACAGCTGCTTACATCATCAATAGATTACCCAGTCGAGTCTTGGATTTCAAGTCTCCTCTAGAGGTCATGAAAGGAAGGAAAATTAACCTTTCACACCTTAGAGTCTTTGGTTGCATCTGTTTTGTACATATTCAATCTCATCATCGAGATAAATTGGATCCTAGAGCTGTTAAATGTATTTTTCTTGGTTATTCATCTACACAAAAGGGATATAAGTGTTATGATCCCCAACTTAGGAGATTAATTGTGTCTAAAGATGTTCGATTTTATGAAACTAACCCTTTTTTTAGCAAGTCACATGAAATCACAAGTCAAGGGGATGACATCTTGGATGTGTTTCCATTACCAAGAATCGAACTTAAGGCTCCACAACAACAAGATCCCAGCTATGTCAACATTGATGCATCTCTCACTGAAAATAACAATGAAGGGTCTCGTCTTAATGGTACACTGCATGAAGATGGTGATAATCAAGATGATCCTCACAATATGGTACAAGATGTGAACGAGTGTGAGATAACTCCTTCTGCTCCACGACGTAATCCAATGCGTGTTAGGCAACCTCCCACAAGACTTCAAGACTTTGTCACCTACAAACCCACACATCCCATCTCAAATTATGTGTCATATAAGAGAGTGACACCAACCCATGCCGCATTCCTCAGCACTATATCGAGTTACAGTGAGCCTCAAAACTTTCATGAGACCAACAGCCAAGAGGTGTGGAAGGAAGCCATGCAAGAAGAACTTAAAGCCCTAGATCAACACAACACATGGAGCATCACCAAACTTCCAAAAGGCAAGAAAGTTGTGGGTTGCAAATGGATCTATAAGCTCAAATTCAAGTCAGATGGATCAATTGAGAGGTATAAAGCAAGATTGGTGGCTCGGGGATTCACTCAAACATTCGAGGTGGATTACAAAGAAACATTTGCACCTGTTGCAAAAATGAACACAGTAAGAGTGTTACTGTCTGTGGCTGTAAACAAGGGGTGGTCCATGTACCAAATGGATGTGAAGAATGCATTCTTGCATGGTGATCTCAAAGAAGAAGTCTATATGAAATTGCCACCTGGGCATCCTCAAAGCAATAAACTGGATTTAGTGTGCAAATTGCACAAATCCATTTATGGTTTGAAACAGTCCCCACGAGCTTGGTATGCCAAGCTAAGCTCAGTTCTCACTAGTGTTGGTTTCAAAAGCAGCAATGCCGATTCCTCACTATTTGTTCGCACAGGAGCTATGGGCAAATTGGTTGTGCTGATTTATGTAGATGATCTGATAATTACAGGTGATAATGCTGACGAGATTTTCAACCTCAAACAGTCCCTCAGACAAAGGTTTGCAATTAAAGACCTTGGGATATTGAAGTACTTTCTTGGTATAGAAATGGCAACCTCGCACAAGGGACTCTTTCTTAACCAAAGGAAATATGTCCTAGATTTGCTTAAGGAAGCTAACATGAGCGATGCTAAACCAGCCATTACCCCTCTTGACAGCAAGCTCAAACCTAGCTTGAAGGGCACGCCACTCAGGGATATAAGTTATTACCAACGACTGGTTGGTAAGTTGATCTACCTAACAATCACCAGACCTGACATCACATATTCTGTAAGTATTGTGAGCCAATTCATGCACTCCCCAACACTTGAGCATTTGACCCTTGTTAAAAGGATCTTACGCTACTTAAAAGGATCAGTGGGTCGTGGTATTATCATGAAGAAGAATGACAACACACAAATCATGGGGTATTGTGATGCTGATTGGGCAGGGAATGCAATTGATCGCAAGTCCACCACTGGCTACTGTACATTTGTCGGTGGAAACTTGGTCACATGGAAGAGTAAGAAGCAAACTGTCATTGCCAGATCAAGTGCCGAAGCAGAATATCGTGCAATGGCTTCAACTGCGTGTGAGTTGATATGGCTTAAAGGTCTTCTGTGTGATTTAGGTGTTCCTACAACTCTTCCTATGTCCTTATTTTGCGACAATCAGGCAGCTATGCATATAGCATCAAACCCAGTGTTTCACGAGAGGACGAAACACATTGAAGTTGATTGTCATTACGTTCGTGAACAAGTTCAATCACAGGTGATTCAGACACATTATACAAGAAGCTTCGACCAACTGGCTGACATCTTCACCAAGCCCTTGGCTTCTCATCAATTTCAACGACTTTTGTCCAAGCTTGGATCCATAAATCTTCTGGATCCAGCTTGAGGGGGAGTATTGGATATTAGTTCTTAATTCAAAGAATAAACACAAGGACCTTAATTCAAGGAATAAAACAAGGAGTTTAATTCAAGGAGTAAAACAAGGAATCCTTAATTCAAGGAGTAAAACAAGGAATCCTTAATTCAAGGAGTAAAACAAGGAATCCTTAATTCAAGGAGTAAATCAAGGAATGCTTAATTTAAAGAGTAATTGAAGGAATAAAATTTCCTTATAAATAGCTATACAATTGTAATGAAAACATGAAGAAAATAATACAAACTAGAGAACTCTTTTGTGTAGAGTTATTTCTTGTTTTTTCTACAAAATGTTTGTATGATAATAATCTAATACAAACAAGTATATAATAGCCACACAAAAAAAAAACAACTTCTTAAGGTATTGGGGGGGGGGGGGAGTACATAGGTGAAGGTAATTGTCAGAAAATTTAAACTAATCTAGTATTCATTTGATAAATCAAACTAGACACTCCTGTCTAACTTTACATTGGAATGAATTATAATGAATTCTGTATAGCATTGAAAGAGCTGTATAGAATTTATCCTCTTTTGGTATTATTCTACTGCATTACTTCCAAAACTTAGCAGTGTCTTGATTAAACTTTTAGAGTGAATTAAAAAAAAATCAAAGTTAGAGTTCAAGACCAATCACCTTCACATTAGAAAAGTTACAAAAAATTCCACCTAGTTCCATCAGGTACTATGTGATGCTGAAGCAGAAGCCAATTCCTGAATAGTCATGGGGTTGCAAATCCCAGAGAATGGTTGGTTAGACCATGCTGAATCAGCAAGCAAGGAGTTCACTGCCATTGTGGGATTATATGAATCCCACCACACATGAGTTCCAGATTGCTCACAGGCCATTTCCATAGAAAGGCAACTAACTGTTGCTCCATACAAACCAAGCCCACAACAGGCACTATTCACATCCTCAAATCCTGTAAATTACACATAATGAACAAATACTTCAAACCAGATACTCAACTTCTGTATTTCACTAGGGCAAGTCAATCTTTCTTATTTCATTTTGCTGATTACATTTCAAAATCTATAGACGTTCCATCAACCCAATCTGAATACCATGTACTTGATAAAAAATCATAGAGAACTTAGAATTATGGTTTGCTGATTAAATGCAATAATGCAATAAAATGGTTCACTTTTAATCACCTTATTATTGCATTATTAGATATTGTCATCAATTTTGCCAATTTTAGTATTTTTGGGATAAACTTAGGTAAAATCAATTTAAACCTTACTATGTCAGGGAGCTGGTGGATGTTTGATGGGGAAAACGTCCAGATTATTTTTTTTCTTTTTTGACGTAGGAAAAAAATGGAAAATAAAGTGACTAAAATAACAAAAAAATGAAGGAAAAAATTTGAATAGGGTGAACACATGCACCAGTTTTAATCAAGGTAATTAATGTGTACAATTTGTGGAACACTATTTCCTTGATGATTAAAAAGTTCAGATCATTTTTCTAGTCAGATAGTGCTACTGAATTTCCATCAACCTAACTATAAGCCAAGAGATACACTGACATAGAATCAAATTCTCAACATCATGTACTTCGAAAGTCATGGAGCAGATAGGAGTATGGTCAATTAATAAGTTGAGATCATTGTTCTAAGATCATTTTTCTAGTCAGATACTGCTACTGAATTTCCATCAACCTAACTATAAGCCAAGAGATACACTGACATAGAATCAAATTCTCAACATCATGTACTTCGAAAGTCATGGAGCAGATAGGAGTATGGTCAATTAAGAAGTTGAGATCATTGTTCTAATTATTAGATTATGCTAATGTATTTTCTGCAGATTGTTTGAAGACAAACAAAGCATTAAAATAGGTAAGAAAGGATACATACCGTAGTGTTTTGGGTTAGCGATGATCTCATTGATTCCATGGTATACATCACAAAAGACCACAAGGGCATCAGGCAACTTTGTATTGAGATCTATAATCTGCTCTCTGAGGATTTTATTGTAGTCCTTAACATGCTTATTAATTCTCTCGACACATTTCCTTGCATAATATCCATCTGCTGAAGAACTATAGCACTCAGACAGCATCCGTGGAGTGTATCCTAATGGCAATGTTCCAATGCATACGATCTTCCTCACATTCATGTCATAAAGACTCCTTATAACATCTATCATTTGGGTTGCCAAAATATGAGCAAATTGATGACTATTGTATTTAAGTATTAAATCAGAGGACTTGTTTATAGATAGGTCTATGTAATCATCTTTGCCAAAGGACAGGAAGACAACCGAAGTTCTGATAAACTTGAGTAACCTATAATGTCCAATTTGCAACTCCAGTATCTCTAAAGTCTCAAAGAGTTGGCGCAATTGCTGGTTAAGAGACTGATAGTTCTGGCTACTGAGGCTCATTATTGTAGCTTCTGCTGAACCAAAGTTTAGGCCTTTTTGTATCTCTTCAATAGATCCATTTTGACTGTAGAATGGTAAAATATGTGGTAAACCCATCTTTTCACCTGCTCCCACCAGAAGTTAATAATGGTTAGCATCCCAGTTTAACTTTAAATTTAATCTCCACATACACATCTTCGTCATTGAAAATGCACAATTCATTTTATTGTATCAATAAAGCTTTTACTAGTTTATCCAAAAGACTCATGTACGCATTTACTTACCGATAAATGTTAAATACACATAAATTTACAATTACATCACTTATCACTTATGGTGTGCCCCTTTGTAGAATTTTCTTGAGAACTCAATTTTCAATTTATAAAGTTAATGTATCACGTGTCACACCAGGTGCAAATTTGTGTATCCTAGCACTCATCTTCAAACCATATTCCTATACTAAATGCAGTTCAAATGTCATTCTTGAAAGGTTTTAACCTACCAATATCACAATTCTTGTATCAGAGACAGAGTTTGAATAAAAAATATCTTCAGGTAGATTACCAAGGAGATTTTTTAAGTGATATTGAAATTGGATACGAAAGAGAGACATCAAAGAACAATGCATTAGACATTTCCAGAATAAATTCAGACCCCCTTCCCCCGATGAAATAGACAAACCCACATGAGAAACGTTTACAATCTCAAAGAAAAACTGAAAAGAAATCAATAAGAAACAGTCTTATTCAAACTACGAGGAACGGGAGTAAATACCGAGAAGATAAGGAAGAAGACTAGCGTCTGACCCATTACATGGTATTAACGAGAAGTTACGGTGAATATAAGTGTAGAACAGGGTATTCTCTCCACAATCAACAGAAGAGTCGCCCAATATGTACATTGCAGAAACATTTCTAATGGGTTGTCCTCTGTGTGTTCCATGAACAAAACGCACAAAACCGAGAACCAAGATGATAAGAAGATGACCAAGAACTAAACCAAATTTCTGGTTTTCTTTACCCACATTCATCTTTGATTCGTGCGTATTTGTACTGTATTTCATAGTTTAGCGACTATGTTTCAAAGGGCTTGCTAGTTGCTACTGTTGCACGGATTGGTCGTCAGTGTTCTCTTCTTGCTTGGAGCATCAGAGTTGCAATTGCCGGATTTTTTCCATTTGGCTTTCTAAATCAAGAAAATATGTCAATTTGTATGGGAAAAAAAAGAGCGGAGTGTAATTTCGAGGGAAAAAACCAAACAATAGAGAGCACTTTTTTTTTTTTCTTTTTCAATAATACGAAAATATTATTATTAATAAGAAGCTTCTGCACATACAATATTATTAATCCGAAGCAAAATATCATAATTCATAAAATTACTCTCCATCTGTTCAATAAAGCCCCATTTTGAAAATTTTATGAGCTAAAGTATTACACTCTCTAAGAATTCATATAATTGTAAATTAAATTATTCCATTAAGTTAAACACTTCGTAACTGTTTAGCCTCCTAGTTAATTTAGTTTATCTAATAGTAAATTGATATGATTAATAATATTTAATATATAAGTGATAAATAATTTAAAAATAAGAATTATAATGATTGATAATATTATATTCTCTTAATTATTAATGATATTAATTAGTTAATTAAAATCATTAAAATATTATATATTTTATTTTTGTATAAAATAATATAAATAATAAAATAAATAGTAAAAATAATTATGATATATATGTGATCACATAACTGACTCAACACACTTACTACATATGCAACATCTGGTTTAGTATAAATCAAGTAAATCAAACGCTCAACCGATCTCGGATAGCGAGCTTGATCAATTGGTATCTGATATGTATACTCTACTAAACAATGATTTTGTTCAATAGGTTTGCAATCCAACATACTTGTCTCTGTTAGCAGATCAATAATGTACTTTCTCTGACACAGATATATTTTTTCTCTTCCACTAGCTACCTCAATTCCTAAGAAGTACGTTAGTTCACCTAAGTCATTCATCTTGAATTTAGAGGCTAGTTGTCTTTGTAATTTATTCATCTCAACAATATCATCACCAGTGATTACCATACCATCAACATAAATGATTAGGGTTGTTACCTTCCCTCGTTGATGTTTGAGAAATAGAGTGTGGTCTGAATTACTCTGTCTGTAACCAACCTTCTGCATAAATTGTGAAAACCTTCCAAACCAGGCTCGAGGGGATTGCTTGAGACCATACAAAGACTTTCTCAATTTGCATACAAAATTACCAGGAGAATCAACTACATACCCAGGTGGAAGACTCATGTACACCTCCTCGGTTAATTCTCCATGAAGAAACACATTCTTGACATCAAACTGTTGAAATGGCCAGTTTAGATTAGCGGCAAGTGAGAGCAGAACCCAATAGTGTTCATTTTGGCAATAGGAGCAAAAGTCTCATTGTAGTCTACATCATACGTCTGAGTGAACCCTTTTGCTATAAGACGGGCTTTATACCGATTTACAAATCCATCACCATTATGTTTTACATTAAACATCCATTGACAACCAACTGCCTTTTTTCCTTGTAGTGGAGGCACAAGTTGCCAAGAATCGTTCTTCTGTAACGTCCATCTCTTCAACCATTGCCTTTCTCCATATTGGATCTCCCAATGCATCCTACACTTTGTTAGGTACTGATACAACAGATATTTGATTTACAAATGATTTATATAACTTAGATAATCTTTTATTGGACATGTAATTAGCGATTGGGTATTTTGATTTTGCATGAATATTTGGTTCATATCTTTTGGCTGGTTGACCTCGAGTAGACCTATTTGGTAACACATACTATCAAACATTAAACTCAATACTATTAGTATCAGTGGGTGTACATACCTCAGATGAGTGACCTTCAGTACTAGGGAGTTGTTGATTAGGGGTAGGAGTGATGCCTGAGGGAATAGTTGTGTCTTCAATTTCATTTGTTGAAAGAAAATTTGGTGTTTGACTACTTAGAGCATCTGTTTCTTCGATGACTAGATTCAATGGAGTAAGAATCTCATTTGGTCTCATCAAAACATCAATTGATGATTCTTCTAATTCCTCTCCCTCACCATGATACAGTTCTTTGAAATATGTATTCTCCCCCTGACGAGTAGTATCATGTGAGGAAAAATAACTCATGTCCTCAAAGAAGCTAACATCCATAGTGACCTAATACTTTATGGTTGGTGGATGGAAGCACTTGTACCCTTTCTGATAACCTCCATAACCAATAAACACACATTTAATTACCCGGGCATCTAATTTAGACCTTTGATTTTTAGAAACATGCACAAAAGCAATACAACAAAATACACGAGCATGAAGATTATGGAAGGATGAAAAATAGACGTAAGATACGAGAATCTGAAATGAGATTTTTCCATTAAGGACACTAGGAGGGAGACGATTGATGAGATGGGCGGAAGCTTGTACATCATCACCCCAAAGATATTTTGGCATATAAGCACTAAATAGTAGTGCATGAGCCATATCAAGTAAATGACGATTTTTTTCTTTCACACACTCCATTTTGTTCCGGTGTTTGTAGGTAAGTAGTTTGGTGAATAATCTCATGTGTTTAGAAAAAATCTTGAAAACAATGATTAACATATTCTCTCCTATTGTCAGAACGGAGGATCTGAATGATGCCATTGTATTGTGTTTGAACGAGGGTATGAAAAGTTTGAAAACTGAAAAGACTTCATATTTTATTCTAAGAAGATAAATCCACGACAACCTTGTATAGTCATCGATAAACGAAACAAAATATATCATACCCGATATAATTGGCTCTTTAGATGGTCCTCAAACATCAAAATGAATTAATTCAAAAAGAATAGTACTTTTATTAGAAATACTAGTAGAATAAGTAATACGATGGCTCTTGGCCAAAACACAAGTCTCACGATGTAAAACAATCTCACTAACACCAATATATAAAGTAGGCATGGATTTTTTCATAAGACTAAAAGATGGATGCCCTAAGCGGCAATGCCACAACCAAATTTCACTTAGCTGATCAAAACTAGAAGTCGATGCAGTGCGTGCCTGCGTTCCTAGTTTCTCCCATGCGTAGTTCTGATCCAAACGGAGCAATCTGCCCCTCAGATACCCTCGACAAATTATTTCCCTGGTAAGAAGATCTTGAAAAATCACATACATAGGATAAAAGGTTACAAAACATTTAGACTCAATATTCAATTGTGGGACAAATATTAAGTGATGAGATAAGTCAGGTACATATAAAACATTATGGAGTTGTAAAGCTGGAGTGATATGAACTGACCCCTTTCCTAAGACAAGAAAGACCTCACCGTTAGCATTCGTAACATAAGACACTAGTGGGAAAGATAACTCATTAAAATAAGATTTATCATAAGTCATATGATCAGATGCACCAGAATCAATAATCCAAGTATTAGACCCAATAGAGTGAGAAACATTTAAGGTCGTACTAATCTTACCACGACCAGCTATTGAAGCTGTAGGGATACCTCTATATTCCATAGGATGATCCCGTCCAATTACTCCATAGTAGTCTGGTTCTTGGACAATTTACACTACAAATGCTTTTGCTTTAGGACGAGGATGTTGTCGTTTTGCTCCATAATAGTCTACTTTTGATTGCAAGTGTGGATAAAGTTTCCAACAAGTCTCACAAAGATGCCCATTTTCATTGCAATACGAGCAGTGAGAACGAGGGTGATTGAAAAAGCCTGGTAAAGGTCCTTGTTGATGAAGTGGAATTGAATTTTGCTGTTGGAAGAAAGACGCGTTTGATTTAGCTTGAATGACTAGGCTTGATACCTCAACTTGTTCCTGATGAAGACTTTCCTGCTGAGATTCGTCTTTATGGATGTATTTAAAGGTGGTAGTCAAGCTCAGAGGGTCTAACATTCGAAGTAAATTGCATGTAGCACTATTATGTTTTGTATCAAGGCCTCTCAAAAATGCATGTACTCGTTCAAGCTTCTTCTCTTTCTGGTACCATAGAAGGTCTTCTTGATTTTTAATTTTGCACAAGCGTTTTTGATCAATTTCAGCCCATACATTCTTCAGCTTGGTGAAAAACATAGATACTGGTTGCCCATTTTGCTGCATACTAGTAGTTTTGCACATAAGTTCATGAACTTGAATAAAGTCAGACTCATTTATATAAATATCACTTAAGGTATTCCATATGGCCTTAGTAGTTTCACATTCCTCCACCATTTGTAATATATCATTAGTGATGGTTCTAAATAGAATTGACATTACAAAACCATCATCATCTTTCCACCTAGTATAGGCTTCTACATCATCTTGACTAGGAGCCCTAATTGATCCAATTACATGTCTCATCTTGTGCATCCCACGAAGATAAACAGACATAACTTTTTTTCATGTTTAAAAATTGGTACCATTGAGTTTAGTACCCCCGAAAGAATCAATTTTTGAACTCTTAACAGAGACTTCAAATTTTTGAACTTCATTAATTTTGGAAACCTAATGTTGTCTTGAATCTTCCATTGAAATAAATAATATTGTGCAGCGGAGTAAAAAATTTGGATTTTTTTTTACCGAACTGAACTGTGGATTGGGTTGGTAAGTGGGTTGTTTGATTAGTGAGTGGGCTGATGGGCTAGGGTTGATGAGTGAGATGATGGGCTGATAGGCTTAGGGCTTAGCTGAGTAAATATTACTGAAAACCTGAAAAATGAAAGCTCGAAAAAGGCAAGTTGAGTAAATATTACTCATAAAAAAAATGCAGAGCAGTGCAGGAGCTGAAGACGTAGAGCTAGTACGGACGGCTGGACGGGCGGAGCTGGTGTGCGGACGACTGGACAGGTAGACGGATGGACGGCATGGGCTGGACGGTACGGGTTGGACGGCGTGGGCTGGACATCGCAGACTATATGGGGGGATAGACGACGGATCTACAACGGACGGACAGATCTGCAACGGCGTGCAAACTGGACAGTGCGAGAAGATTAACGACACTGCATAAAAAAACTGATTGTGGTGCTACTACTGACGACGACGCTACTACTGACGGCAGCGTTACTGCTGATGGCGGCACTGCTACTTGGGGACTGGTAAAAAAAAAAATTTCTTTCTTTCCTGCTCTGATACCAAGTTGAATATACTGAAATATATTTATTTATACTTGAAATACAATGAATGAAAATACAGATATATATATATACAAGAAATGAGAATCTGCTTTTAAGAAAAGTATATTAATACAACTAATATACAGCTGATAATATTTAAGAAAAATATATTAATTGCATACAATTAATATATAAACTAACAATGATTTATTAACATTATCTTTGCTACTGTAGGTTTTATCTTTGCCTATTTGCTCTCAGGGACCTGATTCATTTCTTTGTAGTCTTCAATCTCAAAATGTCCTCTTTCGATTTCTCTCAATCCACCTATCCAGGTGCATTTTTCCCCATTATTATTTTTATTTTAGTTTCATTATTTGCATATAGTCCTTCTTTTCATTAATTTTTTCCTGATGGGTGATTACTTTTTCAATTTTTTATCTTTTTATTATTATTGGATTTATCAGGGTTTTTGTTGTTTGGTTTGCTTACATGACTAGTGATTTCTCTATGTATTTGATCTATTGGGCTGATTTTGGTTTCTGGGTGTTTCGGAACTTCAGCGTTTGTTATGCGTGATATAAATTTATAAGATGTTTGAGGAAATTAGAGAATCCGAGGGAGAAATTGACTTTGGATTCATAAGCGTTTGTTTGTGTATGTATGATGTCATTTTGTTCTTAAATGTAGTTTTACGATAAGAAAAAGGAAAAGATTGGGATTAAAGGTTGGTGGTTTTGTGCTCAGCTGTCATTTATTTTTACTCAAACTCAACAAAACAAACATGGAGGGATTTTGCTTATAGTAGTTTGCTGAACTTCTGGACCCCCTTAGCAGTTTTTATAGCATGGAAGAGAACCCTGATTTTGATGTATTTGGCTCAAGAAGAATCACACTTGAACTTCAGTTCACAAAGTTGACGTGCATTTACTTGGCCAATATGTGTTCTTGTCAAATTGATTACTAGAGTATTAAATTACATGACTTGTGGATAACGCTTTGATGAAATATCTAGTATTGTGAAAATTGTCGATTTTTATATCAGTTTGTCAGCTACCTTGAACCATCGTAATGCTTGTGGGAGACTTTTGTGGTATAGTGCTACATGTCGATTTTGGCTTATGGAATGAATACAATAATTTTCTGCAGGTGGTTTAGGAAGATGTATATATGACATATCTAGTTCAAATTGTATTGTTGTTTTCATTTTATGTACCAGAGGCAGAATTCCCATGCATGTTGTGCCCTTTTTCTCTTGGTGACCTTGGATGGTATCAACAAGAAACTTGTGTCAACAAGTTATGTTGATAGAGTCTATTTCTTGGAAAGGAACATTTTGAATTTGGTTGGAGTTATCAACCTGCTGGCCTTTGATGCATATGTTCTGTGTTTTATGTGCGATCTTTTCTTCACTTTTTTACATTTATGATCTTGTCAACTTCATTGTAAGTTGTTACTTTATTGTTTGTATTTGTATTTCTAATTACTTGTGAAAAGTTAATTTACTAGCTAAAATTTTCACTGTATTATTTTTTGCTCCCGTTCTTGTTTGCCTTATTTATAATGTTATGTCTCAAGTCCTTAACTGTACCTGAATAACTTGGGGGATCATTGAACTTTCCTTGTCCTAAGTGCTTTGTGAGTCCTCCTGTACAAATTATTGCTATTTCAAGGATGATGTATGTAGAAATCTGTTGCATGAAATTTCTTGCATTTGAACTAATCATTTGAGCTTTGGCAATAAAGTTAAATGCAGCAAGTATGATGGAACTTTATCATTCTGCTTATGAAATAGATTTTTATTTTTTATTCTGTGTTTGATGTTTTTATTGGTCTTCCTCTTTTTTATGACTATTTTTATTTATTACTAATACTGTGGCTCTCCCAAAAATGCCGGCTAAGTTTTATGGTACTTTTATATATAGTGCCAGGATATAGAGCAATGATTGCATATTAATCCTAGTAATTAGTGTTTTGTTTTAGAAGAAATTATGGGTTTCACGAAGAGATAAATAAGTACAATGTTGCACCGCCGTTTCGTGCAAACATTTATACATTAAAACATGTATATTTTTTTCCCTAATTTTTTTATGGAGATATTAAGTTTATAATTAATTTTCTGTTCTAAAATGTAATGTTTTAAGCAAAATAATTTATTGACTTACTAATGATTGAAGTTATTTTTTGTATTTCTTTCCTAATTTTAATTTTAATTTCAATTTTTTTATTAAAGAGGTTGTTAACAATAATTTAAACAAAGTCCAATGTTGAAAAATATGCATCGACATTTATTGAATGCATGAAAATTAGTAGAATATAATTAGTTGAGATGTATATGTTCATAATTTTAGTGTAAATCGAGATCAAATATGAAGATGAAAGGTCATGATTTTAGCATAAACCAAGATCAAATATAAAAGATAAAATGTTACAATTTTAGTTTAATCAAGGTCATTTATGAAGTTAAAAGGTCACGATTTTAGTGTAATCGAGAACAAATATGAAGATAAAAATATCACGATTTTCGTGTAACTGAGATCAAATATAAAAATAAGATCACGGTTTAATATTATGACTATAATTGTAAACCTATAATAGGTCATAATCTTGTACAAGATTGTAACTAAATAATATGTTTATGATCATTGTCTTTCATAAGACCGTGATCAAATGATATGTATATGGTTAAGGTCTTTCATAATACCATGACCAAATGATATATATATGGTCATTGTTAAAAAACCATGGCCATATGTAAGAGTATATGGTCTCTCCAATTTAGGTCTCTGTTTTTATAATTATGACTATATATGAGATTATACTTACCACTATCTTACAATTTAACTAATCATATTATGAATGTATATTAATTTTTTAAGTTCTAAATTATTTTCATAGTTTAAAATTATTCTTTAATTCTTAACTTTAGTTTTTGAAGTCTAAGTTCGCTTAAGATTTTTCATCTTTTATTACCATATAATTGGTTAAAAGTTTACTTATTAACCAAGTTAAATCTTGAATAACCTAAAGGTATACTTATTAGATTTAATTCATTTATAATATTAAGATTTTAAAAAATGATACCTAAATTAGATAAGATTTTAACAATAGTTTAACCTTTCACAAAGTTATTCAACCATACTTGTGATAGTAGTTATAAAATACAACTTTGAATAAAAATATTAACAATTGCGTACTAATATCTTAAATTAAATATAACATATTTATACAATAAATTAGTTAATTATTCTAATATACACATGCATAGTTTTTACATTCAAACATATAATTGAAAACATCACAAAAATTAATACTAAAATTATTATGATATTAAATTAATCAAATCATATTTTAGATTTAAAATTTTCCACGACCACATTATTAAATTAGCTAGATTTTATAAGAATCAACATTATAATAGTAGGAAAACTAAAGAGAAGAGGATTAAGAAAAGCTTATGAAGATCTTCAAAATCTTCTCCAAAAGTTGTTTTAGATGTGTCTTATGATTTCTCTTATTCCTTCTACCAATTTGTATTAATTTTTTTCTTTGAATACATCAACTTCATTTCTAAGTTAATATATCTATCTATCAAATAAAAATAATTAAAAATTCAAAAAAATCACAAAAAAATCTTAAAAATTCAAAAAAAATAATATTTTTTCAATGAATATAAAAAAATGTTTTTAGTTCGTTATAATAATAAAATAGGATTACATGCTATCATGTTCTCATATTGGTTAAAATTCATATATGACCCCTCACCACTTAATTTTAATACATTATGACAAAAATGTCTTTATTTTTTATTGATTAAATTTTGATTAAACATTTATCTAATTTATTGACCAGAATTAGATGAATATTCAATTAATCAAATTTTGGTTTTGTTAGAACCAAGTTGGACATATATCCAAGTAAATTAAACAATTATCTAATTGGTCGAATTTTGATAAATCGATAAACTTACTTGTTGAAATCAAGTTAGATACATGTCCAATTAAATTAAATAATTATCCAACCGGTTATTATTTGATTAATCAATGGCCTCACTTGTTGAAATTGAGTTAAAGACACCTAAAATAAATAGTGTTTCAACTTATTAAACTGAAGTAGAAGTAATTTTAATCCACCAGTTACCCACCATTCACTGCCTCATGAATTAGTAGTTTTACCTTCCAAAAAAAAAGGCATGATATTGAATTATTGAGTCTTGAATTCAATTTTTTTTAAAATTCTCTCTCTCACTTTATCTCTTTTCCTTTCTTCTATACCACCGTTTGAATTTTCCAATAATTTTTCATGGTAAAAAGAATAAGGACAATTGCAATGAGAAATAGAAAAACATATTGGACGGTGTTTTCGTGAGACTATGAGAGAAATAGAGAAGTTTTTCAAAATGTCATTGCAAGTAAAACATCAAAAACAACTTTATCTTCTCTATCCCCAAATTTCCCTCCTCATTTCTTTTTAACTTTACCCCATTTTTGGTTGGAGGGAATGGAATGGAATGGAATCAGAATTGATTCCTTCCATTTTGTGTGTTTGGTTGGACGGAATGGAGGGCGGAATGGAATCGGATTACTAAAGGAGACGGAATCGCAATTCCTTCTCCCCCCTTTAGGAATGATGATTCCATTTCTGATATAAAATTATCGTTCCAATTTTACCCCTCACCTAAAATTATAATTACAAAAGTGCCCTTCCTTTATAAACGAAGAAGTAGATTGAATCTGCCTCACATTTTTCTCACCCACCCGAGCGTCGCGATTTCTTCTCCAGCTCTAAGCCAATCCATCGCGATTTCTTCTCCAGCTCAGAACTCAGCTGTCACCTCGCCTGGTCCTCCACAGTTGGTGGTTTTCCTGACATTCGAGGTGAGTTCTCGTCCTCATCTGTGTCTTCTCGCTCATCTGAGTCACAACCCTAATTTCTTCACGAGTTGTTCTCTTTTTTTGCTTCTCGCTTCTGAATACACTATTTGTTTCCTGATATTGGGGGTTTTTCCTTTGAGATTGTTCTCTGTTCTGTAAATATTTATTTCTATTTTGAATCGATCCCTAATTTTGTTTTTTGTTCTAATCGCTGATACATTGTTCGTCTGAGGAATTTTTCTCTATTTTGTTTAAATTTATTTATATTTTGAATCGATTCATATTTTTATTATCTGTTTTGGTATTCTGGTATGTGATATTCTTTGTTGTTTGCTTTGAATCGATTTATTGGTTTCATGAACTCAAACACAGCTTCGATATAAACATTCCTTCTACGTTCCATAAAGACGATACTGATATTGTTTCGAACAATATCAATATTGATTATTTGCTAGAGTTTTCTGACTTAATGGCATAAATTGTTGTTAGGATTAATTTTGATAGTTTTAGTGTATAAGGTAACTCTAACGTTGGTTTAAATTATCGATTGGAGCTGCATAAACTAATTGTTATGCTAATGAATTCAAAAACTGCTTATTAATACTTGTAGAGGTATTATCGAAGAGAATGCATTATTTACTTTCATAAACTGTTTATTAATCTTGCAGAGGTATTGTCTATTCAAAAACTATCTATTGTTAGTGATATAATCAGTATCTTCTACAATATTTATTAATTTTGGTAGTTTAATATAATAGGTATATTTTATCAATTTTATGAGTAAATTGTTGTTCCTAATTAAGTATTGTTTTTGTTTGTAGTTTAAGGTAAAATGGATGATCATAGCTTGAATGTGGAAGAGGTGGATGCTATTGTTGTGTACTTGATGCATATAATGTATATTGTAAAATTCTTTTTTGAGTTGGTGGTGGATAAAAACAAGACAAAATCTTTAAGGAGACAATTGTATGAGCTTGATTTTTTTTCAAATAGGAAAATTGTGCATAGATTGTGCTATGAGAGTGACATTACTTGTATTAATCAAATTAGGATGAGTATGAGTGATTTTACCAATTTGTGTGCAATGCTTGAAACTAGAGGGGGGCTAAAACAATCAAAACATTTGTTAGTAGATGAGCACGTAGCCATGTTTCTTCATGTGATTGCACACCATGTGAAAAATAGAGTTATAACTGATCGATTTAGAAGATCTGGAGAGACAGTTAGTAAGTATTTCAATAATGTCTTGCATGATATCATATGGTTGCATAAGGAGTTATTGAAAAAACCTAAGAATATTCTTGACGATTGTGATGACGATAGGTGGAAATATTTCAAGGTAGATATAATGTTTAATTTCTTTCTTTCTTTTTCTTATTACCATGTAATATTTCTAATAATTAAATGATTTTACTTGACTTATTGGTACTAGGGTTGCTTAAGAGCACTTTATGGTACTCATATTAGAGTAAGAGTTCCTGTAGGTGATAAGTCTAGGTATCGAAACCGAAAGGGTGAGGTTACCACAAATGTTTTGGGGGTTTTCTCTCCTGATATGCAATTTATTTATGTTTTACCCGGTTGGGAGGGTTCAGCAGCTGATAGTAGAGTTTTATGTGAAGCTATGCGTAGACAGAATGGATTTAAAGTCCAACTTGGTAAGTAGTATGTGAATTGATTAATTTTTTAAAATTCTATGAATATGAAATTGAACTGTAAAATATATTTAATATATAGGGCATTATTATCTTGTGGATGCTGGATATGCAAATTCCAATGGATTTCTTGCTCCATATCGTGGTCAACGTTGTCATTTGAGTGAATGGAGAGATGGTTCACAACCTTGCAATCCACGTGAATTTTTTAACATGAAGCACTCACAGGCTAGGAATGTGATCGAGAGATGTTTTGGTGTGTTAAAAAATCGATGGGCTATTCTAAGAAGTCCATCATTCTATCCCATTAAAACTTAAAATCGAATAATTATTGCTTATTGCTTGCTACACAACTATATAAGAAAGGAAATGTCATATGATCCATTTGAGGAAAATTGGGAAAATCTTGAAGATAGAGATGAGGATGTTGATGAGGAAGATACAATAAGAATTGTAGACTCTACACATGAATGGAGTGTATTTAGAGACAATACGACATCAAACATGTACAATGAATGGAGGGAAAGAAGAGAGAGATAAATGATAGTGAGTGTTTAGGTTAATGGAAGTCGTGTTTTCTTATTTATGCTTGATTGTGGTTGTAATGAAGAGATTTTTTGATTGAAATTATTTGTAAAACATTATACTATTGGTCGTATTCTTTTAATTTTAAAATTATTCTCATTGGTTGCTAGGCTCGTCAACTTTAATATGTTTTCTATTTCTATTTTGTTAAATAGTTAGTAAGTATTTTTTTGTACTTACTTTTTAATTTTAGGATGTCATCTTCACAAAGTTTAGCTCAAGAAATCGAGGCCCTGGACAGAATAAAAGATTTTGGACAACAACATTAGATGAAAAATTAATTGAGTGTCTTGTAGAGTTACACAATCAGGGTTCATATAGAGCTGATGGTGGTTTCAAACCTGGCTACTTAAATGCTATTGAGAAATCACTACTTCAAAAACTACCAGATTGCAATATGAAAGCTAAACCACATATTGAGTCTCGATTGAAAACATTGAAGACTCAATTTACTACTATACATGACATGCTAACTGGTCATAATAGTAGTGGATTTGGGTGGGATCCAGTGAATAAACATGTAGCTGCTGAGGCACCTATTTGGGATGCATATGTACAGGTAATATTTTCAATTTGATTATTAATCCATTTGATTATTAATATTTTCAATTTGACATATTTTAATATTTTTTAGAGTCACAAAGAAGCTGCTCATTGGAGACATAGGTCATTTCCTTATTACGAGGACTTGGCTATTGTATTTGGTAAAGACAGAGCCACAGGAAAAGATGCAGAGACTCCAGATGATGTTGTTTTAGAACTTGATAATGAACGGGATCAAGAGACAGTAAATGAAACTGATCCATTACATCAATATGTAGATGCTACCGACCAGCAAAACTCAAATGTTTCATCTAAAAAAAGAAAGAGAACAATTGGAGTTAATGAATATGGAAATTCTGTTGAGAGGGCAGCTTCGATACTTGCAGAAGAGATGAAGAATGTCGGCAGTCTTTTGAGTCGATCCATCACAAAAGAAGAACAAAAAGAAGAACAAAAGAGGTTGTACAATGAATTACAAAGGACCACATCACTTAGCAACGATGAGCTTGATGTTGCTACAATTCTTCTTGTTGGCAAACCCGCAAGAATGAATGTATTTTTTGGAGTACCTGATGGCAACAAAGATGGTTGGATTAGAAGCCTTCTTAGACGTGAATGTGCATTATATTAAGTTATGGATATGTGTTATTACTATATGAATATTCGTTTGTAATTGTTATATTAGCCTTGTTTTGGTATCTAACTTTATATTAGTTAGGCTAATATCAATATTTTAATATAGTATTTTCAACACTTTAAACACTTGTATTTTGAACACTGTTGAAATATGAACATTTGTGCTTCATTGAACAAATGATACGAAAGTATTATGATCAACATACGTTTGTAATTCTGTTTATATTGATAATTTATTGTTTTGTAAAAATGAATAGCATCACTGTACAAAAACAATCCCACATACGGTTTCAATATATTGAATGCTATTAAAAACAATTTTAATAACATCATTCATCTCTATAAAAGTTAATATATAATTAATTTTTTATGATATAAAAAAAGAAATATATATTTTTTACTTAAAAAATTAAAAATTAAAATTGTTATTTAATTTTCCTGACGAAAAACTAGTAATTAAATTACATTATTTGAACTTTACAGCATGTAGGGGTATTCAGGTCATTTACAGCTTTTTTTCATTCCATTCCAGTGTCAAACCAAACACTATAATCCTGATTCTGAGCTTGATTCTAGTGGTCAAACCAAACAGAAGTGTTTCCATTCCATTCCCATTCCGATTCCGATTTCGATTCCATTCCACGAACCAAATGCCACCTTAATCTTCTCTCCTTATCGTTGGTTAACAAAAGTAAATGAATGAACTTTCCCTAATATCTTCATCAATTTGAGGAAGATTCAAACAAAAATGTTAAAGTTTATAATTGTTAACCATGGTTCTTAATCTCAACAACACAATAATTATCTGAAAGAAAAGGACCTTTGAGAGAATTGAGACGGAGACTGAGAAAGCAAAGGCCAGTGAAATGTTGGTGGGTATAGAGAGAGAAATAGAGAGACGGGAGATGTAAAGTTGGCGAAAGAAAAAAGATTAGTAGATTACTAAAAAGGTATAGTTGGTATTGTAAAATAATGTGCAAGGGGTGTTTAACTTCAAATAAAAAATAACAGAGAGTTCTGTCTGAGCCTATTTTCTAATAATATATGTATAAATATAAATAAATAAATTTATAAAAATATGTAAAAATATCACTTATCAAACTTATTAAAACTTATTTTTTTGTTACTCATCTAACAAAATCAACACTTAAGAAAATAAGTTTTTTTATCATTTTATTTTAAGACATAACAATATTATGGTTTTAAATTCTAATCAATATTAAATATTATCTTTGTCATCCATTTACTTTAACTACTATATGATAATCATGTTCAAAATATAAGTGTGATATAATATTAATTAATAACAATCAAATCATGTAATTTAAATAAGTTTAAATATTATTATCTCTATAAAATATTAGTACTTTTTTTAGAATTGAATTAAATATCATAGATTTTTTCTTAAAATTACATCTTTTCTTACCAAAGAGTATGCTTTAAAATTAAAAGATCTTTCATTAATTTGATTATAATATGGATATGTTTGTTGGTTGTATCAAATGAATAAAAAAACACACAAGTTTATGAGTGTGTAAAGTAAAAAAAATATCTATAAATATTATTATCCTAAGACCAATCATGTCAATAAAAATAGATCATATTTCATTATTTGGACCCAAATATTATTATTGGTTTCGTTTCTTTTATTTTTACCATTTTTTTTCCGTAGACATCTCCTTTTTATATTTCTTTTCATTTTGTTCCCTCCTCATTATTAATTTTTTATTGATTCTTTTATCACCAATTTTTTTATATGTGTGGTACATATTGTAATAGAGGTTGTTTTCTATATGGTGGACATTTAATTAATTATAGTACAACTGTCACTTTTAAATCTTATTCTAGCATTTTCATAGAATTTATTATCTTTTCGTGCAACTTCACTTGTTCTTCAACTATATGGCATGACTAATATGTTTGGTTCAAATGATAAGGACTGTGTACAAACAATTGGTTCATATAAGCTCAAATTGGTTTACTTAAAAGAGTTGTTATTGAAAGAAGAACAACAATAAAGGTAAGGCAATTTAGCGAAAGAAATTAATCCTATTGCCTTGATTATTTTTCAAGAAATATATTTAGCATTCGTCTTGATAAACTCAAAGAAAAATTCTAATAACTTATTCTTATTTATTAAAATCATAGAAAAAGTGTCAAGTAATTCACAATATTTTTCATAAGTTCATGCATATAAATTCTTCTATCATCAATTTAGTTATTATAGATATAAGTTTTGAGTAAAATTATTATAAAGTTGTCCTTATTGAAGAACAAGGTCAAGACTATGTCATTATTCATTATCCTTTGAAACATAGATGTCAGAAAATAAGGAGAGAACATGTGATTGTTTTGAAGTCTATCTATTAATACTAACTATCTTAAGGAATTCAATAAATGAATACAAAAAAAATATTATGCTACTTATAGCATACTACTTAAAATATGTATCTTAAAACATGCAAAATCTAATAAAGTATAAAAAAATAAAAAAAATAAAGATAGTGATATGTTAACACTCTCCTCAAATACGAATATTTGCATTGTTCTCAATGTAAGTACATGTATATATAATATAAAAATAAATAAAAAGGAAATATAAAACAAATATGGTGGATTACCTCTCACAAAGCGTTTGGTTTAACGTCGTCAACTCGATGCTACCACTTTTATCATCCACCATCATCAAGGTTTTGAAGTGTGTAATGTCAAACTTACGAGCTAGTGGTCCATTATTTACATTCTTACATCTTGGGGGTAATCTCCTTAGAAGTATATTAAACACATTCTTCGAAACACTTATCTCTTTGTTGTCCTTAAGTTTATCATTGGTAAGAAAAAGTTCCTTTAACATACTTTTCATACCAAGATTCCACCTTAATATATTCAATAAGAGGTATATGGATTGAATTTTCAAACCTATTAAAGAAAGATAAAGTGGGGTCATCAGTGAAAAAGAAAGGTTTGAATACTACCTTTGGTATCACATTGAATTCATGGGAATGATGGTCTTTTTTCTCACTAATACATTCTTTATATATATCAGTCTTAGTGATTTTTTGAGACTCCTCTAGCTGCTTACCATTTTATGGTCTTTTTTTCCCACTAATGCATTCTTTATATATATCAGTCTTAGGGATTTTTTGAGACTCCTCTAGCTGTTTACCATTTTCCTCAATAATGGAAATGATAGTATCCCTAAAATTAGCATCTATTTGGAAGGAGAGCTCAATAACTTCTTATGCATCTAGTCTTTCTTCTACTGTGACCAGTGGGCCAATTTGAGTGTTAAGGTTTTTGATAGCATCATTAGTTTCCAACTGAAATTTAACATTATCAATAGTTATAGAAGTTATCAAGTTCTCTATGGACTTACCTTTAGTGGGTGGAATGGGTTGTAACATAGGAAATGGGAAGCTAGGTTATGATATTGAATTCCTCTGTTAGATTTTTTATTAGAATTTGGTTATCTATATCTCAAGATTTTTCCTAGGACTTTTCTGTTCCTTGAGAAAAGCTTGGTTTGCCTACTTAAATTTGAAAGTGTTAGCAATGAAGGTATTTACTAAATCTTCAAGAGATTTACCTTTGAAAATTTAAGTAGGTTGTTGTATTGAGAATGAAAGTTGGATGTGATGTTTAAATAAGTTGTTGGATTTCTATATAAGTAACTTTGATATTGATGATCCCACCATCTTACATTGTATATGTTAGAATATGAATCATATCTAAGCATCTCGCTTTCACATTCACACATAGGATTAGAGTAGTTCTAAGTGTCTTGTTGATGCCCAAAGTATAGTGCATGATATCCATTGTATATATAATATGGTGCATCCATGTGCGTACCTTTTATCCAAACATTCAAAATTTTAAGAGAATCATTTTAAAAAAATAAAATAAAATAAAAGTAATTCTAAATCTAAAAATTAAAACAATAAACAAAAGATGAAAAATTAAAAATTAAAGTTAAGAAAAAACTAGTGATTATTAGTAAAATTGTTAAACCAATTTCTAATAGCAGCATAAAAAACTGGTCACGATTAAGAACACGCAAGCATATGTGATATGGTATAAGTGATAACTAGTTTAAGAACAAGGATTTTCATATGCACGAGGATTGATAACAATATATACTCCTAATTATTAGTTCGTTAATAAGTTAGTTAAAATTAGTAAAAGATTGTTTTTTCGTTTTTGAATAAAATAATAAAATAAGTTGTACAAGAATTATGATAAATCTATGATCATGGGACTATCATCACCATTATCCTACAATTTAATTACTCATATCATGAATGTAAATTAATTTCTTAATTTTTATATTACTTTTATAATTTAATATTTTTCTTAAATTCTTAACTTTAGCTTTAGAAGTTTAGATTCGCTTAATACTTTTAATCTTTTCTTACCGTATAATTGATTAAAGGTCCACTTATTAACTAATCTAAATTCTGAATAACTTAGAGGTATGTTTACTAGATTTAATTCGTTCATTGCATTAAGATCTAAAAAGATGATAATTAAACTAGCCAAGATTAGAACAATCGTTTAATCTTTAGCGAAGGTATTCAATCCTACTTATAATAGCATTCAAAAGGTAACACTTCAAATAAGAATATTAACGATTATGTACTAACATCTTATACTATATATAAACATATTCACACAATAAATTAGTTAATTACTCTAATTCATATATGTATAATTTTGGCATTCAAACATAGGATTAAACAAGTCAAAAATTAATAATTAAAACTAAAAGTATCATGACATTAAATTAATTAAACCATAGTCTAGGGTTTAGAATTATCCATAATCACATTATTAAATTAACTAGCTTTTATAACAATCAACATTATAATCCTAGGAAAATCAAAGAGAAGAGTATTAAGAAAAGCTTATGAAGATCTCATCCAAAAGTTACCTTAGATATACTTTTCGATCTCTTTTGTTCCTTGTAGCAATTTTTATATAGATTTTGTTAATTGTTAATATCTCTCTATTTTATAGGGTACTGTTTTGTATTTATAGTGGAGATAGAATTAGTACACACTACATGTCAAAAAGATAAAATAGGCTACGAAGGGAATAAGTTGTGATAAGGATAAGCTACTATGAGAATAAAATGTGATAGAGATAAACTGCAATGAGAATTAGTTGAAACGAAGACAAGTTATGATGATTTGTTAGATACATCCACTTCATTTTTAAGTTAAGACACCTATCAAATAAAAATCATAAAAATCTACAAAAATTCTAAAAACTAAATATTTTCCTAATAAATATAAAAAATATTTTTAACTCAATATAATAATAATAAATATATAAATATAAATAAAATTATATATAAAAATGTGTAACTTATCATCAATTAGACTTAGGAATACCAATAGCCAAAGAAAGAGCTCTTTGACTCTGAAACTTCTGCACTTGAGAAATGAAGAATTTTACACCAGATGCCAATGATATTTTCATATTTATCTTTGTTGTAATTGATTAAAAATAATATTAAGTTTGTTAGTCAAAATAGGAGATGCTTAATTTAGAAGAAAATTCATGAAATGTGGTTTACAATATTGTCAAAGATGGAGGTACCTAATCTTGTTTGAATAAAAAATAGAAAAATTAGGTAGCTTAATTTTGTTGAATGAAGAAATGTTTGGCATATGAAATGAGAACTTGAAGGCTATAAATATGGCTTCATTTCTTCATTGTTAATCATCCCAAAAATAGAGAAAAACTTATATGGGAAGTTTTTGAGTGAGAATTTTGTGGGAAAATTCTCTTGGGCTTATAATTGCTCTGGTCTTTTGGGTGTGTGAAAAAATCATTGAGAGTGTGGTTGTAACAATTTTCCACATAGTAAATATTTTTTCTGGTTGTCTTTTGACAACGAAAGTGATTTTTCTCTAATTTGAAGTTTCTACTATAATTCTTGTGTTGTATATTCTCTATTTCTCTATTATTTGATATTCTACTAAGGAGGATCTTGGAAGTAAGAATTTGTGATTATATCATTTGATCCAAATTTTCTAAGAATCTCTACTGACAATAGCAACTGATCACTCATCATCCTTAAATTTAGCATCAAAATTTAGTTTTATAACACCATGGGGAGGCTTTATCTATCGGTGTACCGTCTGATGTACAACAATTGCATTAATTACTCGTCATTTCTTTCCTTCCGTCAATAAACTCAAAGCATAATTCATTGAAGGAATTATATAAGCATTCTATGCTGTGTTTAAAATTTACTTACACGTCTTTAAAAAATTTCTCATTCATGATTCTCCAAATAATTACTAATAACAAGGTCATTTCTAGAGTAAATCTTCTCTTATTTATCTTTCTGGTCTTTGAGTAGAGTATCCGGTGAGCAAATATAAAGTTTCAAGAAAAAAAAGTATGTCCAAGCTATGAAACTGTTGTCATTGTATATTACCTTGCCATTGTAACCGAAGAGCATTGATGCAATCACATTTGACGAAAAAAATGCTCCACTGTTTCACTATATATATATGCATCATAACATTTATAGTCTGAATAAAATGGGTCAAATTAAACAAACATGTAAATAAATATGACATGCATGACACAATCTAAAAATAACTAAATTAATAATAATTATTTGTTATGCAATTTATATATTTTTAATATTTATTCAATAACAACTTCATATCTTCGTGGAGAGACATTTTTGTTATTGTGATTTAGTCGTCAAAACTCTTTTATGTTCCAAAAGTCTTTGATTCTTAGCATTTTGGGTGTCAAGGAATGTTTTTTATTTCTCTTTATTCGAATCATTTCTATCAAACCATTATTTACAATCTTTTGTAATAGAGGAACTTGCATCTACTCTCAAAGTTTGCCACCTTTATCTATTAGGAAAGTTAAAAACACTTCCACAATCTCCTTTGTACTTGACGTACCTTAAGTATATAGTAAAAATATAGATAACATATATTTCAATAAATTATTTAAAATATTTGTAAATCAAAGTGGTGCAATGTTAGTGAATCGTGGTAACGGTTCGGTTTTGTTGGAACCGTACGTCGGTTCCGAAACCGAACGAGGTTCTTGATGGAAGAACCTTAATAAAGTCTCGGGTCCTCTCACTATTAACTGCATAACAATTCAGATACACCATCAATACGCAGAGAATAAGTGTGAGAAACCAGTGAAAGCATCGAACAGAAAATCCATTAGAATTCCCGTGTAAGTGCTGAAATTTGATCAATGGCAGGAGGTATGTTTTCAATCCAATTTTGTTTCCGCTGCATTTAAATTATGAGTTCATATGGTTTTATGAACGTTTCTGGATTGAATTGAATCCATAACATTTGGTATCAGAGTCATTTGAAAACAACTCTATTTTGTTC
This sequence comes from Hippophae tibetana, assembly GCA_037013495.1. NCBI lineage: Eukaryota > Viridiplantae > Streptophyta > Magnoliopsida > Rosales > Elaeagnaceae > Hippophae > Hippophae tibetana. The sequence goes on from CM072810.1 coordinate 16,130,661, forward strand.
TGTGAACACGAAGAACTGAAATTTTGGATTTTTTATTTTGATTGTTTTTGATGCATATGGAAATTATAAAGTGTTTCAATATTGATTTTTGAATGATTCTGTAAAATTAAACTTGAAAAAAAATAAAGAAAATAAATCCAATTTTCCGTGGGTATTTATTTCCTTCATTAATTAACTTTTTATTTAAAATGAAATTTCTACTTAAAATTAAGATCATGAATCACTCGGAAATCGAATTTTGAGAATTTTGATAAAAAGAACGATGAATTCCGTCGCCGAAATAGAAAGATACGACTGGGTATCCGTTAGTGTAAAAACGGGTCGGATCGACCCGACTAGAGGTTGAAGATGAAGTTTATTAAAAAAAATAAATCAAAACACACGTTGTCTGAGGGACTCGAACACGAGTCCTGCGTGAAACTTTGAATAGTCTCATCCAGTGGGGTGCAACAAATATTTTACTTATTTTTGTATCAAACTTATATTTATATATATTCATAGTTTGATTATTTATTATTATTATTATTATTATTTTTAACAAAAATTACTTCAACTGGGAATGGAACCCAGACTTCACTAGTTGGCACAAGTGAGACTTTCCACTGGGCTGTAACGATTTTAGCATTATAACTTGTCTCTGACTTTATTTTAAATATGCATTTGGAATTTGATTTTAATAAAAAAATAAAAATACAAATAAATTCTGAATATAATTTTAATTTATGTTTATCATATGTATAATATTTATTATACATGTTATATTTATTTAAATAATTTTTGGGCACATTAAAATTTTATTTAAATACATTATGCTTAAATTATTTGTTTTGTGTATTTATATGTATAAATTTTGTAATTAATTATACATATAAAATTTAGTTAAATAATTTATGCATAATTAAATTAATTTTTAATGGCTCTTATGGATTTAATTACTGCTTATATTATTTTTGCTTGTATAATTTATTGTCATATATGCACTTTAAGATAAATAATATTTGCACATTTGATATTAAATTAATATTGCTTATGGTTTTATGCAATAATTGAGGATAAAGATTTAATTAATATTTAAGTGATTCATATAGTTTGATTAATTAGAGAGTAGCCACAACATCTTTAATTAATTAAAACTAAAGTATATTTAGGATCACATTTAGAAAATAAATATTAATTGTAATTAATCATATGTGATATAATAGATCTTATCCCAGAGGAATTTTATTATATTTTTGTGTGATTAATTAGGATATAATATCAAATTATATTTTCTAATTTACCCACAGGGATTAGGAAAAGGAACATAATTTGATAGTTTTATCATAAAGATATGATGAATTTAATTGAATTAAAACTTTAGCCCACAAGCAAGTTTTATGTCACTAGATTCATATTATTCATGATTTACATTGGTAAAGAATGATTATAGTTTAGGCCTCAAATTTTAATAAGCATATAATCTTTAATTGCAACTTCTCAACCTGTAAATTTCTTTGATATCCGCTGTGATATTCCCGATCTGAAAGGAGATAACTATAAAATATGGAAGGAAAGAATTCTCCTTCAATTAGGATGGATGGATATTGATTATGCTATTAGGAAAAATGAACCACCTAAAATTACTCAAACCAGTACTCCAGAGAATATCATGCTTTATGAACAATGGGAACGATCTAATCGCCTTAGTATGATGTTCATTAAGACTAAAATCTCTGCTGGTATTCGTGGTTCCGTTGATCAGCATACCAATGTTCAAGACTTGCTAAAGGTCATTGATGATCAATTCGTCACTTCAGATAAGGCTTTAGCAAGCACCCTTATTATGAAGTTCTCTTCTTTAAGACTCACCAGTGTGAAAAGTGTGCGCGAGCACATTATGCAAATGAGGGACATTGCGGCTCAACTTAAGCATCTCGAGGTTGAGATGTCAGAATCCTTCCTGGTGCACTATATCCTTAACACTCTCACACATCAGTACGGGCCATTCAAAATCTCGTACAATACACATAAAGATAAATGGTCAATCAATGAACTAATGACCATGTGTGTTCAAGAGGAAGGGAGGCTTGTTATGGAATTTGGTGAAAATGCAATGTTGGCTACAACGTACCAGAAAGGAAAATCTCAATACAAGCATAAAGGAAAGGGGATAATTCCACCTCAGGCTGATATTAAGAAAGAATCCAAGTGTTTCTTTTGTAAAAAGAAGGGACACATGAAGAAGGATTGTATCAGATTCCAGAAATGGCTTGAGAATAAAGGTAATCCAACCTCGTTTGTTTGTTATGAATCTAATATGGTTAATGTTAATATTAACACCTGGTGGATTGATTCTGGATCTACAATCCATGTTGCAAACTCCTTACAGGGTATGCAAAATCTAAGGAAGCCAGTGGGAAGTGAACAATGCATCTTATCCGGTAACAGGATGGGCTCACATGTGGAGGCTGTAGGGACATGTAGTTTGATTTTAAGTAGTGGTTTTATTTTAAAATTAGTAAAGACCTTTTATGTTCCAAGTTTCTCTAGAAACTTGATTTCAATTTCAAGACTTGTACCTTATGGTTATTCCTTTCACTTTTCAAAAACATCTTTCAGTTTATTTAATAAATCTAATTGTGTTGGGAATGGTATTTTGTCTGATGGTCTTTACTGTATTAATTTACGAAATAATGCCACTTATAACGCTATGCATGTTCAAGTTGGCACTAAAAGGTGTATTATTAACGATGACTCTTCTACGTTATGGCATAGGAGATTAGGACATATCTCCATAGAAAGAATTAAAAGATTAGTGAAAGATGGGGTACTTAGTACTCTAGATTTTACTGATTTTGAGACATGTATGGACTGCATTAAGGGAAAGCAGACTAACAAGTCAAAGAAAGGTTCCAATAGAAGTTCAAACATATTAGAAATCATACATAAAGATATATATTGTCCAAACATGGACATTCAAGGTCAAAAATATTTTATCACCTTTATTGATGATTTTTCTCGATATATGTATCTCTATATGCTTCATAATAAGAGCGAAGCATTGGATGCCTTCAAAAGCTTTAAGGTTGAAGTAGAGAAACAATGTGGAAAGCAAATAAAGATCGTGAGATCAGATAGAGGTGGTGAATATTATGGTAGATACACTGAGAATGGACAAGCGCCTGGTCCGTTTGCTAAGTTTCTTCAAGAACATGGGATAGTTGCCCAATACACTATGCCTGGTTCACCAGACCAGAATGGTGTAGCAGAAAGAAGAAACCGAACACTATTGGACATGGTGCGGAGTATGCTTAGCAACTCCAATCTTCCTAAATCCTTGTGGATTGAAGCTTTAAAGACGGCTGTGTATATATTAAACCGAGTTCCAACCAAGGTTGTCTCAAAGACACCATTTGAATTATGGAAAGGTTGGAAACCGAGTTTACAACATATGCGCGTTTGGGGATGCCCGTCTGAAGTGAGGATATATAATCCACAAGAGAAAAAGCTGGACCCAAGGACCATTAGTGGGTATTTCATTGGATATGCCGAACGGTCTAAAGGTTATAGATTTTACTGTCCATCTCACAACACTAGGTTTGTGGAATCAAGAAATGCAAAATTTCTTGAGAATTACTTGATTAGTGGGAGCGATCGATCTCAGGGTATTGGTTCTGAGAAAGATCATTTAGATGCTCAATATGCCACTTCAAGTAATGGACTGATCGTTATTGTTAACAACACGCCTCGAGTACAAACGCGTGTTGAAGAACCAGTCTTGGAAGTACCACAAGCTGTTGATCCTGATCCAGTAGATTTTGAAGTTCAACAGATGCCTACAACTGTTGAACAACCAGTTGAACAACATGATCCTACTCCTCAGGAGAATGTTGATGCAACATTAAGAAGATCTACTAGAGTAAGGAAATCAGTGATTCCTAATGATTATGTTGTGTATCTACAAGAATGTGACTATAATGTTGGAGCCGAAAATGATCCTGAGACATTTTCACAGGCCATGAGTTCTGAGGTTTCGAACTTATGGTACAATGCCATGAAAGAAGAGATGGATTCTATGGCGTCTAACCGAGTCTGGGATCTCGTCAAGTTGCCTGATGGTGTGAAAGCCATTGGATGTAAATGGGTCTTCAAAACAAAGAAAGATTCACAAGGCAACATTGAGAGACATAAGGCAAGACTCGTTGCCAAAGGATTCACTCAGAAGGAAGGAATCGACTACACAGAGACATTTTCTCCTGTATCTAAGAAAGATTCACTTCGTGTGGTCATGGCATTGGTTGCCCATTTTGATTTGGATTTGCAACAAATGGATGTGAAAATAGCTTTCCTTAATGGTAACCTAGAGGAAGAGGTTTATATGAAACAACCGGAAGGATTCTTCTCTAGTGATGGTGAGCATTTGGTTTGTAAGCTTAATACATCCATATATGGATTAAAACAAGCTTCACGTCAATGGTATTTGAAATTCCATAACGTTATCACTTCATTTGGTTTTGAAGAGAACGTCATGGATCAATGTATATACCAGAAGGTTAGTGGGAGTAAGATTTGTTTTTTGGTGCTATATGTGGATGATATTTTACTTGCAGCCAATGATAGGGGTTTGCTACATGAGGTAAAACAATTCCTCTCTAAAAATTTTGATATGAAGGATATGGGTGAGGCATCTTATGTCATTGGCATTAAGATCCATAGAGATAGACTTCGAGGTGTCTTGGGTTTATCTCAAGAAACCTATATCAATAAAGTTTTAGAGAGATTTCGGATAAAGGATTGTTCACCAAGTGTTGCTCCCATTGTGAAAGGTGATAAGTTCAATTTGGACCAATGCCCAAAGAATGATTTTGAAAGAGAACAAATGAAAACCATTCCATATGCTTCAGCTGTTGGAAGCTTGATGTATGCTCAGGTCTGCACCAGACCTGACATTGCATTTGTTGTTGGGATGCTAGGGAGATATCAGAGTAATCCAGGTGTTGACCATTGGAAAGCTGCAAAGAAAGTGATGAGGTACCTACAAGGAACCAAGGATTATATGCTCATGTATAGACAAACCGATGAACTGGAAGTAATTGGCTACTCCGATGCGGACTTTGCTGGCTGTATTGATTCACGAAAATCAACATCTGGTTACATTTTCATGCTTGCCGGTGGAGCTGTGTCTTGGAGGAGTGCGAAACAGTCCTTGACTGCTACTTCCACTATGGAGGCCGAGTTCGTATCATGTTTTGAGGCCACATCGCATGGTGTATGGTTAAAGAGTTTCATTTCTGGGCTTAGAGTAGTTGACTCTATTTCTAGGTCATTAAGATTATATTGTGACAACTCAGCTGCTGTATTTATGGCTAAGAACAACAAAAGTGGTAGTCGTAGTAAGCACATCGACATTAAGTACTTGGCCATAAGAGAACGTGTTAAGGAAAAGAAAGTGGTCATTGAGCACGTAAGCACTGAGTTGATGATTGTTGATCCTTTGACTAAAGGCATGCCACCAATGAAATTCAAGGATCATGTAGAGAAAATGGGAATTGGTTCCACTTTGTAAATGTATATATACAATTAATTAATGAAACTCTTATATATTGTGATATTTTCTCATATTCATATGCACCTTAATTTATTTGAGAAAATTTATATTGGACCAAGAATAAATATAGGATTTATTCATTAAGTTTAGTTACCACATAAAGTATAGTACTTGAGAAACTAAATACATTGTAATACATGGAAGATAATACTCGCTCTTAGAGGACCTATCGCTATGATTCATGTGTTTTGTTACTCAAGAGAATTTCGCTTAACGTTTGCACCAAGTGGGAGAATGTAAATCAAAGTGGTGCAATGTTAGTGAATCGTGGTGACAGTTCGGTTTCGTCGGAACCGTACGTCGGTTCCGAAACCGAACGAGGTTCTTGATGGAAGAACCTTAATAAAGTCTCGGGTCCTCTCACTATTAACTGCATAACAATTCAGATACACCATCAATACACAGAGAATAAGTGTGAGAAACCAGTGAAAGCATCGAACAGAAAATCCATTGGAATTCCCGTGTAAGTGCTAAAATTTGATCAATGACAGGAGGTATGTTTTCAATCCAATTTTGTTTCCGCTGCATTTAAATTATGAGTTCATATGGTTTTATGAACATTTCTAGATTGAATTGAATCTCTAACAATATTAATATTATTTTTATTATTTAATATTATATATATATATATATATATATATATAAGAATATAAATATCAATTTAATTGGTAACATTTAACGTTATACTACAACACTAATTGCTTATAAGTATAAATATATTATTAAATTATGCTTCTATTTTTTTAAAAATTAATGTTTTAGATTTTTTTATAGTATTATATTCACAAAAATTATGAAATTTAATAGAGATTGATAATTTTTATATTTAATTAAAATTTGTAAGTTAGTGAACTTTTAAAAGAATAAAAAAAATTATTTTTAATTTAAAAATTTAAATAATTAAATTTTATAAAATAAAATAAAATAATTCACACTTAAATAAAATATAAATAAATTATATCAGTGTCATATAAATTTGAATTTTTTTAAAAAATAGATGTTTTCATATTTTGAGATTTTGTTTTTCGTGAGTGGATGGGTTATCGTGAGTAATACTCGTGTGTGCGTGTGATAGCGACGGTATATGTCTCATGCATTTCTTTAAACTTTTATTTAATTTTCCCTGAAAAAAATAAAACTTGCATGAGTGGTTCTCTTTCAGCCTATTGTAAATTTAATCATTTTTAATTTATTAAGAGTACACGTGAATTTATTCTACAAAAAAAAAGGCTTGCTGTAGTATCATTAAAAAAAAACATTATGACATAAATTCTAGCTCCATATTGAAATCATTTCATAAATCACTAACGTTAAATTCTCAACAATTTCCTGCATACCACCCTTGATTATTGGCAAGAAATTGATAGCCTTAGGAAGCTAAGGGTATTTAGTAACCCTCACATCCCAATTTGTATACAGAAATCTTTAACAAAAAAAATTTGATAACTTATAATTTAACATATTTTATTATTTTTAATTTTTAATTTTTTTTATTGATTTATATTTTATTATTATTGTTTAAATTCTATTACGGATGTTAAAAAAATAAAAAATTATTGAAATCAAATATACACGAAGATTTATTGAAACAAAAAGTATGTTAAAATAAAAAAGAAAAGCGGCGCGGGTATATATATATACCCGCGAAGAAGAGAATAGAAACAAAAGAAACGCACAGCAGCACAGAAATAGAGAAAAAAAAAAAAAAAAGGAAACAAAAAGAAGAAACGGAGAAAAAAGCTGGGAACGAAACAGAAGAAGCAAATCAGAGAAGGAATGGAATAGAGCAAAGCACATGAAAAGGCTGGTAAAACATGGGAACGAAAAAGCAAATTTTGGGTGTTATTTTCTTTTTAATTCTTCTCAAATAAATTAACGTGAATTTGTTTATCTTAAATTTAATTTTTAACATGAATTAATTTTTTTTATTTTAAGAAAAAGATGTAATCTAATTTTAAATTATATTTGTTTTTTCATGTTAATTTAAATTATTTTTTTTAATATTTATTTGATTTATTGTAAGGTTATTGCTTCTAATTAACTGATTATTAATTAAATATTTTTAATATTATGATTTATTATCAAAATAGGAAATTATACGATAGATTTGAAATATTTCAACAAGGTAAATATAGAGATCGAAAAACTTATATAAACCTGTATAGTATTAAAATTATTGGTCTTAATGTTTTTTTGCTTTATTAAATTACATATTTTTGTGTCAATTAATGAACAAAAATGTTTCTAATTGATTGTCTAAAAAGATTTTTAGGTATTTTTTTTGGAGATTACTAACAAACAAAGAGAATTAAATTAAATTAGTTAGATAAGTAAAACATAGTAATGGATTAGATGAAATCGATTTCCTATAAGTTTTCTTCCTATTAACTTATCTTTGAACAACATCTTTATTTTCTTTTACGCATTTTCTTTAAATTGATTTTATTTTAATTTCTAATTACAACAACCTTAATGATTTCTCTAGATAAAATTGATATTAGTATAATTTTAGTATTTGTCAAAAGTACTAATCCCTGACTATGATATTTTTCTTATCACTTTACTATAAAACTACGACACTATACACTTATAGTTTTACACTGATCAAGTTTTTAGAAATGTTACTGGAGATTGATTTTTTCTTATTTTTGCCAATATCGATAAAAAGTAATCTTGATTTTACTTTAAAATTTTATTTCATTTATTTCATTTATTTTTATTTTTATTTTTCTCTAAGTGTATTTTTGAAGTTGGATGCGGCATGCTAAAACTCAAAATATTATTCATTTTGATCCAGAGATTGAAAAAAAATTTAGATTATGAAGAAAGAAGAAATTACTAACCATGGTTAAAGGAGAACATAACGTATAATCACGCACTTTATAGGATTATGTAAGATCAATTGTGAATAAAAATTATTTAGGTATAAAACGTCGAATCATTAATATCAATAATTTTGAACTCAAGCTCTCGTTGATCACATGTTACAAGTTTTGTTTGAATCATTGATTAATTTTCTAGGGAGCTTAGTTATTAGAGCTTGGTTAAGTTATAAAATGTTCATAAATCTAAGCCACCTGTCTTTTTTGGTTTATATATAGATTTTCATTTCTTGAACACAGAATAGTTATTTTGTTTCCATTATAAATCTACCAAATTTAATTATTAATTAAAGAATTTACTTTCTTACAAATATGTTTCCATTATAAATCTACCAAAATTTAATTATTAATTAAAGAATCTACTTTCTTACAAATATTTTTAGGATTATTAAAAGCACTCATGGGTAAATAGTAGTAGCTTGCAAAAGAGATCTTATAAGGGTTGCTTTACCAACACTTGATAGAAACTTGGCTTTCCAACCTTGTCTTCTAGAAGCTATTCGATCAATAATCTTTTTAAACTGTTGAGACTTATTTTGTTATACAAATAGGATTGCCCAAATAAGTAATGTTACTTACAGTACTTTGTATGCCTATTAGCTTTATTATCTTGTTCTTCAGATGAGCACTTGCATTGCTTGAGAAGAATAAAAAATTATATTTTAAAATATTAGGATATTGGCCAGATATGAGACTATATTTATCCAATATATCTATAATAGTTCTAGCCTCAATATCATTTGCTCTACAAAATAAAAAGACATCATCAGTATAAAATAAGTGAGGGATATGGAAAGCTTGCCTTGATATTTTTATGCCATGAATCTGATTATCTAACTCTACCTTAGCAATTAATCTAGAAAGAGTTTCTGCATCAATAATGAACAAATAAGATGAAATAGAATCGCCTTGTCTAAGTCCCATTTTTGGAGTGAATTTACCAAACTTTGATCCATTCAGGAGAATAGTATAAGAGACTATAACTAGACATTACAAGATCAAGTTACAAAATTGAATAGAGAATTTAAGTTTTCTCATAACTTATAGGATTAATCCCTATTTTATTTTATCATATGTCTTATTCATATCAATTTTGACATCCAAGAGAGCACCTCTTCCCTTCCTTTTCATGGTGTGATCCAATTCTTGAGCATGAATTGTATTTTGCTGAATGGAAAAATGGTTATTATTATAACTTGCATGTATTATTAGATACTAATAACACAAGAGAAAAGGGTTGTGGAATCACATGGTTAGGTTAAGGGAAAAAAATCATGTCATGTTGGAGTCACATGGTCAGGTTAAGGAGAAAAAAAAAGTCATATAGGTAAAAACATATTTGTTTTATAATTTATAAGTTGGACAATTATAGTTCCATTAGTAAGGATAGTTTGTCACTTCAACATATAAATTAACCTCTTGATAATTATGGTAAGTAAAGTACTTATTTTTAATAATTATGAAACTAGAAGTAATAATTTTTCATAATAACAAAATTAACCGTGCATAACCATAGCATTAAGAAATTAAAGTGTATTTTTTGTTCAGAAAATGGGACCATTTGTGCCCATTACTAATGTTAGGTTCATGTATATTTTATTCCTTATTTTTTTAGATATTACATTAAAAGTTTACTAACTTTAAAACTTGATATACTATCAAATTAATCTCCCTATTTTTATTAACTTTTAACTAATGTATCACCTACTTTATCATGGTTTGGTAAGGATTTTATATGCGTGGATGTGGTTCAAATTTGATTAATTTTATTTAAAATATTAATTGAATCGATACATATTAGTTAATTAAACAAAAATTGATATTAATGTTGATTAAAGAATATTATCTTACCTTCATTTTAATTTTAAATTAATTAATAAGATTTATTGTTTAATGTATAAATTAATTTAAATTATATATTAGTATTTAAGTTAAAATTGTGTATTAATTTTTAAGTATATAATAACTCTTGAAAAATTTTAAATTATTGAAATTCCATAACAAAGTAATATAGATTTTTTATAGTTATTGTAATTTTTTAAAAAGAACATAATTGAAGAATATCATAAGTTGTTTTATATTCCCAATTGACGTAAAAATATAACTAAAATTATATTATTATAAATATATAAACATATATGATATATATATATACTATAAATATATAAAATTAACAAATAAATATATGTATTAATATTATAAAGATCGATTTGGTTAAGTGTTGGTTTGTAAATTTTAAAACCTTAATTGAATCAAGAAAAGTTTATTTTTCTAATTTTAAAATCAAAACCATCCTATTTGGATATATACAACATAAATCTCGGTTTGTTTCGACATAGTTTCAATCGAGTAAGTTGATTTATCAATTATTATGCCTAAATCTAAGGATGGATGCATAGATGGATGAAGACGGTTATGATTATTAACATAACCTTAACATTTTCAAACATATTTGGGAATAATTGTTGATTAGATGTGGGTTGTAGATTTTTCACTATTTAACTACACTTATTAAAAAATTATTTAGTTAAAAAAATGAAAAATTAATATAACACTTATTCTATTAAATTATTTATAATAAGTTAAACAGTTTTGGAGGTATCCAAACTTTGGTCTATTTTATATAAAAGTACTCGAACTATTTCTCTCTACACAAAATATTGAAACTTTTAGTTTATTTACAAATAAGTATCTTTTTGTGATTAAGTTTTAATATGTTAGATAATTAGCGTTAATTAATTGACATAATAAAATTTAATTCGTTACTATGTCAACTGATTAAATGTGGTGTTAGTTAATGATGCAAAACTTAATCACAAAATATGCTTATGTGTAAATGAAATAATAGTGTATCTACTTTTGTTGAGAGAAAAAAGTTTGCTACCTTTATGTAAAATAGACTATAGTTTGGGTACCTCGAAAGCTATTTATCATTTATAATATTGACATTAATTTATATTTTTTAGTTATTTAGCTCATGTTTTTTAAGAAAAATAAATAAAATATACATAATAATAAATAAAATTTATCTAATTATTCAAAATGTTATCACTATCAAAATACATACATATAGTCTTGGATATTTAGTCATGGTTATTAGAAAAACAGAGGCTATAGGGTTTTGAATAGACATACTTTATCAATTTTCTCTTTTTAATTTACACCAAACACCAAATTTTTTTACCAATTGTTTTCTTTTAATTTCCTCCTTTTTTTCTTTCTTTTTCCTTTTTCCATCTTTTTATTCCAATTTTATTTTTATTTTTTTTCCGTATATATATATATATCTCATATAATTTCCTCCACTGCTCGCGCGAAACCCTAGCACGCCATGTATATTATTTTCTTTGCTCGAAACCCTCGCGTCGCGTTCTAGCCTCATGCTACCACGTTCCAGCCTTTATTCCATTCTCGCATCGCCGCGTTTCAGCCTTTGTTCCACTCTCTCATCGTGTTCCAACATATGTTCCACTTTCGGCATAGTAGTTCCTTAGCCACTACTTGAATCTTTCTGGTAACATAAACTCATCTTTTCCTTTATAAATGACTCTCGGTACCAAATCTCAATCGGTACGTAGAGGTTAGTTCTAGCTACCTAAAGGCTTACTTACGTTGAGAAATTTAGATGCTGGATATTTCTTAGATGGGTTATGAAAATTTGTTAGGAAGGTCGCTTGGTATGGTTTGTGGAACGTGTGGTTGCCTAGTGTTTGGCTTGGTGCTGGTGCTGGTGCACCAGGGTGGTGCACTATAACTGGTTCATTGAGATGGTGCGCTGGTACTGATGAGTTGATGCTGGTGCGCTGGTACTAATGAGTTGATGCTGGTGCACTAGGGCCTGGTGCTTGGCCTAGTGCTGGTGTTATGCATGTTTCACCCTAGCATTTCTGTAACAATAAACAGAGAGGACTAAAAATAGTATTTTTAGAAGAAGAAAAAATTATTGATATACTATTTACCAATTATCTTGTAATGAGTAATTGTATATTTTCCTATTTCTGTTATAAAGCGGTTTCACTATAGAAGTTTTAGCTAGCCATTGTGGCTATTATGAATGTAATTTGAATGGGCTTTGGATGATCAAAATTGAAAACATAAATGAACGTCTTAATTGAACAAACATTGAAAACCTTAGATAAGCAAGTTAATTCCATTTGGGTTAATACTATTAAAATTTTAGATTGTCTATTTCTTTTATCAGTGTCCCATTTTGCTATCTCACCATAGTTGTGCTTAATTAGCTTCATTAATGAGAGAAATGCACAAGCTGTTATTGATAACAATTCATTTATGGTAATTTTTGCTTGAAGTCCCTTATTAGATTATTTTAATAGTTACATTGCAGATTGGTGTTGTTATATTATTTTCTGGTAAGTACCTATATGCACTGTGTTTTGAGCATAGTATTTATTTTTATCTATTTTGTTGCTGATTTCTTTTTCCTAGATTAGAATGTAGTGCATGGAGGTATCAAACCTGAAAATCTTTTAATAACTCGAAATGACAATGTGAAGATTGCAGATTTCAGTGTCAGCTAGGTTTTTGAGGTAATCATATTCATCAAACCTTTGCCACCATACAATAACATTGTGTTGAGCTACTTCCAATGAATGTTTTTTTCTAGGAAAATACATGTGTATTGTTGATTTAGGTGTTTTTAGTTATACCTTGCTTTATTCTTGGTTTTCATTGTATTGTCTGATAATGCGTGAAAATATTTTTGTCGCTTATTTTATTAACTTAAGTTTTTCAGAAAGTTGATTTCCTAACATTTATTAACATTGTCTTAAAGGAGGATAAGGACAAACTTAGGCGATCCCCAGAAACTTATGCATTCACTACACGTCTGTGTGCCTGAATGTTGTGTAGGTTTGAATTTAGTCTAAACTAGAAAATTGTCTCGAGTCCTACTATTTAATACTTCCATTGTATATGTGGTGTTTCCCATATTTTCCTGGTAAGAAAATCAATTATTTCGATTGTTTCAGTTTTGTTAACTGAATGAAACTTTGTATTCATGCATTTGAACCAATTATGGTAAGATTAGTATGAGTTATGTTTATTTGACATTTTCTATATAAAATAAAAAATTATTTACAATAAATATTGCCATGTGCTTATTTTCATAGCCTTATATGCACCCTAACCAATAGATAAAAATAAATACCCTTGAGATACCTATGTGCACTATGTTTTGAGCCTTAAAATAGATAAAAATAAGTATTATGCTCGAGTTATTTCTATTGTACACTATGTTTATGATTCATTCTTATTACTTGCTTACATAGCCTTATAGGTACACCAGGCACTAGGCGCACCAGTAGGCACTAACGTAGCAGGCACCAGCAAACCAGAGCATCATGCATTAGGCACCAGCACCAGCACACCAAGCAATAGGCAAATTATGTTTTGAGTTTCAAAATAGATAAAAATAAATATTATGCTCAAGTTATTTCTATTGTACACTATATTTATTAATTTTTAGTGTATAATAAACTCAATAATGTAATTATATTTTTAATTTTAATATAATATGATTTTTAATATTGTTTTTAATAAATTTATTGTAATTTATATTGATTTTGAATATTGTAATTAATATATAATTGTATTATTTTTTTTAATTTATGTATACCCTATGACCTCGATTATTAGAAAATTGTGCCTATGATTTCGGTTTTTTAATAACTGAGGCCATAGGTCGTTACCTATGGTCTCTCTCACTTAGGCCTCAGTTCTTATAATCATGAACATAGACTTACGATCATAGTTAAAAACCGAGAACATAAGTACTTTTTGTAATAGTATATATACTTAATATTAAAAGTGTCTTGTTTTAAATAACTATATATATATATATATAATATTATTAATATATGTTAGATTTTGATAACCATGATTTCAATCGTTGTAACAACCCTCTCATTTATGCCTACTCGGTGTCGGTTACAATTATTTTTGGAGATGAATATCATATACATGCAAATAACCATATTTTTTATATTCCAATGCATAGTAACGGGTAACCTTTGACTTAAATTTTAGCTCCTTATTTCATGATTGAAATTGTAGGAAAGTAAGCTAAGATCAAGGACTTTCTAATAAAGTATAGGGCATCCTACTGGATGATCCTCGCGATTTCATTGGGTTTTCTTGGGATAGACCAAAGAATTTTGTAGATTTAGATTCTTTGGTGGCTTTGAATCTATTTCTAAAGTCTCAACCGTATCAACCCTAGTTGTTGGATAATCTTCTACTACATCTCATACAAAACTTTCTCTACACAACTAGTAGTCAAGTAAGAATTATTGTCTTACATATCTATTAGATATTTACTTTTTACCTCACATTTTAAAAAAGTAGTAAAAACATATCCGTTTCATAGTAAGGGTTTGAATAGTTATTGTATTTGACTAATTCTTATATTAGTTTATTTTTAGAAATTGAAAATCCTTTGAAAACACTAATTCTATTCAGAGTTCTGAAAATCAATCCAAAACCTCCAACAGATAGAACCCTTGGTGGCAATAAAAAGTAATTAATTCTCTTTATAAGTTGACTTCTTAATATAAGAGGAAACTTAAAGAGACTAGAAAAAGAAACGATAAAGATATGAAACTTCTTTCAATTTTCCTTCCTAAGTCATTCATAATGAAAATATATATAGACTTTGGTTTTCCCAAAATAGGAAGCTAAAAATAAATAAATTGATTTAAATTATAAATAACAAATAGTTTAAATTTTAAATTGTTTTAAAACCTTTCATTTCGAATGCTTAAAACAAATTTATTTTAAATTATTAGTTTGCGGTGGTTTTAATAATTAAATATATTATGTGAAGATTCTCTTGGATCATGTCTCTCCCATTTAAGAGCTTGGAGCACTTGCTCAAGATAGATGGTGTGATGCGGAAACTTTGTATTTGCCTTATCTAGAATATACCACTTGTTGTACCATTGTGATGCGGAAACTTTGTATCCATTTGGCTATGGAAATTATTCTGTCATTGTTCCTCTCTTTATCCTATGCTTTTAATAAACAAGCAAAGGACATATAAGTTCTTCTTTAAAGTTTTACGTTGGTTGGGAGTTAGGTCCTTAAACAACATTCATCCTTTTCAAATATGTTACTTTGATACCATTTGATCAAAAACCTCTAAAAGATAGAACCTTTAGTAGTTTGGTAGTTGACTTTTTAGTACCAGAGGACATTTATGAGAGACTAGAAAAAGAAACGATGAAGTTATGATACTCTTTTCGATAACCTCTTCTAATTCATTCATAATAAAGGTAATATATACACAATGATTTTCCCAAACATGAAGTTGAAAATAAATGAATAAATGTAAAGCATAAACAATGAATAGTTTAAATCTCAAACTATTTTAGAAATTTTCACTTTGAATATTTAAAACAAGTTTTAATTAATTTATAGTAGTTTTAATAATTAAATAAATTTATATTTTATATTATTTAATTTAATAAATCAGATATATTATGTGAAGATCCAAGTTTGTCCTTGGAGTTTTATTACCACGTGATGTGATCGACTATTGATAACATAAACTCTTAAAGATGCATAAACGTTGTGACCCTACAACACCCAGTCGACATACGACAAACAAACACATAGGTTTATATTTGATGTTCTACATCACACAAATACTACATTATTTCTTGAACTAGAAACTCGAATGAAAAGACGGTCATGAATGAATCAGGGAAGTTAGGTACCAAACAGGCAAAACTTCTCCATAATTCTAGAGAAGAAAACAAGAAGGATGGGTATTTGTGAAAAAAATCCAACCTCTCAAACCCTTATCGGCCACCGTCGTCGATCCATCATTACCTAAGGTTGGTGAGAAAACTAGTCATTAAACTAACCATTGTACACTTGCCAACCAAGTTCAGTGAAGGGGCAATAAGCATACCAATAAGGAAACAAAAATCCAATAGTGACAATGTTGGCTTGCTCGTAAGCACGCTCGCTTAATACCATAGTTAAGAGCATCTCCAATAAGGAGAAATTCTCAATCCTCAATAGAACAACCCAACACAAACAAAGTCCCCAATAAGATACCACGATAACAAACAAAGTCCCAATGAGACACCATGATAACAAATACTCAACAATACACATTATATGCAAACTAAGAAAGTGAGTGTATGTAACAAACAAATACAAAATTGTTTCCTAAGTGATACTGAGCTACCACAAATCAACCTAACTAAGTACAAACACAAACATTAAATAAAACACAAGTGTTGTATTTTGCATATGGGAATGGCAACACCAAAATGATAGGACTTATAATCTTTCCCTTTGGATTTCCATGTCAATACATCACACAACTCTAATAGAGACAAGCCATCTAAACATAATACACTCATGCAAGATGTACCTAAGGAATTCATTCCAATGAATGAACTCGGACACACAACCCAAAAAATTCCAACACATCGAATCCAGTGCGTTCGTCTTATTATGTTTCATCCATCTTGATGAATCAACCCATCCATCTTGATAGTTCACTCCATGCCTTAAGTCTACTTCATACACCAAGCTTCATGCTCTTACTAAGGTTTACCACTATTCTACTATCTGTAGTTACACCTATACCTATATACATAGAACAACATGTACCCTTGAAAGCAAACAAGTAGATATATAGTGTAGTCTAATAACTACTCTCAAGTCATACCTACACCGATAAACAATGATAGGCTAAACACACTCAACAAGTGGCACAAACACAGGCACAAACACATTCTACATGCAACATAGATATGCAGTCTCCCCATGATATCATATTCATACATATGCAACCACACCCTTAATATTCATACATATAAGGAAAGATATCATATTCTATCAAAGAAAACATATGTCGTGCATTCTATCAACAAATATCAAGCAATCGACTACATGCAATAAACCAATACAGAACAAGAAAGGTGATAAACACATAAAATGACATGTGAAACAAGAAAATGTATACTATGCATACAACATCTCATAGTAACTTTCCTACTTATGCATAGTTCATACAAAGTGATGTCACAAAGAAGTGTCACGTGAACATATAAACAAAACAACAAGTCATAAACAAGAAAACCACAAACACCAACGATGCAAAACAAACACAACATCTAACGTCATACATTTGGAACACACCTATCCTCTTAAACTTATGTATATCAAGCAATAAACATGTTATGCATCTTACAATCTCAAAACAAAAGCATCTACACATAATAGAAAACAAACAATACAAAAGTAGGGAAACATACTAAGCAGGTTAAGAAAAACACAACTAACAAACACATAAAATAGAAACATGCTAGTAAGAGAGTAAAACAGTCATATCTCACGAAACACAATAATAACAAAAAAGTGAAATTGCAAAGATGGCCTCAAAGGAGATCATAGACCAAAAAGATATGAATGGCCTCAAGAGAGATCAATGGTACAAACCATACAGTGTTTCCTCTAGAGAGATCATTGGCTAGAAATTGCACATTGTTTCCTTAAAAGAGATCATTGACAACACTTCACATCATCGCTAGTCAAAAGTAGTAAATACTTTGACTAATTAGTGAGCAATACAAGAAGCACCCTCAAGAGAGAAAAGAAATAAAGGATGCTACTAAAATATCTAAACATGTAAGGAAGACTTAGGTTCCAACACAAAAGCAAGAGACATTCTTAGACATGGTGAACACTACAAACACTAGGAATGCCAACTAACCACACTAATTTAGTCATAGAAATGCATGTGAGTCAAGAGTCTTATATATAGATAAACAATCTATATGGCAAAAAATGCACATAGTAGACCCAAAAAAGCACAGTACCAACAAAAAGAAGAAACACTCATGTACTCAAGCTTGTAGCACACTTCATTTTTCTCCTAAAACATAAGAAAATGAAGAGCATGAAAAATATGAACATTAAACAATATCAAACAAATAGAAAACCAACATTAACCATACTAGGTACAAGAAAGAATAACCTAGTAAAATAGAAGAGATGCAGTCTATATGTTATAGCATATGAGTACTAAGTCTATAAAAAGAAAAATCATAATAATTTGACACTACATAATAAAATTACGTGACATGATGCTCATACGAAAATCCTCAAAAAAAAAACAAAAAAAAAAAACAAATACACTTAACAAGCATATCAAAGCAACTAACAGAGGATAATACTAGTAAAGAATTGAGCTGCTAGGCATAGCAAAAATAACGCCAATGGCACACTATACAAGTTAAAGAAGTAGTGAAAGAGATACATGTAGTAAACATGCATCATAGAAGAAGCATTTAGAAAGCATAATCATTCAATCACACATGCAATCTATATTCAATACTAAAATGTTGATATGGCAATAAAATACAAACTTAAAGAAAGAAATGCACAAAGTAAGCATATAAGAAAAATAAGAGAGAAAATATGGAAACAACATAAGTTCATGGAGATAAATAATCTCATAAAACAAAAATAGCCCACTCTACTGAAGACAAAGGGCACAAACATAAAAGGTGTTTGTATGTATAGATAGAGCTCTAGAATTGAGCATCCAAGCGATTAAGTCTAAAGAGGGGTGATCCACTCTAATACCAACTGAAAGTTCCATATGTTAGAACAATTTCACCTAAGTCAATTAAACTTCCGACCCAAATAACCATTGATAAGTGCTTGAAAAGTATTTTGTGATTCTATTGTGCTTAATTGTAATAAATAGATATGATTATTGCATATTTATATCATTATTTATACAAATCTATATCTTTAGAATCACGGGTATACTTTATTGTATTTTAGGTATTTTTAGCTTCAAAGTAAATAAATTTGTCAACACACAAAGAACAACACTAATGCACTTATTTTACACTCTATGAGCTCAAAAGAATAAGGCATCTAAGCCTTATATCAAGAATCAATAATTTTGTAAAATGTATAATGCAGATTTCAAGAAAAGTGAAGCATACTGCTATTAAAAAAAATAGTGTGCCACGATGCACACTATTAAGAATGAACTACTAGACACATTGAGTTTTATGTGTCATAGTGTGGAATATTATATGCCACAACAAGACCTTCTTGGGTTGGAATTGTGCGAACCACAAGAACCTTGTGCTATGATGTGTCTTCATAAAATTAGCTCAAAGCATTCTGTGCTCACCTTTACTTATAAATAAAACATTAGGTTAACATAGAATAGATAGACTTTATAATATATTCTTCCCATGTACTTTCTTTGTTCTTATATTAGGTTTTATTTATATACAATTTTGGATTATGTAAGAAAAAATAAGAGGCAATATTATAGTTTTTCTTGATCAAGAAAGAACAAAAGATGGCTAAATATTGAAGAACACTTTGAAGATCAAGATCATAACTTTAGAGCATGACACATCATCCATCTATTATTAATATTGATATCTAATTTGTATTCTTATATTTTCATATTACTCTTTTTGTATTTCTTGAATTTCTTGATTTTAATCTACTAATCATAAAATTAATTTTAAGCATGTCTAACTGATTATTATAATGAGAATATAGTTTTGTTACTATGTTTGCATAGATTATTTAGGTGAATATTTTAAATGTTTAATAAATATAGATGATTTCTTTATTCAAGATTCGTTACAAAATTTAGTTATGATTAATTTATTATTCATAATAGATTTAAAATATGAAAATTAGATTTCAAACACATGATCTAGATATAATTTGGACAGTTTGAATAGGAGATTAAATTATCGACTCGACTGAAGATATTGAATCAAATGATTTATTATTTCCTTAGACATTAGGTATAATTTAATCAAATTTGTTAATGACTTGATCAAAGGAATTAATTGATTTGATTAATAAAGAAGAATGATCCGACCAAATGTATTTTTAATACTAAAAAAGGAAAATCAATAATTTGAATTTATATTTAATTAACCTTATTAATTCTTGATAAACATGGTTAACTAGTCAAATATTCTCATTAATTGTCCATTGATTATTAAATATATATATACCTTAAATTTGTTTGAGTCAAAACTATCTTTAGTTTTTAATTATTTTGTCATTAGTTTATTATTTTTAAAAATTGAATCATTGTAATAGGATGTTGAGGTTTTATTTTCATATTCCGTTTTAAGAAATTTGAAGAATTATTTAAAAACATGTAGTTCTTATTTAAACCAATCTTTTAAGTATATTTATCATTTTTTATAAGTAATTCTTGCATTTCCGAGCTATTTATTAAATATAAAATTTATGTATATGAAATTCGAGACCTAAGTGAGGGGTGAAAATGCCAACCTATGGAATCTTTTCACGAGCTATATTCCAAGTAGGCCAAGCATGTCTCATAAGGTTAATTAAACAGATAGCACAATGAAAATACAATAAAAGCAACATGTTTAATTCAACACACCATAAAAACAACAAGCACATAAGAAAGAACAATTTATGATAAACACACTAGTAATAACATGCCTTACAAGTTCCTATTCAGGCTACCAACATACGTATACATGGAAAACATCACAAAACACGTGAATCATGCAAACATATAGGAAAAGCTATAAAAGATTTTGAATTTTTTCAAGACCTCATATATGAAAATAGATTCGGTAAATGATGATTGTACTCTCACAACACGTGATCATACAAAACACAACATATAACAAGGTAAACCCACACAAAATCCCTATCTATGTGATAACATCATTTGGTTATTTATGGCAACCACTTGGTAGCAAACAATCCACAAAACAAAATAAACATTATATAACTTGATAGACAATATAAATGTAAATATCTCTATTAGTCGAGAAACCTGCCCATGTTGCCTTTGCTTACTATTTATATCATACTTGATCCAAGCTCATCCTTGGAGCTTTATCACCACGTGAATTGCTTGACTATTGATGGCACTGACCACCACATAAATTGTGTATGCAAAGAATACACAAGTATACGTATCGTAACAAGTAATATAATAATAAGAAAAGATTATTCCTACAAAGATTATTTTATTAGAAACTAATTTTTAGAACTAAAAAATAAAAATCACATTTGGTTACTAAGAAGATATATGAGAAAATATCTAAAAATACTTAATCCCCCAATTTTTTAAACATGTGAATCACTAAAATCCCTCAAATATAATTATAAATTAATTACATAATCAATTGAATCTAAACTAGCATGTATTCCTCTCTCAAATAAACTACACACCATATAATAATTAATTTAATCACACTCTAATGCCAATTTAATTATATACTACTTATTAAGTTTATCAATTATGGATCATATACATAAAAATTATACATTTTTGCTTGAAGATTATGCATAGTTACTTAATCAAGACAAATAATTAAATTATTATCTCAAATCTAGTTAATTACATTTATAGATATTTTGTTCGCCACATAATTAATAACATAAAATCAAGTTAAATAATATAATTAAATTAAAATTATAATTGTGGTAAAATATTAGATCATCACATGGTAAAATATTAGATCATCACATGGTAAAATTTGGGTTCATAAGATCCCTAGATGAATAAATTAACTATACATAATTATGTTTATAAAGCTCATATTTTTCATAAATAAAGACATAAAAATTTATAAAGAAAAAAGTAAAAGAAGAAATATAATTATTCTTTTGAATTGTAGTTCCAATCTCCTCTTGAATCTTCACCAAAATTGTATCTCCTTTTGAATTTTTTTCTCTTTTTAGCTCCAAAAACTGACCAAAATTATGCTAATGGTGGCTCATTAGGGTTAACAGGGTGATTAGAGGCTTAAATATAGCTTAGGTGCAATCTGGGTCGTCAAATCAATTTTAGATCAAAACAAGTAAAATGAATAGTGTCATCCAATCACAACGCAACACATGGTACACGAAATTCAATCAATGAATCAGATCGCGACGCGTGGCTGGGGAGATCGGTTCGAGTCAATGCCACGTCGCACAACTTGATTCACGATAATGGATGGCGTGGCGCATAGGTGGAACACAATGAGAAATTTTACGACTACACATGGCATGAAGGTTTAATCGTGCTCCAAACTCAAATTGAATATCGTGCTGACATTTGTCACATGCTGTTTCACTCTTCACACACGGAAATTTATGATTCATTATCCCTGCTTATCAAGCATCCATATGGCTTACCCAGTCAGCTCTTCTGCTTACTTGGTATGCCATGTGGCAATTTTTGATTAGTCTTGCATTAAAAATTCATAAAAATCTCAAAAATTTCCAAAAAATATATTTTCATCCTTTTTCACTAAAAAGTTTATATTTTAATATTTTTAGCCCCAAAAATACTATTTATTGAATAAAATAAGTAAATATTTAGTAAAAAATGCGCCAATGACTCCACGTTCATAGAGTCATTAAGAACAAGCCCCTAAGATGCATAAATTTTGTGACCCTACAACACCCAGGTAACACACGAAAAACATATAGGCTCCTTATATATACACCATATTATAATCTTGCAATACTTACCCACTATACGATACACTACCATATAGGCTAATCACCTTTATGAATTGTTGTATCCTTGCAACCACCATTTGTCATATAGCACACTGCTATATATGCTTCTTACCTATAGGAATTGTGCACATCCTTGCAATTATCAGTTGACACATAGCAAACCACCACAGAGGATCATATTCTATGAGAATAGTTGCACTCTTCTAACTACCAACCTACATATGACAATTCAACACTGAGAGTAACTCCTCAAAATGATGTAGCTTACCACTAGTTGACCATACATTTTACCTCTTATCAAGACCATACTCAATCTCACATGTTTTAGACTTAAATCAATATTTGAGAAATATAAATGAGACTCTTCTCAGATTCCTACATGACAAAGATGCTACACTATTTCCTAAACCTAACATTTAGAAGGAAAATGGACCACAAACAAAGTAGGGAAGTCAAGTGCTAAATGGTTCTACCTTCCCCCTAATTCTAACCAAGAAAATAAGAAGAGGAGAGGGGAATTTATAAAAAAAATCAACCATTCTTGCTGACCCCTTGTCCTTAAATTAGCAATTGCACACTAGTTAATAAAGCTCGATGAGGGGCAATGAACCCCCTGAAAAGGCAATGGAAACCAAAAGGTGACAACATTAGCTTACTTACTAGCACACTCATCAAAAACCATCTTTTTTATAGGGAGAAGCACCCACTCCCCAATGGGACTACCAAGCAAACAAATTCCCTAATGACATCATGATAATAAACAAATTCCCCTAAGGGACACTATGAAAACAAACACCCAACAATGCAAACATTATGTAGACTAAGATGGTGAGTGTGTGTAACAAGCAAATACAAAATTGTATCCTAAGCTAAATTGAGCCACCAATAACCAACCTTATAAAAGATAGACAAAAATATTAAATAAAATATAAACATAATGTTTTTTACATGGAATTCCAAAATCAAAACAATAGGACTTATAGAAAGTTTTAGCATAGGGAGTCACCTAGTATTGAAAGAACTACCTACTGTTATGTTTGAAGCTATCATAGTGCATGGATAAGGCTATCTCATAACTAGTTTGAAAATTATAATGCTAGGTTTTTGACATGTATATGTTAGAAAATAAATGAATAAAATAATTTAAAAAAGAAGAAGAAATGTGAATGGTCTCTTAAACAAAATATGTCATTGCACCAAAATAAAATCAAAAGCCAAAGAGGTTCAACAAAAAAAAAATAATATGTCTCATTAAAATAAAGTTTAAGTTCTCTCTTATTCTAGATTTTCTTCGGTCTAAGTCTGAAAACTCAATTGTAACATTGCTTGTTTAGTGATATTCTTATGATTGGATTCTTCTTGTCAATCATAAATGCAAAAATTGGCATGCCTTTATGTTCATCTTGGATACTATTTCAAGTTATTTTCAAATATATCATTATGAGTATAACTATGCTTCTATGCCATGTGTGATTACAATCCATTTCTACCCTACTTTCCAAATTGTAAACGATTGTGTGATTCATATGTTTACTTTATCCTTTTCGTCTATCGAAAAGGGGGAGAGCAATAAACATTCACATCCTTTATGCACAATCTATTTGTTTGATACCTCATGCTTTTTTTATATTAATATGATATATGGTGAGAAAGATTCATGCTTTTAGGGGGAGAGTGATCACTTAATCTATGTTGAACAAGTTAGGGGTAACATGTTATAACTCTTAATTGTCACTCTCTTTTTATTTTATGATGAGCTGTTGGATATGAATAACATGCATTACATGATTTTTTCTCTATAATTTGCATTATACATTGAATTGATATATAATGAGGTTTCTGAGCCAAGTTGTCATATGTTTTGTCTATATGATCTTAGTTACATATGTTAAGTTCCAACGAAAATGTATTCACCATATCATAAGATAATTCTACGACATCAATGTAAATTTATTTTAATCCTAATAGTGTTATGCAATGAGAAATATATTTTGTCATACAAAAAGGCCAAAGGAAACGTTTATAAGGTCTATGAGTTTTAGCTATATGTTTGCTTGTAAATATGTTTCTAGGCTCATTATCAAGTCGATCAAGCCAAAAAATGCCTGATTTTAGGATAATCACACTACATCTATAATTTCTATCATTTTACAATTAGAACTACATTCATGCATCACTAGTACATAGTAATAACAAATTTAATTTATTTTGGTTTCAAAATGTGTGTTTGTCAATCGATTGACAAAAGGGTCTCAATTGATCAGGATGTTAGATGGATCGAGGTTCAATCAACTTCTATCAAGGCCTTTCAGGTGAGTTTTTGTTTTGGATGGATTGATCAAGATTTTCTCACCATTGATTAAATCCCTTAAGGTCATTTTGTATGTGTTGTTTTAAAGGGTCGATCAATCGAACTTCGCTCGATTTCAATTGAGTTCCCTAGGGTGAAAAATGGATCACATATAATTTTTGATCAATCGATTGAATAAGGTCTCGATTGATCAAGATCGGGAGTTTCAAAAACTATTTTAATTTAAACACAATAATCGCGTTTTAAAATCTATGTTTTAGCTCGAACTCTTTTGTGAAATTACAACATACTCTTCACTTCAAAATGATTTCAAAAGTATTTTAAAGGATATACATTACTTTTCATTAGAGTGTAGATTAAGAATCAATTTGTTTCTTATTTATACAAAACTTATTGGTCAGTGTCTGAAGATCTCACCCAATATTTTTTAAAGAGAGCTATTGTTACATTTTTCTCTACGTCTCTACCATTTTGCTTTTTCTTTATTTAGTCTCATAATCTAGGTAAATTT
Source organism: Hippophae tibetana (assembly GCA_037013495.1). Taxonomy (NCBI): domain Eukaryota; kingdom Viridiplantae; phylum Streptophyta; class Magnoliopsida; order Rosales; family Elaeagnaceae; genus Hippophae; species Hippophae tibetana. The sequence goes on from CM072810.1 coordinate 16,156,481, forward strand.
ATCATTTATTTTGATTATCTAGTATTTGTGAATGTTGCTAGATTTTTTATTGCCTAGGTTTGAATTCGCTTTTGTTCTAGAGTTTTTAGTTTTGTATTCGTTTCTACTTTTAAGAACTAAGATCGTGATTTTTTTTATTCCTAAAATTCATTTAAAACACACATAAAACACTTAATTTTTTGTGCAAATCATTTTGTAGGGTGTTCCATGAATGTTTTTACTTGGTGGGGAGCTGAATGAAATGTTGAGATTGTGAAAATAGAGTAAAAGGTCATAAATAAGGTACAATGGAGCTTTATTTATTTAAAGATAATATAAGACCAGGTCTATACTTAAACATTGAATTTTCATAATAGATAGGTTAGGTGATCAAGTGAAATGATGGTTTTTCTCTTATGTTATTGTTTGTGGCCTAAATTATTTTCACTTAAAATTTTCATGTGTTATTTTTCATTTTTGCCACTTTATAATTTTCATGTGATTATATGTTTTGCCGTTGTGAGTTATAAAAGAAAAAGTTTCAAAAAAATATTTTTTTATGAAAATTAAGAAAAAAAGGGTACATGTTGTTATGTTGGTATTGAAGGCCTTTGTTTGGATGTTGCGTTGACATATTGTCTTTCTTTCACCCTTTTTGTGGCCTAATTTTTTTCAATAATTATAATAAATGGTCATTCAAATTTTCTCACCCTTGAACAAGTCCCATTAGAGCCTTCAACAATGTAAGTGGGTGCAATTTCCTATTTAGAATTTTATCCACATTAGACTTAGACTTATACCTTTGGTTCTTAGGCATACCACATTGGTTATTCATTATGGGATGCTCTAAAATAATGATAGTCATGCTTGAACTTTCCTAATACTCCAACTTGAAACAAAAGGAATGATAAGACTAATGCATTACAAATATAAACAATAAGAATTGAATTTATTGTGATATATTTAAAGTAATTTAAACACCTAATATACAATATGAAAAAATAAATATTATAATTATAAGAAAGTTAAGACGAATTATTCTTGTAAACCGAATTAACTTTAGACGTTGGATTTTCTCTGGCACTAAGGATGCATCTTATTGCATGCTTGCATGGTATTCCATCAATATCCCATAGTATACATGTTTAAGTTTTGTTCAAAAGATCCACACCAAGTTTTCTATTTTTTCCCACTTGTTACCTCATAAGAAAACCCCATATTTTTTCTTGAACTACACTTGCATGAAAATGCTTTATTACCCTTAAAAACTTCATACGCACTATTGGTGCTTCCAAATCAAAACTTCTATCCTCTTGAATATAATCATGCACTAGGTGAAATTGGATGTTTCTAAATCAAAATTTATTTCCTCTTGAATATAAGCACTCATTTAGAATATTTAACTAGTTGTCACATAATGAGTACGTTACGACATATGCAATAAATCAATTAAAATATAAAAAGAGTACTAAAAATTTCAAATTAAGAAAATGATAAATATTTATGAAATGATATAGTCATGCATGCTTAGGCTTCTTATCTAAGCATTTAAATGCTTATATACATTCATTTATTAAACTCACTCATTGTTGTTAAATTTGAAGCACACAAGAAAATTTTCACAAGTGTATCAACTTTATAGCTTCCTAAAGATTTTGAGCATGTGTTGAACACGAAATCTATGTTTTCATTTTGATAGGAGTTTCTCCGCCATTTTTTTCAATCATTTAATTTTAGTCTCACCTTCTACAAGGGTACATGATTAAAATGAAAATTCCATTATTTGCATCTATCCAAATAGCACATAAGTGCACTCCCTTGCTTGTTTTTCCTCTTTTATGTCATCCATTCAATTCAATAAAATTCATACATTTCATCTTAAATTCCTCCTTAATAAAATTTAAGCAAATATAGAATATATAAAATCTATATTTTCTTATAACTGTTATAAATGATAAAGTTTGAAATCTAAATTGACGATTAAAAAAAACTAAAATCAATCTACCTATACTCAATCCAAATGATTTGATTTAGATTGAATTTCTAATCTTTATAGGATCGGATCAATTCTTATTTTTTTAACTATCAATTTTATTAGTTATATTTTAGTTTTAATTTAAATTTGAACCAATCTATGGTATGTACATCATTGGTTGAAATGCTATGTTGTGAATTATTAGTAGTCATGGCACCATCATTTTCTTGTTGTTCTTTAAAAATATCATTGGAAAATTACATAAGTAATCACTCCTAAAACTCTAGATAATAAAAATAACATCTTCAAATTAAACGAAAGATGGGTTAATATAAAACCTAATATTTTTTAGATCAAATAATACATGATGTAATTCGAATTTGTGATTTAAAATAAAGATGAGTTAGTCTTATAATTAGACTACTAAGTAAATTATAACATAAGGACTAATATTAGAGACTTTATATTTGTTATCTTTTAAAAATATTTCGACAAATTAATGTATTTAAAGTAAAAATTGGTTGCAATTCACTTAGTAATTTTACAATAAAACTTATTTTTTCTCTAGTTCAAATCACGTGTTCAAATTACACTAACTATATTTTCTTCTATAAAAAATTAAAAAGTAATTATTAGAATTTTCAGGTTGCCATGTGTAATTGTCTTAAAAAAATTATTAGAATAACAATCTAACAAAAAAAAAATCTAAACATTTTAGTCAACAAACGTGTTTATATCTTATAACTCACTATGTCAAGACAATTAAGGCACTTCCTTGGGAATTTAGAAATTGAAAAAATAAAACCTGAAAATAATAATGGTTTTTATCATGCATATAATCATCCATATAATTTAATTGCTATTGTTAATAAGTTATCTCACAATTACTTATCATCTTAAATTTACTTTAAATCTAATTAATAATCGATATATTATTTGATATATACAATAACTCGATTCATAAAATAATAATTTTAGAAAATTTATATTATATAGGCAGGAAAAGTAGTAAACCAATAAGAAAATTTTCATATATTATCTTTTTAATTTTTTGATTAACAATTAATGCATCTCCAGAAACAGTGGGAAAATATTCTCTATTTGACTTGTTGCAAAAAAGAAAAAAAAACTCTATTTAAAAAAGAAAACAACAACGGGGCAACTTCTGTATTACAAAGTCCTTGTTATTTAGCATTGTTATAAGACGGAGAGAGAAACAAGTGTAAATATTATATTTTAATAAATATATAAAAGTTAATATTTTAATTTTTTTTTCAGATTTTATTATATTTAAACTCAAATTAATTAAAATAATGTATTATATATTTTATATTTTATCTTTAAGTCATATTTTAATTCTACTAAAATACCAATAATTTTTCTTTTATAATAACATTTATCAATATAAAAGGAAGATTTATTTATTGTTACATGTATTTTATTTTTTATTGAATCAAATTTTATTTTTCACATTGCAAAAAAATTATTATTGACTTATTTCTATTATAATTTTTCCTTTATAATAAAAATATTACATGTACCCTCCTTCTTCATTTATAGGTCCATATTCCCTATTGAGGATCGGGATCAATATGTCCACACATAAGAATTTAAGTGAGGATTAAAGAAAAATTCTAAATTATGGATGGGAACGTGAAGGGGTCCCTGACATCACCCAGTCTTTTATAATTTATGTGTGTTCTAGAAAAGATTTAATAATGAATAATCTTAATTAGATGATTCAAAACATATGTTACTTAAATTTAATCAAATAATTATGATATGACAAACACAATTATTTGATCTAACAATTTAAGAACAAAAATAAAGAAGAAGCTATAAGAACATATGATCAAAATATCATAAACTAATTAGGTTTATTAATCAATCAAACATAACCACTAATATTTGATAGATTAACTAAATAAAGAAGTGTAAAGAATTATGATCTTATATTTGAAAAACAAGAGAGAGAAATTAAGAAGAAAAAATAATATTCTTGTGTAGTTGATTGAAACAATTAGCAATATGTTTTATTTATAAGAAAAATTAAAACTCTTAATCTTATATAATTGATAAATATCTTTTCTGTTACAAATTTGATTAGGAATACTCACTAATTAAAAATACTTCTATTTAAAGAAAAGTTCTTTTAAAGTAGACTCATTAATTATAAAGACTAATATTTTAAAAAATATTTCTTTTAAAGTATATTTTATGCTATCTTTTAGGTTAAGATTTAAACTCTATCTTATTTAATATTTTAGTATATATCTTATTCTATATTTTAGCAGCGGAAATAATTTTAGATTTATGAATTTGTGTTCTTAAATACATGAGTGTAATCATATATGTTATTATTATAACAGATATACCTGAAGTACGACTATCTAAAATTCTAACGTTTCTTCAACTTTGTTTGATAGATTTGATAGACTTGATAGCGAGTTTAAAAACAAGTTTACATATACATATTTTATCCATAAAATAATCAATACTTATAATCCTTATATATAAAAATTTTTAATTGAAATTAAGACTATAAAAGTCATTAAGACGAGTACGTGTTTAAACTTATAAAACCAAAGCTTACAACACTTTTCTACATAAAATTATCAATGAATTTAATATCATTAATAATATCACCTTTTTTTGTCAATGGTGCATATAATACTAAAAATAGGAAGTGTTTTCAATTATTTTGGTAGTTGGGTTGGTGTATGGGATTTTGTAATAGAGACTTAAATAGGGTTTGCTTGCCACTTGTTAAGTAACTTGACAATTCATTATTATTATTTTCTCATGGGACACGTTCTTTGGTTCTCACATAAAAGATTTAGTTGGACATATTTTACTTGCATATTGAGGTAAGAACATTTAAGATAATAATTATAAGTTTGGGTTGGTTTTTTTATTAAAATATAATCTATCTTTTGAATTTGAAATCAAATTTCTTTGACTTACTCAATTAATCTTATTTGCACATAAATCACACATTTAAATTTATATCCGTTATATTCAAGTTCATTAATTTAATCCAAAAAAGTTTCAATATCTGTAAATGCATAAGGTTTTTGAGGTAAGGTATAGGATATTTGGTAGGACATTTTGAAAGAGTAAACAAGTAATATTAAATTTAAGTACTATAATATAACTAGTAGACACAATTCAAATCAGAGAGTTTAAAGATATACCAAACCAATGTTCAAGAGAAAGGGGATTTGTGTAAAAGGAGCATATTTTTTATAATAGTTTAAAAAAATACTAATATTCATTTTAGTTTTAAAAAAGGTAAATTTAAACCTATTAACAATTTGAAGGTAATTATATTTTTTTCTCTCTCCTCTCCTATTTCTTAGTCACCTTTTTTTTCTTTTCACGAAAAAATTGAACAATAACCACTTTTTTTTTTTATCTCCTCTCCTATTTCTCAATCATATTTTTTTTTTCTCTCTTCTTATCTTTAATAAAAAACCAAAAATAAAATATTCTCATTCACCAAATTTTAATAAATAATAAATTATTTGTATTATAAATAAAAATAATTTATATTTATATAATAAAAAATATATAATTTTTTATAACAAATAACTTATCAAAATTTTATTATAAAATAATTTAAAATAATAATAATAAATTATAAAATTTTAAATTATTAAAAAATTTACTAAATAATTACAATCATTTTTATGAAAAATTATTGATATTTTTTTTATAATTTAATTATTTTTATGAATATTATTTTTTATATCATAATTATAATTAATATTATAAATAATTATTAAATATAATTATATTTAATAATAATAATAATATATTATTATATTATTTATGAATTATCAAAATACTTAACATATCATTTTCGTATATATTTATATTTATTTTATTATAAAATAAATTATTTTTATTTTTTAAAATAAAACTTTAATATATAATATGATAAAAGAGATTTGTGTATTTAAAATTAATTATAAATTTATAAAGTGTTAATATTTTTTTATGTTTATAATAATTATATTTTGTAAAATAGAGTTAATATATTTTTTTATTTTTTTAAATAAAATTTACTAAAAAATATGTTTTAAGTTTAAGGTTAAAATGTGTACTTTTTTGAACTAAAAATAATCTTAATACTTTTTTAAACTATTATAAAAAATATGATTTTTTAAGACAAAATCCATATTACAAATTAGTTCCACTTGCTGAAAAGTAGTGCTAATTAAATGTACAAAATCGTAGGGTATAGGAACTTCAATTTTTCCAAGCTTGAACCAAAACTCAATTGAATTAAGTATTCAAATGACTTCAAACCCTCGTGATCAGACTACAAAAATGACCAAGGCATCCTTTGGGATACCGATGGCTAAATTTGTAGAAAACAAATCCTCGTGATCAGACTACCTTTAGTAAATGAAGTTTGCACAAGTGTTCTTCCGTTGGTAGTGCTGATCGATTTCTGAAAAGTGAAAAAAATGAAAATGGGTTTCTGTGGTTGCTAGTAATAATGTGATATTGATGAAGGAAATAGATTAAAATGAGAATATGATTCATTTGCTCTATGCCTAGCTGATGAGGTTGACTAGTTATTTAAATCATTAAGTTTCTATTATTAGAATATTTTAATTATATAATATTTATAAATTATACATAATTCACTTTATTTTAAAATAAGTTAACTTTAATGATATAACTTTTAAATTATCTGAATAAATGTAACTAAAGTTATTTTTTATAATAAAAATTGAACATTTTAGTTGCATAATTTGAAGTTATTTAACTAAAGTGTCTAAGTTTTTAAATCGAGTGACTTATATATCTTTTACAAAATTCATGTGATAAAAATATTCTAATGACATTGTTGGACCATGTATGTAATAACAAGATAAGAACAATAATACCGATATATTAAAATATATTGTTTGGGTTGAGTTAAGATGTTTCACGACTCTGCCTAAACTTGTACAAACAAACAAACCTTGTCGTCTTAAGGATAAAATAATCCAGAATCATTTTTTTGTCTCGCAACTTCACTATACTCATAAAGTCCAAAATACTACACCTCTAAAGTATTTATGTTGCTCGAAAAACTTAAAAATAAAATTTTGTATATCTTTTCTTTAGTTAACTACTAAGAATAGTTTCTAAGTTATATATTAAAATTGAGAACTATGCCTCTCTATTTATAGTTTGAAAAAAGATGCGTAAAGTTCACACAATTATAAAAATAATGGTCACAAAATAACGGTCATGTCTGTTGGAAAAAATAGTTTTAATAATGAAATATTTTTTTCAAAAAATAAAGTGTCACCTCACCTCACACACACGCACTCAGACTTGGCTTGGCAAGGCATGACATGGTCGGACGGACGGTAGCGATAGTGGCGCATGCGTATATGTGTGGAATCACAATTTCCCAAGTCTTCTCCCCTTCCACAAAAATAGGTGCCTCTTAGGGTCCAATCCTAATTGTAAATCTTTCTTTATTTAAACATTTCCTAAGAGATGTAAACTAGCAATGTGGGACAAAATTTTAAAAGAGTAAAATTTAGCACTTATTCTCATACTATTTTTTATTTAAATTCATTTTCAACAACCCCCACTTGAATTTTATATAAAAATAATTTTCATCGAGCAACTGATTAATTAAAAATTATAAGATTGTGCATCAGTAAAATGTGTCTATGGACTTGAACTTTTGCATAATGTTAATGTTTTAGAATATATTAGAGTAACTCGTAGTTTTGAACTCTATCTCTAACAACATTACACACATAACCTTTTCAAGGTGTAGTTCGAAAAGCCAATGCTTTACGGCCATGCACGTGTATCCCAGTATAGTGAATGTTCTAGTAAATTTTGCCCAAAATTTTAATAAGAAGCGACCACACTTGCACATTCACATAGGTAAGTCTATAAAGAGTACTCTATTAGCTATATACTCCACTCCAGATAAAGTATATATCTCATTAAGTGTTAATAATTAATTCATCTTTTCTATCGCTTCAGGACTTCATGCTTCTAATAATATAGAATCAGACTTCATAATAGCATGATTCATCCTATATCACTTCATGACTTGTTATTACCTATTGAACTTATTTCTTGGGATCTCCAGTCTATAAGTTGGGTTACCATCATGAGCGACTTTTCATTCAAAAGACATTAGCCTCATTCTTTTCAAGTTTTTAAAAACCTTTTCTCTTGTTAATCCTTTCATCAAAGAATCAGCCAAATTATTATCAGTACGTACATAATCCACTCTTACAGCTCCTGTAGAGAGAAATTCTCAAACAATATTGTGTTTACAAAGTATCTGCCATCTCTTGCTATTGTAATAATGATTTTAAATCTTTGCAATAGCCGTGGTACTATCGTAGTGGATGAAGACAACTGGTATCGGTCTTTCCCATAAAGGGATCTTAGCTAACAGAGTTCTTAACTAGCTTGCATCTTCACTAGCAGTAGCTAGTGCTATCATTTCATACTACATCGTAGATTGAGCCAAAATTGTTTATTTCTTAAACTTCCAAGAAATAGCTCCACCATCAATACTAAATATATAGTTGCTAGTTGCTTTGGAGTCTTTTAATGTAGTGTTCCAATCAGCATCGATGTACCCTTCTAGAACAATAAGAAACTTCTTATAATGTAATCTAAGGTTCATAATTCTCTTAAGGTATCTCATGATTATTTCAATTGCATTCCAATGCTCTATACTAGGTTTACTGGTAAACCTATATAGTAGTCCCACAACATTAGCTATGTCTGGTCTAGTGCAGTTAGTAGCATAACGTAAGCTACCAATGATGCTTGCATACTGAGTTTGTCTAACACCATCTCTGGTGTTCTTGAACAACTTTACACTTGGATCATAAGGAGTATATGCAGGTTTACAGTTATGGTAATTATATTTCTTTAAGATCTTCTCAATGTAATGAGATTGATATAGAGAAAGTCCCTTTTCAGGCCTAGTAATTTTTATACCAAGGATTACACTCGCTTCTCCAGGATCTTTCGTATCAAAGTTAGCACACAACACAGTTTTTCACATTAACATGAATATTTAACCTAAAAATAAGCATGTCATCCACATATAAACATATAATAGTGCAAATGTCATTTTTTGATTTATAATAAATTAATTTGTCACTTCCATTCATTTTGAATCCATGTGAGATAACTAGATTATCAATTTTTTCATGCCATTGCTTAGATACTTATTTTAGACCATAAAAGATTTATCTAGTTTACGAACTTTATTTTCTTGACTTGGGACAACAAAACCCTCAGGTTAGTCCATATAAATCTTTTCTTCTAAGTCATCATTTAAGAAGGAAGTTTTAACATCTATTTGGTTTTGTAGCCAGGTGATAAGTCAACTAAATCAACTAAAGAAAATAAGGCTTCTCGAAGAGTTTGAGGATCTTCCTCTAAGGCATAAGCATAAAAATCAGACCCAAAATCCTTAGAGGTTTAAGCTCGTTTACTTCTCCTAATTTTAGTGTCTAATTCCTCATTTTGTTCACTAGTTCAAGTTATGAGTAAACTACTAGAAGATGAGCCCCTACTATTCTTTAATATAAAGGAAAACCTATGTTCATAGAAGTCAACATCATTTGATTCTATAACTATATGATCATTTAAGTCATAGAATTTATAAGTTTTACTATTTACAGCATATCCTATGAACACATATTCATATGCTATACTAGCAAATTTATTTCTTTTAGGATCATGGATCCTAACATAGGCTAAAGAATCTCAAGTTCTAAAATAATTTAAGTTAGGTTTCTTATTTTTCAAAATTTCACCTTGTGAAATTTTACTAGTAGATTTAGCACTCTATTTAGCACATAGCAAACCGTTAATAAAATTTCTCCCTAGCAATGAGAAGTAGTACCAGAGTTTAATAAAATTGCAACAACTAATTTAATAAAACTTTGTCATACATTTCAGGAGAATAGGGTGTAGTTTTTTTTCATGAATGATTCCATAAGTTTAAAAAAACATTAAAAATATTGGAATCATATTCGGTGCCTCTATCACTTTGAAATCCTTTTATTTTTCTATTAAGTTAATTTTCAATTTCAGTTATAAATATTTTAAACATATCAAATGCTTCACTTTTATTTTTTATTAGATATACATAAATATAATCTGAACATTAATCAATAAAATTTATAAAATAACATTTTTTTATTAAAATATTATCAAGTTTACATATGTTAGAGTGTATTAAGTCGAAAGTTTTAGATTCTCTAACTATTGATTTATGTGAAGTTTTGGTTGTTTTAGGTTGACTACAAAAATCACATTTTTCAAAATCATTCAAAAATAATTTAGGAATTAATTCTAAGGTACTCATGTTCTTGATTATGCATTTATTAACATGACAAAGTATAGCATGCCAAATTTTAAAAAAAATCAACATATAAGCAATGAGAATAAGCTTTATTAATTTCAACATTCAATTTAAACGTGTCACATTCCTATGTTCAACATTTCAGAATTTTCATAAAATCATAGAAACTTCAATTAATTGCTAAAAACACTCGGTTTTAAAAAACACCTCATAGTAATTAAATTAATTTAGACTTCCAAAATCCATAAGCTTGTATCATGAGTTGCAACTATAAAAATGCATTCATCGTTAGGTGTTCTAGAATGGCTCAAAGAAACTCTAAGATACAAGGTTCTTAACATTTAACGATAAGGTTGCTTGAATGATAAATAAACATGGACATATTTTCCATTATAATAAATCCAGAATCACTCGACCTTATCAGCCCAACTTATTTACATCCATATGAGAGATTGAAAAATTACTTTTAACCACAAGGGTAAAATTTCAATTACTTTTTTGGTGGTCACATATTAGAATGAAATTAAGGTCCAATGAAAAATTGTTATAGTTATGATGAAGACACAAAAAACCTAGCATTAGGCTAACAATATTGATCTTACAGATACTTGAGTTTTATATTTTTAAAACTCTCGCAAGTGCACGAATCATTTTATAGAAAATAAAAAGTATACTCCTAAGGTCGATCTAAGAAAGGAATATATATGGTTTTTAATTTATTATTCAAACTTTTAAAAACAAAATTAAATCATAAATATTTTGTCACAATATTTTTGATTTTTGTTTCTTAATCTAATGACATAAACAAATAAACATAGATATGGATTCAATAAACAATAATGCAAATTTTTATCATTCATAACAGTGGAGTATTTATGGATATAATAATTAAGTTAATTATGTTTGCTTATATTATTTAGGTTATTAAAGATATAAATTTATATTTGTTGATTTTCTCTTTTTTGTATAAAAGTGTCTTTAGACGGGACTCAAATTCTTTTGTTTAATATTAATTAACTAATATACTTAGGCGGTGCTTATTAATTAAGTATTGAATATTAGCTTTATTTCTAAGAAAATAGCAAATCATCTAATCACACATTTAAGTTTTAAAATCATTGTTGGAAATATATTGTCAATATATTTTCAAATAATAGTTCTTATAAAAAAACTTTTGAAATAGAGTTTTACTCTAGCTACAAGACGATTGTACTAACAAATAAAAAAGCACTATTGAAAATCAAACCAGATAATTAAACCTTAGAATCTAATTTTTAGATTTAAGTTTGTCTAACATCCTTAATATAAAATCTTGAATAAAAAAATCAATTTATTTTATAGAATGTTTTACCTATTTAATTTTCACAAGCATAACAACATTATTAATATATCATATTTACAAATAGCTAGTCATATTAAATTTAATCACAGAAAAATTAAACATAACATATAAGAATAAAATATAAAAAATAACTATAAATAATTCATTTTAAAATTATACCTCACAAGAATTCTTACAAAACTTTGATGCTAATTCTGTTGTTGAAAAACCTCCAAATGGATTTGTATTTCCGTTTATTAAATCAAAAACTACACATCTATAAAAGTATAACTAGTTGTTCTAAAAAAGAGAAGAACTTTAAAACTAAAAAAAAGAAAGTTTTCTAGAGAGAAAAAGAGAGAAAAGTTTGTCGTTTTTGGGATATGAGGGATGTTGTTTACAATGGAAAAGATGATCATTTTATAGATGAGAAAAAGGCCAAACAATATGGGAAAATATCTCAAAAAAAATGATTTTGGATGCATTTAGACAAGCTGGCACATGTAGGACTTGGTGTGAGTGGGACTCAATGCGGGCGTGTGTTGGGTGTATGCTAAGCATGAGATGGCTGCCCACGTGTGCATGTTGGTGTTTGCGGAACTCAGCACGGTCGTGTGCTGGCATGCATGAAACTTGGAATTTTTGACATTTTTTTATCGTTTTGACCCATTTTGTCCAATTTTTCATTTTTTTAACTTTTTCTTATTTTTATTCTCAACATATTTGTGATGTATTGCCTCAAATATTTTTCTTTGAGTCTTTAAGTTATTTTTGAATGAAAATACCCGTAAACACAATAAATATACTCTTGATTTCAAAAAGATAAATTTATATAAAAATATGATAAAATCATACAAATATAAATCTATTTAATCAATTAAAGTACATTAAATTATGGTAATTTTAGTGCTTTTGAAGCACTCATCAAGCCATATATGGTTGTTGTGGTATTTAAGGAAATATCATACCTTAAATCTCCATAGTATAAATCAGAATTGTAGACATCAGATATGCTAAAGAAAAAGGCATACCTTACACGGTTGTACTTTATCAATAACAAAAACATGCAATTGTCTCTTTGATGTAAGTACTTTAGAACCTCAAGAAACATTGGGTTCCCAACAATTCTCTCAAGAGTCACATTTAATAATTTGCATGATGGTGTATCTTTCAAAGTATAGTCTCTCAAAACGAAATGGGTTGCTTGAGATCAATAGTTAACATTTTAGTAGACATGGCAGATATACTAAAATATACTACTTGGGTTGAGTCACGGATTAGGTCTCTTTCTTTGAGATATTTCGTGGCTCTACCAAACTTGTGCAAACAAACATAGCCTCGTCACCCTTAGGATTAAATAGCCCATAATCTTTTTTCTATCTCAAAATTTCACTACACGAAGTTCGGAATGCTACACCTCTAAAGTATTTATGTTGCTTGGAAAACTTCAAAAAACAATTTTGTATATTCTTTCTTTGGTTAGCTACTAAGAGCAATTTCTAAGTTATATATTGAAACCGAGAACTATGACCCTCTATTTATAGCTTGAAAAAAGATGTGCAAAGTTAACATAATTATAAAAATAACGGTCACAACATAACGATCATGTTTATTGGAAAACAATAGTTTTAATAATGATTTTTTTTTCAAAAAATAAAATGCCACACGTACTCGGGGCAACATGGTCGGTCGGCGATAGCGACTGTAGCGCGCACGTGTGTGTAGAATCACAATTGTCTAGGTAATCTTCCCTTCCATAAAAATGGGTGCCCCTTAGAGCCCAATCCTAATTGTAAAACTTTCTTTATTTAAACATCTCTTAAAAGATGTAAACTAGTAAAGTGGGACAAAATTTTAATAGAGTAAAATTTAGCACTTATTCTCATCATTTTTTTTATTTAATACATAAATAAACTAACTTCTAGAATATTTATTCAGTTGGGATAATACTCACAATTGTCTAGATAATTGTAGTACATAACTTCTTGGGTAGTTTGTTTGGCTAATGAAGATAGAGTTTACATAGATATATAGAAGTATGATATATTTTGTATTAAACTTGTTTGTAATTATTCTTTGGTTTTTTTAACTCTAATGAAAATAATTATCTTGTTTTTGAAAAGGAAGAAGAATCTATTACTCAACTGTATTTTAATATTTATGCTTGTGGTCTAAAATTAGAGACGTAAAGTATATTATTTTATTTTATCTTATGTATTGTTTAGTATAATTGGTTCATGATGTAATATTATCTTATTTTATTTAAATAATATCTTGTCTCATTTTATTTCATTTATATTATAGCCTAATGAGTCAAACTTTAAACATATATTGTATCATTTTTCTTATTAAATTTACATTATAAATAATCATGTATCATATATATTTTATTTATTTTTGTATTCTTACGTGTCTTATTTAGGCTAATTATAGACAAATGAGATATTATGGCATAAAAAGTTTGAAAAATACACAAGATAATAACGTTAAATGTGTTTAATTGAATGGAATTTAACTTTGATCGACATGTAACTATGTGATTCTTAAAATTTTTATAGTAAAAATATATGAACTAAAAAAAAATTATTTTTTTATTATAAATTTTGAATATTTTTATAAATATTCTTTAAAAGAAAGCTTGGCAAAAATAAAAACTTTATCAAATATAACGAACTCTTGGATAGGCACGTAGAGATAATTCCCACAATTTAACTATATTTTTTATTTTTAATATTTATTTAAAAATATATTTAATTTTAAAAAAAATTAAATGTTAATTTAATTCTTATTTTATCATATTATTTAAAATATTGATATTTATTTTCATTTTTTAAACTATTTAACACCTAATTTTAAGTAAAATAAAAATAATAATAAATAAAATTTAATATAATTATATAAAATATTATTAAAATTATATTTTTCAATACAATTATATGTATATAAAATAATAATATTAATAGGTTCGGTTTTTGTTAACCATAGCTTCAATATTGTAGTAATTATCACAATTTCACGTTTTTTTCAATTAGTATTATTTTGAAGAAAAATAATCAAATTTTTACAAATAATTACAGTTTTAATTATCCATGATTAAAATATCAATATATAATTTAAATGTCTACGTAAAAATCTTGACCTTTCATTAACTATATATGATTGCTTCCCTTTTTTGTCTTTTAATGCAAAAATGCGGAGATAATTGCTTCAATTATAAAAATACTACTCAAGGAAGAAAAAAAAAGCATAGTCTTAGGGCAAAAAAATAGAATAAATGTTTATAATTTTGTTGTCAAACGACTCAAACATACAAAAAAGACAGGACGAAGTTAGGAATTCTTTTTATTTTTTATACACGCAAAATATTTTCATGCCATAAATCATTTTTAATTTTTAAAACTTATTTTGATATCTATAAATTATCTAACTAAAAATATTTATAAATTTGTATATATTAATGAAATTCATATATTTTACAAATTGTAATTTATTATTTAATTTATAAAAATAAAGTTTTTGATAATAACTAAAGAAATTATTTATGTTATTAAAGGTTAATAACCTATAAAAGATATAAAAATTATCAATATTTTAATAAATAATATTTATTATTTAATTGATAAATAAAATAAGATTTAAGATAATTAATAAAAATAATAATATTTATGTTACTGAAAATAAATAACATTATATATACATATAATTATATGATACATTACTTATAATTACATCATAACTTACCGTCGTTACGAAATACATTAACAAAATTTAATATCAACATCTCTTTAAATCATTATATTTGTATTTCAACAAATTTTATTATCATATTATTATAAGTTTAATTATTATTATTATAATAAAAATAATTTATTAATAATAAATTTCTCAATAATAATGAGAATATGATGTAATTATAATAATAAATTTTTAATGTAATTTTATTATACAAAAATAATTTTAATTATGTTATTATTTTTTAAAAGGTATTAAATTTTTTATTAAATAAAAAAATTAGGGAGTGAGATTTAAATTTAAGTTTAATAAAGTTGAGTAAGGGAGCCAGTTATTTTTTTATAAGTATTAGCAGTCATTCCTTGTTGTCATTAGTAGTTATATATTCATTCCTACGTGGAACACTGGTTTTGATCGCGTGTTGTAAAATTGTAATAATGCAAGTAGATGGAGCATTCAAATCGGTAAACGCTTCAAATCTTGCAAGGACCGACACACAAGACTTATATTTCTTTCCGTTCAAAACGCATCAGATCTCCAAATATTTCTTTACTTTTGAATTTTCGGAAAAGTTACTACATAGATAATTTAAAATATATTATTTAAATAATTTAAATTAAATAATTTTTAAAATTAATATACTTTAATAATCGATATAATTTATAAAAAAACTGTATGATTAATTATTTTTAATTATATCAATAAAATGACTTTAAAAAGTTATCACCCTTTAATTTTTTTTATCATTATTATTATTAAAAAAAATTTTGCTATACAATTTTTTTTTATTATTTTATTTGAAAGAAAAAAGATAAATAATTTTTAAAACATCTAATCTATGATCCATTTTACCTAAATTTTGATTTAGTTTACATAAAGTTAATTCTTATTTTTTTACACAAACATTATTATGTCATTTGGTGGTAAGTAATTAAATTTTATCTTTATCAATTAGTTACTTATAATGTGATTCAAATTAATATAAATTAATTAATATTATATATATATATAAGTATAATTTTATAAAAAAAATTAAATATACTTACCATGAACCATAACTTACCCAAAAAAAAAAATTATTTAATTTTTTATTAGAGTTCAAGCAAACACAGAAGTTTCAAATCATGCAGTCTTTTATAGCTTTCCAATATTTGCCCGTTGTTGTCTCGTTTATTATTTCTGTTCGGCAACTTGCGGTAGCCCGACAAGTTACCGGTAAAAATTAAAAAAATTGAAAAAAATTTAAATTTATATTTATATTATAAATAAGTTATGTTACGCATCACTATTATATCTTATTTCTATCTCAAACATATTGCAATAAATAACACACAAGGTATATTTTTAATAAAAATAATTTTTTATTTTCTTTTATTAAGTAATTTCTAAGAATATTATATCAAATTATTTAATTAATTAAATAATATTAATTATAATAAATTTTAAAAATTATATTTTTAATAAAATATAAAAATTTATTAACTAAAATATTATATTTATTATATTAGCTATATCTAAAAAAACACAATAATTAAAAATATTTAATGATAAATATTAATATTTTGAATTAGTTAAAGATATATAAAATAAAATTTAAACATATTTTTTATAAATATGAGAAAAATAACATGTGATCCTGCCCTAATAAATGAAAACTTCTATGATAAATATAATGGGATATTATTAATCATGTTATTTTAATGATGAACCATAGCTTCTCTTTTTAACAATTTTTAATATAAAAATTCCACGATTTTAATGTTTTAAAGAATGATATGATGCCTGTATGAGTTTCTTAATTGATATGCAATTTTTTTTCCCTTCTTTTTTTGGCCCTCTGTGTCTTATAAAGTTATACTAGAGGCAACCACGTTCATGTAATTCTGTCCAAGTTAAAGCTCTTTCATATGTACTAAAACGTGGACTCTCTAGCCAAATCTTATATATCCTCTCCATTTCTGAGTTAGACCTTTGGGCTTTGAGTATGTCATATCTTTTTGCTTGAAAGTTCATAGCTTTTTTCTTTTCTCTTTATTCAATCTGTTTTCAACTCACATTTATTAGGTTCAACTTGTTACATTATATTTGAAGTTCTTCTTTCTGTGTGCCCAAAATTTTTGTCCTTCTTTCTAGATCTGAGATATCTCTGTGATTTTCAGGTTTCTTTGACATACTGTGGCATTATATTTGAAGTTCTCATCTGGGTTTAGTTCTGACTCTGTTCACTTTTAGATTTGAATCAGGAAAGTTCATTTTGGGTGCTGAAATGGGAAAACTTTCAATGCCCATGATTGGTTTTCTGTTCATATGCTGTTTAGCATATGGAACAGAAGCAGAATACATGAAATACAAAGACCCAAAGCAACCAGTGGGAGCGAGAATCAAAGACCTTATGAAACGAATGACACTTGAAGAAAAGATTGGCCAAATGGTTCAGATCGAGCGTACTGTAGCTACATCTGAGATCATGAAGAAGTACTTCATTGGTAAAAATAATTTTTTTTATAGCTTTCTTGTACATGTGTTTTACAAGGGTGAATGCTCTTGGGTGAGGGATGCGTTTTTAGTCGTTTTAATCTCTTAGTTTTCAAGTAGTCCCGTAACTTAAAAAAAATGCATTTAATAGTAAAAGAACAAAAGTTCTGAAATTAATCACCTAAATTGCAATTTTGTTTTTCAAAAGTAAGCACTTAGTTTAAACTATGGATTAAAACGCTCTTTGTCCACGTAACCATCCTCTCCCAATGCTCTTTTAGCATTCAAGTTAAAGTTTTGATTTTTTTTTTGAAATTTGTGAAATGGGTTTTGCAGGAAGTGTTCTGAGTGGCGGTGGAAGTGTACCAGCTGCAAAAGCTTCGGCTGAGACGTGGGTCAATATGGTAAATGAAATCCAAAAGGGTTCTTTATCAACTCGTCTAGGGATTCCAATGCTTTATGGAATTGATGCTGTTCACGGTCACAATAATGTTTACAATGCTACTATTTTCCCTCACAATGTTGGTCTTGGGGTTACCAGGCAAGCAACTGCCTTTTCTTAAATTTAGCCTCATCTAGTTTATCTTTCTTTCATTTAATATTTTGCTGGGTTCTTTTTGATCCCTGAAATGAGATATAAACATGGTATAAGTTTACAACTCCTTGAACAGGTGTGTCTTATTTAGTCTGCGAGGTTTTAAATATTGAAACTTTCTACAGAAACGTGTCTATTGAGGCTTTACTGCTAAGGATTTTCCTTTATTTCATTTGAAATCTAAAAAGACGAAGAATGATGAAGAAGAAGAGGAAGAAATTGAATCTTTCTACTTTTTTTTTTTTCAAATTGTTATGAACACTACTACACATCACAAATTTATTATAAGCACGAAAAAATTCCATCGGATACAAATCTATTGTGCTAACTGTAATATCCAACCATAGGCTGTCAAATCATATGAGATACATCACAAATTTGTAAAGATTAGAGTTTTTCTTTTGTTATTGAAAAGTCTTTTTATCTCAACTAAACTAAGGCTCATTATGTAATTGGTATTGAACAGGGATCCTAAACTTATCAAGAGGATTGGAGAAGCAACTGCCCTTGAAGTAAGAGCTACAGGAATTCCATATGCATTTGCTCCATGCATTGCAGTAAGTTGAGCAGAGTCATGCGATCCAATGTTTGATAATTTAAAGAAATCTTATCTGGTGATTCATATTAAATGTTAAAAATGTACAATTGCCAATGGCAGGTTTGCAGAGATCCAAGATGGGGTCGGTGCTATGAAAGCTATAGTGAGGACCATAAAATTGTTCAACTAATGACTGAGATTATTCCTGGTTTGCAAGGAGACATCCCTGCTAATTCTAAAAAAGGTGTTCCTTTTGTGGCCGGAAAGTAAGACCCCTTTTTTCCTTTTCTCCAAAGTAAAAAGTTTTAGATGACTTTTCCTTAAAAAGTTCACATTTTTCAGATTAAAGAATTGTTAAAGTAGCTAGTGTTCACATCATTATGAGCTGTCATTCTTTGGGTCAGTACACTCTAACAGAAAACTTTTAAAAAATAGGTGTGTTTGACACTCTGATACATCCAAAAATTGACAATTCTCTGTGTTCTAAAATATTACTTGCAACATAGATTACTAGGCATCAAATAACCTATAGTGTTTTAAATTGGTTTGAAGTTAGTGATTTTTAAGGTATTTTTGTGTAGTGGTACCTAGTCATTTGTAAAGTAATCTTATCCTACAATTATGAAATGGGCTCTAATTATATTTAGGCTGGACCCATGATTTTTACTTTTGGAGGATACAATAGCGTGTTGTGGGCTAACTTCATCTTTATGAACATTCAATATCTGAGTGAAGAACGGATCATAGTTTTGAATTAGGAGTTTATAAAGTTCTTTAATTACCTTAGTGGAGAACATAAGGTTAGGACCACCCACTTGGCTGCCATCTAAAGGCTTCTTTGATTAAATTAGATAAAAGATTCTAAATTAAAATATATAGTTAATATCTCATGAAAATCTACTTTCAGATTCAAATGACATAGAACTGTAACTTATTTTATGATTTTATCCATGGAGGTCAAGTTGGACTCTTTTTGCTAACAGATAAAGTTGGTCACTTAGGTACAAGATATCAAAATATTGTATGACCCTGATTTATTTTCATGGATATGCATTAATTAAATTGGCTGATAAGCGGTATAACTCTAAAAATTCTGGAAAGTATTCTTTGATTTAGTATAGTAAAGATTCTGAAGGTGAGCATATTTTTGAATTGTAAAATGATGTCTAATGATCTAAATCCCAATAGTAGTTGGCCTTGTCTCAGCTTTGAAATTTTTATGAGACCTTGCCAGAGAGGATTTCTTCAATTTCATTTGTCAATAAAGAAACTTTAGAAGTTATAACAATTAAAAAAAAATCATGATCATTTTGTAGAAACAAAGTTGTTGCCTGCGCTAAGCATTTTGTTGGAGATGGTGGCACGGTTAAGGGCATTGATGAAAACAACACTGTAATTGATTGGAATGGATTGCTCAACATTCACATGCCTGCATATCCCACCTCCATCAGCAAGGGTGTTGCAACAGTTATGGTTTCCTACTCGAGCTGGAATGGGAAGAGGATGCATGCTAATCGTGATCTTGTCACTGGATTTCTCAAGAACAAGCTTAAATTCAGGGTCAGAAAAACACTTTCAATAAATTTATGTACCTTTAGCACTTAATTTTATACAGTTAAGATCATGCTAACTATTGTATCCTTTTTTTATTTCTTGTTTGGATGTCAGGGTTTTGTTATATCCGATTGGCAGGGTATTGATAGGATAACTACACCTCCTCATGCTAACTATTCATACTCAGTTGAAGCCGGTGTTGGTGCTGGAATAGACATGGTTAGTAAAATTCAAGAACATTAATGAGTTTTTAAGAGAAGTAACTAGGGCATTCTAAGGAAGATTACATGTCAAAATGATATTAAACATTCCTATATTATTGTTATTGTTGCAGATTATGGTTCCTTACAACTTCACAGAGTTCATTGATGAACTAACCAATCAAGTCAAGAACAAGATTATCCCCTTGAGCAGGATTGATGATGCTGTGAAGAGGATTTTGAGGGTTAAATTTGTTATGGGTCTCTTTGAAAACCCTATTTCTGATCTTAGCCTGGTCAACCAGCTAGGGAATAAGGTCTGTTGTTTAGCTTCAGTCACTTCAATACTCATCATTTAGTTTGTTTTAAATGTTGAAATTGCAGTTATTAATCAATTGAATTGGTCATTGACAGGAGCATAGAGAATTGGCGAGAGAAGCTGTAAGAAAATCACTTGTGCTATTAAAGAATGGAAAATATGTTGATAAACCATTGCTCCCTCTTCCCAAGAAAGCAGGAAAGATATTAGTTGCTGGAAGTCATGCGGATAACTTGGGCTATCAATGTGGAGGCTGGACTATTACATGGCAGGGCCTTGGTGGCAATGACCTTACAGTTGGTATGTTTTCAATATCTTCATTAAGCACTTCAATATCTTAATTAAGCTGCTTTGACCTTACTCTTGGTATGTTTTCAATGTCTTCATTAAGCACTTCAATATCCTAATTAAGCTGCTCTGACCTTACAGTTGGTATGTTTCAATATCCTCATTAAGCACTTCTTTAGTGTAAAACCAGTTTTGGCCCTGCATGGACAACTTTTAAGGGATTTGGTTAAAAAAATTATCGAAATCGTTGGTTTTAACAATGTACGACCTTATGCAACTCATGTTTAGTCCGTACATTACTCATGTGCAGTTTATATATTATCAAAACCTGCGGTTGTGGGGGCATTTTTCACTTAAAAGTCGAAAACCCTTCAATTTGGGGGCCTCATAAGTATGTTCAATTTATTTCCAAGAAGCCAATAATCCTATTGCTAAAGTATTTGTAAATTGTTTTATGGACAAAGGGTAGGAAGAATCCGTTACCTATGACTAAAGTACACTTTAGATTTGTTATTTAGCGGGGCAATGCAAATCGCAAATCCGTTCTTTCTTGTAAAAGGATCACCGAAGTCCATTTGACAATTTTAAGCTAAACTTTCAAGGGGTAATGATTATTTTTTGTTATTTTAAATCATAAATTATTCATTTAAAAAGTTTATGGATAATCTATAAAAATATGGTTATTATTTAATGCCTATTTATTTGGATGATTTCTTTATCAATAGTTTTTTAATACTTAGTCTGATGAATCATTTCAGTTTCTCCATTATTTATGCATTATTATTATTATTATTATTATTTTTATGCCTTCAATGATTGTTATCTTGAACTTTCTTTCATTTTATCATTCTAATGAATGTTTCTCTATCTTTTACATTATATGTTGAAAGGAGATAACATTTGTTTTTCAAATGGCAACTAGATAGTAAAAAAAGAATAATGAATATGATGACATGATCTGCCATGTAAATAAAGAATGAATAATTTGTGATTATATTATTTTATGTAATTTTTTAATCAATAGTACGATGAAATATTACGTAATTGTTTTTTCAAAAATGGATAATTTGTTGTTCAAAATATTATATAAATAAAATTTATTAAAATTTTTTCTAAGAGCATTCATTGAAGATGAATTACGATGTAATTGTGAAAAAATAAATATTTTTAAAATACTCATTTTTCTTAAAAATTTGGCCTAAAATTATCAATTTTTACTGTCTCACCAAATAACAATAGGTCTAAAATGCATTTTAGTGATAAGTAGCCCACTCTTACTACCCTTTATCTTTTTTTATCTCCATCTCTCTAGAAAATGCCACTGTAAAAGTAATAAGATACTGAACACATCTGCTGTAGTTTAATAAAGAATGAGGCTTCAAAAGAGTGGAATGTGCAGTTGATCTGCAATTGCTAAAGTAAAAGAAGAATCAGAATGTTATGGTATTTGGTTTGAGTAGTATCATATGCATTTAGTGATGTGTCAACTATTGATTGAATGTAAAGTTGAGGATATCATAAGAGAGTAATTCTTGAACCATTTACTACTAGGGGCCAATTAGATTTATATTTTCTTAACAAAACTATATTTATAAACAGGTACTACTATCCTCAAGGCAGTGAAAGATACAGTTGATCCTAGCACCCAAGTGATCTATAATGAGAAGCCGGATGAAAACTTTGTTAAGTCCAACAAATTCTCATATGCCATTGTTGTTGTGGGTGAGCCTCCATATGCAGAAATGTTTGGTGATAGCAACAACCTGACAATATCTGAACCAGGTTCAACCACTATTAACAATGTGTGTGGAGCTTTGAAATGTGTTGTTATTGTCGTTTCTGGCCGCCCTGTCGTAGTCCAGCCCTATCTTGCTAAGATCGATTCGCTCGTAGCTGCTTGGCTTCCTGGAACTGAAGGGCAAGGTGTCGCTGATCTTCTATTTGGTGATTATGGATTCACTGGCAAGCTTGCTCGTACATGGTTCAAGTCCATTGACCAGCTACCAATGAATGTTGGGGATTCACATTATGACCCTTTATTTCCATTTGGCTTTGGTTTAATTACTAAGCCAACCAAGCACTAGAACAATAAGTGACCAATTCCTAGCTAATTCTTGCTATTGATAACTGTTTTTTTTAATGAATTGTACTTTTCAAACATGAGACTTGGGTCGATTTTCTTATATTTTTGCATGTCTGGAGATAGTAGTTGAAGAAAAAGGCAAGGTAATAGAAAGAGTGCAATGAGGAGAGAAGGCAGTATAATTTCCTGTCTGCTTATTTAATTAAAATAAGGTAATTACTTAATATTAGAAAAGGGTCAGAATGAGAAATATGGGTCATTCAGATATTTTTTTTCAGCTTTACAAGAATTTCCTGTTAGACAAGTTGAAATTTCTACAATACAATGGTCGGATATGCAAACCACTGTATTGAATTTGTTAAAAAGTCCTGTGTAAGTAGGATGACAACCATGTTATTATTATTATTATTATATACATAAATTTGTAATTTTTTTTAAATAATAAGAATTAATGAAAACTTTAATTTAAGAAAAGAAATAGTGATTAATTATTACTCAAACATGTTTTCTTGGCATGTCATTATATTGCCATCTAATTGTGAGTTTTCTCTTGAATCTATGCACCCTAAAATGTTAAATCAATCCCAAAAACTCTTCTTAGGAAAAAGGTTGCTAGTAGGTATCATTATTAGTTCTTTAAAATTGGAAAAATGATTTTTTGGGATTGATTTAACATTTTATTAAAATTGGAAAAATGATTTTTTTTTGCGAAGTTGTTATTGTAAAATAGATTATAAAAGGAAAAAAATCAATATTTAATAAAATTTATGATAAAATATTATTATTCGATAAATATTATTATTTATGTATTAATATAACAGATATTAAAACTATAAAATAAATAAAAGAGAGATTGATACATTAAAATGTTAAGATTCTGGTTAAATGGTGAAAATAAGGATGAAAATGAAAACTTTACTCTTTATTAATGAAATCACGTAAATTTCATGTAATAAATTTAATTTTAAAAAATACTCAAATTTAATTTTATTCTTTCTCAAAAATTATTTAAACGATATAAATTATTCTATAACCAATAACTTATTAGCATTATAATGCTTACATTACATACATTATCACAATTTGATCTCTTATCGGCGTTATTAGCGTTATAATGATTCCATTACATACAGTATTACGATTTGATCTCTTATTGGTGTTATAATGCTTCCATTACATACAGTATCTCAATTTGATGTTAGGCATAACTGGAATTGAAGAAGATGAAATTATTTAACCTAGTATGTAAAAAAAAAAAAAAAAAAAATTTATTCCTGAATATCTAAGGGCTTGAAGTATTTCCCATCAATAAGGTAGGTACCAATGGCAAGGCGAACTGCCCAAACATCCTTGGGCTTTCTTGAAACAACTCTGCTCAAAATTAAGTCCAAAAATGAAGTAATTTGGTAAGTACCAACAAAACTTAATGTCAAAAACAAGAGAGGGATAGTTAATAAATGATAGTGAAAGGTTAATTATAGCTATTATACCTTCCAACATCACCAGCTTTAACTAAGCCAGAGTTGGCTCTTAAACAAGGAACAGAAGCAGCAGTTTTGATCATCTTGGGAGCTTCAATGACAATAATAGGAGATCCTATCTCAAGCTTTGACTTCTCTGCTTCAACTTGTTTTGTTGGTTCACTACTACTGCAATTTATTATGACTAGTGGGTGGTTTTCATTTTGATTGGAAATATTGTGGAATTGGGGCATAGTTGTAGTCATTGGATTTGAGGAAGTAAATTTGATTGCAGAAGTGAAACTCATTGCCATCACTATTGCTAAATGTGAATATGGGTATTTGCTGATGCTGCTATTTCTATTGAAAACTCCTTCACATTATGAAGACCAAAGCTTGGTATAAGCCAATCAGCACCAACAGCTGACGGCCACAACTAGTGGATAAGAATTTTATTTCTGAAAGGGGTTAATAGACTATTCATCTTAATTGTATTTTTATCATTATCATCAGCATTATATATATATATATATATTTTCTTTCTTTCTTTCTTTCTTTCAACAATGTTATATAGGTTAGTGTTTTCTATGAGAGACATAAATTCTACACCGGAATTTTAAGAATTTGTGGGGATGAGAGATTATCCATTAATAAAAGAATAAACTTAGTCATAGCCTATATGTTTTATATTTACAATTTTATAGTGGCAAATAAAATAGTTTCTAATTATGTTTAATAAATACGAAGAATAAACCTATAAATATATCACCAAATTATTTTATTTATTTTGAATATACCATCGAATTAAAATTCGTTCCATTTATATCATCAAACTCTTAAAATTTTCATTTATACCATTATGTTTGCCTATATTGGACGGTATCACACGACTGTTAAACAATGTTGGATCATAATTCGATCCAGAAACCTTCAAGAAATCATATTAACGCAAATTTAAACACAACGGAAGTAAAAAGGGATTGAAAACATACCTCATGCCATTGATCAAATTTTACCACTTTTACGAAAATTCTAATAGATTTTTGGTTTGATGATCCAAACCTTTCTCAGTTATCATGATAGTGTAGAGAATAATTCACTGAAGATTAATTGAATTTTCTCTTAGTTTTCAACACATAACAAGTTTAGGGATCAAACTGAAATATATAAGCACGTCTCAAGTGCTCTATCCATCAAAGAGCAAATAGACGTGTGCTTAAAGGGATGCAAAACGTGGGTGATGGAGTGATGAAAGTTATGGATCAACTGTAGCCAACTACTAAACTGCTCGGTTGGTTGCCGAGGAGTTTGTAGAGAAAAAAACTAACATTCTCCCACTTGGTCCATATATTCCAACATTCAACTTTATGAGAAACATAACACATGAATCATGGTGATAGCTTCTCTAATAACGAGTACTATCTTTCATGTATCACGATGCATTATGCATCTCAAGACCATACAACTTAATGAATAAATCCAATGTTTATTCGAGATCCATTACTTAAATATGTTTTCTCAAAAAATATATGAATAAATATGCGCATAAAATTAATGAGAAAACATTAACTGAATAAGAGTTTCATTAATATTAACAAATGTACGTACAATGAATATTTACATTATGGAACCAATTCTCATTCTTATTACACGATTTTTGAAATTCTTTAGTGGCATGCCTTTAGTCAAAGGATCAACAATTATCAACTCAGTGCTAACGTGCTCAATGGCCACTTTCTTTTCCTTAACACGTTCTATTATGACCAAGTATTTGATATCGATGTGCTTACTACTATTACCACTTTTGTTTTTCTTGGCCATAAACACAGTAGTTGAGTTGTCACAGTACAATCTCAATGGAATAGAAATAGAGTCGACTACTCTAAGCCCAAAAATTAAACTCTTCAACCATACACCATGTGATGTAGCTTCAAAACATGACACGAACTCAGCCTCCATAATGGAAGTAGCAGTCAAGGTATGCTTCGCACTCTTCCAAGACACAACTCCACCGGCAAGCATGAAAATGTAACCATATGTTAATTTTCGTGAATCAACACAACCAGCGAAGTCCGCATCGGAGTAGCCAATCACTTCTAGATCATCAGTTTGTCTATATATAAGCATGTAATCCTTTTTCACTTGAAGATACCTCATGAATTTATTTGTAGCTCTCCAGTGGTCAACACTTGGGTTACACTGATATCTCCCTAGCATCCCAACAACAAATGCAATGTCAGGTCTGGTGCAGATCTGAGTATACATAAGGTTTCCAATGGTTGAAGCATATGAAATGGTTTTCATGTGTTCCCATTTGAGATCATTTGTAAGGCATTGGTTTAGGCTACATCTGTCACCCTTCACAATGGGCGCCACATTCGGTGAACAATCCTTCATTCAAAATCTCTCTAAAAATTTATTGATATAGGTCTCTTGAGACAAACCCAAAATGCCTCGAGATCTATCCCTATGGATCTTAATGCCAATAACATATGATTCCTCACCCATATCCTTCGTATCAAAGTTCTTCGAGAGGAATTGTTTCATCTCATATAGCAAACCCTTATCATTGGTTGTAAGCAAAATGTCATCCACATATAACACCAAATAACAAATCTTTCTCCTACTGACCTTATGGTATATACATTGATCCATGACGTTCTCTTCAAAACCAAATAAAGTGACGAAGTTATGGAATTTCAAATATCATTGACGGGAAGCTTGTTTTAATCCATATATGGATTTATTAAGCTTACAAACCAAGTGCTCACCATTAGTAGAGGAGGGGGAGAATCCTTCAGGTTGTTTCATGTAAACCTCTTCCTTTAGGTTACCATTAAGGAAAACCATTTTCACATCCATTTGATGAAAATTCAAGTCAAAATGGGCAACCAATGATATGATCAAACGAAGTGAATCTTTCTTAGATACAGAAGAGAATGTCTCTATGTAGTCGATTCCTTCCCTTTGAGTGAATCCTTTGGCAATGAGTCTTGTCTTATGTCTTTCAATGTTTCCTTGTGAGTCTTTCTTTGTCTTGAAGACTCATTTACATCCAATGGATTTCACACCATCAGGAAACTTGAAAAGATCCCAAACTCGATTAGACGCCATAGAATCCATCTCTTATTTCATGGCATTGTACCATAAGTTCAAAACTTCAGAACTCATGGCTTGCGAAAACGTATCAGGATTATTTTTGGCTCCAACATTGTAGTCACACTCTTGTATAGAAACATATATCGTCAGTAATCATCTATGAAAGAGATGAAGTACTTATCACAATATGCATCCATGTTTAGACTACAAATGTCTGTGTGTATGATTTCCAATAATTCAGAGCTCCTCTTGGCATCCTTCTTGGACTTGTTAATCTACTTTCCTTTAATGCAGTCTATACAAGTATCAAAGTCACTAAAATCTAGAGTACTAAGTACCTCATCATTTACCAACCTTTAAATTCTCACAATAGAGATATATCCCAATCTTCGATGTCATACCATAGAAGAGTCTTCGTTCACAACACATCGTTTAGTACCAATATTTTCAAGAACGTACATAGTTGTATGGTTGTTATCATTTTTCACATTAAGGAGAAAAAGACCATCAGGAAAAGTACCATATCCAATAACATAAGATTTATAAAATAAATTAAAACCAGAGTCTGAAAAGTTAAAGGAATAACCATATGATACAAGTCTGGATACTAAAATTAAATTCCTAGAAAATTAGGAATATAGAATGTCCTTTTCAAATTTAAAAACAAACTACATGTGCCAATAGCCTCCATATACGAAGGCATCTTATTTCCTGAATAGATGTTACACTCACTTCCCACTGGTTCCCGCAGGTATCACAAGTCCTACAATGAATTGGTAACATGGATTGTAGAACTAGAATCAATCCACCATGTGTTATGATTAACATCAATCATATTGGATTCATAACAAACAAATGAAAGTTGATTACTTTCTTATCAAGCCATTTCATGAACTTGGAGCATTCTTTCTTAATGTGCCCCTTCTTCTTGCAAAAGAAGCACACAATCTCCTTCTTAATGTCCTTTTAAGGAAGGATTTTCCCTTCCCTTTGTCCCTAGCTTGATCCCTTTTGTTGTTCTTCCCGTAGTCAATTTTGCATTTTCCTTTTCCTCTATAAGCAACCTTCCTTCTTCCTGAACACACATGGTCAATAACTCATTGATCGACCATTTGCCTTTATGTGCGTTATAGGATATCTTTAAAGGGTCATACTGTTGAGGTAAGGTACTAAGGATGTAGTGAACCAAAAAGGCCTTTGACATCTCAACCTCCAATGTTTTCAATTGGGCCGCAATATCCCTCATGCACATGATATGAACACACACACCGCTAATGCTGGTGAGCCTTAGGGATGAAAACTGTATGATGAGGGTGCTCGCCATTGCTTTATCTGAAGTGGCGAACTGCTCATCCATAGCCTTTAGTAAGTCATAGACCTTGTTATACTACTCAACGAAGCCCCTAATACTAACTGATATTTTTGTTTTTATGAACATAATCGAGAAGCGATTAGATCGCTCCTATTTATCATAAAGAACAACTATATCTGGAGAACTGGTTTCAGTTAATGCATGGGGATTTTCTTTCCTAATGGCGTAATATATGTCCATCCATCCCAAGTGAAGGAGAAGTCTCTCATTCTAGACCTTGTAGTTGTCCCCTTTGAGCTCATTAACATCACATTTCATATTAGAGTAATTAACAAATTGAATTGCTACAATAAATGAAATATACATGCTCATGTTATTAAATTTGAAGCTATCATAAAAATATGACATGTTCTACCACTGTAAAATCATGGAAAAAATATGAATCTAGTTACATAAAACTTGCTTGTGGGCTAAAGTGTTAATTCAATTAGATTCATGCTAACTTTATGATAAAACTATCAAATTATGTTCCTTTTTCTAATCTCTGTGGGTAAATTAGAAAATATACTTTGATATTCTATCATAATTAATCACACAAAAATATAATAAAAATTCCTATGGGATAAGATTTATTATATCACATATGATTAATCACAATTAATGTTTATTTTCTAAATGTTATCCTAAATAAACCTTATTATTGTTTTAATTAATTAAAGATGTTGTGGCTACTCCCTAATTAATTAAATTATATTAACCACTTAAACATTAACTAAATCCTTAATCTCAATTATTGCATAAAATCATAAGCAATATTTATTTAATTCCAAATGTGCAAATATTATCTATCTTAAGATTGCATGTATGACAATAAATTATACAAGCAAAAATAAATAATATAAGCACTAATTAAATCCATAAAGAGTCATTACCAATTAATTCTATTATACATAAATTATTGAACCAAATTTCATATGTATAATTAATTACAAAATTTATACATATAAATACCAAAACAAATAATTTAAGCATAATGTATTTAAATAACTTTTAATGTGCCCAAAAATTATTTAAATAAATGTCACATCTATAATAAATATGCTACATATGACAAACCTATGTTAAATAATTAATCAAATTAAAATTATATTCAGAATTATTTTTTATTTATTTTTAATAAAAAATTAAATTCAGAATATATAATAATAAGCATTGTACATATAACAACATTAAACGCATTGTAGCCCAGTGGTTTGGGTGCTTATTGTCAGCCTCGAGACTTGGGTTCGATTTCCGACAACAACAAATGTCCTTTTTTTCTTCTTAAAAAAGATTTTTCATTTTTCACTATAAAGGTCGTCTTCAACCTCCAATAAGATTATGCAACCCAATTTTGACCTGAATGATGGCTCGACAATTTCTCTCTATTCTAATGACTAAATCCAGCTTTCTTTTTATCAAAATTCTCAGAATTTGATTTTCGAGTGTTCATGGTATTATTTTAAATCAAAAACGTCAAAACAAAAATAAGTTAATTAAAAAATTCCAATGAATACACACAACAAATTGAATTTATTTTATTTATGATTTTTCAAGTTTCAATTCACATGATTATTCAAATATCAATACTAAAATAATTTATAATTTTCATAAGGATAAAAATCGAGCCAAATAAAAAACCCAAATTTTAAATTTCTCCGTAAAATAGGACAAAACATGGGTGTTTTCAAAATTTCTCTAATACCAAATGTTGAATCATAATTCGATTTAAAAACATTTAGGAAATTATATAAACGCACATTTAAACACAGTAGAAGCAAAAATTGATGGAAAACATATCTCCTAGTATTGATCAAATTTCACCACTTTTGCGGAAATTCTAATGGATTTTTGGTTTGATGTTTCTAAATATTTCTCAGTTATCACGATGGTGTAGTAAATAATTCATTGAAGACTAATTGAATTTTCTGTCAATTTTCAACACATAGTAAGTTTAGGGACCAAACTTAAATATATAAGCACGTCTCAAGTGCTCTATCCATCAAAGAGCAAATAGACACCACCATAAAAAAGGGTATTTAAGTCGCTATGTAAAGTCAGTTTTTGGAAAAAAAATGACTTATAATGAATTTAAAGTCTGTTCGGTGTAGAATTGAAGCTATCTACGTAGGACGTAGCGTCGGTTCACCATGTCAAGCAACGCTATGTCCTACATGTATTTTTTAAATTAAAAAATGCATGTAGTTTACAATTGAAAATTTTTTAGGTCAATTATTATTTTATTTGACTCTTTAAAATTTAAGTTTGATATATATATATAAATATATATAGTATAATGTTTTCTTTTTTTTTTTAGATAATTATTTTTTAAAATTACATCATTTTGTTTATTTGTTTAGATATTTAAATTTATATATGTACGTATAATATATCTTTATTTAATTTTGTGTATTTGTTTTAAATATTATTGTAAAATTATTATTTTTTATTTTTCTATAGTACGTATATATATATGAGTTTAAATAAAATAATAATTGACAAAAAAATAAATTTTAAATGGCGTGGATAGCGTCGGTTGACATGGTGAACCGATGCTAGCCAAGTGGGTAGCGTCCGTTCATCACGTAAACCGACGATATTCACGTAATATTATCGTTCGATTCTCTTCTTCACTGTAGAAACTCAAAAATATTTCATTTATGTTCTCCACTTCTCCCAAAACCGAGCTCACTCATCCTCTTTCTCAATTTTTGGCCACATCCGACCACCATTTGCAACGCCGTTTTATGGGTTATATTCCTCTTCTCATTATCTTTCAGATCTACTATTGTTTTGAGCGAAATACTCAAATTTTCTTATACCCATTTTTCACTTATTCTTACTTACAAAACACCATTTCCTTCTTCATTTCCTTCATTTAGTCACTTCATAACATTCTTGTAAGTATTTTTATTAATTTTGCAGCTTATTATTCAGTTTGTTTTATTTTTTGTATAAATCTTTGATTTATGCATGTTTTTTATTATGCTTGTTATTTATGTTTGACTTATTTTCTGTGAAAATAATATCTGAATGTTATGAGTTTGATAGATTATAATATTTACTGTACGTGGATAAATTTATTTATATATAAATAATTATATTTTATTAAGTAAAAGTAATATATTTTTAAAATGATTAAAATGATAATCGTTTTGTATTATGTATGTTTTCATATATATTCTAATAATTAGGGAATTTATATATAATAATACTTGAAATATATTCATTGGATACATAATTAATTAATATTATTAATTTATTTATTTATATATAAATAATTATATTTTATTAAGTAAAAGTAATACATTTGTAAAATGATAAATGTTTTGTATTATGTATGTTTTGATATATATTCTAATAATTAAGGAATTTATATATAATAATACTTGAAATATATTCATTGGATACATAATTAATTAATATGCTTTATTTATTTATATATATATATATATAATTATATTTTATTAAGTAAAAGTAACACATTTGTAAAATGATTAAAATGATAACTGTCTTGTATTGTGTATGTTTTGATATATATTCTAATAATTAGAGAATTTATATATAATAATACTTGAAATATATTCATTGGATACATAATTAATTAATATACTTTATTTTTATTTATATATAAATAATTATATTTTATTAAGTAAAAATAATACATTTGTAAAATGATTAAAATGATAATTATTTTGTATTATGTATGTTTTGATATATATTCTAATAATTAGAGAATTTATATATAATAATACTTGAAATATATTCATTGGATACATAATTAATTAATATGCTTAATTAATGTCATTAATAGAAAATGGATAAATCTTGAATGTCAAATTGTAGAATTGAGTAGGATTATATTTCTAGAGTTGAAAGTTTCATAGAATTTATTTGTAAAAATAGTAATACTGGAACTAGTATGATTCGATGCCCATGTGCTAAATGTAAAAATGAGCGATTTCATGAATTTGACGAGGTTAAGTATCATCTTATCCGTAATGGTATTCTTTTGAGCTATAAATGTTGGTATTATCATGGAGAAAAAATTGATAATACGCATGGGGAAGAGATAAATAAGAATGTGAGTGGATTACATACATTTTATCATAATGTATAGACATAAAATATGTTTCATGGTGTTGAAGATGAATTACGTGAGGATGATCCTGAAACCTTTAAAAAACTTATAGAAGATGCCGAAAAACCGTTGTATCCAAAATGCAAAAAATACACTAAAATGTCGGGATTGGTTCATTTGTACAACGTGAAGGCAAAACATGGTTTTTTTGACAAGGGATTTACAGAATTATTAAATCTACTAATCGATATGTTTCCTGAGGGTATTGAATTGCCATCTTCAATGTATGAATTGAAGAAATCTCTTAGTCGATTTGGCATGAAATATCATAAGATTTACGCTTGTCCAAATGATTGCATTCTTTATAGAAAAGAATATGAGACATTAGATGATTTTCCGATGTGTAAAGAATCCAGATGGAAGCATGGTACAAATGAGACAACACATAAAAAAGACGTGCCTACAAAGGTTCTTTGGTACTTTCCTCTGATTTCTTTTGGCATGCAGATAATTGATCTGATGATGGGGTGCTACATCATCCTTGTGATTCTCCAAATTGGAAAGTAATAGATAATTTATCTCTTCAATTTTCATCTAATCCGCGCAATCTTCGTCTTGCCATTGTTACTGATGGAATTAATCCACATAATTCCCTTAGTAGTAGATATAGTTGTTGGCTAGTAATTATGGTAACATACAACCTTCCTCCCTGGTTGTGTATGAAAAGAAAATTCATGATGTTAACATTATTGATCTTAGGACCGAAACAACCCAGTGTTGATATTGATGTATATTTGCAGCCTCTGATAGATGATTTAAAGACGTTGTGGAATGATGGTGTAAATTTTTACGATGCATATAAAGAAGAACACTTTAACTTAAAGGGGGTCCTTTTATGGGCAATTAATGATTTCCCTGCCTATGGAAACTTATTAGGACATACAACAAAGGGTTACAAGGGATTCCCTATATGTAGTGATGGAACTTATGCAACTTATCTTATTCACAGATGAAAGATGTCTTATAGAAGACATAGAATATTTTTTCCATCTGGACACAAGTTTAGATACCAAAAGAAATTGTTGGATGGTGAAGAAGATCATGATCATGCAACTCGACCTTTGCGAGGTGTTAGATATTAAGGAAATTGAATGGTATGACATTCAAACGATATGGAAAGATGAAAAAAACTCACAAAGGTAGGGAAACGAAAGAGGTCAACTAATGAAATAGGTGAAAATGAAAAAGAGTTTGAACCGATTTACCATGGTTGTTGGAATAAAAAATCAATATTTTGGGAATTACCTTATTGGAAAGACCTACACATTCGTCACATCTTAGATGTCATGCACATTGAGAAAAATGTATGTGAGAGCTTGATTGGTACTTTACTTAATATACCTGGAAAAACAAAGGATGGAATTAAAGCAATATTGAATTTAAAGAAACTAGGCATACGACCTGAATTGGAACCAAAGGTGGAAAATGATAAGAATCAAACATACTTACCACCAGCATCATATACAATGTCAACAAAAGAGAAGGATGTGTTTTGTAAAGGTTTGGAAGGTGTGAAAGTTCCTGATAGTTACTCATCCAACTTAAGAAATTTTGTGTCTATCATCGATAAGAAACTTTATGGATTGAAATCACATGACTGTCATATCTTAATGCAACAATTATTACCAATTTCTATTAGATCAATTCTTCCAAAACATGTTCGATTATCAATAATTCGTCTTTTTTCATTCTTCAATACAATATGAAAGTAATCTATATCAATTGGCAAGTTAAATTCTTTACAGAAAGATGTTGTAGAGACTTTGTGTTTAATTGAAAAATATTTTCCTCCTTCTTTCTTCGATATAATGATTCACTTGTATGTTCATTTAGTTCGAGAGGTTCAATTGTGTGGTCCTACTTACTTAAGGTGGATGTATCCTTTTGAGAGATATATGCAAGTCCTTAAAATATATATAAATAATAGAAATCGACCTGAAGGATGCATGGTGGAACGCTACATTGGTAAAGAGGCCATTGAGTTTGGTTCTGAATACTTTAGTGGTTGCACTGAAATTAGGATTCCTATGCATAAGTTGTTCTTAGAACGTCACATGTTCCAAATAGGTAACCCTATGCTTAGTGGAAGTAAGAAATTGTTTATTGATCGAACTCGATGGGAAAAAGCACACTGAATCATTTTGGTAAATAATAATGAGGCACAAACGTACATAGAGTAAGTGATGTTCAACCTTTCCATTTATGCAAAAATCATTTTTTATTTAACTATTAATGATGATATATACTTCATATATATTTAATAACATTACAAGATGCATTTAAACTTATTGAAGATTGATCCTCGTTATAAAAAAAAGGAGGATAAAAATGGTTGTATGATGAACATAAGCGAGAGCTTATTAATTGGTTTCGCAACCATGTAAGTGTCACAAAAACAAATTCATGCATGTATGTTCCTAGTTCTATTCAATGTTTTAAAACATTTCTTTAAACACATTTCATGTTTTTGTATACATAGATTCGAGATGAACTCAAGAAACCCAATCATAAAATATCATAAAGTTTACAATGGCTTACACATGAGCCAAAATTCGATATCAAATCATCTTATAGTTTCATAATAAATGGATCGAGGTTTACAACTCAAGCTAGGGACAAAGTCTGAGTAAATCAAAATAGTGGTGTGAAGATGGTTGCACAAACTATGCAATTTTCCAGTTCAAAATATGTTAATCCTATACTTTCTGATAGAACATATTATGGTATAATACAAGAGATTTGGGAATTGGATTATGAGGTCTTCCATGAAACAGTTTTCTTGTGTGATTGGGTCGAAAATGTTATCAATGTTGGATATAAAATAGATGATTTTGGATTTACCCTTGTAAATTTATTCAAGATAAGTCACATTGATGATCCTTTCACTTTAGCACTTCATGCAAAACAAGTATTTTACGTGAGCGATCAAATTGACACAAGATGGTATGTTGTGTTAACGCCTCCACAAAAAGATTTTTACCATTGTAATGCTTTAGAAGATGAAGACCCTATGCTTGATACATTAACCAATATTAGTAATTTCTCAAATAAATTGCCTAATGTATGTGAAAATCTAGTTGATGATGATGATTCTTTGTCATGGGCTCGAAGTGATTGTGAAGGAATATATGTATATGATCAACAACCTAATTAAACATAACATATGTTGTATATTATTGTAATAACTCTTATATATATATATATATATATATATATATATATATATATATATATATATATATATATGTATGTTCCTAAAATTGTCAATTAATTTATATTTTTTCATTGTTTGCAGATATTTCATGGATCCTCAAGTAAGAGAGCTTGTAGATCCAAATGATCAATTAGGATATTTGAAAAGAAGGGGTTAGGTGAATATACTTGATGCTCCACTTAACCCAGATGATAGAATACATGTTCTATTTGATGCTACTGGTAATCCAATAAGGGGAAATGGCCAACAATTGAAATCCTCTATTGGTCGACTTGCGAAGTCCAGTATACCAATCAATATAAATGATTGGTCTCAGGTTAACGATGCAGAAAATTTCAAAATATGGATAACCATTTGTGTAAGTCTCTTATATTTTATAATCAATTACATAAATTATATCTTTTTTGTATTATATCTAATCTTTTGTATTATGGTTTTACAGAAGCGTTACAAATTCGATGACAGTTGGAAACTTAAGTGTTATAAGATTTCAAATAAGGCGTGGAAGGAATACAAGACTTCTAGATTGGCAAGAAATTATGTGTTTCCATATTTAGAACCACTTGATGAGGTAGAGCTCTACAAAATCCCTGAAGGACACCCCTGGATTACACCTCAAGTTTGGACAGACTTTGTGGATTATGGAAGTTCAGATAAATTTCAAATTATTAGGAAAGAATATCAAAATATACAAATGCATAACACTCTTCCTAACCGTTATGAGAGGTCTTCAAATCCTGAAGTTAGATATAGAATGATATTATTAATTTATGTTAATTTATAAATATTTTTATATTTATTTTCCTTAATTTAATTTCATGTCATTGTTAATAAATTTTTCATAATTTATGTAGGAAGCTGAATTGGGTAGACCTGTTACCCGAACTGAATTGTACATAGAAACAAAGACTCCAAAAACAAAGAATTCAATACCGATGACTAAGCGAGAAGAAGAACAACTAAATAAGTTAGTTAGTAATTTCGGTTGATAAAAAGTCTTAATGATTTTTAATAATTGATGTAATAATGAATGATATGTTTGTGTGCTTTATTATTTGTATAGAGTTGTTCAAGAACAAATATCCAGGGGTGAAATAATTGAAGAGCTTGGGAGATATGCTCTATATCATGGATTCAAACGCGACCATCCTGGTCGTGTTAGGGAAGGTAGCCAATATGATGGTTATATGGAGTATTTTAACATTCCAAAACAAAAGCCTCAGACGATCAGTAAGGAAAAGTACACTAAAATTGAAGAAGAACTCAACTTCTTTAAGACCTTAGTGTTAAGTGAGATTTCCACTCTAAAAGAATATCAATCACAACACATGTCAGACATGACATCATTCTACAACCAGGGCATGCCATATTGGTCAGGCATGCAACCATCCATGCCAGGCATGCCACCATCCATGACAGGCAGGCAACCAACCATGCCATCCATGCAATCTCATTGCGCTCAAACTACATCCAGTATGAGATATAGTCATCCTATTGGTCCCCCTATATGTCAAAAATGTATATGCAATCAAGTAGTGGTTCATTTTCTCCAATGCAATCTGCGTATTCTTACCATCAATCAAACCATAATGAACATTTTGGTGAGAATGTACATCCAATAGCTACCCCACATGGGAGTCCTCCTCTATTTGATGAATCATACGTGGTAAGATTTTAATTTCTGGTGTATATAATCTATTATTTTTATTTCTTATTATATGTTTTATTTTTTATATATAACACTTAAATTTTTCTACAGAATATGAAATGTTTGTTGAAACATCATTCGTCAACGAACTTTGTTGCTATTGGAACGGTACAACAATTGAGCGATGATCGGATGATTCATAATCAATATTTGCCTAATCATTGGTGAATAGTAATTGATCAATCATTGCTTCATGATTATCCACTACATGTGCCTTCTGATGCTATCACAGTCCAAGAGGCGGTTAGACAATATGTGACTTATGCGTCGATTCAAGTTGTTCTAAATTTTGACGTGATACTATTTTTTAACTTAAAAGATAACACTTGTTTACTACTATTATTTTATTATATCTTTTATTGTTACTAACATATATAATGTGTTTTTTAGTCTATTATACCAAAACTCTTAAATGTAAGACATTTAAGAGATACAAAGCAAGTATCCCATGCTAAATCTATGTCTAGTGGCCAATCATCGCGCACGAAGTCATTGAAGAAGAAGCCTTGGAAAAAGTATAGTTCTAATTATGCTTTAAACTTCAGCAGAAATCTTGACAATTTAATGACTATTGTTGGGAGGGCATCTAGCATGAATGATGGATGGATTGTGCCACTTCCTATAGAAATTTCTGGTGTAGACCTCGACCAAACTTATATATCAATCGAGTGCATATTATAACTATTTGAATATCAAATGATCGATTTAAGTATAATTCAAGTGTGGACAAGGTGAGTCCTCAATCTATTTATTTTTCTTTCATTTATGTAGAACATATATAATTATATTTATATTATCTAATTATTTATATATATATATATATATATATTTTATATAGGGCGTGCTATTATCGACTTCAACATAATCACTCATCACATTTAGCAATGTTCTATGATTCTTCATATGTCAATCAATATCAAGAGAAGGATGTTAGCATCAGAACTAAACAATTATGTGATAGGGCATTAGCGCTTAACAGAAATCAAAAGTTGATAATCCCTTGGCCATTAAGGTTTGAACAAGGCCAAGATCATTGGATGTTGGTAATCATTGATCTGTTCAATAATCATGCTTGGTACTACGACTCAACTTCCATAGAACTGAGTAAAGATACAAAGGCAGTTGTTGAAATGTAAGAGTTATAGATAGATATTAGTTTCTTCTATTATTTTTTGTAATAATTAATAAAAACTAACCGTTTTAAACCTTGATAGGGCATGGAAGTTATGGAACAAGTTTATGGGCATTGCCCTTAAAAAATCTCATAAGCTTATATGGGCAAAATTTATGGTATATACAAGCATTAATTTTATTAATTTTACAATTGAATAATAAAGATGTTCGAATATGAAAAACCATGTACACTTATTTTTTGTAGGTTTCACAACAAAATAATGGAGTCATGTGTGGTTATTATGTCATGATGTTTATGAGCGAAATCATCACAAATATCAAAATTCCAATTG
Organism: Hippophae tibetana; assembly: GCA_037013495.1. Lineage (NCBI taxonomy): Eukaryota > Viridiplantae > Streptophyta > Magnoliopsida > Rosales > Elaeagnaceae > Hippophae > Hippophae tibetana. The sequence continues at coordinate 16,196,341 of CM072810.1, forward strand.
ATGATGTGGTAATATCCTTTACCCATATACAGAAAAGTTTTTAACATATTTGAGTTATTTTTTGTAAATACATGGAATTACATTCTTATTTTGATTTTAAATACATGTAGTTCTTTGGTTGGAACAAGATGGGCTACAACCAGTAAATTTTTGATGATTTACAAGAGGAATGGGAAGAACACATGATTCAAATTATATCATCACAAGAAGAATCAGGAGAAAATTATGGTGATCTTGAATAGCATATGACAACATAACGATAAATTTTTTAATGATTTAATTTCTCTATTCCTATGTCTGAAGTCCCTTGTTTGATGGATGGTTATGTGCTCATGTATTTAGGGGAATGCATTGTTTTATGGACCTGTTTTTGGCCCAAACTTCATCTCATCTCTCTTGCCTACTTTCCTTATGACAACATCATGGTATCACTTTATTAATCATTTGTCTATAAATATGAAGTTATCTGGAATCTCTGCTGGTATTTTTAATGTTATAATGAGCTATAATATGAAGTCATGTGTAACTCATATTTTGTTACTTGGTTTGTATGAGTTTTAGTGTCCATGAACGTATTACAAAATTGTTCCATACGTTTAAGAGCACCAAAACTCATACAAGCCAAGTAATAAATCGGAGTTACACTTGATTTCATATTTAGAGTTCATTATAACATTAAAAATACTAGTAGAGATTTCAGATAACTTCATATTTATAGACAAATGATTAATAAAGTGTTAATATGAGTTCGAAGAGTTATATCACTCGGATGTCGTTGTAGTAATCTTTTTTTATGGTAATATTTATAATGATTTAATTTCTCCATTTATATGTTTATGAAGTTTAGAGTGTTTGTTTGATGGATGTTTACATGCTCATGTATGTAGGGGAGTGAATTGTTATATGGATCAACCGTTTTTTATCCAATTTCTTTGTCACAATACTTGTGAATCTAAGCCAAACAAGTTTGTAATAAATTTAATTATCAAGTAATTAATTATATTGAAATTTTTAATTATCTATATTATTATTTATATTTTGGTTTTTTATGTTATATATATTGAATATTGAATTTTGTGGTGGAGTGAAAAATGAGAATAAAAAAAATCATAAAATGTAAAGTCGATTGACCGGACGAACCGACTTTACATTTTAAGTTATTTAATTTAAAATCGATTCAGCAATCGATTTTAAATTTATTTAAAGTCATTTTTTAATCAACTTTAAAACTCATTTTTGTAGCAGTGAGACGTGCATTTAAAGGGCTAATGAAAATATTGATAAACTTTTGCCAAGTGTAATCAGCTGTTAAAATGCTCGATTGGTTGCCGAGCATTTTGAAGAGAAAAAACTAACAAACCATCTATATCATAAAATCCATACATGCATCTCGCGTGACCCATTAAACGTAACCGTCAACATTTATTAATTTTACTGTTCTCTAATCTCCATTAGTTGCTAATTTAAATTGGGATTGGGGTTGCTTTGTGCTTCTTTTATTTTTATTTTTTTGGAAGGGGGGACTACTCTTTTGTATTGAAACAATTTTTTTTATTTAGAGTACTACTTTTTGCACAGAAAAATCTCAAGATAATGGAGGATATTGAAATTTTAATTCCTCTAGAAATTGCGAAGGAATGACAGATGCACTAGTTTATTGTAAGTTAGTTTTTGGTCGTTGCGTCTGTTACGATTCTTTGCACATCATTATATAATGAGTATGAATGTAACGTTGTGTTTTTCCTATTGTTGTAATAGTGAGTAAATAGAAGGGGGTTGTGGATTTTTTGAAATTTATTTGTAAGCATGATCGGTGTGGCGAGTGGGTCATTCAAAGCAATAAAGTTTTGGACATTAGAGATGCTTTTTGAATCTAAAATTCATTTATTTTGGGTTGTATAGTACTGGAAGGAAGCACATGGGTCTATTCCATTGTACTATCATTTTATCTGTCCAATCGCATGCAACCTCATTGATTTTTGACTCTGATTTCATAGTTATATTAATTTATGTTTTTTTTTTTTTTTTGCAAAATCCAAAACCTTCCATTATTTTTACTCTCTTATTTAATATTTTAATTTTGTTTTTATTTTTACGAATTACATTTGAGATCTTTGGGAACTGTTCCACCACCAGCAATTCATACTTCACCCCACCCATCACCATCATCCAATGACTCTGAACCTGAAAAAAGAGATGGCCAATATTGATCATACTTTCTAAGGTTAGATGCACTAAACTTGGAGTAGCAGCCACTTTTTTTTCCATATCCTAACTTAGAGGTAGCAATTGATTAAAATTTAGATTAATCCATTTATTGCCCACTTTCATGGGTTTAATTGAAGAAGACCCTAACAATCACCTTAAAAAACTTCATGTTGTTTGCTTAAGTATGAGACCAGTTAGGACAACTATAGAGAAAATCAAAATTAGAGCCTTCCCTTTCTCTCCGGCTGACAGTGATAATGAGTGGCTCTACTACCTCCATTTTGGCATAATTACTGCATGGGATGAAATGAAAAAAACTATTCTTGGATAGGTATTTTCCATCTTTTAGGGTCACACTTATCATAAAGAAAAGTTTGGCATTAGCCAATGTAGTGGGGAGAGGTTATATGAGTAATGGAAGAGGTCTAAGAGATTGTATGCCAACTACCCCTGCAATGAGATTAGTGGACAGTTTCCTCTCTGATATTTTTATAAGGGACTTTTTCTTACGGAGAGAAGCATCGTAGATACAACCACTGAATAAGCTTTGTTAAAAATACACCTACTAAGGCATGGAACCTAATATCAAGTATGGATGCTAATTTTCATTAGTTAAAGACATTTTGATTCTTGATTCGATTATACTTACCATATATGTCCTAATAGAGGTTAGTTTATTTTTTATTAATCTATTGATAGGAATGATATTTTGATGAAAAATAATATGTCAGGTAAGGTTGTTGGTATTAGTACTATCTAGATTAAGATCCATCATGATATTGTTAAGACTTTTAAAGATATTCATTATGTTTCAAATTTAAAAAAGAACTTAGATATATTTGGATAATCTAGACTCACTGGGTTATAGGTACATAGTTAAAGGTTGAGTTTTAAGAGTTGTCAAGAATGTTTTAGTTGTTATTAAAGGATAACTGTCGTGTGGTCTCTATGTGCTTCAGGGTAGCACTATCATTGGTGGTGTTTCAATTTTTTCCTCGTCAAATCTAAATTCATATACTACTCACTTGTGGCATACATAGTTAGGGCATATGAGTGAGACAATGATGTCTATTTTTAGCAAGAATGGGTTTATTCGGTCGTCAAAAAATTGAAAAGCATGATTTTTGTAAGCATTGTGTCTATTGAAAGCATTTTAGGGTCAAATTCAGTACAATCATCCATAAAATGAAAGGTATTATTGATTATATTCATTCAGATTTTAAGGTTCTTCTCATGTTGTGTCTAAGGATGATGCACGACATATGTTGACTTTTATTGATGATTTCCCTCGTCATTTCTAAGTATATTTTATGAAGAAAAATAATAATAAAGTGTTCTCAATATTTTTAAAGTTTGAGGCTTGTATAGAAAATCAAATAAGCCAGAAGAAATTTTTCAAGATCAACATTGGCTTAAAAATTTGAGTTGGTTATTTTAATGAGCTATAAGAAAGAATGGCATAATGAAACACTACACTGTGCATAATACATTGTAAAAAATGAAGTTACATAATGTATAAATATAACTTAACTATGCCTACTATTTGGAGAATTGGTACTCCTACTTATTATTTTGACTTGAATTTTGTTGGTTGTCCTTCTTATGATCATGTTAATGATAGTAAGCTCAAGCTTAAGGCATTGAAATATATATTTTTAGTGTATCCTTCTAAGGGTGAAGGTTTAAAGGGTTATAGGTTGTGTTGAACTTAAGTCACCGAAATTTTTTATTAATAGAAATATTAAATTTGATGAGTTTTTTATGTTAAAAAGGAGAAATGAGTTTGTTGTTATTGGTAAAAGCCTCGATATTAGTGAGAAAGTGGAGCTTAAGAGTAAAACTCATAGTTAAGTGCAAGATGACACTTTAGTTCAACCATAAATGTATGAGATAGATTCTGCTCATGATGTAACAAGGAAGAAACTATACAGTATTACTAAGGAAACTTGAATAAGAGAGATTTGACACCCTCAGAATTACATAGACATAAACTTAGTTCTTTTCTGCATGATCTATGGTAGAGTCTATCTGGTGCATGAATTTTCTACTTATTATGAATCTATCACTTGTGATGATTGGTTGTTATAAATGAAGAGATTAAGTCACTTTATAAGAACCATACTTGGAAATTGGTGAATTCGTCTAACGGCAAGAAGATTGTTGGAGCCAAATGAATCTTCAAGAAAAATGAATGAATACATGAGGTTGAAGTAGCTAGGTTTAATGCACATTTTGTTGCCAAGGGTTATTGTTAGAAGAAGGGTATTAACTTCATTAAAATATTTTCACTCATTGTGAAACTTCACTATTCATGTCTTGCTTGGTATGGTTTCTCTATTAGACTTAGAATTAGAACAACTTGATGTCAAGACTACTTTCTTACATGGTGAGCTTGAAGAACAAATTTACATGCATCAATTATAAAGGTAAGGAAGATTTTGTTTATTTATTAGACAAGTTTTTATATGGGTTAAAACAATCAGTAATGTGGACTTCGATTATGCTAATAATTTTAGATAAAAGATCTTTAATAGATTATGTTTTCACTCTTTTTTATTATGTCATTAGTTGGAAGGTTATTTTACAAATTAAAATTGCTTTGTTGGCTATAGAGTATTTGAAAATAGAAGAAGTAATCATATAATTTGTTTAAATTATATGATTTAACTATTATTAATAGATATTACATCACACACATTTTAGATATGATTATGGTAAAGTGACTAGTAACTAGATGCAATAACTAACATATATTAAAATTATAGGCTATAATATTATTAACCCTATGATATGAACTATGATATGAAATATCATAAAATTATTCTCTTTATTATAGGTATTGAATTTGTTCGTTTATATTTATATATATTTAATTATTATAATGTGATAAAATTATATTTTTTTTATTTTTTGAAAAAAATTTAAATTTTTCGGATGTTTTAAAATTTGTGAATTTTTTGAATTTTTTTGGATCACGTGGGTTATTAGAATGACACCTTTATCAACTAAGAAAACCCAGCCCGTCAACACCATTCCTTCCATCTCTACTATCAATGTGGCGTTCATCCATTGAGCTATGTGGGGTAATGCAGTTCATCCTATTCTAATCGCGCACCACAACTTGCCGCAAACGTGCATGTGCAACATAGCCCATCCAACGCATGATGCATTAGGCGCATGCATTCATAGCCTCTATGCATGTGGCTTACTCTCTCTGAACTAGTTCTGAATGTATTTTGATCTTTTGACCTAATTTTTCTATCTATGTGACACGTGACATAGCGGGTATATTTTCATTTTCTTTAATGATTAATATTTATTGAGTATAAAAACCTAATTTTTTTATATAAATATCCAAATAACATGTCATTAAATACAATAGTAGAATTATATGAAAATTAAGAAAAAATTTAAATTTGGTTCAATCCAAAGGTGGATTCAAAAACAAGTTGAATATTGATATTTTTAGTTCCTTTGTCTTAATAATTCAATAATATCAATTTCTTTTCTCTACCATTTCTTTAATTATAATGTAATATTTAATTTATTTATTAGATTTGATAAATTATATGTCTAGCTAAATATTTAATTAATTTAATATCATAAATTATTTTAATTTTAATTTTTGAATTTATGATGTGTTTAATTATATTTAAATATTAAAAATATACATGTATAATTAGAGTGATCAACTATTTTATTATATAGATGTATTTAATGCTAGTTTCAAATAGGGATAAATACCTTGGATCCATTTTCTTTGAATAAAAATATTATTTGGTTTTCTAAATTAAGAAAGGTGTTCATTAATTTTTTTATTAATAAAAAGATAGTCTTGGTAATTTTACTAATAAAAAAAAGACACATAAGGGATTTTAATAGTATTAATGATTATTTTATTAAATATTTTTAAAGAAAAAAATGTTGAGGTATATTGTTATTTACTTACACTCTATCAAACGAAAAAAATTTGAAAACAAATAATTCTTTCTTCTCGTCCATGTTTTCTCAAAATCAAAGCAAAAGATAACTCTCGTATTGTCTCTATTTTATATGAGACAAAACAAAAAATGAAACCAATTCTTTTGAAACCAGAAAACATCATTGAATAAAGAATAGTCTTTTTTTTTTGTTCAAAAACACCATTAAACAAAAATAATTTACTCATTTAATGGGATAAATAAAGGCTGGACTTTGGGTTTATTAGGTAATTTTGCATATTAAATAGTGAAATAATGGGGATATTTTTGATATTTTTTTAATTTTAAAATCACTAAATGTCATTTTTTAGCATATTTTTTAAAACAAAACAGACTAAATGTCACATTTTCTAACTTAGATGACTAAATGACACATTTTGTATAAAAAAAAATAGATCAAATTGGCCTTTCAACTTTTAAAATATTATTTCGTAATTGTTAATATTCTTATTTGAAATAACATCTTATAATTGTTTTTTTAGATTTTAAAGCAATGAATATATTAAATCTAGTAAGCATAATTCTAAGTTTTTCAAGATTTAAATTGTTTAATAATCAAATATTTAATCAATTACACGATAAAAAAAATATTAAATCATAAACGTATCTAAATTTCTTAAGTTAAAGTTAGAAATCTAAGAAAGTTTTTAAAATATGAATTTGATTTAAGACTTAAAAAATTAATTTTAAATTATGAATATATGAATTATCCCAAAAATCATATATTTTCTATTTTTTTTATTTTTATATTATTTTTCTTTTTTCAAAATCAAATTGAAACCCCCCTTTACCAACTTAAATTGAAGCATTAATAAAGTGATAATTATAAGTAAAATTATTACGGATCCTCTAGAAGTTCGACTCTTACTTCAATTATACTACAAATGATATATTTTTACCAAAAGTAATGCTTAGCTTTTAACGCACCCTTTTATTGTATGCCAATACACAATGAGAGACAAAAACAGCGTACACAAAAAGCTCGAATTCACAAAGAAAAGTGAAGTTCCAGCACATGCACACCAGTACCGCCTCAAGAGAGAAAACGAGAGAAGAAGTGGCCGGACCGAGTCCTCTTAATATATAGGCTAATTAGTTGTTATCCAATTAGAAATAGATAAACTTACCTAAAAAATAAAATAAATAAAAATACAAAGATTAGTCTGTGAAAGCAAGAAAAAATATGTATAACAAAATATTAGAGTAAACAAGGTATCCAGAATATTATTAAATATCAACTCTCAAGTCTCAACATTCAGAATCTTCAAACTGAATTTCAAACCCAAAAAAGAAAAAAAGAAAAAAAAAATGAAGGAAAAAAGAAAACTGAACTTGGATTGAAAGTTAAAAACATACATATCATTTCTTTTATTAATACGACTAGCCGTTTTCTTAGTTAAAAAGACAGAAGGAAAGTAACGTCCATTCATATCAGAAAGATTTATCAGCTCGCAGTCAGATTGTAAACTGCAATGAATGGCATAAGAACACTTCCCATCCATAGTTTCCCATCCTTCTCCTCAACTTCACTCACAGCTTTTACAACCTTCCCCTGACTGTCCTCCAATATCTGCAACAACTTCCCCTCTTGGCTGTACTTTACAACTACACCGCGTGGTCCACCCCCAGTATGAAGCAAAAATTGAAATTTTGTTGGTATAGGGAGCTTCAGTATGAATTTCCTTATCTTTGGATACTTAGCACAAAAAGAGATGTACATAGATCGGCGACAGTGGATTGCCACCCAAAATTCTCCCTTCTTATTGGTTCTAACATTGTCAGGATATCCAGGTAGAACAGCAAGTACCTCCAAACTTCCTGCCTTCTCCCCTTTCAACCAATACTTCATTAATCTAATTGTCCAGAATGAAATGAGTTTAATCAATACAGATAATCACCTAGGGATATGTCTGATTGTGCTTAAGTTAAAAGTGGTTTTGATACAGAAGTGATTTTAGAAAAGAGAGGTTTTAGCAAACACAAAAATGTGTATAAGTTCTGAAAGTGCTTTTGAAGTATTCGTTCATATATGGTCCTGAAGCCTTTTTCTTAACTATCAAAAGCACTTTCATAGGATCCCAGAACCAAAAGCATGCAAACCCTAAATCATTACTGAACAAATCATTAGAAGTTCGTGAGCAGTTTGAATCAGAATTTTATTGTCTGTGGCTTAGTGGTGATTTCTAAAATGGCAAGATAAAAGCATGAGCATCTTCACAACCTAAAAATTTCTCCAACGAAAAGTGTTTGAACCATTAAGTCTCCCTGTCACCCTGAAATGCTTATTATGAGGGAGTCTTAAAGTAACCATTATAGATTCTAAAGCAACAAAAAAGTACTTATTATGTGCATTCTTGTCATGCATGGCTCTGTGCTGGCATAAGGTGAAACTACCGCAAAGAGAAGATGACAATGCATAAACAACCTCACCTGCCCTTGGATCCTTCAGAAAAAACAAAGAAATCACCATCCTTGCTTAGGGACAAGCCATTTGGGAATTGGATATTCCTCACAAGAACAGTGGTTCCTTTCGTGATTGGATCATACTTGAGAACTCTCCCACTATCCTCCGCAGAGAAAACCAACTGCATGAAGTTTCTGTATTGACATAACCATGTTAAAAACTTTTGTGAATGATATACCTCATACACTCAAGAACAAAATGAGCATGTAGTTACAGGAAAAGCAATCAGTGAGCAAGTCTGATCATATAGACATTAAGTGGTGCCTCCAGCAACACCAAACTGATTTTAGTACTTCATCAGTGTCTTAAAATAAGGATGATTAGTAGCCTACCTCCTCTGGTACTTTGTACTACTGTCGGTAAAATACACATTTCCTTCTGCATCAATGTCAAGATCATTGGTAAATTTCAATGGCACGCCTTCCGCCTCAGTTGTAAGTGGAGTTGCCAAACCGCCTTCAGGCCCCGCCTTCAGTAGCCCAAGATACGCATCTGCAATGTACAAGTCACCTGTCTTCTTGTCAAATCGCAGTCCCAAAGGCCTTCCACAAATATGCTCATTCTTCAAATAACTCAAAGGCGATGGTTTAGGATCACATATTTCTGACCTGAAACCCAACAAGATACAAGAGATATTGTGATCTCAAATACAGCAATTGAAAGACGGAAGGCTAAAAACGTGATCATATATGATTTTCAAACAACGTTTGAAAAATAAGAACATGACTCTATCCTAATCAGGAAATTTATTCAAAGGAATTAATCTTAATCAACTTCTAGTTCGTACTTGTTTGAATATGACTTCTATTAATAAAAATGATTCCATAAACGTTTATATATATATATATATATATATATATATATATAAATGAATGTTTGAGGAAGTAACATATTATAAACTTGTAAAGTATTTACAAGCAGCTACTAGGAAATGTGGAGTAAAAATTTTTTTTTTGGGGTCAAAGAAGAGAAAAATTTCCATTAATACTGAAAGGAAATGGGCACAGTTCGCTCTAAGAAGAAGAGAAAGAAAAACGACCAGACCAATAACGCTCACCTAACAGTTCCAACTTCAGCAACCTCAAAAGGTCAGCCAAGGGAACACCACTTACCAGCGAGAACGAACATGATGTAGAATAAAAATGAGACAACTTTTAAGTGTATAGTACAATACACAGGGACAAACAGCAACACAAGAAATCAAATCTTAATGCAAAGCTCACAGAAGAAAAACAACCCAGAAACTACTAACAATAATACAAATAGAAACTAGCACAAAAGACTAGAACACCAAGAAACTAAAAAAACCAGAAGCCTTAACCTCAGGAATCAAGAATTCAACAACCAGCTTTAGTACATGCTCACTCTTCTGGTTCAGAGCCTCCTCCACTGATGCAATCTCTTCCAATCCACCAGAAGACAAAACAGTAAAATCAACTCGGCTAGACATCAGATTAGCATGAATTAAATTACTTTTGCATTGCAGTTGGCAGACATGATTATTATTGAATACAGTATTCAGCTTCTCTCCCAATTCTCTTGCTCTTCTCTTTCTATTCTTGAAATTCTTCTTCAATTTCTTACCCTATTTCTATATGCTCTCTCCTATTCTACCTCTTTCTCTCTTCGATTCCCCAATTTTTCCTTTCCTTCAGTCTGGTACTCAAATTTTTAGTTGTTCCACTTGAATCTGGCCATTGTTTAGGACCTTGATGCTCTGACTCAAGCCTTTTAAAATAAAATATGCAGCAGTTCCAACTGGTCCGCTATGAATTAGTAGCATGTAATACAAATTTTCAAATAATCCCCCCCTAGAATTGCTCCTGATCTTGAAGTTGTGATTTTATTCTTGCCTAGAAACCAACTCATCTAGAAAAAAAATTGAAAATAAGAAGAAAATGAATAGGTTAGAAGAATCACGTGAGTAAATTCTGGAAATAGAGACCCTAGGGCTTGGTTCGAACCACGTGAGATCAAAAAAGAAGTATTTCTTTGGTGATAATATTCTGCACAGCATTTTTTGCATTCAATCAAATATTTAGGCATGTATCAAGATGTGAGGCACGACAAAAGGGCAAATGCATAAATATAAAATTTCTAATACCACTTGACGTAGGACAGAAATGTAAATGCACATATATAGAAGCTCTGATACCACCTAACGTAAAATGAAGCATGACCCAACTCATAAATTGCCGTGCCATGTGAGCCAGTGACCCATTTACTAACGGTCAACACCATGCCTCTATTCTTGGTACATGGGTTTTACCATCCCATGCGATGGCTGGCCCATCATGCCGTAATTAATAGGGAGGTATGGCCTGTGGCTTGTTTAGCCCATTATTTGGTAAAAATGCTGGTAGAAGGATTTGAACTCTTACCTCCTATATACCAATGTTAACTCTATTTATTGGGTGACATTTGATAATATATAGATATATTTATATATTTAAATATAATTTAATTTCAAATTAGCGGGATGGCACGATTAGGCCCTTTACGAGCCACAGGCCATACCATGTCGTGCCACTTTTTTTCCTCGCAGGTTGTGCAGTGCCTAATATTTAACGGACCGTGTCGTGTCGGCCTATTGGGCTAACAAATCGTGTTGTGTCCGCCCATTGGGCCAACTGGTCGTGCCATGTCGGGTTGACCCGTTTGATATCCGTAGGAAATAAGGAATGAATGAACAAAGTTTAAACAAGCAAGACAGACTCTCTAGGAAGAAATTTTCATATTTGTATCATAACAAACATGATGCAACTAGTTAACTAGACACGCTCTAGCAAATCTAGATTATGACAAACCTAATAATATTCCTCAACTAAACAAGTACTCACAACTCTAGAATAGAATTAGTCTAGTTATATTATCTAGATCTCTAATATAGTATTCTAGAGTAGAACTAGCCTAAAGTTATTCATCTATCTTACAAATAAAATGACTCAAATTTCAAATGAAAGAAATAAGGAAGATTTTCCTGAATATAAAAGAAAGAAATAAGAGAAAACTTTCTTTAATAAGTGTATTGTTTATTCTTTGATAGCACTTACATGGAACCAAGCTTGTTTATTTATAGATCAAAAGTCCCTTAAAGTTCTTATAAAAATAATATGGGACATAAGAAGCTTAACAAAATTAAGAACTTCATGCTTCTAGTAACTATTTTGTTTTAGTAAATAAAAATCACTTATTTTTCTATCTTGTCCCACATCATTCCTTTCCATTTATTTAAAATTCGCCTTCAAGTTTACTTTAAATAAAGAGAATAATACTTGTAGTATTCACTGCCTTGAATTTGAGAAACATTTAGTAGCCAAATATTTTCGATATGCACACCTTTAGGATGAATCTATTCAACAAGTTATGTAATAATGAAATATGATTTAGTTTCTTTAAGATGCTTTGACAAGTATCGTTGCTTTGGGAAAGGGTTTGTTGTAATCTTAAATAGTTGATTACCTTTAAAAGTAACGAAGACACTTGACTCTTTTAGTTTTGGGACCACAAGTACCATAGTGTTTGAATTTTCCTTTATTGATGCAATTTTGAGATTAAAGGTTAACTCATCTAGCGAAAACATTTCACCTATGATATTTTCTTCCAGAATTTGCATGATCTTTATCATAGATTCTTGAGTCTATAATTTTACATTTTGTTTTCTAGATAGAAGCTTGATTTATACCCTTTTTTAATAATGTCTGAACTAGAGTAATTTTATCAAAAGGTTGCTTTATCTCTTGACAAATTCTTGAAATTATTTTTGCATAATTTCTTTATAATGCTCCATTGAACCCACATAAATCTTGTTCTAATACCACTTGACATAAGACTGAAACGCAAATGCACAAATATAGAAGAAGCTCTGATACCACATGATGCAGAACAAAAGCGAAAATGCACAAATATAAAAGCTTTGACACCACCTTGCGCATAATGAAAGTGCAAATGCATAGATACAGAAGCACTGATACCACTTAACGCAAGACGAAAGCATAAATGCACCAAAATATGAAAGCACTTAAAGATATAAGAAGTGGGTGAACAAAGTTTAGATTAGCAAGAGTCATTTTTGACAAGAGGTCCTCGTATTTATAATATAACAAACATATGGAAATACATCAACTAGAAATCTAGACTAGTAATATTCCTCAACTAGACAAAAACTCTAACAACTCTAGAACAAGATTTTCCGAGCTATATTATATTTATATCTAGTCAAACGCTCTCGCAATTCTATAATAAAAAAAGCTTATAAATATTCCTCTATCCCATGAATAAGAGGACTCAACTTTCAAACAAAAGAGAAAATATATATTCCTAAACAATTAGGAATATCAAAGAAAATAAAAAAGAGACAACTTTCTTTAATAATTGTATTGCTTATTCTTAGATGACAATTACATGGAATGGGCTTGTCTATTTATAGGCAAAAAGTCCCTTACAAAGTTAAACAACATGAATATGAGACATAAGAAATTGATACTTCTACTAACTATTTTGCTTTAGTAAATAAAAAACCACTTATTTTTTTTTATCTTGTCTCGCATCAAGATGTATTCAATATATATGACATGTATGACTTAAACCCAAGATGTGATCGGGTACTTTCCTTGAAACTTCAATGCTTCACTCATTTACTACTCTTGCTTATCAATTTTAGCACTTACTACTATTAGTAGCTGAATTACTATAACTACTTCGGATTACTATTGGTGGCTCTACATTCATGATTCCCTATCTTTATAGTTCTTTTGTTCAATGCTGAATATATTTACTATCTTACCTAGATGGACTCATTTATGACCGAGTCTTAATATTTTGGGTTTGTATTAGGGTTTGTCATGCCTATTTTCTTTAATTTACTATAAATTTCACCATACCATGTTCATACCTCTGTCATATCAATTGCACACGAGTATTTAATGAAACAAAACAGAAAAATAGTCTATTAACCTCCTTTACTAATTTTATTCATCTATAGACACCCTACTTGCACATATTTTTAACATTCCTTTATTACTACCCCTCAACTTGCCTAAAAATATTTTTTAAAAACACAAGATCATTTGATCACGAACCTCTAAAAGATTCTTATATGAGTGCTCTAGCTATCAATTGCTTACCACTTCCATATACATAACAGACATGTCTAATCAACCTGCTCAGCCAACTTAAACAATTGCTTTCACAAACATGAGCATAGCAAATTACACAATCCTGAACGAACTCCACGGAGCAAAAATACCAAATCAAACATAAATGCCAAAGAATCTCAAATTACAGGAAATATAATATCACATTCAAAAGAGAACCAAATTCACTACGTGCAAAACCATAACTCAGAATGGCTGGGATCAAGTTTGGATAGCTTAATTATGATCAACACAACATATGCAAAACAAAAGGACTGTTAATTCCCATCCTTGACCTAAATATTACAACGTTTCCATCATTAAAAAAAAAACTTATTAGACTACCTTTCTGAAAGAGTAGCTTCAGGGAGTCTAGCAGGCCCACCGATAGGTTGGCATAGGGCAGTCTGGTATTTACCACAAATAGGGGCGGAAATAGAAATATACTTTTAGGGGAGCTAGAGTGTAATTTTTTTTATATAAATTAGAGAGAGATATTTAAATATTTAGGAATAAAAGATATATCATGATATAGATCTAATAAGGCTAAAAGTTATAGGCTCTTCTCAATCAAAAACAAAATTTTCATATTATGCTACATGAGAGAAATTGAGTTAGAGCATTATAACTTATAATAAAAATTATCTAACATAAATAAAAAGATAAAAATATAATAATTTATTAAATATTAACATAAGACATGCAAAAATGTTAAAAACTAAAATAAACGTATTATAAAGAATAAGATATTATTTAGGATTTTAAGCTTGAGAATATATTTAAAAATACATATTGTTAAAAAATAAAATACTAATAAATATAAATATTTTTTCTCTATGCTTGCTCATAAGTTTTCTTGAAGGGATGATATAAGCCGGTTTTGTATAATGATAAAAATAAATGAAAAACTATGGGGAAAATATTAAAAAAAATGTGAAATAATATAATATTGAATAAGATTAAAACTTGGAGTTAAACAAAATATAAAAAATGTTGACAATATGAATAATAAAAACCTTAAAAGCTTTAGTTTAAAGTTTTTCATAATGCTTCTTTATTTTATCTTAATTCCTATAATTTTTGACACTATAATCCTATTATTATGAACTAAATTTAAATATATGAAATATTTTTTGGATTATACCATATTGGCTTAAAAATATTTTTATATAATAAATACTATTATAATTCTGTGTAAATAATTAATTTTTGTCAAATACGTGAACAAAAATGCCCTTGTTCAACCATTTTAGTCACTTTTGTGTACAATTAATTCTATGTGGTTAACTAATTAATGTTTGTCAAATACGTGAGAAAAATGACATATTACTCACAATTCATTTATGTTATTTTTGTCCATATATTTGCTAAACATTGTTGAAATATACAAAGATATACTAAAAATATGCATAGAAAAATTACATACAATATATTACTACAAATAATATATTTATTTAATGTTAAAAATATACATGTAATTATTTTTTTTGTAAAAGTTTTGGTCAGAGCTACATCCCATGCAGCCCCTGAAATGTTTCGCCCATGACCATAAATAATAACAGCCTGAGAGAGGCTAAAAACAATTGTTAGCCCTGGCTTTTGACATCCATGAAGAAATTGGGCGACTGCACAAGATGCGCTTTGAAGAATCATGTTTGGCGTTGGGGTGAAATTTAGATAGTTGGATACTTGTTCAATTAAGTCAAGATGAGTTAGACATGTGTCAAATTTGGCTCCAAATACGGAGTAACTGACGGATTAAAATCCAACTAATTGGATAACTGTCTAATTTAATTGAAAAAAATTTCCACTTAAGCTCCAGCCAGTAAGCGCATTGGCCAACTAGACAACATTTAGTTCAGTTAGACATATACCCAACTCAGCTCCGCAGGTTGAGCTACCGATAGACCAAGCTCAGGTCAACTAGACAACAATATAGTTATAACCAATCAAATTGTAAAAATGTCTAGTAAAAGACAATTAGTCAATAAAATTTAACGGCATTTTTGTCACAATATGTAAAAGTTAACTGAGAATGTTTTTTTTAACTAATACAGGTCTATGTAAGCATATAATCCAATAAAAAAAAAAAGATTACATGTGATATATCACATATATATCATCTATGCCTAGCTATTAAAAGTATGCACAACCCTTCTTTCATCATTTTCGGTCAAAATTCATAACCACCTCCTACCCACCAAGTTTCTGTTCTGACCTTTCTATCCATTACCAGTAATGTACTTCAACATTTCAATTTAATGTTTCCAGTCCTTATAATTTATCCTTTCAACAATCAGCCATATTCTATCACCAACACAGATAACTAAACAGAACAGTTCAGTCAGAACTTAAAACAAACAGATACAGAGCAATAAGAAACGCCAACTCAAACAAACCAAATTAACAAAAAACAAGAGTTTCCCAAAAGAAATCTCACCTATTAGGAGAAGTATAAGCAAAAGTAGTCCATTTCTGACCATCCCAGAACACAATTCTACCATCAGCAATACCAGTATATGGTCCTCTCCCAAGAGGGTCAAAAGCAATGCTCTCTGGACCTTGAAGTTGGTTCAGAAACTTAATCTCCGAATTCTGCAGCAAATTCTCGGTGTCTTTATCATTAGGAACAAGGGACCAATCTGGCATGTCAACTTTGTAAGCTTCGAAGTCTGGGAAGTCAGAAATAGAACTATGCTTAAAAGGGTCTATTCCACAGTACAACGCTAGCAAAAGGAAAATACCCGCTAGAATTCCTGTGATGGACATCGCCAAAATGGTGCTTAGAAAGTGCAAGGTAAAGGTTTCTATTTTCCTCTTAAATGGATGAGATCAACTTCAAGGAGGAGTTAAGTGATTATGCACAGATAATAAGGTGAAGGGTAAGGTACAATTGAAAATACCAACCACACATCATGACATGTTGTGTCAAACATGGGTAGGTAGCTAAAACAGTAAGAGAGAGTTAGGCGGGGGTGTGATGTGTGAATGGATTACATTTGATAGTGACTGAGGTGGGCGCCGCCATTTATGTTTTTTTTAAGGCTTAAGGCTTGTTTTATTATTATAAAATTTATAATATTTATGAGTAAATTTATAGTTTTAGAATTAAAAATATTAATATTAAAGTAATTAAATATTAAATTTTATTGTTGTAAGGTTTTTAAAAGGGATTATTTCTTTTACAATTAACAAAAAATTGCCCACTTAACAAAAACTCAAATAAATTTTGTTTTGGTTAATAAAACTGTGACACCAACTTTACGCTGATTATAAATTTAAATTTTTCATTTTTTATAGACATGAGAATCATGCTAATTAATAAAATTCCTTTATATTATAATTTGTTTCCTGTGGTATTAAAATTTCATATTTACATGATAAATATGACATTGGTTGCTATTAAAATGTACATAATCAATGATCTTTTAAGAAATCTATGTTTGAGATTTAAAACATGGATATTAAAAATCCATTAAAAAAAGAAAAGAATAAGTGTGTAAATTGATTTTATACTCATTCGATCTAATCTGATCATTTAATCGGATTGAAACATCATAATCCATAATCGATGATATGATGCAATTTGATCCGTAATCTATTCGGATTTGATTGGTTGAATCCGATCAATTCGACTAACAAACTTAATTAACTTTATTTTTGATATTTTTGAATAAAATATTTAAATTTCAGATAACATAAACTTATTTAAGCTAAAAAATCTTAAAATGTGATTAATATAAGAATAATCAATGAGAATATGACTAATATATAGAATATAAATATATATTTAAGTATTTTTGGTCGGATCGGAGAATACATAGTGAAATTTATCATCCGATACAAACTTAATGGATTGAAAAAATTTACATCTCATCTGATCTGATGGTCGGATCGAAACCGTCAAAAAATTAACGGATCGAATTAATCAAGTAATCGAATTTTTTGCATACCCCTAATTTTATATATGTAAGTTAGACGGTGGAAACTTCATAAATTTTGGGCATTTTAGAATGATATATTTCAAGTTTAAATGTTTAGTATTTTTTTTAGTTACTTAAGTTGTATCATAATTTTTGATATATAATAATATTATTAAAGACTAAGACATTTAAAAAAAATTAAATCTAGTTATCCAAAATTCTAAATATAATTTATTAAAATATATCATGATCTTATAAATTAAGAATGAAATAGATTATTTAAACAAGATACCTCATAATTTACTATTATAAGATAAAATATTTAATGTGTTTTGAGTTTATGATATTAAACCATAAAAATGTTAAATTAGTTATGTTATTATGTTTTTGTTTCTATCTCTTAATTTTTAGGGATTAGCATTTGAATTTTTCTAACCTAATACTATGTTTCTAGGAATATTTAACGTAGAGTTTGTTTTTGTTTGCTTGTAAAAGGGTTTATTTGCCTATGATTTATCAAATAAAATGAATAATTATCTCTCGAAAACTTGTATTTTGAATGTTGTAGAAGCTCTGTGTCACTGCTTTCTTCCTTGATTCATCACTCAACACTACATGTGACTCTACAAGTGGTATCAGAGCCACCATCACAGGGGGCTGATTGCGTTTTCTTGCAATAGCTTAAGGAAGAAGCAAGAGTAAAATAAAAATCAGAAAAGGAAAGAAGAATTAAGGATTCATGGCAACGAAGAACAACATTTTTGTTCAACCGGTAATTCCACGATTCGATGGTCATTACGACCATTGGGCTATGATCATAGAGAATTTCCTCAAATTGAAGGAGTATTGGGACCTAATAGAGAACGATATACCTACAACAATAGAAAGGGCAATAGAGGTACAACGAAAAAACCATTGCAGATCTCAAATTGAAAGATCTAAAGGTCAAAAACTATCTATTCCAAGCTATAAATAGAACTATTATTGAGACCATTCTTAACAAAGAGACTACGAAGGTCATTTTGGATTTGATGAGGCATAAATATCAAGGCTCTACGAAGGTGAAATGAGCTCAACTACAAGCTTTAAGAAGAGAGTTCAAGATTCTTGGCATGAAGGAGGGTGAAAAGGTGAATGAATACTTTGCCAGAATGTTGACCATTACAAATAAGATGAAAGAACATGTAGAAAAAATGGAGCAGAGTGTCATTATTGAGAAAATCTTGAGGTCAATGACTCCCAAGTTCAATTATATTGTGTGCTCGATTGAAAAGTCTAATGATCTCTCCACTATGACCATCGATGAGCTTCAGAGCATTTTATTGGTCCACGAGCAGAGAATGCATGGACAAAAAAAGGAAGAACAAGTCTTACACATCACCAATACAGAAAAGGATAGAAGAAGAGATGAATACAAGGTTGAAAGGAAAGGAAAAGCGTGTGGAAGCTTTAGAGGAAGAGGTAGAGGCAGGGGAAGGAACCCCTTCAATAAATCTCTTATGGAATGGTTCAATTGCCACAAATTGGGTCATTTTCAATATGAATGTCCTAGTTTGAGGAAGGATGTAAATTATGCTGAGTTGGATGGAGATGAGGAGATGCTATTAATTTTATACGTTAAGATGAACAAATCAACAAAGGAAAATGTGTGGTTTCTAGACACTGGGTAGAGCAACCACATGTGTAGTACCAACGAATTTTTCTCAAATCTTGATGAGAGGTTCAGGTAGTCTGTGAGGCTTGGAGACAATTCAAAGATGATGGTGATGGGGAAAGGAAATATCAGAATTCAAATGGGTGGCACAACTTAGGTAATCACTGAAGTTTACTTTGTGCTTGAGTTAACGAATAATCTTTTGAGCATTGGCCAACTACAAGAAAAAATGGTCTTGTTATTCTAATTTAAAATGGGATATGCAACATCTATCATCCAAGGAGGGGATTAATTATGCAGTCCAGAATGTCAGTAAATATGATGTTCGTTGTGTTGGCTTCAATAATGCCTCAAACCACAACATACTTTCAAACTGTGGCTGAATACAACTTGCATTTATGGCACTATAGGTTCGGAAATCTCAATTTTAAAGGACTGAGAACTCTTATCAATAAGAAAATGGTGAGAGGACTACCAACTCTCAGAGCTCCATCAAAGGTGTGTTCTGATTGCATGGTAAGAAAACAACACCAAGAAGTAATTCCTAAAATAAGCATGTAGAGAGCCTCACAAATTCTCTAATTGATTCATGCTTATATATGTGGACCCATTAAGCTTAAATCACACATCCACAAAAGATACTTAATCAACTTCATTGATTCTTATAGTAGGAAGACATAGGTTTATTTTTTGTCAGAAAAGTTTGAGGCATTTGATGTATTTAAGAAGTTCAAAGCATTTGTTAAAAGGGAAAACTAGTAATACCATTTGTTGTCTACGTACTGATAGAGGTGGAGAATTTATCTCACTAGAGTTCAACTAGTTTTGTAGTATAAATGGCATAGCTAAGCAGTTTACCACTGCTTACACACCATAACAAAATGGGGTGATAGAAAGGAAAAATTGCATAATCTGGACGTGGTATGTAGCATGTTATTAAATAAACAAATCCCTAAGGAATTCTAGCCTGAAGTTGTCAAATGAGCGATACATGTATTAAATCAGAGTCCAATCTTAGTTGTAAAATAAGTAACACCCGAAGAAGCCTGGAGTGGTAACAAACCCATTGTGCATTACTTTAGAATATTTGGATGTGTTTCTCATGTCCATATCCCAAACAATCGAAGATCAAAATTGGATGATAAGAATGATAGATGTGTCCTATTGGGTGTAAGTGAGGAATCAAAAGCCTACAGACTATACAATCCAATTTCCAAGAAAGTAGTAATTAGTAGTGATGTGTTATTTGTTGAAGATGAAAAACTAAATTAGCGAAAAAGCATAAATGAGATGAAAGCTGATGTACTAGAGTGAGGAGATGAATAAGTAGTCAAGAATGAAGAAAACCAATTTAAAGAAGGAAAAGGCATCAATTCCCCATCTAGTGAATCAAATGAAGAAGGTTTTTTGAGTCCATCTGGTGTATCAAAAGAAGAAGGTTCTTTGAGTCCAGTTCAAAGGAGGAACAAAAGAGAACTTTCTTGGATGCAAAACTATATGACAGGTGAAGGCTTATCAGAAGAAGAAGACATTGGAAACTTGGTAATATTCACTGCTTCTGAAGATCTAGTATCCTTTGAGGAAGTTATTAAGAGCTCAAAGTGGAGAGAAGCCATGAAATTGGAGATCAAAGCTATCAAAGATAATGAGACCTGAAAGTTAACAATATTACCAGAAGATGCAAAGAAAATAGGGGTGAAATGGGTGTACAAAACTAAGTTTAATGAGAAGGAAGAGGTGGAAAAATTTAAAGCTCATCTTGTGGCAAAAATGTTACTCACAACAGCATGGTATCAACTACAATTAGGTGTTTACTCTAGTGTCCAGATGGGATACTATCAGAGTGATTCCTTCCCTTACAGCACAAAAGGGGTGGCGTGTGTATCAATTGGATGTGAAAAGTGTGTTCATGTATAAAGAATTAAATGAGACTGTATTTGTTGATCAACCATAAGGGTTCGAAAGAAAAAAAAGGAAGAACACAAAGTTTACAAACTTAGAAGAGCCTTATACGGACTCAAGTAAGCTCCCCAAGCTTGGTATAGCAAAATTGAAAGGCATTTCATTAAAGAAGGTTTTGAGAAATGCTACTATGAGCACACATTGTTTGTAAAAACTGAAGATGAAGGTAAGATCCCCATTATAAGTCTTTACATAGATGATTAGATATTTACTGGAAATAATGACAATATGTTTGTGAAATTTAAAAAGTCAATAAGGAAGAAATTTTCCATGTTTGATCTTGGAAAAATGAAGTATTTCCTTGGTATAGAAGTTATACAAAATCAACATGGAATCTTTATCAATTAGAAGAAGTATGCATATGACGTATTGGAGAGGTTTAGGTTGTTGAATAGCAACTCAATGAAGAATCCAATTGTTCTAGGGTTTAGATTATCAAAGAATCAAGGAGGAGCTGCTATAGATACAACCATGTTTAAGAAAATGGTAAGCAACCTCATGTACCTAACTTCTACAAGGTGGGACTTGATGTATTTTATTTGTTTGATTAGTAGATATATGGAGAGTCCTACTGAATTGCACTTGCAAGCTTCAAAAAGAGTCCTAAGATATCTAAAGGGATCAACTGAGCTAAGGATTACTTATAAAAGAGATAGATGAGCAAAATTGGTGGGGTTTACTGATAGTGATTATGCAGGAGACATTGACGATAAGAAAAGCACTTTTGGATACACCTTTATGCTTAAAATTGGAGTAGTTTCATGGTTCTCAAAAAAACAACCAATTATGACCTTATCAACTACAGAGGTTGAATTCATTTCAATAGCATATTATGCATGCTAAGGAATTTGGTTAAAAAGAGTTCTTGAGAAATTAGGACATACTCAAGATAAATGTACAACAATTTACTATGATAATAGTTAAGCCATAAAACTTTCAAAAAATCTAGTTATGCATGGGAAAAACAAACATATAGATGTGAGATTTTATTTTTTGTGTGACTTGACAAAAGAGAGAACTGTTGAACTAGTGTATTGTAGCACACAAGAAGAACTTTTTGACATTATGACAAAGCCTCTCAAATTGGAGGTGTTCTTGAGGCTGTGTGATAAGCTTGGTATGTGGTCAAAGTTAGAATAAACTGATTGCATTTTTTGCAATTTAGTTTAAGGGAGGATATGTTAAATTAGTAATGTTCATACGTTCTTGTTTCTATCTCCTAATTTTTAGGGATTAACATTTAAATTTGTCTAGCCTATTACCATGTTTCTAGGAATATTTAACGTCAAGTTTGTTTAAAAGTGAATAACTATCTCTTAAAAACTTGTATTTTGAATGTTACAAAAGCTTTGTGTCATTGCTTTCTTCCTTGATTCATCACTCAACACTGTGAGCGACTCTATAAAAAAATACGAAATAATTTTTTATTATTAGATTAACAAATTAATTATGAATCAAAAATATTGAATTTAAAAACTTAATATATGAATCATGGAAAACCTAATGGCTTTCTACTATTTTCTTTTCCCTTTTTTTAAATCAACTTAACCAATATTTTATTGCTTGACATAGCATTTAATAATCGCCCCTATGAGTATCATGCATGAGCAAGGGAGTAAATTCTATTTTCTCCTCCAAAACTTATTTGGTAGACATAGTAGGACACGTTTAGTAATACAACTAAAAACATGAGTAAATTTAGAAAAATCACGAATATCTTTGAATTTTCTCTTTTTTTCGTGAATACATCTAATATTTAAAAAAAAATTAATACATTGAAGCTATATATTTATCAAAGATAATTTTTATTAATAATGAGGTTAATATTTTTTCCAATTATACATCAGTCACATAATTTTCAATTTTTTGTAAAGTTATTGAAATACCCTTTACAAAATAATGAAAAATATTTAAAATTATATGTATATATTTATTCATTGTGTTTGTTATAACTAAAATAAATTCTAAACTAAGTAAAACAATACATAACAAATTTAAAATGACCATACTAATTAATACTATATAATTGATTTCTTTTCCAACTTGTGCCATTTTCTTTCTTTGTTAACTTTTAAAATATTTTTATTATTTTGATATATTATCTAAAAAATTTCATTGTTGTTATTTATTACAAGAAAATTATTAATTAATTAATAAATATTAAAATTGAAAATATTCCGTTACTTTTATCATTACATTGAAAGTTATTAATGATTAAATTTAATTAAAAGTGAACCCTAAACAACTTTTAGGAAATAAAAAACTAAAACTTAACCACTTTACTACTATGATTTGCAATGAGTAATGAATTTCAATTTTATTTTTCTATTTGTAAATAAGCATATGTACGTATTTTAATTTTGCGTGGATATGTTTATTTTTTATTTTATTTTATTTTTCTATTTTTATAACTTTATATTATTTGAAGAAATTAAAAAAATATATTTTTATTTTTATTTTATTGATTTAATATAATTAATTATTTAATGTTAAATATAAGAGAATAATTTTATTATTTTTGATAATATATTATAAAAATATTATTTTTAACTTCTATTAAAGTTAGAGAGTACCTTTAATATTTTTGTAACATCAAAGGTATTTATTAAAAAATGAAAATATTAAGGGTATTATTGATTTTCTTTTACATAGATGACACATTTTAAGCTAAAAGTATACATTTTTCATCATGCTCCATATATTTGAAGATTTTGGCCCATTTTAAAAAAACTTTTGCCATTTTTGTCAATTTTTGGCAATTTTTCTAGAAAAAGTACATTATTGTACATTTTTTACATTGTAAAACAATATTATACAAGCTAATTGTACATGATACAAGTATACAACATGTAAATTGTAATCTATAAAATATATATGATACATATTCTAAAAAAATATCAAATAAATTCTCATTTTTGACTATGTATTCGCTTAATATAATCATAGTTATATCTATTCAATAAGCTATTATAATTTTACCTATTTCACACATGAAAGCATAAGACTAAAATGAGGTATTTACTTTGATTTTCAATCTAATCAAACCATGTGTTGTTATGATTTTAAAAATTGACACAATAACGACGTGATAAATTTTGTATTTAATTTTTAAAAATAATACAAAAGTTACTATTTGAAATAAAAGTATAACAAGTTCGATAAGATAGGTAATCTTGAGATTATGAGTTTATATCTTTTTCTTTTTAAGGCATTCACCTCCAAATACTTTTTGATTTTTTAAAAATATTTCATCAAAAACATTTAAGGATAATCATTTTACATTTTTTCTACGAGTAAGATTGAGAATTTAACGCAAAATTTATCTAAAAAATTTCAACCAAGTTTTGGTTACATAATCAGTTTTGAGTTTAGATTAAAATTATAAATTCAAATATACGTTTTATTAAAAGTAACAAAAAATTTAAAAAATTTGTTCTTACTTTATAGGTATTTTTGTTGAAAAAGATCCTGTAAGTGTAAGATCAAGCTAATTACTTAGAAGCTTTATAGAAAAAAAAAATAGAGACTTTAAAAGAGAAAACAACTAGGTTTTTCAATTTGTAGTGTAATTGTAAATTTATTTAAAGGCTATTAATTAATGTTGGAAGTTCCAACAATACTTAGTTAGCTGGACTCATTGAGAGGATATACACAATTTTAATTTTCTTTTCTTTTTCTTTTTTTCAAAGAAATACTAAACACATGTTTTATTTCAAAAAATAAACATACTTTCATTAATCAAGAACTTAAACCCACACACACAAACAGACTCAAAAGAACTAGAATTAGGCCCTTAATGTAATACCCTAAATACTCCATCTTCAACTACACAAAAGAGTTTAGTCGAATTGACGCTTAACTAGCCCTAATTCTAGCGAAGAAACAATTGCGTAAAGTATATATAGGACACCCCAAAGAGAGCATTCTTCCCCCAAAGCCAATGTAATTCCAAATTAACGCTTCCATAATTATCAGAAACCAAAGGAATTAAGCAAAAGAGGTTGAAATCCAGATAACAAACAAAATTAATAGAGACAAATCGAAGAAATTAATTCTAAAAAAGCTCAACACAAACCATTACAGAGAAGAATAAGATGACGATAATCAGCCATTATGATAATATCCAATATGGAGATTGGATAAGAAAACTAAACAAAATTAAAATAAATTAAATAGTAATATTCTAGGAAAAAAAAAACAAATTGGAGGCATAATGAGTGGTCTAGTAGCCTGGGCCGAAGCTATAGAAATTAATTTTTAAGATGACCAAATTAAAGAATTAAAATTTTGAAATACATATAAATAATTAAAATTATACGTCCCATTTTGTTGCATAATAGTAGATAACTAGGTATTCATAGATAATCAACTAGCTATCACGTATTTTATCAAAAAAAAAAAAAAACTAGCTATCACATGCTAGGAAGCGACTGAAAAAATGAAATTTCTTATAAAATAACTAGTGTATCATTATGATAAAATGTACGAGCGTTATAAATATATTGGTCGTACAAAGATGGAATGAAACGTTTTTTTCCCGCTCAAACATTTTTTTTTTATTTTTTTAATCTGTAAAAATA
Organism: Hippophae tibetana; assembly: GCA_037013495.1. Taxonomy (NCBI): domain Eukaryota; kingdom Viridiplantae; phylum Streptophyta; class Magnoliopsida; order Rosales; family Elaeagnaceae; genus Hippophae; species Hippophae tibetana. Next base: position 16,222,247 of record CM072810.1, read on the forward strand.
AATTTAGGATTATTTAAGTATAAATATATTCGAGAATTACCTTCTTATCGATATTTTGGATGTATTTAAGATAAAATATGAATAAATTAAATTTTTTTAATATTAATGTAAGAATTATGAGTTTTAGTTATTTTCGTAAACAAAATATTTACTTATAAACTAATTTGTAGGTCTATTATCAAGCTTATCAAGAAAATCTCAACAAATACTCGAGTTTCAGATAATCGTATTTTAGGTATATATTTTATAATTTCAACACATAGGGTTCAATTTATGCATTTAATAACACATTTTCATAAATCTAAAATTATATTTTTTGTTAAAATACTTATTCAAACTTTAATTAATTTATGAAATTATTAATTAATTTTTTTTAAAATGTATTTTAATGGCATTTGAAAAATTAAACCCAAAATACATTTAACCCTAATATCACTAGGTATTATTATTATCTATATATATATATATATATATATAGATATATTAGGGCTAAAGGTGCTACAAAATAAAAAAAAATTAGAGAAAGAAGAAAGAAAAATCTACAGTTGCCGACTTGAAAAAAATAAATAAACAAAGGAACGTGGGCAACTTGAAAAAAATAAATAAACAAAGGAACGTCGGAGCTGATGAATTCCAAATACTAATATATATATATATATATATATATAAAGTTATTTAACACATGTAATTAAGGCCAACGAGAATCAATGTTAATATATATATAAAGTTATTCAACACATGTGCTTTTGATATAAATAAAGTTTTTTTAATATATATATATAAATGTTGTGATTTGAATAATATTATTTGGGAAGCAAAAGTAATTGAGAATTAAAGAAAATTGATATCATATTGAAGGTATTTATTAATAAATTTGATTGGTATTTTTATCTTTATATATAGTTTTTTCTTAATTAGATTTTTACATGTTTAGATTAAATAATTTTATATGTGATTATAATTATTTGATTTAACGATTAAATTTCAAAGAAACTATTTTTTGTTGAACTTATGCCTAATCTTTTTGTTCTAAAATTTTTTAGTTGATTTTATTTAAATGACATATTTTAAATCATCTAGTTGGAATTATTTATTGTTAAATTCATTCTAGAACACACACGGGCACTTGTGTTTTTGTGCTAACTATTTTGTAGTTGATTTGTGAACGATCTGATTTGCGGAAAACTTATTAAAACGTTGATCTGAAAACTGGCTAATATTGGAAACTGTGAAAACAGAACAGGAGCTCGTAAGTAAAGTACATTGGGGCAGTATCCTAGGAAGGGTAGCATAAGACCGAGTTTGTACTTGAACATTTGATTTTTATAGTTGAAAGTTAGGTGGTCTGGTAGACCGGTGGTTTTCTTCTTAGGTCATGGTTGTGGCCTAGGTTGTTTCCACCTAAAAATATCGTGTGTTATTCTTTTATTTTCGCACTTAGTTTTACATATGATTGCATGTCTGACCACTTTGTTTAGGTTATTAAATTATAAATTGGTAAAAATTAAAAATAACCTATTCACCCTCTAGGTTAATTAGGTTCATATCTTATAAACTTTCAATTATCATTATATTATTTTTATAATATAAATTTTAAATTATTTTTTACATATCACAATTATATCATAGTCACATTTGAGATAACGTTCTTTCATTAAATATAGTTATATAAATTCGGTTATAATTAGTAATAATATTGTATCATATTACTTGTGATTTATTATAAATTTATGATAAATAAAAAAATTTCTCCTCTTTTAATTTTCCTACCAAAATTTGTATAGTTGATCAATAATTTATATTTCTTATTATTATAAATAAAATTTCAAAAATATTAAGTAATGTTAATAACTCGTATGGTTTATGGATTTTCAACTTTTTGATAAGTTATTTAGAAAATAATGAAAAAATTTAAAAATATATTTATATATTTATTCATTGTGTTTGTTATGATTAAATAAATTCTAAACTAAGTAAAGAAATACGTAATAAATTTAAAATGACCATAAAAATTAATACTATATAATTGATTTCTTTTTCAACTCATAAAATTTTCTTTCTTTGTTAACTTTTAAAATATTTATATTATTTTGATATATTATCTAAAATTTTCTTTTTCATTATTGTTATTTATTATGAGAAAATTATTAATTAATCAATAAATATCAAAATTGAAAATATTCATTTACTTTTATCATTATATCTAAAGTCATTAGTAAATAAATTTAATTGAAAGTGAACCCTTAACAATTTTTAGGAAATAAAAAACTAAAACTTAACCACTTTATTACATGTGATTTGGTATAAGTAATAAACAAACTATTTGTGGTATGAATTTCAATTTTATTTTCCTATTTGTAAATACATTATTGTACATTTTTTACTGTGTAGAACAACATTATACAAGACAATTGTACACGATATAAGTATACAACGTGTCAATTGTAATCTATATAATATGGTATGTGAGTACCAAATAAATTCTCATTTTGACTATGTGTTCGCTTAACATAATTATAGTTATATATATTGAGTGAATTATTATGATTTTACCTATTTCATACATGCATGTAGGAGTATATATATCGGTTTTCAACTGAATCAAATCATGTGTTATGTTGGTTTTAAAATCAATACAAATAATGATGTGGTAAATTTTGCATTGATTTTTTTTTTTTAAATTCAACGCAAAAGTTATTGGTTGAAGTAAGAGAATAATGAGGTCGATAATATAGGTGATCTTGATATTATGAGTTTATACCCTTTTTTGAAGTACTGGTACTGTTGAATTTTTTAAAAATATTTCAATAAAAGCATTAAGGATAGTCTTTTTATATTTTGTCGATTAGTAGGATTGAGAATTCAACATAAAATGTATTTGAAAAATGTCAACCTAGTTTGAGTTGCATAATCAATTTTGATTTAAATTAAAATTATAAATTCAAATATATGTATTATTCAAAGTAACAAAAAGTTTAAATAATTTGTTCTATTAGATAGGTGTTTTTTAGGAAAAAAAAAATACTCTCAATTAACATCAAACCAATTGCTTATAAGCTTTAAAAAAATTAGAGACTTTAAAAGAGAAAGAAACTAGGTTTTTCAATTTGTAGTGTAATTGGAAATTTATTTAATGGCTATTAATTAATTTTATAAGTCCCAATAATATTTAGTTGTGTGGACTCCTCGAGAGAATACAAAATTTTATTTTATTTTATTCAATATGCTACTACTATTTATTTTTCAAGGGAATACTAAACACGTGTTTTATTTCAAAAATTAAACATACTTTCATTAATTAAGAACTTAAACCCATACAAACAGATTCAAAAGAACCATAATGGACCCTTAACGTAACACCCTAATGACTCCATCTTCAACTACACATAAAAGTATAGTCTAGGTGTCAAATTGACGGTTAACTAGCCCTACTTCTTGTGAAGAAACAATTCCCTAAAATATAGAACACCTCAAAGAGAGCCTAAAGCATTCTTCCCCCAAAGCCAATATAATTCCAAATTAGAGCTCTGATAATTATCAAATACCAAAGGAAGCAAAAGAGGTTTAAATCCATTTATCAAAAAAAGTAGTAGAGACAAATCAAAGAAATGAATTCCAAAAGCTCAACACAAAGCATAACAGAGAAGAACAAGTTGACAAAAATTAGTAATTATGAGTATATTAAAGATAGAATATCTAGCTAAGAAAACTAAACAAAAATAATTAAATAGAAATATTATAGTTGTTTGGTATTATTTATGTAACATGTACGCGATCTAAGATACCTCACTCATATTAAAGATAGTATATTGTGACCTGGTGAACCTAAGGATCAAGACCTAAGAGCCAAGACATGAGGATCAAGACTTGGCTTAAGTAAACGGCCTGGTACACCGTTCTAACAACTTGTGTCACATCTTATTGTATGACTTCAAGCAACATGTATACAATGACCTGTTTATGTAATACCTATGGCGACCTAACTTATTAAGGGCAGAATTGTATATATTTTAGCCACTTGAGAACTTTAATCTATGTATCTTTGACACATGCTTAATAGGTGCTATTTATACGTCTTTAATGAAGTGAATACAAGATTTGTTCATTTGTCAATATTTTTAACTTCTCTTTACAAATCACTAGAATCCCTAACACATAATTCTCTCTAAACAATTGGCATCATCTGTGGGAACTCAAATATTTTTAGTCGATAGTTAGCATTTAAGACCTTCAATATTATCCCTGGGAGAATTATTTTGTGTTTTAGGGACATTTACTCTGCACAAAATGGACAACCATCCATCACTTACCGAACATGCTAATAGTCTTACTTGCAAAACTCTAAGGTTGGATCTTAACGAATAAATACATAGTTCATCACCCATCAAGGTGTCACATGATTATGAATGAGGTAATGCACAACCCTTACTTAGCAAAGGTAGTCCAAATGTCACTCCATTCCTTGGACATAAGGTCACATCCTGAGTTAGACCATGTTATCTTTGCCAAAAGGGGACTAGGTTAGGAAGACCCTCATCTTTGAGTGGGAAGCAAGCTAATCCTAAATTGGCTAGGGTTCTACCATAAAGTCAGGCCATGCTAAAGAGCTTTTCTCGTTAGGGAAGGGTATTGGCCCATTACTAAGCATATATTCTGTTAAATAGGAATGGGGTGAAGTTACAACATTTTTGGTGTAAACCCAAAATGATGGATTTGTTATAAGTCTACCAAACTATACCATGTATAGGCGAGTGCACGAATTGATAAGAGCAAGCTTCTAATAAGATGAAAATGAGACAAGAGAGCCAAATTTAGTCCTAAAGAAAGATCCCCTTGAGAAAATTTGTTACTTTTAATTTTGAAAAAAGTTCCTACTATTAAGCGAGTTTGGAATGTTATAGCAATAATAAATGACCTTGACACTATTAATGACTCAACATTAGTAGCTCCCTGGTCAAAAGATTGAGAAATTGGCAAAACGCTATTAAAGACATGACTTTCTTATCTTTGCAAGCTTATTATGGAGAGCTATTTTTATCAATAGTTCAAATCGTCGAGAAATGGGACTAAGTGAAAAATATACAAAAAAAGACTAAGCCTTGAGCTAATTGATCTTTCCTTAGTATCAAGTAGAGGTTATGTCCATGCACTAGTATGAGGTGGTTAGATTTCCTTCAAAGTTTGACAACGTGGACCATTGACATTTGAGACATTTTTGGTATGACTATCTTAACTAGGCCTAACAAGAATGGGCTGACCAGGAAACACATGGGCCTGACTAGATTGGACCTGGTACGAACCATTGAGAAACAAACTGGGTTGATGCTATTGAACTACCGCGATATGAGGAATATGAGGAAGAACAGACTGGGTCTTGATTGGATCCATATAAAAACATGATATCCCATCAATAATGATATCAATAATGATTTCACTTAGACCTCCTTGATTTGTATCAAAAGTAGACAATCCATAATTCATTGCTTCTATAATAGTTTAACCAAAGGATTCATATAAAATAGGTTGTACAAAGACACCCTTTGTGTTTGCAATACATCGATATAGCTCTCCATTATGCCGCTACCACCTTGTGCTACTATCCATTTGATTTGACCTTTAAATTGTTAAAAAAAAATTTAATGAAAAAGGATGAGTAGGTGCACGACGTCATTTGAATAGAATACTGGCTTTCGATTTGAAATTGACTCAACCACCAATTGGCGGGCTCGGTAAACACTATAGCGAATGATCAGGAAAGATATGGCCGTCGGGTTGGAAAGTGAACTGCGGACTGGAGAAGTTAATTACAAGCCGAGTATTAGTGCATAAAGATTGTGAATAGTGGACTATATAAACACTATCTTGAACGAACTGGGCCTAGTTCGGTCCAAATGAAACGCTTAAACCAATTCATGCGAAAAAAATTCTCTGGTACCAGCCTTGGAACCCTTTCTCAGTTATAACAACGACTATAAGTATTGTAACCAAAGACACTGAAGGAACGAGCGAGATATAGAGCTGTGATTTCTCGAATATATACGGCGTGGAAAAGATGACCTATTTTTTAGATGGGTTTTGATTAATAAAAACAGTCCAGAGTTAAAATAAGAGCTTCTCGAATATATATGACATAAACTGATGATTTTATGGATTTACTTCCAATCTGAAACCATCTTCATCATGAATAACCACAGACCAACGCGTTAAGTGAACAACCTGGAGTAATACAGGCTGGATTGGTTTAGTTGGATCTATCACAAATTGGATTTGTCTGACCTAGATCTGGTACGAACCTGGGAGGACTATGTGAGCTCGGGTCATCTTGAAGATGAGCTGTGGCTGATGTAGGTTGTTATAGTAAGATAGAGTCGTGGTTGATGTAGACCGTGAATGCCCTGAGTTAGACCTAACGTGGATTGATAAACAAAGCACAGTTTCTGTTTACTCAAGGGCCATTTCCTTCGGTATTTCTTTAGTGGCTCTATCAAAGAACTTTGTTGCCTATTCCGGTCTACAATTAGTTTTGGCATGAAAAAAGTGAGTTTCTTCATTATAGACCCATTCATACTCCTCTGTAAAGAACAAACTATTTTGGTCATTTCTTTCTAGGTGTTGAGTTAGGCCTAGCTCGGCTCAATTGATTTGTCATAGACTGCACTTATTTGATAGCAAACTGGGTTTGCATTGAAATTTTTGAACTTCACTGTGTTGATGCATAACGAACTGCACCTATTCGATCTGATTCTTGGGAAATTCATGTTGGGTTGATTTCTATAGATGAACAGACTATGTAGGTAATTTTTGGACTGGTTTGCGTTGATATTTCTGCAATGACTTCTGTCAAAACTACATTCAGATGGAAAAATGTGTATTACGGTACTTAGCCAATATATCAGCCACATTATTAAATCCTCTTCTCATCCATCACATGAAGCAATGATCACAAAGTGTGATGCCTTCATAATATCCCATATAGCAACTCCAAACAATTGGAGAATGAACTATGTTGGTGGGAGCTAATAGGCTGGTATGATATTGAGCCAAAAACGAACTGGGATAGATCGGCTAGAATTGTCACAAATTGGGCCTAGTTGGACTGGACTTGGTACGAACTAGTGAACGGACTGGAGAGATATTTGCTGGATAGCCACGAGTTGAAGAAAAATGGATTAGGTCGTGCCACCTCTAAGCCGTGTCTTCTTTTTGGGTGGAGCTGTTCTTGAAGTTCTGGCTTACTATGAGAACTAAATGGGTCTCCTTTGTAACTATGTGGTGAATCAACACTTCTGGAAGGAGTTGGAGACACAGATTCTCTTCTGAATTTGGAGGAAGAGTCCCTTCCATTGCAAGATGTTGAAGAGGAACCCCTTACATATGCAACTGGTCGATCAGTAAGAGAAATGGCATCAAACTCTTATGCAATCAAACTCTTGTGCGATCACTCTTGAGCAATCAAATTCTTGTGAAATCTGTATTGGCACTGATGAGAATACTGTCGGTACCATCGGAGTGATCGTTAAGGAAAGGAGTGCAATTGTATATATGGCTGTGGGTGATGATTCAAGCAGATTGGCCAACAATTGTTCAATCATTCCCATAACATCCCAAATGATCTTTCCTTGATGGGTATTGAGGGTCTCGTCCCAAGTATGAACAAAAATATCCTTGGAAACAAGCAAGTTGAGGACCCCACCTCCAGTGACCAGAAGCACCAGTGCCAGTACTTCCCATATTTGTTTCCTTTCTATGGATGGTCCAATACACACAAGTGATATATCTCCCCTCTATCCGTTGTCACCTCAACACATGTCATTTTTTCCCACCTCCAAAATATACATAGCCCCTTAAGGTGTAAGGCCTGAGTAGTCTACAAGTTAATCAGTAAGACCTCCTCGTGACACGACGTCGTTATAGCTGAGTTTATGTTCAACTCGTTTATTATATACTCTGGCTTGTACCCCACCAAGCTTTAGCATTAACTAGCTATGTATCAACATGAGAATAAAGTACTCTGTTATCTTTATAATGATAATAGTTATCATATTCTCGGGTAGTCACTACAATCATTTTCATGAGTAGAATGGGTTTTCGTGACAGTTGTGGATTTGATCATAAGATGTATTTCTTTTCTCTTTCTTGCTCTATTAATCAAAGGACAACAAATTGTATTTTTCACCCTAAACAAGGCTTATATAACAGGGTGATCCGCCATCGCCATATCTATTTCTATTCTGAGTTAAAGGTTTTTATAATTTGTACAAAAGGCCTATCGAGATGGACTCCTATCCAAGGCTGGAAAGAGGTTCTAATGGTGCCAAATTCATTCACTGGATCTCTTGAAACGCTCTGTGTCAGCCTAAGGATAAAGGGTGTCTTATATTCAAATTGTTGGATGACTTTAATTAGAGATTGTTGACAAAACAGCACCCCGAATAATAGAGTGCCCATATTCATTCCTAAGCTATTAGAGTGCTTAAAGCAAAATACTTTTCAAGTACAACTTTGTTAGAAATGCTTGGCTTCTTCATAAATCTGTAAAAGTATATTGTGGGGCAGGAAACTTCTAAAGAAAGGGATGTGATGGCGCATTGGGGACAGATAAAATGTTTTGATATATTTGGATCGTGGGATACCCACAAGTCCTCATTTTAAGGTTGCTATATCACCATAATTTCAAGGATTGTGTTTCAAACACGTTAAGGAAAACTTATGTGCACTAAGCAAGGTGATTTTATATGATGTATGGGCTAATTATTACATGCCCTTCTTTTATATATGATGTACAAGTTGATCTTGGTGAATGAGGTAAAACTTGGTGCACCTAAGGATCTATGTGATCTATGCATCTCGAAAAGGAATTATAAGCAATACTTTGTTGAAATATAATGATACTTCAATCTTTGAAGACCATATTTAACGATGATAATAAACCTTCAAATCACAATGGGGTGAAACTCAAATCGAATTAATTCTAAAAATAAGGCATGACCTTTTAATTTTCTTTATATTTGTAATCATTGTAGTTTTTTTGACATAAACAAGTGTAAAAGGCATGTATATAAACTTCTAGCTTAGGAAGAAAAAGATGAGCTCCTGAATAATTCTCACTTAAAATTAGTGCCACTCTCTTTGCTATAGACTAAAGTTATATCGACTATTACCTCGATATGTTGTTAAGTACATATAATGGAGTTATATCGATTACTACCTTAATATATGGTATTTCACTCTTAACATATATTGGTCATAATTTAATGACTGGCTTCTCTATTTGCACATAACTCTACAATTAGTGTATTTTATTTCTTGTAAGAATGAGTTGACACTACTCTAAGTAATTACGAGTTGACAAAACTCTTAAGTAGTTTGGGCTACTCCCAACATTACATGAAAAGTATATCGACAATTCATTCTATGTATTAATGATTTTATCTAGTCATACTATTTATCCCAAATTGACAAGAAAGATTGTTGATGAATTTATTATGGCATAAACGACCAATTTATTATCCAGATATTGATGAATTTATTATGAAGTCTGCACCATATTTTCTTTGGACGTGTAAGGTCGATGTATGAACTCAGATACTTCAAGTATTTAATTAATATTGCAAAACTATTGATTGTTTATTCATGTGAGAAAAAATATGTGCACATGTGAAGAGTAGGATTTTTCACCCTTGATTGTTGCATCTCTCGCAAAATATTAATGAGAATAATCCCTCAAGTTTGAAATGCGTGTGAAGGGTAGGATTTTTCACCCTTGCATGTTACATCTCTCGCAAAATATTATTGCGATTAATCCCTTAAGTTTGAAGCGCATATACCCCTTTTCACCCTAAAATTTTCATATCTCATGAAAATTCATCTAGTGGCCTCCCAAGTTAGTGGAAGGAGTCAACTGACCCCCCCCCCCCCATTTGGGATGTGGGCTACGTCTCATCCCTTATGATTAGAGGAAGGAGTCCACTGATCCCCCACTTGAGATACTTGAGATGCAGGATACGCCCCAAGAAAGAGCTTTAAGTTCCATGACGAACCTCCTCTTTAGGAATACATTTAGAGGATAAATTCAATTTTTCCCTTACATGTCTCCTATCCCAATAATAGTAAACACAATGATCCCCCATGATTGGAGGAAGAAGTCAATAGACCCCCCACTTAGGATGCGGGATACATCCCATGCTTCTTGATTGGAGGAAAGAGTCCACCAATCCCCCTACTTGAGATGTAGGATATGTCTCAAGAAAGGGTTTTGAGTTCCACGACAAACCTCCTCTTTAGGAACACATTTAGAGGATGAATTCAGGTTCGCCCTTACATGTCTTCTATCCTATGAATAGTAAACACGACGATCACCCATGATTATAGGAAGGAGTCAACTGACCCCTACACTTGGGATACATGATACGTCCCAAGCCTCATGATTGGAGGAAGGCATCCACTAACCCCTGATAAGTGCTTAAAAACCACTAAATATACGATGTTTTAATGTCATTTAATTAATGAAATGAATTTGTATTTTTTATTCTATTATATTTTAGACAAATCTATTTATTCAGATTAATGAATATATTGTATTATTTTATAGGTATTTTAATATATAAATATTAAATTAAAAAAAATTCTTGAAGCATGTTTATCATACTTTTTGGAGTTTAAATGAATATCATTTATTTGATATTATTTAAAGTGAAGAAAAGAGATAATAGAAAATAAAAAATAATAATTGTATGTCACGACATAAAGAGATTTGAATTGGTCAAAAATCTTGTTACGATTCAATCGCATCGTGATGAAAACACAAGTTTCACATTATTTCCTATAAATAGAACCCCCTGTATACCAAGAAAATAAGTTTTTAAGTTGTGTTTTCAACAACTTTCTCTCCCTTTTTTCTGTAGATTTTTATATTTTTAGCTTTTAAAATTTATTTAGTTCTTTCCTCAATTTTGAGGAAGAACATGTTTATGTTTTAGTAGTTTCTAGTTTTCGACTCAACAAATTTTGAAATGCAATTAATATTGGAGTTTTTTTAGTCTTAGAATTAACTCTTCAAAGTTTTGTAAGAATATTGTTAAGGTATTAATTATATTCCTTTTACAATTTGTATATCTGTGTTGCTTCTTCTGTGTCATTTTTGATTTATTTTTTATCAATTATAACATGTTTGGCTAATAGTGAATATGATATAATAATAACATTGTTAAACTTACAAAATATTAAATAGGTAAAACATTTTTTTAAAATAAATTGATTTTATTTTTATTCAAGATTTTTATAAAGAATGTTATTTGAAGGAGTACATTACTCTTAATAACAAACTTAATATGAGAGTTAAATTTAAGATTTAATTACTTGAACTTAATTTAGAGTAATACTCTTTTATTTTAGATTTAATTATTTGGATATTTAAAGCAAAACTCTATTTCAAAGGTTTTTTTTACAAAGAATTATTATTTCAAAATGTATTGACAACATATTTTCTTAAATAGTTTTAAATCTTGAAAGTTATTTTTCAGATAGTTAAATTCTTAAGTTTAATTTATACACCTTGAATAAAGTCTAATTAAGTGACTCCGCCTAAAGTTGTGATTAGTTGGTTTGCTATTTTCTTAGAAATAAAGGTGAAATTTAATACTTCATTAATTAATAGGTCCTGCCTAAGAATATTAATTCATTAATATTAAACAAAAAAATTTGGGTCCACGTAAGTATACTTTCATACCAAAAATATAAAATTAATAAATATTAATTTATATCTTTAATAACCTAAATAATATGAACAATCATAATTATTGAATTATTATATCAATTATTCTCCACTGTTTATAAATATATTAAATTGCATGAGTATTTATTGAAACCATGTCTATCTTTATTTTTATGCAATAGATTAGTTTTTTCAAAAATCAAATCATTGTGACAGAATGTTTAGGTTTAATTTTGTTTTTTTAAAATTTGAATAATATTTAAAAACCACACAATATTACTTCTTTGAATCGACCTTGGGAGTATACTTATCATTTCTAGAAATGATTTGTACACTTGCGTGGATTAATAAAATTTAAAATGGATAAGTATTTACAAAATCGGTATTATACTCGATTTCGTTCATCAATCCCCCCACTTGTGATGCGGGATACGTACTAAGAAAGAGACTTGAGTTTCATAGTGAACCTCGTTTTTTGGAAGCGCATATGAAAAGTTGGATATTTCACCCTTATATGTCTCATTTGAGTTCTCCAATGTGCACCCCTTTGGAAGCGCATGTGAGGGGTTGGATGTTTCACCCTTGCACGTCTCATTTAAGTTAGCCAATGTGCACCCCTTTAGAAGCACATGTGAAGGGTTGAATGTTTCACCTTAACATGTTTCATTTCATGGAATGGGTCTTGAGTTTACCAATGTGAACCCCCCTTTGAAAACGCATGTGAGGGGTGAGATATTTCACCCTTGCATGTCGCATCCAAATGTGGGCTAATAATTTCTTCTAACAAGTTCCCCCACTTTGTTTAAAAGGGACCTCAGTCTAAGGTAGGTAATATAGATCCATAGTTCACCTTGATACTTATGAAAGATGACTCCTTACTAGCTCTATTACTCTTTAAATGGTAGTTGGGGTATATGAGATATTTTTCTACTACAAAGAGGGTCTTTACTCCTACTAGTTTGAAAGACCACATCATGGTGTAGTGCATCACAATTAGAGTCCAACTTCTCGGGCTACATAATTGGAATTTTAGTATAGACGATATTTTAACTAGTCCTTGGTATTATGGGCTACTGGTCATGGGTACCAAATAGCGATCGAATCTTCAAGGTTAATCTTTATATAATCCACGCCTATAAAATAAATGAACTCATCCTAAACTAGTGAAGAGCTCACTGACAGGAGACACACTATTGGAGAGTTTTAATATTAACGTGTAACCAAAAAGGCTTAGATAAATGCCCTTTAATTGCAAAGCCATTCATTTCCTTGTTTGTAAGGATTACTCAATTATACCTCTACGATAATTGAGTGCAATAGTAGCATTCGCCTAGCAATCTGAGAGTCAAGACCCAATGGCCAAGACTTGAGAGTTAAAACCTGATGGCTTTGACTTAAGGGGTAAAACTTGATGGCTTTGACTTGAGGGCCAAGACTTGGCCAAAGTAATTGACCTGGTTCAACACTTAAATGACCTGGGTTACCTATGCATATAAGACTCCAGACAACACTTATATAGTGACTTGATCAAGTAGTACTTATAGGGCGACCTGATTAGGCAACACTTATATGACAACCTAATCAAGCATCACTTAATTGGCGACTTGATTTTAGAGTTTATAACGAGGCCTATAGAGGGGTTAAAGAGTTTACCCCTTGAAACCTGGATTAATAATGAAAATATATTTTAAACGACCTAGTAACCTTGTAATTAGAGGAGTTCGTATCAAGACATAACTGACACGAAGACTCTAACTTATGTACCTCTAATACCTGTTTAGTATGTGTTATTTATATATCTTTAATGAGAAAAATAAATAATTTAATCATTTGTAAATATTTTTTTACTTTTTTCTAAATATGATTAGAATCTTTAAGATACAAAATTCTCTCCTAACATAAGTAAAATAAAATAGGAGGCATAACAACGCAATGAGTTGTCTTGTAGATTAGGTAGAAGCTAAAGAAATTAATTCTTAAGATATAAATTGAAAAGTTAAAATTTTGAAATACACATAAATAATATATTAAATAAGTAAAATTATAAGTCCCATTTGTTGCATATTATTAGGCATTTCAATTAGTGTATAATCATGATAGGAGGCGACTGAAAAGTGAAATATACTCTAAAGTAATTAGTGTATAATCATGATAAAATGTACAAGTGTTATAAATATATTGGTCGTACAAATGGTAATATACTAAATATGGAATGAAAAGTTTTTTTCTGCTAAAACATATCTTTTTTTAATAGGTAAAAATAGTAGGATTAAGAATAAATTTAGGACAATTAGTATAGATATCTTAAGTAGTACCTTCTTATCGATATTTTGGGAGTATTTAAAATAAAATCTGAATTAATGGTGACCATGTTTCATCCAACACTTAACAACTGTTATAATACGAATAAGTATTTAAAAAATAATAAAGATAATATTTTTTAAATTTCTAAATAAAAGATAATTTATATTTTTTATTATTAAAAAAATTACATATATTAAACGTAGTTTAACTAAACATTCTTTAAATTAAATTACGATTATTTAAATTTATTCAATATTAAACGTTATTAAATTGAATTTCATTTAATGTTATTAATATATATATAGATAATTTTTGTATACTTAATTTTACTTAACAATAATATATATAACCAGCTTATTTTTGATTTATCATAAATTTTTGATAAATAACTTTTTTATAAAAAATTATTTAATTGTTTAATAATTTTTATTTTTATTATTATAAATAAAATTTCAAAAAAATTAAGTAATATTAATAGCTAAATTTCATAACCGCATATTTTTTATTTTAACAGTATATTTAATATTTAATAACCAAATGGAGTTAAGCTCCATTGAATGGTTTGATAATACCTTATTAAACCTATTAAAAAAGTTCAATAAGAGCTTACTAAACTAATCACATTTCTTAAAAAGTTAAATTTTTTACATTATTAAGGTTTATTGAAAATATGGATATTGGGGTATTTTTATATTATTAAAATATTAAATTAAAATCAAATTTCACTATTATTTTCTTTTTAACAGTAGAATTTTTTATTTATAATTGGGAACACTAAAATAAGTAAATTTACCGAAGTAGTATAATTATTTGAAAATAATAATAAAATTTAATTTAATAAAAAAATCCTCCATAATTATTGATGCACAGCCAAATATATAATTTTTAATAATACGGTTTTTCGGGGCTCAGGCTCAGGTCCTCTCTATCTCCAACTCCGCTCTTCCCGATAAGGTAGGTACTCCGTACGCTGTACTCGGTCGGTTCACTTCTTTGTTCTTAGGTCGCTGTTTGGCCTACAAGAAAATGTAGGAAAACGGATAATGCGACACAAACTCAAATATATCACAATCAAATCATAGAGAAGACAGACAAATCAGATGCTTCCACTTGATATAATTGTCTATTTTGATACAGTTGACCAATTCTTTAATTATTTAATTAATTATAAATTTATTTTTTAATATTTTCGCTAATTACTATTAGCTATGATAGTATTAGATAAATTTCTAGCTATATTAAATATCAAATTTATGTGATAGAAGTCAAATTTATTATTGATATTAATAAGTTTTAATATATTTTTATTTATGTAAGGATTATAAGTATTGATTATTTTCGTGGATAAAATATTTATCTGTAAATTTATTTTTAGGTTTATTATCAAGTTTATCGAGAAAAACTGAACAAATATTCAAGTTCTAGATATTCGTACTTCAGATATGTCTTTTATAACTACGACACATATGATTGCATTCATGAATTTAATAGCATATTTTCATAAATCTGAAATTATATTTTGTGTTAAAATATTTATTTAAACTTTAATTAATTTATGAAATTATTAATTAAATATTTTTATAATGTGTCTTAATAAATGATTTTTTTATAATATTAAGTTTTTGTTTTTAATGAGCTTTGAAAAATTAAGACCAAAACACATTTAACCCTAATACCATTAAGTATTATTATTATCTATATATATATATATATATTTAGGGTTAGAGTTTAAAAAAGAAAACATAAAGAAAGAAAAAAACCTGACGAAACAAAAAAAAGAGTAGAAAACCTCTTAATTGAATTTACAGAAACAACCAAAGCTGTTGAAGAAAAAGACAGAAATAGTCGAAGTTGCTTATGAAAAAGCTGAAAATAATAAAAGATAATTAAGTTTATATATAGAGTAAAAGGTGAACTTATGTGAAAAAAGAAGGGTGAATATGATGTCTCGGCTTAATATATATTGAAAGGTACGATTAATTCAAAAAGTTAATTAGTATATAAGAAGTAAAAATGATACAAGTAAGAAGTGAAGAAGTTAATTAATATACATGCAATAATGATATATATGCAAGGAAGTAAAACAAAAGAAGGTAAATTAATCTTTATCAATTGAAACACAAACAATTAAATAAATTGATGAATATCAAATTGATATCATATTAGAGGTATTTATTAATAAATTTATTTGATATGTTTTATCTTTATATGACTTCTTTTTATTAGATTTTTACATATTTAGATTAGATAATTTTATGTGTGATTATAATTATTTGATTTGATTATTAAATTTTAATTTTTTTTTTAATTTATGCTTGATCGTTTTGCTCTAAAATTTACTAGTTGATTTGGTTTAAATGAAATTTGTTTTAAATCATCTAGTTAGGATTATTAATTATTAAATCCGCTCTAGAACACACACAGGTACTTGTGTTTTTTGTGCTAACCTTTTTGCAGTTGATTTGTTAACGATTTGATTAGCGAGGAGCTTATTGGAACGTTGGTCTGGAAACCGCTCACGTTAATTTTAGAAACTATGAAAAACAGAGTAGGAATTCGTAAGTAGAGTACATTGAGGCAGTATCCTAGGGAGGGTAACATAAGACCGAGTTTGTACTTGAACATTTTATTTTCATAGTGGAAAGTTAGGTGGTACGATGGACCAGTGGTTTTCCTCTTAGGTCATTGTTGTAGCCTAGGTTGTTTCCACCTAAAAATATTGTGTGTTATAATTTCTGCATTTTACTGTTACACACTATTGCATGTCTGATCACTTTGTTTAGGTTATTAAATTATAAATTGATAAAAAATAAAAATAACCTATTCATCCTCTTCTAAGTTAATAAGGTCCATATCTTATAAACTTTCAATTTATCTCTCTAAAATTTATAAAAAAGGTTTTAATGTCTTTTAAATTTATATTAATAATGTATTTTTCTTTTATATAATTATGATACTAAAATTTTACTAATTTTTTTATAATCCTAGTTATTATTTCTTACATATTATTATTTAAAGATAAACTTTTAAATATCTTATAAAAATATTATTTTATCTTTATAATTTTATTATATTTATTCTCATACATTCTTATGACTAGTTTAATTATATTTATTTTATTATTTATTAGTTTTATAAATATTATAAATATTATAAATAAATATTTAATTATTCAAGATACTTAATTGATTTAGAGTTATAATTATCATACCTGAATTTAATAAGTATATCATGATTTTTCCTTCCATTTTTCGTCGTCTTTTGTTACACCCGATATTCCTTAACTTGCTCAAGCCTTAATACCTTCATACTAATGACAAAGTTTTACATCCGTATATGATATGATGTCCAAATTAGACTTACTATAGAGAACAGGAAAAAAGTGACTACACTCAATTTTATTCATAATATTAATAATTATTATAATTCTAAAAGTCAATTAAGAACCTTGAATAGATCCCCATCCGTTTATAGTTTCTAGATACATAGCTACGGGATGGATAATTTTTAGAGTGAAGTTGTATCCCACTAATGAAAATAAGAGTTCTTTTTATTGGATAAATAATCTCTATTTATAATGATGAAAAATCATTGTTTTACCATTACTTAATAATTCACCTAGATTTCTGCTTTTGACATTTGAATTTAAGCTTTTTATTTTCTTGGTATGATCTACTGATTGAAGATATAGGTTCTATATCTTTGTCATTTTCTACCGATAATCCTTTTGGAAATGTAGACGATGATGCATCTTCACCTTCTCGATCTCTAATGTAGTAAATATGTTTGTACTCCTTCGCTGTTTTCTTGGTGTAAAAACAAAACATCTTAAAATTTGTTTTAAACTTACTGATTTTCTCACCATCTTCTTCAATGATAGCCTTATTACTATGAGAAGTGATTATAACTTTACTAGTAGAGTAACTTACATTGATTTCATAAGAATTATCAATTTTTCTGAGTTCATGATAAATTTGACTTAACTTCTATTCTCTTGGAATACAAAGTTCATCTGTATTGAATTCATTTTCTGAAAGCGCCATTTGTTTTGGAATTTCTTTATTAGTATTAGAAATCCATAATTTGATGAAATGATAGAGACTAACACAATCTTCCTCATTCCAATCCATATCTGAATTGAAATATCAGAGATAGATAGGCTTGTCACATGCTCTAATCTTATTCTTGAAGTTCTTGATAGCCTTCATAAATTTTTTAAGAAAATAATTTAATTCATTTAAAGTAATTATTGGATATAGGTTTTCAATTAAACATGTACAGAAAGCTTTATAAATAAAAATTGGATTAGCTCTTTAAAGAATATTAAATTTACTACCTATAGAGAATTCTTTTTCTATAAAATTTCATATCTTGGATATGTTCTTGAGTAAATTTTCTAGCTAGGTTATAGAGATTCAACCATTGTGATTTTATTAAATTCCTATATTGGTCCTTTTCATCTTCAATAACCAATGTATTCCAAAAGGATGTTTTCCAAAATATTATTGGTGGTCGTATTATTTTTACTCTCTATGTGAGAGACATTTCTCTAAATATTATTTGTAGTCGTACTATTTTTCTAGAATTTTTAGGCTACTTTGTGATGGGTGTTATTATATTATTACAGAGTAATTTTCAACTATATATTTTAGGATTATTAGTTTTGGTACTTTATAGTTGGCATAATTGCCTTTAGTTTTTATTCTATTAGGGAAAGTTCTGTAAATTATTTCACTAAATATGATAATAGCTTTGATTGCTTCATGCGAGTTGTAAATTTTTGGTTTTTGACAATTATAGACCACATAAGTCTTTTTTTTTCCTGATTTTTTAGCCCAATTTAGCTTTTCTTTTTTTCTTTTTGAAGGTGTTACTTTCTTTTACATTATTAGGTTCTTTATTTTCATTTTGAATTTCTTATTTAGAAGCTTTACTTTCCTTATAATGAATCTCTGAGGTGGTGTTGTCTCTTTTGAAGAACATAAAATCGTGCAAGTATACACGGTAACAAGTAATAATATGATAAGTAAAATATCGTTTTTACGGAGATTTGTTACTAGCTTTCGTTAATTACTAAAATTATTTAAACCTAATTTTATCCAAACAATCAATAATTTGATGCAGTTTGACTTAACTAATTTTTTTAACAGTTTGTAAGAAAATTCTAAGATTGGAGTTTCATCAAATTAATCCACTTGAACATTTTATTTTCTCTTGATTTATGTTCTCATATTTTAAGTTGTTAACCAAGAACTCCTAATTTATCCATATATCTCTTCCGAGCTCCATATAAACACATCTCGCTAAAATAATTCACTATACTTCTATGAGAATTAAATTCAACTAGATTTATTAAGTTCTAAGTTCTCAAGAAGTTACACGTACAATAAAGGTATATTCCTATCCCTTATATACATACGTTATTTTATCACGAGCAACACACAAAAATGCCTTTTCCAAGTTTATTTAAGTATCACAGATCAATTAATTAATCTTTCGATAATTAAAAACATTAAACACAAATAAAATAAACAACTTAAAACAGTTCCATAAATCATTCAAAAATAATTAATTCAAGTTTCATAATTTAAGCTACACTGCAATCCTAGAACAAATAAATTAGTTCATAGCAGAAATTAAAATTACAACACAACAATAATAAAGCATTTTAGAGAAATAAAAATTAAAAGAAAATAGAAGAGGAGAAACTCTTTCACGATTTCTCAATGAAAAATAAATTTCTTCCCTTTCTTTCTTCTTCGTTGTCTTCTTTCTCTATATTTTTCCTAAGAAAATACAACATAAAAATGTCAAATAAACATTCTGCGTGTTGTAGAAAACACGTAGAGAGGAAAATAAAAGAAAACTTGAAGAGAGAAAAAAATTTAAAACTCTAGCTACAAAGAAAAACCCAAAACTGAATAATCTCCCATTTTTTTCTCGCGTACAAAATATATCACCCATCTTCCACTATTTTTTTTTATCAAAATACATGTATTGGGGGACAAAAATACATGGGAGAATTAAAATAAACCACATGTGTGAAAATCGTTCTGCGCTTTTATGATTTTTTTCTTTTACGCATGCCACGCGTCATCATTTCATCGGCTACGAGATATAAAGAGCCACGTGGCAGCCTTTGATTGGGTGGAAAGAACAGGCGCATGGAAGTGTGTGACAGCTGGCTTCGACACGTGGTGACACGTTAACAACTGGTAAGTGGGCGCCGTTTTTGCATTTTTATTTTACCAAAGATATGCCACGTGTCATCATGTGATTGGATGGAAGATTGAGGAGACACGTGGCTGCTTATTATTCGGTGAAACGTGAGGGTGCACTCTGCTTCGATGAACCACGTCGCACGGGAGTGTAGGCGAGCTGCTCAGTGCGCGACAGCTGCTTCCACGCATTTTAAATATGGACTGTTCAAGAGATCCAACGGTCAGTGATCACCTCGGGAGAAAATCTGCGCAGCCGACACGTGGGTCCCACCCTGCACGGCAGGTGGGCCCCACGTGTGCCGAGCCGCGTGCTTCAAGAGTTTTGGGTGTACTCGCCTTTGTCGCGTATGGATTGCACGCGCCTAATCTTGACCGTTGATTGGATGATCGAACAGTGTATGTTGGGCATTGTGAATGTTGCGAGTGGCTCTTCTCCTGCGCAGAAATTTAAACTTTTATTAATTGTATTTTGACCCACAAATTTAATTCAAATTAATTTCTAATCTTTTGATATTTGCAATTTCACCCATTTTAATTTCAAATTTAAATTGTAAGCTTTTTATAATTGCAATTAAGTCCCCTTTTTTTTTATTAAAATTTATTAATTTACTTGAAAATATGTTTATTTAAAACTAATACTAAATATTAATTTAATTAATTAAAAATTAACTAAAAATATAAAGAACTAGCAATTATAATTAATAAAATAGACGGAAATCACTATATAAAATACAGTTATCACATCCCCAAACTTAAGTTTTTGCTAATCGTCGAGCAAAAGAAAAGAAATAAAACAAATATAAATACATTTAAAATAGTAATTTTCAAAATATTTCTTTAGTCATTTCAAATAACATAACTCAATGAAATCAAAGAATTCTATCTAAGTATCAAAATCAATTTAAAAATATATTACATTTTCACAATGAATTTTAGGGTGTGTGTGAAATCTTTTCATATTTCATCACATGCAATCCGGATCAGTTTATGCAAATATAAAATCAAACAGATTTTAATGAAATCACAAATCTCATAAGTTTATTTTTCATTTCTCTCTCCACTAATGTAGAAAAACACAACCAAAAATCAATAGGACTTTATTAAGTTTGTAATGTATGGCTTAGGTTAAGGTAGGATAAAGGATAATATTTAGCTCAATTTTTCCTAAACACATCATTTTAGGATTGAAACAAGAGATCTTCTATCATCAAAATAAACACTTCCCAATTTAGGATTTAACATCACATACAATAACCATTTTTTTCTTTCTTTTTTCAGTATCCTTTTTTTTCTGATATATCTTTAAATATTTACTAACAATTGTCACATGTTAGTGAGATAAGAAAAATAGATATATCTGCACACACACACACACACACAGACACACACACACACACACACATATATATATATATATATTTAAGTAGGCTTTTGAAATGAGATAAAAATATACATATATAAACTTTGAAGCTCAAAAAGGGTATAATATGGATAAAACATGTGAAGGTAGATAGAAAGGCTCAAACGATCAAAAGATGGCCTAAATCCTTTTCTTAGTTAAATGTTATCTATAATTTCGCCTCGAGAGAAAATCAAACAAATTCTAAGAACTGTGACACCACAAATATCAATCGAATTCCATACTCACATAAACATTTTCTAAATTACCATAGCAACTCAAAAATCAAGACTAGTGCTCATAAATATTTAATCTTTTAAACAAACAAAGCTAGACAAGCAACAATATCAAACAATATTTCAAATAAGTTTAATCTCAACACCCCCAAACTTAATATGCATATTGTCCCCAATGTGTGCAAATTAAAGAACAAAGGAGATGTGGTAAAAGAAACTTCCCTGAATGGTGAGTTGGCTTGTGAGATTGAAATAAAAAAAAAATCGTGCAAGTATACACGGTCACAAGTAATAATATGATAAGTAAAATATCGTTCCCACGGAGATTTTTTACTAACTTTTGTTAATTACAAAAATTATTTAAACCTGATTTTATCCAAACAATAAATAATTTGATGTAGTTTGACTTAGCTAATTGTTTTAACAGTTTGTAAGAAAATTCTAGGATTGCACTTTCACCAAATTAATCCACTTGAACATTTTATTTTCTCTTGATTTATGTTCTCATATTTTAAGTTTTTAACCAAGAACTCCTAATTTATCCATATATCTCTTCCGAGCTCCATATAAACACATCTCGCTAAAATAATTCACTATATTCCTATGAGAATTAAATTCAACCAGATTTATTAAGTTCTAAGTTCTCAAGAAGTTACACATACAATAAAGGTATATTCTTATCCCTTATATACATACGTTATTTTATCACGAGCAACACATAAAAATGCATTTTCCAAGTTTATTTAAGTGTCACAGATCAATTAATTAATCTTCCGATAATTAAAAGCATTAAACACAGATAAAATAAACAACTTAAAACAGTTCCATAAATCATTCAAAAATAATTAATTCAAGTTTCATAATTTAAGCTACACTTCAATCCTAGAACAAATAAATTAGTTCATAGCAGAAATTAAAATTACAACACAACAATAATAAAGTATTTCAGAGAAATAAAAATGAAAAGAAAATAGAAGAGGAGAAACACTTTCACGATTCCTCAATGAAAAATAAATTTCTTCCCTTTCCTTCATCTTCGTTGTCTTCTTTCTCTATATTTTTCCTAAGAAAATACAACATAAAAATGTCAAATAAACATTCTGCGTGTTGATATAAGTTTAGAAAATTATTTCCTATTAATAAATCAATTCCTGTTTCTTGTTGATATGTGGTAGGAATATAAATTTTTTCTCCTTTTATCATTTTATTTATATCCTTTAAGACTTAAGATTTATTATAGTATTGTTATCAATTATAATAATTAAATATTTTGGTGATTGTTTCAAGTGGGCTTCTGGGAATACATATTTACTAGTTGTACACATATTAGCTATACACGTACTAGCTATTGTATCTACATATGCATGTAGATGGTAACTTATATAATTTTTAAATTTCAATCCTACCTTAATATAAGTATTGTTTGGATTTGTAATACTATACAAATCATTCATCTTTTGATGAAGAGTATTCATATTCTGAGTCAGTTATTTCTTCCTTAATTTTCTAATAGATAAATACTGCAAGTATTATCTATATCTGATTTCTTTATTGGTCCTAACTCCATCTTAAAATCTTCTTCTAAGATTTTTACTTTCTATATAAATTTCTTTTTAAAATCTTTTTTATTTTATGTTTAGGCATTCATTAGCATAATATCCTTTCTCATTACAGATCTAACATCTGCAATTTGTTTTTCTGATGGGCAATAATTTTTGTTTTATAGTGGCTTATACCGTTTTCTCCTAAAATATTTTTTTTATAAGGTTCTTTGTTATACCTTCTATTATATTTTTGAAAATTTTGCTTTCTAAATTTATATCTTTAAATTTTTTTGTATGTTTTTATATTTTTTATACTTTTTTTTGTAAAATTGTTTGTTACATCCATATTTTTTTGTCATCCTAAAATTTCTTGTTTAACAACAAATTTTATTATTTCCTTTTATTTGTGTATATTCCTATATTTCATGACACTTAATGATTAGCTAATTTTTAAGAATTCTTTTTCTTCCTTCTAAGGTGTCTGATATAGTTTTCTAATTTTTTTATTCCATCATTAGGTTATAGTTTTATATAATTGCATGTAATTTAAAAAAAAAATTCTTTTAAGTTTCTTGCACAGAGGGTGGTAACTTATTATAATTCATTTTATATTCACAAATAAATGAATCTATATAGCATATTTCATATATTTTCATATTTATTAAATGACATTTGGCTTCTCTAATACGTTTCTTATATATTTAATTTACAGTAGTATCTAAGTAGTCCTTACCTGTGGGAGCATTCCTATGTATTTGTAAATATTGTTATTATGTTAATTTGTAAACCTAATTTTAACATTTTTTGTTATTTTATAAGCTACTAAGACTCTACAAGTTGAAGAGTTTGACTATGTGGTTGGTGAAGTTTATATAATTACACTCATACAACTAGACAATTCATCCAAGGATTTTTTTCCTATCTCTTATATAATCTAAATTTAAAAGATCATATTTATAATTTTCATAAAGTTTGAATTTTGGTAGGATACTACCTTTAATTCTTTAATGTAATTCTTCTTACATTTTGAGTTGTTGTTTTCTCCTACAAGGAATGTCAAGTTCTTCTAGCCTTTGCCTAATTCTTTATTCTCTATATGGGTCAAGTGTTTCTTCTTGATAAGGAAATAGTAAAAAAAATTATTTCATATGATTTTTGTGGATCATATTTTTTGATTCAGATTAGTTTTACTGATTTTTGTCATTTTATCTTCTTTTTTGTTTGCCCAAAGTTTTTCATCATAATATCTTCCAAGTTTTTCATCTGTTAGGAGTTAAAAAATTAACTAATTTTTGTATGTCCATATTTTCAGGGATCATAAACTATTCTTCTAATTCTTTTCTATATTTTATTAAATTGGGATTATAGCTTATTCTTTATCTTTGTGTTCATTATTTCTTTCCTCATTCCTAGGTATCAATATCTCTCATCTCCTAGGTATTTATTGTTTTCATCCTACAAATGGATCAAACTTATAACTTATAATTTCATCATTTCTAGTTATATTATTTTTATTCTTTCTTACATCTATAAATTCCTTATGCATATCTTTTTGTAACAATTTTTTCTTATTTCACTTGAGAGTTTATTTTGTGTTTCATTTATGTCTTGTAAGGACTTGATATTTAATTTTTGTACAATATCAATTTTTATGCCAAAAGAATTAAAACTTTCATTATTGTTATTTGATTTTTTGATATGCTTACTAGGCTTCCATTAGAATCTAATTGTACATCTTGTAGTTTATTTTTGAACATTATTGGGATAATAATGGTGTTATTTTCTTCGTAGTATTACTTAATGTATTAATACTTTTCTTATTTTAGATCTGTCATCTCACTTTTTTTGTTATAGGCTTCTCTTTCCAAATGTATAAATGTAAACCTTGATACATTATTATTCTTGCTACATTATTTTTTCATGGTATGAAAGATTTTTTTTTAATATCTAAGTTCTATTCTTCTAGTATTTCAAAGTCTATCAATATATCTAATTTTATTATTTATCCAATTTCTTGAAATTTTTTATTTATTTCTATGAAATTATTTTATCTATATATTGAAGTATTATGGTTGTTAATGAATATCCAAATATATAGTATACTAAAAATATATGATTTTTTTTCTTTCATTAAATCTCATTTTTCAAATTCATAGGCTGAACTTAACACTTGGTATAAGTTATTATCATTAATATTAATAGTGAACATAGTATATGTCATGAATTTTAATTTTTGATATATTAGGTTTCTATGGATCATTCATAATTAAATACTTTTTCTATTTATTATTCTATTATCTAGCAGTACTAATTTTATTACTGTATCAATTCATTTTTAAAAACATGTTTTTATTAATATTTGGATTCGTCATAAATGGATATATCCGATTTTTCTTTCTCCATTTGAGGGATTTAATATTTTATTCATAATAATTTCTTTGTAAATTAATGATATATTATACATTCTTTTTGTATTTGTAATATTAATATTGATTTCTTTATTAGTTATTTCATAACAAATTATATATTTCTTGAAAATATTTTTTTATTCTTAATAATGATGAATCTTGAAATCCATTTCATTCTTTAAGATTTAATCTTACCTTTTGTATTTTTTCAAAAAATATTTACTAATTACAATTTATTGTGAGACATATATTGAGATTTCTTGTATTTTTATTTCCATTATTTCTTGATTTTTTATTATTTTTACAATTTTTATGTATAAAATATTACTGTTTAATTTTATTAACTTTAACTTCTATTAGGTTTGGAGATATTTGTGATATTTTTAAAACCTTGAGAATATTTGTGATATGACTTCAAAACTTAGGGGTATTTTTGATAACTATATGTGATAGAAGAATAAATAGATTAAAAGAAGTTTGAAGTATTCTCACTTTTTTTTTTATATTTTACATAAATTGCTCTATTTTTATGGAATAATAATAATATTTTAAGTTTTAATGTAATATCACAAATAGCGCTAAAATTTTAAAAATGTCATTAATACCTTCCAACTTAACTTTAGTTATAGTTTAAAAAAATGAATAGTAATCTTTTATACATAAAAATGACAAAAATATTAGAAAATCAAGAAATAGTATAAATACATCACATGGCATCCTATGATTTTTCATCATGGGATGAATTTAAAGATTCATCATTCTTAAAAATAAGAAAAATATTTATGAAGAAAGTTATACTTTATTATTAAATAATTTATCAAAAATGAGTATAAATATTATAGACGCAAAAAGTATGTATAATATAACGTTAATTTACAAATAAACCATTATAGATAATTTATCAAAAATATTTAGAAGAATAAAATAAAAAAATGGATACATTCATTAGAAGTAATTCAAATATTAAAAAACACGTTTTAGATAAAGAATTGATACGCTAATAAAACTAGTATTGTTAGATAATAGAATTATAAATAAGAAAGATACTTTATTACGAATGATTCATAAGAATCGAAGATACTAGAAATTAAAATTCAAGGAGACTATAGGTTTACTATTAATACTAATGATAAGAACTTAAACTAAGTATTAAGTTTATCTTATGAATTTGAAAGATGAGATTTAATGAAAGAAGAAAATAATCTATTTTTAATATACTATATTGTAGGATATTTATTAATAAACAATCATAATAGTTTAATACATGGACAAAATGAATTCATAGAAATAGATAAAAAATTTGAAAAAATTGGGCAAATAATAAAGCCAAAATTATTAACAAACTTTGAAATACTAGAAAAAGAAACTTAGATGTTAAAGAAAAAAAATTGTGTAGCAGGAAAAAGTAATGTATCAAGATTTATGTTGATAGATTCTGAAGAAGAAACGTCTAACAAAGAAAGAGAGGATACATAACTAAAACAACATGTTAAACAAATGAAAGAATTAGTCCATGACATAATATTAGGAAAAAAAATGATACCACTATATATAAAATTAGATTGCAATGAAAGCCTAATAAGTATATCAAAAAACCAAATAGCAATAATGAAAGCTTTAATTCTTTTAGCATAAGAAATTGATATAGCACAATAATCAAACATAAAGTCCTTACAAGCTATAAATCAAACACAAAAATGACTCTAAAAAGAAATAAGATAATATAATTCTAATAAGAGATTATAATAAAATAAACATGAGGAATTTATAGACTTAAGAAGATATGTAAATAACATACCTAGAGATAATGAAATTATATGTTATAAGTTTGATTCATTTGTAAGATTAAAAGAAGAACCATATAGGATATCAGATGCTTTGATATTTAGGAATGAGAAAAGAAAGAATTAGAAAAAACTCAGAAAAAAAGAAAAAAACTATAATCTCAATGTAATGGAATATAAGAATAAATTAGATGAACAATTTATGTACCTTGAGAATAAACATAGAAAAAATTAGTTAGTCTATTAATTCTAACATATAAAAAATTAGGAAGACATTATGATGAAAAACTTGTATAAAATACGATCCAAAAAATCATATAAAACATATTTCATTACCAATTCCTCATCAAGAAGGAACATCTGATCCACATAGGAAAGAAAGAAATGGATAAAGGCTAAAACAACCTACCCTTCTTTATAGAAGAGAACAATAATCCAAAATGGAAGAAGGGTTATATTGGAACTAAAGGTAACATCTAACCCGAATTCAAACTTCTTGAAAATTCTAGATCAAATTATTTAGATTTATATTGTATAAGAGAAAAGAAAAAAAAGCCTTTAACAAATGGTCTAGAGGTATGAGTGTAATCATACAAACTTCTCTAACCACATAATCAAACCCTTCAACTTAATAACTAAGAAAATTACAAAAAATGTTAAAATTTGGTTTACAAATTTAACATAACAACAACATTTACAAATGCAATGTAATGATTTCATAGGTAGGCAGTACTTAGTTATTGTAGTAAATAAAATATACAAGAAATTTATTGTAGAATAGAAATGTAGACATATTACTAAATCTAGTGAAAATGAAATTGAGAAAGCCAAATGGTATTTAACAAATATGGAAATATGTGATATGTGTCATATATATTCCTTTATTTACAAATACAAAATGTATGTCACAAGTTACCATCATCTATGCAAGAAACTTATAGGAAAATATTTTTCCATAAATTACCTGAAATATTACATAAAACTATAATAGGAGGATGAAATAAAAGAAATAGGAAAACTATACTAATCATATTAAGAAAAAAAATTAGAACTCTTAAAAATTGGATAATCATTAGATATCAAGAAAAACAAGAATATATAAATAAGAGGAAACAATAAAATCTATTGTGAAACAAAAAAATTTTGGATGCCAAAAAAATATGGATGTATAATATAATTTTACAAACAAAAGTATAAAAAATATAAAAAAATCAAAAAATTAAAAGATATAAATTTAGAAAGTAGGAGTTTTAAAAATATAATAATAGGTATAACAAAAAATCGTATAAAAAAATATAGATTCCTTTATTTTTCTTTAGTTCTCTCACCTACAAATACCTCATTTCCTTTCTCATACTCTTCATTCCTCAATCAACACAAGTCTGATTCTTCTTTAAGTTTTTAGTTTCAATTTTCTTTAGCTACTTAAGATTTAGTTTATCTACAATTTCTATGTATTAGTTTTTAATCTAATAAATAAAAACAGTAAAAACATATCTGTTTGGAGATTTTTTAAATATAGATTGGTATTAAAGTTCTATATTTTGAAAGATATGCTTGAGGTATAAAGTTTAAATGTATTCTTTATTTTAGAATTAATTTATGTATCTTTCTAAATACTATATTTAATTTATTGATCATTTGTTAAATCTAAATATGCTTAGCTGAAAATACTATGTGATATTATTTATGTTGTTATGCTTGTGAAATATTAACTTAGGTAAATATTTTTATAAATAAATTGATTTTTATTTCTTCATTCAAGACTTATACAAAGTTTGTTAGGGAAAAATATATTGAAGACATTTTTCAAAGTAAATTTTAAATATGAAAGTTATATTTAAGATTTTATTATCTAGATCTATTTTAAAATATGCATTCTATTTCAAAGATTTTTATAAGATTTATTATCAAAAAATATATTGACATTATTCATAATAAATTTAAAATATGAAAGTTAGTTCTGAGATACATCAATCTTAAATTCAATTTTGACCCCTTGAATGAGAGTTTAAATTATGTGCTGAGTCTAAATTAGTGATTTAGATGGTATGATATTTTTTTTATAAACAAATCATAATTTAATATTAATCAATTTATAGGCTCCGCCTATGGATATTAATTGGTTTTTATTTACAAATAATTTGGGTCTCATCTAAAGATATTTTCATACAAAAAAGAAAAAAATAAATAATATTAAATTATATTTTTAATAATCTAATTAATATGAGTATGTATAATTGAATAACTAATATATTTTATAAATTTTTCATTGAGTGTTAAATGTTTGTTTTTCTAATATTTGTTAAATCAATTTATCTTTAATTTTATATCAATATAATAGATTTTTTGAAAACCTAAACAATTATGACAGAATGTTTAGATTTATTTTTTGTTTTTAAGAATTTTGTTAAATTATTTAAGAACCATATAGTTTCACTTTAGACCAACCTTAGAAGTATGCTTATTACTTTTTATAAAGTAATTAAAGTGTTTTGTGTACTTGTAAGCTATTTATCAAATATAAAATTTGTTTATCATTTCCTGAAGCAACCAAAGTTATTATCGAACTTAGTGGAATTACTCATAGAGTTTTCACTATTAGAATGGAAGCTGAAAGTAGTTATGTCAATTATAGAGTATCAAAACAATTAACTACAAAATATATAGTTAGAAATCACTATGCATCATTTTATGTAATTTTCTTTTATTTCTTTTATTTATTTTGTTTATTTTAGTTTAATTGAATGTGAATAATTTTAGAATTGTTAAAACTAAAAATATTTGTTGAGATAATAGAAGTTCACATCGATTTGTATGTGTGGATTTTAATGATGAACATGATGGATGCACCTGCATTTCTCGATCACTCCTTGCACATTCTCATGAAATAGGCAATTTTTCTTCTCTTTTTTTCTTTATCTTTAATTTACAATTATTACATTAAGAACAATATAATTTCTAGGTTGGGATGGTGAAAAATTACCATGCATAATTTCAAAAAATTTAACAATTAAAAAAAAAAAATTATGTTCACATTTTCATTTTTAATGTGTTTGATTTGTGTGATTTAGGAATTTTTAGAGTTTTAGAATTAGTTTTAAAAACTTTTCTCACCAAAATGTTTTAGTAAATAGTTAAATCTTTTGCACTGTTAGATTAATTTTTGAAAACATATCATGGAGTATATGACAATTAGTTAGTTTTTGTCATGACTATTATTTCTTGATAAGATGTGAAAATTATATTAAACCCAAAATTGGTATTTAGGAATCAAATAGTAAAAATTACTCTTGTGGGATAATTTGAGCGTGATTTACTTTATTTTGTGTAGAATATATTTTTTTTCTACTCTAAACACATTTCTTATTTCTTAAATTTTTTAGATGATCTCTATAGGTATTATTATTAAATATATGAATTTTTTTTCTCATCTTAATAGAGTGTCGTATATATATATTTATTATTTTTGCTTAGATTAAATTATTTAAGTAGAAATTGATAGTATATGCATGCCTTTATCTCATTCATGCATGACTTTTACCAAAAAAAAAACATATGTGGGGTTACTTAAACCAAAATCAAACAGAAAATGTACAAAATTAACCAATTACCAAAATCCTACAAAAATATACAATCTGTGCATGAGTTTACTCTCTAAAAAATATATATATTTAAAATCTCTTAAAAAAATTAAAAAAATAGAGAGATAGAATATATAATATAATCTACGATAGCCTACAAAGTTGAAAGTAAAGGCTATATAGGAAATAATTCCCTAAAAAGTCATTGCACTTTCTTCATTTGTAAAAGATATATATCTTGAAATTTTTTCTTAATAAGTTTTATTGATGCATGTAAATAATTTTTATATATGATATCTTTATAATTTATACATTTGATTCATTTCATAAGATCAATGTTAAAATAACACTTTGAGCTTTTCTTCTTTATACATATACGAACATATTAGTTCATTTATATAAATAAACTCTTTCGCATATAAATTAGTATGAGTGTTTGAACCTATAGGGTTTATAGTTTTTGAGAGAATTAACTTGTAAGGAATATAGTCGAAATGAATTTGGATTCTTGACACTAAATTTGGGTGAAATTAAATTGATACATTTTTTATATGAAATAGGAAAATGATTTTCAACTAATTATTATAATAAATCATGACTATTTAAGAAGATGAAAATAACTTATGCTTTAGATTTTAATTATGATCTTAAAGGAGATTAAAAATGTATGAGACATTTTTATATTCTGTTTCATTTTGTTTTCTTTATTCTTAAGTTAATTTTTGATTTTTTTTGTAATTTTAGTTTTTGAGTTGTTATTATTTTTTTTTGTTTATTTTGTTCCTTCTTTTAATTTTTACATTTAGTTTAATGTTTGTGTGTTTCATTACTAAAAATCCTCATGAGACTCAAACTTGTCCCCTAGGGCAACCTAAGGGTATAAAGACTTGTTGCATACAGTAAATGTAACCTTGTCAATCCACGGAAGTGATTTATAACAGTTTAATTTTTAGTTTTTATCGCTTCTCTTTCTAAGGGACTAGCAAAAAGCTGAGTGGGGGTTGTGATGAGTGCTTAAAAAGAACTAAAATTTTCATGATTTAATGTACTTTAATTGATTAAAAATATTTTTATTTATATAATTTTATAATATTTTTATAAAAAAATTTCTTTTTAGAATAACTGGTATTTTTATTGTTCTTCATGTATTTTTACTTCAAAAATAAATTAAAGACTAAAAGAATAATACTAGAGGCAATACATCACAAATATGTTGAGAAAAAAATGAGGAAAAGTAAAAAAATGGAAAAATAGACAAAATTGCCTTTAGTCGCGTGTAGCCCCGCCCATCACGTCGAATTCTTGTGTGCACCACTACCTGCGTCAACACCCATCCATTCTGCATCAACGTCTACATCATCATTCGTCCATTATGCACTTTTAGCCATTTTTTTAATCTTTTTTTTCACTTTTTTTCCATCATGTTCCTCACCTATAAATACTCTATTTTCTCCATTATAAAAACACACAAGAAACAATTTTCTTAGCTCTTTCTTGCTCTACCTTTTTCTCTCTAGAAAGCTTTCTTATTTTTCTTTTAGTTTTTAGTTTTAAAGTTCTTCTCTTTTTGAGAAAAAAATAGTTATGTTTTTGTAAATTTCTAGCTTTTGATTGAATAAACTGAAATGAAAATCATTTTGGAGGTTTTCTAGCAACAAAATTAGCATCAAAATGAATTGATTTTATTTTTATTCAAGATTTTATATTAAAAATGTTATAGAGAAATATTTTATTTTTTATTACAAACATAAATCTAAAAAATTAAATTTTAAGTTTTAATTATATGATGTGATTTAGAATAGTGCTCTTTTATTTGTTGCTACAATCACCCTGTAGTTAGAGTGAAACTTTATTTCCAAAGTTTTGTTGCTAAAAATAGTTATGTTTTTGTAAATTTCTAGCTTTTGATTGAATAAACTGAAATGCAAATTATTTTGGAGGTTTTCTAGCAACAAAATTAGCTTCAAAATGAATTGATTTTGTTTTTATTCAAGATTTTATATTAAAAATGTTATAGAGAAATATTTTATTTTTTATTACAAATATAAATCTAAAAATTAAATTTTAAGTTTTAATTATATGATGTGATTTAGAATAGTGCTCTTTTATTTGTTGCTACAATCACCCTGTAGTTAGAGTGAAACTTTATTTCCAAAGTTTTTATACCTGGCGATTGTACCAACAAATAAAAAAAACATTATTCTAAATGAGACTGGATAATATATTAAACTTTAAAATCTAATTTTCATAATTATGTTTGGAATGAAAAATAATTTTTTTCTTTCTAACATCCTTAATATAAAATCTTGAATAAAAACAAAATCAGTTCATTTTATAGACATGTTTACTTATTTAATATTTCGCAAGCATAACAACATTATTATTATATCATTTTTATAAACAGTTAGTCATATTAAATTTAATCATAGACAAATTAAATATAACATATAAGAATAAAATATAAAAAATAACTGTAAAAACTTACAATATATTGATGCTAATTCTGTTGCTAGAAAACCTCCAAATGTATTTACATTTCCATTTATTATCAAAATATAGAAATTTACAAAAACATAGCTAATTCTTCTCAAAAATAGGAGAACTTTAAAACTAAAAACTAAAAAAAAACTAAGAAAGCTTTTTAGAGAGAGAAATCTAGAGAAAGAAAGAGCTATATTGTTTCTTGGTGTGTTTTTTATAATGGGGGAGATGGGGTATTTATGGGTGGGGAAAAGGGTAAAAAAGTATGAAAACTGATAAAAAAATGGCTTAAAACGCATAATGGATGAATGCTGACGCAAGCATTGACGTAAAATGGGTGGGCACTGATGTAGAATGGACGAGCGCTGATGTAGGGGTTGACGTAGGCAGTGGCGCGTGTAGGAATTTGGCGTGATGCGTGCGGGTGGCTGCACACAAACTTTGGCATTGTGCGGGTGGTTGTGTACAAACTTCGGCTTTGTGCAAGCGACTGGGCTGGACGCACATACAAGTAAGTGTAGTTTTGTTCATTTTTTCATTTTTTTTTACTTTTTTTTCTAAACATATTTGTGATGTATTGCCTCTAGTATTATTCTTTAAGTCTTTAATTTTTTGAAGTGAAAATAACTGAAAAAATAAAAAATATATATGATTCCGAAAAGATAAATTTTTATAAAAATATGATAAAATTATATAAATATAATTTTTTTAATCAATTAAAATACATTATATCATAGTAATTTTAATCATTTTTAAATACTCATCAATGATATTATCATAGTTAATACTGTTATTGTCACAATAATATATACTGATAATAACTTTATATAATAATAGTAACGTTAAGATGCAATTCATGATATGGATAAAATAAACATTTTATACATTTATATTATGATAATAATAAAAATACTTGTGACAATATTATTATGAACTTATATATGTTTATATTTTTTCACCTAAAATCATGACAAGAAATTTTTTTTGTTGTGTTTGCTAAAGCATAAACATGAAAGTACCCTTATCATCACTTATGCTATATGTGTAATTGAATTTGAACATTATTACCATCCTAATATCTAGATTGAAGATAGTAACAATTTAGCAAAGTTAAGTTTTATGCACAAACTATCACAAAGCTTAATAGGTTCTCAGCACGAGGAATATTTCCTCTCTTGGCCAAATTGACCACAAGCTCCAAATTGTTTAGTTGAAATTTACCGTATTACACTTCAAAATTTTTAAATCAACTGAATTATGAAATATCATTGAACTTAAGCATTTTGGTTTCATTCACGAACCTGGCCACTACCAAAAGGCACAATCTTCTACTCATTTACCTTAGCCAACAATACTTGGCCCCATCTATTGATTGCATAAAAACCTCTCCACTAATGTAGCCTTTACAGTCAAAATATTGGATTTGGACTAATTCTATTTCTATATATAACCTGCATTAGCCATCTTCAAATCATAAACAAATAGTAGGCCAAGCTCCGTGATTACTTAAATTAAACTGTGCTTATGGGATATCAATTGTTTGACCATCTTTTTCCTACCCATGTTAAACTTTGTTAGTATAACTGCATCGCATTGATGATAATCAGTATAAATCTCTAAATTATGATATGTAAAAAGTGTAAAACTATCTATTCATGCTTGACAATTCTTAGGATTTGAGTCGTTTATGCTAAAGATTAATTTGGTCATTTGTAGCATTCTTATGCACGTAAAAAAAAAATTCTTTCTTGCAAAATCAAATTGTAATAGCATTTAATAAACACTTTACAAAAGGTGATGCATTTTACCAAAATAAATTAATAAATAAATCTATAGAAACATTCATCTAAAACGAATATTATATTTACTCATAATAAACTTCTTTTTATCAAGAGTTTCTTCATCATCATAATATCATATAACAAGTAAAATACCAAAAGGAAACAAAAATATAGTTAAAAATGTATTTGTAAGGTAGGCATGCTCTTTACAACGTAAGGAATCCTAGCAAAACTAACGAACATAACAGTAGAACAAGAAAACCCATACAAAAAAGAGCAATGCATATGACAACCAAGTGAGAATTAATTACCATAAAAGTATTAAAAAATATTAATTTCCCCTAAAAAACGTAGTAATCGAGGCAAAATAAAAATTCAAATATTTTTTCCTTTCTTATTGAAAATTTGACAAAAGGTACTTAAATAAGATATTTAAAAGTGAAATGATAAAAGTTAATTAATATATGTATATAACATACTACTATGAATAAGAAAAATGTCCAAAAAAATCATAAATACAATTGAAGTGAAGAAAAAAAACACATTTAAACAAATATTATATTAGATATGTTAAGGGTTTTTTTTAAACGAACCATTTAGTGTGAGTCTCAAAGTAATCTGTATCTCCTTACCTGGTAATGTACTAGGTGTTGGATTCTATATTATGGTTTGTTATATATTGTATAATTGCATGTTGTGAAAGTAAAATTATCATTTATCGAATATGTTTTCACATATGAGGTCTTTAAAAGATTGGAAATCCTTTATAGCTTTTCAGTACGTATGACTGTCGTGCATGTGTGTGATGTTTTCTATGTTTATGCATGATGCTAGCCTAGACAGGAGCCGATGTGGCACACTGTTAATAGTGTGTTTACTGTAGTTTCTTTTTTCTAACTGTAGATTGTTTTTGTCATGTATTGAATTCAGATTATTGTTTTGTACTTTCACCGTGTTAATAGTTTAATTTACTTTGTAAGGTATGCTGATGATAACAAAACCAATAGCAATATCGATCTTGTAGATACTTTGGTTTTATATTTGTAAAATTTTCGCAAGTGCACAAATCATTTTATAGAAAATGACAAGTATACTTCCAAGGTTGATATAAGGAAGGAATATTTGTGGTTTTTAATTTATTATCCAAACTTATAAAAACAAAATTAAAACCTAAACAACCTTTCACGATATTTTGATTTTTTGTGTTTACTAATCTAATAACATAAAAACAATAAACATAGATATGGATTCAATAAATAATCATGCAAATTTATATCATTCATAACAGTTGAGTATTTATGAATATAATAATTAAGTTAATTATGTTTGCTTATATTATTTAGATTATTAAAGATATAAATTGATATTTATTGATTTTTTCCATTTTATATAAATACCACCTTTGGTGGGATTAGATATTCTTTGCTAATTAAACAAATCAATTAACATTGAGATCGATAATTAATTTGGTTAATTAAATTAATTTCTTTTATCTAAGAGATTGAAAATAAACCATTTAAATGTCACATTTGGTAGGGTTAGACATTTTAAACTTTATTCAAGGTATCCAATTAAACCTAAGAATTTAATTATCTGAGTACTAACTTTCAAGTTTTAAAACCATTATTGAAAATATATCGTCAATACATTTTCAAATAATAGTTATTATAAAAAAAATTGAAATAGTATTTTTTTCTAACTGTCGGGCGATTGTAACAACAAATAAAAGATCACTACTTTAAATCTGACCAGATAATTAAACCTTAAAATCTAATTTTTAGATTTAAGTTTGTAATGAAAAATAGTATATTTATCTCTAACATCCTTAATATAAAATATTGAATAAAAACAAAATGATTTTATTTTATATAAATGTTTTACCTATTTAATATTTCGCAATCATAACAACATTATTATTATATCATATTTGCAAACAGACAACTAGGTTAAATTTAATCACAGATAAATTAAATACAACATATAAAAATAAAACATAAAAATAACTGTAAAGAATTGATTTAAAATTATACCTCAAAAGAATCATTACCAAACTTTAATGCTAGTTCCGTTTCTGGAAAACCTTTAAACATATTTGCATTTCTGTTTGTTGAATAAAAAACTAAAACTTTACAAAAACATAATTAGTTCTTCTCAAAAAGAGAAGAACTTTAAAATTAAAAAACTAAGAAAACTTTCTAGAGAGAGAAAGCTAGAGAGAAAATGTGTGATTTTTGGGATTTGAAAGATGATTTTTACAATGACAGAGATGATCCTTTTATAGATGAAGAAAAGGCTAAAAAAGTGAAAACATATCTTGAAAATGGGTGTTGGATGAATTTTGGAAAGATTGGCATGAGTGTGGTTGGTGTTGGCATATGGGCGTAGACAAGGGTGTGGGTCTTGGCGTGGTACGCACGGGACAAGGTTGAGCATGTGCGTGACTGCACGCATGGACCGAAATATTAGGGCATTTTTGTCAACATATTTGTGATGTATTGTTTCCAATATTTTTTTTGAGTCTTTAAATTATTTTTGAAAGCAAATATCTTAAAAATAATAAAAATACTCCTGATTCCAAAAAGATAAATTTATATAAAAATATGATAAAATCATACAAATATAAATCTATTTAATAAATTAAAATACATTAAATCATGATAATTTTATTGCTTTTAAGCACTCATCACATGCTTGGCTGAATTGATAAAGTGTTTATAAAAAGATTCCTTGGTTATGATGACTCTATGAAAGTAGAGACATCAATGAACTTTTTTACTCAATATTTTCAAGTTTTCTTCAATAAGTAGTATTTTTTGGATTAAAGATATTAAAATATAAACTTTCAAATGAAAAGATATGAAAATACAATTTTCAAATTTTTTTGTATTTTTATAGATTTTTTATGAATTTTTAAAGCAAGTTTCCATGTGAATGCCACGTAAGTAGTAGAGTTGACGGAACAAGCCATATGAACCACACACAAGTAAAGAAGGTCAATCATGCAACACCGAGTGTTCATAGTGATGTAGTGTCATGCCATATGTCACCACGATATTCATTTTGAGTTCGTCGCTATATCAATGCACTAACCATGAGTAATAACCTAATTCATCTATTTTTTTCACCCGAGTGCTACGCCATCCATAACCATAAATCATATTCTAACATGTGGTGATGACTCAACATGTGTTAATCGAGAACAGTCATATACCACACGTCATGCTTTGAATCACCCCAGAAATCCCTCTTGCCACATTTTGCTCTTCTATTGGCTAATGCTATTAATTTTTCTTTTTTCATTTCAACTGTTAATATGAAGCTGATATGATGGTCTTGATTCCACCTAAGCTATATTTAGCCCCTTATTTACCCCATCAACCCTAATGAGTCAAAATAAAAAAAAGTTATCAATTTTTGGAGCCAAGAAAAGGGAAAAACATAGAAAATTTTAAAAGGAGATACAATTTTGGTAGAGATTGAAGAGGAGATTGGTATTATAATTCAAGAGATTGATTGTATTTTTTCTTCTTCTCCTTTCTTCAACATTTTTATATCTTTCTTTTTGAAAAATATGAGCTTTATGAAAAAACTTATGTCTAGTTAATTTATTAATCTAGGGATCTTATGAACTTATTTTCACTATGTGATAATATAAATTTTACCCCAATTATGATTTCAATATAATTATATTATTTAATTATATTTTTATGCTATGAATTGTTTGGTCAACATTTGATCTATAGAGCCAATTATATAGATTTGAGAGAATTATTTAATTGTTTGTCTTAATTAAATAACATGCATAGTTTCTAGGCATAGATATATGATTCTTATATATATGATTCATAACTGATGAAATTAATGAGAAATTTGCAATTTAATTGATATGAGAGTGTGGTTAGGTTAATTACTATATAGTGTGTAGTTTACTCGAGAGATGAATACATGTTAGATTAGATTCAATTGATAATGTAATTGATTGATGATTATATTGGGAGGATTTTAGTGATTCATATGCTTAGAAAATTAGGGGATTAAGTATTCTGAGATATTTTCTCATATATCTTTTTAGCTACCAAATTTGATTTAATTAATTATTGTTATTTGTTTTTAGTCATTTTAATTTTTCTTTCTTTAAATATAAAAACTCCACAGCACATGCCCAAGCTATAAGCCAAAGGCCTCAAGGTAACCTTCAAAGTGACACAATTGTAAATCCAAGAAAAGAAGGTAAGGAGCATTGCAACGCCATAGCCTTGAGGAGTGGTAAAAATCTAAAGGAGAAATATGAGACTAAAAGGAATAAGGAGGACCATGAGACTAAAAATGATAAGAAAAATTCAGAATTTAATAAGGATGAGAAGGAATAAGTGGATAAAGAGAGCCAGGGATTGCTTGATAGAGTAATGGAAAAGAAATAATTCCACCAAAAAAGAGTAATCTCTACAAACCCACTATTTGTTTCCCTTAAAGATTGTAAAAGAAAAAGTTGGATACATAGTTTTTCTTGATGTTTTCAAGAAACTGCACATAAATAGATCATTTATAGATGCACTTGAGTAGATTCCTTCTTATGCCAAATTTATAAAGGACATCATGTTTAAGAAAAAGAGGCTTGGAGAGAAACGATAACCTTGACTAAAGGTTGTAGTTCTATCCTTGCTAGAAAACTACCCCAAAAATTGAAAGATGTGGGTAGTTTTTACATTCATTACACAATTGGTAACATCCATTTTGATAAGGCACTATGTGACTTGGGTTCTAGAATCAACCGTATGCCATTATTGATTTTCAAGATATTAGGGGTTGGTAAAGTCATACCTATTTCAGTATCATTACAAATGGTAGATAAATCAACTAAAAGACCTTGGGGTATGGTAGAATATATGCTAGTAAAATTAGACAAGTTCATCTTTCTATTGGATTTCATTATACTAGACATGAAAGAAAACAGTAACATTCCTATCATACTTAGTCATCCACTCTTGCAACTGAAAAAGCACTCATTGATGTATAGAAATGTGAGCTTACAATGAGAGTG
This sequence comes from Hippophae tibetana, assembly GCA_037013495.1. Lineage (NCBI taxonomy): Eukaryota > Viridiplantae > Streptophyta > Magnoliopsida > Rosales > Elaeagnaceae > Hippophae > Hippophae tibetana. Next base: position 16,262,743 of record CM072810.1, read on the forward strand.
AAGAGAAATGAGTGACATTTAAAGTGTTTAAAGCATATGAACCTTCTCATATTGATAATGCCAATGAATGCTTTATAATAGATGATAATTTAAAATAATTTGTTAAGTTGCCCATACTTAAGATTGTTACACATGATGTTGTGAAGAATGAAGTAAACTCACCAAAAAACAACTCAATCTATGTTAATTTTGAAAGTGTGAAATCTATGATTGATATTGTTGAATATTGTTGATTGTGTGAACTATTTGGAGGCTACATCTCTTATATGTATACCTAATGTTGTTATGGAGAGTTTTCATATAGGATCTAAGCTCAAACCATCTATTGAAGGGACACTAAGTTTAGACCTCACACCTTTATCCTACCATCCCCAATCAGGTGGGCAAGTGGAAGAGTCAAATAGAAAGGTGAAATGGATGATAGAAATACATGAATTGGATGAGTTATGATGGAGTGCTTATAAGAATTCTGAAAAGTACAAAAAAATATAGCATGATAAGAGAATTGAGCACCATGTTTTTAAGCCTAAATATAAAGTATTATTGAACAAATCAAGACTCAATTTTTTTTCAAGAAAGCTAAAAAGTAAATGGACATAGAGAGATGTACCATAAGTTAAATGTGACACTGGTTGGGAGGCAACCCAATGTTATTTTGCTTATATTTTTATTGTTTTTGATTTTGTAGTGAATAAATGGAAGGAGTAATGACAAAACAAGATTGAGAATTTTGACAACAAATGTGGTGTGCCAAAACAAATGGAGTTTTATTTCCTTTTACTTTTTCATATTTATATGTGCACATTGGGGACAATGTGAAATTTAAGTTTAGGAGATGGTACTTCATTCTTACTTTAGTATTTAGTACGTATTTTCAATTTTTAGGAATTCTTTAAGGATGTTTTTTAACCATAATTTGGGTAGAAATTGATAAATATAAGGAAACTAAATACATGCATGCTTGATATGGAATATATGAACTGAATGATAAAGATTGGTTTTCATGACTAGGATAAAGAATGTAACATGCTTGTTAAGATACTTACATTAATCATATGATATACTTGTTAGTTTTGATTGGATTGATTCAAATTTGTATGCACCTATTCATGATTGATTTTGGTGTTCTTATTGAGAGATACTTTGGTGTTGACTCAACGTGCGTTGACTGAGACCATTCCTCCAATCATGCATCGGGTTTTGATTCACCCTAGAAATCCCACATGTCATGTGTCGCTCTTTAATTGGTTGGCATTGTTAATTTACTTTTTTCATCTCAACCATTGATCTGAAATTGATATGACATTCTAGATTCCACCTAAGCTATATTTAACCCCTTAATTACCCCATAAACCCTAATGAGTCAAAATCAACAAATTTTTTATTAGTTTTTGGAGCCAAGAAAAGAGAAAAATATAGAAAAATTCAAAAGGAGATACAATTTTGGTGTAGATTCAAAAGGAGATTTGCATTACAATTCAAGAGATTGATTGTATCTCCTTTTCTTCTCCTTTCTTTATCAATTTTTATGTCTTTCTTTATGAAAAATATGATATTTATGAACAAAATTATGTCTAGTTAATTTATTAATCTAGGGTCTTATGAACTCAATTTTAACCATGTGATGATCTAATATTTTATTCTAAGTATGATTTCAATTTAATTATGTTATTTAATTTGATTTTTATACAATGAATTATTTGGCTAATAGTTGAAATATGTAGGCAATTAAATAGATTTGAGAGAATTATTTAATTATTTGTCTTGATTAAATAACATGCATAGTTTCTAGGCAGAGATTTACGATTCTTATGTATGTGATCTATAATTGATGAACTTAATGAGTAGTATGAAATTTACTTGACATGAGAGTGTGATTAGGTTAATTACTATATGGTGTGTAGTTTACTTAAGAGAGGAATATATGATAGATTAGATTCAATTGGACACAATACATATACTAGCATATTCATTGACTTCACTCCTTCATATGAAGGTGTGATATGTTACATATATGTGCGTGCTTGCTTTGACTTTCCATGTCAAAAAGGGGTAGAATGTGCACAACTTGTGTTTGTTTGTGCATTATTTTTTATTGTTTACATGCTATTTGTTACAGGTTATGGTGATTGTAGTCTACATTTCATTATCACATTATATTTATCTAATATATATACACTTAAGGGGAGTGTTGCATATGTTCAAGGGGAGTATGCATATCTTTGTTGCATATAGATTGTGTAGTTTGCATATTTTTATTGCTTGTAGATTATGTTTGCTTATGCTATATGTTAACTATGCTTAGTCTATCATGTGTATCTATATAGGGGTGACACGATAGCATTTTTACATACTATCAATGTGTACCTATGCAGGGGTAGCACGATAGTATTTGGATAGACTATATACTATTTCTATATGTTATGTTATGGCATGTGTTTGTTTCGTGTGCAAGTTACTGGTGTTTGGTAAAGTTTTCATACTTCAAGTGTGCTATATACAATGGTGCTTAGTTCTTTATGACATAGGATTGGATGAGTTGATTAATGAAGTTAGATGGAGCACTCAAGATGGATACACTTGGAATATATGTCTTTTAGGTTTTGGTGTATATCTTTGTATTGTTTATAGGAACAAACAACATTAGGGAATCTTCATAATCATATCATGTTTGATAAGCTTTTGTATTTAGTTATGTAGTGTTTTAACATGGAAAGCCAAATGAAGAGAATGTAAGTCTTGTTGTTTTTGTGTTTGTTTGTTGGCTTCAAATGTGTAAAATACAGTATCTATTTTATTCTTACTTAATGCATTTATCCTCCTTTGTGTAAGGTTGGCTATTGTAGATCAACAATATGCATATATACATAATTAGAAATATTTTGTATGCAAGCATGTTTACACACACCATAGATTTGGTTTTTGTAGTGTGCATGTTGAGTGGAATGATCGTCGATGTTGTCACTTGTGTTTTTGGTTTGTTTTAATGCGAATATTTATAGAAAGTACTAGGAAATTGTTGGAATGAAAAAATGTGATTTTTTTTACCACTTTGCCACCAAACTTTCTACCAATATCACCCGGGACCATGCCATATATGGTGTCGAGGTGGCTGGCGAGGTGGAAATTTTGCGTTCTATAAATACCCCTATAATTTCTTCTTATTTAGTATCTAAAAAATGTGAAACTCTATCAAAATTACTTTTCATTTTTCTATTTTTGGATCACTTATACCTCTAGTATTGTTCGATATTGGTGATTCGTGATTTTTTTAGCAAAGTCATACTTGTGAGTAGTAAGTACTAGAGATGGTATTTGTAAGTAGGTTATATGTGATCTGTGTGTCGGCTTAGAGTTGCTTTGATGCAACTGTTTATTTTTGAGAACTTCATTGTGATGTGAGCTAAATTAAATGCTTTGAGTTCTTATATCTCTTGTTATGCATAATAAGAGATTGATTGTTTGAGTTTGAGGGTGATTTTCATGATTAGAAGTAGTTACACTTTTGGTTACTAATGCCTACTCACGGATCATACTACTTTAGGTGGTATGGGCTTCAAAGAAGAGCCAGGTTCATATGTTGAGCTAGGTCATTGTGGAAGTAACAAGCAAGAAAAACAACAACCAGTTAGAACAAAGGTCTCGACTGATAGATGTAATGGTAGTTTTATTTCTTTTAGAGTATAACTATTTCATTATTTAGTAGATTATTTGCTACTGAGTGGTTTCTTTAAGAAACATGAGGATGTTAATATATAGATATGGTTCCTCTGTGGGTTTACCTCGTTATATCTATTGTTATGTATGATCTACTTTTGTGTTAGTATAATCTGAGTTTCTATTATGTATATCCCATCATACTAGATTTAAAATTTGAATAGAAAGCTTATTTGTTTTGGGTACTTGCATGCTTTCTTTACTTTCCTTGTAGTAAGCCTATAGCTTTCTAATTATTACTTCTACTTTTTGATCGTGCATTTTTAGTATAAGTCTCTTAGGAATCTATATCTTCTTACCTTGGTAATGTACTAGTGTTGGACTCTTTATTATGGTTTGTTATGTAATGTATGATTGCATGCTGTGAAAGTACAATTTTTATTTATCGAATATATGTCCACATTTAGGTATTTAAGAGATTGAAAATCCCTTATAGCTTTTCAGTATATATGAATGTCTTGCATGTTGTGTGATTTTTTTTATATTATGCATGATGCTAGCCTAGATAGGAGCTTATGTGACATATCGTCACTAGTGTGTTTATTGTAGCTTCTTCTTTCTTAATGCATGTTGTTTTTGTTGTGTATTGAATAAAGAATGTGGTTTTGTACTTCTGTTGAGTTAATTTCCTAATTCACGCTGTGAGGCCTACTTAGTGGAATTGACATAGACCTCATAAAAAGATTCCATGAGTTTACATTTTCATTCCTCATCTAGGTCCCGATTATCTATTTGAATAGGAAGAACAATTAACTTTCGTGTAATTATTTCTATATATGAGAATCTTCACTAGTCACTTGATTCAATGAAAGAAGAAAATAGAAAGCAAAACTAGGTCATAAAAACATCTCTGTCATGACCTTGTATGTTATGGAGTGGAAGTAGGAAAAAGAAAGATGGGCTATTGCTGATCACATGCCATTTTATGGTGGTTTGCAGGAACTCTTTGATTTTTTTAAATCTAAGAGAGTGATATTATAAGAGTGAAAGAAGGAAGAACATAAATGGGTTATATCTCTTTATCAATGGGAGAGTGTTAATTTCTGAAAGATGGAAGGACAAAGATAGGTTAGGGATTTTGATTTTAAGAGATAGTTAAAGATTCTTTTTTTTATCTCTTTTATTTATATGAATAGGTTGCATCCAACTCCTTTGCTCTTCTTTTGTTTTTAATTTTTCTCTTTTCTAACGTGAACATATTAAAACAATTCTAATTAAAGTTCCAAATTGGAGAATGCTTGTCTAACATAATTTTTAATCTCGCTTGAAGTATAAACTAAATAAAAAAAATAGCAGTATATTTTTCCTCCTATCAAAAATTATATGGCTAGAGATTTTCCCTCCCATCTAAAATTATTGTTATTAATTTATGACTACAACTAAAACTTAAAAATTGATGGCAAATTTTCCCTCCATCATATAAAACTAAGGATGATTTGATAAATTTATTTAAATTAATAAATTTGATACAATCTATCAGATTCTAATTGAATTATATTGACAAATTTTATTGTCGAATCGAATTTTGATTCAAAAGTATACAATTTGTTTGGATTCAAATCAGATTCAGATTGACAGATTTTATAATCTCTTGGATGTGATCCGAATAGAATTACTATTAAATTATAAAGAAATGCATATATTATATTATAATATATTATATTTAAGTAATATTAATATCGTAATTACATTAGATTATTATTTTAACTTAAAAAATAAATATAAATGTTTATAATAGTTTAATAATTGTATATACATATTTTTTCTTCATTTAATTCTCTTGATTATGACTATAAGTAATAAATTTTTCTACAAATACACCAATTTAAAATTTAAATGTTGTGTATATCATGTTTTATATGTGATAATAGTTCTCAATATCAATATAGTCTAACCTGATCTAAATTTTTTGATATATTCTTGTTCAGATTAGTTCAAATTAATTACATTATTAGGATGAATTCGAATTAAAAATCTACAAATACGATTCAAATTAGTCAAAAACAAACACTTTCAATATGTTGCTCACCTCTATACCAAACTATTTATTTATCACAAGCATGAATAATTTTCAACAAGATTTTGGTAAATTAAAAATACCCATATAAATATGTTGTTTTAAAATTACTTTTCACAATATTCAAAACAAATTTCAATATTCTCATAGGTTGTTTGTAATTTTCAAACATTTCTATAAAAAATTTAGAAATATGTTGCTTTAAAATATTTTTTTCACAATATTCAAAACAAATTTTGATATTTTGATATTTTCATATGTTACTTGTAATTTTCAAAAATTTCTTTAAAATTTTTAGAAATGTTGATTTCTAATTTTTTTTTTCTAATTAAAGATACACATGCTTAACTTTGTTTTGTTATAAATTAAGTTAATATCTATTCATATGTATACTATACTATATACAAAGGTTTAAATTATGCATTATAAGTTTTTGGACAAAATTATACTCGTACTTTAAAGTAATGATTACTATTACCATTAATATATTTATTTATTAATTATGTAATAAATTATTATTAGTTAAAAAATTTATAATTATATATTAAAATATTAAGATTATTTTCTTAAATAACATAATACATGTTTTTAATGGTCAATTATTTTTATTTAAGTTTATATAATGTTGGGATTAGTTCACCCACTTTTTTGACCGATTCTCAAAGTAAGATCGATTTCAAAAATCTCACAACTAGATATATCCAATGATTATATTTTTGACATTTTTGCAGTATGTACAAAGATGAAATTGCAAAAAATAGGCACATAAAAAGACTATTCATCCATCCAAATAAATAGAACTTGTAAAAAAAAATGATTGTATACACTTTGAATTCATTTAGAGAGTCTAAAAAAATATTTGTGAAAAGATTACATGCTCTTTAGATCATCTTCATTTAATAGGCCTTCAAAAGAGACTCACAATCCTTCCAAAAAGAATAAAATAATCAACAAGTTCTAACACTTAGATGGGAATCATATGACCCAATTGGCTTAAAGTCTCTATGGCACTCTAGTACCTACAGGAGTGGTAGAGCCTACACTTGTTTGAGTTTGTCCAATTCGCCCACAATAGGTCTGTCTAGATCAAATATGAGGAACCCAAGCGGATTCTAATGCCCATATCATCCTAATTAAGATAGAATTCTAGACTACCCTGGAATGTCTCCCAAAGCCACACGATCCTAATCTACTTTTTGTCAAAGAGAATATCCATGTGAAATCTTCCAATACCTAGAGTATGGTCAAGGAAGTTGAAAGTACAAAAAATCATCATTCAAGACCCCCTTATATGGGGAAAATTCATCAACTTGATTACAAATATTTCTCTACGTTTAGAGACATCTCATGTTTAGACTAATGCTTAGCCAAGCAACATCTAGACCAAAAAATCACCCCAACTTAAAAAAATTGAAGCAAACATAACAAGCCTTGGACAGAAAATAAGGACATGTGTATACCAGTCAAAGATCACCTGGACATTTAATCACTACCCATCTAGATGGGACAAGACCATACAAAGTTTGGCTAGTCAAGATGATGCAGGATGAAAGCATGAATATACTAATAATATGGAAACACTAAGGAAATAAGAAACATATGAGCAAAGTTTAGACTAGATAGATTCTCTCTCTGACAATAGGTTCTCATATTTTTATTATGAAACAAACACAAGAAAATTATCATCTAGACAAGCACTCAAAAAAATCTATAATAGGACAAGCATAGTTATGTTATCTATCATTTCACGGTACTCTAGCAAATCTAGAGTTGGACTAGTCCAAATATATTCCTCTATCTTACGGATAAGAGAAGTTCAGCTTCCAAACGGAAGAAATAAGAATTATTCCTAAAATATTAAGAATAAGAGAAAAAAAAGAATTTATTTAATATTACTAAGTTGATTATTTGTCTAGGATGTTTTATACAAACATAGAGCCAAGCTATATTAATTGAAAAGTCTATAAAATAGTTCATAAAGTTTCTACATGTGACTTTAGTAATACACACAAAAAAACTCTAAATAAATGTTTCTATGTGAGACTCTAGTAGTAGATAAAAATTAGAACTCTAAACAAAATAAACTATTTCTTTAGTAGAACTCTAAACAAAAACCTTAAAGAACATAAACTATTTTTTTTCTAATCTTATCCCGTATTATTAGACAAAAAATGATTGACCATGACCATGAATGGTCGGCTAAGACTAAGTGTGATCGGTAAAGTGTAGTGCTAGCCATCCATAAAGTGACCGGTTGGTCAGAATGCGGCCGACTATATACTAATCTAGACGAATAGATGACTAAATATAACAAATATATATTCAAAAGTATAAAATTTAAAAGTTAAAATATAATTTTTTAACAAATAAATGTGAGTTTTTGTTTCTCACCATCTCATTCAACTAAGAAAAATATAATATTAAATAATAAATCAAAATAATTGTAAAATAATTTTTACTTAATATAATGTGAAAAATGTAAGAAAATGAGATTTATATTATTATTTTTTAATTCATTTTTAAGTAAAAAATTATATTTAATAAAATACAATTAATATTTTTAATTTTAATATTCATCACAAAATTTAAATATTTTTATAATAACTATATAATAATAATTTCTAATTAAATTTATTAATAAAATTATGTATATATTACTAATATGTAAGAAAAATATAGGCATGATATATTAGTATTATTTAATTTATATAAATATGTTACAAATTAAATCATAACTAAAAATGTAATTTAAATATATTAATTGTGATTGATAAAGTAAAATTTCAACTTAATTTAACTTTAGACTAAATTTTTTAATTGAAAAATTAAGAGACTACATCTTATAAAAAAATCAAGTGATCAAAATAGTAGAATTAATAAAGGTTATGGAACCATATATATTGTTCTACTTAGTTAAAGTTTTATACCATACATAACACAATATATAATATGATGCAAATTAATTTAATAAATTTTTTTTACTTTAAATAATATATTTTGTTAATTAATTTTTGAGTTGATTAATATGTGAATTCGATACGATATTAATAAGACAAATATGTATACTTATGTTGATACGATATAACATATTTATTAAATGAGTCATTGCAAAAGCTTATTAGTAAATACGAATTGTAATTCTAGTTTGAATCAGCTAAATTTTAATCAAGTACCAAACTAAAATTACATTGTTTAAAAAAAAGAAGAAAAAAAATTTCATTGCCGCAAAGGTAAGAAAATTAATTACACACAAATACATCAAAAACTATCAAATAAATGTTTGTTTTCTCGGCTCATAAATATATAGCCACCATTAGGTTTTCTTAATTTTTTGTTTAATATCTTTGATATTGAGAATTTGATAAATTTTGAAAGTTTACTTTAATGCTATTTCAAACTAAAATATTTTTTTTACATGTGAAGGCAAATAAAGGACTTCCAAATGACAAAAGAGTTAGTATTATCTAAATTTAGTTATCATTTACTTCCTTGTAGGAGTTTATCTAACTAAGTATATTTTATCTATACTTGGTTATACTTTACATTTTTATCTCTACTTAGTTATATTTTACATTTTATCTGTTTCTGTGCTATTAAGCTTAATAATATGATATTAAGTTATGAAATGGATGTTAATTTGTCTGAATCATCCTTGGAAGAAAGGAACTCATTGCGAAGTGGTTCCTCATGTTTACATTTTGTGCAGTATATATAGGTAAACTTGGACTATAACTTTAAATTTTCTGAAGGACATGGAACGTAGATTTTACACAAGAAGAACTACATATATATGTCTAGTTTTATAATGTCTCTACTTATTTTGTTAATGTAAACTATTGACACAAATCATGTTAAAGTTAATAGTAACATTTGTAAAAGAAACTCATCCTGAATTCTACTAGTCAATTAATGGAGATAATTTATGTCTATTTGTAACTCTTCTTTTTTATTAAGTAAACACGCTAATATAAAATACATATTTTTGTGAAAAAAATATTTTATTGATTTAAAATAAATGTACATCAATAACATTAATATCAAAAAATAAAAAATATATCAAATTATTAAAATTATCATGAGAATTGTACGTAAAATAAATGTGTAGTTCAAAAATTAAATTTTTTTGAGCATTTTTCTTTAGTTTCTTTTTGGTTTCTATTTAAGTTTGGCTAGCTATTAACATGATAATTTTTTAAGATATAATTTGATCTTTAATGGTTTAAGTTTTTTTAATTTTTGAATCATAATGAAACTTTAAACAATAATACTTGATATAGATTTAGATCTAAAAAACTTGACAAAATATAACAAAATAAACTTAAAGTATTCATAAGTTAGATTTAGGTGAATAAATTGTCACACTAGATTGAATTTTATGTGGAGTAAAAAATGTCAAATATTTCATATTATTTCTGTTCTGTTATTTCTGTACAAATGTATTGTATTTGTATACAAACGAAAATGAAAAACAAACAAATTATAATAATATTAATTTCCATTATTATTCTTGTCTGCTGATTATCTGGCATAATTCTTGGATTGTTGTCTCCATGTTGTCTGCCATATTACTCACATGCCAACACTCCCCCTCAAGGTGGTGCATATATGTCTCTTATGCCCAACTTGTCAAGTGAGTTGTAAAAGTTCTTTGCAGACACAGATTTTGTGAGTATATCAGCCAATTGATCTTCTGACTTAACAAATAATAGCTTAATAATCTTTTCTTCAAAATTCTGTTTGATGAAGTTCCGATCAACTTTAACGTGCTTCGTGCGATCATGTTGAACTGGATTGTGAGAGATGGCAATGGCTGCTTTGTTATCACAAAATAAGTTCATTTCAGAGTTAGAAGCAACACCAATCTCAGTTAGAAGTTTTTTCAACCAGAGGAGCTCACATATTCCCTTGACCATTCCTCGAAATTCAGCTTCAGCACTAGATAAGGCAACTACCTTTTGCTTCTTGCTCCTCCATGTAACAAGATTTCCCCCCACAAAAGTGAAGTACCCAGCAGTAGATTTCCTATCCTTCATATTCCCTGCCCAGTCTGAATCTGTATATCCAAGGACTTCCAATTGACCATTCTTTGAAAACATAAGTCTTCCCAGGGGAGGACTTTAAATAACGAAGTATTTGCATGACCGCATCCATATGGTCTTCACTTGGGCAGTGCATGAACTGACTCACGACACTCACAGCATAAGCAATATCAGGTCGAGTATGAGATAAATATATGAGTTTACCTACTAACTGTTGATATCTCTATTTATCTGCTGGTACTTGATCCACATATTCTCCGAGTTTATGATTTTGAACCATTAGAATATCGACAGGTTTACAATCTAGTAGTCCTGCCTCTGCCAGTAGGTCCAGAGTATATTTCCTTTGGGAAAGACATATGCCTTGTTTTGATCTTGTTACCTCAATACCTAAGAAGTATTTGAGCCCTCCCAAATTCTTCATTTCAAACTCATTTGACAGTTGTTCTTGAAGCTTAGAGATTTCTACTTTATCATCTCCTGTAATGATCATGTCATCTACATAGACTATAAGGGCTGTTATCTTCCCTAATCAGTGTTTTAGGAAAAGAGTATGATCAGAGTTTCTTTGTTGGAACCCATATTTCTTCATTGTTGAACTCAACCTACCAAACCATGCTCGAGGTGATTGTTTTAGTCCATACAATGCTCGTTGTAATCTACATGTAGTTTCTTTTCCTGTTGTAACAGTATATCCTGGTGGGATATCCATATAAATCTCTTCCTCAATATCACCATGAAGGAAGGCATTTTTTACGTCAAGTTGGTGCAATGGCCAATCTAAATTTTCCGCAAGAGACAACAAGACTCTAACGGTTTTTAGTTTAGCCACAGGTGAAAAGGTTTCTTGATAATCTATCCCATGTTTCTATGTATATCCTTTTGCTACAAGTCTCGCCTTGTATCGATCAACTAACCCATCTGCTTTATATTTAATGGAGAAAATCCACTTGCATCCTACCATCTTCCTCCCTTGAGGCAACTGGCTTAACACCCATGTGTTATTCTTCTGCAATGCCTCAAATTCCTCTTTTATAGCTTGAGCCCATTTTGGATCAGATAAGACTTCTTCAATGCTACTTGGAATTTGACATGAGGAGAGTGTTTGTGCAAATGCCCTGATAGGTTCTGATAACCTTTGAGTAGATACATAATTTGCTATTGGATACTTGGATTGTCGTTCTTCTCTTTCTGGGGAGTATCGATTTGGAGGTTTGCCTCAATTATGTCTGAAAGGTAAAACATAACCAACGGATGTATCTATAGCATTAGTTTGTAAAGGTGTGATAGGATAGCTTACCTCAGGAGTATTCTCAACAGGAGGATCATTGGGTACTAGGGAGTGGAGGGGTACATCAACCACTTCATCTTCTGGAGATTCAATTACTACTTCAGCTTCAGTTCTTGGAAGTTCAAGCTCAGGTCTAGATACTGGCTCCTCCATATGATTGGTAGGATCCGAGTATGTTGGACTAGTGTCTAATATTTCAACATCAAGCCAATTTCGGTCTTCACCATAACTCTCCTCCTGAAGAGTGGAATTGGATACCGGTGATAGGAAAAAACATTCTGATTCGAGGAAAGTGACATCCATGGTAATATAGGTTCTTTTAGTAATTGGATCATAGCATCAATAACCCTTTTTTTGTATGCCATACCCCAAGAATACACATCGGACAGCACATGGATCCAACTTAGTTCGTTGATTTTTATGGAGGTGGACAAAAGCAACACATCCAAAAATTCGGGGGGGAAGCATCAAAATAGTAGGCAAGGGAAGATGATCAGATAACACCTTTAATGGAGTCTGAAATTGTAAGGTTTTTATGGGCATACGATTCAGTAGATACACCGTTGTAGTAATAGCATCACTCCAGTATTTATTAGGCATATGTGCACCGATTAGTAAGGCCCGAGCTGTTTCTAAAATATGCCGATTCTTCCTCTCTGCAGTCCCATTCTGTTGTGGGGTTTGTGAACACGAGGTTTCATGGAGAATACCATGGTTGTCCAAGTATGTCCGGAATTGTTGATTAACATACTCCCCTCCATTATCAGACCTAAGTATCTTAATTTTTTCAGAAAATTGTGTCTGAACCATGGTGTGAAACAGGTGAAATGTAGCAAATACTTCATCTTTATGTTTGAGAAGGTAAAGCCATGTCATTCGTGTACAATCATCAACAAAAATAACAAACCAACGATGACCCGATGACGTAATGACCGGGGAGGGTCCCCAAACATCAGAATGTACTAAAGCAAAATGAGTCATACTTTTATTCATGCTCATAGGATAAGACGCCCTATGACTTTTTGCTAGGATACAAGTATCACATTTGAAATCTGAATGTGTGATATTTGAAAATAAACTGGGGAGTAGGTGCTTCGTGTACAATCATCAACAAAAATAACAAACCAACGATGACCCGATGACGTAATGACCGGGGAGGGTCCCCAAACATCAGAATGTACTAAAGCAAAAGGAGTCATACTTTTATTCATGCTCATAGGATAAGACGCCCTATGACTTTTTGCTAGAATACAAGTATCACATTTGAAATCTGAATGTGTGATATTTGAAAATAAACTGGGGAGTAGGTGCTTTAAATACCCGAATGATGGATGCCCAAATCTACGATGACATAGCCAAATCTGTCGTTCCTTGTTACCAACAATGTTTTGCATATGATTGACTCTTCCTGAACTGAGGTCATCCACATAGTATAGCCCTCCTCTCCTAGTACCACGCCCAATGATCTCCTTGGTGAGAATATCCTATAGAAGACAAAAAGTAGAATACATTAGTACTACACAGTTAAGATCTGAAGTGACCTGACTTACAAACATTAGTCGGTTTGACAGAGAGGGTACAAGTAAAGTATTAGATAATGATAATGAAGAAGATAAGGTCACTGTTCCAGCTCCTGTAACTGGATAAGTGACCCCATTTGCATTGGCAACACGACTCCGTCTTGGCTGGGTTGTTTTGGAGAGATCGTTTGGGTCAAATGTCATGTGATCTGTAGCTCCAGAGTCCAAAATCCAATCCTCCTTATCACTACAAGTAGAGATGTGAAATGCTTTACTTGAAATACCTGGATCCTGGGAAGATTCAGCCTGAGAAGTAAGGGATAGTGAGGCATTATTGGTAGCCACAGCGGCTCGCCCAATGGTGTCCCGTTTCTTCCGTGCTTGAAGATCATTCCACCATTCTGGATACCCATGTAGTTTGAAGCAGTTTTCACGGGTGTGTTTGGAGTTTCCGCAATGGCCACATTTCATGTCAAGAGATGGTGGATTTCCCGTGGGTTTCTTGCTACCCAAGGAAGTTCCTGTTTTTGGTGGCATTAGATTATGGAGTCCCTTGACCCCTTTAAAATCCATAACTGCTCCGGGTGTCGTATCTACACCTGTGATCATCACGGTCTGCCTGACCTCTTCCATACGGACGAATCCATAGGCTTGTTCCACCGTAGGGAATGGTTTGATCTGAAGCACATCACTTCGAGTTTTATCCAATCTATCATCAAGTCCATCGAGAAAGGTATACACTCGATCTTCCTGTACGATGGAGTTGTATTTTTGTATATCAATCGCACACTCCATTGGATTAGGACGACGGAAATAAATTTCACGCCATAACCCTTGAAGGTCATTGTAGTATTTTTCAATGGATCCACCCGCTTGTTTCGTACGAGTAACTTGACGGCGAAGATCATACACTTGAGACGTGTCTATCCCATCATAGTAAGTGGTAGCCACCTAATCCCAAACCTGTTTTGCAGTTGGGAATCAGATAAAATTTGCAATTAAGGAGGGGTCCATCGAATTGATCAACCATCCTTTGACAATGGCATTTTCAGTATGCCATCTTCTAAATGAGGGGTCGGTTTCAACAGGTTGAGGAAAGTCCCCATTAATATATCCCAGTTTATCTTTGCCAGAGATATACATCTCCACCACCTAGGACCATAAGGCATAGTTGGATCCTCCCAACTTGATACTAATGGGAGCAGTCGACGCTTCAGTTGGCGGAGGTTGTGAGCTGATCTGAGCTCTAGTTAAAACTTCCGTCATTTTCGCCGTCAAATCTTCCAATATGAAATTGGTAGTTAAATCTCTAGATTCCGCCATGAAATCTAAAAAAAAATTTCTTCCTTTTTTCCTTTTTTTTTTACAATTCGTACAACACTATATAAAGAAAAATTTGTAACCCTAAACCTCCCTTTTCATATTCGCGCAGCTTCTTCTGCTAACCCTAAAATTTCTTCTTCTTTTTTCAATTTTGCGCAGCTCCTTCTTCCTCCTTCTTCTTCCTCAACGCAACTTCTTCTTCTTCCTCAGCGCAGCTTCCTCTTCTTCCTCAGTGCAACTTCTTCTTCCTCAGCGCAACTTCCTCTTCTTCCTCAGCGCAGCTTCTTCTTCCTCAGCGCAGCTTCTTCTACTGCGTTCCTCAACTCAGCTTCTTCTTCCTCAGCGCAGCTTCTTCTACTGCGTTCCTCAACGCAGCTTCTTCTACTGTGGCTTCACGCAACCTCTGTGCAGTTCCTTCTCGTTCCACACATGCAGATAGACCACAAAATATATGTTGCTGCGTAGAGAAACTGCGATAATTCCACACCAACGAGCAATCAGCGCTTGTTATCATTGTGTTCTGTTTCTTTTCCAGACAAGAAACTGATGGTGAAATCGGCCACTCTGTGAGGCAACCAGCGTTGGAGCCAACCAATTAGACCGGTACGGTTTCAGTGAGTAAGTCAGAACGACCACATAGATCGAACCAGTGTCGAGAAACTATAAACCAAAATGGCCACCCCAGAAATCAGATTCAGAGGGTAAGTGTAAACCAGAAATCAAAAAATCAGCAGCAGGAAACAGAAATCAACAGGAAACAGAAATCAGCAGGAAACAGAAATCAACAGAAATTAGAAATCTGCAGCAGAAACAGAAATCTGTAGCCGAAAACAGAAATCAGAAATCTGCAGCAGAAAACAGAAATCAGCAGCTACAATCAGCATGTAGTTCTATTAGTCATTACTAACTTGCTCTGATACCATGTCAAATATTTCATATTATTTCTGTTCTGTTATTTCTGTACAAATGTATTGTATTTGTATACAAACGAAAATGAAAAGCAAACAAATTATAACAATATTAATTTCCATTATTATTCTTGTCTGTTGATTATCTGGCATAATTCTTGGATTGTTGTCTCCATATTATCTACCATATTACTCACATGCCAACAAAAAAATCATAAAGTAATTATTATGATATTTATTCAACATGAAAATAAATAACAATCTTAAAAGTTAAATAATGCATTAAAAATGTTAAAGTACAATTTTCACCGGAATAATTAATTGTTTCATTTTTCTATGTTCAACATATCTTTCTTGAAAATTAGATTCCTATACATAAGATAGATAACGATGAATATTTTATTTTTAGATAATTAAAATTATCATTAATAGTAAAAATTTGATTTTTTTTATTTGAAAATAACTTTAACTAATAAGATGTAGGACGTGAATTGTTATTGTAATACCGAAATAAATGTGAGATTTTATCTTTTTTTAGAATTTAATTACATAAATTATTTTATATATTTGTATTTTTAATTAAGTTTTATTATAATTATAATTAAATATTAATATTTTTAAACTAATAATAGAAGATTAAAATTTTTCATTTAAAATTAATAATATTAATATCAATTGTTTAATTTAAAATTAAATTGGTAAGAATTTTAATATAATGAATAATTTTTGTTTATATAAAAAACAAAAAAAGAAAAGTGGCAGCTTGAGCCATGTGTGGCTATTCGGCCATAGAAGGGAAAAGTGAAGAAACAAAAGCACAGGAGCGCGCATAGGTGTTTTTTGACACCATTTGTTTCCAGCCACCTTCACTTGTTATTTATCATATGTAGTATTTAAGATTTAAAGTAAAACTCTTTTTATTTTTTTATTTATAATTTTTCTTTTTTAATATTCATTATTTTAAGTGTGAGTTGTTTTGTTTTAAAAGTTTATTTGTTTTTAAATTGTAAGTTATCTAATTTTATAATCGTGAAATTAATAGAAGATAATATTTACACAAAACTTATATAGATGTATGCATTTTTTTTATATCTTGATTATTGACACCAATGGTTATTCTTGGAAAGAAAAGAGGCTTTTTCTACAATCTCAATGTCTTTCTACTCTTTTTTTAGTGCTCAATTTTACCATTTTTCTTGAGAATTACTAAGAAGATGAATACAACTTAAAATATATATTCAAAATTACAAGGTAAAAATAATTTTAATTTTATAAATAGCATTAGCTCTTTTTATTTTTTTTCTAAACCTATTTTTAAATTATTTGTAAAGTATAGGTGCATTTTAGACGATCCAATTGACATCAATTAAAAAGCCATAAAGTAATTATAAGAAGTATTTGCATCCACATATTTCAACAACTACATCCCTTGATTCAAAGTTAGAGGTAAGGTCTTGCTAATTGATTTATAATTTTCTTCATTCTTGTTTTCATTGTATTGTTAATTACTTTTTATTAAGGATTTGAACGTAGTATTTTAATTACTTGATTTTTGCATGAATCAAAACCTTTAAACCCATTTGAGAATATGTAAATAACACTCTGAATATCATTTCATGAGCAATCATTGCTTCTATTGAATGTGCATTATGTTTTTTTTCACACGTTCTTTAATTGTCCAAGAATTGGACATTTTAAGAATGCATTGTTATGTAAGGAAAATAAATTTCAATTATATATTATTGTTTACTAGAAATTATAGCTAACTTTCCAAACTATCATTCTCATACACATGGTGTACTCTATGTTACACAAACTTTTTATCACACTGAGAGTCATAAAGTTTTCAATACATATCCAGGTGTTGGACTTGGATCCCCCAATTGTTTTCAAAAAATTTACAAATTTTCACTAAATCAGAGTTTTGAGTACTTATATTTTTGTTAATATCATGTCTCTTAAACATTGATATTTCATGAGAAATAAAGAATCAAAATAACATAAGGTTTACTTAAAGACTTATAGGAAGACATTGTTGAATGTTTTAGTGACACAAATGTGTAGTTGAACTTTGTTTCCCTTACATAATATGTAATCCATTCTTCAAGGGGATAGAAACATTATCTTTTGTGACGAAGCACGTGATAAAATAACATGAATATCCTTGATACATAGTCCTTGCACATCATTTGGTTGTTCTCAACATTGACTCATAATTTTAAATACATTAAAGGTTTTTATGTTACGACGGAGAAAAGCTAGATTTTTGACAAAGATAGATCACGTCTTAATTATCAAAATGGTGTATTGAAATTATTAAATGTAGCCCAAAACCCATTATTCTCTTAAACTCTC
The DNA here is from genome assembly GCA_037013495.1 of Hippophae tibetana. Classification (NCBI taxonomy): domain Eukaryota; kingdom Viridiplantae; phylum Streptophyta; class Magnoliopsida; order Rosales; family Elaeagnaceae; genus Hippophae; species Hippophae tibetana. The sequence goes on from CM072810.1 coordinate 16,280,913, forward strand.
TACCTTACCTATATATATATATATATGTTTGGTGCCAAACTCCATTTTGAGCCAAAGAACCTCCAATTTTTCTCTCAAATTTTATAGAACAAATTAGAATAGATGTCATATGCAGTAAGCTCATTTGTATGTTAATATTTGATTAAATAGCAAGTTTTTAATTCATATTTCTATATATTACTAGTAAATTAGAGGGATTTATTTTCTGGGTGTATTTGGTTTTTGGTATATTTTGTGAAGCTCTATGAATATTGGTGTTTGTATCCCTATTTGATTATTAGTGGATTTTATTCAGTATATCATCGTCAGTAGAGTCGAATTTTTACATTGAAAAGTTGAACCACTTAAAACATTATGTGGCATTTATTTTTCTCACTTATTATTATTTTACTGTTACCCATAATTATATATTTGTGCAACCAAATTAGACCTGAACTTTGCTTTCGCTAATGCTAATTTAACAAAGTGGTATCAGAATGTTTGGTTATTCTGTTATTTATTGTAATTGATCAAGTTTGCTCATTTGGATTCATTTTGAGTTTGAGTTATCTGATTAGTTTCATATTTTTTTGGTTGTGCTTCTGTTTATTTAACATTGGGTTTTCTGTTATGGTAGCAAAATATGAAATTGAAAAATTCAATGATAGGAATGATTTTAGTCTATAGCGAATGAAGATGTGGGCCATATTAGTTAAAGAAAGGCTCTTTAAGACACTTGAAGGCAATGATAAATTGTTAGAAAAATTTATTAATGAATAAAAAGATGCATTGATAGAAAATGCTCTCAATTAAATTTAGTTATCCTTGTCTGATGAGATACTACGCGAGGTTGATGATGAAAAATCTTCCATTGAGTCATGGCTTAAATTAGAAAGTGTATATATGACCAAGTCTTTGACAAGCGGTTATATTTGAAATAGGGTTTGTATACATTAAGAATATCAGAAGGTACACCTTTACACAAACACCTTGATGAATTTACTAAAATTATTCGTGATTTAAAAAATGGTGGTGTTAAAATTTATGATGAGGATTAGACCTTAGATCTATTATGTTATTTACCTAATTCATTTGGACATTTTGTTGATATCGTGTTATATGGGCGAGAGACTATTTCTTTGGAGAATGTCAAAAAAGCTTTGAATTACAAAGAGTTGAAAAAAAGTGTCTACTAGCAACAATGATAATAGTAGTGGTTTATTTGGTAGAAACCAAGAAAAAGGCTCAAGTAACAATAGAGGCAAGTCTAGATCCAAATCTAGAAAACAAAAGAATGAATGCAATTATTGCCATCAGGAAAGGCGTTGGAAAGTAAATTTTTCAAAACTTAAAGATTAAAGAAAATCTGTCACAACTTCTTATGGTACTAATGATGTTACTGGTGTTGTAGATACTTCTAGTTTTGTTGGTGAAATTTTTTTATGAGTATCTGTTAGTTCTTCATTCAGGTTACACTTTCCACATATGCCCTAGTAGGAAATGGTTTGCTTCTTTTTAGTCTATTGATGGAGGTGTTGTCTTGATAGGAAACAATGTGTCTTGCAAGGTTGTTGGTATTGGTACTGTTCGAATTAAGATGCATGATGATATTGTTAGGATTTTGAAAGATGTTCACCATGTTCAGATTTGAAAAATAACTTGATATCTTTGGGTACTCTTGATTCACAAGGTTATAAGTATATAGATGAAGGTAAGGTTTTAAGAGTTAGTAAGGGTGATCTCGTTTTTATCATAAGGAAATTATTGCTTGGCCTATTTGATTCAAGGTAGCATTTTTATTGGTAGTGTTTCAATTTCATCCTTTTCATATCAAGATTCAGATATTAATCGATTATAGCATATGCAGTTAGAGCATATGAGTGAGGCAAAGATGTCTATTTTGAGCAAGCAAAATTTTCTTGGTGGTTAGAAAACTAGGAAGCTTGATTTTTGTGAGCAATATGTCTATGGAAAGAATCATAGGGTCAAGTTTAGTACAACCATCCATAAAATGAAAGGTACTGTTAATTATATTCATTCAAATCTTTGGGGTCCTTCTTGTGTTGTGTCTAAGGGTGGTTCCCGTTATATGTTGACTTTTATTAATGACTTCTCTCATCATGTTTGGGTGTATGTTCTAAAGAACAAGAATGATGTTTCCTCAAAATTTGTAAAATTCAAGGCTTGTATAGACTATAAAATATGCAAGAAAATCAAGAATTTAAGGACTGAAAATGGGTTGGAATTTTATGAAAGTCAATTTAATAAGTTATGTGAAAGAAATGGCATAATGAGACACTGCATTTTACGTCATACACCATTATAAAATGGAGTTGTATAATGTATGAATAGGACTTTCTTAGAAAGAGCTCATTGTATTCTCTTTCAAGTTGATTTGGATAAATCCTTTTGGGTTGAAGCTTGTAACAATGCTTGCTATTTGGTGAATCGATCTTCATCATCTGGAATTGAGTTGAAGTATCCATTTGAGATATTCTATGGTACTCATGCTAATTATTTTTGATTTGAACATTTTTGGTTGTCCTACTTATACTCATGATGATGAACTTGAGCTTAAGGCATTGAAATGCATATTATTGGGGTATCATTTTTGGGTGAAAGGTTATAGATTATGGTATGTTGAGCCCAAGTCACCTAAATTTTTAATTACTAAAGATGTTAAGTTTGATGAGTTTTTCATGTTGGAAAAGAAAAATGAGTCTATTGTTACAGGTAAAGACCATAGTGTTAGTGAGTAGGTTGAGCTTGAGAATAGAGCTCCTAATCAAGTACAATAGGGCACTTTAGATCATCCATTTGTGGATAAGATAGATGATTCTACTCATGATATAGCAAAATAGAAACATGAGCAATCATATAGTAACGTTAAGTGTAAAGGAATAAGAGAGATTTTTTTCACTCAGAGGTACTTAGATGTAGAAATAGTTTCTTTTTCAATGTCTGTGACAGAGTCTATTGAGGTGCATGAACCTTTAAGTTATAATGAAGTTGTCACTTATGATTAGTATGTTTAGTGGTGGTTGCTATGAATGAAGATATTGAATCACTTTATAAGAATCATACTTGGGAATTGGTGAAATTGCCTAAGGGCCAAAAGATTGTTGGAAACAAATGGTCCTTCAAGAAAAAGGTAGGTATACCTAGGGTTGAATTAGATAGGTTCAAGGCATGTGTTGTTACAAAAGGTTATTGTTAGAAGAAGGGTATTGACATCAATGAAGTATTTTCACATGTTGTGAAACATAGCTCTATTTTGTGTTTCTTGCTATGGTTACATTGTTTGACATAGAATTAGAACAACTTGTTGTCAAGATAGCCTTCTTACATGATGAGCTTGAGAAACAAATATATATGCATAAGCCATAAGGGTTTCTTGTTCCAGGTAAGGAAGATCGTGTTTGTTTATTGGAAAATTCTTTATATAGGTTGAAGCAATCCCCTAGGCATTGGTATAAGTGATTTGATTCTTTTATGATTGATGATGGTTACTCTAGGAGTGATTATGATAGTTGTGTTTATCATAAAAGATTCCATGATGGTTTATCTATCTATTTGTAGCTTTATGTTGATGACATGCTTATTACTTCTAAGAATAAGTTTGAGATTCAGAAATTAAAGTCTCAACTTAGTGGTGAGTTTAAGATAAAAGATTTGGGTGCAGTAAAGAAAAATTTGTGCATGAAAATTTACATAGATAGATAAACAGGCAAGCTTTATTTGACTCAGAAAATATATATTGAAAAATTTCTTGAACTCTTTGGTATGAAAGAGTCTAAACCCATGAGTACGCTGTTAGTTGTGCACTACAAGCTTTCTTTAGATTTTTCACCATAGTTAGAAGAAGAAGAGCATTACATGTCTCAAGTTCCATATGCTAGTGTCGTTGGTAATTTGATGTACAATATGGTTTGTACTCATCTTGATATTTCATATATAGTTAGTATTTTCAGTAGATATATGGATAATCCTGGCAAGGGTCATTGGCAAGCAATGAAATGGATACTTCGATATTTGAGAGGCATATCAAATTTTAGTTTGGCATATGATGGAAGTTTTAATACTAGTTGCAATATTATTGGTTATATGGACTTCGATTATGCTGGTGATTTGGATAGAAGAATATCTCTAACAAGTTATGTCCTCATTCTTTCTCATTATGCCATTAGTTGAAAAGCTACTTTATAGTCTATAGTTGCTTTGTCTACCACATAGGCAGAATGTATGGCAGTAGTAGAAGTAGTGAATGAAGCAATTTGGCTTAAAGGTTAGGTTTGTGATTTTGGTTTATAGTAGTATACTTCTGTTGTATTTTGTGATAGTCAAAGTGTGATACACTTAAACCAAACATATTGATGTCAGATATCACTTTGTTCGTGACATTGTGTCTCAGGATGCTATTGTTGTCAATAAGATAGTCACTATAGAGTATACAACTGATATGTTAACCAAACCAATTCCATTTAACAAATTCAAGAATTTCTTGGACTTGATTGATGTTTGCAATAAATGATCACCCTTCGGGGCTTTAGACGATCGTTATTTGGTAATCCAAGGAATTTCATACTTGAAAAACTTGCTTTAGTTTTAAGCCAAGGTGGAGATTTGTTAAATGTGACCCAAAACCCATTATTCTCTTAAACCATCTGCCTTACCTATATATATATATATATATATATATATATGTTATATATGTTGTTTTGGTGACATAGAGAAGAAGAAAAAAACTGCCAACTGCCAAACTCCATTTACAGCCAAAGTACCTCTAATTTTCTCTCTCAAATTTTACAGAATAGATTAGAAGAAAGACCATATGTAGTAAGCTCAATTGTATGGTAATATTTGATTAAATATAAAGTTTTTTAATTTATTTTACTATATACTACCAGTAAATTGGGGATAGCTATTTTATGGGTGTATTTGGTTTTTGCTATATTTTGTGAAGCTCTTTGAATATCTGTGTTTGTATCTCCATTTGAATAATTTGGATTTTACTTGGTGTGCTGTCATCAGTGGAATAGACTTTTCACATTGAAAATTTGAACCATTTAAATCATTGTGTTCCATTTATTTTTCTCAATGCTTATTATTTTACTATTACCCATAATTGTATATTTGTGCAACCAAATTAGACCCGAACTTCACTTCCACTAATGCTAATTTATAACAAAATTCATTGAATTTGCAAAGAAGAATTTGAAAAAGGGTGAAATAAATATTATTTGTCCATGTGCTCATTGTCATTTAGGGAAGAGGCATCCATAGTGAAAAATTAGAAAAGATTTGGTAGAATTTGGTTTTACGAATTGTATATACAATGGGATAGGCATGGATAACAATCTACACTTAGAGTAAGAGAAACACACAATGTCGATGTTGAAGTCGATAGACATATAATTGAAGAAAAGTGAGATGAAATGGACAAACTTTTAGAGGACTTGGGTTGCACAAATTACAACACTGAATGTGACAATGAAATCTTTAATGATTGCCATTTGGATGGTGATTTCATGGACACCATATTTTCTGTAGAGTAAGAATTGTATTCTAGTTGTAAGAAATATACACAAGTAAACTTTATTGTGAATTTGTTACATATTAAGGTTTTAAATAATTGGACTAATAAGTCTTTTGACATAATGCTTAAATTTTTTATTGATGCAATACCCGAGGGATGAAAAATTCCATTGTCTCATTACGAGTCAAAAAAAGTTATTAATAGAGCTTGGATTAGGCTATGAGAATATTCATGCATGTTTTTGTAAATGAAAGAACATAAAGACTTGGTTCAATTGCCAATATGTCATGACTCACAATATAAGGAGAAAAATCATGCAACCTCCAAGATTACAAAAAAGGTTATGAGCTACTTCCCACTAAAATGATAATTATAATGATTGTATTTCTTGTGACACATTACTTAAGATATGAGATGGCATAAGGAGGTAAGATTGGAAGAAGAGGGTCTTAAGACATCCAACTGACAAGAAAGGATGGAAATCCTTTGATAACATGTACCCAATATTCATAGATAGTTCAAGAAATGTGCAATTGGGATTAAAAACTGATGGTTTTCACCAATTTGGGATCATGAGTAATAGTTACAGTGTGTGGCCAGTGGTTCTTGTTTGTTACAATTTACTGCCATGAAAGATGATGAAGCAACCACTTGTAAATTTTTAAAAACTTATAATTGGCCCAAAGTCTCTCACTTGAGATATTGAATGTACTTAGAGATTTGATTGAAGAGTTGAAAGACTTCTGAGTTGAAGGGGTTGAGTCTTATGATTCAATCAAGAATGAATAGCTCAAGATGCATATAGCCTTAATGTGGACTATAAATGATTTTCCTACATATGGTTGTACTTTTGGGTGAAACACAAAAGATTTAAAGCATGTCCAGTTTATTTAGAGGATAACTCCTCCATGAGTTTAATTAATAAAACTTTGTAACATGAACATAGACATTTTCTTCCAAAAAATCACAAGTGGTGTAAATGTAAAAGTTTCACTAATCATAAAGATACTCGTGACCCTCAAATGGAAAAAATATGGAGACTACTTGTTCATATTAATAGCATGGTTTACGAACCCTTTGGAATAAACAAATCTCAACTTAGTTGAGTAAAAAAGAAAGCACAACTTACTAGAAAACACAAAAAGACACAAATCAAACCGAATTGAAAAAAGTAGTATTTTGTTTGAATTGGAGTATTGGTCAAAGTTAAGATTGCAACAAAATTTGGATGTTATGCATGTAGAGAAGAATATTTGTGATAATTTATTAAAAACCTTTTTGAACCATCAAAAGTGGAACAAATGATTGAGTTTTGGATACAAGAAAAGATGAAAAAATGATCAAACTAATAAACACTATCAAAAGATGATTCTAAGGATTTTTGTAGATTCCTTGAGTCTGTTAAATTTTCAAATGGATATGCCTCTAATACATCAAGGTGTGCTAATAGTGAAAGTAGTCAAATATTAGAACTAAAATCCACAACTTTCATGTAATGATCCAAAGGCTATTATCAAGTGGAATAAGGGGTTTGGTTTCTGTTAAAGATGATTTATGAGTGTGTGTATTAGGTGTCTAACACTAGGTGTCTTAGTGGTGTGAGTGGTGTATTAGGTGTCTTAGTGGTGTATTAGGTGTATGTCACCTAAGATTGTCTCTATCTTTGTATATAAATAGGTAGTGTCTTTGAATGATAATAATAAGAAAGAATTCTGATTTTACAGTTACTAATAATATTTCTGAGGTTGTGGTTGAGTTGGGAATTTTTTTTAAGAAGTTGTGTGCACATAGTTTACATATAAATGATTTGGAGGATATGGAGAAAGGAATTGTCTTAATATTGTGAAAGTTGGAGAAAATATTTTCCCCTACTTTCTTCAATGCAATGGTTCACCTTTATGTACATTTTCCTTGTGAAGAAAAACTAATTGGACCACTTTCTACAAGGTGTATGCACCCTATTGAGCATTACTTGAGAAAATTGAAGGATTATGTTCATGCAATGCCAAGTTAGAAGGGTGTTTAGTAAAAGGATATGTGGTGACGAAGCATTGACATTTTGTTCAATGTACTTTAATGAGATAGAAACAAGATTTAATAGACAAGAATGCAATTATGATATTAAGCATAACAATATGCAAATAGTTTTTTATCAGTATTTAAAACACAAATTTTTGATTTAAAAGGGAAATTTACATATGAGATTGTCCAAAGAAGAAATTGATAGGGCCCAATTGTATGTTCTTAACAATTGCATTGAACTTGAATCTGATTAGAGTAAGTAATCCAAAATTGTGAGGTCTAATTAAGTTTGTTATATAATTTGTTGTCTATTCTAATATTCATTACTTATTAAATGTAGCAAACATGTTGAAGTATATCATTAAATATGAATGTAATAGAAGTAAAGAGATGGAAATAAAATAGTTTTCCATGTTGGTTTAAGCATCAGGTATGATGTATTTTCATAATAGACAAACCTTAAGTTATATGCTATTTACATGTTATAAAGTCTTAATTAGTTTATTTTGTTATTTTTAAAGATGTGTCATACTAATGTTGTCAATGCATATGCAAATATGTTTAATGATATTAAATTATTAGTAAATGGCCCTAGAAGATATCCCAATGTCTACAAGAGATGTGTTATAATAGAGTGAGATTCTACAGTATTCTTAGAGATAACTTTCTGTCTTCAGAAAAAAGTGAAGTTATGACACTTAGTACCCATGATGGGTGTGCCATTTAGTTTTATGGAGTATTCAAAGATATAGTTAGTTTAGATTATCTAGGTGATTACAAAATCTTTTTATTCATGTGCAAATGGTTCGAAAACAAACTAAGGAAAAAAATCAATGAATGATCTTGGCATTACTTTCCTTGACACAAGTCGATATTAGTATAAAGATGATCATTTTATCTTAGTATCTCAGGCAAAGAAAGTTTTTTGTATACATGACACAAAACATGGTTCCAATTGGAGAGTTATTCAAAGATTGATCATAAACATTTATGGGATATTGTAGAAGTTGATGAAAGCATGGAAAATGAAAATGAAATTTTTGAGCCTTTTCAAGAAGTCCACTCAAGTGATGTATATTTTGATGTGAATGACAATGATTATAATGATGACTCTTTTATACTATTAAATATGGAAGTAGAAAAAGTTAACTTGAAAGATTCTCAAAACACAAGAAAGTCACAAGGCAATATTGATGCATTTATAGATGAGGTTGATGATAATGAAAATATTAGATTGAGTAGGAGCGAAGAAGGTAAATAGATGATTTACTAATAATACTTTTAAGACTTTTATTTATTTTATTACCACAAGCTTATACTAGAAGTTTATAATTAAGTTAATTGAAAATTTATTTTAATTGTTTGGTTTCCAATTTTCCTGTAAAAGATATAAGTACAATAAAGATATCATATTTAGCACCTATAGATATTACAAATTTTATAATTAGCAATTAAGTTATTGTTAATTGATGGTAATTGAGCTATAGGGTATTTTTTTTTTTGGGTATATATGCTTAATACTTTAACTTGATAACATAGAATGGGAGCATATGACCATAAATTTGGATAATCGTAACTTTCACACCATAGATGTTATAAATTACATGTGATATTCTATCAAGATTTTTTGTCTCCAATGTGAATCGTGTAGGATGTAGCAAAAATTGATTTAAAAACAATGTTTGAATACTCCATTTAAACAAAAGCTCTTAGGAAAATTTGGAAGGGGTGATATTCTTCAATATTTTTTGTTGCTAATAAAAAATGTATAATAATTTTTAAAAATGTGACTCTCTTATACTTGATTATCATAGGTAACTAATAAGAGTTTGATATCAAATTATCTAGTTATTGATTTAATTTAATTTTATGTGGAATTATAAAAAAGTTTAGTATTATTTTCTTACAGTTGCTAATGTATATCTTGAAGATTTATTTATGTTTCTATGGAATGTGAATAAGGTTTTGAGTCCAAATGAGTTAGGTTAGCTTTTATTAAATGTGTTATTGTTGGGAAATATCACATTGTTACATAATTATGAGTATTACATACAACAAATCAAAATCCTAGATTCTACTTTAGTGTTAATAAATCTAAGTTAAAATAAGAACCTTTAACCTATATAGCATTATACCTGTTAAAGTATATTTTGACCAAGTTCTTCTACTTCTCTTTATTATCATAATTTTTGTTCTTGCGCATTCCTTGGCTTTGGTGTTATTTCATTTTGAGGTTTAATGAAGTATGGTACATCAAAAAGTCTTTATTTGTTGAGGTTGTAAAATTCTTATTAAATTACCAAAATTTAGAGGTTCAAAAGATATATATATATATATATATGTTGGTTTTGTCTCTTCTATCTTTTAGTTGATTGTGGTAATGGCTTCACATTGTGCATTAACAGAATAAGATTAGATCGATTATTAGAGCTCAAAAGAAGCAATAACACAAAGACACCATATTACGTTAAAATTGAATAATTGTTATTTACTATAATTTAACTTTTTCTTTATTTTATTATGTATAATGTACAATAGATTTTACCCTTTTTAAATATTTATGTTCTATTAATAGCATTAGTATTTTTTCCTTACAAAACTAATGCAATATTAGGATGGTTAATAATCGGCAAAATTCTTGGATTTTTTGGGTCTGTTTAATAACTGAAATTTTTTTTTCTCCACCACAAAATATGCTTGCTTTCAAAACCTATTTTGGATGGGTCCAAAACTGAAAAAACGGAACAATCTTGTTGTAATTTTATTTAACATGTATTACCTTGATTTTAGAGTAATTTACAATTAAAATTCAGTTTTTTAATGTATTTATGCAATCTTTTTTATGTTTAATAATTATAAAAATAAATTCATATAGTACCGACAATCTTGGAGACACATTATCAACAATTTAATTTATATTTTTCATAGTTATGTTTATCATATCTTGTTTTATTTTTAAGATGGTCAAATTTATTTTTAAGTAATCTTCATATATTATACTAGCAAGTGTCCCAAAACTACTCCTATACAATATGTAATCTTGTTATTCAACACATTCATATTAATAAACTTAAGAATTTATCTAGTCTCATTATTTTTTATACTTAGTAATTGTATTAGAAATCAAAAGAGCATTTCTTTGCATTTAAGTATATTGGCGCCTACATAATTATTGTGTCCCTCTATTGTTTGTTTATATTTTAGTTTCTCTTTTTTTGGTAAGTTTTGCTGTAACTTTATATTTCTATACACACTATCATTGCAACCCATTTATGGGTAGGGTGCACCCACCACTTCATCTTCAATATAAGACAACCTTACTTAGACTTGTTCCACCTTGAGAGCAACTCTTTAATACTATATTCTTGCCCCTAAAAATCGTTACCTTATCATTGAATTTGACATATTTTTCTTGCTTCAAATTACCATCAATATTGCAAGATTTGAAGTTCAACTTTACACCAACATTCACCTTATCCTTAGCAGCGGTTGTAGCTCCACCTCAAACATAATCTTCAATCAATTTATACAGATTACCTTTCTTTCTTTTTTCCTTCATTATAACCAAAGAGCCTTTATACACCTCTATAGACTCATTCATTACATAAAATCCATATCTGAGAAAATCCAGCTTGCTCAATGAGATCAAATTCTTTCTCAGACCAAGAACAAATCTCATATCACCAACTATTTGGAAAACTACATCATACATCTTCATCTTGACAATATCTTTTTCAATGACCTTGGTCCTTGATCCATTAGCCATGAAAACATCACCATCATTACAAGGCTTGTAACTATTAAACAATTCTTTGTTTGCACACTTATGGAAATAACATGCAGAATCCAAAATCCAATCATTCAAGGAGCCTTCACCTGTAATCATATATATGATATCAAAAACAAAATCAAGTTCAATGATGCTTACCTCTTGTTTATCTTTCCTTCTTTTTCTTTTATCAAGAACTCTTATACCTTTTAGCTTGTCTTTACAAAACTTCTTAATGTGTACCTTTTATGATAATAAAATCATTTAATGTCATCTCTTGAATGAGATATGAAATGATTGTCATCTTTACTAGAATATCTTTCTCTAGGCCTTTTTTTTCCTCTACTTGATGAACTTGCTCTTAAATCTTCTAGAATAAAAAGAATATCTCCATGTGAAGGAACTTCCAATTGGATCACATTATTAGGTTTCAAAAGTGTTGTTGGCATCTCATTTACGGTCAACGTAATCTTACAATGAGCAATATATGTTCTCACTAATATTTCATATGATTTTGGCAATGAGCACTTAAAATTATTGCTTGATTTCCATCGTGCATCTTCACATCAATATTTAGATGTTTATAAATACATATACTAAACATGTTTAGATGGCTTCTAAAGTCATCGTCTTCGCCCATCCTCAAAGCAAACAATTATTTCTTCAAGTAAAGCCTATTTGTAATAGAATTTGACATATAAATTTTTCTAATTTTTCCTACAACTTTGATAGAAAAGTCTCATTCATTACATTATATTTGACTTTAGAAACCAAACTAAAGTGAATAGTGCTCATTGTCTTTACTTCCATTTCTTCCCATTTATCTTCCTTCATGTCTTCTGGCTTCTTTCCCTACAATGCCTAAAGAAGACCTTGCTATAGCAGTATGTCCTTCACATTGCTTTGCCAAATATTAAATTAATTTTTCAATCAAATTTCTCTATCTCATACTTTATTGTTGTCACATTTCTCAATTTAGAACCTATAAACACTACTACAAATTGTGGCATTTAAGTCGATATTTAAAGTTGATTTTTGGAAAAAATTGACTTATATCCAAAAACTAACTTATAATGAATTCAAAGTTGGTTTGGTGAAAAATTAACTTAAAATTAGTGTCGGTTGATGTGTTAAACCAACACTACACGTAATATGTAGCGTCAGTTCTATGTGTCAACCGACACTATATACTATGTGTAGCGTCAGCTCAACACGTCAACCGAATCTATCCACATGGATTTTTATTTTTCTCCTTTTTCTTTCCCATCAGACACAACATTTTTAATTTGTAGCACTGTAAACAACACCCAAAAACCTAAAACCAATCGAGTTTCACCTCCTCCACTCTTTCTCATTTTCAAGCCACCTATGACCACCAATTCCAGCGTTATTTAGTGAGTTTTCTTCCTCTCTAAATTATCTTCCAGATCCCTTATTTTTTTGAGTAAAATACTCAAAACATTTATACCCATTTTTTTAAACACCCTTTTCTTTCTTTATTTCCTTCATTTTGTCACTTTATTTACTCTTGTAAGTATTTTTATTAATCCTATATACTTATTATTCACTTTGCATTATTTTTTTATATATTATGTGTATAAAGTTTTGTATTATGTATGTTATTATTTTTATTATGTAGGTTTTGTATAAGTATTTCATAATAAATTAAATTTATATATATATATATATATATTTATGACTGTGATTTAAGGTTGGTGTTTAATTTATTTATTTATCTTAATATGAAATGGGAAAGAAATGATTCAATAATATGATTCATATTAAAATATGTGTGATTTGAAGTAGTGTAGTTATTTAAAAAAAATCTTAAACATCACAAAATTGTTATATAAATTTTGTTTTAAATATCTTAAATTTTAAATCAACTCAAATGATGTGGTATATTATTATTATTAATTACAATCAATCTCATATAATTATATTTATGTGTATATATTTGTTATGTTTGGTTTTTATGTATTTATTTTTATATGATTCTTCATTTGTCAATCAATATCAAGAAAATGATGTTAGCATCAGAGTATACAATTATGTGATAGGACATTAACGCTTAACAGAAACCAGAAGTTGATAATCATTTGGCCACTAAAGTTTGAACAAGGCCAAGATCATTGGATGTTGGTTATCCTTGATCTGTATGGCAATCATGTTTAGTACTGTGACTCAGCTTCCATAGAATTGAATAAGATACAAAAATAGTTGTTGAAATGTAAGAGTTATACCTAACTATTTTTCTTCTATTTTTCTTTGTAATATCTAATAAAACATTAACTGTTTTTAACTTTGATAGGGCATGGAAGGTGTGGAACAAGAGTAGGGTCATTGCCCTTAAAAAATCTCAGAATTTTATATAGGACAAAGTTATGGTATATACAAGTGAATATTAATAATTTTATTAATTTTACTATTGAATAATAAAGATGTTCGAATAAGAAAAATCATGTACACTTGTTTTTTGTAGGTTGCATAACAAAACGATGGAGTCATATGTGATTACTATGTCATGAAGTTTATGAGAGAAATAATCACAAATATCAAAATTCTAATTAAAGATATGATAATCTCTTTTACCAATATACATTTTTAACATATATGGGTTATTTTTTGTGAATGCATGAAATTAAATTCTTATTTTCAATTTAAATAGATGTAGTTCTTTGGTTGGAACAAGACGGGCTATGACTTGTAAATTTTTGATGATTTACGAGAGGAATGGACAGAACACATGGTTCAAATTATATCATCATAAGAAGAATCAGGAGAGAATTCTGATGATCTTGAATAGCATATGACAACATCATAGTAATTTTTATAATGTTTTAATTTCTCTATTACTGTGTCTGAAGTTTGGGTAGATTATTTTATGGATGTTTATGTGTGCTCATGTATTTAGGAGAATGAATTGTTATATGGACCTGTTTTTTGCCCAAACTTCATCTCATATCTCTTTCCTAGTTCCTGGTAAAACAACATCACAGTAGTCACTGGCCAGCCAAGTACAGGAAACCACCAAGAATCATCATATCTTCAAGAGTAATTGTTGGTTCACCCCAAGGAAATACAAAAGTATTAGTATATGGGCACCAAAACTCAACCAACCTAAGTAACAAATCGGAGTTACACTTGACTTCATATTTAGAGCTCATTATAGCATTAAAAATACTAACTTCATTCCATATTAATACAGTGCTAATATGATTTCGAAGAGATGTGGTTATTATTATATATCACTCCAATGTTGATATGGTAATCATGATATAACATTCTTATTTTGAATTTAATTACATATAGTTTTTTTGGTTGGAACAAGTCGGGCTATGTGGTTTATTATTATATCACTCTAGTGTTGATGTGATAATCTCTTTTACTAATATTTTAACATATATAAGTTATTTTTTGTGAATTCATGATATTACATTCTTATTTTGAATTTAATTACATATAGTTCATTGGTTAGAACAAGATGAGCTATGGGGGTTATTATTATATCACTCTGGTGTCGATGTGATAATCTCTTTTACTAATATTTTAACATATATAAGTTATTTTTTGTGAATTCATGATATTACATTCTTATTTTGAATTTAATTACATATAGTTCATTGGTTAGAACAAGATGGGCTATGGGTTATTATTATATCACTCTGGTGTCGATGTGGTAATCTTTTTTACTAATTTTTAACATATATAAGTTATTTTTGGTGAATTCATGATATTATATTTCTATTTTGAATTTAATTACATATAGTTTTTGGTTGGAATAAGTCAGATATGCAAATTTTTGATGATTTACGAGAAGAATGGACAAAACACATTGGTCAAATTATAACATCATAAGAAGAATCAGGAAAAGAATATGATGATCTTGAATAACATAGGACAACAACATGGTAACTTTTATAATGTTTTAATTTCTCTATTTTTGTGTCTCTGAAGTTTGGGATGTTTGTTTAATGGATGTTTATGTACTCATGTATTTAGAGAAAAGAATTGTAATATAGACTAACTATTTTTTTGACCAAACTTCATCTCATCTCTCTTTCCTAGTTTCTCGGTTACTATGTTGATGATTCTACGCAAACCAAGCTTCCTCTTCTTGTAATAAAATGGAAATATCCCAAATTCAATGACAAAAGAGACATAATTTTATTTGTAATTTATTTGTATATATATATATATATATATATATATATATATATGTATCGTATATAATTTTTTTTTAATAAATTTAATTCTCAAGTAATTAATTATATTTAATTTTTTTATTTTTTATATTATTTAAATTTTGTTAAACAAATTTTAGTTTTTGTTTTTGCTATTATGTGATCGAATACACATTCTTAGTATAGTAAAAAATGAGTAAAATATGTTTTAAAAAAAATTTAAAATCGGTTCAACAAACCGGCTTTAAACCTCAGTTGTATAATAGTGAAACTTTGACTCTGATATCATTTATTAGGTGCAACAGAAGTGCAAAAAATAAAAGAAAAATAAGCACACAAGAAATTTTACTTGCTTCGACAAATTAACTTATTTTATACTATAGATGACAAAAAAAATTATTAATATCAATTCTTGAATATAATCTTTTACCCATATTACAACAATATTAGGAAAATATAACGACACTCGTACCCAAATTCCCAATATACCCAATAATCTCCTTCACACATAAAACAAAGAATCCAAATATACCAAGAACGTTCTTTGGTTGATGGAACACAAAAGTAGAGAGAATTTATGTTGTTTTATATGTCTCCAAATAGCAGCTGCAAATCTCAGTTTTGCAAAGGCACTTGCATAATATCGAAAGCCACTAGTATTAATGATCAATATGGCTTTTACTGTTTCATACTTCAAAACCCTATGACCAATGATCAATATCCATTATATCTTTAACTCAGTAAATTAACTTTGTTCAAAAACATAACGAGCCAATGTTAGACACATATAAAATTGATTTGTGCAATATTGATTTGCTTAGAACGACGGAGAGTCGAGGCTAAAGCAAAATATAAAATTGAGATTTATATTAAAAAAATTTAAATAAAAATTTTATTTTTTATTTTGAATAATTTAGTTAAACACATATAATATATATTAAATAGGGATAGAAGCAATAGATTTTATCGATTATTAGTTCATTTTATAAGTCATGATTTTGGAAAACTTAAAACTTTAGGAGACTAATGAACTCTTAATTGACCTTTAAGTTGGCCTACATATTTAGTTTGAGAGTGATTGGTTTAGTGATTTTAGAACCGTAATTTTTTGTCTAATTTTTTTTTACAAAAGCATAAGCTAAAACTAAAAATAATTCTTAATATGATATATCTTTTCTATATATTACTATTTAAAAATGTTTAATTTATTTAAAATTATATTAAAAATTAAAGTTACTTAACAAAGACTTTAAAATGTACACTATATCTCAAAACAATATAGAGTGGAGAATAAAATAAAGATTATCAAAGTAGTTAAAATTTAAAAAAAAAAAGAAATAAACATCATGCAAACCTAATAAGAAAAATTTATTGAAACATATGTATCTTCTTCTCTTTTAAAAAAATTATTTTTCATACACATGATTAGATTTAAAGATTAAAGATTAGAATTGATGAAAATGATACATTAAGTAAGATATATAAATATTATAAATATAATAAAATTGAAATTTAGAGTGAAGTATCGTAAAGGTCTCTTACTTGATATTTGTATCAATTAGTTCCTTATATTATAAAATATATCATTTAATTCCTTACAATTTTATATAATACCAAAAAAGGATAAATTTTATTATTTACTCAATATTTAATAGTTTTATGATAAAAATTTAACTATTCATACAATATTTTATTAGTTTTGTGATAAATTATCATAGTCAAGAAATCATTTTTATCATTTTCTTATTTTCCAATAAAATAAATTATTAAAAAATAATTTTTGTTTTTCTTTGCTTTTTTACAAAAATAAAGAACCAATTAATACCTTTTTTTTTTCTAACGGACTAAATGACCCTTTTAGCTTAATGTAATATGCAACATTTTTCTCTAAAATATATTTATAATATACATATATTGGTTCACTTTTTGTCGATATATAAATAAAAACTTCTAATCAACTAAATTAAGTCTTTTTTTTAATTTTAGGACATACACTAGATATTAACCAAAATATAAAAAGTGTATGTTCGGTTCAACTTGAATTTGATCGGTTAAATGATTTAAAAAAAATATGTATACTCCTAATACTAAGCAAAAAAATACTAGGAAAAAATGTTACAGAAATCCATTAGATTAGGTTGTTTGTATCGTTCAGTTCTTTAGATTAGAAAATATGTCATTTAATCTCTTAATTTTATAAAAAACCAATTAATAATAAATTATATTATTAAAATATTGTTACTTTTATATCAAGTGATTAAAACATGAGTATTTAATAATGGTAAAGTCACAATTAATATGAAAAAAATTACAAAATATCTATTTTTAATATTTGTCAATTGTCACTATTTTATTTTAATGTTTTATTAATTTTTAATTTTATTAAAAAAATTAAAATATATATTTAAATAACTTTTTATTTGAATTTTATTATTGTTGATTTTTTTCTTAAATGATTTCATATTAAATTTTACTCTTATTTTAGTTAAAGATTCATATATTAATAACATTTTAATCACTTGAAAGAAAACAATAATAATATATTAATATAAAAATTATTAAAATAATATAATTTATTCTTAATTATCCATTTTTATAAATCTAATAGAGTAAATGATATCATTTATAATTTAAGAAAATTTTGTGATAAGTTTAGTATTAGTGCTGTTAGGATTTTGTTATCACATGTGCTATATATATATATATATATATATATATATATATATACCAACGGTATATACAATAATGACATGAAATGCGATGCAATTTTTCTGCTTCATCGCTTACTCTCCATTCTCTCTTTCTCTTGTCATCTATCATGGTATCATAGCATGATGATTAACAATTAAGGCAAGCAATAATGAAAGTATCTTGATCAATTCATCATGATTTCATCCTTCATACGTTTCTCTTTCTTCCATAAATCTTTCATCCTTTCCATAGCATCCAATCAATCCTCTTTATCAATAAAGCTCGATGAGTCGAATTACTTGATCTAGAAAGAATAGTTGCAGCAAGTCATTATTGTCTATGGACTCAAACACATCATCAAAGATTATTTTCAACCTCTATTATCGGTTGTGCGAAGAAATGACACTATCAATGATACATCGGGTGTTTTAAAAGCACATGAAATTCTTAAGGAAAATCCTGAGTTTTAGCTTTGGGAGAGGCAAGACAATGCCATCAAGAATTGGATTTACTCATCCGTTTCTCTTAACTTTCTAAAATATTTGATTAGTAAGAGTATTCTTGATTATTGGTAATCACTTTCCAAAGCCTTAAATGATGACTTTCAATCTAGGCTGATGGATCTAAGGTGGAGACTACAGGCACTTCTAAAAGGATCCATGATAATTGAGCAATACATCAGTATAACAAAGGATTTGATCGATTACTTGTTGTTGGAGATAATCTTAATGATAGGGAGAAAATGTTATATGTTCTTGGAGGACTAGATTCTAATTACTCGAGTCTTATCACAGAAATTACTCGTAAGAAATGCATTCTTATCTTGGATGAGCTACTTACATGTCTAAGAACTCATGACAGGTAACAAGAAAAATTAATTTAACATATCAATAACTTTTACATGCCAATTTTGCTAAATCACATTCCAAACCTTTCAATTCAATCTCATTTAAACCTTCTCCATATGTTTCTTCTCCTTCATAGCAACCTACTCAGTCTCTACATTCAAATACCTTTGATAAAATAAAGAATCTTTAGTTTGATTCTATCCAGTGTCATGTCTACAAGGAGTATGGACACATAATTGCACGTTGCTATTTTAGATATCAACAATCTAAAAACAATGGTGAATCACACTAGAACAATCAATTGCCCCACATATCCATAGCATAATCACATTTGACATTTGCATAGAATCATAATGGTATTGATAGTTTTGAGAAAGTCATTGCCTATCCTCAACACGAAAATTCACTTCAATCTTTGCTTACCTAACTGGATTGTCCTTTTCAAATGTTCATCAATGGTATATGGATACAGAAGCCACTAATAATTTGACCACTAATATAGAAAATATTGATCATGCCATTCCCTATTAGGTATTGCCTCTATCTTCCTAGAAAATGGCTCCAATATTTCTATATCACATATTGGTAGCAAGAGTATCACTTATGATAACTATGATATGAAATTATCCAATCAGCTATATGTATCACAACTAGAAAGGAATCTAGTTTCAATTAAGAAGTTATATGAAGATAATTTAGTTTCCATAGAGTTCTTTCCTAAAATATTTTATGTGAAGGATTTGAAGACAAAGACTACCATTTTAGTGGGGATAGCTAAAGATAGACTCTATCAGTTCCTTGATTCAACCAAATCATAAGTGATATCTAATGTTTCTTGTAATGAGGTAACTATTAGTGAGATGTTGTTACATAATTAGTTAGGTCATCCACATCATGATTACATGTTATCTACAGTATGAATAAGACCTTGTCATCATTGGCTAACACAAATTTTTATCATTCCTATCAACTAGTAAAAGCACATCAAGTGCCTTTAACACATGTACATACTAGAGTTGTATATCCTTTTGATATCATTCATGTAGATCTATTGGGACCTTCCTCAATCTATTCAGTTCAAGGTATGAGATATCTTTTGTTATTTATGGATCATTGTACAAGATTGATGTGGCTTTATGTTATTAGCATTAAAACTCAAGCAACAACAATTTTCTTGCACTTTGAGCAATTTATTGAATGGTAGTTTAATAAAAAAAATCAAAATGTTACAAAGTGATGATGGAACTAAGTTAAAAAGCTTTCTAAACTTACTTGTTTCAGTCTGGTATCTTGTGAAGATTATCATGTCCTTACACACTTGCATAGAATGATGTTGTTGAAAGAAGTAATAGACAAGTATTAAAGGCTAGTTTAGTTATGATCATGAGGTCTAGTGTCGCTATGTTATACTAGGACTATGCTTTCAAAACTATTATGTACCTTATAAATAGACTTCCATCTAAGACCTTAAACTACACAAGTCCATTTCAACTCCTTTATAACATCAAGCGAACTTATACACACCTCAAAACCTTTTGGTTGTCTTTTTTATCCCTTACTAAGACTTTAAAATCAAAATAAACTTGAGCTTTGCTTTTTTCCATGCATGTTCCTTGGCTATGCTACACAATTTAAAGGCTATTGGTGTTTAAAGCCTACCTCAAAGAAAGTATACATATCTACTCTTGTTCATTTTAATAAGTAGGTATTTCCCTTTGTTTAAAACCTAGAAATACCTCAATCTAGCACTCAGTCTTCATCATCATTACTTGTTTTCACTGTCCAAAATTGTTTACCCTTTCTTGTTACACATAGTATTGAGACTAGTGATAAATTACATGTCTCTCAAAACTCACCTTTTTTCGTTGACGCTACCAATAATCCTGAACATTCATCACATAATGTACCTTTCTTTCCCACTATTAGTGAAGATTCACTTCATACTCTAGAATAGACTTCTAACCCTTGGTCTTTGACTTCTACAACACATCACACTTTTTCTCCAACCTTAAATTTTACATCATCTATACAAAACTCAACTTTACCAACATCATCTCTTCCACCTAGTTCATCAAATACACCTATACAATTTGGATCATTCAATCCCAATCAAATTTTTAATTCTACTAGTATTTCGTTAACTTTTGATTTGCATATACCTTTTTTCATTGGTATCCATCATCCACCTAGTATTGACAATGTACATACCATGCAACTAAATCCAAAACAGAAGTTTTTAAACTTAAAGCACACCTCACAACTGCTATGCTACCTTAACCATATTCAATCACATAAGTTCTTAGTATTCTAGAGTGGAAATAGTCTATGCAAAATAAGTATGACTTTTTGATCAAGAATGGAACCTAGGAGCTTGTTCTTAGACCTCAGCATGGTAAAATCATTGGTCATAAGTGGGTTTTTCGAGCAAAACTTCAATCAGATAGATCTATAAATAAATAAAAGTCTAGAGTTATAGCCAAAGGATTTAAGCAAATCAAAGACATTGATTACATTGAAACCTTTTCATTTATTATCAAACCCACTATAATCAAAATTGTGTTAAGCCTAGCCCTCTCACAAGATTGGACTATATAACAACTTGATATGAATACAACCTTTTTGAATGAGTTTATTAAAAAGGAAGTATATATGTCACAACCTAAAGGATTTGAGAATCCAAAATTTCCCTGATTATGTGTGTAAACTTGAGAAAGCTATTTATGACTTAAAATAGGCTCCTTGAGCCTAATTCCTTAAGCTCAATGGTTTCTTAATTATTTGGGGATTCAAATTCTTAAATAGTGATGCATCAATGGTGATTTATGATCACGATGAAATGTTTGTGGTAATACTAATCTATATTGATGGCATTTTGATCACATAGATAAGTAGTGATTACATTTAAGAGCTTATTGACAAGCTCAATGATGCCTTTTTACCAAGGATCTACAAGAATTACATTTTGTTGTGGGTATTGAACTCATAAGAACTAATTTAGAGCTTCACTTACGCCAAGCAAAATACATCAATGACCTTCTCGGTAGGGTTCACTTCAAAGAAACAAAACCCATAACCACAACTATGATTCTTGGACAATCTATGCCTAAAAATGATGCGACTCCCTTAGAAAATCCTACTTGAAAGAAACAAAACCCATAACCACAACTATGATTGAGGTATCTTAAAAGGATTACTAATCATGGGCTGATGTTAAGTAAGAGTACTAGCCTTGCTATAACTGCTTATACTGATACAGAATGTGCATCTTGTTGTGATGATCGAAGATCAACATATGAGTATTATGTTTATCTTGGTAGCTCTCTTGTATCTTAGGGATTAGGAAAATAAAAGATTGTCTAAAGATCAAGTACTAAAGCTAAATTTTGATCTCTAGCTCATACGAGTTAAAAAATTATATGGATTCAGAAGGTATTAAAAGAATTGAGAGTACAACTTCTACAATCACATATAGTCTACTGTGAAAATATTAGAACATGGTACCTAGCAAAACATCCTATCTTCCATGCTCGTAAAAAACATACAGAGATCAACTTTTGCTTTGTTCATGAAAGGGTTGTTGCACGACTGTTTGTTGTAGAGTATACTCCAACTCAAGAGCAAATAGCCGATATTGTGACAAAAGCTTTATCTGAAACAAGATTCTATGAGTTAAGAACAAAAGTTAGAGTCCTTAAGAGACCTTAAGATTAAGGGAAGATGTTAAAAGTTAGAGTGAGCTATCAGTTTATGAGTTAAGTTTGAGTTTGATAAGAGTTATAGCAAGTGTTTGTTATGAATGCTATTAGGAATCTTTTATCTCACACACACATATATATAATGAGATGAACTGAAATCCAAATTTTCAGCTTCATATTTTTCTCTCAATTCTCCTTTTTCTTTTCTCATCTATCAATTAATTGCATAAAAGAAAGTTATAATTTGCTTTTAAATAATATTAGAAATGAGAATTGAAAATGTATTAGTCATTATTTGGTAGAAAACTTTGAAATACAATAAAAAGTTTAAAAGTACGCGCATGTGCATTTCTAAATAAAACAAATGTACAAAAGACAAATTATAAATATTAAAAAATATATTTTTGGCCAGATATGTGAATTCTTATTTTTTATAATCTAAATTAATTATGATAAAATTAGATAATATTAAGGAATGATTAAATAAAAAGAATAATTTCAGAATATATAACTTAAAGTCTTAATTGTTTAAGATATAATTTTTATTTTTGTTAGATAAGAAAATTAATAGTGAAGTATCACATTTAATCTTTTAATTCATTAATAATGTTGAATTAAATATATATATATATATATATATTAAATTTTAATATATTTAAAAAAATTGTTGTAATATGATATATACTTCATTATATATAGATTCCATCTAAATGAATATGCATGCTTTGAACGTGCACTTGTTTTCCAAATTTTATGATATATACTTCATTATATATAGAGAACCAAATCAGTGCAATCATAATAAGATTGATAAAGTCATTTATTTTATTAATTTAAGCAATTAGTTTAATTAAGTTAATTGATTAATTAAGAGAATTGACTTCTGCTGCTCCAATCATTTATCAAGATTCCAAAACCAAATTCTTTTTTAAATACCAAATATAATATCTCTAAAATTTATAACAATAAAAATAAAATATTCTAAAAAAGTAGAATATTTTAACACTAACTCATATCCATATTAATTCAAAAAAGGGTATTATCTTTATATTAAAAAATTTTGGGGTATCATTTAAAGTAATTTTAATTTTTTTAAAAAATTGTTATATTACTCAAATACTTATAACTAAAACTCAAACCTCAAACTTTTTAACTGCATTTCCAAATAAAATACATAATTATTGAACCATAGCTCATTTGTATTCTTAAAAGGGTGCAATGACGACTTCCTAAGAGATCATTTATCATAATATTATTCTTGTACAAACACGTTAAAGTATAGAGTTTTGATGAGAATCCTAGGATTAGTTACTTTTGTAATACCTATATTTTGATACAAATTTTATAAATTAATTATGTTTGATTTAAAAGAATTTTTATTTATTACCCATAATATTTAAAAAGTTTTGATTTAATTATTTTTGAACGGAAGCAGGATCAAATAAAATGGTCAGTACATCTCATTCTTTTAATTCATGTTGTTAATTTCATTTTTTATAGTTAACCTAAGCGAATTACACTTAAGTACAGAATTCTAATAGAGGAAAAAGTAAGTACAGAATTCTAATAAAGGAAAAAGTCTTGTATGAACGAGGTTTATGGACATGTGGTATACCTTGTTAGTTTCAAAAATATACAATTAGTTTTTATATGAAAATAGGTCCTCTATGTGCAAATAAATGAGATTAAGTGTATTATAAGTCATTTTCTTTGGAGTGGCTTATCCCAAATGTCTTTTTTTTTTTTTCTAAATAAAGAAATTTATTTTAATTTATATTATTATATTCAAATTATAAAAAAAAATATCCTCATAATAAGTCGCAAATTGTTAGAATTTAACTAATTTATTTTATTTTCTGACAATTTTTTCTTAAATAGTATTTTTAGTACAATAATTTCATGCTTATAAATATCTATATTATATGAAAAACATTTAATAAAAAAAACTTCATATAGCTACATGTATTTGTATAAAAAATATTTTTAAAAAAATTATAAAAAATGAAAGAGATTAATTGATTTCCAATAATGCTCCTTATTATTTGAATACTTTTTTTTAATTTAAATATAATAATATAAATAGAGAAAATTTGCTTCTGTTTAAGATGAATCACTTAAAAAAAAGTAATTAAAATGATCAATTTATTAAAAAAGTGATTAATGGAGAGATTCTCCACTTTATTTATATACAAAATGCATGTACAACTTTCTCATTATAAAGACGTGTCCATTAATACAATTAATTAATATATAATGTATCATTAATATATAATGTAATATGATTCATTTTAATTCAATTTCAATTACTAATTGTTTTGCGCTATATGTAAAGATATTGGTTTAAATTTATTATATAAATAAATAATTTAAAATTTTTATAATATCAAAAAATGTGAATTTTCTACCAATAACATGAATGCACACAAATAATTGAAACCACTCGAACATGCACATAACAATTAATTAATATGACATGAACGAGCATATGTAATATCATTTAAATTGGCAGTAATACAATTTACCCTTCAATTTCATGTTGTAGTATAAAAATTAGAAGAATATGAAGTACACATATTTTCATGTATTGTGGCTCATATTGTTTATAATGTATCATGTATATTATAATTAACATGAATACAAATGTGTGTAAATTTACGAATATGTAGTATTTATCCATTATTTTGGCTCAATTTTTAATCAACAAACTATAACTAAACAGAAATTAATTAAGAGATATTTAAAGTATAATTTACGGATAGAGTTCGCAGTCTATCTACCTGCTGCTGAAGTGAGGTATATAAATATTAAAGCCTTCGATCATGAAGAAATAAACACATACCATCACTTTGTTGCACGCTTTAGGTCTAACTATATATTTAATATTGATCCATCTTAAAGAAAGAAAAAAAAACCAAAACATAGTTGAATAATGTCATAGTTATCTAAACATAAATTGACAAAATAAAATAAAATAATAAAACCAACTAGTTCATAGTTTGCCATAACATTGATATAATATATTTTTTTTTTGGTAGATAAAAAAATTGATATAGCTTATTCCAACAGCACGCAAGATAATAATAATAATAATAATAATAATAATAATAATAATAGTAATAATAATAATAATAGAAAGGAGAGAGAGAGAGAGAGAAAATTGTTTGGAAATACTATCTTTATTTTTTACTAGTAGATTTTTAGCATCCACATTTTATAAATCTCAACTATGAGACTTCCATCTTATACTACCATAGCATATGTCCATGGACAATACTATTCTTTGTTTATTAAAAGCATTATTTATTCTCTCCAATTTTTAATAATAAAAAATTTATAGATTCTCGCCCTTGTGTATATTCACGAGGAAATCGATAAAAAAACAATATTAAACATGATGTTTTATTATTTTAATTAAAAAACATATATAGCCAGAAGTTGAACACGAAAGGAATCAGAGGTATGGTTGCTCTCTTGCCACTTAAATTAATAATTAATATATTTTTTTTTTGGCTAAGAATAGATAATGAATAGGTTATTTAAATATAGTTGATGACATTAGAGTTGTTAATGGGAAGCTAAGTGCATGCATGTTTAAATTTTGAAGTAGCAAGAGTAATAATCGGAAGTGAGAGGCCCACATATATAAAAAAAAAACTCAGAGAGAGAGAGAGACGCAATTATATTGAATTAACATATAAATCAATAGGGTTATTCATCGGATTGAAACCGTTGATTTTATATTTATTCGATCTGATCTGACCATCCGTTTGGATTGAAACAACCTAATCCGCAACTGATCCGATCACCTCTTACATCTGCTCAATCCGATCCGTAAATTATTCAGATGACATCCGATTAATAAACTTAATTAACTCTATTTTTTGTATTTTTAAATAAAAAATTTAAATTTTCACATAAATCATAACATAAAATTATTTGACTTGAAAAAACATTAAAAAATCAAATAAATATATATTAATTATATATATATATATATAATTTAATAAATATATATTAATTAAATATATATATATATATAATTTAATAAATATATATTAATTAAATATATATATAATTAATTTTAGTCGGATCGTATGAATCATAATAAAATCCGTCATCCGATCCGCACTTAACGGATGGAAAAAATTTCCATCCGATCCGACTATCGGATTAGATCAAATCGGATAAAAAATCAACGGTATAAACCATATTTAAAAAAACAAATCTATAAAAAATATTAAATAAACGAATAAACCATATTTGTCTTTTGGACTAATTATGCCCTACAATCAGCACACACGATGCCTCCAAAATCACTATTTATGAATGATGTGTTATTTATTATTATTAGAATTAATATGCTTTTTATTAATCATGTTCGTTGTTATTTTTACCAAATATTAGATACTTGTGTTTTTCAAAATATAATTACATTAATCTTATATTTTACTTGGAATACTAAATCATCGTTACCATAAATAATTTCTAGAATGAAAGTTGCAGTGCTAAGTTTGGACGCTTCTACCAATTTATTATTACTTTTAAAACGGCACAACTCATGAAATGAGACGAAATCATAAATTAGGAAGCAGTGAAGGGCTTACTCCACGATGAAAATTCATGGTCAAAGAAAAAAACAAACAAATAAGTTTATGGTGTGTGTAGATGGGTAAGATTCTTGTAAGAATCCCACCACGTACGTCATCCATGACCTTCTTTTTTTTTTTAATGAAATAGGTGATATAAAATTTAATAAATATTTTGAGATATCATAATTAGCTCGGTAAGTTTGTATTACATTTATGATCTAATCATTTAATTATGAGTAATATTAAATTAAAACAAACACATATAAACAAATTCAAAAAAATCTATAATTAAACTTGTTTTCAGTATTAAGTTGTAATACAAATACTAAAGTCCTACATGTTATCTTATATTATTTAAGCAATCAGCTCAACTAAAATATTATATTTATGGCATCTAAAGTGACTGAGTTCAAAAAAAAGTAACCACATAAATAACATAAATAGAATCTGACTCCAATCAAAATTTATGTCACTTAAAAGATGGCTTACACCATCAAATGAATGACCGCATTGAGTTTTGTCACAAAATCATATGAGTACCTAAATAGGATATAAAAATGTCTATTAATAAAAGATTTTGAGATTTAAAGAACACTCATACAATCAGATAACCTTAATGATCTAAAAATAGCACCATTCGAACGTAAATAGGACTTGATCATATAATGACTCACCCAAGATAAGTTAATTAGTGCAAAAGCTTTTTACAAAAAAAAAAAAAAACTAGAGTAGAAAAAAGTTATTTGTAACTCCTATATCCAACAACTACTTGGCATTATTCTGAACATTCGAGTCTCAATAGACAATTAGAGGCAGCTCTCATAGCCTCATTACTACAATATGTACCTATGGTCTCGGTTTATAACCGTGACCGTAGGTCTATGACTACAGTTATAAGAACCGAGGCTTAATTAAGAGAGACTAAAGGTAACTTTAAGATAAGTTTCGCAACTCGTAAGACTTGGTACATCCTAATTTCCATCTTTCACAAGACGAATTGTAAGTTGTTCACTAAAAAAATTTATGTCTTGTTCACTTACGAATTTTATCATTAGAGTCCAATCGAAAGCACCATTTCTTTATCGGTAGCTACGGATCTGATAAATGTATAAAAAAATTACGCTTATTTCAATAACTTAAGCTTTAAGTTTAGGTTTTTGAAAGAGTTGGTAACCAATACCTTCTAACATAATATCTGAGTTGAAGATTCTTTGTTCAAATCCTAGTAATCTCAATTATTAAATTGTAAGTGTTTGGTCAACATGGTGCATAAAACCAACAATTTTGAAGAGATATAAATATATAAAAATAATATTGGCCCTTCTTCCAATGACTTAAACTTTGGATAAAGTTGATATCCTAACTATCCTATAAAAATCAATAACTCAAACTTAAAAGGGGGCACTTATCAATAATAATGCAAAATTTACAAGAAAAAATCACAATTAAAAATAAATTAAACAATAGAAATAAAAATTTGATAATAAATGTTTTTGAGCTAAGACGTGCCAAATTGTGGAGTTTGTTACAATTTTGTTAAATTTAAATTAAAATAATCGAATTTACACCAAATTTAAACTTGAAATATTTTAATTGTTACAAACTCAAGTATAACTAAACTCAATAAGATCCCATTAAGTTAAGGTTGACCAAGCTTATATGCAACATTGTTATCGAATTCCTGGTCGATGTGGGACCGAAGAAAACTTAACAACCCTCCTCAACACGAAAAGATGTGATCTCACAAAGCCACGGTGAAACTATTAAGGACAAAGCCCAAGTCACCGATAAAGTTAAGCGCAGCTTTGATAACATGTTAGAAACTCAAACTTAACTTAACCTAATAATATCTCATTGAATTAAAAGTTACCCAAGTTTATAAGCAACCCTACTACCGAACTCCTAACCGATGTGAGACGGAAAGAAACTTAACATTAATTAAAGTTAAAATATGTGATTAAAACTTAAGTTGAGAGGGGCATTACGTTTTTGAAAACTATAAAATTTTATAAGTAAAATTACATTTTTTATAAGTGATGAGGGCTGGAAAATGCTCACTTTAATTTACATGTGCATTCACCCCTGCCCTTAATCTTTTATTGGCTATTACATGTGTTCTTTCTCGCACCTTCTCA
Organism: Hippophae tibetana; assembly: GCA_037013495.1. Taxonomy (NCBI): domain Eukaryota; kingdom Viridiplantae; phylum Streptophyta; class Magnoliopsida; order Rosales; family Elaeagnaceae; genus Hippophae; species Hippophae tibetana. The sequence goes on from CM072810.1 coordinate 16,310,361, forward strand.
AGGTTTCCCAAGCAGAAATTAACATCAACCGTACTTACAAAATCTCTAGTTCTTATAACATATCTTTATTAGTTTTTGCAATGAAGGTCCAAAACTGACATCAATTTTTTATTGAGTGCTTATATAGTATGGCAATATCACATTTTAATTTCGTCAATTTAGTTCTCAAGTTTTAAAAAATTGTCCAATTTATCTCTTTTATTGAAAACTTGCTTGAATTATTATATAGCAAATTAATCTTGGACAAGTTATCAATTAGTCAGAGACTAAAATTGCTAGCATTTTGGGATCTCTTTCTCAAGAAAAAAGAATTAATAAATGGGGTGAATTTTTTTTTATTAAATTGACTAAATTACAAAAACTTGTTCAAAAGTTGGGAAGATTCCTGCCGAATGAGCTATTAAAAAAAAACAAACTTGTACATGAAGATCATATCTTTATACTTTTGTGGATGTAGGCTTGTAGCCAATCCAAAAATTGCCTTTTATCAGCTGTTACAAAATCACTAAGAAGCAGATAATTCAACAAAAATAAATTGTTGGTACTGCATGGTTTCCCAACTTCCATGAAAGGGATTATCTTATCGTTCTAAGGTTAATATATAAAACCCTAAAAAAACTTCTAATGTGCAAAGCTCAACATACCTAGTCTAGAAATAAAGAATCTTTACCTCTGTTTTTTTGGGTGCTTTAGACTTTAGATTAGGACATGGAAGCCAAAGAGTTATTTTATTTGGACTAATTAGGTTTTTCTATAATTTACTATCGAATTTTAATTTTATTACTTCTGTAATATTAAATTTTAAAAATATTATAAAATATCATTAATATTTTTTCTATTACTATCATACTAGTGAATTTACATCAAATTTTTTCTATTACTAAATACAAGTGAATTTAATATATATTATAAAAATATTATCGATATACATGTATTTTTCTTTCAATTTCCATTAACACATTGATGTCGATAATATTTTCGTAATATGTATAAAATTTAATGGTATAAAAATGATACAAAAAATATTTGATTTTATTTTTATAATATTTACAAAATTTAATAATACAGAATTAACAAAAAAAAATTGATTTTGTAACGAACCTAAAAAATTGTGTCAGAAAAATCTATTTAGTCTATTATTTAATATTCGCCAACTTCTCTCCAACTTCACCACTTAGGGGATTTCTCAAAGCTAAATAAGTGAGATATGTGAGGGAGGTCAGAATTGGGGATGTGTACTACCTTTGTGTTGACCTAACCCCCCTCTCTCTAATTCTCTATCTCTACCCTGTAACTGTCTCTCTCATTAACATATTTATTATTTTTTATGAGTAGAAAAAGGCTAACAAGTTATCATATATTTCAGCTTCCTCTACAAAGCCCTCTCACTACAACAGCAATCTTTGACAAAAAAATAAAAAAAAAGAAAGACAAAAATTGAGAAATAGCTTTGTAGAACACAAGCAGTTGAATAATTAAGAGCTTTGAAAATGAATTCGGGGTCCATTAATTGTTGTTTCCCAAATGTGTCACACAGTTTGCAAAGCTACTCAATGACAGAAGATCATCAACATCATCATAATCATCGTCATAATCATAATCAACTTGTTGCTTCATCGTCTCTACAAGCTACTCCAAACCCAACTTCAGTTTCTGCTCAAACTCATTCCTCAAACTCACTTCTCTATAACCTTTCCATCTTAAAAGAAAAAGTTCATCAAGTTGAATCACTTGTTAGTATCCTTCTTTCACCAAACCAAAACCAACTAGAGTCAACTTCTTTAGCAATTGCTTCTATGACTCAAGTGATACAAGAAATCATCATGACTTCTTCTTCAATGATGTTCACTTTTCAACAAATGGGTAGTCTTGGCTCAATCATTTCAGGTAATAACCCTAATACCATTAGCAATAACAATGTTATTAGCGTTGGAAATTTAGTCCAAGAAAGAGGTAATCAAGCTTTATATGCCACTACTACTAGTGATCAAACACTTGATTGGTTTGGAGAAAGCTACAACAACAACAACATGAGTAATATTAGAGTTGATGAAAGGAAAGTTAATACAATTCCTTTAGGGAGTACTGAAACTAAAGATGGGTTTCGAGGATTTTCATCAAAACATTGTAATATCATAGAATTAGATGCTTCCGATTTATTAGCAAAGTACACACATTATTGTCAAGTTTGCGGTAAAGGTTTCAAAAGAGATGCTAATTTGAGAATGCATATGAGAGCTCACGGTGATGAGTACAAAACAAATGCTGCTCTATCCAATCCATTCAAAAATAGTAGTACTAGTACTAGTACTAGTACTATAATGGGAAACAAGGAATCTTCAATATTGAAATCATTGCCTAGAAAATATTCATGTCCACAAGAAGGGTGTAGATGGAACCAAAGACATGCAAAGTTTCAACCTTTGAAATCAATGATTTGTGTGAAGAATCATTACAAGAGAAGTCATTGTCCTAAGATTTATGTTTGCAAGAGATGTAATAGAAAGCAATTCTCTGTTTTGTCTGATTTAAGAACACATGAGAAACATTGTGGAGATCTTAAATGGCAGTGTTCTTGTGGAACTACATTTTCAAGGAAAGATAAGCTTATGGGTCATGTTGCTTTGTTTACTGGTCACATACCTATTGTCACTTCTTCAACAAAGCATGGAAAAAATGATGAGCATCAAGCATCACAATTGCAATGAGATAGAGTTTACAGTTAAAAGTGATTGAAAATAGTAATTCTACATTGCCCATATTTCTATAAATGCCAGATTTAATTTTGTTTTTTAATTTGTTGTACAATATTCATTTCTGATGTACTAAATAGAGAACTTAGGCGTTACACTATAACTAGTTCATCAAAACTTGTGTGATACTAATAACTAATTGCTACAACTCTATATATCATTCTATGTATTTGAATTAATAGTAGTGTTGTGAAATAAAGTTGTGACATGCTTATATTATATATAAATGAAAAAAATTATTGATCTTCTTATCCTATTTTTATATTAAGCTATGAACTGTGTAACAACTAGATCTACATATTTGTAACTCTAAGTTCTTGAATCAGGTTGATTGTTCACATATTACATAATCGAATTTGTCCAATAGCACGTGAGTTGTACATAATATGTACATATTGTTGGCGTGTGCAATAAAAGTGGTAGACAACAAGGTTAGTAGAGTAGGGAAATGGCATACAATATGTTTAGTGAAGCAGAAATTAGGGAAGTGCAGCAGCTGTTAGGGTTAGAGTTTTATATTCGTTTTTCTTAGTATACATAAGAGATGTTTTGTACAGAAAATCTCAGAACAGAAAATTACAAAAATACAATCATAATAATTTGACATGATATCAGAGCAGATTATCTAAAGAAATAAAATAGCTACGTTGCTACATGTTACAACGTATTTTCTGTTCTCACGATTTTTTTTGGCCAATCTAGTTTGGCAGATCACTTTCTGATCTGGAATCAGGAGTGGTGGTTTTGTTTTGTTTTTTGGCCGATATGGTTGACTTTACTCCGTTCATCTCCTCGGCAACGGTAATTTTGTGTGTTGGTGTCCCTAAGCAGCTCGTCGAACCTCTACTGTTTGAGTTCATCTTCAGTTATTCAGCTCTTGTAGCCGTTTCACTCTGCCTATTTGTCTTCAGTTGGTGTAGCTCAGAATAGAATCCCAGATCAAGCGCGTGCAAGAATGAAAGAAAAATAGTTATTTGACATTATTAACTCAGTGATTCGCTCTACCAACTCAGCGAAGAACCATAGAAAGTGGGTCGGACCCATTTGGAAACCGAGTACTCACAGCAGCCGTTGATGCAGTTCCTGAGAATAACAGAGTAAACATTACCATCCTGATCAGTCCAGCATATTACATAGAAAAGGTGGTGGTACCAGTGACAAAGGTGTTGGTGTTGTATTCTTGAAGTTGATATTTCGAGTAGAGAAATAATGAAGGGAAAAAACCAGTAACAGAGGCAGTTTGCAAGAACGAAGATGTTGTGCGGATAGAGACGGAGGACCAGGTGGGTGGGTAAAACCGTTTGAACCTCCGGCTGCACCATTTCGGTGAATCTGAGAGAAGAGGAAAGGGTTTGCACAAGGAGAAGAAGGGCACCGCTGTGCGAATGGGAAATTAGGGTTACATTCTGATTTTTTTATGCTTATATAGTGGCTGGTGTGTAAGATTCGACGGAAAAATGACGAAAGTTCTAAGTAGAGCTCAGATGAGCTCACAACCTCCACTAACTGAAGCGTCGATTGCTCCCATTAGTATCAAGTTGGGAGGATTCAACTATGCCTTGTGGTCCCAGGTGGTGGAGATGTATATCTCTAGCAAAGACAAACTGGGATATATTAATGGGGATTTTCCTCAACCTACTGAAACTGACCCCTCATTTAGGAGATGGCGCACTGAAAATACCATTGTCAAAGAGTGGTTGATCAATTCGATAAACCCCTCCTTGATTGCAAATTTTATCTGATTCTCAACTGCGAAACAAGTTTGGGATTCTCCTACTACCACTTACTATGATGGGATAGACACATCTCAAGTGTATGATCTTCACCGTCAAGTTACTCGTACAAAGCAAGTGGATGGATCCATTGAAAAATACTACAATGACCTTCAAGAGTTATGGCGTGAAATTGATTTTTGTCGTCCTAATCCAATGGAGTGTGTGATTGACGTACAAAAATAAAAATCCATCGTACAGGAAGATCGAGTGTATACCTTCCTCGATGGACTTGATGATAGATTGGATAAAACTCGAAGTGATGTGCTTCAGATCAAACCATTCCCTACGGTGGAACAAGCCTATGGATTCATCCGTAGAGAAGAGGTCAGGTAGATCGTGATGATCACAGGTGCAGATACGACACCCGGAGCAGTTATGGCTTACAAAGGGATCAAAGGACACCATAATCTGATGTCACCAAAACTAGGAACCTTTCTGGGTAGCAAGAAATCCACGGGAAATCCACCGTCTGTTGACATGCAATATGGTCATTGTGGAAATTCCAAACACACCCGTGAAAACTGCTTCAAACTACATGGGTATCCAGAATGGTGGAATGATCTTCAAACACGAAAGAAGAAGGAAACCACTGGGAAAGCTGATGTGGCTACCAATACTACATCACTATCCCTTATTCCTCAGGCCGAATCTTCCCAAGATCCAGGTATTTCAAGTAAAGCATTTCATACTCGTAGTGATAATGAGGATTGAATTTTAGACTCTGGAGCTACGGATCATATGGAATTTAACCCAAAAGATCTCTCCAATACAACTCAACCGAGACAGAGTCATGTTGTCAATGCCAATGGGGTCATTTATCCAGTTATAGGGGCCGGAATAGTGACTTTATCTCCTTCATTATCATTATCTAATACATTACTTGTACCCTCTCTTTCAAACAAACTAATGTATGTAAGTCAAGTCACTTAAGATCTTAACTGTGTAGTATTGATGTATTCTACTTTTTGTCTCCTGCAAGATATTCTCACCAAGGAGATCATTGGGTGTGGTACTAAGAGAGAAGGGTTATATTATATGGATGACCTCAGTTTAGGAAGAGTCAATCACAAGCAACACATGGTTAGTAACCAGGAACAATAAATTTGGTTATGTCATCGTCGATTTGGGCATCCATCATTTGGGTATTTAAAACATTTACTACCTAGTCTATTTTCAAATGTTACACACTCAGATTTCAAATGTGATACCTGTATTTTAGCAAAGAGTCATAGGGCATCTTATCCTATGAGCAAGCATAAAAGTATGATTCCTTTTGCTTTAGTACATTCTGATGTTTAGGGACCTTCCCCGATAACTACATCGTCGGGTCATCATTGGTTTGTAATTTTTGTTGATGATTGTACACGAATGACATGGCTTTACCTTCTCAAACATAAAGATGAAGTATTTTCTACATTTCACTTGTTTCATACCATGATTCAGACACAATTTTCTACAAAAATTATGATCCTTCGATCTGATAATGGAGGGAGTATGTTAATCAACAATTTCGAACATACTTGGACAACCATGGTATTCTCCATGAAACCTCGTGTTCACAAACCCCACAACAAAATGGGACTGTAGAGAGAAAGAATAGACATATTTTAGAAACTACTCGGGTCTTACTAATCAGTGCACATATGCCTAGTAGATATTGGAGTGATGCTATTACTACAACTGTGTATCTATTGAATCGCATGCCCACAAAGATCGTAAAATTTCAGACTCCATTAAAGGTATTATCCGATCATGTTCCCCTGCCTACTATTTTGATGCTTCCGCCCCGCATATTTGGATGTGTTGTTTTTGTCTACCTCCACAAAAATCAACGAACTAAGTTGGATCCGTGTGCTATCCCATGTGTATTCTTGGGGTATGGCGTACAAAAAAAGGGTTACCGATGCTATGATCCAATTACTAAAAGAACCTATATTACCATGGATGTCACTTTCCTCGAATCAGAATGTTTTTCCCATCATCGGTATCCAATTACACTCTTCAGGAGGAGAGTTATGGTGAAGAACGAAATTGGCTTGATGATGAAATATTAGACACTAGTAATGATCCAACATACTTGGATCGTGCCAATAATATGGAGGAGCCAGTATCTAGACCCGAGCTTGAACTTCTAAGAACTGAAGCTGAAGTAGTAATTGAATCTCCAGAAGATGAAGTGGTTGATGTATCCATCCACTCTCTAGTACCCAATGATCCTTCTGCTGAGAATACTCCTGAGGTAAGCTATCGTATCACACCTTTACAAACTAATGTTATAGATACATCTATTGGTTATCTTTTACCTTTCAGACACAATCGAGGCAAACCTCCAAATCGATACTCCCCAGAAAGAGAAGAACGACAATCCAAGTATCCAATAGCCAATTATGTATCTACTCAAAGGTTATCAGAACCTATCAGGGAATTTGCACAAACACTCTCCTCATGTCAAATTCCAAGTAGCATTGAAGAAGCCTTATCTGATCCAAAATGAGCTCAAGCTATAAAAGTGGAATTTGAGGATTACAGAAGAATAACACATGGGTGTTAAGCGAGTTTCCCCAAGGGAGGAAGATGGTAGGATGCAAGTGGATTTTCTCCATTAAGTATAAAGCAGATGGGTTAGTTGATCGATACAAGGCGTGACTTGTAGCAAAAGGATATACACAGAAACATGGGATAGATTATCAAGAAACCTTCTCACACGTGGCTAAACTAAAAACCGTTAGAGTCTTGTTATCTCTTGCGGCAAATTTAGATTGGTCATTGCACCAACTTGACGTAAAAAATATCTTCCTTCATGGTGATCTTGAAGAAGAGATTTACATGGATATCCCACCAGGATATACTGTTAAATCAGGAAAAGAAACTGCATGTAGATTACAACGAGCATTGTATGGACTAAAACAATCACCTCGAGCATGGTTTGGTAGGTTGAGTTCAGCAATGAAGAAATATAGGTTTCAACAAAGCAACTCGGACCACACTCTTTTCCTAAAACATCGATTGGGGAAGATAACAACCCTTATAGTCTATGTAGACAATATGATCATTACAAGGGATGATAAAGAAGAAATCTCTAAACTTCAAGAACAACTATCAAATGAGTTTGAAATGAAGAACTTGGTAGGGCTCAAATACTTATTAGGTATTGAGGTAACAAGATCGAAACAAGGCATATGTCTTTCCCAAAGGAAATATACCCTAGACCTACTGGCAGAGGCAGGACTACTAGATTGTAAACCTGTTGATATTCCAATGGTTCAAAATCATAAACTTAGAAAATATGTGGACCAAGTACCGGCAGATAAACAAAAATATCAACGGTTAGTGGGTAAACTCATATATTTATCTCATACTCGACCAGATATTTCTTATGCTATGAGTGTAGTGAGTCAATTCATGCACTGCCCAAGTGAAGACCATATGGATGCCATCATGCGAATACTTCGTTATTTAAAATCCTCTCCTGGGAAAGGACTTATGTTTTCAAGAAATGATCAATTGGAAGTCGTTGGATATACAGATTCAGACTGGGCAGGGAATATCAAGGATAGGAAATCTACTGCCGGGTACTTTACTTTTGTGGGGGGTAATCTTGTTACATGGAGGAGCAAGAAGGAAAAGATAGATGCCTTATCTAGCGCTGAAGCTGAATTTCGAGGAATGGTTAAGGGAATATGTGAGCTCCTTTGGTTGAAAAAATTTCTAATTGAGATTGGTGTTGCTCCTAACTCTGAAATGAACTTATTTTGTGATAACAAAGCAACCATTGCCATCTCCCACAATCTAGTTCAACATGATCGCACGAAGCATGTTGAAGTTGATCGAAACTTCATCAAACAAAATCTTGAAGAAAAGATTATTCAGCTTCCATTCGTTAAATCAGAAAATCAATTGGCTGATATACTCACAAAATCTGTGTCTGCAAAGAACTTCTCCAACTCACTTGACAAGTTAGGCATAGGAGACATATATGCACCAACTTGAGAAGGAGTGTTAGGGTTAGGGTTTTATATTCATTTTTCTTAGTATACATAAGAGATGTTTTGTACAGAAAATCTCATAACAGAAAATTACAGAAATACAATCATAATAATTTGACACATATATGTATATAATGTATTTATGTATATGATTTATATAAACTAGATGTGTAATAGTTGGGTTAGTTTAGCTTGTTCAAGTTTTGCTCATCTTAAATATGTTGAGCTCAAATTAGCTCATTTAATTTTTAAATAAACTGAGTTCATTTAAATATAAGCTTAGTTGGAGAGCTTATTTAAATTTTTTTATTGAACTTATTTAAATTATTTTAAATATTTAGGTCATGTTTAATAACTATTTTAATTTATAATTTCTAATTCTTGAGTTTTAGAATTAAATTTTCAATTTCAAAATATTTTGGATAAATATAAAAGTTATTTAATAACTAATTTCTAGTTTCAATTGGAAAAGTAGAAATTAGAAATTGAATATTGATTGTTTGATAACTAATTCATAATTTTCAATTTTTAATCTTTTAAGATGAGCTAAATTAGATTGAGCATAACTTTTTATATAAAACTCTAAATCTCAAACCTTAATTTTTTTTAAAATAGACTTTTAGAACTTTTTAATAGTATATGCAATGATTCATCATATTTTATGAGTTAATAAATTTTATATTTAAAAATTAATCAAAATGTTATACCAAATCTAAACAATCATTAATAAAATGAGCATACTTTTTATAGAGAACTCAAAATTATAAACCATACAATTTTTTAGAAACTAGACTTCTATAACTTTCTAATAGCATATGAAATAATATATAACATTTTTTGAATTAGTAAAATTTATATTTTAATAGTGAGTAAAAAATGTTCTTATGAATTTGAACAATTATTAGTAAAAACGATTCGATATGTCTTTGTCAAATGAACTAGTAAGCTGCTCATTTAAGGTTGTAACCTAAGTGAGCTGAGCTTTTTCAGTTTGTGAGCTCAATGGGCAAATTTTTAAGAAGCTAAGCTAGGTTAAGCAACTCGTTTGACATATCTATGTGTACATTGTTAGAAATAAACTTGATTTAGCCTAAATAATATTGGACTTGAAAAATGCTTATTTAGATGTTGTAATTAATAGTCTATTATATATTAAAGTCCAATAGACCCAAGTTCTAGAGATTTTCTTTAGAAATGTCTTAAAATATATCTAGATATTTTGATGGATAATTCTTGTGGGTCAATTATGGCCATTAGATTATAAATATATTTGCATGATCCTAGCCATTGGTTAGGAGATAGTTATAGTATAAATATTGAGTGATCTTTTTCATTTGGTATTAAGGAAAAATGCAAGTATCAATAATAAGTATTCTCTTCTACCAAAATATTATTGTTTTCCTTTCTCTTCCAAAATTTTCTAAAGCCTTTTAAAGCTTTCATTTTTAATAAAGTGGTATTAGAGCTAGTAAAGTGGTTCCAAACATATTACTATAGCATATCAAATCGAAGCTCTCAACAAGATAAATGCAACACAATTAAATATCATCCCAATCGAAGTTTGGATACACCACCATACTTTGATGGAAGCTTGCTTCCTGAAACTACAAAGTTGTACTAAGTTGAACCGAGTTAGGCCGAGTAGAATTGAGTGAAGCTGAATTGAACAAATTTTTTACTAAGTCTGACACCCTGCAAAGGTATTTAGACATTTTGAATCCATCTGTGTAGTCAGATTTTCATAATTCTAATTTTGTTAAAAGATATGGCTAATAGTATGAAATCATTTCAAGAACCTATGTTCAACAAAAAAAGCTATGATAATTAGAGTATCAATATGAAGGCTCTACTAGGTGCACATGATGTTTGAGAGATTGTAGAGAAATGATACAATGAGCCACAAGATAAGGTTACACTATCTCAAGTTCGAAGGATATTTTAAAAGACTCAAGAAAGAGAGAAAATAAAGCTTTCTATCTTATTTGTCAAACTTCAAATGATGATGGTTTTGAGAAAATTTCAAGTACAACATCTGCCAAGGAAGCATGAAGGAAGCTTCAAATCTAATGTAAAGGAGCCAAGCAAGTCAAGAAGGTACTCCTCCAAACACTAAGAGGTGAGTTTGAAGCTTTACATATGAAAGAGTCTGAAACTATTTTCGATTACTTCTTTAGAGTTTTGACCATTTCTAATCATCAAATGAAAAGAAATACTGAGAAACTAGATTCAAAGTTTGAGCATATTGTGGTGACAATTGAGGAAACAAAATATTGGAAAGAGATGACCATCAACCAACCATTGGGATTGTTGCAAGCTTATTCCAAAAAAATTTGACAATCAAAAATCTAAAATAATATCTAAATTATTGATTGACTTTAGATGTTAAAAAATATTTATGTTGACTTAGATTTTAATTTATTTAATTATTAACTTAATTTCTTTTTAGTATTTTTGTATACTAATTTTAATTTTTAATTTAACTTAATTAATTTTCTCTTTTTTTTATTTATTTATTTAATTACTAACTCAATTTTATTTTATTTATTTTTTACTTTATTTTTTTGTTAACTATTTTGTTTAGCATTTCTATGAACTAGTACATTTATTGTATAATATATTTTATTAACTTATTGTTATTAATTATTTAATTTGTATAATTATATAATGAATTTTTATATCATATATTTTATGTTATAATTGTTTTTACTAAACTTGTGTAATTGTATAATAAATTGCTTGTATCATAAATTATTTTATTTTGTTTATTTTATTTTTATTGTTTTCTTTTAATATTTTATTTTAATTGTTTTTTTTTTAGTTTCTTGCATTTTTTTATTTTTGTTATTTATTCTATTTTATTTGTTATTTATTTTTATTTAGTATTTTTATTTAGTTAAAAAAATTATGAGTTGGGGTATGATTTTTCTACTCATCGATGCATGGGACTCTCGAGATAAAATTGAGTACATAGTTCCCTGAATGAATACATTGAGTTCTATTTTTATTATGAATTTTTAAACTAAAACCTCAGAAAACATGTTTCAAATCAGTCCCACGTAAATTTTCTCTTTTTTTCTTCTACAAACCTTTTTCTTCCACACCGCAAAGACAAATAATTTTGAAGCTATCTCTTAAAATTCTATAAGTTTTAATATCAATATCACCAAAAGGCATGATAAATGATTTAATTGTATAGGTAGACAACCTTGTTATATCTATAGGTTTTGTTTTTGTAAATGTACAAGAAACCCTGAAAATAAACAAGGATTACAACGTACTTCTTTGTAGGCCATTCTTGGCCCCTACCAAAATAATTGTTAATGTCCATAATATAAATGTATCAATGAGAGTCTTGGCGCAAAGACATTATATTGTCAAGGACATACTGACACAAACTCAATGATGAAGGAATATTTAGTGAATTAAATTCTACTAAAGTAACTTTGATTAGGTAATTTTTAGTTGATTAGGGATAGTTAGGTTCGATTTTAAAATTTTTCTTGTAAAATTATCATGTTTTTAGTTGATTTAAACCAATTGATTAATTCATTTTGCACTATTGGATTAATTTCCTAAACCTGTCATATAATAATGTAATAATTAGTGTTTTTTTTATAATTTATGTTTCATGATTAAATGTTGAATTTGAGATAAACCTGAAACTTATCTTTAGGAATAAAATAGTAGAGACTATCTTGTGAGAATATTTTGAGTCTTTATCTTTTCATTCGGAGTGATAATATGTTTTCTACTCCTTTAAACACTCTTATTATTATTCAAATTGTTAAATTATCTATATAAGTTTTGTACTGAATGTTAGGATTTTAACATTTGATAAATATCAAATACTTATTTTTATTTCTTAAACTGAATGACTTAAGTAGGAATTTAAAGTGTATGTTTTCTTCATTCATGTATGACTTTCTTAAAAAAAGAGATATATCTTAGCTTCCCTAAAACCAATACAAAAGGAACCAAATTAACCACTCACCAAATCATATAAATATGTACATGGGTCTATTCTCTGAAATTAAATACTATGAGCCAAAAATCCTTCAAAGTTGTGAGAAATGACTATTACAAAATAAACATATGAAATAAATCTCATTCAAGTCATTGCACTTTTATTCATCTCTAAAATCATATACTTGATATTCTTACTTGATGTATGAAAATAGTATCTGATTTCTTTATATATCCTATCATTTGATTTCTTTTATAAGATCATATGTTACACACTATTTTGAGTCTTTTTTTCTTTAGACATATGACCTCATTTGTTTATTTCTTTACATAAATTCTATTAATATATAACTTTGATTGAGTGCTTTAACATATAGAATCAATGTAATATTGAGAATATGACTTGTGATTATTAGAGTGAAACAAATTCAAATTCCTAATACTAAAATTGGGTAAATAAATATTGATATATTTTTATATATAATATAAATTTGTGATTTTTAACTAATTTTTACAATTAACTACGAATTTTGGATGTTAATTTAACTTATGTTTTGAATTTTAATTATGAACTTGAAAGATACAAAAAACATAAGAAGTTTTGGATTATTATTTTATTTACTTTATTATTTTTTGTGTTAATTTTTATTTTGTTAATTTTAGTTTTTGTTTTCTTATTTTTTTATTTTTTTATTTTTTTATTTTTTTACTTTTTACTTTTTTACTTTTTTATTTTTTTAAATTTTGCATTTAAATTAATGTTTGTTACTATCATCATTGAATCCCTCACGATACCTAAACTCATCCACTATGGAAACCTAGGGGTTTAAAGGTTTGTTCATACAATAAATGTATCTGTGTCAATCTATGAAAATAATTTAGGATAGTTTAATTTTATTTATTTTAGTTTTTCGCTTCTCTTGCTATTAACTAACAAATAGATTATTAGGGGTTGTGATGAGTGTTTTAAAAACACTGAATATTACCTAATTTATTTACACTTCAATGTAAAAAATATATTTGTCTTTGCATAATTTTATCATTATTTTAACAAATTTATATTTTCAGAATCATGGTTACATTTTGATTTTTTTAATATTTTTTTGGCTACAAAATGATTCAAATAATAAACACTTAAAGAATTATACATGAAAGCACTCAAATTGCAACCTAAAAGAATAAAAGAAATTACATATGTACCAACCAAGTTTATATGGGGTGAAACACACAGAAATTTGGAGACAAGTAGATTAATGCAGGCCGCAAAAATGATATATGTATGTCACAATGTGATCATATTTTACAACAGTATTTGTTGTTGTTGGTAAATTATTATCTAAAGATAAACCTTCAAAGTTCTTATTAAAACATTGTTTCAGCTTTGTATTTTTTTATGTTTATTCTCATACATACTTTTGGCTATTTTTTTATTTGTTAATTTTATAAATGTTATAAATAAATATTTAATCATTTTAGAATTATAACTTTTATACCTAATTTAATGAGTCTACCACAATCTTTCCTTCTGTTGTTCATCTTCTTTTGTTACATCTGATATATCTTAGCTTGCTCAAATATTAATATCTTCCTGATAATGGTAAATCCATACATTATGTGATGTCTAAATTAGACTTACTAAAAAATTGAAAAAGAGTAATTACACTCCATTTTATTTATAATATTAAAAAATTTAATGCCAACTAAGAACCTTGAAGAGATTTTTAGTCACACATAGTTTCTAGATACATAATTGTTACGTGACTAATTTTTTTAGTAGAGAGATTGCTCTTTTTTGAAACTGTGTCCAATTAATGGAAATAAAGGTTCCTTTAATAAGATAAGGAATCCCTATATACAATAGTGGAAAATTGTTGTTTTTTTCCCTACTTTAATAATTCTCCTAACTTTTTTGCTTTTGACTTTTAAATCTAAGAATTTCATTTCCTTGGAATAACCTGTCGACTAAAGCTATGAGATCTATATCTTTATTCCTCTTTGTTATTTTCCATCAATAATCCTTTTGATGATGTAGGCAACAATACATCTTCATCTTCTCGATCTCTAATGTGTAAATGCATTTGTGATCCTTAGAAGTTTTCTTGGCATAAAAATAAAATACTTGTCTTGTTTCTTTACTTTTCTAGGTTATTACTGATAAAATTTCTCTCAAAATTACTGATTTTTTTACAATCATCTTCAAAAAGGGCCATATTGCAATGAGAAGTGGTTATGACTTTACTAGTCGAATAATTTACTTTGATTTCAGAAGAATTATCATTTTTTTTAGTTCATGATAAATTTGATCTAACATATGTCCTCTTAATATACAGAGTACATCTATATTGAATTCCTTTTCTAGAAATGCCTTGGGGTTTAGAACTTCTGTATTCGTGTTAGAAATCCCTGATAAAACAATAGAGACTAATACAACCTTCTTTATTCGAGTCCATAAGTGAATTTAAAAATCTAAGACAGATAGGCTTGTTACTTGCTTTGATCATTTTATTAAAGTTTTTGATAGTCTTCTTGGAATTTTCAAGACAATAATTTAATTCATTTAAATTAATTTTTGAATATAGGTTCTCGAATAAACCTACATGGAAAGCCTTATAAATAAAAATTGGTTCAGCTACTTCAAAAATATTAAATTTACTACCCGTAGAGAATTCGTTTTCTATGGTGTAAAATTTCATATATTTGATATGTTCTTGGATAGATTTTCTAGCTAAGTTATAGAGATTCAACCATTGTAGTTTACTTAAATTCCTAAACTAGTTTTTTTCACTACTACAAAAATGAGTATTTAAGTCGATATGTAAAGTCAGTTTTTGGAAAAAACCGACTTATAATAAATTTAAATTTGGTTCGGTGTAGAACCGACGCTATCCACGTAGTGTAGCATCGGTTCACCACATCAACCAACGCTATCCACGTAACATAGCCTCAGTTGACACCTGGAACCGACGCTACACACGTGGATAGTGTTGGTTGACACGTAGAACCGACGCTACACATGTGGATAAATTTTTTTCTTTTCTTTCTTCCCCAAACAGAAACTATTCCAAGTGCTGCATAACTCTCAAACACCCCAAACCTCCTCCACTTCTCCTCTACTCTTTCTCATTTTCCTGTCACCTATGACCACCATTTCCAGTGCCGATTAGTGGGTTTTCTTCCTCTCTAACTAATCTTTTAGATCCCCTATTTTTTGAGAAAAATACCCAAACTTTTTATACCCATTTCTCACTTACAAAAAACCATTTTTTCTTCATTTCCTTCATTTTGTCACTTCATTTACTCTTGTAAGTATTTCTATTAATTCTACGCACTTATTATTCATATTTTTTCTGTTATTATGTGTTGTTATTTATGTGTATAAATTTTTGTATTATATATGTAGGTTTGTATTATAACATCAGGAGAAGAATACATCATGGTAATTTTTTTGCTATTAATTAATATTTTATTTTTCAATTATTTGTATTATTTAAACTATTTGTTAAATAGATTTTTTTTCCTGCTATTATTTAGTGATCGAATACAGGTTTTAATTTGAGTATAATAGAAAATGAGTAAATTTTGTAAAAAAAACATAAAGTCGATTCACACATTGAACCGATTTTAAATTTTAAGTTATTTCATTTAAAGTAGGTTCAGCGAACCGACTTTAAATTGGTTTAACATAAAGTCGATTCACACGTTGAACCGACTTTAAATTTTAAGTTATTTCATTTAAAGTAGGTTCAGCGAACCGACTTTAAATTGGTTTAAAGTTGGTTTTTAACCAACTTTAATACCCATTTTGTAGTAGTGTTTCATCTTCAATGATCAATGTATTCTTGGGAAATGTTTCCCTTAATAGTACTAGTGATAGTACTATCTATTTTGTTTATGTTATAGGTGTTTTTTGAATAATACTTGAAGCTTGTAATTTCTTAAAGATGTTGTCTACATACTTTGAAAGATACATGCAGCTTATTTTAATCTAAATGATACAACAGTCCATTAGAATTATCCTAGGGGCAACTAAATGCTATTAATTTTTGAGATTCCTCATCTAATCTTATTTGCCAAAATCTACTTTTTCAATCAAACTTTGAGAACTATTTCTTCCTTTTGTTAATGATAATAAATCATCTTTTTTTTTTTGGAATAAAGTATCCATAATCAATAGTTTTTTATTTAATGCTTTGAAGATTATTACTGTTCTCTTTTTTTCTTTTCTTTTTTCAGTTTCTTTTTCAACAAAGAATGTTGGGCTAGAGTAAGATAAATTATTTGCTATTATAAATTTTAGTTCTAATAGTTCTTGAATTTATTTTTTAAAGTCAATCATATCTTCTGGAGTATAGATCATAGGTTTTACTCTAATGACCTTGTTAAGGTTTCTTATTATTTTATTAGCTATACACATGTTAAGGTCTCTTATTGTTTTGTTAGCAATCAATTTTGAATTATCTACATAAACATGTAAATGGTAATTCGAATAACCTTTAAATTTCAGTCCTACCTTAATACAAGTACTGTTTGGATTTGTAATACTCTACAAACCATTCCTCTTCTAATAAAAAATATTCTAAACATTTATATTTTTTGTCAATTATTTATTCTTCGGTTTCTTCCAATAGATAAATACTACAAGTATCATATATATCTGATTCCTCAATTTGTTCTAATTTTATCTTGAAAGCTTCTTGTAAGATTTTTATTTTCGGTGGAAATTTATTTTTAAACTTTTTTTTTATGTTGAAGCCTGCTAGGACATCCATTAGTATAATGTCCTTCTTTATTGCAAATTCAATACCTACATTTCTTTTTCTCTTATGGACAATAATTTTTGTTCTCTCGTGACATATACATTTTTCTTCTAAAATATCTTTTTTATAAGGTTATTTGTTATATCTTCTCTTATATTTTTGAAAGTTTTGTTTTCTAAATTTATACTTTTTGAATGTTTTTTATTTTATATATTTCTTATACTTTCTCTTATAAAATTTTATGTTACATCTATATTTTCCTAACATTCTAAATTCTCTTGTACTATAATAAATTTTATCATTTCCTCTTATTTGTTTATATTCATGTCTTTCTTCACATTTAAAGATTATCCAATTTTTAAAACTTCTTATTATTCCTCCTAAGGTGTATGCTATAGTTTTTCTATTTCTTTTATTCCATTTTTTGTTATTATGTAATGTTTCAGGTAATTTTTTAAAACACATTTAAGTTTTTTGCATAGAGAGTAGTAACTTATGATGATACATTTCATATTCACAAATAAATAAGTTTATATAAAACATGTCATATATTTCAATATTTGTTAAATTCTATTTGGCTTCCTCAATTTTATTTTTACTAGATTCTGCGATATGTCTATCTTCGTATTCTCCAATAAATTATATGCATATTTCATTATAGTCCCTAGGTATTGGAAGTATTCTCTTACATTTATAAATTTTTTTGTTATGTTAAATTTATAAATCAAATTTTAACATGCCTTATCATTTTATGAGCTACTAAGACTTTACACATTGAAGGGTTTGATTGTGTCATTGGAGAAATTTGTATGATTACACTCATACCACTAGACCATTCATCTAAGGCTCTTTTCCTATCCCTTATACAATTTAAACCTGAAATATCAGATCTGTAATTTTCATGAAGTTTGAATTATGGTGGGATGCTATCTCTAGTTTTCCAATGTAATCATGCTTCTATTTTGGGTTGTTTTCTTCTATAAAAAAGGTCAGGTTTTTCGAATCTTTGCCTATTTCTTTCTTCTCTATGTGAGTCAGATGTTATTTTTTGGTAAAAAATTGGTAATGAAATTGGTTTCATATGATTTTTTGGATCATATTTTATGGTTTAGAATCAACTACACTAATTATTGTCATATCATTTTCCTCTTTGTTTGTATAAATTTTTTCATCATAATGTCTTCCTTGTTCTTCATCTGTTATGGTTAACAAACTAACTAATTTTTGTATGCCTTTATTTTCAGGTTTTATCATTTTTTAAAATTATTCATTATTGTTTTACATTAGTTAAACTTGATTAAACGTAATCAAAATCTTCATTTTAAAATCATTTTGGACTAAAATGTACCCTTTTTAAAAGATAAGGACTCTTGGTGTACTTATGGATGGGCGTAGGGACGAGCAGGGATGGTTATGCTAATAACCATAACCACCGCGCACTAATTTCATGTACATTCGGTTAATAACTATCAGTTTTGAACTGGTACCAATTTTCTCATTATTTAACCATATTTCTTATTTTTTTAACATTTATTGAAAAATATATTTATTTTAACAAAATTAAATACTAATTTAATTCTTACTTTACTATATCATTTAAAATATTTACATTAATTTTTTTTTAACTATTTAGAACATGTTTTTAAATAAAATAAATAAAATTTAATCTAACTATATAAAGTATTGTGTATTTTATTATTAAAATTATATTTTTCTATTTTTTAATTAATCGCACTTTCAGTATTATAATAATCATTGCCGCTACACGCCTTTTTAAGTACGGTGATTTTTGAGGAAAATTTGTTGGATTTTTACTGATAACCACAGTTTTAGTTATCTACACTAAAATGTTCATCCTTAGTGTACCTCCTAATTGTCTAAGTAATTATTTTAAAAAAATTAACTAATTATTAAATATATTATTATTAATTGATCAACTCATTGATTAAAATAAATATCACAAATAACTATAAATATATGCATTGAATATAAAAATTAGTTTAAAATGTAAAAAATTAATAATTTTGATGTTTTATGAAGTTTCGTAAAAAAATTCATCATTCCAATTGGGTTTATATAGTATCCATGATTTTTTTTCTAATGTTTTTGTCGATAATGATAATATTTTTGACAAATCCATAAATTTAATTCTTAACATTTTGATCAACATCAACACTTCAAACATTGCCCTTACCAAGCTTATGAAAAACCGACGTAACTATTACCGAGTTTAAAAAAAATAGGTGTAAGCTTTATAGAATAGCTTGCCCTATCCTAATTAACACTTTAAACATTGCCCTTACGAAACTTACAAAAAAAACTAATAAGGTTATGTTAGTTTTTCACGAAAAATAGATATAGGTCTTATAGAACAATATTCCTTATCATCAACGTGTCTTTTTTTTTCCTTTTTCACTCTTTTTGCTTGTTGCATTCTCAAATATATGTCAAATACAAAATAAATAAATAAATAAAGTGCATTGAAAACATAAAATACATGTAAATATGATAAGATGGATATATAAAAATACTTATAAATTATCACTATCAACTTTACATTATTATCTTTGAATAATTTTTTTAATGTGACAATTCACATAATTTATGTTTAATCATTTAATGAACAAGTCAAATTCAATTAATTCAAATTTGAGCATATCATATTTTTATTGAGCTAATCATTTTTTCTGTCAATATCATATCATATCTCATATAAATTAAAAAATTATTAATTACTATACATTATTTTATGTAAAATGTTCTTATAAAAATATTTATTTAAGTTTAATCAAGTTGATTTTATTGTATTTATGTCAAATTAACTTCATAAATAATAATAAAAAACTATTAATTAAACAATTCATGTTATCATCTTATATTTAACTTATTTATTAAATAAAATTATCTAAATCATTCATATTTATATTGTAACAAATCATTCATATTTATATTGTATTTGAATTGAATATCAATCTCACATATATAATGCCCATAAATAGTTAATTATTGTATTTCTTCTTCAATAAATTAACAAATTAACAAATTATTATTTTATGAGTCATACATACCATTTTACAAAATTTTCACATCAAATTTTCACATTAGTATGATAAACGCAACCTACAAATTATATTTAAAGATATTTTTATTTTATTTTCTAAAATAATTTCTTTATAACAATAATTATTACTCCACAATAAAGACTACTATATATTTATCAAATTTAAACTACCAACTCATCTAAAACTAGTATTTAAAATGTACCGAAAGAACATGGAAAAAAAAACATACGATGATCAAAATTCAAAATCAACAAGTGGTTCAAACTATATTCCTTACCATAATGATTAAAATATAGGTATTTATGAATATATTGATAACTTAATTTTACAAAAATATCAAACAAATATTATTAATATCACTGAAATTTTTTGTAAAATTTATAATAATTTAAAAAACATTAAAATTATCAATGAAAATTTTCATATAGTACAACTCTAATATGGAAATATTACGAGTATACCAAAATATTATAAATATTTAATCCATGCATGCAAATTCCTCTGAGATCATAAAGTCCAACCAACAAATGATGACTTCAAGTCATTCACAGCAAGGTTTACAAAGTAGTAGTAAAGTAGGGCATGAAATTCTCCCAATAAGAGAACAAAAATACAATAGAAGGATACCTAATACAGCTTCCTCAACCAAACATCTCTAGTTTTTTGAATACTGAGTAGAATGATCACTTCTGTTTTGTTTTTTTGCTAATAGAGTAAAATGATCACTTAACAAGCATGTTTTGTTGGGCTTGATTCTCCTGTTGCTGCTGATAATTCAGAGGCCTCCTGAAGAGCATAATGTGTGGTTCTGGACGATGAATTGCATAATGTATCCACCCCCGGCTCTGCTGCACTCCAAGAGCCCGCCATTCACTCTGAAACCCAAATTATGAAAAAGAAAAATCAAACCCGAACACAGATTAGAAGGGGAACATAAAATTGTTAAGAGGTAAAAGTAAAAGTCTCAAAACTCACATAAATAAAAAGATAATAATAATAATACTATAATGGATTTTATGTCTTTCACCTACTGAATTAACCTTTTGAAATTAAACATCTCATAATACTTATAAACTACAAAATGTCAAATTTGACATGATATTAAAACTTTAATCGATCTATATGCCAATGGGCTTCTCCTCACACAACAATATATATGGCCCTTGTAAAAGGAAAGACAACTGACTCAAAAATAGAAATAAAATATAACAATAAATGTTAAATATACAAAGTGCATGGTGTTTGCAAGAGATAAAAACACACTTTGATGACCTGTATGTGGTAAAAATAAAAATTCACATTAATAAAAGATAATACTATACGATAGAATTTATAATAATCACGAGCATCTTCACCAATTGGGCTTGCTTTTTGGATTAAACCAACATATTGTATTTCATCATTCAACACCGATCCATTTCACACAAGCAATTTGTTAAAAAAATATTAATCATATAGAAAATGTTAATATCACACAATTTTGCACCCACGTCTCTTTACGGCATGTCATGTGTCAAAATTATTTTAAAAATTAGATGAATGATTCAATTTTATAAATAATACCAACATGTGACAATAAAAAAAATATGGTGCAAAAGTGTTTATTATTAGCATTCCTCTAATCCACTATTTCACTTTAACAATATGATCAAATGATCAATCAGTTTGATGCTTAAACTAACCACCTTTAATTATATGCCTTCTCTAAAGTTTATAAATTTTTGCGATATCTATGAACATAACGTTTAAATATAAATTAGTTTCTAAGCGCATTTTCAAGATCACTATTTAAACCGAAGAAACTTCCAAACTTTAAATGAACATTTTTTGATATACTCTTCTTAAGCACGTTAGAATACATGTTATGTACTTAAAAAATCTAGTATATATGTTACTCAATTGATCAAGTAATAACTAGATCTAGATAAATCGAGGAGATAGATCGATCGACTATCGATCATGTAAAATGTATGTCCTCTCAGGTTGAATTTAAAGAAAGATAAATTGATCCATCGAAGTTAGGTTCGATCAATCGAGGAACTAGATCGATTGAGAGTCAATCGTATTCGATTTATCTAGTTTTGGTTTTTTATTAATCGTTGTCTAAATCGATCAAAAAGAGTGTCAATCGATCGAGCTTAGTCTGGATCGATCGAACGAAAAAAGCTTCAACTTTAACCTAATTGTATACTCGAGCCAAACATTCCAATTATCATATTGTTCTTATAATTTACTGCTCTATGAATTGTTTAATGGACATATTTGTAATTGGACTTTAATCTAGTATTAAGATTTCAATATTTTCTATTTAAACAATCTAATACCTCTTGTTTTCTTCAACCAAAATTTGACCAATCTTTTGATTTTAAGCTTCCTCTCTCAAATTGTTTTGCAAAAATTAAATCATATTTTGTTAGGCTTCTTTCATTAATTAATTTATCAAATATTATGTAGTCACGTTTAATTGATTAATAATCGTATTTATTTTACAATCATATGCTTCAATTTTTGTTCTAGAGTTTCTTACATGATTTTGATTTAACTAATATTTTATTAAATCATCTAGCTAAGATTTTTCATTATTGAATCAACTATAAGACACTTTATACTTGAGTTATTGTGCTAACTTTTTTTATGCCAGTTGAACGGATATGATTACTCTTGTGACTCAAGTTTATCGGAACGTTAGTCCAAATCCTTACATCTTTCTTGTGGAAGCTATAAAAGAAAAATAAAGCATGCCCTTGTAATTGAGCATTATTTTCATAGTGGATAGTTAGGTGATCTAATAGATTGATGATTTTCCTTTACGGTCATTGTTGTGACCTAAATTATTTCCATCTAAAATATCGTGTGTAAACTCTTTATTTATTTTTGACTATTTTATTCACACACGATTGCATGTTTGATTGCTTGTGAAATTTTAATTTAATATAATTCAATTAATTAACTATTCACCTACTCTATTTTAATTAGATTCATAACTAAAAACTTTCAATTTATATCAGAGTCAGTCATTAGATATACTTAATATTTTCCTAGGACCTTGATGTTGATCATTTGAGAAAGGCTTCTACAACCCATGCAACTTTCTTTAATAGGTCGAACTATCCATATTAGAAGCCTCATATGAGGATATTTTTACGTTCCAAAAATGAGTGTGTGGAATTCTATTATATATGATTAGGAATTACCTATGATTATCAAAAGATAATATTGCCACACTTAAACCCAAGAATGAATGGACCACTCAAGATAAAACTAGTATTAATTGGAATCAGAAAGGACCTAATGCTATATTTAGTGTTGTGTTTGCTGATGAGTTATGTTGTATCTCTAATGTTGATATTGTTAAGTATGCTTAAGATATTTTAGAGGTTACCCATGGGAGCACCACCCAAATTAAAATAACCAAACATTACATGCTAGAAATACACATTAGATAACCTTAAGATGGAAGAAGATAATTTTTTTTTGAATTTTATGTTAAATTATGTCATATTTCTAACACCTCTTCAAATATTGGAGAGAAAATTGAGGAATTCTTGTTTGTTCAGAAGATTCTTTGTTCATTATCAAATCACTTCCATGCAAAGGTCATTACTATTGATGAAAGTACGTCGATACCATCAAAATAGAGGAACTTGTTGGCTCACTTCAAACCTTTGAGATAAACTTTTGAAATCCTACAAAGAACAGAGGTGTCGCTTTTAAAACCGCCACGATTGATAATGGTGACAATGATAAAGGCAATGAAGAGTTGGTACTCATAGCTAAAAAGCTCGAGAATATCTTCAATCGAAACAAATCACAACCTAACTGTAAACCAAACAGTTCAAGGGATCAGAATCCAAGACAATTCAAACTTATAAGTTCAGAAAGTAATAAATCTAAACCCACTTAACTAAAATATTTTGAATGCGGATTGGTTATTTTGCAACTGATTATGCTAATAAAAAGAAAAGAATAAGAAAAGCCTTAAATGCTACACTTCGTAATTCAAAAAGTGACAACAATAACCCAAGTAAATCAGAAAACAATAGCACCAACTATTTAGCATTTACTGCAAATATTGGTGGACATTCCAATAAGGCAAACATTGATTCAGACTATGATAATAGTGATTCTGAACTCTTACTAAATAAATTTAATGCTAATAATCTTGATGAACGATTTATAGATTTAATAAGCTTTAAGAAAGAAAATGATAGGTTATTTGTAGAAGTAATCAAATTAAATGATAAACTTAGATCCTATAAATTAAATGTCTCAATCATAGAAAAAGAAAAAATTGAATTGGTTAAACTTGCAAATGGTTTGAATTCAAGACTTGTAGATCTTAAATAAGAAAACAAAAAACTTGTGTAGGAGCTTGAATTATCGAAGGAAGCCATAAATAGTCTAACAATTGGAGTTGAAAAACTAAACAAAATTCTTGACTATAGAAAACCGTTTGGAGACAATAAAAAATTAGGATATGTAGATAAGCACTCTACACCATCATCTTCAAAAGCAACTCAATTTGTAAAACCTGCTAACCCTCTTTCTTCAAATGCTATATACACATTTAGCATTAAAGATTGCATTTATAAGGCCTTCTAACTCTACTCTTACTATTACCTATGCACAAATAACCATTATAAACAGTTAAGTTTGTGCCTGTATACCATCATTGTGGTAGGAAAGATCACATTAAGCCCAAGTATAAATTTTGATGAATAGTCCTAAATTTAATAATTCTTTGCATGCTTCTAGTTATAAGACTTAATATTATAATCCATAAATGCATAATATGTCCAATAATTCTACTCAAAAAAGCATGAAGTTGGTTCAAAGAGGCAAGTGAATTTCAACACATTTAATTATGGGACTAATTATCATCATCCTACCATGCATGTTTCATCTTCATTTAGGATAAATGTTAAATCTAAAAATAAGTCCAAAAACATACCAATGACAACTAAGGTAATTTATTTCCAACCCAAAGATATACAGAGACCAAAATTTAAGAAAGTTTGTTAGGAAAGATTGTCTCTTTCTAGTCACCTGATCGTCCTTTTTTGTACATCTAGATACTTTTGTTTGAGTGCTTAATTGACTTTAGGTGAACATCTTTAGTTTTTTTGTTTGTTTGTTTTTTATTGATGTATCTTTAGTTTTAATAAAATAAAACAAATTACAAGGTGTAGATTTGTTTTAAAATGAAACAAACTTCACGTATTAACTTGACTTATTATGCCTGACTTTTCATAGTATAATTGAGTATTTCAACTTGTACATTTACATACATTTTCACATCTGATAATTGATGTTGACAAAAACTTACTCTCACACTCACTCAACTCATACACATCATCCTTGAAGTTCATGATTGATTTGATGAGATTTTAAGACTTACACTAACCTTGATTGCAAAAATGTGTTTGAGCTCCACTTTTATTTTCAAAAAATTTACAAATTTATTGTAAAGAGATACTTAGTTTTGAGATGACTACCTACTGTAATGTATGCAACTATAACAATGAACAGAAGAGGCCACAACTAGTATGAAAGTCATCATACTAGGTTTCTAACTCATGCATAATTCCTTAAACATAAAAGGGCAAATACAATAGAAAATGCTTAGCATGCACCCAAAAAATAGGAGTCAAAAGTTGATAATAGAATAAGAAAATAAAAAATTAAATAACCAATCCCTCTATAAAAAAAGGGAATAAAAATTTTAAATTCTCTTGGTAGATTCTTTTTGATGAAATTGAGGATTCAATTGCATTTTTTCATGATAAGTTATACTCAACGAACAAATTGACATACTATTGTAGTTCAAACATGTATCTTATTTTTGATGATTGTCAATATGTCACTATATATGATTGTATGTTTTATGCCTTGTCTATATATTCTTTTACTATCAATGGATAGTCTCACCTTGAACAATATTATTTTCATCAATTGAGTATTATGTTCTAATCATGTTTAGATAAGTCTAATACTCTCAATTCAAAAGGAAAGTCCTTGCTTTACGATTATATTACTTATTTGTATAACAAAAAGGAAGGCAGATTGTGGAAAAGATTGCACATAGGGGAGAACACATTAAGTGATCTATTCATGTCACATAGGTGAAGTACTCTTCATATTTAAATATTTTATCCATTGTTACTCACTATTTATGTTTGTTTCTTCGCTTTTCTATTACTATATACACTAAAACTAAAAACAGTAAGCCTTTCAAGACAAGTGGTGTTCCTATTTGTGTTTTTGTTTTTCAGTGCACATAAGCTATTAAGATTCAAGCAAAGACAATTTCATCGGATCAAAGGACAGTTCCACTATGTAAAATTTACTTTTCCTGAGTATGATGTAGTGAGAGAGAGATTTTGTCACATAAGCATACCAAAGGGATAGATTATACGGTTTACGACTTCTGACGATATTCGTTAACAAAACTTTTAAATATAAATTAATTTTTGGGCATGTTTTCAAGATCACTATTCAAGTCGAAAAAACTTTTGAGCTTCAAGTAAACATTTTCAAATATACTCTTACTCTTAAACACGTTAGAATACATGTTATGCACCTAAAAACATTTAGTATATATGTTGCTCAATTGATCGAGTAATGTTAAGATCGATCAAGGAGGTGGTTTAATCGAGTATCAATCGTGTATGATATATGTCCTCTCAGATTTAATTTAAAATTGGGTAGATCGATCGAAGTTGGTTTAAAATTGGGTAGATCGATCGAAGTTGGGTTCGATCGAGAATCGATCGTATTCAACCTACCTAGTCTCGGGTTTTCATTAATCGTTACCTAGATCGATCGAAAAGGGTTTCAATCGAGCTTGGTCTGGATCGATTGAGCAACAAAGGCTTCAACTTTAACCTAATTGGTTACTGGCCAAACATTTCAATTATCATATTGTCTCTATAATTTACTACTCTATAAATTGTTTAATAGACAGAGTTATAATTGGATTTTAACCTAGCATTAGTATTTCAATATTTTCTATTTAAATAATATAATGCCTCTTGATCTCTTCAACCACAATTGCATCAATCTTTTGATCTTAAGTTTTCTCTCTCAAATTGTTTTTCCAAAACTAAATCATATGTTGATATGCTTTGGTTTGAATTGATTAATAAGCTTATTTATTTTAAGATCATGTGATTTATTTTTTGTTCTACGAATTGTTAGTTGATTTTAATTAACTGATATTTTATTAAATCGTCTAGTTAGGGTTTTTCATTATTAAATATGCTCTACGACACACTTTACACTTGTATTATTATGCTAACTTTTCAGGTACCAACTGAACAAGTACGATTACACATATGACTCGAATTTATGGGAATGTTTGTCCAGATCTTTACATCTTTCTTGTGAAGACTATGAAAGAAGCGACGACTTGTATGTAAATTACTTAGAAGCATTATCTGTACCGGGTAATTTAAGTCCTAATCTTATAATTAAACATTATTTTTATTAGTGGATAGTTAGATCGTTCGATGAATCGATAGTTTTCCTCTTAGATCATTATTGTGCCTTAGGTTGTTTCCACCTAAAATATCGTGTATCAAATCCTTATTTATTTTCGCATTATTTTATTTTATTTATACAAAATTGTATATCTAACCGCTTGTAAAATTTTAATTTGACATACTTCAATTAATTAACTACTCACCTCTCTAGTTTAATTAAATTAGTAACTAAAAACTTTCACCTTTCATTTCATGTTGGGGAACTTTTTAACTCCTGAACCCACAAGTCGCGCACCTAGCACCCATCTATAGCAGTAGGCTGAGCCTACTAGGCTCAGCTCCATCATTCTATCTCAACCGTGCTTGTTAATCTCTGTCGGATACTTAAATTGCTCTACTTGAATTTAATGCTAGATTAAAAATAATAAAGCTAGAAAAAGAAGGGTAATACATGTTAATGCGGATAAAAACACTTTCTTCTCCAACTCATTTTCAACAGCAGAATACAAGATTATACAACATGAATCATACTCCTAAGATAAAACCTTAAGAGTGGGCTAAGATCCTTTTATTAGTAATGTTAGTAGCTAATGGTGGACTACTAAATTAGGCTAACAAGTTCCGATCAGACATCAAATATACACCAAACTTCAGAAAATAGAATATATAAATCCCACGGACTCTATTACGACACTGTCATAAATTTTTGGATATGGTGTACGACACAAAGCCCATATTTCTCAATTTTCTGTAAATTTTGACCAAATTGGAGGGTGAGTACCATAATTCAAGTTTACCATACTTCACGAAAAATGAAAATTCCAAGTAACATAGCCAACACCAAATGTTTTTTGATCCAACATAAAAATCACAAACAAAGCAGAAATTAAAATTTGTTAGACTCCGTTTTATATTTCAGAAACCCAAAAAGAATTGTAATTCCTTATAAAAGCAATTGGAAAAGAACAAAAAATCAGTACTTACTTCGGAAAGAAGCCGATTCTTGGGAAGCACTTTGGCAATTTCTGGAGGAAGCACAACATGCCTGAATCACACCGTTTTACAGGAATTGTTCAATTGAGACCATACGATATTTAGACAAAGAAATACAAAACCGTAAAAGTGAAAAATGAAGAGAAAATGTGAGAAAACGATTGAAAGTGATAGTACCTATACTCGTAGGTATCATCAAAGTACTTCTCAGAGTACTGGATCTGGCCCATTTCAGTGACCCAAAAACCAAGAAAAAATCAAATTAGGGTTCCGCTCAACGTTGAGGTGAAATCCAGAAACTGAATGAAAATGGAAGTTAGATACTGAGGAAATGGGGAATTTAAAAGGGTTGGAACATAATAGTACATACGTTAATTTTAGTATTATAAATGAGATGATCGTAAAAGGAAATATTTTATTTATTATGCAAGAAGTTAAAGGAGAAATGATGTGAGATGATGTGTTTAATTCACTGTGAAAAAACAGCTTTAAAAACTATTTAAATTTTAATTTTTGATAATTAATGTAATTAAAATTAAATTTAAATATTAATAATATTTAATTATAAAAATATGAGTTAATATGTATACTAATTTGTTAAATGAGGTTATTATTAAAAAATAAATTCTTTAAAAAACACAATTAATCTTTATTTATATCATATATATCAAATATGTGATAAAATTATTATTTAAAATATAAAATAGGAGACATTATGTTGTATTACTTTTAGAATATAAATCCAAGTGAATATATATAGATAAAAAGAGTATAACTAGGTATCAAAACTATTGATATTTTATAGGATGAAGGTTTAAATGGTTATTTTATTTAAGTCAAATGTATTATTTAATCACATTGTTTAGAAAGAAAGTGTTTTTAAATCAATTTGTTCGTAAAAATATATTATTGAAGTTTATCTTTTTGTGAAAAATATTTCAAATAAAGATATAGTCAAATTTTCATCCAATATTTCTTTAAATATAATAGAATAATACATACGTCACACATATATTTATAATTTTCAATAGATACATACGAAAAAAATTAATATTTAATTAACTCAAATTTTATAAGAATTTTTAAAAAATTAAACAAAATTTTTAATAAATCTTAAACAATTTTTTTTATTATATAATATCTAAAGTCACATATTAGATAATAAAAATTTAATTTAAGTTTAAACGAAAGATTTGTTAAAAACTTTGACTAATTTTTTAATTAAAAATTACTTCATATGATATGTCTATCGAAAAAATAAAAACATGTATGTATCACATACACTATTTCATTATATTTAACAAAACATTGAATGAAAAGTTAATTTTGTCCTTACATGATATCTTTTTTTTTTATAAACAAAAGAACTCAAAAACATTTTGTTAAACAAAGGGATTAAATAACGCCTAAAGTCTAAACAAATATATCTATATGACCATTTCTCCTATTCCATATGTTAAACTTAGCTAAACTATTTTTAACTTTACCATATTGTTTTATGTTGTACATATGCTGCTTTTGACACTTTCGACAACAAAAATGGTGGAAATGACTCTATATAACTTAACAATCCAACTTATCGCATTTTTGTCTCAACTAGTGGCACAACGTCGTTTTGGCGTGGGGAAATTACAATTTTGCCCATTTGATACAGGGGTGTCTATCGGGGAGAGTGAATAACAAATTCCATTATTCATGCATATATCTCATCTCTCTTATACGTTTTCAATTCCTATATCTCTCCTCGATTGTCGTTCATGATGATCATTTTCCTACTAATTCTCTTATTTTTTTCAAAGATTTTTTGGTACATTTTCTTGAGTTCATGAGTACACTATTCGTATGTTGTTTTTTTCTTGGGTTTTCTTTGTTATTTTTTGATGTTTTTTCGTATTTTTCTTGTTGTTTTGAAATCTCTAACAGATATTTTTTCACTTACTTTCTTCGTAGATTTGTGAAGTTTTTTGTTTGATTCTATTTATTCATTTATCTTTTATCTAGTATATTACATTTATATTTATCTTGTTTGCATTTCTTTATCTATAATTTTGTTTTCATGACTTACTGAGATGAGTTTTTCAAAACTTATTCACTCATATGTGTTTTCTATTACTTATTTGGTGCTTCATACATATTTATTTTCATTTTTTTGATTTGGTATTTGTTGTTATTTTTTTCTCAATTGTATACGTGAAGATAATCACTAAGAAGAAAATTTGTTCTTTGCTTTTAATTTTTTTTTATTTAGGTTTTGTTGTTTGAAAGTGTGGTGTATTTATTCTTGTTTTGGTTTTAGATTCTGCATGTTTAGAGTTTATTTTTACTTTGAATATTAGCATATTTTTGAAGTGAACATTTTATTATTATTATGGTTGTTTTTTGCATTTTAAAGTTATTATCTTATTTGATATTATGCAAGTGAGTTACTACAAAGATTCGTATGCTAGGGTTTAAGTTGTTGTGTTTATTATTGATACAGATCTTATAGACGAACAACCCTAAGAACCTACAAACTCATAGGAATAGGAACAATCAATTTACTAGGAACGTGTTGAAGATGATTGGATTAAAACCTTAAGAAAAAAAGTCCTTAAGACCTTAACATTTGGTATGATCGAATTGGAACCCTAAGGAAACAAGGTCCTTAAAACCCTAACCTTGAGACGTCATAAAAGATGATCACTCATTTTGATAAATCAAATTCAAGCATCCAATCAAGTACACAAGAAGGCAAAGCAAAAAGCTTTATGAAATAAACTTTTATTAATGATATATGGTCTCCCTCCAAATTACATAACTACTGTGTTTTATAGCAACAAACCCTCATGAGAAACCATAGATGCCAATTCAAACCCTATTGAAAAAACCTTATACAAAATGGACCTAATGGGTCTATTTAGTTGTGGATTAGGCCTAATCCATCCTTAAAAAATAAAAGACTAAAAAGACCTATGATAAATAAAACATAAAAGGCCCATAATTAACGAAAACAAAAATTGCTTCATAATCGATCCTTAGTCATTGGACTGCTAATTCCTTGCAAAGAATCTTGAGAATACTTGGGAACATCAACTTCATCAACATCTGGGAACATTAACTTCATCAACACTTGGGAACATCAACTTAATCTGCACCTCGTTCTTCATTAATTATTTTATATATGGTATCTTATATTGTACATTAGCTTGATTTTTTGAAAGTTTTGGTTCTTTTTTGTTTTACATTTTGAAATCTTTGTTATTTTTTCATGTCATGTTTGATATGAAGTTTTATATTTAATTCAAATGCTTTGAATTTGATTTTATTATAGGATGGTTAAGAGAAAAAGTATTGATACTCCTTTAAAAAAATCAACCTAAGAATACTCGTCCACAAGTGAAGGATGATGTTAATGAGGTCACTTTTTCTTATAATTTTGTTATTTGATATCTGTAATATATTTTTCAATTGTAAATAGTATATGTATTGAATGTATGTTGTTACATTTGTATTAGAATTTTGACATAACAAGTTATGTTATACTTTTGACTCTTCATTGTTATTTGTTTTTTAAAATATTATATGTTCTTTTGTATGTTTTACACACCTTACAATATTGTTTTTTCAATTATTTGTATGTCTTATAATCTTTTATATGATATTTGCAAAAGAAAATTGGATTTGTTTGTAATGTAAGATGTTATATTGAAGTACAATGATAATGTACCAAGTTTCGTTGTTTAATTATGTGTAATTTTTATTTTTCATTCTTTATGAGTGTCTATTGTTTTTTTTGTATAGGGTTATATGTTTTCTATCATTAATGTATGTTATTACATTGAAGTAGAATATTAATGTAACATGTTTCATTATAAGTGTTCTATGAAATTTTTATCGTTATGTAAAATTATCTTAAATTTTTTAGTTTGTATGAACTTGTGCGTGTTTTTTTGTATTCTTATATATGGTTACATTATTTGTATTTTTTTCTATTCAACTTTAATATTATTGTAATTTAATACATATTTTTTAGTATTAGATGAATATATTATATGGTTTTCTTTTTTTCATTTTTAGGTTTCTTACCTCGAAGATAATGTTTCATTCCTTAACCTTCTTGATATGGATGATGATTTTAATGTTCGTGGTGGTTGTAATGGCACATCTCAAATGGTGATGACTCATATAAAGAGTGTATTGAACGAGGGGTAGAAATTAATGTTTCAAAATTTATGCTACGACAAATTTTATAATTTACCAAACTTTAGATTTATTGGGTAATTAGTCCACTTGTTGCTATTAAGAAAATGTCTCCTTTGCAAATCTATGTGGGAGATATGGTTTCATATAAGTTCTAAGGTGTTTAGGTTCTCTCGCACCAAATTTTGGATCGCTAATAATATCAAGTTACTGAACGAAGATGAGTATATTGATGTTGACAAGGATTGAACTTTTTGTTATTAACAAATATTTTAGTAAGTTTTGTACCATCAAATACCTTGAGTTTCTGGTGGATTGTATTAAGAGGTTATAGAAGAGGATGTTGTAATGATTTGTTTGATTTTCTTCTTAGAGTGCATTCTACTCGAAAAACTGAAACATTTATTTGTTTGTAGAGAAGCATTGTTATTGGCTCGTGATTAGGATAAGTTCAATTCTTATCCTTGGGGGTGACATTGTGTTCAATTTAATCTTTGATCGTTTGAACAAAGATTATGTGCATAATAAAAAATTAAAAATGGAGCAGAAAATGGACAATATATAATGAAATAAAAGGATAATAAAGTTTGTTTTCAAATATATGGACTTAGTTTAGCGTTCCAAGTTTGGATATCTGATGTTATTCTAGATATTAGGAATGAAGTAGCTATTTGCTTTAATGACGAATTCCTAACAATGCTAAGGTGAGCATCTTTTATTGGTGTATTTTATTGTTTGTTTTACGTATTAAACAACTTGTTTTCGTTATTTTCTATCATGTGTAACATGTTACATCATTTTTGATATGTTTTATAACATGTTACATCAACATATTATATTTTTATAACATCTTACATTGTTTGTTAATATATGATGTAACATGTTATATTAAGAGAGAAATCTAATTGTATCATGATGTAACATATTACATAACTTATTATATATAATGTAATATGTTACATAAAAAGTTATATTGTATGTAATAGCTTACAAAATATGTTATATATGATGTGACTTATTAAATAGCTTTTGAATTAGTATGATTGAGCTTATTATTATTTTATTTTGATAAAGTTGCTTATTATGTTGTGTTTTTTTTGGTAGATTTACGTGAATACAGTACTAGCATATGAGGATGCTCTTTTTTTTAAATCATTTTTGTCACATGTTGAAGTAATTTATTATGATGAGGTAGGTTTGTGCCAAAGTCATACCAGAGATTCACCGTATGAACTTGTTGATAATGTTTTGTTGAAGAAGAAGTGTCGAGAAGAGAGGTTGGATGAAAATTTGAAGTCATTGAATGTTGGCTTTGATGATTCTTATAACAAGCTGACTTCATATATTGATGACAAGTTTAGTAAAAAAAAAGCTTATTTTGATCGAATGTTTGATGAGCATAGAGCTGCTATTGAAGGACTTCGTGCAAATCTTATTATGATTTCTTCATGGTTTTGCCAATTTGTAAGTTATAAATTATTGTCTGATATTATTATTTTTTGGTTATTACATTAGTAATTGATTTTATCATTGATCTAATTTTTAATTTTCTTTGTTATATACTTTCAAATCATACAAGTCTCTAACTAAGGTCTGTACTACACCGATTCGACCTACAAAGGGTAATGTTCATGGTAAAACATCTTATGTTGATGATGTAGACAAACCTTCTTTTGATCCTAGCCTAGATTTAGAAGCCTCACAAATTGTTTTGAAGACTTCATGTTCTCCCTCGACCCAAATTTTGATAACGATACATTTGATCAATTGGACAAACCATACCCAATTGTATCATTCTAGATCTAATATAAGATTTGGTCCTTACTTACCAAATTTCAAATCTATATCTATGTTTGTGTCGGAGAGGGAAAAGAGATCAATTAAGCCATCAAGAGCTATTTCTAATCACTCTACATGTCCTCTTATGTGTCTTTTGCTTATGGCAGAATACAAGTGGAGCCTTCATTTAAACTTGTGGGATCGAGTTCTCGTGTCGATGATCTGTATATGTTTGTAGATATTTGTAAGGATAGTGATGCATTAGAGTATCCAAGCTACCCTTACCAACCTCTTCCCAAGGATTGGGAAAACGTTTTAATGAATGGTTCAGAAAGAGATCTATGTACATATTTTTATATTTTCATTTTAATTATATTTATATGTTTGTTAGATCTTTTATTAACATTGTTTTATTCTTTACTTAGTGATCTGACTAAAATCTAATATAGAGACTTGGTCATTGATAAGGAGGATTTCATTATTCCTTTGAATAAGGTTAGAGGATTGTTTTATGACATTATAAGTATTACAATTTATTTTTGTTTGAAATTAATACTCATAAACTTTTTTTTAGTCATATATTTTAATGGTTCCATGTATTTGTTTATTATTTTGTAGCATATTAATAGTGTGTTATATGAGATACATACATAGAGGTCCCGTTATCCCGATACTTTTGGATTGATGAATTATTTTACTTTGGATACTTTTTTTAGTGTAAATACTAGATTGGTTTTTATTTTTTCGATTTATGATATTACGAACATGTTACATTATATATCAGTTACGATGTAAAATGTTACATAACATTTTAAAAACTACGAAACATGTAACATAAGAGTTCACAAATTATGTAACATGTTACATACTAGTTTAGTGTAAGAATTATTATACTTTGGAGATTTTTTCTTGTGTAAATGATGGATTAGTTTTTATTTTTTTAATATATAATGTTATGTAACATGTTACATTATATTTCACTTAATATGTAAAATGTTACATAGCATGGCCAAAACAAAGTAACTTGTTACATTATATTCAAAGACCATATAACTTATTACATAATAGTTCAAAAAGGATGTAACGTGTTACATAGCATATTAGAAGTTATGTATCATTTTATAAATTACGTTTTAACATGTTATCAATTTATATAATAATAATTATTCATCATATTTAATAGTGATTTAATTTTAAAATACATATTATTTTGTGCAGGTGGAGTGTATGAAATTGGTCAATGCCAATAATTATTTGGTTCAATTTTCTATTACATCACCAAATTTAATTGAACATTGGGAAATTAATTGGAAGGATTTGGACTTATTGTATGTATCAATCAATGTTAAATGTAATCATTGGATATGTAGTGTAATATATTTGAACAAACGATTTATCAAGTTGTATGATTTTTTGGACACATCTAATCTAAAGAAGAAGTGTAATTATATAGCAACCATGATACCCATTTTATTGTACTTTTTAGGATATCATGGATATAGTGAGAATTGTCAAGCTGATCCATGCATTCTATGGTCAGTTGTTGTGGTGGAAAGGTGTTCCAAAGTATGTCAATGGGTAATGATTTTATTCAATTCTATCTTGTTAATACTTTTTATTTATAATATCAATTTAATTCATCTAACGAAATGATGGACATTGGACACAATCAATTCATTTAACTTTTTAAAAATTAGACATAGATATTGCATACAATTTGTTTATAATAATGGATTACTAAACCCTACTTATTAGAAGGCTGGATAGATAGTAGAAATTCATTTGTAGTTGGAATATTGTAGTCTTGATAGAAATACAAATAGATTAATATGTAATGTTTGTGTTTTTTTATTTTAATGGTTTGATGGATGTAGTTTTCTTTTATTACGTTGATTTGATTGTACAATTTATGAATTTACTTCTTTTATATTAAAAAATATTCAAATCATTATGCGTTAATCATATTAATTATGCAATAGGTTATATTGTATTGTAATATCAATGTAACAAATTATATTATGTCTGATATTTAAGTATTAATTATGTAATAGGTTACATAGTGTTGTGATAGCTACGCAACCTATTATATTATGTTCGATAATATAGTTTTTATTATATAACAAGTTATTTTGTTTTATAAGATCAATGCAATATGTTACATTATATTTGAAAAACAATATAATTCTTAAAACATACATAGTTTAAGTTAATTAGTGGCAACATTAGGAAATCTCTTACAATAGTTGGTAGATTCTATTTGATTTTTTTGTCTTATTGGATAGATTAGAGCTTTATATGTTAACTTCAAGTATGTTGTGTGGTAGTAGATTGAACACATATCTTCTATGGACACCTTCTTTTCCTTTCATGCTGCAATTGCATGTGTATAAGTGATCTTAAGCGCTTGAAATTTACCACAAGTACAAGTCTTGTGTTCCAAGTCTACAATGTAACTTTCAAATTCCTTCACTTGTACTACTTTACTATTTATGTATACTACTTTCATATATTATTTCTTGATCTTTCTTTTTCCAATCTTATCTTACACCCATTTTGTTAGTATTTCTATATCTAAAGCAACTATCATTAAATTTGCAAATCAACTTTGGATTATGTCTTGTATCTATCCTAATCAAGGTGTTACAAGGGTGTCTCGAACATGCCTTAGCATTGAATTCACGTGTTCTACAATGTTTAAAGTCATGAAGTCTTACCTTGTTATTGGAGATGGATATTTTGATCTTGCCCAAGATGAGTAGTTTGTCTTGATTATGTATTTCATGGTTGCTTTTGAAGCTTCATAAAGTATGTACAATTCTTGCTGAACTCCTCTTCATTGTAAGCTTAAGCAGCTAGTTTGAAATGCGTGTTTATAACTTTATAATGATAGTGTGTTATGAGATTTTGTTTCATGTAGTAGTAATAATAACAATGATGTGCCTTATCATTGTAAACTGTACTGATAGTTGATTTTATTATTGGATTTCTATCTGAAACTATAACCAAATTCTCCATGTCTTCAATAGGTAGGTTTAATCTTCTAAAAAAATATTTTTCATGTTTTTGTGGTTTCCTCGTCTATCACCTCAAATACAACAAGTAAATCTATGTTACATTATTTTTTGAATTAATAAATTATTGTGTAACATGTTACATTTATTAGTGTTGTAGAAATATAACAATTTACATCTAAGAAGCTTTTCTAAATATAATTAAGTAAACAATATTTTTACCATAAAATCATTATTACCTAATTGTTTCCATCTTTTTTAATTACTAAAAGTAATTCCTCTCTTTCTATTAATTTTATGAATGTTTCATCAACTACTACTATGTACCGTATTTATTTATTGAATCCATTTATGCATATGCCAATTGCCATGAATACATACTTGAAGTTGGAATCTGTATCAGTTTTTATCTCAATATATAAATTTAGGTTTGTTTTTTCTAACATGTAGAAGAATCTAGGTAGTTTACTGTATGATGATTTAGGATCTCATTGTACTTTCTTTATTGCTTCCTTTTTCCCATGATTTTCCTTTTATAAGTGATTGTGACTCATGTTTTTTACTTTTGATGTCAACTATTATTTCTTTTGGTCTCAATTGTCTACCTGGATCTTGGTAAAAGTCTTTGATGTTGTCAACTACATATTTTTATATGGTATGTTTGTCTTTTTGATCCTTGTACATTTATGAACATAAATAATCTTCATTGTAAGTGATTACCTCAAATGCATTCGATTATCCAATCTTGCTTACTGTAAGTCTCCAATAACAATTTTTATGTTTTCACTTCATTCTAATGATTGTTTTGTTAGAGTTGCTAATTTTGTAGTGGAATCTCTCAGTTATTATCAATGTTGAGACATATAGTTTGAGAGCTTCTTTATTATCAAAAACCTTATGATTGAATAGCCCTTCCTCTGTATTGGAATCTATTATTGAGACATTCTCACTATATGAGCTTGTTCTGACATAATCAACATTTGAAGATAGACTTCATCTCTTCTTGGATATCATATTAAATTATATGAGCTCCATGCAATTTGTTGTACTCTTCATTATGTTTTCCAACATTTGTATTGACAAAATACTTCACGTCTTTATCATCTATTGATCTTAGGTCTATATGAATTCATCTACAATTCATCTTGATGTTGATATCTCCACTTAGATGTAATGCATCACATATTTCATTCCTCAACTCATCCAAAGTCATATTTCTTTTTATGCATATGCCCTTTGAAATATCATTCATATATTTTTCTACTCCTTCATAGGATATCCATTGTCCACTATGAACAACCAGAATTCC
This sequence comes from Hippophae tibetana, assembly GCA_037013495.1. Lineage (NCBI taxonomy): Eukaryota > Viridiplantae > Streptophyta > Magnoliopsida > Rosales > Elaeagnaceae > Hippophae > Hippophae tibetana. The sequence continues at coordinate 16,349,409 of CM072810.1, forward strand.
AATATTTGTATCGCCTATTTAATGGATATTAAAAGTTACATTATATAATAATATTAAGTGAAAAATACCAAAAAAGATACAAATAAATTGGGAAATACAAAGTATTGAAACCTATTAATGTAACATACGCAATAAAAGATATAACATTTTACACTAAGGTGCATTTTCAAATGATATAATATGTTATATTAAAGTATTTTGAAAATATAATATGTTACATCATGTTATACCAGAATGATGTGTTTCATATATAGCCTTAATCTATTAAAAACCTCAAGTTTAGTACATTATTGCATCATTTAAGTGAGTTCAAATGGATTTATTTTTATATTATTTTATTATATCATATAATTAAATGAAAAAATCAGATAATAATTAACCTATAAATCAAGTTTATATACTGTTTTATTAATTTATGTATTATATATATATATATTTAACACTTAATTAAAATTAATTATACAGAGAAGAAAGAAATTTCATAGAATTTAAAAGCATAAATTGGTGTATATAGAATCTTAATGATAGACGAAACAATTAAATTCAAATAAATAGGAAAGAAACATATTTTCAAAAGTAAAATACATAATTTAGATATACATAGAATTGAGTGATGGACAAAAAACTCACTAGCAGAGCTTGAATCAATTTCAGTTTGCATTATTATTAAGGTCCTTCCTTCGATATGAGAGGTTATTAGAAAAACTCAGTTTTTGGTTTAAGAATGGAGTTTGTGATCAAAATTTTAATTGATAATGATAGCTTTTGTGTGATTTAGATTACATTCAGAATGTAACCAATTTTCTAGATATTTCATATGATTTGTAACAAATATTCGGTATGATTTTGGCTAATTTTGTAACTAATTTTCTAGCAAGGTTTTCAGACTAATCTAGTTATGATTTTGCGATGATAGCTTGAATAGTGGATTCAGTTTTCAGTAAGATAGTTAAGACATGTAAGGGTAATTTTGTAAAATGATACTTAATGTAACATCAAAACTCACAATTTTAGGTCTTATAATTTCTAGTTGGAAAAATAATTAATTTGTCTAATATTTTGCTATTTAGGTCATTTTTTGAAAAACAAATGTTTAAGTTAAATAGATTTGTTAACAAAATTAAGTATACTTGTGATATTTAATTCAACTATTATAATATAATTGACAAAAATTACATACATGAAACGCATACCAAAGCTTTGTATATATATACAACCACCCCAAACAAAAATACATAGCTTATTGCTTTTTATAGAAATAAATGAAAAAATCTAGCATGTATAAAAAAAATGAAAAATTCTAACATACAAAGGGTTCATTTTGTATTATTTTTATAGGTATAGTTTGGTATGATTATAATTTTTCAAAAATTGATTAAATTATCTTGATTTTAATTTTAATTCAAAAATCGAATCAAGTTAAGGTATTGAGTATAATTTTATACATATTACATGAAAAATAATAAATTATCAGAATTAGCAAAATGCATTATATATTAGCCTAATAAGTGATGAGTCATCATATAAACATGATTATTAGATAATCTCTATAAAGTGATAAATGACCACTAATTATCCCATAATTGTCTAAAATAGATAATTACAAAGAGACAATCACAATCTTGTAGTAAGTCTATCTACATAGATAACGATACATACCATATTACTCATACTTCTTATATATATTCATTATTGTACACATTCACACAAAAGATCTCACAATTAATAGGTTTTCTCCCATAGCAGAGAATGATAGCCACAATCATTCTCTTTTATACTCATCATTGAGCAAGATCTATATCTTCTCTATGTATTAAAAATCTCATTACTGATTTAAGCATCAAAAGGCCAAAGATCATCCCCTCATTGGTCCAAGGTCCTAACAAGTTTCTCTATCTTGCAAATCCATAATGAACAATCCTACTTAGTGTTAACAAAAATCGACATCAACATTTGGCATCAACTGTGGGAAATGAGAGTGTTATACTATGCTAAAAATTGAATCCTTAAGTATGACATTCATAAGTGTTTTCCAATATTTATATGCAAAATTCCATAGGCCTTTGGAAAGAAACCGACATTATCCAAGGTTTTCTAAGATAATGTCTTCCATTCATATAATCTACAAAGTCTCTACGAGACTCAATCCTCTATGCTTCCAAGAGAAAACATAAATTAATCTACAAGTTCTGAGACTCTAGTCTCAATAGAGGCTAGGAAAAGATCATCCCTTACAATCCCTCGATCAAGGAGCCAAAAGCATAGGAGGACATATACAACATAGTCTCAATTTCAACACATCTAGTAAGTAAGGCTTTCTTGATTGTTAGAAAATCCAATCATCTGACCATGGAAATGCACACCAAACAGGGCCCTATGTAACTTTTTCTGTCCAATAAAAAACCCCTATTTGAATCTAAAAATCGATGCATTGATTTAAAAATCTAAGATGATCAATAGTAAACCCATGCAATGTTTTGTCACCCATAAAAATATGGTAGCGAACCAACACAAGAGGACTCCACACGTGCCCTTAGGCACTACCAATATGAGTAGGAACCGATCAAAAATTATACACAGGAAAAGAAAAAAGGAAATCGTTCCAGTTCATCAAATAGACTATAACTAATTCAACTTCAATTCACCACCTTCTTAATCAGTTCTCCAAAAAATGAAATTAGTTCATTAATCCTCGTAGAAAGATGAATCCAATGATAGTATATTTGACAATTTTTAGTGTACATATAAAAATGAGTGTAAAAAATTGGTGTATAAAATGACCATCCATCCATATAATTCAATAACATTTTTGGAGAAAGGCTCATATATTCTTTTGTTGATCACATGCAACACTCAAATGAGAATCATAAGGCTCAATTGGAAGCTCAACCACTAGTCCCTCTGGTTCTCATATGGCTTCTTTGGACTTAGAGTCTACTCCTACACTAGCTCGCCCATAATAGGCTTGATTGGCTCATAAATAAAAAAACACGAGTGAATATTAATATCGATACTAACATGATGAAGAATGTACTTCCAAAAATTTCCCTATGGCATCATTCAAGGCCTTAAATGTACAGGATCCAACTCACAAGTAGACAAGTTTTGATCGACAACGTAACCCATAAAGATAAGAACCAAGCCCATGAGCCAGACAAGAAAGTCTGCTCATGTAATACAAGTCATCCATCCACAGACATCCAAACGATGTCCCATCATCCATCCATCTTGGACTAACTATGACATGCTTGAATATTTTTTGTCCAATATAATCTACCTAAACATATTGAGGTCCATAGATAAGGCTACTCTGTCTAAACAAATTATGTTGACCATGAAGCCTCAATGGTCAATGGACATCCAAAGGATAGTCATTAAGAGAATGCATTGATGGTTTTATGTCCAATTATTGACCAACTTCTTGTACAACAACAAGAAGTGCAACAAAAGTTGAACCACGGTAGATCCCCAGACCTAACAGTCTTGGTCAAGTCCCCAAAATTCGTGATTATTATACTCCACAAAAAGTTCAAGATGCCCAACATGGGTACCTGCAATGGTACTAACAACCCATTAGAGCGCATAGAAAACTTCAAGCAATGGAACCATTCATCTTTCCTTAGCAATGAAACCATTCAGTAAAGTCCCTCCTTATTCCTCATCTCCAGTTTCAAAATTTTCATCTATTCCCATTAAATTCATGTTGGGACATGTCAAAAAATTTCAATGAAAATGGGGACTCTTAAATGAAAAACGGTGATCCACGTGATATTTTAAATATTAATTTTAAATTTTTTTAGTATTTTTCATTATTATTATTATAAAGGAAAAATTATTATATAAAAAAACAAAGTTAATGATAGATAGTTTATGATAAAAATGAAGAGAAAGCTTTGAGCCAATAAAGAATGAAAAAATAGAGCGTATTTATATGAAAATAAAAAAAATGCATGTAACAATAAGTGCATAGTCAGTGTCAGAAATTTGATTCGCTTCAACTTTATCCTTGCAAGTCAATAGCCTCAAAACATTGAATCTTATGGGTTCAAGCACACATATTAAGGCGTATACGAATAGAGTTTATGTTTAAAAATAAACTAATAAGTTCACATACTTATAAAAGAAGAAAGGCTCAAAATAGTACATAACTTTGATCTCATGAAATGAATTGAATGTATAAAATATAAAGATATCATATATATTATATCCTATATTTCTTTTGTATTAACCAACTCTCATAACTATTTAAGGCTAAAAAGGTCGTAGTATGTAGATTATACTATATATTCTTTATCTCTCTATTTTTTTAAAGATTTTTCTACATATATCTTTTTAGAGAGTAGACTCATGTACAGATTGTACATTTTTGTACGATTTTGGTGAGTGGTTAATTTTGTGGCTTTTCTGCTTGATTTTGGTTTAGGTAATTCCAAATATGTCTCTTTAATCAATTAAAATATCTGTGATTTCGAAAAGATAAGTTTATATGAAAATATGATAAAATCGTATAAATATAAATCTATTTAATCAATTAAAATATATTAAATCATGATAATTTTGGTACTTTTTAAGCACTCATCAATTTTGCTTCACCCACTCTTAACTTCTTGAAAACTGAAAGTGTTATGAGATTTATGCTATTTCCCTAAATCACAAAGTGTTTTGCTATAATGAATATTACAAATAGTGCAAGGGTTGCTAAAGCTACGTGGATTTGTCAATTTTTGTGGTAGCTTTTTAACAAGAATAACACTACAAACTTTAGTCAAAGTTATGGTTTCATAATCACCAAGTTTTCTTTTTCTTGAGAGAATATCTTTCATGAATTTGACATAGTATGGAACTTTCTCAAGTGCATCTATGAATGTTATGTTAATGTGTATCTTTTTAAAAATATCCAAAAAATTTGAAAATTGATTATCTACTTTTTTATTTTTGCAAATTTTGAGGAAAAGGTATGTATAGTTGGAATGTAGACATCAACTTTCTTGGGAAGATTTACTTTATCATTCACTTCTTCCTTTTTCTAAGTTCTCTAGTTTGGATAATTCCTCTTTTGGTGTCTCTTCCATCTCTATCACATGATGTATGATCTATTACGTATTAATATATTTTGCTTCTTCTTTATTTTCTTGGATTGCTATCTTATTATCTTGTTGCTTTACTATTGTGTTTACTTTTTTGTTTTACTTCCATTTTTGCAAGTTGAGATTGAATCTCCGAGAGTAGTTGACTTTCTCATAAATGAAATAGGAGCATGCTTAATAGTCTCTGAATGAATTACAAATAATTACATATCATGTTTAACAATTAATGCGAGTATGTTTAATATCACATTACGATAATAGATAGTAAGGGATACTGCTATGAATGGAAAAAAAACATACTTCATGAAATGTACCCCATATATGTTTTCTATAACTCTGAGTTATCAAAAGACATTATTATTATCCTATACTTATCAAGAATTTTATCAGCATTGTTTGTTCACATAATTACAACCATTTAACAAAAATTTAAACCTTGTAATGGTATACTATGTCTCTACGCATCATATAATTAAGAAAACCATCCAAATAGTCAAGTTACAAACCAAATGGAAATTTTTAACTTTTCAAAATGTCAAATACCACAAATCAAGTTCATCCACTAGCTACAATGTTCTTGATCCATTTCCATAGACCAACAATTCTTGTATTCTACACATTAAAATAGTAAATTTCATTAATAATACACCCAAATAGTAGAAAATAGTTTTCAAAATAAAAATGAAAGGCATAAACATTGTTTATACCTTACTGGTCTCTTTTTTCATATAATATCTCGTAGAAACCACATTAGCACCATTATCATGCATATGACCTTCACCTTAATAGCATTAAAAATTTAAATGATTAGTATAGTGTGCAATCCAAAATAAAAAATATTGAAATTATAAATAAAATATGAAAGAATATCATATAAATGATCTTGAACAAGCCACACTAACACCATCATCTTGCACATGAACTTCACACTAAACACATTAAAAGTTTAAATACTCAATATAGTGTGCAAACCAAAATCTATAAATATTGAAATTATAAGAGAAGTAAAAATATACTACGTTTGTGTGCTCTTCATTGGCTCCAATGATATTTTCACTTGTTTCCTAAAAATAAAATAAATTAAATTGGTTAAACAAAAAATATAGTTAAAAAATAGAATTAAAGTGTATATATGAATATCAAATTATCTCAATTTGTGATTTTATTTTACATGTTCTCTGGTTATGACCAACCCTCTTGCAATAATCACATTTAAGCCTTTATTGTCTCTCATGTTTTTTTCTTTTGGTATACGGCCAACCGATCTCTTAATAACAAATAGAAAAAAACATTAGACCATTAAAACATCTTCACAATTTAAGCAATAAATTTAGACATAGTATATTACATTACAATCCAAAAATTAACAAAATTCATGGATAGAATTCATGCCTTAAAAAAACCAAATATCAAAATATTAAACCATAATGCAACTAAAAAAATGAACAATTCATAAAATAAACCTAAACCTTATTTAAAATACACATAAAGTCAACTACTTTCATCAAAAACATTATTCAAAATAATTACATTAAAAAACCCAAACCATTGATTCATAATGTAAGTCAAGAACCCTATAATAAATTTACAAAAAATGGTTTATTAACACACACTAACATCAACACTATTATGTATAATCTTTGTACACAAAAAAAATAAACAAAAATCAAATACATGTCAACCCAACTGACTATCATGCCTTAGAAATAACTAAAACCCAAGAACTCATAATAGAACACAAAAACCCGAAATAAATTTAATGAAAACATGTTATTTTAACATAAAACATCATCGACAACATCAATAAATTCATGCATATGAGAAAAAAATTTAAAAACATGATTAATAACATAAAGCTTCGTAGAAAAGTTAGGGATTTTACCTTAAACTATAAAAGCAACAGGCACGTTTATTTTGGTATTTTTTTATAATCATGCTCCTCTATTCAAGTACACTTCTTTCTGAGTGAAAAACCAAATGTAAATGAGTTAGGGTTTCAAAGATATATTAGGGTTATGGGTGAAAATTAAAGTTAAAGTTTGAGAGAAAATAAGAGAATTGAGAAAATGGAGTTCAAATGAGAAATGTTTGTTTAAAGCAACACTCAATGTGTAACAATGTTTGCATTGATAACTTTTCAAAACTTCTTAAACAATTATGGTTCTACCCTTTATTTGGATGTCTCCCTTAAATTTTTGTGCATGCAAGGGTATATGTGACATTTTATAGATATCGGGGCATCCTTCAAGAAAAGAAAAACTACAAAGATATCTTTAATAATTTCCTAAACTTTAGGTGGTCAAAATATGATCCCCTGAACTTCTTAAAAGCGTCTAGTCTTCTGTGTATCTATATCACTTCGCTCAAATGAGAAATAAAAGTACACAAGTTACAAAAGGGTTACAAAGAAAAGCCTAAATGTTGGAGAATAGGGGTACCCATAAGGATGGTATCAAAATCTCCCCATATTTATACAATCCTCTTGTAAAAATGGATCCATTGCAGTTAATAGATCTAACTAGGATCCCAAAACCATTATCATAGACAATCAAAATGATCAAATTTCCTAGAGGAATTGGGCCCGTCACTTGAACCAAAAATCCTAAGCTAGAATTTTGTTATGATAAAGTGTGCATAAGATATCTCTACCTATTGGCTAAATCACAATTGAACAAGGGCTTGCTAACTGAACCATTGCCAAATGAGCCTCTATTCTACACACCTTTTTCCATATGGAACCTTGTCAGCCACGCCCTTATCTGTGATTCACTTGGTCACCACACCGTGTGGACCTCCTCAATCCATCTCCTTCCTAGCATGCACCTATGATGACCAAATCCACCCTTGGTGGTAGAAAAAATATCCAAGTATAGTTAAAAAAGAGAGAATTCAAAGACTCAAAGAAGTCATCTCACTAAGATGTTTTCTACAAAATCTTGAATAGTCCAACAGGCATGGCCGACAATACAGATAGTGAAAGACACCATGTAACCTTAAGGTTGGCATCACAAGTGCCATCTTCAACTAATACATAACTTTCTAATAAGAAGTCAAATTGGAAAAATGCCTAGAAGGTTTGAGGAGCAAGTTTTGGGTGTAATTTAATACATGGCACATGCCAAATAATGATTGATCCTATTTAGTAAAATGCATTATGAGTCAACCCAATAATTTTCCCTTAATTATGAGGAGCAAGTGTTGGGTGCATGGCAAATAATGAGTGATCTTATTTAGAAAAATGCATTATGAGTCAGCTCAATAAAGAGATAAATGGTCAATAATTATCCAAAAGAGATAGTTACGATGCTACAACTAATCTATCAATATGGGTAAGAGTTATATATCACGTTACTTCTACTCCCTATATATATTCACTATGGTATACATTGACACATAAGATGTCATAGCTAATAACATATCTCTCATAATAGAGAATGACATACATAAACACTCACATTCCTATTCACCACAAAGTGAGACCTAAATTTCTTTTACATTCTACAAATCTCATCACTAACTTAAGCATAGAAACGCTAAAAGTCACTATTCCCCTAGTGGTATGAGATCCTAACGAGTTTTTTTATCTCACAAATTCACAGAAAATAATCTTACTTGGTGTTGATAAAAATAGGCATCAATGCAAAATTTGTACACCGATAAGGATCATAATTTAAGTAGTAATTATACTCTCAATTAAACAAATATCTTAATTATGTTTGTTAGGGTGGAATTTAGCCTCTATTTTTTCCTTTTGTGCTATAATCTTCAATTATCTTTTTATTTTCATAATTTTCATCTGATTAAAAAAAGAACTATGCCATTCAATTTACAGAAAAAAAAATTGATAAAATTTTTACACATAAAATTATTTCATAAACTCTCTCGTATATCGTAAAGAAAAAAATTTTCATCCAAATTACCTATTAATAAATAGGATGAATGGAGGGAAGGGTTAGGTATCTTATACAAGTTGGGTGAATAAGTTTTATAACTTTTTATTAGATTACATAGGTTTTTTATTAGATTACATTGGTCTTGTTGTTTCTATAAAATTAAAATTAAAGTTCTATTTTAACTATTAATTAAAAAAGTTGAGTCATATTATGTTATTTGTTAGTCATGTAACTAAATTTATAAGAGTGTTTTTGGAATAAAAAATTTATTGAGGTTACTAGAGTTGTTATTAAGCTATATAGAATTAGACGTGGAAGATAAATGACTTAAAATAACCTTACGAATTTGATCACACGATACAATCTATTAAAAAAATGATATATACGATCTACTAAAAATATACGAGATTTATGCTCTACATATATAAGATAAAGAGCTTATATTTTCCTTCATCCTAATAAAATATTCATGGTAAATTTTGATTCAAAAAGTATCAATGATAAATTTAATCAAAATATTTCATAGAATGACATAAGACTCACTTGCAAACCCCAAATATCTAACTAAAAAAAGACCACCCCATGTGCTTGTAATATAGTACAGATGAATAAACATCAACCACCATAAACAAATCAAACTTCCCAAAATAGAGGTGGGGAAATGAAGAATGAATGTTAAAAAAACAAAAAAAGGCGATTTAGTAATTAATGAAAAAAACATTAGTTATAGAAATTGCAGGATCTATAGGCCTATTCAAAGTTCTACATCACAATATTTTCTCTCAAATGTCTTAGACCTAGAGAAATGCACCAAAACAGGTGAGCATAAAACATTTAAAGTTCTATGATGTGATTTCCATGCTCTAACCTTGAATCTTATTCTTGTCTTAAGCAGAACACTCACTGCAATCTCTCCTTTTGATTTATCCAACCTTATGTCCTTATAAACATCCCCAAACATTGACAGAGATTGCATCGTGAGCTTTGTAACTAATCGATTCACATTTCGATGAGATTGTAAAAAGGGTTGAACCATAGTGTATGCTAGAGTTTGATCATCATAATCCACAGAGACCTCAACTGAATCGTAGTATATAGAGAATCTAGTGTTAGGATTGTAAGACCTTATGATGAAATCAAATGTGGCATTGAGATGGTTTGGACTTAGGTTGAAATTATGAATTGAACCTTCTTCAATGGTGTAAACAAGATGTTTGGGCTTGATTATTAGCCAAATTATGAGCACAGCTAAAACCACAAGGACAATCAGTGCTAGAAACACAATGGATATCCATCGAAGAATACTCTGGGGCACTGGACAGGCAGCGTGTGAGGGTTGTGCTGCACCAATGGCCATTTGGGCAATGTAGGTGTTTTGATTGATCAGTAGCTAATTTTGGCCACAGTTTGATATTTGCCTTGTTGCAACAATTTGGAGTTATAATTTGTGTGTTCAAAATTTAGTGTTGGAAACGTCAAGGCCAAAGGCCTTTCTAAATAAAACAAGATCTCTCAAAGTTGTATTCTTTCTTTCATATTTTCATTACAATTCTATAGCTATATATAAGGAGATTTACTAATTGAATTACTATTTCAATTAAACATTCCTTGATTTACTCATTGAATTAATGATTCCTTGTTTTTCTCCTTGAATTAATCCTTAAATTAAGGATGATAACTCCTTGATTTACTCCTTAATTTACTCCTTGAATTAAGGTTCTTGATTTACTCCTTAAATTAAGAAGTTAACACTCCTTAATTTACTCCTTAAATTACTCCTTAATTTTATCTCCAATATTGTGGTTTAAGAAAAGGTTTCGTCTGAGCCCTCATTTGTTAAACTTTATCCATTGAGCCCTTTTCACTTTTGATTTCGTGTATGAAACTCAAGAAATCTAACAAATATTGTTTAATGTCAAGGTTCCAATATTGTTCTTTTCTTCGTCTATGAGTGTGTTCTAAAATTCAAAAGTGCAAAAAAGTTGAAAACGAGACATGTAAGTTGTTTAGCAGATTAGCCTCTAATCTTTACTTAAAAATGCCCCTCAGCCCCTAGTCTTTCAAAATACATAATTTAGTACTAACCTTTTTTGAATTTCATATTTTTAGTCAAATTCCATGGGATTATTGTTATACTAAAGGATCGATTAAAAAATATTAGAATGTTGGGGCTCATCGTTTAGAAGCAAACAAAATCAAACAGTATGTTCAAATAAGACGATTAAATGTGATTATTTTGAGTGTCATAATAATACATAACAACTATATTATCATGTCTATTTGTAATTGTGAAATTTAACAAGGAAACATTACAACAAACCTCTTCAAAATTTCTGAAATTAGAAGAAAATTTACCAACTTTAAAAGGGACAATTATAGCTCCTAAGTTATGGCTACATTATAACATCTTCCTTTAGATATCTTGATTTTATCAATTTTACTTTGCAAACATCTCTCTTCAAAGTTTTTAAAAAATCACTACAATGGATGTAATTTTTATTTTCTAAACATAAATAATGTTTAATTTGTTATACTAGTAAAACATGAAGTGAGATATTTGTATCCATAATCTAAATTCATTGACCATTTCTTTCTTTTATATAAACTAGTGAAAATGCGTGAGAGTAGACATGTTTCATTCATTTTTAAAAATGATAATTAATTTTTTTTAATATGTAAAATAATAAAAGTAAATATTAAAATATAGTGGTAAATTATAAGATAATCCATAAAATATGTATTATAAGTAATCACATGGACAAACGATGGAATGCATTTTTTAAATTTAAAGAAATTATTTTACTTTATGAAATATATTTGAAAGTCCACATTTAGTGTACAACTAAAGGGAGGTTATACAAACACTTCAAGAACTCAATACTCTCGTTCCCAATGAAAACATATAATAGAATCTAATAATATAAGTAAGAAAGCAAAAAATAGCCAGATGCAATAGAAGAATATAAATTCAAGGAAATAGTAAAGAAAAAAAATTCGATCACAATCAGAACTCCTATGTGAAAACATATTTGGTAATAACTTTAACTGTACTAACCAACATGCGATCAAGAAAAACAAAACATATAACGTGCTAAACCACATGGGATGCAACACTTATATGGAAATATCCATAGATTACAATGATAACTACCGACTATAAGCTATTTATTAATAAAGAAAATCAAAATTACACAACTTGATAAAAATATAAACGTAGATATCGCAATCATTCAAGACACTTACCATAATTGTGCCTAAGTTTCCATTATTGTTGTATTCACATCAACTATATCAAATTGATCCAGCTCTCCCCACAGCTCTACCACCACGTGATATGTTAACAATCTAGGTTAAAAAACTCTTATGCACATGAACGTAAATAACAAATTATGTCTTAATATTTAATACATTTTAATTAAATCCCATCAAAAAAATATGTTTCCACAAAATCATATTTTTAGTATATAACTAATACGCATAATTAAAAATAAAATTCAAAACTGAGTGTTCAAACCACAAGACTTTCCCCCATTTTTCTAATTAAGAAAAGAAGGAAAATCAATAGGTCTTTATAGGTGATTCTTCATCTTTCAAAGTGCTCGTCAACTACTTGGCGAGAATAATAGCCACCAAAACTCCTCGTTGGCTTAACCTTACAGATCTTCATTAACCTTACTAATCCCAACTCAGTGAGCCATGTGGCACACATTGGATAGCTTAGTGAGACCGACGAGCCTCATTGAGACCTCAACAAGACTTCGACAAAGACAATAAAATATGCATTTTTAGTTTGAAAAATACTGAGTAAATTATCATAAATACTAAAAAATAATGATGCAAACATACAACATAAGCATGCCATATCTACATGCTCAAATCACCCAAGGTGGTGTGTGCATTATGAAAACATATAAAGTATAGTCTATGTGAATATATAAAATAATCAACTGTCAGTAATTAACTACAAATAAAGAATAACATATGCACTAAGTAAAATGTAGACTCCATCTTTTGTACACGAGAATGACAATACCAAAATGTTAGAACATACAATCTCTTTCTCTAGCTTTTTGTGGTAAAACACTGCATAAACTAAATAGACATGACATCTAAACATGATACATTAATGCAAGATGTATCTAAGTGTGGCAATCATGTCGTATTTCAACATTAATTGTGTCGTAATCAAGTATTAGTTAACACATAAAATATTTACTTAAATTTTTTTTCTATGTAGTCTATTTATAATGATAAGAAATAACATGACCTTTAAGAACATAAAAAGTTATTAAAAAATTCCGACTAAATTTCTTTTTCGTGTTAGGAATTATCACCCCTAGATATACCTAAATAGTCCATTTCGATGAACAAACAAAGACTACATGACCTAAACACCCTCAACACACTTATAACCAGTGCATCTATCTTCTTATGTTCCATACATCTTGATGTATCAACACATCCATCTTGGGGGGTTCACTTCATGATCTATGTTAGAACTCCAAATAACTCCAATTGAGCTCCAAAGTCTATAAATGCATGTAATCTCCACACATAAAACAACATATTCATGTGAAGAGCATCATGTTAAACTATATGTAATCCAACCAAATATTATCAAGTCACACCTATGCAAGTAAACTATGATAGGCTAAGCACAATCAAATATGCAACAGAGAAAACACAACTCTCATTTAACTCATACTACACTTTTTAAAATTGGATTTTTACCAAAAAAGAATTTTTGAAACCAACAACGAGATCCAACACCTATTCGGTAGCATCCATAGGTTTCATAAAGCAACCACTTGGCAACAAGAAACTCACTAAATAGAAAATCAGCAATTCAAAACTTAAAGAAATATATGCCTACATCTCTATTAGTTAAAGCATCACACTCAATTATGCCTAACATGTCTCCACTGGAGACAACTGTGATCCAACTAAATCTTGCTCTCCTCTTGAGCTCCACCATCGCGTAATATGGTACAATCAATGATAGCTTAGTATAGTGAACAACTCGGAGCAGTGACAACTATAATGCACATGTACCTAGATAAACTATGTTTTGGTGCTTTAATCAAATTTTAATTAAACTTAATGGAAGACAAGTTTTAACAAAGTCACTTGAATTATCACTAATTCGGAGCCACACTCTACCTATTGCTTATACAGACTAGAAAAAAAATTCTCAAAAAATTGAATTTACAAACTACCTAAGTTTTCTAATTATTTGAAAAACTCAAAATGGTGGGTATAATAACCATAATTTGCAATCGACCACCTTGAAAAGTCCTCAACGAGGGACTTTGGCAAGCACTTAATAAGATACAAAAGTAGCTGTTTTTTGTTTGAAAATTGTTGAATAATTTTCACACAAATATCAAAACATAGACACTCATTTTTCACATCTAATATCCAACAAAAAAAATTACAAGAATTACAATGAATTAAAATAGTATATGCATCCAACTAATGCAGATAGAAAGAGAAAATGAGCGCATGAAGAGTTGAATCGAAGAAGAAAGAGCATATTCTTTGAATTAAAATATTTGCCAAAGCTTCGGTTATGACATAATATTGATGTAATGTAATTCATGTGGAGAAAAATATATCTGAGAGTGTTGGAAACATTATTAAAAACTCCATAGAAAAAAAAGGAAAAAAAAAACAGATACGAAAAAAACTTAGACTTCATTTGGCAGATTTAATTAGGAATAAGAAAATATTTTCACCTTAAATATGAAGAAGACAAAGTGTAGAAACCTCATGGGTGCTATACTTTAACTTTAAATGAGAGAGAAATTTTTGAAGTTTTTAAAATCTGTCAAATTTCCTATTGGATATGCATGTTACTAATATATCTAGAAATGTATATATAAAAAGATGGGAATATATCATAGTTGAAGAGTAAAAATCATGTTCTATTACAGAGAATTCTTCCAATAGATATTCGCCCATATTTGAAAAAAAGATGTATATACTACTGCACTTACTGAGTTGTCAAGCTTCTTCAACATATATGTGCTATGACATTGCATGTAAAAAACTTGAGAAATTAGAGAAATGAATGATTTTCATGCATAAATGATTAAATTATTAACTGATTTTATTTTTAATCATAGATAAAAATAATATATATTCATTTCTTCGTTAAACAATATTTATTTATTTTCTTATAACATTCAAAATTATACGTTAATTTATGTTAAAAAGAAAAAGTAAAAATGTGTTTTTTTCTTTAAAATAATTAAAAGTAAAACTTTATATATAAAGAAAAATAAGTTATATATCTGTAACCTCATTTTTATTTTTATAGTTGCTTGAGAGAATATTTCCCCTGCCTTTTAGATATAATGGGGCATCTGGTTGTACCATTATGAGGCCAGACTTTTTGGACCAGATAGTTGTCGGTGGATGTATCCGATTAAAACGTATGTCGTGACCAAGGATTGAAATACGTACAATATTATTATTATAATATTATCATTTTATTATATATTTTGATATTAAAACGTAATATTCATTTTTTTTACAAAAATATCTAAAATATTGTTACCTAAAAAATGTTATTTTTTGTAAAAGTATCAACAAATATATATAAAATATTGTTTCATATTAATATTATTATTTTTTAAATAATTTACTTTTAAATTTATATGTTTATAATTTTTTTATCTTCACTCAAAATATTACTTATTTAAGACAATAATTTATATTTTTTCATATATATTTGTATTTATATCTCATTTTTACATTTAATTCGTTAATTTTTTTTCATAATTTAAATTCTATTATATATCGTCGAGATTTATCCATTATTATTATTATTATTATTATTATTAATAACAGTCTCAATAAATACTTCAAATTTTAACTAATTATTCTATAATATTCTAATTAATTAATTGAATTATTGATTAAAGTGAATATCGTATTTTATAAATATATGTATTAAATAAAAAATTAGTTTAAAAATATAAGTAATTAATTATTTTAATATTTTATAAAGTTTTATAAACAAATTCTTTGATTTTTAGAGAGTTTTCATAATTTTTTAAAAAATTCAAATTTTTTTATCATTACTGATTAATAGTAAGAAAATAATAAATAAAAGTTAAATTATATATATATATATTTTTTTAACAATTCCCAAATTACGGGTGGGAGAATGCTCAATGTATCTTGGTGGAATCGAAACCCATTTCATTAAAAGGTGATAGAAATTATGATGGAGGACAAAGCCAATTAGAAGTAAGTAATTGTAACCTTATATGAAGTAAGTAATGTTTTCAATTTATATAATGTTCTCTCAAATGACTTTTATACTCTGAGCTTTTATTTATTTTCATTTTATTTTCTTATATTGTAATGAACAGAAAACACACTGAATAATTGGATAAGAAAAGATGTTATGATTTATGTCTCAGACAACAAAAGGAGTTCCCTAAGTGGCTTACAAACAAAGTGAGTTTATTATAAGTTAATATTGTTAAACACCTCTCTGTAAAGGAACTTCTTGCGATCTTTATACTTCCAACATTGCAGGTGAAGCTTGTGCAACATGAGTCACGTAAAGTAAGTAATGAATTGTATTCACTGGCATGGAGATCAAATTCTTCCTACTCTTACTCGGGATGTATCTCGAAGGGAGATCGATTTCTTATAAAGATGGTGATGATTATCTTATTGTAGTTAATATCTAATTATTTAGGTAGTTATATTTTTATCTTCTTCCTTGTATATATTAACTAGATACTTTTCTTTATCATTTTAGTTTTTCTAAATCTATATACGAAGTAATGTAGTGTATAAATAAAACTTTAATTAATAACAAATCACATTTCATTCTTTGGTTTGTTAGTATGGTATTAGAGAAATGATGCAATTAAGTACTCTTTTAATTTAAATTATATTTTTAGACATAAATTTGTAATTATGTACTTTTTCGATTCAAATTATTTAATTTTCCTAAAAATATATTCCTTAAAAAATAAAAACTAAATATTAATTTATTCAACTAAAATTAACTAAAAATGTCAAGAAAATAGCAATTATAATTAATAAAATAGATGAAAATAACTATATAAAATACAGTTATCACACCCCCAAACTTAAGATTTTGCTAGTCCTCGAGCAAAAGTAAAGAAATAAAACACAAGATAACTGCATTTAAAATAGTGATTTTCAAAATATTTATTTTTAGTCATTTCAAATAACATAACTCAAAGAAATAAAAGAATTTTATTTAAGCATTAAAATCAATTCAAAAGTATATTACGTTTTCACAATGAATTTTTAGTGTGTGTGTGAAAGTTTTTTCATATTTCATTAAATGCAATCCGAATAAGTTTATAAAAATAAAAATGCAATTATTTTTTAATGAAATCACAAATCTCATAAGTTTATTTTTCATTTCTCTCTCCACTAATGTATACAAACACAAAACACAAAATCAATAGAACTTTATTAAGCTTGTAATGTATGACTTAAGTAAAGGTGGGATAAATGATAATATTTAGCTCAAAACTTTTCCTAAACACATCATTTTAGGATTGAAACAAGATACGGTTTATCATCACAATAAATACTTCCCAATTTGGGATTTATTCCTGTAAAAATGTAGCATACGTAAAAATTATTCAAAACTTAGACAATATTCAAATTTTTCAAGGAGTTATGCATTATTTAAACCGGAGAAATAAAAAAAATCACCATTAAACGCAAAATATCTTCTAATGTTTCGATCAACCATACAAACAAAGCTAGACAAGCAACAATATCAAGCAATATTTCAAATAAGTTTAATCTCTACACCTCCAAACTTAATATGTACATTGTCCTCAATGTGTGGAAATTAAAGAACAAAGGAGATGTGTTAAAAGAAACTTCCTTGAATGGTGAGTTGGCTTGTGAGATTGAAATCCAAAAATCATTTTACCTCCTCCGATTTGCACATATCAAAACAAAATAACAGAATGAAGAAATATGCAACTAATACATGTTCTAAAATACAATAAATAAATAAATAAAAACAAAAAACACATGGGTTGCCTCCCAAGAAGCGCTTGATTTAGAGTCATCAGCTTGACTTCCTTTTTCCTTGCTTCAGGTTGGGTCATATAACAAGATGGTTGACGTTTGATGATCAAAGTCACCTCCCCAACAAGGTTTGAGTTTTTGCTCATTCACTTGGAGATTCCTATGTGATTTTTCATCTTTAATCTTAACAATACCGTATGGATGCATTTTGGAAATAGTGAAAGGACCTGACCACCTTGATTTTAGTTTCTCTAGGAAGAATTTCAACCGAGACTTGAAGAGCAAAACTTTTTGTCCTTGTTCAGAATGTCGATGCAAGAGCTTATTGTCATGCAATCTCTTTGTCTTCTCTTTATAGAGTTTAACATTTTTATATGCTTGTAGACGGAACTGGTCCATCTCATTGATTGGTAGACAATGCTTTTCACAAACGACTCTTAAGTCATTATTCAGATTCACAGGAGAAATTGTAGAGGAATCAATAGTGGAGTTTTTTGTAAACCTGCTATCAACTAACTCATTTACTCTATAACAAGCGTTAGAATCACCTGGAAATTTCATAGCTTTAAACACTTTGAAAGTTACCTCTTGGTCTTGAACTCTCATAATGAGTTTCCCTTTTTGAACATCAATCAAAGTCCTACCAGTTGCTAAAAATGGTCTCCCCAGAATAATAGGGATCTCTTTATCTTCCTTCATGTCAAGAATTATGAAATCTACAGGAAAGATAAACTTGTCTACCTTAACAAGCACATCCTCTATAATGCCTCTTGGGTGTTTCAAAGACCTATTTGCAAGTTGAAGAGTTATAGTGGTCGGTTGTGCTTCTCCTAATCCAAGTCTCTGATAGATGGAAAGTGTTATCAAATTAATGCTTGCACCCAGATCGCACAGAGCTCTACCAAAGAATTTCTCACCAATAGTACAAGGAATGGTGAAACTTCCTGGATCTTTAAGCTTAGGTGGTAGCTTCTTCTGAAGGATGGCGCTACACTCCTCTGTAAAAGCAACAGTCTCAAAATCACTTAACCTTCTCTTTTTAGGCAAGATGTCCTTCATAAATTTCACATAGCTAGGCATTTTCTCCAAGGCATCAGCAAAAGGAATGTTAATATGAAGCTTTTTAAAAACTTCAAGAAATTTGGAGAATTACTTATCAAGCTTTTACTTATAGAAGCGTTGAGGAAATGGAATTGGTGGATTATTAGGCTTGAGACTTTCTAAAACTGGTTTCATCATGGGTTTTGTTGATGCTTCATTTTCTTCAGCTCTTTCTTCTCCACAATCTTATTTTTCTGGGCCAAAAGCTTCAACATTAGGGGTTGGCAAAGAAATGGGCTTAGGTATTTCTTTTAACTCTTTTCCACTTCTGAGTGTAATTGCCTTACAATGCTCTTTTCCTCCCCTATTAGGATTAGTTTTAGTATCACTCGGAAAAGCTTCTTGAGGGCGATTGTTGACAACAGTAGTAAGTTGCCCCAATTGAACTTTAAGATTTTTTATGGAAGCTGCTTGATTTTGATGAATAGTCTCATTATTGACCATGTATCGAGCAAACATATCTTCCAATGATGGCTTCTTTTCTTGTGGTGGAGCTTGGTTATGAAAGGCCTGAGGATATGTGGGATTTATAGAAGATGATGGTCCCTCATTGTTACTCCAGGATAAATTAGGATGATTCTTCCACCCTGGATTGTAAGTGTTAGAATATGGATTGTTTTGATTGTTTTAATTCCTATTATAGTTGGAAACAAAATTGATAGATTTAGAGTTGTGAGGACATCTCTCTCTGGCATGATTTCCATTGCAAATTTCACATGCAACAGAAGGGCTTTGAATAGAATGGACACCCAAAGTATCCATCTTCTTCACCAAAGCGGATACTTCTGCAGTTAAAGCGGTCATAGTATCAATCTCGTGAATTCCAGCCGCTCTCTTAGGCATCATCCTCTCTGATGGCCACTCGTAGCTATTGGAAGCCATTTTCTCTAATAATTTGTAGGCTTCATCAATTTATTTTCCCATTAGAGCACCACCTGCTGCAACGTCAATCATATTTCTAGTTTGACCCATCAAACTATTATAAAATGTTTGAACTTGAAGCCACTTCGGTAAACCGTGGTGAGAACATCTTCGAAGTAGCTCCTTGTACCTCTCCCAAGCTTCATATAATGATTCTGAGTCGAACTGCATAAAAGTGGTGATTTCATTCCTCATCCTTGCAGTCTTTACCAGTGGAAAATATTTGGCTAAAACTTTTTGAGCCAAATCCTCCCAAGTAGTGATAGAACCACATGGCAATGAATTCAACCAACTCTTTGCCTTATCCCTAAGTGAAAAAAGAAAAAGTCTCAACCAAATAGCATCATCGGTGACTCCATTATGCCTAAAGGTGTCACAAATCTCTAAAAAAATTGCTATATGGGAGTTTGGATCATCGTGGGGTAAACCACCAAATTGAACCGATGTTTGAATCATATGAATGATTGTAGGCTTAATTTCAAAATTATTGGCTTGAATTAATGGTCTTCTAATGCTTGTATGAATGTCACCAACTATAGGCACTGCATAATCTCTTAAAGATCTTGGTTCTTCCACTTCAGGAATTTCCTCATCCATAATTAGATGTTTTGAGGTTTCTTGTTTATTATTTTTTTTCTTGTTTATTTTTTTTAATTTTAAAATAGTTCTCTCAATTTCTAAATCTAACGGAACTATGTCAAGATTTCTTATGCGTCGCATACAAAGTCCCAATTTATCCAAAAATCTGAAAAATAAATCTAATAAAGTAAAAATGAAAATAAAAACATAAATAAACACACAAATCTAAGCAAATAACAGTAAGCAATAAAACAATATATATATATATATATTGAACTAAAATCAGATTAATTGGTATTAATATCAACAAAAATTAGTAAAACAAATCCCCGACAACGGCGCCAAAAACTTGTTGTCTCTTTTGGAGAACATAAAATCGTACAAGTATACATGGTCACAAGAAATATTATGATAAGTAAAATATCGTTCCCACAAAGATTTTTTACTAGTGTTCGTTATTTACTAAAATTATTACAACCTGAGTTTATCCAAATATTCGATAATTTGATGTAGTTTGACTAACTAATTTTTATAACAGTTTGTAAGAAAATTCTAGGATTGCAGTTTCACCAAATTAATCCACTTGAACATTTTATTTTCTCTTGATTTATGTTCTCATATTTTAAGTTGTTAACCAAGAACTTCTAATTTATCCATATATCTCTTCCAAGCTCCATACAAACACATCTCGCTAAAATAATTCATTATATTTCTATGAGAATTAAATTCAACCAGATTTATTAAGTTCTAAGTTCTCAAATAGTTACACATACAATAAAAGTATATTCATATCCCTTATATATATATATATAATTTTATCACGAGCAACACACAAAAGTCTCTTTTCCAAGTTTATTTAAGTGTCACAGATCAATTAATTAGTCTTCCGATAATTAAAAGCATTAAGCGTAAATAAAATAAACAACTTAAAACCGTTCCATAAATCATTCAAAAATAATTAATTCAAGTTTCATAATTTAGGCTACACTACAACCCTAGAAAAAATAAATTAGTTTATAGCAGAAATTAAAATTACAACACAAAAACAATCAAATATTTCAGAGAAATAAAATTTAAAAGAAAAAAAGATTAGCAGAAACTCTTTCACGATTCCTCAATGAAAAATAAATTTCTTCCCTTTCCTTCTTCTTTGTTGTCTTCTTTCTCTCTATTTCCTAAGAAAATACAACATAAAAATAGTTAAATAAAAGTTTCTGCGTGTTGTAGAAAACATAGAGAAAGAAACTAAAACTTGAACTGAAAAATGGAAACAAATGAAAAACTAAAAACTCCAAACTTTTTTCTCCCGTCCAAATATATCCCCCTATATAATTAATATTTATTTTTTTATCAAAATGCGGGGGACAAAAATACATGGGAAGAATTAAAAGAAATAACACGTGTGAAGACTATTTTGCGTTTTTTGATTTTTTTTCTTTAAACACATGCCACGTGTCATCATTTTATTGGCTGCAAGATATAAAGAGACATATGGCACCCTTTCATTCGGTGGGAAGAACGGGTTCATGGAGAACAGTTGGAACTCGTCGCACAAAATCTTTGCGCGCTGGAAGTGCACGACAGTTGGCTTTGACACGTGGCGACGCAGAAAGAGCTGATGAGTGGGCTTCGTTTCTGTGTTTTTATTTTACCAAATACATGCCACGTGTCATCATATGATTGGCTGTAAGATTGAGGAAACACGTGGCTGCTTCTTATTTGGTGACACGCGATGGCGCACTCTGATGCGAGGAACCGCATCGCACGGTACTGTAGGCGAGCTGCTCGGTACGCAACAGCTTGATTCCACGCACGTAAATCTGGACCGTTCACTTGATCCAACGGTGAGAGATGCGCCTCGGGAGAAAATTCTGCGCAACCGACAAGTGGGTCCCACCATGCATGCCAGCCTGCGTAGCAGGTGGGCCCCACGTGGCGTGTCGAGCAGTGCACCTGAAATCCAGCGTCCAATCTCTTTTGTCGTGTCTGGTCTTACGTGTCTCATCGTAGCCATCTGTTGCTTGATCGCACGGTTGGTTTTGTGCGTTTGTGATTGCGCGTATGGCCTCTTGGTTCCTCCGCAAAAAATAACTTTCCTTAATTGCATTTTAGCCTTCCAATTTTATTCAAATTAACTTTTAAACTTTCTTTAATTGCAATTAAGCCTTTTTCTAATTTAAAATAAATTTAAAACTTTTGTTAATTACAATTAAGCTCGATTTTAATTCAAATTATATTTTAGACTTTTATTAATTGTAATTAAGTACTCTTTTAATTTAAATTATATTTTTAGACATAAATTTGCAATTAAGTAATTTTTCAATTCAAATTATTTAATTTTCCTAAAAATATATTACTTAAAAAATAAACAATAAATATTAATTTATTCAACTAAAATTAACTAAAAATGTGAAGAACATAGTAATTATAATTAATAAACTAGATGAAAATAACTATATAAAATACAATTATCACCCATAACAGACAAAAGCAAAAGATCTAGCTTTTCAAAAACGGTATTTTGAAAAAGTTCTTGAAAAACTCAACATGAGCAAGTCTAAACATGTTGGTTGTCCACTTGCAAGCCATTTCAAACTTAATGTGAATCAATGTCTCTCAAGGAAGGAGGAGAAATCGGAGATGAGCAAAGTGCCTTATGCATCGGCGGTTGGTAGTCTAATGTACGCTATGGTATGCACCAGACCAAACATTACACATATTGTTGGTGTTGTGAGCCGATTCCTATCAAATCTTGGAAATGAACATTGGGCAGCTATCAAATGGATACTCAAGTATCTCATAGGAACATCCAGTCATTGTTTATGCTTTGGTAATAATAAACCTGTATTAGAAGGATATATAGATTCAGATATGGCTGGCGACGTGGATACAAGAAAGTCTATATATGGGTACCTAATAACATTTGGAGGGGGAGTTGTTTCATAGCAATCACGATTACAAAAATATATTGCCTTAAGTACCACAGAAACAGAGTACATTGCAATCATTGTAGGTTGTAAGGAGATCCTGTGGATGAAAAAGTTCCTACAATAATTGCATCAGAACCAAGAAAATTATGTTTATTATTGTGATAGTTAGAATGCAATTTACCTTAGCAAGAACTCAACCTTCCACTCAAGGTCCAAACACATCGACATAAGGTATCATTGGATTCGTGATGTGTTGGAATATAAACTACTGCAAGTTTAGAAGATTCACATCAATGATAACGGGGCAGATATGATGACAAATACCGTGATTAGAGAAAAACTTGCTATATGTAAAAAGATTATAAGTGTGTAAAAACCCTGTCCCACATAAGGTGGAGGGGGAGATTTTTTGGTCCAACTATGTGTGACAGCAGTAAGGAAAAAAATAGGATTACAAATAAAGGTATTCAACAAAGATAGTGCCGGATAAATAAAGGTAGTCAATAATAACGGCATCGGAGAAGAGAAGAAAAAAAAGTTAAGAGAAAGAAAACAAAGAGAATTTTCTGAGAGAAAAAATTAAGAGTTAATTTGTGAAGTTTTATTCACAAATTGAAGATATGTATTATATTTTTTATAATGAAAGTTTTAAGTGGTTTACGAATTTCTTTGTTGTTATTTTCATTTATTTTAATTTAAGAAATTATTTTGGGTTTTTGAAATTTTTTTCCAACAAAAAGGAAGAAGACTTGAAAGGATCGAAAATCGAAGCACGAATGCCTGTGTAAATCTTTCTCTGGCACTTAATGAAGTCGTTTAACACAGTTGATTTCGACGATTTTTCCTTCAACCTTAGCCACTTGGTATGCTTGATATTGACTAATAAGCTCATCTGTGTTTGTTTATTCAGTTCGCTGTATGTTGTATCTCGAATTCTTAACCCTCTGATCACTCGGGTTAGGGTTTAGGCTAAGCGATAATTCCTCAGCAAATATACTACAGAGAAAGAAGTGATAAAGATCACCATTGTAGAGAGAGAGACGGAGATCACGAAGATGCAGTGAGTGCCTATGGTTGTCTATTAGAGGTTGGAGGTTGCAAATTGCTTCATGGGAAAAGATTCTGGTAACCGTGAGTGTGGTCTTCGGATGCTATGGTGTTGTTCCAGCTCTCGGTTTGTTGATGTGGTTCTTTATTTGGCTAGTGTCTTTGGACTTCTTGACAAAGAAGATGAAGAACAGTCTTTGGGTTCTTGGGTTACCGTTACTCGGTTTTGGCTGGGCCGTGTATCCACTTCATGCCTTTAGTTGGGTCTTTGGTTGGGCCTTGTGTCCACTTTGAACGCACTTTGTATTTGTTTGTTATGCTTCTTCTAAGCTCACTTATTGATATTGTCCCAACGCTTAGTATTTCAGGGTGTTTGCGAGCTTGTGGTATTTGAGAAGGTAGACCTAATGGAGTTGTCTACCGCACCGGCTGATTTTTAGATGCAATAACTTTTGTAATTTGATGGTTCTTTCTTTGATCGAAACAAATATGTTTTGTTGTTATTTTGTCTCTTCTTATGAACTTTCACTCATCTTTCTTTTATCATCAACAATCGATGATTAATTTTTTGGTACATTCAATTATGTTTCGTCTCTCTTGATCATTTAGTTTATAATTTTTCATTATTCAAATTGTTTGTTCTATTGTGAGTAATTGTATTTCACTTATCTTAATATTTGAAAGTTAGAACTTTGTTTCAGTTACTATTAATATTTCTTCTCATTTTTTGGGATTAGGACTTGCATTTTTTATCATTACTTGAAGCTACTTATTTTGATTTTTGTTTGACTACTGTTATAGATCACTTAACCTTCATAAGTTTCAATATTATTGATTTATGTTTGTAATGGTCTCTTATGGTTTATCTTTAGTTTTGGATCCCTTAGTTACGTTTTTACGTTATTTATTTTTGCACGAACGTATGTTAGATTATGATATATTCTTTTCATTTTATTTTTTACAAATCAAATTGACGATTGTTTTACCACCCTTAATTTAAAAGGCCGAATAATAGATTTAATATTTAGTTATTTAATTACATTTTTTATATTCAAATAACAATTCACTCCTTGATTTGTTAGTACATCTTATTACTCAAAACAGTGGAGTAGTTGTAACGTGATATCACAAGGCTGACGAAAACGAATTTATAATGGTGAACTATCTCAATTAGTAGCTAGAGTCAAACTACTTATTAGGCCACGGAGTTGATCCTTAAAAAAGAGTGAAGTGATGATCATTTCATGATCATTAAGATATATTAAAAAAAACTATTTATTATAAATTATATTATTATTACGATTAACGTGACAGTTAATTTAATTATATGTTATAAAAAATTAAATCTTATAATTTTAATCAATAATTATATGTTACATCAATTCTAATTATACCATAATTACCTTTGAAATGAAGGGGTGTTTTTAACATAACGTATAAATATTATTAGAATGATCCTTTTTTATACTTACTCAAGCAAGACAAGTTTTCCAATCTTGATGACAAGTTAGGATCAAATTGTAAAGTTGTACAAAAAGTGCAACATAGAAACTTGCGGGATACCTTAGATACTGATTAAAAAAAAAAGGAAGATGATGGTTACCAAGAAAATAAGTTTTAATGGTTTTCAGAACTCAATAAAATTAGAAGACATGAAAGCACAACATTCTATTAGAAGTAATATTGGGCCAGATGCAGTAGTGAATATTGAGATGATAATATTTTAAATTATTAAGATGATGGTGATACTATTTTAAATTATTACGATGATAATGATGAAGATATGTTAATTGATTATAGATGCATTATATTTTAAATTAGTAATGTGTGACTCTTTTTATTTTAATTGTCTTTTAGGGAAAAAAAAAATTATTGATGATAAGTAAAAAATTATTAGTTCTTCGCTAGATTTAGTAATTTTATTTCATATTTGTATTATGAATATTAAAATATATAAATTTATTAAACAAATTACATTGCTCTTTTTTCATGTTTTATTTGATTGACTTTCCAGAATTACTATTATTAACAATGTTTTTTTCATGTTTTATTTAATAACAATATGACTTTTTAGATATTATATTTATTGTAGACGGAAGTAATAAATAGCGGTATGTGAATATATCAAAGCGATAAAATGAACACACAGAATTTACGTGTTTTGGTAATTCGTCTAGGTCCACGGGAGGCGGCAGATATTATTTGAACTGAGTAGAAAATATACATAATACAGATACAGATTTCCTCACTAATAATATCTCTAAAGTGTTTCCCCAAACTTATAGAAAACTCTCAAACTCACAAGTATTTTCTCTCTTTGAGTTTGCTTATGCTCTCTTTGATTTTTCTGATTTTTGCCTTGTTCTTCAATGCATGAACTCTTTCCTATTTATAGATGAAGCAAGGCTCTATTTCCCTAAATTGTGTCATAATTTAAACCTTAAATTAGGCCACTAGTTTCCTTAAATCATACCACTAATTTTCTTAAATCATACCACAAATTAGGCCACTCATTTCCCTAAATTATGCTACTAATTTGTTACTTTTAGAACCAATATTCAATGGCATTTATATTTTTTAGGATAAATTAAATTCTTTACTAAATTATGTTTGGAGACTTTAGGTATATAAATTTATCTTATAACTAAAGTTTTACTAAAAATTTGTACTACTTAAAATTTAATAATAAAAATAATAAAAGTCTTCTTTAATTAAAAGAAAGCAATCTCAAAAAGTGAGATGAAATTTTGTTTCATACTCTAGATCTTCGATAATGATTATTGATATTTTTCTCTCTAAAAATTATATTTTCATTCTTCAAAAAAGAAAAAATAGGTGAAATTAATGTCACTAAATTGAAGTTTATTTATATCTTTTTGGAATGATTCTCTTTATCTCTAAATAAAATATTTTTTCGATAAAACGTTTTAGAGTTAAAGAAAATCTTTATCGCTAAAATAAGGTTAAATAGTAATAAATTTTAGTTAGTTGTTAACATTCTTTAGCAATGAAAATAACTTGTTTCTGAAATCACTAAAGTTATGGCACCAGTTTTTTTTTTTTTAGTTAAATCTTCCCTCCAATATCTTTATTGATAAAATAAAATTGTCACTAATTTTTTTTAGATATAAATTATAATTTTGTTCCTAATAAACCACCTTGTATGATGAAATATACTTCCTTTGCCCTAAAGATCCAACAGACTTCATTTTAACTTGTTTATCATAGAATTACTTTTCTACCTCAATTGAGTACTGTAACATATGTATTTGTAAAAGTATAACATTCATGATTCATCATTTCATTCTAGTTTTATTTACAATATTAATACAAGCACACATGCAATAAATCTAATTTTTTTCTCATACAAATAAACAATTATGTTTACTCTATTTATACAAAAAAAACAAAATTGTAATAATTAAAAACAAACACAATTATGGAAGGACATGTTCTTAGACAGCCTATTTTTCCTCACCAACAGATTGGTGGTTGTTTCCAGCTGATGTGTTGGTTGTCAACAATTGGATCTCGAGTTCTTTAACATTCCCCCTCAAGTTGGAATATATGTTAATTATTCTCAACTTATTAAGTAAGCTCGAGAACGGTAGAAAACTCAAGGATTTGGTAAATATATCTGATGGTTGCTCTAATGTAGAGATATGATAAGTCTTGATCATTCCACCTTGAATCTTTTCTCTCATTAGATGACAATTGATCTCTATGTGTTTGGTTCGTTCATGAAACACTGGATTTGATGTAATGTGAAGAGTTGCTTGATTGTCATAATATAACTTGGTTGATTGGGAGTGTTTGATACCCAAATCATCCAAAATATATCATAATCAGATTACTTCGCAACAGGGTGTTGCCATGGAGCAGTATTCTGCTTCTGCACTTGATCGTGAGACTATTTTGTTTCTTAATCTTCCAAGAAATTAGCGAGTTTCCAAGAAACATACAATATCATATGGTTGATCGTCGTGTGTTTGTGCATTTAGCCCAATCTACATCACAGAAAGCATTTAGTTGTAATGAACTAGTTGCTAAAAAAAAGACTTTGCCCTGGTGTGTTCTTGACATATCGTAGCACTCGTTGAGCTGCTTCCAAATGTGTTTGACGTGGTTTATCCATATATTGACTGAGAATGTACACCGCATACACTAAGTCGAGTCTTGTGATGGTCAAATATATTAATCTCCCAACAAGTCTTCAATAGGACGTGGGGTTACTGATGAATTCCCCTTCAAACTTGTTGAGGGATAAATTTTGTTCCATAGGTGAATTGGCAGATTTGGCACCAAGATAACCCATGTCCTCCAATATTTCAAGTGCGTATTTGCGTTGTGACAGAACAATTTCCTTCTTGGAACGTGAAACTTCTATGCCCAAAAAATACTTTAATTTACCGAGATCTTTTAGCTTGAATTGTCGCATAAGATGATTCTTAGTTTCTTCAATGTCTTGTACATTGTTTCATATTATGATTATATCATCTACATAGACAAGAAGAGCAGAGAAGGAATTACTACGGGTTCGGACGAATAGTGAGTGATCATACTTGGATTGGTTAAAACTAGCTAGCTTAAGTGTTGTTGATAGCTTGATGAACCATTGTCATGAGACTTGTTTGAGTCCATACAAAGATTTGTGTAACTTACATACTCATGTTTCCCCCTTTCGTATGAATCCAAGTGGAAGGGACATGTACACATCTTCATGAAGATCACCATAGAGAAAAGCATTGTTGACATCGAGTTGTCGAAGATGCCAATTTTGAATAGCAACAACGGCAAGAAAAAGACAAACAGTGACAAATTTGGCAACTGGTGCAAAAGTTTCTTGGTAGTCAAAACCTTCAATCTGACTGTATCCTTTGGCCACTAACCGAGCCTTGTATCGTTCTACAGAACCATCAGGATTATACTTGATTTTGTAGACCCATTTACAACCAACTGGTTTCTTGTTTGGAGGAAGCTATTGAAGCGTCCAAGTGTCATTAGTTTCAAGAGCATACAGTTCTTGTTTCATGGCAAGCCACCATTTTGGATCGTTGAAAGCTTCAACAAAGGTGGTTGGTTCCCTGAGAGTGGAAATAGAAGTCACAAAGGCACGATGTGCAGGTGATAATCGATCATAAGTACATGAGATAGAGAATGAGAAATACATTTGTCATTGGATGATGTTAAGTTAGACGAAAGGAAGAACCGAGAAGGCAAAGAAGCTTCTACATGATACTTGTGAAGGTAGCTAGGAACATTGGTGGATCGGCAAAGCCTATGTGGTGCAGAAGTTGATGATGATGTTTCAAGAGATGAAGAATGTTTGAGTCGATTGTTGGAAGGACAGATGGTGTATGATGAAGTGATGTATTTGGATTGGTTGATTGACGAATGTTAGGCATGTCATCATAAATACTATTTTCTGATGGAGTGAATAGAGTTGGAGTGTTGACAGCAGAAGTGAAATAAGGGAACACATGTTCATGAAAGATAACATCACGAGACACTAAAGTCTTGCTTGTTTCCAGATTGTAGACATGATAACCTTTTATCCCAGATGGATACCCAATTAATATGCATCTATGTGATCTAGCATCAAACTTGGTGGGTCGATCATGATGTGCAAACACAAAACAAAGGGAACCAAAAACACGAAGATGTTTATACCTAGAAACTTTGTGAAAAAGGATTTCAAATGGTGTTTTTCCCTTGAGAACAGGTGTTAGAGTATGATTTATGAGGTATGTGACTGTAAGAATGGAATCTCCCCAGAATTGTTTAGGGAGGTTGGCTTGGAAGAGTAATGCACAAGCCACATTGAGAAGGTGACGATGTTTGCGTTCAACAACACTATTTTGTTGAGGGATAGAGACAACTGGTATGATGTAGGATTCCTTTGCTAGAAAACAATTGGGTCATAGAGTCCATTATCACTCCGAATGATTTTAACTCTGGATACAAATTGTGTTTCAACAAGATTAATGAAGGTGGTGAGAAATGTGTGTGTATCAGATTTGGTGTTTAAGAGATAGACTTATGTGCATGAGAAAATAATGTGCTCCATTAAGTGCTAGAATGTGATAGCCACCCCAAATATCAACATGAATTAGTTCAAAAGGTGCTTTTATTTTGATGGAACTTAAAGGAAATGGATTACGAGTTTGCTTAGCTAGTGGACAAATAGAACAATCACTAATAGAACAAAAAGGTATGTTGATGGAAAGAGAAAGCTCTCGCAAACTGTTATTAGATAGATGACCAAGTCGTTGATGTCATAGATGAAGGTTGGTTGGAGTAGTATTTGAAACAGAGAAACATTCAACCTTCTTCGAAATAGTCAGGTAGTATAGTCCTGCTTTCTCAGTTCCCATCCCAATCGTCTTCCCCGAGCATTTGTTCTTAACAAAACACATATTATTAGTGAAGGTGACATGACAAAGTCTAGTTTGAGTTAATTTGGCTATTGAAACCAAGTTTAATTTAAAGGAGGGAACACATAAGACATTATGGAGTATGAAATTATTGGAAAAATATACAATGTCGATATGTGTGACACAGGCAAGTGAATGGTTAGGTAAATGTACATACCGATTAGTGACTGGAATGCTGGAGCTTATAAGGTTTTGAGAACAGACCATGTGATCAGTTGTTCTTGTATCAAGAATCCAACGGGTTTCTGAATGGAAAACATTCGCACATGATATGTTACCTGAAGAAGTAGTCATTTGTCTTACCATGCTACCTGATTTGGCTTGATTGAGAAGTATAAGAAGCTCATGATATTGAATGTATGTAAGGTTGTGGGATAGTGTCCTTGTGTTGGAGTTGCTTTCCTGAAGATTAGTATGGTGAGCTTTGA
Source organism: Hippophae tibetana (assembly GCA_037013495.1). NCBI lineage: Eukaryota > Viridiplantae > Streptophyta > Magnoliopsida > Rosales > Elaeagnaceae > Hippophae > Hippophae tibetana. The sequence goes on from CM072810.1 coordinate 16,380,871, forward strand.
AAGGGAAGTCATAACTTACATCTTTCTCATCTTGAATTGACATTTTCTTCCAACACATGTTGATGTAATGTCCATTCAAACCACAGAAATCACATTTAAGATATTTTCGGTAGTTTTCATAATTATGTCCATAGAGACCACAAAAATCACAATTATAAAAGAACATGTTCTTGGATAACCTGTTTCTCCTCACCAACAGATTGGTAGTTGTTTCCAACTAGTGTGTTGGTTGTTACCAACTGGATCTCGAGTTTTTTAACACATAGGTCCAAAAAAAGGAAGAAAAAAAAACAAAATACCCATCAAAAAAACAAACCCTAATTATTATATCATTAAATATCCTCCCAATATTTCTTTCACTTGATTCTTTTTTAAATACCAAAACAATGGCATAAAGAACATCATTGTGTGGTTTTTTTAAAAATAATTACATTATTGTGTATTGGAACTTAAATCCTATACCTTTCATATGTCCAAAGAGCAACATGTAGTTAAACCATATTTGCAACTAAAAACAACAACACAGACAAAATTATTCACCTTTGAAAATCCAACCAAATGAATTTGTCTTCCCAACCGGTTCTATAGCACGTCTCCATTCTTAGCATAGCACAACAACATGCATGAGGAAGAACCAAATCCAAAAGTAACCATTGTATGGTGATCTAGCTTGCCCAGCTTAGCCATAGAGGTATACTTTTGACTCAAACGACGAGAATCATTTTTACACCAGGTCACCAGGATAGGAACCAATTTAGTCCCATTATTCATAAAAATAAACAATTTAGCTAAATAAAACCATAATATCCTCAAATCTCGACACTTTTTTAATAGGAAGCTTTTTATTATATATGAATTTTTTTTTTCAATTTTTTTAAATATTGTAGCTTGAAAACTAAGTTGATTAATTAAACATGTGCTTTAATAATGCCTTTAATAATTAATCTCAAATTTCAATGACATGTTAATTAAATAAATTTAACTAATTTATTTAAATTATGAGACCTAATCGGCCTAACTATCCAATAATTCCAAAAAGAAGGTACCTATTTTGCAGTGCTAATGGAACCAACCTTCTCTCATTTACACCATGCCATAGAAGATGAAAATAACACCACAAACTAAACGAACTCTATTGTACCAATTCTAACCTAGTAGACAAAAGTGTACTTTTGGAAAATCTACTAGTGTTCCTGATTCTACCACACTTTATCTTGGATCAAACAGGTGCGGCATTTAGTTCAAACCCAAGTGTGAGAGGACTTATCTATCGTCTCCCAAGACCAGCCATAGGCTTCGCAAAAGAAAATAAAAATCAAAAGCTACAAAATTGCAAAATAGCAAATGTTGTGTCAACTATATTAGCAACAAAGGGCTGTCCAGCATCATAGATTGTGTTGGCTTGTATTAGGTATAAATCAGTAAAAGCATAAATTGCCTTCTAACAATAACAAAATACATGCATGTATAAGTCAGACAAATCAGTCAAATATTCAGTTTCTTCAATCATACACTCAAACTACAAGGAATATAGCAACAAAATGCTTGATTGAAAGAACAGTGTAAAAAAATAAAGAATCAATGATTCAACGTATAGATTATATGTTGTTAGTACACCTTTTCCCCTTCGGTTTTGCTTTTATCTTTTGTAATTATTCTTATTATAATATAGAGTAAGCACGGATCACCTCAACCACTGGTGCTCGACACATTGGACACATATCACTACTCTTGACCAACTTGTCAGCACAGTTTGAACAAGTGCACATGTGTCCACATCTGGAAAAAAAATACAGAGAAAAGGAGAAAAAAAGAACAATTTTTCAACCTATATAGGCTTTAAAGAGTTTGTATATGAGAGAAAAAAATTTACCTGTACAGTAATGAGTCAATAGAGCTATCACAGCATATACAACAAATTCCTTTCCTGACATGATCCCACTTGGAAATATCCCCAGGAGAACCTGCCTCACAAAATCCTGCAGCCAGGTGGCCAAACACAATTTATTGAGAAGCTTAGAGTGCGTTTACTAATCTACAACGGGAATGAACACAAATCAGACTGCAAAGGGAGTATAACTCGTTCACTTCTTTGTGTTTACTAAAAAACTGAAAGGAATTGAAAAAAAAATTAATTTACTTAAATAAATAAAAGAAACTATTAAAATTAAAGATAATTTTGTATTTGCATCTAATGAATTTTGTTAAGAGAATCAAAATCAAGGAAGTGTATGAAAACAATCAGTGGGAATGACTCCGAAATTTGTTCCCTTACTCCATCTCCACCATGTTTTTTGTTTTTAGGAAGTAAACAATCCTAGAATCACTTTAAGACTTAAAAGTGATTGCAGTAAGCTAATCCCTAAGATTTTCAAAGATAAATGAAGCAAATGAAAAAAGAAACAAGTAGAACATTCTCAAAAAGCAATGAAACAATAGGATCGTGGGGTGAATTAATATGATAATAATAATATATATAGAAATAAAAGTGATAAAAAGCCCTCAACTGCATCAATATCTTCAATAAACGAACCTTGGGAACTAGCTGACCTATTCAAGGCAGCTGAAACTTCTTGTCTAATTGAGCGTTGCAACTCAAGTTGCATATCCATGCAGGCCTCCAGCATCCTTTGAAAGTTATTCATCCTATGGAGTAGCCTAGCCATGTCGATCCTCAGATCATTAATAATTTCACAGTCCTGCCCCTAACCAACACCACGGCTCAATTCAAACATGAACACATAATAGAGAACATATGTAGCAATTTGGAAAACAAAATGGAAAGATTACTTACTCTCCTTTTTTCGTATGGAAGGAAAGATTACTTTCCTTAAGTAACATATAATTGAGAATTGTATCTCAGTATGAAAGACAATAACTACAAAAAATTTAACATGACCAACTTCATGCAAATGGAACATGTCATAAAATCAAATCAAATCCAAGATAGCATAGAGAACAAGTGAACCCACAATTCCCAGTCGCTGAGGCATGACATGCCGTGCCCAATTATCATGATGTGACTCCTGGTCCCAATGTGGAGGGGAAGAAGGTATTTGCTGCAATGGTAGAGCAACAAAAGGACTTCTGACAGTATCCCATGGACCCTCATTCGGACCTCCAATTGTCTGCTCCATGTACTGATCAACAGATGCAGGAGAAGGTGATGTGTCATGCAACTCAGATTCTATAACAGCATGCTCTTGCCTTTCCATATATGACCTTAATAATTGGTCCAGACTCTCACGAAAGCCACTGTGAAGAAGGTTAGAGACTCTTCTCCTGCATCGTGAATAGTATCCATTTTAGGATCTTAAAGAAAAAGAAAAAAAAAATTTGAAAGGTGGGACAATTGCATGATCCTCACAAAGATGATTACATACCTGCTTAGCAGTTCCCTAAGTTCAACACTTGAAATATTTTCATCATCAGGGAAATTATATGCAGGAACCTGCCTCTCTGGAAAAGCTGGATCAGATGGCCCTTCTAACAAGCTATGTAAAGCCTCTTGGAAACTGCCTTCCACATGCAGCTCTGCATAGGTTCCTTCAAAATGACTGTTTTCTCTATCTTCATTTCCCAGAGACCGATCGGTAGTCTCCGGCTGATTAACGTCCCCATAACTAACTCTCAACTCACCACTTTCACTGACAGTTTGCTCCCATCCTTGCTCCTGATGTTCAGGAAACTGATCCAGCCCTTGTACCTGAGATGCAGACTCATGCAAGTTTACATTATCAAGTGCATTGCCTTCCAAGTTATCCGCAAGGTAAGATAGATTGTGGGAAACATTTTCCCCCACACTTTGCTCAGATTGCTCGTCACCTTCACCTGCATCAATTTGTAAAGCTTCTTGGGCCCATTGATCAGTTGCATCTCCTTCTGAGCCAGCATCCATGTTTAGCTCAGCACCATCTCTCTCAACATATCTATGACCGTTCAACGATTCACAGTCTCTCATAGCATTACCTTGGAATGGTTCCTGCTGCGGTAGATGAGCATTAGACACTTGTGAATCAGTATCTTCAGTAACATTGTCCACTAAATCATCCCTAACACCTGGTATTAAATTGCTGTCATCGTCTTGGGAATGACTTGCCACATAATTAATGCCCGTGCACTCAGGAGTATCATTTAGGATCTCATGCAAGTTAATAGATTGAGTTTGTTCGTTTCTATTACTATTAACGTCACTGTTAGACATATCCCAAATGTTGCTGCTAGCTTGAACACAAGCACTATCATCCAATCCGGACAAAAAACCCTCCCTAAGAAATGGTTTCAATAATTAATTAAGAGCATCATTAAAAAATCACTAATTTGATCATTAATTATTTTACAAAGAACAAGCAAAATCAGATGTAAAAGAAAATTAATAATTAAAAGATAATAAAAAATTCTTAAAAAGAGATCATGCTCCATGACTAAATTTGGGAGACCGCATTGCATGGATAATACTTGCCAGAGAAGTTAAAAGTTATGCAGGGAAGAATGCCTCAAACATCAAACACAAAAGGAAGGAAAGATGCCGAAAATGATCTATTAGGGTTTGCAAATGTTATTCAGTTAACCATAGGGTAAAAATACCTCAGACCAGATACTGTATGTCTCTGCCTCAGTAAGCCTAATTCACTTTCAGCTGCGGAGGACCTGGAGGTGGACCTCTCATTTCCGACAAATCTTCTATTTTGCAAGAATCGGCCCCGAAGTAGTGACTGCAGATAAGAAAATAGAACATTATGTGACAATAAATTGTCAAAAATCTAGGAAAGGATTTACCGAAAAAAGGCAAGATGCAAATGTTAATATAACATGAACATCAGGCATAACAACAATATTGGTCCTGATGCTACAGATCAATCCACCATAAAGATTCTTCAATGAGATCCCTATGGCTTTGGCCATCTGTTGTGTTTATAAACACTAATCTATATTAAAAACAATTTTACCAAAATAATTTATAGTCTTTTAACACACTGCAATATGAATTTCTAGAGGCCTGATTTTATAGGGAAAAAAATTCAGAATTTTATGGCAACTAACCTGAATACGGTTATGATGAGCAAAATTCGATACAGCTCGGTGCTCCAGCAATCCTTGAAGTTCTACTTGTCTTTCTCTTTCAGCTTTCTTTATCATATCAAGCAGAGCCTGCCTACCACATAATTTACGAATGCCTCTCCGAATATGTTCAGTTCCACCCTCGATCTGATTAGCAACCAACCCATCACGAACCCCTTCAATTTGAGATCCAAATGCAACACATGACTCGTCTCTTCCATTGGCATAAGTACCTCGTTCTTGACCATTCATTTGTGCCCGCTCCCTAATAATTCTTCCTCTCTCCTGCTCAGTTTCACCAAGCGCGTCTGCCCTTGAAGGGATATTTGCACGAGATCCATTAAACGTACCTTCCCCTACACCACCACTATTTATCCATTCTTGGAAGATCTGCCTCACCCTCACCCTTTCTACTTCACCAAGATCAGAAGAATATGCACTGTGGGTGGAAACCTCATGCTCATGATTTGAATCAGTTTGACCTTCAGACAGTGAACTGCATTCATTCTCACCCAAACTGATATTCTCCAAATCAACCATACGTTCACTTCCTTGGCTTTCAGCATTGTCTGTCCTTGAGAGATCGGTAATAGACTCATTTGTCCTCAGTTCTATCAATCTTTCCCTAAGTCTCTCTTGGGTACGATTCACCAGGTGTTCATCTTCAAGCCCTCTCCACATTTGGAGTAGTGAGGATGCCCTGGTGTTTTCCCTCCCATCCTCACTTAGCTGGCTAGATGCTTGAGTTTGAGAATCCCTCAGGAAAGAAGAATCAAGCACAGAAACATTATGCAGACCAGCAACAGCCATTTGCTAACTCAAAATTAATAATTACGCCTTTCAACCCATCAGTATAAAATGCATGGGAAAGACATCTTTGTTTACACGAGATACAATCGGATGATTCCTTTAAAAAATCAGATCAGCCATTCTAAGCAAATTAAGCCTCACTCGTATTACTCGTCTTTGTCACCATTAACACCAGATCATATCTTTAGTGTAGAAGCAAACAAAAAAAAAACCGTTGATTCTATCCAGTGCTAAATAAAAAATCACATATGGGTATCATGATCTGCAGATTGTTTTTTCTTCCCCTTTTGCTGCATTCAAAACCAAGACACGAAAAAGGGAAACATGTCAGTTTATTCAAATGAATCAATTTTCCATCTCAAGCATAAGATTAACTCAAAATATAGAAAGTAATTAATCAAAGGGATTTTATTACTTACAAAAGTTGGAGATTAACAATAAAAGAGTTTCACAAACATGCAATATGACCGGAAACAAAAAAAAAATCAATTTCCCAATCTCTCTGTTTACTTCCCGAGGGAAAAACAAGAAACAAAGACACCAGTATTAAATTTATCCTCATACAAATCCTCAGAAACAAAAAGCTCCACCAAACAGAGTCTAGAACAGCATTCTGAATCAAACAACCTAAAATTTTCCACTTCCAACATCAAAAACAAGAGATTCATTTCTTTAATCTCCGTCATTTCCCCTCCTTACTTTACAGGTAAAAAGAAAAATTGTATAGGCATTACAAATCACCAAAAAGAAACCAATACTAAAGAGAGAAACCGATTAAAAAAGATAAAGCCGAAACAAATAAAGCAAACAGCAGTACAAGTTGTTTTTTTTAATATGGGAATTGAAAATTTCGAAAGCTTTAACGTACCATAGAAGCTCTGCTTCTTTAGATTTGGAGTAAAGAAAAAGAAACCCTAAGTGAATCGAAAGTAACAGACACAGAGCAAAGAGAAATAGAAGGGTGGAGGGAGAAGAGAGAACAGGGAAGAGATGTGTGCTTTAAAGAATATTAAATGAGTATAGGTAACCGTCGTTTTCGAATGATATTTAATTCGGAAAAATTTATGGGTAATTGGGTGGGTACTGCATCTAATCTTAGTTACCTTATTTTTTTGCATTATTCGACATTTTTTTATTTCTTTTTCTTTTTCTTTTTTTTTGTCAATTTTTTAATTTTTTTTTTTAGAAAAAACTTGCGTAAATAGGTTTGAAGTTTGAAAGCTTATCCATATTTGTTGAAAAATTTACTCAAAAATAACAAAAAAGTGAGAAAATAGAAAATGAAGTAACCAAAAATTACTAAAAATAATTAAGTTATCTAATATAATAATATAATAGGATTAAAATACACTAATTTAAATAATAACTAAAATATTTTATTATCAAAAATTTATGGTTTGAATCCAACAACCTGCATAACCCTTACAAAGTTTTCAAAAAAATAAGTGTAATCCTTACATAGCAACATATCAAAATGTAAATATGTCGTATTTTTGTCCATTTGTACTCTCTTTTTTCTAGTTTTGCTTCCAAATACGTATAAGATATAAAATAAACAAATAAAACGCTTTGAAAATAATACATAAATGTAAATGACAAACAATTGATATTAAAAATGTGTATAAAATAAGTTTTATCAGAAATATTATATATTGTCATTCATCAATACTGACGTGAAGTATTATAATTGATCAAATTATATAAGTAATAAATATGGCATGAATTTTAATAACATATATAATGTTGGGATTTATCCGATTTTCAGATAGAGAACTTAGAGAGAAGTAAGAACAATTGGTTGAATGTGTGAATTTCTTAAATGGTCCATCTATTTATAGAATATTATACATAAATGTATCGATTACATAAGATGTATACATATAAGAGATGTCAAAGAGGTACAAACAATAAAAAACGATACATTTTTATGATTTGAGGTCGACCATAGCTTAAGCTAGTAGTCGACCTTATAGGTAGCATGGTTCCCTCAGACGGGTCTCTCTTTTTCTGGTGCATTATGAGCACAAAATCAGGTAGGTCATTTAGAATGACTCGCCTTATGGCTGTAGTTGTTGATTAGACTCGAATTATTAGATGGGTTGGGCTTCTAGTCGATCCATATGTCCAAACATATACAATATTTATTTTCCATGTAAGTGATGGCATGATATGTGTTGTATTAAGTAGTGCTAAATATATTTAAGACATTACTTAAAATAACATCCTAAAGTTTATGCATGTCTTGTAATTTTAGTATTGGCATTTCGGTGTGCAACACATGATTTATGTATTATATTTTATTTTTCTATATGTCTTTTATAAGCTTGGTTACTTGTATCTTAATTTCACTTAGAATATAGTTTCGTATTTGATTGTTACACATGCTCACCCCCTTAGATTATATATAACTTGCATTATTGAGTGTTTGTTTGTGTTCGTTGTCCTACTAGGAACTAGGCATTTCACCGTGTCGAAAATACCTTTTGTTATGGTTTTTCAACAAGTGAATTATCTCGTCGTTGTCTCACCATTGGCTTTTCATTGGCTCACTAGGGTGTTTGCCACCTCCTCACCACTGTGGGGCTACGAGGTTGTAACACCTCTTTCACTCGCTAAAGTCTTACTACCCCCTCACTACAATGGATGGCGAGTGACAAGCAAGGGTCTGAGAGGTTGAATTTTTCTACAAATTTCTCTCTATTTATTCTTGTTTCCTTGGCTAGAACCTGTAAAGAGGCTTGGCATATTTGGCACTAGACTTTCCTAGTCCGTTCTTGGTCTTTTTCTTTCTAAGTGTTGGGTCTAGAAAATAATTTATCATCTGTGTGATGTAAGACATAAGAGAGGAGTCTCTATCATATTTCTTAAAAACTGAGTTAAGTGTTAAAAATGTGCAATTGAGTAATGATTTGTTTAGATTTAAAATGCTTGCTAGCTAGTGAAGAGCCACGTCATTTTGAAGAGTATTTCTCAATGTATCGTGTGTCGTTTGGTAGTTGTAACACTACTACAAAAAGGGGTATTTAAGTCAATATGTAAAGTCAGTTTTTAAAAAAAACGACTTATAATGAATTTAAAGTCAGTTCTGTGTAAAACCGACGCTAGCAACGTAAGACATAGCGTCGGTTGACGTGTCGAACCGATGCTACATGTGTACATAGCGTCGATTGACGTGGTGAATTGACACTATGTAGAGTCAGTTGACGTGTCAAACCGACGCTACACGTGTACGTAGCGTCGGTTGACGTGGTGAACCAACGCTATCCACGTAGCGTAGCGTCGATTGACACGTAGAACCGACGCTACACACGTGGATAAATTATTTTCTTTTCTTTCTTCCCCAGACAGAAATTATTCCAAGCATTGCATAACTCTCAAAAACCTAAAACCTCTTCCACTCTTTCTCATTTTCTGGCCACCTACGACCACCATTTCCAGCGTCGGTTAGTAGGTTTTCTTCCTCTCTAATTAATCTTTTAGATCCCCTATTTTTTTAAGCGAAATACTCAAAAAAAAATTACTCATTTCGCACATACAAAACACCATTTTTTCTTCATTTCCTTCATTTTGTCACTTCATTTACTTTTGTAAGTATTTTTATTAATTTTAGCACTTATTATTCATATTTTTTCTGTTATTATGTGTTGTTATTTATGTGTATAAATTTTTATATTATATATGTAGGTTTGTATTATAACATCCGAAGAAGAATACACCATGATAATTTTTCTGCTATTAATTAATATTTTATTTTTTAATTATTTGTATTATTTAAACTATTTGTTAAATAGATTTTTTTCCTGCTGTTATTTAGTGACCGAATACAAGTTTTAATTTGAGTATAATAGAAAATGAGTAAATTTTGTAAAAATAAAAAAAATTAAAGTCATTTCACGCGGTGAACCGACTTTACGTTTTAAGTCATTTCATTTAAAGTTGGTTCAACGAACCGACTTTAATACCAGTTTTTGTAGTAGTATAAGGATGTAATAATCTTCATAAGTAAGGAGCCTATGTGGTAGTATTCCATATGTCTACTAGATGTTGTGAGATCACAACGTAGTGCATAGGTGAGTAGCTTATGTATTTATGTATCATTTTTCGGTTGGGTGTTAAGTGTTGCGAGGTCGTAACGTGTATGCATATTAGGAGTTTGTACCATCAATAGTTTATCACATCACATGGTCATGGAGCCTAAAGGATGACCTTATATCTACTTGGATTAGGTGTTATGTTGACAATGAGTGATGACAACTTAAGTGCAATTAGAATAAGTGTCCCGATTAGTAGAGATATTTGTATTTATACTTTTATCGAGTTATATATTATTGATTCACTTATTAATGAATTTCTTGATATTGAGTGGTTGTCTTAAAAAAACCTAAAAATGTTACCATATAGATAGAGTTTCTATGTGAGATTACCTCATTACATACTATATTATGTATGATCTTATGTTGTGAGAATATGATCACTATTTATGAATATATTTGCACATATGAGATCTTGAAGTGATTGAAAACATTATGTAGCTTTTTTAGTTTGTTTACCTGATTTACATTATAAGTATTATTTGTTATGTTAATGCATATTGCTAACCTAAACAAAATTCTATGAGGTACACTATCACTAATGTGTTTATCGCATATTATTTTTCTTATCTACTAGTTATTTTTATGGTGTATTGAGTTAATCATTTTATTTTTATTTTTGCTATATTATCTGCTTAATTCACATTGTGAACCCTGTTTGATCGAGTTGGAATAAAATTCACAAAAAGATTTAATTAAAATCTTTTTACAATTTTTTTGAAGATATTACCTTAATAATATTTCTTTCTCTATCCACTCAATCATAGGTCCTAGATAAGTTCAATGTACATACATACAATTATTTCATTATAATAACAAAAAAAACTTTAATAATATTGAAAATAATATAATCAATGGAAATTTAGCAATGGTTTAATTTAATTAATCAAAATTTAACTTAAAAATCGTCTAAATTAAACCAAATTTAATATAAGATGTTTGAACTGAACTTTTTCTTTTAAATTAGATATAAATAATACTATTTTTATAATTATAAATTAAAAAAATGATATAAACAACATTTTTTCATACTTTTTCTAAATCTAATACTAATTAATATTTTTTTTTTCAAATCTACTTCCAACTATTTTTCAAATGTAATACCAACTGATTTTTTTTTTCAAATCTAATATCAACTGATTTTTTTTTCAAATCTAATACCAACTAATATGTAACCCAAAAAGAAAGAAAGAAGGAGAATAGTATTTCACTAAGTTTCGGTAAAATCAAGGAGTGAAATTTACAAGGAGTAGTATTTTTTTACTGATTTTATATTTTATTTTATAAATATGTATTTTTTTTACTGATTTTAATAAATAAACTCTCCTATTAAATAATGTAAAATTTAAAGATTTAATTTATTTTTAAAAACAAATAAGATGAGTATAAAATAATAATAAATAATCGAATAACTGATAAAACTTTTATTCATAGTCAAAAATAAAATAAGAATAAATTAGACTAGTTGATAACACGTGCCATTTGTCATGTCTTTCAGGAAATTTACTAAACCTTCCAAAAAGGTGAGAGCAACTGAGCAAGCTCTCTAGACGGCGCCGTTTGGCCATTACTTGTTCCCATATTTGGTGACATCTTGGAAGCTTCTTTTTGGTGTGATCGTTGAATTTGAATAGTGCGATGAAGGAATTAGGGTTAAAGTTGCACGTGAGCGGAGCTATTCAAGTTTTTTTGCTCCTTGAAGAAAATAGGAAAAACATGTAGTACACGATTACTTAAAACCATCCTACGTGGCCCAATCAGATTTATTGACTTTAACTTTTCAATATTAAAATTAAGTAACGTTACATTTATCAAATTTTGCATTCAATTTGCTCGTATCGACTAATTAGAAGAGATGTGAACCGGCAACCGTATCTGCAAGTTCAATTTTAAAGAATATAAAATATAAAAATTGAGATCATTAATTAATAAAATATCAATTATTATATCATATAAATTAATGTAATAAAAGTTATTTTTCATCTATCTTGTATTTTTTAAAAGTAATTATATACCTATGTGTATAGATTGAAATTTTAATTGTGTATAATTAAAATTAAAATTATTTATAAAAATTTAATAGTTTTTTTTAAATAATTTTAATTAATAAGGTGTAGAACATGAATAATTATTACAATATCGAAATTATGATTAATTGAAATCGAACATGTATTAATATTATTATTTTATATACATATAATAACATAAAAAAATAGAATTTCAATAAAAAAATATAAAATATTTTGTATAATTAGATAAAATTTTATTTATTCTTACTTTATATATTTTTTATTTTACTTAAAAACATATACTAAATAGTTAAAAAATTAATATCAATATTTTAAATAATAAAAATTAAATTAATATTTATTTTTTTTCAATTAAATATGTTTTTGAATAAATGTTAAAAACTAAAAAACATGATTAAATAGTAAGAAAACTGATATCAACTCATAACAAATGGTTATTAACTGAATATATCTGAAACTGGTACGAGATTATTATGATTATTATTATAATTATCATCTCTTGTTCCACGTCCATTCATACGTCATGTATGTGTTAACGGTGACTTAAAAGACGAATGTATATATAAATTTACAATCAAATTTAAATTTTAATAAATAAATTTTAAATAAAATATTTATATAATTATGGATAAAATTATGTATAAGATATAATTGTAGTTATTTGATTTTAAGTTTTATGGTTTAATATTTTATTATAAATTTAATAATTAAAATATATATATATAATCTTTTTTTTAAATAATACTGAAAGATTTTTTTATAATGCCCTTCTAACTTTTAAATTTTAATCACGTAAAAATAAAAAATAAATATTTTAATAATTAAGATAGAATTTATATATAAAAATTAAAAATTAAACAAATAAATTATACAATTAAAAAGATTCGTTATTAGTGAAAATCAGTAGAAAACAAACATTTCAGGGCGTGTTTGGAAGAAAAAACGGTAATAATTGCTCAACTACTTCAAGAATTGCTTGGGTATCATTTTCTGCGGGTGAAGCACTGTGCTCATTTGCCACTCTGTACACGAAAAACATTTCAGGGCGTGTTTGGAGTAGCGAATGCTAAAGGAAACAAAACTTCTATGCTGACTTAAAAGAAATTGTATCCACAGTTTTTTAATTATGCGATTAGTTTAATTTTTTTTAATTTTTTGTAATAATTTAATGTTTTTATCATAAAAAAATAACAGTATAATAAAATTTCAAAAAATTTACTTTTTTATAATTATTATTGTTTATTGAAAAAGATAATTTATAGAGATGTCACTAGTGTTTAAGAATAAGAGAAAAAAAATTGATTATTCAATCTTATAATATCAAAATAACTGAAATATTATAAAAATAACAAAAACTTAAACTATTCTTCTTAACATAATTAAATTCTTACCCTTTAGTTGGAGTAAATGGAATGAAATCAGAATTGATTCATTCTCTCCTCTTTATTAATCATAATTTCATTCTCATCTAATTTTTTTTTTCCAATTTTACCCTCACTTAAAATAAAACCTTAAACTCAAATCCCAAATTCTCAAACCCAAAATTTCAAAACCCAAAACCCGAAATCTAAATCCTAAAACCCTAAACCCTAAACCCTAAACCCTAAACCCTAAACACTAAAACCCTAAACCTTAAAACATAAATCTCAAAACCCAAAACCCTAAAACATAAATCCCAAAACCCTAAAACATAAATCCCAAATCCTAAAACCCTAAACCCTAAATCCCTAAACCCAAAATTCCTAAACCCTAAACCTTAAAACATAAATCCCAAAACCCAAAACCCTAAAACATAAATCTCAAAACCCTAAACCCTAAATCCTAAACCCCAAATTCCAAATCCTAAAACCCTAAACCTTAAACCCTAAACCCCTAAACCCCAAATCCCCAAATCCCAAAACCCTAAACCTTAAAACATAAATCCCAAAACCCGAAACCCTAAAACATAAATCCCAAAACCCAAAACCCTAAAACATAAATCCCAAATTCCAAATCCTAAAACCCTAAACCCCAAATCCAAAATTCTAAAACCCTAAACCATTTTTAGAAAAATAATAATTTTAACCCTAAACCTTAACCTACAAATATAACCTCAAATCCTAAATCCCTAAACCCTAAATCTCAAATCCCAAACCTCAAAACCCTAAACCCTATTTAGAAAAATAATAATTTTAATAATATATTTCTTTTTAATTAAGTAATAATTATTTAGAAAAATAATGATTTCAATAATGTATTTTGTCTGACGAAAAAATAGTAATTAAATGATATTATTTGAACTTTACAACATGTAGGGGTATTAAGGTCATTTACAACTTTTTTCATTCCATTCCAGTGGCAAACCAAACACTATAATCCTGATTCCGAGCTTGATTCCAATGGTCAAACCAAACAAAATTGTTTCCTTTCCATTCCATTCCGATTCCAATTCCGATTCTGATTTCATTCCAAGAACCAAACGACACCTTATAGTATCACCAACCAATTAAAAAGATGTAATAAAAAAAATAAGAATTCACCAATTGAAAATTACTTGTCTTGATTCTCACACCATATTACTATTGAACTTTTTTTAAAATTTATAATGTATAATTTTAAAATTATTTATATTTTTAATATTTTTTATTTTTTATTTATTTGTATTTTTATAAAAAAAATTACTTTATTAAATTAATATTTTTATTTTGAGTTTAAATTAATTTTTATTATGGATTAATAAACTAACTTTACAATCAAATATTTTCTTTCACTTATTTAATTACAAAATAGTTTTTCAATAAATCAGTACGTTAAGGTACTGATTTTTCAAAACATGAGTACCTTTTCAGCAACTTGATTATTATAAAAAAATCCAGAATTAAATTTTTGAAATTTCTTTAACATTTATCTTTTCAAATTAACTTCTTAAAAAATAATTAATTCATAATCATTTATTCCAATTCTATAATAAAATAAGTAAACACAATAAAAAATAATTTCTTCAAACTTATCTTAATCAAAATTTTAATTGAACTTAAACATTAAAATGAAATTATTATATGCATTGAATGCAACTAAAAAATAAAAAAATAAAAACAAAAAAATATCTCAAATCTTATAATTATAAAAATAATACTATTTGTATTAGGTTTTTTTTTTATCTTATTAGTACTCTTTTTAACAAAAAATTACTAATATGAACTTATATTTTCAAAATATTATAATAATAGTCCTTCATTTCCTTTAAAATAGATAAATGGTTTAATTTTATGTTTGAATTCGAGATTTCATCATATGCTTAACGCATGTGATATAAGTGAATGATAATTGTGTCATTAAGAATGTTTGATATATTAGTAGTATCACTTATTTAACAAAAAATATTCACGTGAATCCATATTTTCATAGTACTACGCTACTAATCTTTACATTTAATTTTAAGTATATTAATGTTTTAAAATTAAGATTTAATTAAGAATTTCAATGTGTGACATATATATAGACAAAAACTTAAGGACAATTTTGTCTTTAAAATTATTGAAAAATAAAAAATAAAATAAATATTATTAAACAAAAATAAATTTAGTTTCATCTCAAAAGCAAACAAAAAGACCACAAAAAGTTCAAAAAGTCTTGCAAAAATCCTATATGAATCGAATTATATTAAAGATTATGATTTTACAAAAACATAGGGAGAGGGATGGTTTTACAATAAAAACATAGTATTTTTATTTTATACTAAAACATCTAAGTAGATGAGAAGACTTAAGTTCTAAAATCATAAATTAGAAACATTCTTAAAAAAGGCTAACAATTCAAATAAAATGTTAACTAAATATAACAATCTAGTCAACAATGCATATAAGTTAAAGAGCCTTAACGACAAATAAATAATCTATTTGACATGGCAAATCATAATAAGCAACAAGTACATAGAAAAATGATACAACACTCAGGTACTTAAGATTGAAAAACACACCTTAATTTTTCTTAAAAAGATGTCTAAAGTAAAATATAAGAAATGACATGCAAAAGATGAACATTAAAAAAAATGAGATAAACTGAGAATTAACACAACAAATATTAAGTAGCAAAGAGAACATCCTAGTAAATCAATGAAGATGCACTCCATATGATATGTCATATGGATATTTTGATGAAATCATTTAACATGATACTCATGAAAAATGTTACAGAAAAAATAACAGGTTGAAGATTGAGAGGTGGTTCATCGATGTAAAACAACTTTAAAGATGAGTTTACTCTTAATTATTTTCCCATATGTGTGACAAATGTTAAAATTTTAAATTAAATCTTAATTTTAGACCACTAGTATATAACCAGTACATCAGTAGTCCTTACATTTATATCACATGTATTAAGCATGTGATGAATCCTCAATTCAAGACACGAAATTGGATCATTTATATACATTAAAGTACATAGAGAGACTATTATTATACTACTTTGAAAATATAGATCTATTTGAATATCTTTTGGTTAAAAAGGGTACTACTAAAGTATTGAACATCCTTATGTTTAGCTCATATATTTGAATATTAAAAAAAATGTTGGTATATCATTTCATACTGAACGTCATTCAAATTAAACTACAATTATTTAATTCTGTTTAATGTTGAACGTCATTTAATTCAACTTCATTCAAAAATATCGAGATGAGTTATAAAGGTATTATGTTTTATAATATTTTTTTAAAAAAATTACATTTTATTGTGTTGTATTTGACAAATGTAACAAAATTTGTTGTTGTGAGTTTGTTTTCGAGGTGTGTTAACATTTTTATGGTATTATACTAGTACGTATGAATTAATGAAAAATATTTTTAATTTTCGAATAATTTTTAAAGATATAAAAAATAATCGTATTTTTGAACTAAAAAATATTATAAAATTAATTATTAATAATATAATTTATTAATTATAAAACATATATAAAAAGAAATTGAGATTAAAGAGAAATTTTAAATCAAAATCTAGTATTTGATATAGTTAAATTGTGATTTAAAATAGGCGCATATGTCCCATTTTTTATTTTAAAATAATATTTTAACATTTTTATTAAAGTATACACATATTATTGCTGCATTTTTTAATATATATTTTTTAAAATTAAAGAATCATAATCATATTTATATATTTTTTATTTTATTATGTCCATATTTCATGCCAAATATTTGTAGTATTTTTCAATAAAATGTATTACAACCTTATATATGTTTATTCAAATTATACACATCCTATATTTTACTAACTATGCCATCTAATAACAAAATTGCCATGCATTTTTCAGACCAATTGCAGAGCTCCATACATTTACATCCCACGTGAATAAACGTTATTCTTTCCAGTAGAAAGAAAACTGACGTATAATATGAGGGAATAATAGCACAGGGATAGTTGAAAAGGAAATAATAATTAGATAGAATTATAATTAAAGATTTAGATGAATAGAAAACATGAAAATTAAAATTGTATTTTCAATTCATGTTGATATGATAAATATAATATTAGATTTTATTTATAATATTAAAATAACAAAGTAGATGAAGATTCTCATACGTAAAAACAATGTCAAGAAAGTCAATTGTTGTTCTAACTCAAATAGATAATCAAGATCTAAACGAGGATTAAAAATGTTAACTCATAAATTCTTTTCGTAAGCTTTATATTAATTTGACCAAATAGGTAAACAAATAACACATCTTATCAAGAGAAATAGTATGATATATGGTATATAATTAGAATAAGAAGATATTGACTACTTAAAGACTCACCTCAAACTCATATGATATAAATCAATGAAGAATCAAGTAGATTAATTTAATATAATAAAAACAATAAACAAAATACTATAGACATGTTACACGTAAAGGAAAAAAAGTATGCAAGTACATATAACAAATAAGTTTTCTAATCAGAGTCTAGATTTAGTATGTTTGTACATACACAATAGAAACTCAGATTATACTGATATAACAATCTAATCATGCATAATAACATTGAAGAAGTCTAAGACCCAATACATAATCATGTTAAGGAGATAGTGACTCCTCGAGGACTCTATCCAAACATGCATACATAAAAAAAGATAGACATTTAACTAATAATCATAACAACAGTACAAATAAGCACAAATAAGTAGTAAATAAGCAGCTAAAATATTATTAGTAATAAAAAAGAAAACAATAAATATTAAAGGCTTTCTAATTGAGTTTAAACCTCAATATGTAGAGACATACATAATTTAAATTCAAATTATACTAGTTAATAATATAACATGCATAACATTAAATATAATAAAATAAACATATATAGAAACCCTACGGTAACATCTTCACTTGATAGAAAACAAATCACTAAGCAAATAAAACAATTACCATCTTGATAGACATAAAACTATATTACCTCTATTAGTCGAGACCATTGTCTGAATTATCTATTATTCTCTCATTTGGTGCCTCTACAATGATTTGATTCGACATAAAAACTTGACTTACACCTAATGTGGTGTGATGAGAACTATAGATCAATAATGTAAAATGAACAACTATTAAACTTAAGGACCATACTTAATCATGAACCTTTGATAATCACGTGGGACACACGATTCGCCATAAACCACAAATCACCTACGTAGGACACACAATCAATCTACATACCACATACATCTAACGATTTGATATCTCACTATAACAAACCAACCCAATCTCACAATATCTCACACAGAAAGTAAAATAGTCAAGAGCTTCACACTCAAGCACTCTATTTTATCCATAATACTCCATTAACACACCGCTCATAACCATACAGGCTTCTCATATAAATTCACTTAAAAACATCATCTCGAATACTCACTAATTAAGAGCAAAGTTTTACTCACACAATCACGAATAAGTCATACCGAACAACTCAAGGTAATAGTGATCTAGAAATAGAAAAAGAATATGTCAATTTGATAGAGCTTTACTACATATTTTATGGATAAAAAACAAGAAAATATAGGGCATTTATATAAGTTACCTAATGGGCGGACTACCTCGTCATGGTCCTCACCATAGCTATGTCAAGGGTTTGGTAAGGTACCAAAAAAACATATTTTTTGCTCCAAAAATTACCGAGTACTTTTCATGAATACCCGTACCGGAACCAAGCCAAAAATAAGAGCTATAACGTCGACAAGCAAACGTGCTCTACCTAGAATGCACACACCGAAAACCAACTCCAAGGTGTGCGTAAACATACTCTTAATCACATTGTTCCTAACTATATGTGTGTGTACATTACTAATCTGCAATAACCTACCTTACATAAAAGAAAAAAAACATTAAGTAAATTAAAACAAACTCTATAGCCAACACACAATCACAAAGGACTACAAGACATACATTAGAATTATAAATTAGTTAATAAAATTCTAAATTATAATCTAAATAACTAACTCATAAATATAAATACTAAATACATAATTATAAAGATAATCAAATAATATCTTAAGGAATAATAATTTCAATCTAATTTAAATAATTATTCTCTATTTTTCAACATTTTTTTGAAATGATAAAAAACTCAATTTTTGATGAGTTGTAAAACCATATATTAATAATAGAAACTTAAGATATAATGGTAAATCATACTTAGGGTTTGTGATTAAGAGATGATATGAACGTGCAAACAACAAAATCATCATTAGCACTTAACAATCCAAGAAGTTGTTGAAAATTATTGTTCAATAATGACCACAAATCAAAATTCGTAAACTCAATCACATTCGAACAATTCCCTGAAGTGATGGTGGCTAGGGAAACTTTGTTTCAATTATGAAGCACCATTACATGTGGTCAAACTCCATTGAAGGTTTTGGCATCATAGAAATCACTTAGCAAGTATCCTTCTTTTTTTTCTTATTGGATTATGATATTTGTTAAAGAATAAAAGTTCTTATGGACTTTTTAGCATCAATTCATTTGTAAGTAAGTCCATTCGAGAGTTCGTATCATGCCTAAAATCCTCAATATTGAGTTAAATGTGAGGTCATATTTTTACTTTTGATTTTAGGCAAATAATTATTGTCAAAACTATTGAATTTTCATACTAGTAACAAAAACATTTAACTTGCAACAAAAAATAGAATAAACTATAATTGATCATGGTTAATCGAAGTCGAACATGTTGATCGACACATGTAACGTAACAATTTTTAAATTTGAAAATAAATCATTCCTAGAGTTATTTTAAACCCTACAAAATACTTAAAACCTCAAGGAACCCAACGGATGTTGAAAAAGGGAAGGAGAAAAAATACACTTAGACCAAATGTTTGGTTTCAAGACCACCAAGCTAACAGTAATAATATACATTAAAGCTCCATCCATGTAAAATCCTTGAATGAATACCTTTTCATGTCTAATAAAACGAAAATGCTGAATCACCGCATGCACTTTTTGCTCCTGAGGTTCCAGATGACTGCCCTCCTATTTTCAAGAAGAGGCTTTATTTGACTGGGTATATCTAGAGATAGAAGTCAAATTGCTAACTCATCCCATAACATTCACATTTAACTTGTTCCTAATGATTCTATAACCCAAACATAACCCACCCTATCCCACCCTAATCTTATTGGGTTGATATCCAATTTAACTTGGAAAAAATTTTTTCTTTCTTCAACAAAATATGTGATTTTTTTAATAACATAATATTACCAATCTTTATGAAGAATTAATGGCACATATCTAGACCTCTGAGGTTTTTATTATTCCTCAGCAGACAATGATTTCTAAGTCTTTATTCAAACTGCTTGCAAGGGTGTATTAGGATTAAGTTCCAATTCATTCTGTATCAAGACAACCAAAGACATTCGAATCCCAAAAAAAAAAAAAAAATCAACTAAAAATGACAATATAAACTTCAGCGCACTCATGTATTCTTAATCTGCCCCCTTGTCCCACTAACATTTTGGATGGCAGCACCTTCAAATCAAGCTTTTTCAAGATCAGAATTAAACATTTTTTGTGAACGCCATTTCCTTGAAGATCTTGCAGGGAGCACCCTCTAGTTTGACCTTTCTTACTATCCGTTAAGCATGGTTGAGCTCAAAGACAACTGCAGTTGCTGTGATTCTGAAATTGACTGAACAACCAAACAAAATCTCATCTGAGAAAAGCAATGACTTTTATAAGAGTAGGGAGTAAGAAAAGGCACCTCCAAGACACAACTCAGCTTATTTGATTAATTTACACCCACTACCCCTATCTTAAGGAACGAATCCCACTGTTTTCCAAGAATAGATCCATGATTCAAACATAACTGTGATGAACTTGTTATTCAAGTACAAATTGCAGGGCGTATCGACGGAAAGGAAATTGCACATGTCGAATGGACCAGAGAAGGTAGGGTTCCTCTACAAACCATTCAAGCCAAAATTGATTACTGTTCGGGATGGTCATATTACTAGAGCAAGAATGCTTGCTCCAAAGCAACTTAATTATAAAACTTACTTTTAATGTTCAATTGCTCTGGACCAAATCATTCTGGCTCCGTAAATAGAAATTACCTATGTTTCCATAGCATCTTTGCATGAATTGACTGAGGCAGACCATCATTAATAACACTATATTGTAGTTTATGTTGAATAAGTGTCATTAAATCAAAAGTTGCTCTCGAAGCAACAAACATGGGTGTGCCCGGTGTGGCAGTACCACTGTTCTAAATAAATATTTCAATCCAGGTGATTAGATATCATCCAAATGAGTTGGATTATACAGGTAGCTTATTACAGCAATCACCAAAGAATTGGAGGTAGCCCCTGGATTAAACTGGAATCACAGTAGTCCTTAAATCATCTCTCATTTTATTTCTGAACTTGAACAATCAAAAAGAAGTCAGACCTGATAGTTGGATAAATTCTGTAAAGCAAGCACTCCAGTCTTTGGTCACAGAAGAGAACCCTCTGACATTGCAAAAGACAATGCATGTGTTCAGGTGTTAACTTAAATCTGTGATGCCTCCGTTTGGATCTTCAATAGCACAGCAGATAATGTCTGGTTACATTCCCTTAGTTCCCACCTTGAAGTCACATCCCCTCAAATAATCATTAACTGTGATATTTCTGTCACATTTGTTATTCATTTGCACTCTATGAGAAGTAACATCTTCAAAACGATCTACCAAAACGTAAAGATGATCAGTTCGACAGATATGAAGCACGCAAGATTGTGGGAGTTCACATCTTAGAAAAAGTTAATCAACAGTTGGGAAAAGCTACAGTGCATAGAAGTCATAATGAGATACTAACTTTCCATGCATAAGGCCAGATAAATAGAACAATTTAGCTCCATCATATATTCCAGTCCAGAAACAATGTTTAAGATGCTGCTTAGTTGCCTTCAACTTCTTCTCATCTTTGAACTGATTGAGGTGAGTGAGGACTCCCTGACCCTCGGGAAACTACGAACTTGCAATATATTGAGAAACTGAAAGGCTTCCTGCAATGCCACTCTTGCAAGATCAGTAAACCCAATGTTATAATGTAACGGTAGGTTATATTTGACATGTTCGATAAAATTAATTGCAAATTAAGGAGTTAACACATGCATGGAATGGACTTGAGATAATCGAATTTGAAAGTAATACTAAGAAACATTAACTTCCATCTATAATAAGCAATGCCAAATCGGCAAATATGGCTGCAAGAATCATGACATTTACATCATTTGGGCACTCTACAAACATAACCCACCTTTGCTTGCCTATAAATTGAATACAACTTCAGTACCCACTAAAGTCTAAAATATACCTAAACAATGGTAATTGAACCTTGAACCTCAGGTAAAATAAAACAAATTGACACATTTAATTGTGTTAAAAAATCATGCAATTCACATTAATCTTAAAAAGAAAACAGAGCGGGATGATCTAAAGATATATAAACTTCCTCGAAATGGTGTCAAATGCTGAGCAATTACATTTGAATGAAATAATAAAAATATGCCAAGGAGAATCCATTTACAGAAAATACAATGAATTTAATAGAATACTGGTCAACAAGAACCTTCATTGTGCAAAAACGGTCATGTGAAACTCTGCAAACAGCTTCTCGAGGGTCAAAAACACTAGTCATTAATAAAATTTTCTCAATGCTTCACATTTTATATATGAGTTCATCTTATTTGGATCAGGCCATGTACTGTGTACTGTGTACTGCAGCAAAATTTTCTCTATGCTTCTCAACTTGTATCCTCAAGTAAGGGTAAGTTTCATACAGCACAAGCTTGACTGAAAGTCAACAAACTTGAACTTTCCTTCGAAGCAACCAAATGCTATTATGAAGCCATCAATTTTCTTAACTTTTTATTTCCACTGCAACAGGAACAAATCAAAGAGATTACAACACTTACAAATTTTGCTAAAGTCATATATTATGTTTGGTGTTTATGAAATTCGAAGTTCAAACAGCCAGTATTTAGCAAACAAGAGAAAAATATACCCTTGTGGAAAAGATGGTAATAACTGCTCAACTATTTGAAGAATTGCTTGGTTGTCATTTTTTGCAGGTGAAGCCCTCTGACCATTTGCCACTGTACCAAAAAAAAGAGAGAATCTTAAGAGTTGTTAAGATACTTGAAAGTTGGAACAATAAAGAGTCCACTTGTACTAGTACACATGCATCAATTTCTATCAGTAAAATTAACAATGTTAACAATAAGAAAAAAATAACATTAACGAAAAGGCAACCCAAGATCTTCGTAGAGTGGTCCATGTTCTTAAGGCAGGAGGAACATAAAGAACATATGTGTGAAAATTACAAGGAAAACATGAGATGGTGACAAGACATTACTAAAGCAGTGAAAGCAGAATGCAGAAATTTCATTCAGATATGGGATGAAGAAATTTCATTCTATATGGCTATGAAGATATTAATTCTTATACTCATCAAGACTTTAAATTCTATATGGGATCTCATGAAGAAATTAAACTCTATTATGAGATTAAATACAAAAAAATTGGTAAGCTTTGCTGGAAAGGAGTAAACTCAGTAAAGAGAAAGAAAAAGGTCCAAACAAAAGGGTGATTGCAATTTGGATACCTTCAGAATCTTCTTCTACATAATCTCCTTGGAGATAAAATCTGTCGTACCGAAGCAAATCTAAGTCTTGTATCCGCACAAAGGCCCCCAACATATGACCTATAATCTTGTGCATAGCCATGCTCGTCTCATCACAAACTTCTTGGATGGCAAGGTATTGGTTTTTGTGTGATATATGGTCATGATTCACTCCTTTTTCCAAGGCTTGGTTTCCATTCCATTGATGCTCTAGACTTTCTGGTCCCATTCCCTGGTATACAAGACCACGTGTCTCAATAAATTTGTCACTCGTCACTCTTCTGGAATCAGGAATATCAACAGAATCTACCATGGTAGAGCACCTGGTTCCATGTCCATCAATAAAGATATTTTCTGAATCTCCAGTACTTGCAACTTCACGATTTGGATCGAGAGAGCCAGTTGAGCTATTTTGAGAAATTCTATCTCCCTGTAGCCCATTGTTGTCATCATATTCATCATCATCATCATCAATACGATCATTATCAATATCACCATCACAATAACCATAATCATCATCACTCTCTTCTAAATCTTCCATATAAGCATCAGTAAAATCTATATCGAAGTCATGGTCTACAAGTAGATCCCCAACAATCTGCTTTGCATGTGCACTGACATTCAATATACACTCTACCTCTTCCTCAATTTCATCCCGCAAGGTGCATCCATTAGGTGTAATTCGGGAATTCCCATTGATAATATCAAGAGTTTCTAATAGAGATTCTGGGATTGAAACCATATCACTGCAATGAAATAGATATTCAGTTAGCATTTTCTTTATTGCTGTTCTAAGACACCTAATTGGAACTTTGGCTTTTGGATCCAATAGAAGCTGAAACTTTTTCAAATCTGCTGTTCGAAATGTTGTTCTAATTAAGCAAATAGCCTTGGTTATCTGCTTCTGCAACATTTCAATATCTGGTGAGAATTGGTAAAACTCCTCGAGGGAAGAATTATGAAAACCTGGCATTAGCTTCAGTGACAATGCTGCTATTGCCATTGCTTTGGCTAATGGCTCTTGGAGTTGATCCTCTGTACCAAGTTCTGAAAGCAACTGCTTGCTAGTTTTCCTCACTTGCTTAATCAGATAATCTCGACTCCATCCATTCCTGGAGGGCTGTAACTGTGGCATGCTTTGTTGCATCCCTTTTAGCTTCCTGTGCATGGCAATTAGAGTCTGGCTTGGTAGGTTCCTTAGTCCATCCAATATCTTTGCTGCCGCAGCATGCTGCACCTGGGATTTGGTCAAAAACGGCACATAATTATCTCGGAAATTTTGTGGGTCATTGAGAAGTTGAGATAACTGTGAAGAAACTTTCATTTCTTGATGAGTATGATTTTGGCTTCCAAAAACTTTTGGAAGAGATACCCGAATAACCTTTTTCATATTCCATCGAGTTTTTTCAAATTTGATTTCACCACCTGTTAGTAACATTGCAACCAGGTAAAGGCCCTTGTTGGTAAAATCATTTAGGCACGACAATATTACTCCTGACATATTTGGCACACCATGTTGAACATCTTGATTCCCTTGCTCAACATGACATTCTCCAAAGGCTTCTTCAACATATGATTTTACGGTCTCATAAAATATCTACCAAAGAAACATCAAAAACATCACTAGAAGATAACAAGGTAAAAGAAAGAGCAAACCTCTTAAGTAAAAATCTTTAACCTGGAGAAGCAAAAGATCACAAAGCATACTTGGAAATAATAGAATAAAAATTTCACAATAAATATCTAACTATATAGTTTCCAGGTCTGTCTATCAATCTATGAAAGTAATGAAAATTGGTATTGAATATTTTGATAGTAGAAATTGCAGTGAAGGATCTTTTTTCCAAACTAGTTTTTTTTTTCAAATAAAAGCAAGCAAAAGAAGATGACTTACATCATCATCCCTTAGAAAAGATTCAGGCAATGACCTGAGGACAAAACAACAGTAACGAGTTACTATTTAGATAATGGTAATGTAGACATTGGATTAAAAAATATAAAGAAATTTGAACTCACTCACCTTTTCTCTAAATATCCAGGTCTTTCAAACTGCTTGCGATCGGATTTAGAGATTGGAAGCCCCAACAACCACCTGGAAATAGATTTGCACTGTCATTCTTTAGTTTTACAATTACGAAAATTCCCAAACATTCCATACAAACCCATAAATAGCTGGTAACTTAATACCTCTCAAACTATCGGCATAGAAGAAACAGTTATCCTTCAACAGCAATTACAGATTTACAGTACTGAATACTCTTAAAAAAAGTATTGAACATACTCTCAAACTACAAATTCTCTACAATTTTAGTTGATTACTTTATTAGAACATGTTTTTGTCAGAAAGACAAATGTTTTAGTACATTTAATTAAAATTTTCCCTTAGTGAGAATTCAGAATTAATTTGAAAAAGTTACAATAGAAAAAAGGTACGAGGCAAAAAAAGAAAGAACAAAAATAATGAGTGAGGAAGATTAAAAGACCTTCTTTTGAGCTGAAGCTGCTTCTCTTGGTGCTTAATTTGACAGAAAACTGACTCGCAATCTGTTTTGAAAAATCTCGTGTTTCCCATACCTACTGCTATGTACAAAGTGGCGGAACTATATTAAGAACGGCTTTACTTGATCCTGTAAACCCCGAACAGATAGAGGGAGAATTACAATATCTGTTATCATAAAAAAAAAAATTTATTTTTTCAAGTAGAGTGTATGAGAATCTTCAAGTGGTTTGGGTCAAGGACGTTACCGTATCCGCCGTGATGGAGCCAACAGCACACAATTGGCAACTATGGTGTGAGCTAAAACAGTGGACAGACGACAAACGAAATATACGAGGGGCTCAAGGACTGGATACTGACAAGTTTGTGCAAACTACCTACCAGCGATGGCAGTGGGCAGTTGCTGTTCGATGAAGACGCCGTGAGGTGAAAGATTAGGGTTTTCATTCGAACACAGAGGGAAGGTATTGGGGAACAACTATAACTCTTGCAGTAGTATAATCCGTTTCTTTTTAGGTTTCGCTTTACAGTTTTAAATTAGGTATTCTCAATTTATTATTTATTAATTTGATAAAAGCTTAGCATTTTTTTAAAACAGTACATACAAAATTCTCTAATCTCAAATATCATTTAATAAAACAAATTCCTTACATTTTAAATAGGAATAATTGTATAAATATTTTAAAAATGGTATTTTTCCGATGTGAAATTTAATTTTTAATTTAACTAGATCTCTATCTATTTAACTATGTATATCTTTACTAATCATAAAATGGGTGTTGCAGTAATTTAATAAAATATTTATTATTAAATTTTATTTTAATTAAAATTTAGTGCAATTGTCCTGCGCATAAATTTAGGGTAAAAAAGTTTGTGTAAGCTTAAAAAAAAAGCACAAAAAATCTCGAGTGCACCAACAAAATAATAATTCAAAAAAAAAAAAAGATAAAAATAATTTCATTTGTTAAATCCAAAAATAATAATGTAGAATACAAAGACTATTCTCTCTTTTTTTACTAACGATTACTAAAAAGTTTGTTTTGAATAATGGACCATAATAAGTTGGACCAAGAGGATATGATATAAAGAAACTAGATATCCCTACCCAACTCTTGATTTACGTAAACCTACTTAATGAATCGTAAACCTCATTAGTTATGACTTCATCTTTAATTGAACTTGTTTAAATTCTAATGTATGCATATGTTCTAGTAACTATGGAACATATCTCCAAGGAAATATTAGAATATAAATTCTTAAAATATTATGGCATATGACATCCACCTATTTATAAATCTCCATTAACGAATGCAATGATGGATCGATGAGATGATTGTTCGTTCTATCAATTAGAGGATTTAATAGTTAAATATCATCCAAAATCGCATTGAAGAATCCCTATAAGCCAATCATCTAGATTTCTTCAAAATGATCAAATAACGAAGCCTTAAACAAGTTAGAAGACATACATAATAATCCAATAGGTTTTCTTAACCAAGTACCATCTGTGCAAGTAAATCAAAGTGCTAAAGTTCTTTGTGATTGCCCATAAGATGATCTTTCTTAACATAACATCATTTAAGAGGCCAAGGTTTCCCTTTCTCTAACAAGCGATTTTGACTAATTTAAACTTATTTGTTTTCATTGAAAAAATAAAAATTCAAATTATTTTTGTCAAATAATCCAAGACTTACTTCATCCATTTATATTGACATACCTTGAAATGACACATCAATATTTAATTCCTTATTTTTCTTAAAATAACTTTTTTGTGGATAGTAATATGGTTTAAGTGAGGATAATAATTCTACTTCTAATTACTAGTTTATTAGCGAGTTAATTTAAGTTAGCAATGATGGATGTTTGGTTAATTGTGAAAAATACAATAATAAGATAAAATAAAGAAAATAGTAAAATGTACGATTTTTGGGAGAAAATAATGAAAAATATGTGAAAATGAGACTATTCTTATCACTAACATATAATTTAACTAATCATGTCATAAATCAAAATTAGTTTTTTAAGTTTTAAATTAAGTTCATAATTTAAAATCCTTCTTAAACCCCTAACTTTAGCTCTAAAAATCATATATAGTTTAGGACTTCCTACATTTTCTTTTGGTGTAATTAATTAATAATTTAATTATTAATTAACTTAAATCCTACATAATCTAAAAAATGATTGGTAGATTAAATTCATTGATTGTATTATAATATAAAAATGTAATAACTAAACTAGTCAAAATTAAACCTCTTAATAATCTTTAACATATGCATTCAATCATAATTGTAATCCAAACTCATGATTTAATAATAAATACATACATACAATAAATTAGGGTGAGTATCGGTTCGAAACCATAAGTTTTAGGTCAATTCGAATCCGATCCGATTCGAAACAAATTATGAATTATTCAATCTGAATCCGATCTGTTGTACACGTTAATCCGAACAAATCCGAAACTTCCAATTTTAAGTCAATCTGAATCTGATCTGATCTGATCCGAAAATCATTCAATCCAAAAATTATTCAATCTGAATCCGCTTTAAATGCCAATCCAAATCCGATCTGGTGTATATGTCAATCCGAACAAATTTGAATCCGCCAATTTTAAGTCAATTCAAATCCAATCCAATCCGAAAATTATTCAATCCAAATCCGCTTTAAATACCAATCCAATCAGATAAGGTCAAAATTTTAATTTAAATCTATTAAAAAAATTACATAAATAAGAAAATTATGAAATATCAATCCGATCCGAACCGCTATAAATGTCAATTCGAACAAATCCAAATCTGATATAAGTTCAACATATAAAATGAAAAATTACATAAAATAAGAATATTTTTCAAACAAATTTAAAAGTAGGTGACAACATGATTAAAAAAAATTCAACAAAAATAATAAAAAAAATTCAACATTAATTACATAATTTAACTCCAAAAAATTAAATATCAATTACATAAATTAACTTCACTCTCCAAAATTAATAATAACAATAACTCTTTTTGATAATCATTCAAGGTTTAAGTCACCAATACCATCAAGAACATCTACATGATGAAAAATTAAAAAGTTAAAAATATACATAAATAATGAACTAATAAACATAATAATGTATATTTGATAACAAATAAATCCATATATATTCAAAATATATATTTAAAAGTTTTATCCAATATACCTGATTCTAGAACCTCAATTTCATCAAGTGACTCTTGGATATTAATGATTGGAGATGAACAAATCCAATTTTGAGTGCAAATAAAAGATTGTACAGTTTTAGAAGATAAGGAACTCCTGTATGGACTAATTGTACGACTACCAGTAAAAAATGCAAATTCAGGTACTACAATAGATACTGGTATAGCCAATACATCTCGAGTTATCAAAGACAAAATCTTAAATCTTGAGGAATGAACATTCCACCAACTTAAAAGATCAAATTTATCATCATCCATATCAACCAATGCTTCTTGTAAGTATTTTTCCAACTTAGATTTTTTTCCATAGTATGAACTTCTTTTAAATGCTTTCTTTTACGAGAAGCATAAAGTTGGAATGCATCTGCTTCTAAACCAAAACCTTTTGTACCCATTTCTAAAGGTTGAGAAGATTCTTCTATGTTTGATGGAAAATAAGTTTTATGATACTCCTCGTACATATCTTCCAAAGTTTTTTTCATCCTTTTTGAACTCATTAATGCCTCAATCTCATCCCCATTACACAATTCTAGCAAACTTAGATGTACAGAATACTCTTTATTCCTAGGATCAAGTAAAATAGCCACAAATAACATCATATTCATTTTAGATATTCCTCCCCAATATTTGTCAAACTTTACCTTTATATCACTAGCCATCTTCATCATAATGTAATTCTCACATTTACTCCACATATCAAGTTGATCATGAATAAAACAAATACAATCCAAGAAGAAATTAGAAATCACATACAAAGATCCAAAAACCAATAATGTTGCTTAATAAAAAAATTCAAAAATTGGACAAAATATCTAGCATTATCCCAATCTATTATAGTCGGAGATTGTTTAATTTCACCTCGATAAAACTCTTGATAATACCCCAAATCAGTGATCTCCAACCTTTCAAATGCTTTTTGAAAATAAGTTGCAGAATCCAATATCAAATAAGTTGAATTTCACCTTGTCGTAACATCTAAACAAACAAGTTTTTGAGTAGAGAGTTTTTCCATTTCAGTAGCACTCTTAAATTTTTGCAGTCTAATTGGTGATCCTCTCACGTATCTTACAAGAGCATGAATCCTATTTATTGATATGTTATACTCTTTCAAACCCTGCTCGACAATTAAATTCAGAATATGTGCACCATATCGCATGTGCAAGTGTTTTGATTCTAAAATTGTATTACCTCAGCTATTAATACATTTTTTCAAATAAGTAATTGCAGTATCATTAGAACTTGCATTATCAATTGTAATACATAATATCTTATCAATGCCCCAATCTAACAAACATGTTTCAATCGCTCTACCAAGTGTATCACCTTTATGATTTGGAACTTGACAAAAGTTCAAGATTCTCTTTTGTAAATTCCAATCATTATCAACAAAATGAGCAGTTAAACACATATACCATAAATTTTGACAAGATGTTCATGTATTAATGGTAAGACATATTCTTTTACTAGTTTTATTCAACAACTCTTTCAATTTAACTCTTTCAATAATGTACAAATTCAAGCAATCTCTTGTTGTCCACCAAGAAGGGATTTTAAACAAAGGTTGTAGCTCTTCAATAAACTCCTTAAATCCTTCACCTTTTATGATAATAAATGGTAATTCATCTTTTATTATCATCCTTACCAATTTTTCTCTACATCTTTCAACATTAAAACTATGAGGTAGAAGACTTTCTTCCTTATGGAAAGCTAAAGTTTTTTTTTCTTAAGAACTCTACCGGGAAACTTATCACATCCAATAGCAATGTGTGCAAGCAAATTTGATGTGTCAGATTTGCTTGACACATACTTATATTGTTTCTTACAATATTTGCATATAGCTTTACAATGTTTCCCTACCCCTTCTATGGTAAAATGAGTCCATGCTTCACTACTAAATTTAGAGAAAACTTTTTTACCTTCTTCTTTATAATCAATGCAAAGGTCATGAATTGGAGTACTTACAAAATCTTCTTCTTGAGTTGATTGTGTTGCATTTTCATCTTTATTTACTTCCTCAATCACATAAAGTGTATCCTTATCTTTATCTAAAGCCATATGTATAGTTGTAGAAAAATATATTAAACATTTACAATAAATAATTGTAAAAATATGCATATAGAAGTGGGATGATGTTGGACATGATTGTTCAATATTAATAGACCTCAATATTTTAAAAGTAGCTTAAAAATTTTTGTAACTCAATTAAAGCATGAAAACAATGTTTTTTGGGGGAAAAATCCAGACAAACTGCCTTTGGTAGTTTACCGTGCCTAGATATCGAAAAGTTACATGGAATAATTTTTTTTTGTCTAAGATAGACCTCCCAGCACAAAGTTATGATCGTTTAAAGTTTTCTTATAATGATACCCAATTTTTGTTCTACAATACCATCACATTTCTACTGAGACTCATAATTCATCTCATAGCTCTTGAAAAATACTATAAAAAAAACAGTAAATCACACAATATGTTCTAGATAGCTTCTTTCTTCACACATCCATTTCAAACAAAAGTAATAATTATCAATAACAACCAAAATAGAGCATTTGAATTATATTTGAAATCAAAATTCAGAAAAAGAAAAAAGTTCAAACAAATATAACCTTTTATGCATGATGATGAAGAGCAACAAAAAGAGACATGAGCGAACATCGAACAAGGACAGATTACAGGCGAATACCAAACAACAAGCAACAATTGCGCGAGCAGCGACTAGCGACAGTAGAGGTGCGAAAACAGAGCAGCGACAACAAAGTGGCAACAACAAAATGACGAGCATCAGAACTTGAAACCAACAATGGAGGTAGAGAGAGATGGAGGCAAAAAGAAAGATGGAGGCAACTGGAAAAAAAATTAGGTTTTGTGAGCGAACATCGAACAAGGACAAATTACAGGCGAATACCAAACAACAAGCAACGATTGTGCGAGCAGCGACTAGCGACAGTAAAGGTGCGAAAACAGAGCAGCGACAACAAAGTGGCAACAACAAAATGACGAGCATCAGAACTTGAAACCAACAATGGAGGTAGAGAGAGATGGAGGCAAAAAGAAAGATGGAGGCAACTGGAAAAAAAATTAGGTTTTGTGTTAAGAGATGACTGACAGCTATATTAGGTTTAATAAGTTAGGTTAGATACTTAAGTTTATTAATTATTATATATATATTTTAAAATAATATATAAATGTATCGGATCAGATTGGATTATTCGGATTTGAATATTTTCAATCCAAATCCGATCTGATCTATATAAATAAATAAATAAATAAATATATATATATATATATATATATATATATATATAAACAATACCATTTTTTGGTACTTTAAGAGTATCTAAAAATTTTACACGTCCGCAAGGGGTTATGCACAATACACACTTGATATGGCATATTGAGAGCAAGTAGTGGACTACACACACTAATGGAGAAAGTTGCGTAAGACTTGGGATCAACAGGTGCCATGTGCCATAAAATCTAGCTGACACGCGACACGTGGAAAGGGACTAGGTTGGACTTATCTAAGTTCATTCATAAGATTTTTTAAGTTAATTCACGTGAATTAAAAAATAATGAAAAACTCCATAAAAATCTTAAAAAGTTCTAAAAAAATGAAGAAAATTTATATGTCATAATAAATACAAAATAAACAATTTTAACACAAATGAACAATAAATAAATATAAATGTAAAATAATTTATATGTAAAAATATGTATAAAATAATACTTACTCTATATCTAAAAGGAGCGGAAGAAGATACTCTAAATAATGAAAGATTTCAAGTATTTACAGCGTGACAAAATAAAGAGTGAGAACATTCCATATTTTTATAATTGCATGAATTTTATCAATTAATTCTTAAAACTAACATGTCTTTGGACCGTTTGAAATAAGATAACTTCTAAGTAGAATAAAGAGGCACCCCAAATAAAAGTACTCTTACCAAAATAAATGAAATATTTATCAAGTTGTCCACATGATCCAAAAGATCTCTATACAATTAAAAGTCTCAATTGTAACTTATAGATTTGATGAGCAAACATAACCAGAGATGATAAAAATATCTATAAAAATAAAATGAGCCTTGACTAGGAAATTGGATGGAAGAGTCCATTATCATCTAAAGACCAAAGGTATATACTAAGAAATTTTTTTATAACACCGAACAAAAGTGAAGATAAATACTTTATTTTTACTAATCAAAATTGTGTTTAATAGTGCATTTTTTTCTAATAAAATTTAAAAAGAAAAGAAAAGAAGAAGTAAACATAAACATGAGATATCTATAGAAGAAAGTACACTTCTTAATATTATAGATGAAGATAAAATTTACCCAATAGTTAAAATAAAGTATAAATGATAAGATATATAATTATTTTAAATTATAAATATATTTTTTCTAAAATTATTTTAAATATGATTTAAATTTATACACACACATATATATATATGCATAAGTTTAAGTTTAAATTACATCTTATAATTTTTTGGATAAATTATAGACATATGTTTTAGTAATGATTATTATTACCCTTAGTTTATTAGTTATTATATAATTTATTTAAGGTTCTTATTTTTTATCAATTATATAATAAATTATTAATATTTAAAATATTGATAATTATTTTTGTTAAAATATTGGTTGTATGTTCAATTTATTATTTATTAATTTGATATAAGCTTAGCATTTTTTTAAAGAGTACATATAAATTCTCTAATCTCAAATGTGAAATTGAAATTTTAATTTAACCAAATCTCTATCTATTTAACTACATCTTTACTGGTCATAAAATGGGTGTTGCAGTAATTTAATAAAATATTAAAAATTAATTACTATTAAATTATATTTTAATTAAAATGATAGTATTATTATTATCTAAAAATTGAACATACAATTAATATTTTAATAAAAATAATATCAATATTTTAAATATTAATAATTTATTATATAATTGATAAAAAAAATAAGAACCCTAAATAAATTATACAATAACTAATGAAATAAGGGTAATAATAATCATTACTCAAAAATATGTGTATAATTTTATTCAAAATTTTATAAGAGGTAATTTAAACTTAAATTTTCATATATATAAGTTTAAATCATATCTAAAATAAATTTTAGAAAAATATCTCTATAATTTAAAATAATGATGTATCTTATCATTATATTTTATTTTAAATTTTAGAGAAATTTTATCTTAAGGCATCTATAATATTAAGAAGTGTAATTTCTTAAATAGATATCTCATGTTTGTGTTCACTTCTTCTTCTTTTTCTTTTTTTAATTTTATTAAAAAAAACAATGCACTATTAAACACAATTTTGACTAGTCAAAATAAGGAGTTAATTTCACTTTTGTTTGGTATTGTAGAGAAGTTTCTTAGTATATATCTTTGATCTTTAGATGATAATGGACTCTTTCACCTAATTTCCTAGCATAGGGTCTATTTTACATCGACTCACTTTCTCTATATAAATGTTCTTCTCATATTTGGTTGTGTTTGCTAGTCAAATCTACAAGTTATAATTGGGACTTTTCAATTGTATGTGTATCTTTATTGGCGAAACTTCATCGTTCTATTTAGAAGTCACTTTATTTCAAGTTGTTCGAAGATATATTAGTTTTAAGAATTATTTAATAAAATCCATGTAATGATAAAAATGTAGAATGATCTTATCCTTTATTTGGCCGGATGTAAATATTTGAAATCTTCTATTATTTAGAGTATGTTTCTCCACTCCTTTTAGATATATAATAGGTATTATTTTATATATATATTTACATATCAATTGTTTTACATTTATACTTATTTATTGTTCACCTATGCTAAAATTGTTTATTTTGTATTTATTATGACATAAATTTTCTTTATTTTTTTGAGATTTTTATGGAGTTTGTGAATTTTTTTTATCAGTTAGAATAACTTAGAAAATCTTATTGTTGAACTTAGATAAGCCCAACCTAGTACCTCTCAACATGGCACGTGTTAACTAGACTTTATGGCACGTGACACTTGTTAATCCCAACTGTTACAAAACTCTCCTCATTAGTATGTGTAATCCACTCTCAATATGCCACATTAGGTGCATATTGTGCACCACCCCTTGCGCATGTGTATATTTTTTAAATACTCTTAGAGTACCAAAAAATGGTACTCTTTAGGAAATATATAACTTATACCTACACATGTATGATTGACCCCACCTTCTTCACACTTGTTTATTTTTTCTTTCTTCCTATCTCTATCTAATGAAGTACATACTCTTGGAGTATAGAAAAAGATATCATGCATGCACATGAACTAATTTTTCTCTTTGTATGACACATGATATAATGGATAACCTAATTTTTCAATTTAAATATTCAATCAACACCCTTTTAACAAAGGGAGCTGTGAAAAAAATATGAAATTGAGATAAAATTTGATAAAAAAATCAATTTTTATGTCATTTTTGAATATTCTTGAAGGAAGATTGAAGAAAGATTGATGTTTTTGGTTCTTATGGCTCCAATAATTCTTCAAAATTAGATTTTTATTTCTCTACTTTTTCTTTATTTATAATGAATTTTTTTTATTTATTGGATTTCGTGAATTTCATGGCTAACTAAATATATTGTGGATAATTTTCATGACTTAGACTATGATTTAATTAATTTAATGTTATGATTTATTTTAGTTTTAATTTTTGATTCTTAATATGCTTAATTCTATGTTTGAATATCAAAACATTGAATGTTATGAATGAAGGTGGTCCATTAGTTTATTGAATATATGTATTTATTGCTAAATCACGAGTTTGGATTGTAATTAGGATTGAATGCATATGTTAAAGATTATTAAGAGATTTAATTTTACCTAGTTTAATTATTACCTTTTTATATTATAATATAATCAATGAATTAAATCTACCAATCATGATTATAAATTATTAAGTATTTAAGTTAATTAATAATTAAATTATTAATAAAAGAAAATGTAGGAAGTCCTAACCAATATATGATTTTTAGAGCTAAAGTTAGGGGTTTAAAAAAGATTTTAAATTATGAATTTAATTTAGAACTTAAGAAACTAATTTTCTCATATTCACATATTTCTCATTATTTTTTCCCAAAAATTGTGCCTTTTACTATTTTCTTTATTTTATGTTATTTTTGTATTTTTCACAATTAACTAAAAATCTACCATTGCTAACTTAAGTTAACTCACTAATAAACTAGTAATTAGAAGTAGAATTATTACCAATCTTTGCATATTCAATTCTTACTTGACCCGTATTACTATTGACAAAAATTATTTTAAGAGAAGTAAGGAATTAACTATTGATGTGTCATTTCAAGGTGTGTCAATATAAATGGTTGAAGTCAATCTTAGATTATTTGACAAAAATCATTTGAATTTTTATTTTGTCAAGGAAAGCTAATAAACTTAAATTGGTCCAAGTCGTTTGTATTATTGTTGTCTGTTAGAGGAAGGATAACCTTTGCCATGTTAAGAAAGATCATCTGATGGGTAATCACAAGGCACTCTTGTACTTTGCTTTACTTGCATAGATAGTACTTGGTTAATAGAGAACCCACAAGATTATTATGTATGTCTTCTATCACCCACAAAATTATTATGTATGACTTCTATTTAGCCTATTTAAGGCTTCATTATTTGACCATTTTAAAGGAATCTAGATGGTTGGCTTGTAGGGATTCTTAAATGCGATTTTGGATGATATTTGGCAAATAAATCCTTTAATTGATAGAGTGAATTGCATTTGTTAGTGGGGATTTACAGGTAGATGGATGCCATATGCCATAGTATTTTAAGAACTTCTATTCTAATATTTTCTTATAGATTTATTTGATTGTTACTGTGATAGATACATATACTAGAATTTAGACAAGCTCAATTAAAGTCAAAGTAATGACTAACGAGGCCTATGATTCTCCATGTGTGTTTGGAAAATTAAGAGTTAGGGTAGGGATATTTAGTTCCCTTACATAATACCTTTTTGATCTATCTTATTATGATGCACTAGTAAGAACAAACTTTCCACTGATTGCTAGTTAAAGAAGATGGGGTAATCCTTTCATTCTAGATATTATTGTAAGATTTAGAGAATGAAATTATCTTTCATCTTTTTTTGAATTATCATTTTGCTGGTGCACTCTAGGACTTTTTATGCTTCTGTTTTGGCAAACAATCTCACACAAATGTTTTCATCCTATATTTATGGGTAGCCGTAATGGCACTAAATTTTGGGTCATAACTTTGCAATCTATGGAAACTAGGGATTATCTGAACCATTTGGGTGATTTATACATCAATAAAGTATTGTCGCTTTGAGTTTTACATTTGTCATAATTTGACGATTTATTTTTATACGAGTTAGGGTTGAATCGTTAGGGAGTTTGTATCTCCTTACTCGGGTAGTGTACTGGGTTTTGGACTCTTACAATTAGTATCAAAGTGGGTGCATCCTTTTTTGGCTTAATTTCTCTGGTGTTGATTTTGTCAACTCGCTTGTCATACACACACACTTTCTCTTTAATGGATTCAGAATAAGGATGTAATGTAGGGAAATATCCATTCTTTAATAGGGTAAATTATGCTTATTAGCAATAAAAAATGAAGGCCTTTTTATGGTCCCATGGAGATCGTGTGTGGTTCTTTATTGAGAATGGCTAAACGTATCCAACCAAAACTCCACTCGATAATACTGTGATTCCAAAACTAATGATTGGGTAGACTAAGGAAGAATCTAAGGAGTCTGAATGGAACAGTATGGGTCTGTATGCTAGCATCAGGGCTATAATGCCTGATGATTTTAGAAGGATTCACAGTTGTATAATGTCAAAAAAGTTAGGATAATCTTGAGACAACTCATGAAGGTACATTTGCTGTTAAGAGGTCTAGAATATTAAAGTTAGATAGAGACTTTGAGATGTGCACTATACAAGATGAGACTTGTTGTCTCTTTTGGAGAACATTAAACGTGCAAGCATACACGATCACAAGTAATAAAATTTGATAAGTAAGTTATCGTTCCCACAGAGATTTGTCACTACAGTTTGTTGAGTATTAAAATTATTTCGTTATGATTTTATCCAAAATGATCGTTAATTGAAACAAATTTAAGAAAATAGTTTAATAACAAAATAAAAGAAATCTAGGATTGCAGTTTTTCATCAAATTAATCCACTCGAATCATTTTATTTTCTTTTGATTTATATTTTTTTATTACATTTAATTTGTCAATCGAAAACTTCTAATTTTATCCATACATATCTTTCGAGCTCCGTATAAACACATCTCGTTAAATTAATTCAC
The DNA here is from genome assembly GCA_037013495.1 of Hippophae tibetana. Lineage (NCBI taxonomy): Eukaryota > Viridiplantae > Streptophyta > Magnoliopsida > Rosales > Elaeagnaceae > Hippophae > Hippophae tibetana. The sequence goes on from CM072810.1 coordinate 16,419,983, forward strand.
TATATTCCTATGAGAATTAAATTCATCGAGATTCATTACGTTCTAAGTTCTCAAATGGCCACACATACAATTAGGGTATATTCATATCCTTCATCATACATATCATTCTATCTATGAGCAATATACACAAAAATGCCTCTTCCAAGTTTATTTAAGTGCCACGGATCATTTGATAAAATTCATAAATAATCAAAAGAATTAAGCACAAAGTAGAATAAACAAATCGAACGTCTTATAAATCTTTCAAAAATAATTAAAATCAAAGCATTATAAATTTAGATAAAATGCAACCCTAGAAAAATTAAATTACTTCATAAATTTAAAATTAAATTACAGCAGTTTAAGGAAAATGAGATTAAGAACAAAGAAAAATTAAATCATTTCGTATCGTGAATATTTGGCACACGTAGAACACAACAGAAGCCAAAAATGGCTTCTACATGTTCCACAGTCCACCCCCGAATACTACTAAAAATCTAAAATTCTAAACTCCCCAAAACTTCTTAACTCTATCATAATATCCCCTATTTATAGCTAAAAAAATACATCTAAAATAATACATTTCTTTTTTTTTCATAAATGCGTAAAAAAATTGCATCGAAAATAAAATCGACACGTATAGATATTCGATATCAAAAATTGTATTTTAATCTACGCGTGAGAGACAAAGCACAGGCGCCGTTTCGATTTTTTTAATTCAAGTACATGCCACGTGTCAGCGTCTGATTCGCTGCAAGAATTAGTGGGACACGTGGAAACATTTCATTGGATATGGGAAAAGATTGCACGTGATGTCGTCGCACGAGATAATGGCGCGAGGAACATGGGAGACAATGTCTGCACGCAGGCGTGATCCTGCGCTTTCGCGCTCATCGTAACATGCCACATGTTAGAATATTATTGGATAGAAGGAATGGTAGGACACGTGGCATCCTTCTATTAGTTGAATAACCGGGCGCATGTGAATCGACTGCACGGGAAAAGAGGCTCGCGAACGTGGAGGGACAACGGCTGGAACGCGTCAGACACGCGGGACCCACACTACACGCCGGCCTGCGCGACAGGTGGGCCCCACTCGGCACACCGAGCGGCGTGAACGAGAAACCTGCACCCATTCGCTTTGGTAGGCTTTGAAGAACACGCGCGCATCCTAGCCGTTTCTTCTCTGATGTGATGGTCCACGTTGCGCGCGTGGGAGACTGTGCGTGGACTTCTTTTCTCCTGCGCGAAAATTAAACTTTAATTAATTACATTTTAAACGTTCAGTTTATATAGAAATAAGCGAAGTGTAAAGAATAATCATGTAATATATGTATTCATACCAAAACATAAGACAAAATGATGGAAAACATTCTTATCCTAAATATGTTATCCTCTTATAAGTGTAACACAATAAATCATGAAACACACTCACCCCTTTTTTGACATACGAGAAGAACAAAACATTGGACAAAACAATTGAGCTAAACTCCGTATAAAGATAAAAGAACAATGTAAAAGTAGATTAAAGCAAAAGTGCAATTTGGTTTAAACTTCTCCTAAGTTTTATGACTCCCTAACTTAAAAACCAATTAAAAAGTTAATAAATAAAAAGAAGATGAAAATGAATAAAAATCTAATTTTTTTATAAATAGCTACATAGGATATTAAATTCATTTAATCATAAATAAGCACACAACCAATTGAGAACTCATCATTTCTTTTATCTCAAATTTTGATTATTCATTGTATAAATAAGAAAGTAGAGTAGAAGAGACACAAGTATAGTTTGCACATATAATGACATATTGACATTTACTTAAAAGAAGTATATATGTTTAAACTCCACAAATATACCAATTAAGTCATTTATGATAAATTAAGAAAGATTCAAAAGAAAAAATATCACATATGGTATAAAATTATAGTTCAGTCTTCAATCTCACAAAATAAAATATATCTACCAAACGAAGACTTAATTTTTTTTATTTATGTTTTGTAAATGAGGCACATGATTACATATTTTTTCTTTAACCTCCATTGACCCTTTCTTTTTGTGCATTCTAAGTACAAGTTTTATAAGTAGTCAATTTTTGCATAATCTTTCCTTTTTTTGCACTAGTTGTAAACTTAGCATGATGATTTTCACACTAGTTGTGAGATATCCCTTTCTGCTCACTACGGTAGCTTCACACATCACAACACGTAGCTCTCTCAATACTAGGGGCCTCTATACGATAAAATTTTAGAAAGTAAGAAATAGAACTCAACACAATTTTATAGTTAAGATTAGTTAAGGTCCTAGAGTCTTTCAAGAGAATACATAAACTTCAAGCATATCATATATATATGTTTGTGAGTGTGTAAATAAGTTCATGTCAAAATCAATCATCACATGTACAAGAATATATGTGTGCATAAGTCAAAATTGTAGAATAATTTATACAATAAATATCAAAATGAGTTAAGTAACTAAAAATAGGGTTATATGTCTATAAGTGTTAATAAGTCTAATATCGTATTGGTCAGCTAATGATTCAACTTTTTTTTTGTAAGTTTAACTAATAAATAAAATAAAGACAATTGAGATTGCTCAACTATGGTCATTTAAGCACTCTAACAAAAATACCTAGATGAAAGAATAACATACGGTCAATTGACTAGGAAAAGTAATATTTCCTAACCTAAGTTTTCTTCCATTTTGGTTTCTCTATATCATTTGATAGTGACTCAACTATCTTAGGTTTCATGGGCATGTTCTTGGACTTAGTTGTATTTTTCTCATTCATCCTAAATAAAGATGTAGTGTGTATAATATGATGCTGATAATGAGTCTTAAAATTAAAAGTACTGAATTTTACTTGACTCTTTGAACTTGAGACTTCATGTTTCCTAGTAGAATTTTTGAACACTTTATTATAATTTTCATTCATCCTTAAATATGATGTAGCATGCATAGATGGATGATGCTTATGATTCCTACTATGTGAAATATGTAAAGAATCATGAAGTCAAGAGCATTCATCAGGAATCTATATTTTGGTCTTATATGGCCTTTCCTACCATAATGATGACCATTAGGCATAAACTTAACACCTTTTTTTTTTTTCTGAAATAGAGGAAATAGTTATTTGTACATAAGTAGTAACAATAGGAGTAGAGTTTAAAGGCCTTATAAATATGGTATTTGATGTTGAAGGTGTTAACTGTTCATCTATGTATCCAACAACTCTCTTATCTCTATGTGGCTTTTCATAGTCTAGGACTTTAGTCAAATTTTCAACACCTATGGTCAAATTCCTCATCGTCTCTTTAGTAATACTAAGATCTTGCCTAAGATTTTTGTATTCCTCTTTGGTTTCTGTAAGACTCAGATTCAGAGTATTAATATGTTCAGACAATTCATTTTTATCTTTCTCTAGGCTAGATGAATTTGTTTTGTGAACATTGATGATATCATTAAGTTTAGTTACTTTAATAAGTAGTTTATCTCTCTTTATCCTGACACTTAGATAATCCATGAATAGTTCATCGTAATTTGATACATTAAACTTATATAGTAAGAGAGAAAAGTCTACTTCCTCATTTTCTTTATCCGAGTTAGAGTCGTAGTCATTGTAGTGTGTTTTGGTAGTTGCAGTGAAGGAACAATAGTTACTGTTATCATTCTTTGAGTTACTAGCATTATCTTAATCATTTTTTTATGTCACTAAGTATAGCATTAAAGGCATTTTCAACTTTCTTTTGATTGTACGCACATTCAGCAAAGATATGACCAACGCCCTCCACAAGCAAAGCATTGAGGACTAGTGGGCTTAATTTTCTTACCATCAAAGCTAGGAGGCTTGATTTCCCTTAAAGTTTAGTCCATCAAACTATTGGATTATACCTTGTTAGATTGATTATTCTATTGACCTTTCCTTTTCAGGAACTTCTAAATTTTCATGCTAATAAGATTAGTAACTCATCATTCATATCCTCATCACTATTGGAGATGTCCTTTTTAGAGATTTTGAATGTTTCATCCTTGTTTTTCTTGGGTGGATCAAGAGTAAGCTCATATGTTTGGCTTGATTCGACAAGTTCATCAATATTTAGTGTGTCTACATTCTTGCTTTCCTTTATCACTAAATTTTCATCTTGTAGTCTACTGTTAATGAACTTAGGAGTTTGCGTACTTGTATAGGTTGTGGAATTTTCTCACCAAGGTTAGAATAAGCATTAGTGATATCACAAAAGTGTGCATAGAATTGACCAAATGTTTTAGTGTTTCTCATTTCAATGGAATCAAACGCATATATTAGCAATCTCAATTTTATTTGTTTCACTTGGGAAGTTCCCTTATAAGCAAGAGCAAGTGAATTCATTGCATCTTTAGTAGTCTCATAGTTGGATATATGATGGAACTCATCCATCGACACTACAATAAAGATTGAACTTAGATCTTTTTGTTTTGCCTTACTAAGGGTGTGTTCTTCAGTGGTCCAATCTTTTATTGGCTTTATGGTTATTACACCATATTTCATTACCAAAGGTAGTCCCCAGCCATCAAGAATAACATCTCATAATTTTTCATCTTGTTTGAGAAAGGTTTGCATGCGAGCCTTCTAGTAAGGGTAATTATACCTACCAGAGAATTTAGGTTTAACAGATGACCCACATTCTTTCATTTAGTCTATAAGTAGAAGTGTGTGTCCTTAAGAATAAAAATCACCAAGTGTGTCTAATGTTTGCTTTGATACCAATTGAAAGTTTATAAGATACAAACCTAAATAACCTAGAGGGGTGAATAGGTTATTTTTAATTTTTATTAATTTATAATTTAATAACTTAAACTAAGCGACTTGTCATGCAATCACGTGTAAGAATAAAGTGCATAAATAAAATAATAACATATGATATTTTTAAGTGAAAAAAATCTAGGCCATAACCATGACTTAATAGGAAAACCATCGGTCCACTTCACTTTCCACTATAAAAACCAAATGTTAAAGTAAAAAATCAGTCTTATGCTATCTTTCCTATGATACTTCCCCCAATGTACTTTACTGACAAGCCTTTGCTTTATTTTCATAGTTTCTAATATTGGCATGAGTAGTTTTCAAACTAATGTTCCAATAAGCTTCCTACTAATCAGATATATTCACGAATGAATTGTAAAAGGTTTAGCACAAATACAAGTACCTGTGTGTGTTTAAGATTGAATTTGGTAATGAATAATCCTAACTAGATGATTCAAAATATATGTCACTTAAATAAAATCAACTAGCAAATTCTAGAGTAAAATGACTAAGCATAAGTTCAATAAAAATGACTTATTTGAAATTTAATAATCAAACCAAATAATTATGATCACACATAAAATTAGTTAATCTAAAGATGTAAATTTTTAATCAAGAAGAAGCTATATAAAGATAAAAATACCAAAAATATTTACCAATTAATTCCTTTAGTACAATATCAATTTTGTATTAACCAACCTATTTAATTACTTAACTTCAATTACTCTCTTTTGTTACTTTACTGCTGATATTAATTCTTTGGTTGGTGTGCTCCAATATATATATATATATATATTACCTATGTCATCTAGTGTTACTCCTTTAAGAATTGTTTTTTTTTTGTAGTTTAGACTCAACAACACTGCAAGTCCTTTCCATATAGCCACCTCCTTTAACTTTTACACTATGTATATGTATAAGTGATAATGATGACCTAATAGCATTAGGATTAAATTATTTTGGGCTCAATTATTCAAAGTTCATTTAAATTCTTAATAATATAAAAAAATTATTTTAAGACACATCCTAAGAATATTAAAACACATTTAAGAAATGGTTAATTGGTAATTTCATATTTTGATTCAAGTTTAAATAAATATTAGCAAAAATAATTTTAGATTTATAAACATGTGTTATTATATGTATGAGTGCAATCTTATATGTCATAGTTATAAAAGATATACATGAAATACAACAATCTAAAATTTTTACGCTTCTTCGACTTTGCTTGATAGACTTGATAACGAGCTTAAAAACAAGTTTATATGCAAATATTTTGTCTACGAAAATATACAATACTCATAGTCCTTATAAATATGAGCAAGATGAATTTCTCAATTCATACAATGCTTTACTATTAGAGCATATTAAGTCTGAAAAAGCTAAGAATCAAGCTATGGAGAGCCTTGATGAAAAATAACACGAGGTTAATATGTTGAAGAAAATCGTAGAAGAAAGGAAGTCTTCAATTGACAATCAACAAAATGATCTCATAAGTAGGTGTTAGATCATTCAAAAGAAATATGATGATTTGCTTAAAAAATTTAAAGCAAATCATGAGAAAGTAAAGAAGCTTGATGAATAGTTAAAGGTTTCTACTTCAGGTAAAGCTACTCAGCTTTTTATCAATCTCAAACCCATTGATTATGAAAAGAATAAAGTTTAACAGTTAAAAAGGTAGATTATTGTTCTTGAAAGCATAAAAGATTGTTCGGCTTACTTGCTTACGAAAAAAGAAATTGAGATTGAAAAGTTGCATAAGAAAGTTGGAATTCTTTATAATTCCTCTGTTTATCTTGAATCCTTTCTTAAGGAAAATGAAGAGTTGATTATAGCTTTAAGGTATAAAATAATTGTTAGTAAGAAGAAACTGGTCCTTTCTACCACTACAAACAACAATATGATGACTTGCTCCAAGAATTTAAATGAAATTCTCGATAGTGTAAAGACATTTGGTAACACAAATGGCATTGGTTATAGTGAATGAGTTTCAACATCTAAAGTGAGTTATACAAAGTTTACCAAAGGTTCTAATCAATAACCAAAGTTGAAGTCTGCTACCACCGATGCAAAAAGTAAGTCTATTGTATCTTTCTAGCCAAATTCCCCTAGCAAGGTGAACCTTTCACCTAAGGCTATCACTTCTCATTATTCTAGTGATGGTCTATTTCCCATACCTACTATTATTCCTACTTGTCACCACTATGGTGAACTTGGACATTTGAGATCACATTGCGGGGAATTGGCTTCTCATCATTATTTGAAAGTGAATGTGAGCACTTTTACTTCTCTTTACCATACTATTTCTCAGGATCAGGGACCTAGATTCTCTAACTCCAATGTTAATGTTTTTTATATTTGTAGCACTACTGGCCACCTTACTAGGCATTGTCCTAGATATGTGAAAAATACTTCTCAGAGTTCTCTACCTTGTTTGCCACCATCTTGTATAACTGTTTATAGCTATTGTGGCTCATCTAAGCAGATCCAAGCAGTTGTATCATGCACCTTAGGCATAGTATGAAAATAAATAAGTTAGCTTCAAAAAGTCTACCTGGCTCAATATATATAGATAACTCGATAGGATTTTTCAAGAATAATAAACCAACCAAACCTCGAGTACCATATACTTCACATGCTCATATGAAATAAAGAATTTTTTGAATCAGTTACCCCTCCCAAATTTTTTAAACGGAGGGATGTTGTTTTATCACTATTTTTGCATGATGTGTTTGGGGTTAAACTATTCATTTCTTTTCTCTCTTATGATTGTAATATTTCTTTGTGTGACTTTTATATTAATTATTTTACCTTTCTTTCTTTTATAAAAATAAAAAATATTGTGATTGTTGTTTTGGCATTCTCTTTTTCTACGTTCTTCTTCTTCTCAAAGTAGTCCTATAAGTTTCTTTGTCCAACTATTTTTATGTATATGAAATGAACTTATTTGAGGGATCATTGATGTTTTATGATTGACATGATTTTGACTTAAATTGAAATATGGTTGTTTTGACTTTTGTAATCATTTAATGTATGTATGGCTAAATTTTTGTATTCTGAAATGATTTTTTTCTCATACATATGCCATAACTCTGTGACTTTATATAGTTATTCTGAGAGGTTTATGTATATTTTTGCTTTGATGATTTGTATATTTCTAACAAATTTTAGATCCATAGATCCACTTTAGTATCTCTTGAGGCAAAATTCTAGGTGCTACTTGGATAGGCCGTATTTGGATTGTTTGAACCTCTCAAGATAGCAATGTTTACTTGTCCTTCTTTTCCCTTATTTGGGCCTTCATGTTAATCCTTCTTTTCTTTGCACCTTCTTATTATCTGAACCCAAATGATTAACCCATTTACTTTGTACACTTTTTGTTGAACCTATATATTGTGGGAAAGTTTGGTTTATCTTCTTAGATTATAATATATATAAAAAAAGGAGACGGAGAAAATAAAATGAAAATGAAGTGTTGAGAATTTTTTTTTTTAAAAGGAAAGGGAAAGGAAAAGAAAATGAAATTATGATGAATATGAAAAAGAAAGGATGTATAAATTACTGAATTTAATGTATTGTTTTCACAACACCACTATTTATGAATGACTTTTGATAAGTAAAGAAAAAAGAACCCGCATTTAAGGGTATATTTTTGTGGATCTGAATCTATAGGTTTGTGTTCGGTTTGTCAAAGATATGTTTGAGCCTAAAGATATCATTTCTCTCTCACCCTCACCTAAGCCTATCAATATAAGCTTCGAAAGATATATTGATTTCTTCTGAGTTAGCACTTACATTAGAGGAGAAAGAGACTAAATATAGACTTATAAGGTTTGGTACAATTTGAGTCTATATTTCTATTTTCTTAGTTCGCATAAGCATATCTTGATGACATATAGAGTAATCAAGTTTAGCATATCACACATAGTGCATATCATTAAAAAAATTATTCATACCTTTACATGAATGCATCTTGGATTGATGACCATATGGATATTTATATTGAGTGTATTTTTTAATCTAAAGACCCTTTAGTTCTTTGAATATGCTTAGTTCACTTCCCTATTTTGATATTACATGTTTTTTACTGTGTGTAGATGCTTCAATTTGTTTTGGGAAGATTTGAGAGTTGGATGCATAACATGTTTATTGCCTTACATGCATACATTTAAGGGAATGGTGTGTGTCATTTGTATGGTGTCAGATGAGTCCTATGTTTGCTTAACATTTTTGTTGTTTGTTGCATGCTTTACCTTGCTATTGTCTATGTGTTCACGACTACATGTGTTTGCTCCAATATTATTTGATGTGATGCATGAGTGTTAAGATTATTACATTATTGTTTAACTTCTCTCCTTTATATAGAGGTATGTTATTGCATATTTGATCACCACACATGAAGTATGTGTAATAAATACGCAAATATACGTATCACAATAAGTAATATAATGATAAGAAAAGATCGTTCGCACAAAGATTATTTTATTATAAGCTAATTTTTAAAACTAAAAACTAAAAATCAATTTTTTTTGTGTTTTTATATTTTAAGGAAACAAAATTAAAATAAATAAAAGTAAATAACAATAATTAATTAAATCAGATTTGGTAACTAAGAAGATATATGAGAAAATATATAAGAATACTTAATCTTTCAATTTCCTAAATATGTGAATCCTTAAAATCTCTTCAATATAATTATCAATTATTAATATGATTAATTGAATCTAACCTAACATGTATTCCTCTCTCAAGTACAATATACACCATATAGTAATTAATTTAATCACACTTTCATGCCAATTAAATTGCATACTACTTATTAAGTTCATCAATTATGGATCACATACATAAGAATCATACATCTTTGCCTAGAAACTATGTATGTTATTTAATTAAAACAAACAATTAAATAATTCTCTCAAATCTATTTAATTGCCTTTATAGATAAATTGTTGTCCAAACAATTAATAGCAAAAAATTTAGATTAAATAATATAATTAAATTATAATTATAATCGGGGTAAAATATTAAATCATCACATGGTGAAAATTAGTTTCATAAGATCCCTAGATTAATTAATTAACTACACATAATTGTGTTTATAAAGCTCATATTTTTCATAAAGAAAGAAATAAAATTAATAAAGAAAAGAGTATAAGAAGAAATACAGTTAATCTCCTCTTGAATCTCCACCAAAATTGTGTCACATCTTGAATTTATGTATTTTTCTCTCTTTTTAGATCCAAAAATTAACCAAAATTATGTAATGATGGCCCTTTTAGGGTTTATAGGGAGATTAAGGGCTTAAATATAACTCAGGTACAATTTGAACCGTCAGATCAGCTTTAGATCAAGGGTTGATATCAAAACAAGCAAAAATGACAACACCAAACAATCATAACGTGACATGTGGCACACAGGGAGGGGGGATTCACAAGGCGAATTAGAGGGCAATGCTTGGTAGGGGAGACTGGTCAGAGTTAATGCTCGCTAAGTCAACTCCACACGGTGCAACATTATTTGCAAAAACGGATGGCGTGATGCACGGGTGGAATGAGGGAAGCAATGACGTGATGATATATGGTAGGGCGGTTTGATCAATCTCCAAACTTAAATTGAACGTCGTGCTAAAACGTGGCATGTAGTTCCTCCTCATCACACATGGTGTAACGTGGTTCGTTGTTCCTACTTATATGACATCTACATGGCTTGCCCAATCAACTCATCTACTTGTATGGTAAGCCACGTGGTAGCTTCTGATTAGTCCTATGTTAAAAATTCATAAAAAATTCATAAAATGTCCCAAAAAATTCCAAAAATTATATTTTCACCCATTTTCAATAAAAAGTTTATATTTTAATATTTGTTTACCCCAAAAATACTATTTATTTAATAAAACAAGTACATATTAAGTAAAAAAATGCTCTAATGACTCTACTTTCATAGGGTCATTAATATTGTGTGATTGCTTGCTTTGATTTTCCATATCAAAAAGGGAAATAAGTATGCATAACTTGGGTTTGTCTGTGCATTCTATTTGTTTGTTAACATGCTAGGTACAATCTCAAGAGTTAGTTTTTTTGTTTGATCTAGGTACAATTGTGTTTTGATGCCTTAATTATTTGATTTGCACCTAGATGTGAGTTATCTAAAACCCTCAAGCATGCTCATAGTTTTTGGTACAGAAAAATTTAAAAATCAATAGGGCATGTTTGAAACAGTATAGGTAGACAACCTTGTCTTACTTGTAGGTATGATTGACTCAATGATGAGGGGACATTGAGTTTACTTAAAAGGCAATCCCCAAGTTACGTCTTGCTAAGACGTTAAACTAAGCGCTCGATGGGAGGCAACCCATCATTTTAGGTAATTTTCTGTTATTTATTTTATTTACTTAATTTTATTGTTTATTTTAGTTTAATAATTTTTAAATTGTTAAAACTAAAAATATTTGTTGAGATGTTAGAAGTTTACAGCGATCTGTCTGTATACACTTTAATAATAAATATGATGGATGCACCTGCATTTCTCCATTACTACTTACACATTCTCAGGAAATAGGTAATCTTTCTTCTCTTTTCTCTTTAATTTACAGTTGTTACATTGAGGACAATGTAAGTTCTAGGTTGGGGGTGGTGAAAAGTTACCATGCTTAATTAGAAAAAAAAAGATTTAACAATTAAAAAAATATATATTTTTTCTCACAAAAATTTATCATTTCTTTAAACCAAATTTAAGTAAATAGTTAAATCTTTTGTACTGTTAGATTAATTTTTGAAAACATATCATGAAATATTTTGTAATTATTTTTGATAATTAGGTAGTTTTTGTCATAACTAGTATTTCTTGATAAAATGTGGAAATTATATTAAACCCAAAATCGGTGTTTATGAATTTTTTTTAGTGGAGACTACCCTTGTGAGATATAATTTGAGCCTAATTTCTTTTATTCAGAGTGAAATATATATTTTTTCTACTCCAAACACATTTCTTATTTATTCAAATTTTTAGATGATCTCTATAGGTATTAGCATTGAATGTATGAATTTTTCTCATCTTAATAGAGTATCATATTTTTTTATTATTATTTTTGCTTAGATTAAATGAGTTGAGTAGAAATTGATAGTATATGCTTATATCTCATTTATGCATGACTGCTACAAAAACAAAAAGACATATTTGGGGTTACCTAAACCAAGATCAAACAGAAAAGCCACAAAATTAACCACTCACCAAATTCCAAAAAAATGTACAATCTGTACATGGGTTGACTCTATAAAATATACATATATTGAAAATATATATATATATATATATATAGAGATAAAAAATATAGTATCATCTACATACTATGACCCACATTGCCTACAAAGTTGTGAGTAAAGGCTAAATACAAAAGAAAGATATAGGAAGTAATTCCCTAAAAAGTCATTGCAATTTCTTCATTTGTAAAAAGCATATATCTTGAAATTCTTTCTTAATGAGTTTGATTTATGCATGAAAATAATTTTTATATATGATATCTTTATAATTTATACATTCGATTCCTTTCATGAGATCAATGTTAAAATAACACTTTGAGCCTTTATTCTTTATACATATGCGAACATATTAGTTCATTTCTATACATCAACTCTTTCGCATATAAATTAGTATGAGTGTTTGAACCCATAGGATTCAGTGTTTTGAGAGTATTGACTTATGAGGAATAGAGTCGAAGCGAATTCTGATTCATGACACTGAAATTGGGTAAAATTAAATTGATACATTTTTGATAGGAAATATGAAAATGATTTTCGACTAATTATTATAATAAAATCATGATTGTTTAAAGAGATTAAAATAACTTATGCTTGAGATTTTAATTATGATCTTAAAGGAGATTAAAAAAGTATGAGACCTTTTTGTGATATGTTGTTTTCTTTTATTCTTAAATTAATTTTTGATTGTGTTGTAATTTTAGTTTTTGATTTGATTGTTTTTATAGTTTCTTTTGATTTTTACAGTTAGTTCAATGTTTGTGGGTATCACTACTGAAAACCCTCACGAGACTCAAACTCGTCCACTAGGGCAACCTAGGGGTTTAAAGGCTTGTTGCATAGGCTAAATGCAACCGTTTCAATCCACGAAAGTGATTTAGGATAGTTTAATTTTAAGTTTTTATCGCTTCTCTTGCTAAGGGACTAGCAAGAAGCTGGTTGGGGGTTGTGATGAGTGCTCAAAAAGTACTAAAATAACCATGATTTTATGCACATTAATTGATTAAAAATATATATATTTATATGTTTTATCATATATTTATATAAATTTGTCTTTTTCGGAATCACGAGTATTTTTATTGTTTTTCAGGTATTTTGGCTTAAAAACGCAACTTAAAGACTCAAAGAGGAATACTTGAAGCAATACATCACAAATATATTAATAAATAAATGGGGAAAGGTCAACAAATATGGGAAAATTGGACAAAATGGGTCAAAAAGGTCAAAAAGGAGAAAATCGCGCCCAACTGCCCAGCCGCGCGCGCCCGCGCCCCAATCCGCGCGCGCATTAGTGCGCGGCTATTGTTCACGCGCGCCGAGCTGCGCGCAGCGACAGCCCCCCGCGCGCGCGCTGCGTGCCCAGCAGCCCCTTCCGTGCGCGCCGACGCCTTTTCGCCCCATTTTTCACGTGCAGCTGCCCCCATGACGTCATGCTGATGTCATTAATGACCTCATCATTTCCATTACGCGTTTTTACATTTTTTAAACATTTTTTTACTCATTTTTTCTCTCCATCCTCACCTATAAATACCCCCATTCCCGTCACTTCAAAACACACCTTCAAAACACACTTCTCTCTTCTTTCTTTCTCTCATTTCTTAGTTTTTGAGTTTTTCTTAGTTTTTTCTTAGTTTCTAAGCTTTTCTTAGTTTCTTTCTTAGTTTTTAGTTCAATTCTCTTAGTTTTAGAGTTCTTCTCTTTTTGAGAGGAACTTGTAATGTTTTTGTAATTTATTAGCTTTTTGATTCAATAAATGGAAGTGCAAATTCCGCTTGGAGGTTTTCCAGCTACGGGAATAGCGTCGAAGTTCTGTAAGGATTTTATTTTCTTTACAATTATTTTTATGCTTTATTCTTACATGTTATATTTAATTTGTCTGTGATTAAATTTAACTGTGCTGGCTGTTTAGTAAACATGATGTAATAATGACGTTGTTATGCTTGCGAAATATTAAATAGGTAAAAATCTCTAAAATGAATTGATTTTGTTTTTATTTAAGATTTTATATTAAGAATGTTAGAGAGAAATATATTATTTTTCATTACAAACTTAAATCTGAAAATTAGATTTTAAGGTTTAGTTATCCGGTCTAATTTAGAGTAGTGCTCTTTTATTTGTTGGTACAATCGCCCAGTAGTTAGAGTGAAGCTCTATTTCAAAAGTTTTTATAAGAATTATTATGTGAAAATGTATTGACAACATGTTTTCAATAGTGGTTTTAAAACTTGAAAGTTAGTACTCGGATAATTAAATTCTTATGTTTAATTTGGACACCTTGAATAAAGTTTAAACTGTCTAACCCCACCAAAGGTGACATTTAAATGGTTCATTTTCAATCTCTTAGAAAAAGGAATTAATTTAATTAACCAAATTAGTTATCAACCCCACCCATAGGTGTTAATCGATTTGTTTAGTTAACAAAGAATATCCAACCCCACCAAAGGTGGTATTTATATAAAAAAGAGAGAATCAATAAAATATCAATTTATATCTTTAATAACCTAGATAATATGAGCAAGCATAATTAATTTAGTTATTATATCCATAAATACTCTACTAATATAAATGATAAAATTTGCATAAATATTTATTGAATTTGTATTTATATTTATTTTTTTAGATAAATATTTATTGAATTTGTATCTATGTTTATTTTTATTATATTTAATTAATCTGTATATATGTTTAGTTTTATGTTATTAGATTAGGAACACAAAAACCAAACTATCGTGACAGGATGTTTAGGATTTAATTTCGTTTTTAAAAGTTTGAATAATAAATTAAAAACCACATACATTCCTTCCTTAGATCGACCTTGGGAGTATACTTATCATTTTCTTCGAAATGATTCGTGCACTTGCGAGAGTTTTATAAATATTAAAACCAAAGTATTGGCAAGAATCGGCGATACCGGTTTTCGCTCATCAAGTTTTTGGCGCCGTTGCCGGAAAAACTCCAAGCGGAATTTGCACTCCCATTTATTGAATCAAAAAGCTAAAAAAATTACATAAACATAACTAGTTCTTCCCAAAAAGGGAAGAACTCTAAAACTAAGAGAAATTAACTAAGAAAAGCTAAAAACTAAGAAAACATAAGAAAAACTAAGAAAAAACTAAAGAAACCTAAAAATCTAAGAAAAGAGAGAAAAAAAGAGAGAAAAGAATGTATTTGAAGGTGTTGAAGGTGTGTTTTGAAGTGAAGGGAAATGGGTATTTATAGGTGAGGATGGAGAGAAAAAGTAAAGAAAAAAATGTTAAAAAAATATAAAAACGCGGATTAGTGATTGCTGACGTCATTTGATGACGTCAGCATGACGGGGGCGGCTGCACGTGAACAGTACCCGCGCGTAGCTTGGCGCAGATGAACAGTACCGCATGTGTAGTTCTGCGCGGATGAATAGTACCCACGCGCGCAGTTCTACGCGGATGAACAGTACCGCGCGCGCAGCTTGGGGTGGAGCTGGGCGCTGGGGCGCGGCGGCTGGGCGGCGCAGTGGCATGATTTTGCCTTTTTGACATTTTTGTCTTTTTTGACCCATTTTGTCAAATTTTTCCATATTTGTTGATCTTTCCCCATTTATTTATTAATATATTTTTCATGTATTGCTTCCAGTATTCCTCTTTGAGTCTTTAAGTTGCGTTTTTAAGCTAAAATACCTGAAAAACAATAAAAATACCCGTGATTCCGAAAAAGACAAATTTATATAAATATGTGATAAAACATATAAATATATATATTTTTAATCAATTAATGTGCATAAAATCATGGTTATTTTAGTGCTTTTTGAGCACTCATCAATGGTAAGTGTAGTTTGAACTGTATCATAGTTATCTGATATGCATACACTTAAGAGGAGTATTGCATATATTTAGGAGGAGTTTGCATACTTATATTGGATGTAGGTTGTGTTTGTTTGTACTACATTTAATCATGCTTAGCCTATCAATGTGTACCTATATAGAGGTAACATGATAATATATGATAGATTACATATTGTTTATGCATGATCATTTATGTGGTTTGTGTTTGTTTCATGTGTGTAGGCTACAAGTGTATATTGAAATCTTTGAGCTTTATGTGTTATGTGTGCAGTGGTGTTGAAACCCTTGTGTTTTAGAGTGACAAAATGAATGAGTTAATACATGAAGATGGATATAGCACATAAGATGGATGCACTTGATTTAGTGTATCTTTCTGTATTGGGTGTATGTCGATGTTTTGATTATGAGACAAACATCTTTAGGTATCTTTATGATCATTTCATGACAGATGTGAGTATATATTTAGTTATGTAGTGTTTTGACACGGAAAGCCAAAAGGGGAGAATGTAAGTCTTGATGTACTTTGTATATGTGTGTTGGCTTCTTATGTACAAAACATGGTGCCTATTTATTTTTATTCAATGTTCTGTCTTGCTCTATGTAAGATTGGTTACTGTGGATCAGTAATGTACTTATACACATAGTTAGAAACATTGTATTGAAAGCATGTTTTTCACATGCCATGAGGTTGGTTGTTTCATTATGTATGATAGGTTATGAGTAATGGATCTTGATTTGTTTTGAGTGCAAGTATTTGTGGAATTAACTCGATACTTTTGGAAACAAAAAATGTCTTTTCCTAACACCGTGCCACCACTCTCACCATGACTTTTGGTAAGGTGGCCGCTCGAGTGCTATAAATACCCCATCATTAACTCAAAAATTCTAGTGAAGCTCTACCAAATTTTTTGATCATTTCAAATTTCGTTTTCACTATTATGATACGAAATTAGTGATACATTTGAGAGAGTGTAAAATAACGAGGTAGACTATTTTTACTAAATTATGAAAATCTTATTATGAGAGTGAGCTAAGTTAAATTTTTTGAGTTATGTATCTATTGCTTTGTGCAATAAGAGATTGGTTGTTTTAATTTTGAGGATGATCCTCAAAATTATGAGTAGTTACACTTCTTGTTTTTAATCTATTATTATTGATCACACCACATTATATGGTTTTGGCTATGGAGAAGAGCCGGGTTCGAAGTCAAACTAGGTCATTGTGGAAACAATAATAGGTAGTTCGGACGGAGGTTCTAACTGATAGAGGTAATAGTAGTTTTATTTCTTACAAAGTTGTAACTGTTTTATTGTTTATTAGATTATTTGTTGTTGAGTGGTTGCCTTAAGTAGTCTGGGGATGTTACCATATATATACGATTTCTATGTGAGGTTGCCTCATTACATCGCATGCTATCCATGATCCATTGTTATGCTAGTACAATCTGAGTTTAAGGTGTGTATGTTACAATATACTATAGGTTAAAATCTTATTAGAAAGTGTTTATTGTTTTCCTGCTTTATGTTGATCATATAATATATGTTGTGAAAATTTGTCTATTTATCTAATATTATATTATGTGTGCTTCTACTGCATTATCTGCTTAAGTGTTTACTTTTCTATTTGTCCGAGTTTTGGGTTAAGTCATTAAGAAGTCTATATCTCCTTACCCTGGTAGTGTATTGGATCTTGGACTCTTACAATAGTAGACTCTATTAGAAGAGAAATTCCAACACTATTGATCTCTTACATTAGTCCTCACTACTGGTGTAGTTAGAATACAATTAGCTATATCAAAATAGATCAATAACCCAATTTACACCAGGAGTAAGTGGAAAATATGGCTGATATCCTTGGATGCCAGGGATCCTTTCAAATATTTATGGCATGACTAGAATGAACCTCATATCAAAGACCCTATCATAACACCTCTCATGCCTCCAAAAATCCATGTCAAGCTCATAAAGGGGATGAGCCCACACTAGTCGAAAGGAATGTCCCAAAGTGATAATATCGACTTTTGTATATCCTGGCTAAGAAAGAGTCATGATACAAGAGAATCCTCCAACATTGTTTAGCTACCATGGCTAGGTTGAAAGCATATATATATTTGAACCTTAGATCTTTAGAATCTAAAACTTCATGTAATTTCTTCCAAGATAAGTAATGAATCTTCCTAGAGCCAAGTGATGACCCCTTACCAGAACTTCTGTATAGAATTCTCAATATCAACACACAGACCTATAGGCAAAACAAAGTATTGTATGATATAGTTCGACATAACACACACCATAGACTTTAGAAATACCTCTTTACTATACAGAGAATCGAGAAGCCCAATTATGAATCTTCTGATGTACTCTATCCAAAATATAACTAATATGAGTCCTTTTTGTTATTCCATACAAATAGGAAGCCTTAAATATTTCTCAAACATAGAGTGAACCCTAATGCCTAGATAAATGTGAATTAAATTTTTATTATCTACTATGGTATTGTAGTTTAAAAAAATACTTTATTCTTTAAAGTTAACCATCTAATAAGATATAATTTCATATTCATGGAGGACACTTTTTAATTATTCTACCATGGCTATAGAGTTATTGCAAAAAATATGGAATCATCTACAAATAAAATATGAGAAATAGTTGTGCTTCACTTACACACTTTTAACTTACTAAGTAATTTAATTGTCCCCTTCCTCTGTTAAAGACATGAAAATCCCTTTGCATTTATAAGAAAAAGAAACAGTAATAACTGATCGTCTTGTCATAGTCCTCAATTGGGCTTGAAGAAACCAGTTGGCTAACTATTGATCATACACGAATATGACGCAGTAGAAACACAAGTAATCACTCATATGATCCAACAATCATTAAACCAAAGTTTCTATATCATAGCTTCCAAGAAAGCCCACTCAACCCTAACATAAACTTTACTCATATCTAGTTTCAGGCCCATAAATTGTTAATCAACCCTTTTAATATTTTTCAAGGAATTTAGTAACTTATGGACTATCACGATGTTATCAATTATAAGTCTCTATGTAACAAAAACACTTTATATAGTATTAATCACATCATACATAATTGCACTCAATCATTTAGTTAATATTTTGACAATTATTTTGTATAGAACATTATAAAGATTAATTAGTCTAAGTTGATATATGAATCTTGGGTTAACAACTTTGGATAGCAAAATAATATGATTATAAGTTACAACAATTACCAACATACCATATCGATTTTTTTTACACCATGTACTATATAATTAGAAACAATAAACCAGTATTTTTGGAAAAATAACGAAGACATATCGTCAAGTTCTGGCACTTTGAATGGAAGGATTAAGAACATTGTTAAGCAAATCTCCTAGTAAGTAACAGATTTGGTGAGGTGAACATATTGTGCATCTATTACAAAATTAGGAACACATCGTACAAAGATTTGTACGTCATAGTTAATTATAACTACGTTAGATCAATTTGATGAAAATTAAAATTTTGGACAAAAGTTTTCAAAGGATTAATTGCGTGAATTGAAATACTAGGAACCAAATTATAATATCTTAAATAGGTCATGGATCAAATAGATAAATAATTCAAATCAAAATATAAAAAAATATTATTAAACAATTGTGTTGGAGCTAACTCACGCTTTTTACATAAATTCAAAAAACTTTATTTTAGAGATAAAAAAAAGAAAGTTTTTTAAATTTAAATTCTCTTAAGTTTTTTTTATTGTAACAAAATAAAAAATATATCAAAATTTTGTAAAGATGATATTATAATAAAATGACATATGTGATTATATAATTGGAGTGTACAAAGGATTGTACGAGGAAATATTCTTAACATTTTTCTACAATTAATTGATAAGATTTTCATAACTTAATTTAATAAATAAATCAAATATTAGAATAACACATATGAACTTACTACCTAATCAGACTTAATAAGCATTTTTAAAAGCATATTTTATTTAAAAATAACATATGTTCATTGACTATTTTTTTAATTGATATGTTATAAGATACGATCTTATAAGTGAATTAACTTGTTTATTAAATAGGAAAGCACAAACCATACGAATTGTTATTCCTAAGAATCAAAATAATTATACAATAGTAATGAATAGAAGTCAATACATAATAAAACTATTAAAATAATTACTCACAAGAAGTGTATTTATTTTAGGGACATTTGGTATTTATTGTTGTAAAAAAAACTATAAAACTCAAAAAAAAAATGAATGGAAAATGATACACACACACACATATATACAAACAAAAATATCAAGAGTGAAGTGTTGATCTCTTTAAAAATTTCAAATACTTCTAAAGCTACAAAGTAAAACCAAGTACTAGCAATCTGGCTAAGAGCAAAAAAAAAAAAAAGTACCAAACAAAGTATGTATCCTAACTCCTAAGTTTTATGCTAGTTGTCCCTATTGGTGCCCTTTGACAAAATGACAATGTGTACCACCTTTACTACTCTCTATGTCTTAGTGGCTACCTAGGGTTGGGCCTTATTCCCAACATCAATAGAAGTCTAAATTTTTGCTTTAGATGACATCTCACCCTTATTAATGTCTAAACTATCATCTTACTCATCATACTTAATTACAACAATGGTATAACTTGGCAATTTACATGGAGGAAGAACTAAATCTGGATAGACTTTCATGAACCTTTTCTTCGTGGACTTAAACCATGAGCCAAAGCAACTTCAGTTTCATCCTTGAAGTCTTCTAAATCAAGATAGTAATCTGATGCCTCCTTAGCTCCAACTTCAAGATGTTGAGTTAGTGCATGTATCTTGGCTGCTAGATTCTCCACTTAAGCATCCTTTTTGGCCAATTCTCATTGGAATTAACCATAAGCAGTCTCAAGAGCTTTCTCTACTACTGTATGATCCTTTTCTAAAGCAAGAGCTTTTTTTTGTATCTTCTTGGCATCCCATTGGCTTTCCTATTAGACCCACTCAAATGAAGCTAATGCCTCATCTATCTAAAAAATGATGTCATAAGTGATCATTAGTAAGGGATTAGAAGATTCCTAGGTTATGATTTAATGAAAATTGAGTCATAAATGCATTTTTCTGCTTAATATTTGCTCACTATATTCAATAAGTAGTATTTTTAAGGTAAAAATATTAAAATATAATTTTTTTATAGAAAATTGGTGAAAATATAATTTGAAGAATTTTTTTGGATTTTTATGAATTGTTTAATGTAGAACCATTTAGAAGATTCCATGTAAACATCATCCACGCAAGGTAAAACAAAGAGAAACAATCGCATAACGATGTGTGTATCGCGTGATGTAGCCCATGCCATGTGTCATCACAGAATTCATTCCAAGTTTCACCGAATGATCAATGGGTATGCCACGTGTCTTCACCAGATTTGTCCATTCTTTCCACTATGATGCCACGTAATCCATAACTGCGAATGACATCACACCACTTAGCATTGACTTAGTTGTCTTGAATGTGACTAGTCCATCCATGCCACGCGTCGTGCGTTGATTCATCTAGTAAATCTCTCATGCCATGTGTCACATTTCTATTGGGTAGCATTGATAATTTTTCCTTTTTTCATCTTAGCCCTTGATCTGAAGCTGATCTGACAGTCCATATTTTACCTAAGCCTAATTTAACCTCCTAATTGCCCCATAAACCCTAATAAGCCAAAAAATTATATATTTTTATCAATCTTTGGAGCCAATAAGAGAGAGAAATACAGAAAAATTCAAAATGAGATAATATTGTTGGAGATTGATAAGAGATTGATGCTACAATTCAAAAGATATATTGTATTTCTTCTTCTTTTCCATTTTTATGTATTTTTTTATGAAAAATATGAGCTTAATGAACAAAATTATATTTACCTAATTTATTAATCTATAGGTCTAATAAACTCAATTTTTTATTGTTTTCAATTTAATTATATTATTTAATATAATTTTTATGCTATTAATTATTTGGCTAACAATTGATTTATAGAGGCAATTAAATATATCTGAGAAAATTATTTAATTGTTTGTCATCATTAAATAACATGCATAGTTTTTAGGCAGAGATATATGCTTCTTATGTATGTGATCCATAATTGATAAATTTAATGAGTAGTATATAGTTTAATTAACATAAGAGTATGATTAGATTAATTACTATATGATGTGTACTTTATTTAAGAGATGAATACACGCAACGTTAGATTTAATTGATCATGTAATTGACTCATAATTATATTGGAGGGATTTTAGTGATTTACATATTTAAAAAATTGGGGTATTAAGTATTCTTAGATATTTTCTTATTTATATTCTCAGCTGTCAAATCTGAGTTAATTAATTATTACTATTTATTTTTAGTTATTTTAATTTTGCTTTCTTAAAACATAAAAATACAAAAAAAAAATTTATTTAAAAAAAATTAGTTTCAAATAACATAATTTTCGTGGAAAATATTTTTTCTTATCATTATATTACTTGTTGTAATACATATATTTGCGTATTCATTGCACACAATTTATATCGATCAAGTTTTTTGCTGCCGTTGCTAGGGATTATAAAAATTAAAAATTGATTTTTTATTTATTTTACTTTATTAAGTTATTTATTTATTTGTCATTTATTTATTTTTCATAATTTATTTTTAATTTTGACATATATTTAGTGTTAATAGAAATAAAGTTGGTTATATTTACACGAGCAGAGTGTGTAAGGGATAACTTTTTACTTTAGATCTCGAAATCGAGTGTACTTCGAGGTTAATAAAGAAGAAATAGGTTATCATCCAAGTGAAAAAATGACTAATCTATTAGAAGTAAACAATAATGAGCTAAATTTGAACAACCAGATTCCTTTAATAGATGATAGAGATAAAACTATGAATGAATATGCATTACTTATGTTGAAAGGGTTGAATCCAATTATTACACTGCTAAACATTCAAGCTAATGAGTTTGAACTAAAACGAGTGATGTTTCAAATATTACAAACAGTTGAACATTTCTACGAATTACCAACAGAGAATTTTCATTTACATCTCATATTGTTTATTAAAGTTGGAGATTCATTCAAATTTAGTGGTGTGACCAAATATGCATCTAGGCTTAGATTATTCCCTTACTCTTTGTGAGATCATGCTTGTACTTGGCTAAACTCTTTGCCACTTGATTCCATTACAACTTGGAATGATTTGGTCAATAGATTCTTGATGAAATCTTTCCTACCAACAAAGAATGCCTAGATTAGAAATGACATCACCTTCTATCAATAATATGAAGGGGAATCTTTCTATGAAGCATAAAAAAAGATTTAAAAAATTGCTAAGAAAGTGTTCTCACTTGGGTATCCCTTGTTGGGTCCAAATGAAGTCTTTTTAAAATGGTCTCAATGCTTAAACAAGAGCATTTGTTGATACATCTGCTAATGGAGTCTTACTAGCCAAATCTTACAATCAAGCTTATAATTTACTTGAAAAAATGGCGAGCAATAATTATCAATGACCAATAGATAGAATGACATCCATAGAACAGTAGTTGGAGTGCATGAGGTAAATGATATCATGGAACTTACAACTTAAGTATCATCTTTGGTGAATCATTTGGAGACTCAAAACTAGCTAGCAAGTGTAAACCATGTCTTATATTCAGAGATGTCTTGTGTGTTTTGTGGAGGAGCTCATTTGTTTGATAATTTTCCAAATAATCAGGAATTGACATTTTATATAGGTAATATGAATTGAAACAATAATCCATACTCAAACACATATAATCTAGGATAGAGACAAGATCCAAATTTCTCTTGGAGTAATAACAACAATCAAGGTGGTAATCAATTCAACCATCAATCATTTCCACTACCTAGTTTTCAACAATCATACGTCTTAGAGAAGAAGCCACTTATTGATGACAATACAAGTGCTTTAGTGAAGATGATGAAAGACTTTATACATTCAGTAAATACAAAAGTGTCTACTCAAGAGGCTTCAATTCAAAATTTAGAAACTCAAATGGGGTAATTCGCTAATTCTATAAGTTAGAAGCCTCAAGGTAACCTTCCAAGTGACACAATTATAAACCCAAGAAGAGAAGGTAAGAGCATTGCAATTTCATAGCCTTGAGGAATGGTAAAACTCTAGAGGAGGAATATGAGACACAAAAGGATGATAAGGAACTAAAAATTAACAAAGATGAGGAGGAATTAGTAGATAAAGAGTGCTAAGAATTAGTAGATAAAAAGAGTAATGGAAAATAAATAATTCATCCAAAAAGAGCAACCTCTACAAACCCACTATTTCTTTCCCTCAAAGACTACAAAGCCAAAAGTTAGACATGCAGTTTTGAAAATTCCTAGAAGTCTTCAAGAAGCTACACATAAATATACCATTTGTAGATGCACTTAAACAAAAACTATCTTATGCTAACTTCATGAAAGATATAATGTCAAAGAAAATGAGGCTTGGAGATTATGAAACAATAACCTTGACTCCTTGATAGAAAACTACCACAAAACTAAAAGATATAGGTAGTTTTGACATACCCTTGGACTATTGGAAACATCCATTTTGGCAAGGCACCATGTGTTTTGGGTTCCAACATTAATTTCATACCATTATCAATTTTCAAGAAATTATAGGTTGTTAATGCCAAACTTACTTTAGTAATGTTGGAAATAGTAAAAGATCAATTAAATGCCCTAAGGTGTGGTAGAAGATGTGCTAGTAAAAGTAGACAATTTAATCTTTCCGATAGATTTCATTGTACTAGATATGGAAGAAGACCATAAAATTCCTATCATACTTGATTGTTCATTCTTCATAACCAAAAAACACTCATTGATGTACAAAAATGTGAGCTTACAATGGGAGTGCAAGATGAACAGTTAGCATTTAAAGTTTTTAAAGCATTTGAAATCCATGATATTGATACTACTAATGAATGCTTTAGGATAGATGATAACTTAGAAGAATTTGTTCAGTTTCCAACATTTAAGACTATTAAATATCATCTTGTAAATAATGAAGTAAACTCACCAAGAAATAACTTAATCTATTTTAATTGAAAAAGTATAGAATTTATGATTGATATTATTGATTATGTGAACTATTTGGAGGTTGCACCTCCCACGTGTATACCTAATATGATTTTGGATAATTTTGAGATAGGATTTAAGCTCAAACCATCTATTGAAGGGCTACCAAGTTTAGACCTTACACCTTTACCCTTTCATCCCCAATCAAGTGTGCAATTGGAAGAGTCCAATAAAGAGGTAAAAAAAGATGTTGAAAATAAATAAATTGGATGAGTAACAGTGGAGTACTTATAAGAATGCCAAAAATTACAAAAAGAAAACAAAGATATAACATGATAAGGGAATTGAACACCGTGTTTTTAAACCAAAACATAAAGTATTATTGAACAAATCAAGACTAAAACTATTTATGGGCAAACTCAATAGTAAATGGACATAAAGAGATGTGCCTTAGGACTTGATATGGTTGTCTAGCCAAAGATGTTAAACATGACACTGGTTGGGAGGAAATCCAACATTATTTTACTTATATTTTACATCAATGACATATATGGTGTACCAAGACTAAAGGAATTTTCTTTCCTTTTACCTTTTTCATATTTATACGTGCATATTAGAAACAATGTGCAATTTAAGTTTGTGGGAGGTAACTTAATTATCTACTTTAGTATTTAGTACATATTCTCAATTTTTAGGAATTTTTTATTTTTAGGATGTTTTTAATCGTAATTTGGGTAGAAATTGATAAATATATGGAAACTAAATATATGCATGCTTGATATGAAATATATGAACTCAATGATAAAAACTGGTTGTAATGACTAGGGTAAGGAATGCAACATGCTTATTAAGATACTTACATTAACCATGTAATATACTTGCCAGTTTTGATTGGATTGATTCAAATTTTTATGCACATGTTTATGATTGATTTTTGTGTTTTTTATTGAGAGAAAATTTGTGGTGAGTTATACGAGTTGATGAGATCTATCAGGTTTTAGAATATATTTGATCATCCCTTGAGGCAAAATTCTAAATAATATTTATCATAAGAAATTATTTAGGCCTTATTTAGATCGATTTAGCCTTCCTAGCTAGCCATTGCCAATATCTTTAGTACTAATTAAAAACCTAGCCAATAAGTATAAACTTTACCCTTGTACCTTTACCTTATATGGAAAAGAAGAAAAAAACTCACAACACAATTATCCCTCTAAATAAAATTGAAAATAAGTTTGAGAGTGTTGTTAAGTAACAAAGAAAAAAGGATATGGAATAAGAGAACATGAATAAAATGATAAGATAGGGTGCACTGAAATATAAAGTAAAAACTCAATTGTAGTTAAAAAATGCATGATAAATAAAAAGAAAGCTAAGGTTTGGAAGGAGCATTAATGTCTCCATTCATCGACCCACACCTAAGCCTTATGTTACAAGTATGTAAAGTCCATATTAATCTTTAGCTACGTGCATATTTATATTATTGGAGAGAGATGTAAAAAATAAACTTATGGGACTTATTCTAAGATTAAATTGACTAGCATATCCATATAGGTTGATTTCATAAGTGCATTGGATGATATCATGTGCAACACACACACACGAATCAATTCGTCAAAAAATTTGCATATCCTTGTATTAATGGAAAGTTGATTGATGAATATGTGAATCTCTTTGTCATAAAATTGTATAACTTTTGAGAGAGATAATTTTTTTTCTAAATATACATGTATTAATAGGTATATATTTATGAATATACTGGCCAATTTAGTTTATTTAATTAAACTTGACTTTACTTGAGGATAAACAAAGAGTTAAGTTTGCAAGTATGATGACTCTATAAAAGAAGATCACTAGTGCACTATTATGTTTAAAATTTTAGTCATTTTATTCAATAAGTAGTATTTTTTAGGTTAAAAATATTAAAATATAAACTTTCTAGTGAAAATGGATGAAAATAAAATTTTAATTTTTTTTTAGATTTTTTATGAATTTTTTAATGTACTTTTTGCCACGCGTCACCACAATGTTCATTTCAAGTTTCATCACACGGTCAATGAACGTGCCACACGTTATCACTTGATGCCTCCATTCTTCCCACTATGGCGTCACTCAATCTACAACCACGAATCACATCGTGCCACGTGTACTAACTCAGCTGCCTTGACCGTGACCAGTCCATCCACGCCATGCATCGCTTGTTGTTTCGTCCAATAAATCCCTCATGCCATGTGTTACGTTTCTATTAGGCAGCAATGTTAATTTTTCCTTTTTTCATCTTTACCTTTGATCTAAAACTAATTTGATAGTCCAGATTTTACCAAAGCCTAATTTAACCCCATAATTGCACCATAATCCATAATGAGGCAAAAATTACATATATTTTTTATCAATGTTGGGAGCTAAAAAGAGAGAAAAATATAGAAAAAATAAAAAAAGACACAATTTTGGTGGACATTCAAGAAGAGATTGGTGCTATAGTTCAAGAAATTGATTGTATTTCTTCTTCTTATCATTTCTTTATCAATTTTCATGTAATTCTTTATGAAAAATGTGAGCTTTATGAAGAAAATTATGTTTTATTAATCTAGGGGTTTTAGGAACCCAAATTTCTACATGTGATGACCTAATATTTTAATTAAATTGTGTTTTTAATTTAATTATATTATTTAATCTAATTTTTATATTACTAATTATTTGGTCAACAATTGATCTATAGAGGAAATTAAATATATTTGAAAGAATTATTTAATTATTTGTCTTTATTAAATAACATGTGTAGTTTTTAGGCAGATATATATGATTCTTATATATGTGATCCATAATTGATGAACTTAATGAGTATAAACAATTTAATTGACATAAGAGTGTGATTAGGTTAATTACTATATGATATGTAGTTTTCTTAAGAGAGGAATACATGCTAGGTTAGATTCAATTAATCACGTAATTGATTGATAATTATATTGGGAGACTTTAGTAATTCACATGTTTAAAAAATTGTAGGATGAAGTATTTTAAGATATTTTCCCATATATTTCTCTAGTTGACAAATCTAAGTTACTTAATTATTAATATTTATTTTTAGTTCTTTTAATTTTTCTTTCTTAAAACATTAAAATACAAAAAAATTATTTTTATTTTTTTGTTTTAAAAATTAGTTTCTAATAATATAATTTTCGTGTGAACGATCTTTTCTTATTATTATATTATACTTGTATATTCACTGCACATAATTTTTTTGATTATTAGGCCTTAGAAATTAATCCCTAAACAGTAGATTGTATCCTTCTAAACTTCACAAACAACCTTATAACTTTAAGTTTGGTTGCCACAATCACCGTTGCTCTTGGGAACTCAAGAAAAATGACTGAAGAAAGTGCGTGAAAGAGACTTGTATGTGAAGCCTCATCTTCTATAGAAAAATCCTCAATTAGAGGAGAAATTGGAGCTTTGTCTAGCACCTTAGGCTCTACGGCCACCTCAACCTAGCTAATGGTAGCTTGGCATGCTCTTTTCTTCCCAAGCATGCATCCAACTCTCATTTGACCCTTGTTCTTCAAAAACCGAATCATGAATTGAAAGGTGTTGGTAGATGGACATTTATATGAAGAAACATGCTATGAGTTCATCTCTGTAAAACAAAAAGAAAAACAAGAAAGTCATATGGAGTATTCAACCAAATAAAAAGAATGAGACACAAAAAATACGTGTCTTTGGGAGTAGAACCATCAAAAGTATCAAGAATGGTTGAAGTGAGCTATAGACCCTAGTATGCAATTTTCTCAGGAATGAGTAGTCTCTCATAGCCTTACTCTCTACAAAGTAGAGTAAACAACTGATCAATGAATTCCTACATCTCGTCAGCAACTTTGTATCTTCCAACGTATTGCATCAAAGAGAGGAAAAGTTAGCAAAACAAAACAAAATAGTAAAATGACCTCAGTTGCATTCACATGGATAACTCGCCACTAAGTATATTGTCTGTGGATGTAGCAATAAGTTTAGAACAAGCAATTTTGTAAGCATCAATTACAACAAACTAGGAAAGATGCCAACCCTTATTCAACTTTGGAAATTTTTAATAAATTTATGGTTGTCATATAACCTCAGGCTGAACCATCTGCCACTTATGAAATGAAGATAATACCGAGAAGATAACTCATCTAAGGTAAACTCCTTACCATGTTCCTTCTATAGGATGTAGTAGGGTAGAATAATTCTCCAAAAAATTAAGGAGAACTGTCTTAGGGATGCTTCATTCTATAAAGAAAGTTTCGTACAATTAGTGGGAATGAGAACCAAAGAATAATATAAAGTTAATCAACAAAAATGATGATCCCTCTTGGTGGGGGATGACTAGCGATCACACCATGTCCAGGAAGAATGATTCCAATGTTATTAAGAATCTTAAATATCTCTCTCACCTTATCCATTATGGATTTAGTTGTGTCTGTAACCATTGAATCAACTTCATATTTAGCTCTATACATAGGTTCAAAATTTAATAAGTCTTCAGGAATATCTTAACTAAAAAAGATCAAGAAATGTCAATAGGATTGATGGGGTCACACCAAAAAGTGGAGTTAGAATGTAGTTTTGAGTTGCCATAACAACCAAAAAAGGAAGGATCAACCAACTCCAATCCATCCACCCAGTTGGATGGCTAGCTGGCTTGACCTCACTATTATCAACTGCGGCGGTTTATGGTTGACCAGTCTCATCCCTTTTCGATCAGTCGTGTGGTTGCTACTTCTGATCGACCCACTGTATTGGCTCTCGAACAACCCTATGTCATGGCTCCTAGTAATTATGTTGTTTCTCCCCCTCTTGAAATACCCACATGCCATCTTGTCTTATCTTCTTTGTATGAGTCATTTTCCCTGGGTGTCCATTCCCAGTTTCATATTTTCTTGCATCTCGACCTTTCTTCTTGGATCCCATGTTGTAATGGTATTTATAGGTCTATTTACCAAAAAATATATTCTAAGAAGTAGGTTTGTCAAAGCTGAAGCATTAGGTTCTATATGAATTTATCTCGTTATATCACTGTGTTATGCATGATCTACATATGTGTTAGTACAACTTGAGTTTTTATATTGTATGTCCCAACATATGAGATTTAGACTTTGATTAGAAAGCTTGTTTGCTTTCTATTATTGGATGCTTTATTTTCCTCTTTTGTAGCATGCCTATTGTTTCATGATTAATGTATCTGTTGTATTAAATTAATATATCTTTTTTTTATTGATTTAATATGATTCTTGTTTAATTTTATATTATATTTATTTCTAATGCGTGTGAGTTTAGTTTTAGTTTATAAGAAGTTAGTATCTCCTTACACTAATTGTTTACCAAGTGTCAGACTCATTCAAAAGAAAAGATCACAATGAGATAAACCGTTTATCATTACGATAAATGTCAAGTAAAATGATGTGGATACATATGCATAATTTTTGGTGAATAAAGATAATACTTAAATATTAAAGCTAACTTTCAATAGTTGTTGTTACTTTCATAAAATTAATGATAAAATCTTATTTTGATTGTTGACATAGAAATTGACTAAAATTGTATCATTTATTGATTTGTGAAATATTTATAGAATAATAATTTTATTGAAATTATGAAAGTTTTTATTAAGTTATATAGAATTAGATATAAAAATATAAATGATTAAAAAAACTTTACAAAATAAATCTTTAGTGTTTATTTTATGAAAATTTAAGTATATATAGTATTAGCCGAAAAGTTATATGATTTATACAGCCTACTCGTACAATTGCTATTCACCCTAAAATATATAATAAAAAATAAATAAACTTGATTTAGCAGGAGTTCACGAAAATGTTTCAAACAGTGGATTATTTGTATAAAAAAAGAGAGTAGTTTTTACTATTTAATACAATGGAAATATCTATGTTTAATAATCTTTTGTAAAATATATGGTTACACGACGTGAATTATTATTGCTACGGTAATGTTCATCGGTGACAATTGTTTTACAATATGTTTAATTAATAATGAAAGGTTAAGCATCTCAAATTTAATATAATTATTAAATAATACGATATAATATTATTAATAAAAATAATCAAATTCATATAAATATATTTAATAAAAAACTACTATAATTGAAATGCATCTTTCATATATAATATTATTCAATTAATAATAAAAATAAAATAGATATTTCATACAACTAATTATGCTCACATTTATACATATTAATTTATTACTTAATTAATAGAAAATAAAACTTAAGATAATAATTCAGAAAAATATAATATATAAAATTATTAATATTTTATCTATAATAATATAATAGTTAATTGATAAAAAATAAGTATTAATTAAAGAAATTAATAATTGTTTATTCTTAACATAAATAACCTTGTATAAAAAATAAATAATTTTAATCAAGATAATTATCAATATTTTAATTATTAATAATTTATTATTTAATTAATAAAAAATAAGACAAGATAATTAATACAAAAAATAGAATTATTTATGTTACTTAAGATAAATAAAATTATCTAAAAAAAATAAGTAATTATAATATAGAAAATTATCAATATTTTAACTAAAAATAATTTATTACTTAATTGATAAAAAATAAACCTTAAGATAATTAATTGAAAAATAAGAATTATTTATGTTACCTAAGATAAATAACATTATATAAAAAAAGATAAGTAGTTATAATATAGAAAATTATCAATATTTTAACTAATAGTAATTTATTATTTAATTGATAAAAAACATAAAACTTAATATAATTAAGATTTTATTTTTATTATAAATTTTTGAGATATTATACTTAATTTTTCTAAATTAATTGTGAGTATTCAAATAAACAAATGTGTTCATTTTTTTGAATAATTTTATTATTTTATTATAAAAAGTGATAATGATAAATTATAAATTTTATAATTATTATTGTTTATTAATATTTTAATAATAATTAAGAAAAGATGAGAAAAAAATTAAAAATATAATCATTTATACTTATATTTTCTAAAAAGAAAAAACTGGTATAATAAAAAAACAAAAATAGAAAATGATTCGACTGTTTTTCCAAATATGCTTGTGCAACCCTTAAACAAAATATAGTCTAATTTTTCAGTTCCGTATCTGGTTTAGGCCACAGAGGAGAGAAGGAACTAAAAAGTACAAACAAGCCATGGTCTTTGCGAATCAACCATGAAGAATAACACCAACCACAGCTACAGAGATGAAGATCAGCCAAAGAAAGAGAGTGCTATTTCAAGTCTGGATTCCAGATTTAATCAAACTCTCCGAAATGTTCAAGGGTATGAATTTCACTTGCCAACCAATTCTTATCTCTCGCTTCTCAGTTATACCTACTCGTGATATTTATCACTCATTTTCTCGTGAAGTCCATTCGATTTGAACGCAAATTTAGCAAAATCTTGCAGCATACTCAATTAACTATTATTGCATTCTGGAGCGCTATATATAATTGTTTTTAGAGCAGAAAGTAGAGCTTTTGATTTCTTAATTTCATGGTATTGATTTAGAATTTTTTTATTTTAGATTATGGATTTGGTTTAGAATACGATATGGGTTTTGGTGATTTGGACTTAGTCGACAAAGGTCAGTGGTAAAGTAGGTTCGATTTAAAGATCTTTGCATTTAAGATCGAGATTTCAATTTTGCACTGTTCTGTTTGTTGGCTGCGAAAACGTGTGGGAAAGGAGTAGGATTTAATTAACTTGAATTAAAATTAAATCAAAGGCTTGCCTCCGTCCCTCATAATTAGCTTATTAGTTAGAATATATGTATATTAGGTTTACCTTCCGTTGGAGGTTTGATAGCTGAATGATAATGTCAATGTTTACATGATCTTTTTCTGAAGAAATAAGAAAACTTTAGCTTGGTATTTACGCCAAAATGGCTTGAGTGCTGGATTAATTTATGCTAATTATTAATGGTCTTTCACTACCAATAAGGCTGAAAAGAAAGATGTTTTCTACATTAGTTATCTGTTTACAAAAAAATTGATTGCTCCATAGGTTGCTCAAAGGTCGAACAATCCCCGGTAAAGTGCTATTGACTAGGAGACCTGTCCCGCTCGATTCAAGCTTGCAGGAAAATTCTCCACGTTATGAAAGGAGCTTATCATACAATGATGCCGAGACAAGTGATCAGACAGCTAAGGAAGCAGAGGTATTTATTCACATTATTAAAGAGTTGAGGTGGTTGTGTATAGTTGTAATAGTTTACTAAGATAAATAACTGAAATTTTGATATAGGAAGAAGTGCAGGGTATGAGCAAAGCAAGCAAGTTAAAATCGTCATCAATCTCAAATATTGATAATGCTTCCAAAGAAGCTCAAAAAGCCACCATAGGTGCTAGAGCTACTGATTCTGCAAGGGTCATGAAGTTCACAAAGCTGTTGTCACAAACAACAGTTATACTTGGTATAAAACATTATTATTATTTAATTTGACTTGTTTTCTCATCTTCACTTCATAGATGAAAGTTTGCCTATATTATTCTAAAATAAATGGAGCGGTTCATGACGTAAAAATTTTAGACAATTTATGAAAAGGCTTTAAGGAAAATTCTACTGTAGAAGATTCTGCTAGAAACTGAGCATATGTGAGCTTTCCTCTTTTGTATCTTTTCTAAATTTTGATGGGAGTGAGTCTTTGTGCAAATCTGCTTTGTTATTGCTCTTTGGACTTCATATGCTTTTCTATGTGCACCTAATCTTATCTTATATGTATGAAAATATGTTATTCTGCACTTAAAATTGAAAATTATGTTAGTTGGGTTTGGATTCACTGTGTATGTTTATATTTTATTTCCGACCAGATGTTGTAGTTTTTGCTTTGAATAAGTATGCTTTATGGAGCAATGCCATTTACTTATTTGTTAACTTCTTTTTGGATATTTCGGTGTACAGAGAAGTTACGTGAGTTAGCTTGGAGTGGTGTACCACCATATATGCGCCCGAATGTATGGAGACTTCTCTTGGTAAGCTTGACATCCACCATGGTAGTGACCAGAAAGTTGGACTTTTGTCAGTTGTCGCTAATCAAACATTGCTCTACTGTTTATTATGCATCAGTTAGATTGGATGAAAAACCATAATATATAATCCATCGTCCATAAGGTTATCGAGGTCCAATCTGGTAATATATTTATTGTGATGTTTCTGTTTAGTTAGAAATGGATGCCTTTAATTTGAAAATATAGTGGTGCTATTTTTGTTTTCTACTAGTCTTATAGAAGCATTTCAAGACTGTTTTAGAGAGATGATCACGTGATTTCATGGGTAACATGTGGATACCACAACTGAATGATAGCATCGACATAGGACTTCTAGAAATTTTATAAAATGGCTTGTATTTTTTTTTTCTGGTTGTATGATTTGTAGTCATTTTATAATTTCCTTGTTAGATTTTAGGTAATGATTCTGTGTACATACTGATGTAGAAGCAATCATGGTCATGGGGTATTTGGCCTTTCAATATCCCCAGTTGTATTTATTAAGCTCGTGTTATTATGTGCTTGAAATTTAAGAATGTACTGACAACAGGGATATGCACCCCCTAATTCAGATAGAAGGGAGGGAATTCTAAGAAGGAAGCGGTCGGAGTATCTTGATTGTGTTGCTCAGTATTATGACATTCCAGACACAGAGCGTTCAGATGATGAGATCAACATGCTTCGCCAGGTAGTTTCAACATAGCATAATACCTATCTTGATATGTATTTCCTCCTAAATTACTTTTGACAGATTACTCTATTATCCCATTTAGATAGCCGTTGATTGTCCAAGAACTGTACCAGATGTCACTTTCTTTCAACAAACACAAGTCCAGAAATCATTAGAACGTGTACTATACACATGGTCAGTAACTGAAGACAAGAAAACAAGGCTTCATTTAAGTATTAATATTACTTCAAGATGCTAATTGTCACTGTTCTATTGTATTGCTTTCCCTAATTTCTCGCAGGGCTATTCGTCATCCTGCAAGTGGATATGTTCAGGGAATAAATGATCTTGTTACGCCCTTTTTAGTTGTTTTCTTGTCAGAATACTTAGAAGGCGGTGTGGAGAGCTGGTCAATATCCGATCTGTCTCCAGATAATATATCTAACATAGAGGCTGACTGCTATTGGTGTCTGTCAAAGTTACTTGATGGAATGCAAGACCATTACACATTTGCTCAACCCGGCATTCAGAGGCTTGTGTTTAAACTGAAGGAATTGGTCAGGCGGGTTGATGGTAATTCTTTTTTCTTGCCTCTAATTTAAATTCTTCCTTGTGCCCTTCTTTATATATGCGTACTATTTTTAAATTGCTTCTAGTCATTGGCTGCTTCCTGATGTAGACAGATAGAGAAATATGGGAGAGAGATAGACCAAAGGGGTGGAATAATAGACGGATAGAAATTGATGAGGAAATAAACAAATGAGTGAAAAAATGATATTCAAATGATATGCAACTCTGCTTAAATTCATTTCGTAAGCCCCTATTTATAAATTTCTCTAAAACAAGATGGCATCATTCAACAGTAAAAGATAAACATTAAAATTACTAATATGATAAATCTAATCTGTAAGATATAATAATCTCTACTTAGACAAACACTTATTTAAAATGATAGTTATCTAGTATATTTTAAATTACTTCCTTTGTGTTTTTATATTATTTGCTTTGGCACGAGCGTTGTGCCAAGTGAAATTTTCTATTTGCTCTTCCCTTTAGTTTATGATCTTTGAGCATTTTTACAAGGACCCTTCTTTTCTTTACTGCACCAGAACCTGTTTCGAGACACCTGGAGGAGCAAGGGCTGGAATTTCTTCAATTTGCTTTTCGTTGGTTCAACTGTCTTTTAATACGAGAGGTTTGCTGTTCTTTAGCTCAGAATGCATATATTTTCCTTCTAAATGTATTCACATTTAACCAAAAGCAGTTAACAGTAATATGCGGAAGAAAATTCATGATGACCTTTTGCCTATATCATTTCATTGCAAAGCTGATTTCCCCCCCCCCCCCCCCCCTCCGTCAGATCCCTTTCCCTCTTGTGACTCGATTATGGGACACATACCTTGCAGAGGGTGATGCATTGCCAGATTTTCTCGTGTATATATTTGCCAGTTTTCTTCTAACGGTGAGATGGAAACCTTGCATATCTACTTATATATTTTACATGGTTCAGAGTGTATTTATGTTTTTGAGATCAAGTCCTTTCGAACCAAATAGAAAAAAAAATGTTGGAAGTACTAGGCAAGAAAACACATTTTTTTAGTTCCTGACACAAATTGTGTTCTTTCTGAAAGCATTTTATTTTGAAATCACTTTTAATAAAAGTACAAACAAACATAGCCTTTAGATTTGGATTCTGGATTACAACTTTATAAATATGATTGATTATTAACTCCGTAGCACTGACTGACTGCTTAAGTACATATAGTGGTCAGATAAGATTCAAAAGCTTGATTTCCAAGAGTTAGTGATGTATCTTCAACATCTTCCCACTCATAGCTGGACTGATCAAGAACTAGAGATGGTTCTTTCAAGAGCTTACATGTGGCACAGTATGTTCAACAACTCTCCCAGTCATTTAGCAAGCTAAAGTTGCTCCTCAGCTTGTGGTTCATAAGTTATTTTTCTCCACATTGTTACATTTTAATTTGTATTAGTTAGCTGTGAAATATGGTTTACTAAAATTTTCTCCCTCCTGGTGGTGAGCAGCAACCCTTTTCTCGTGTTCGTGTGCCTGTATAATTTATGTACTTTCATCCATTTCTTTGTTGCCTAAGAAGCGAAAAGCTACCTTCCCCCACCCACCCCACTTCCCTTTGTTTTTTTGTTTTTGTTTGCTAAGAGACGAAAAGCTACATTGTGTAACATGTCTTTATCCAAATTATTTGGAGTTTGGAGAGATCAGAATTAGGGTATAAAGTGTTAGGAAAATATAAAAACATGAAATGTTAATATAATTTTGAATAACAATTACAAAATTATGAAAAGTAATAAAATGTAAATTACAAAGAACATGAATAGAAAAAGTTGATAAATAAATACCGAGTCTTGTATTTTATATGATTTTTTTAAGATAAATTTGTCCTCTCATTGTGAATGTTAGAGAATTATGGACTTACATCTTTTAATATAAAACAGTATACAAGCAATAAATGTACAAAAAAGTAATTGTTTTAGTGAACTAAGAATGTGAGAACTTTGTCGCACTACACATGGTTGTAGAGGGAGTGTAAGGAAAATCTCAGACAGAGAAAAACT
The DNA here is from genome assembly GCA_037013495.1 of Hippophae tibetana. Classification (NCBI taxonomy): domain Eukaryota; kingdom Viridiplantae; phylum Streptophyta; class Magnoliopsida; order Rosales; family Elaeagnaceae; genus Hippophae; species Hippophae tibetana. The sequence goes on from CM072810.1 coordinate 16,457,155, forward strand.
TTTAAGAGTTCTTATTGTTCAAAATTTAAGTTTTAATATTTTCCATTAGTTTTATAAATACTCAAGTTAATTTATAATTATTCATGTTAGTATCTTTCATTTCTTACAACTATTTTTAGTTATAATTGTTTTTGTGTGATAGAATCGTTTTGCCATAATTATCATAAATATTTTTGTCATAATATATACATAAATGTCATAAATATTTTTTTTCATAATGTTCACATAAATGTCATATATGTGGAGCGGAGAAATAAAACATCTACTTTTTTAACTCATTGAGTGATATTTGAGACTTAATTTTTCATTCACTTCAATGTTATTTTGAGTATTAAAATATTTTATCAAGTATATTTCAACCATATTAATGTCCCAAAATGACACAATATCATGGGTATATATATTTATTATATATCCTATTTTTCAACAATTTTTATATGAATGAAAATTGATAGAGTTTTTCTAAAAGAAATTGACTCAAATCAATTTGACACGTTGTAATAGAGTTTTATGGTTCTAAGCCCGTATAGGATAGATAATTGTTATCTTTTAAATTTTCCTTTGTGAAAGAATATTTATTTTATTGGTTGATCAATAGACACAATGTTCTTGTTGTTTATATAAGCGATGACATACTTCACACATGCGTTTTTCCTTGCACAATTTAGTTCTAATTGTTATGTTCGTTTTGGCCATGAAAATATGTTTGGTTTTGTGAGAGATTTTGAAGAATTGAGACCTACACAATTTCCTTTCAAAGTAGTCTCATTTTTTTTTGCTTATGTAAGTGATCTCTTATCTATTATAGTAATCTATAAAGAATAATCCGCATATTTTCTTTTGTATTCTCTTCGTAAGAATCATTAAAAGCCTTAGCTTAACTTATATCCTATTAGCATCACTATTTTCATCGTAGGAATGAACTTGAGGGTAAACCTTCACTGAATCTTTACAACTTGATTGTTCCCTTGAACCTAGATCTTGTGAACTCCAGTCAACTAGGTTGGATTTTCTTTGTAAATCTTTATTCCTTCATGGACTTCAATACCATTCCTTTGATGACTTATCAATTTAACCTTTTGGTTAACAAATCTGCTATGTTATCTTGTGTTTTCACATATTCAATAGAGATAACTGCAGTTGAGAGTAATTGTTTAATGATATTATGTATGTGACATATTTTATGACTTGCCATTATACATATTATTTTGTGTCATACCAATAGCTGATTGACTATCACAATGGATGTAAATTATATGCACATGCTTAACTTACTTTGGAGTATCATTTATGAAATTGCATAGTCATTTAGCCTTTTCACCACATTTATTTATTAGTAGATTTGAGTCTTTTATATTAGATATCTAATTTACATTACTGTATCCTTGTAATGTAGTTGGTTGAATATCCTCTGTAGTTCAATCCAAAGTTGTGTGTATACCTTAAGTATCCAAGTAATATTTTTATACATTCTCAAAAGGACAAGATTCTATATTGTTGGTATATTTACTTAGTTTACTTAAAACATAAGCTTATTTTCAGTCTTGTACAACTTATTAAGTACATAAGATTTTCTATCATTCTTGAATATTTCAGTTAAGACACACTCTAATCTATATTCTAGGATACATGCAGATTAACATCTACATGTGTTCTAATAATTTCAGAATTAACATTGTTGAATTTCTCAAGTATTTTGTCAATAAAATAAAACATACTTAGAATGAGAATCATTCATATCTTTACTCTCAATATTACATCAATTGATCTTATATTTATGATACTTTAAATTCAACATTCTCTCGATAGATTTAATCTTTACTATCCATAATGTGAATGTCATTAATGTAAAAAACAATATGACATCACCAACATTGAACTAAAATCATATAAGATTCAAATTGTTCAGAAAGATGTCACCTCTTAAAAATCAATTCTCAGGTTTTTTATTATGATTTACACATGAATCGCAATCAATTATGCTGAAATTACATAGTTTATCCACGTGCTTCAAATTTATTAGATCTTCATTTTGAACTTTACTTGTTATCAAACTCGATACCATCTAGTAAACAAATCATGAATTTGTTAGATGCAATAATTTTAGAAAAGAATCAAAATTAATTTAGAATTAAGAAATAAATTCAAAATTCAAAAAATTAACAATACAATATTTTAAATATATTTTTTCATTAGAAAAATTAATTTTCCTGAAACAAAGTTCCAATTCATATTCAATAAATATGAAACATCAATAATTCATATATTACAAAATTAAATAATTTCAAATTAGTGAATTCAAAATTCTTTGTTTTGTTATTATAAATTTTTCATTTATATGAAAACTAAATTCACTACTTTGTGAATATAAAATTTATTTTATTTTTCATTTTTAAAATCAATTCTTTCCAACGTTGCAAAATCTACTTATATTGTAAACTTTAAAACTAACAAATAAAAACTTGCTATTTCCTAATATGAAATACCCAATTTTAGTGAATACAAAAAATTCACTAATTTTACGAATACAAAATTTAGTTATTTTGAAACTCGAAATCAATAAATTTTTTCATTTATAAAATTTCATTATTTCATAAATACGAATTCATATATTTCATAAAGGAAAAATGAGGTTACAAAGCTATCAACTTGATTCAAGATCAATTTTATAAAATTTCAAAAATTATTTTTGTTAAAACTTACAATTATAACATTTTTATAGCTAAAACTAAACAAAACCTGAAAAGGAATTAAAGAAATACATTCTAAATAGGCTAAACGCGAGAAAATATGAAAAATCCTATGTAGGCTGCAACATACATTCTCTGTGCTGCTATGCGATGGCCAAATTTTGGAACCCAAATCAGTTCCTGAAACCTATGCTACGATGCTCCTTTTCTTGTGCCACAGCATGCCTGGCTCTGTTTGAATTCTTGCACCATCATAACTGATACATGTGAATATAATAAGAAAGAACATGTATTTAATTATCATGTATTAAGCTTTGAACATTTAGAATATTGAAATAGAAGATACAAAAATAGGCAAACATATCCCAAAGCAATACATTAAATTCTTGAAATTTGAAACTAATTAGAAAATTAACAATGGGCAGTTAATTAATCAAAATTCTAAAAAGAAAATTTTTAGAAAATAAATTTGAATCATGATATATATATATATATATTATGTTTATAAAATGAACTCAATCAAGTTATATCATAATTAACTCACAATAAACAGATACAACAAGTTTAATTAAATTGACGAAGTTAATAATTACATATATGATATTCACACGTATACATAAACTTAAACATTTAAAATATGGTAAGATATTGGTTGATCATATTTTGAGGCAAGTATATAAGTGGTGTCAATTTGAAATGAAATATGCAAATCATTTCATGGCACAAATATAGGTTAATTTATCTATATTAATAATCATAATTTAAATTTAATAAATACTGTTAAATTGTAACACAACCATTAGTTACAATTTTGTAAGATCATTCAAGAGTACACTTGAAATTTGAAATCCAAACAACTATCATGATAATTATAATATCAACTATCAACAAAATTAATTAGATATATTCCATATATACTCATCAAAATTTAAGTATAGATGCTTAAAAACTATTATGATTTGAATTTTTTTCTAACAAATTGTTCTCAATTTGTTAAAGGAATTTTCAGTGATAAACATATTAGAAAGCTCTATTATTACAAGTTTAAAGAAAATATTCATCAAGTATCAAGATTATTTGCACCTACAGAGAAGATGCAAGCATGAATAGTAATAAAGTTAGTATAAAATAATCAAAACTTAAGACAAGCACTAAATACTAATAAACTCTACAAGTAAAAACATTACTTTTATGAAATCTAAAATTGCTCACAAGTTATGACAAAAAATAAATAATTAAATTTTAATAGACTTGCTTTCTAGAAAAACAAAAAAATGATGGATTTGATAAAAAAAGTAATAGCTTTAACATTAAGTATAAAAATATAATATTAAAGAGTGTCATCATAAATTGCAATCAAAGATTTAAAATTAAATAGTTTCGCTAAATATGATATCTATAAACCATATATAAGCATTACAACATCAACCAAATATCAATACATAAAATAATTTACAGATGTAAAGAGAGATAAAAATGTAACTCTCTATCACTCATAACTATCTTTAGAGAATAAAGTTATAAGCATTAACATAATAGCATATTATAAAAACAAAAATATTGGGCTATATATCAAAACAAAAGAACTAGTATGAGAAGTAAGCTTGATATCTGAAAAGTTATAAAGAAATTTCAATCATTTCAAGACATCATATGTGAAAATTTATTCGATAAAAGATTATTGTATTCTTACAGTATGCAATCATACACAACATACCAAACTAATAAAAAGAGTTTGACATTTGATACACAACCCGGAAAAAGAGATACTAACTCCTTACATATTCATACCAAACTCGTATGTAAATAAAAAATAGAAACAATATAAATTAATAAAAAATGCAAGTTATTTAATGTAGCAAAAGTAATAAACATAAAGCTATAGGTATGCTACATAGAAAGAAAAAAAATCATGCGATAACATATTACAAATAAGTTTTCTAATCAGAGTCTAAATCTAGTAAATAAGTACATACTCGATAGAAACTTATGTTATACTAATACATAATCAGATCATGAAGAATAATAGATTTAACAAAGTAAACTCACATAGAACCCCTGTCTATGTGGTAATATCCTTGGGTTGCTTATGACAATGAATTGAACTGTCTATTGTTGCCCTCACTTGCTGCCTCCATAATGACTTGGTTCGACACATGAACCTAACTTTCTTCCAAAGCTAACACTACTTAGTGTGATTTGTAACCAAGATCAGTAAAGTGAACAATAAATGAACCACCAATCATAGGAACTGCACTCAACCACGAACTCTCGCAACCCTTAACTGAACACACTGTTTACTATCGTATAGGCTCCTCACCTATGAAAACCAGCTGACATATGACTCATTTCCACACATACTTCTCACCTACGAAAAATTTGCATTCTAACAACTACAACCAACACATGGCTCACTGCCACGAGTACTCACTATCCAAGAATACGATTTTGCTCACTTAGTCATAAATTACTAATATTGAACAACACTAAAGGTAATAGTGATACGAAAATAGAAAAATAAAATATCAATTTGATAGAGATATGTTACATTTTTCTAGATAAGAAACAAGAAGATGAGGTATTTATAGAACTCATCCAAACTCACGTTCAACTTCATTGAGGCCTCGTTGACCACCTTATCATGGGTCCAACAAAGGGTCCATTGAAGGTCTTGTTGAGGTGCTAAACAATTTAAATTTTTGTTTCTAAAATTGTTGAGTAATTTTCATAAATACCTACACTAAAAATGAAATAAAAATAGAGCAACAACGTTGCATACAAAACCTAGCATACATACCATGGAAACCAATCTCATGGTATGTGTAAACATACTCGTATACAAAGTGTACCTAATTATATACATGTTTGTATTACTGATCATTAGTAGCCAATCTTACATAGAAGAGGGCAAGTACACTAAGTAAAATAAATAAACTTTATACTTTACGCATAAGAAGCCAATACAGACACAAAGGACTATAGGATTTATAAATAGTAACAATAGTAGAGGAATGGGGAACAACTTGAGAATCATTGACTTTAAAAAATTTGTCAAAACAAATATTTCTAAGAGACAAATTGCAAATGATATATTGGGATTCTTTAATTTTCCTTTCAGTATCACGCTACTAAAGGGAGAAAGACCTAGCCATTTAAATTTTATCTAATAGGCATGAGTCAAGAAGCTTGACTTTATGAGTATCACAATCATTCTTTAATTGAGTAATAATCTCATACTTATGTGAAGAGGAATTCAGAGTACCCTGAACTTTGAGATCTTTTGATTCCTTATTTTGAAGAGACTTCTCAAGATCAATGGTGCAAGAGAGACACTTCTCATTATCACGAAGGAGAATTTAGAGTGAGTTAATGTGATTACCTAATCTCATCTTCAAGTTTCCCACTTCTTTCTCACCTTCCAAAGTGATGTTCAATAATTGACTAGAAAGGTCCAAATGTTATTTTATCATTTTCTTTTAAATTGTTATTGATCTTGATTATGTTCTTCTCTAGCTTTAGATTCTCATACACTAACTGATCATAAGATTCTTGAAGAGAAAGGTACTCATTTTCATTAGCATAAGTCTAATAAGAAGTCTTAAAAGAAACAATCTTAGAACGAGAAGCCATAAAGACTAAACACCTAGATGTACCAACAACTATACTCTCTGAATAAGTATAATCCATTCAGGATGAACACCTGTCATACTTTCTTTTCAAGAAATTCCAAGATTCCTTGGAACTATTAAATTTTGATAGAAATTTGAGTTGTCAGTGATACAAATATGATGATGATAAACAACCATTGACAGTTAAGATCATTAATGTGCTTCACTTCTTTATTCAATCAGAAAAGGCTTTGGTTCAACATTACCATATTTTAAAGTGTGTATAGGTCACATCCATCCATTTTTAATCAAACATCATAATTAAATGATCTCAAATAAAAACACATATGAGATCTTTAGAAAGATTAACAATATCTATCAAATTGAGGAGGCCTATAGACCAATCCTTGCACATCAGACATCATAAGAGAAATAATCCATTAAACAAACAAGAATGGAGGAAAGGATCAACACTTGAATGGTTAAGCCCAATAAGGGTATCCCCGCTCTGATACCAAATGAAAGAATAAAATACATGGTACATAAACAGCGTAAAAAGATACATACTCTTTTGAGGCTCACCTCTAATTCACAAGCAGTGGAATAAACTTATCAAATAACATATAGATTCAAATAAAATAAAATAGGCAGTAAAAATAGATAGATACATATAAATATCTTTAATCACAATTTAACTCTCATATGTAGTCACATACTCGAGTAAAATAATGATTGTACTAACTCAAGAGAGAATACAAACATGAAAATATAATGAGATAAACCCAAATAGAACCTCTATCTATATGGTAAAATCCTCTTGTTGATTATGAAAATTACTCGACAGTAAACAATCCACTAAATAAAATAAACAAATACAACTCAATAGAGAATATAAACATAAATACTTTTATCAATTGCGAACACCTACCCTAATTAACTATATTACCCTCATTTTATATCTCTGTAATAACCTTGATTCAACACAAGAATTCGAATCTCCTCTAGAGCCCCACTACATACAGTAGTGTGATTGATCTCCAACGATCAACATTGGAAGAAATGGTGTACCCACCTTAATAGTAAACCCACTAGTAAACAAATTTTCAAGTACTCAAAACTCAAGAACATGGTTATGCTTACACAAACATGATTCATAGAACCAAAAAAATGCGATATAATTTTGATAGAGCTTCAGTTATCATTTTTATAATTGTCAAAATAAAGAAAAAAAAGGATATTTATAGAAAATTTCTCTGTTGTTTGGGGCCTCGCTAACCACTTTGCTGACTTTGGGTTGACTTGGGTCATAACACACACAATGAGGGTAATACATGTTACACCTCGACGACCAATGTTGGTGAGAGGTTGGAAATCCCTTAAAAATGTGATTGTTTTTGTTCTAAAAATTGCCAAATGATTTTTCACCAATACCCATAAGTTAAACGACATAAAACCATAAACAACACAACCTAGAATGCATACTATGAAAATTAACCTCGTGGTGTGTGTAAACATGCTCGCATATAGAGTATACTTAACTAAGTGCATATGTACAATACTAAACTATAAATCATCAACCTTATACAAAAGAAGATAATACACTAAATAAAATAAATAGACTCTGTGTTTTGTATAAGGTAACACCAACACTGACACAAAAGACTTACAAGACTTACACTTCCCTATGCATATAGCCATTGGATGTGATAAGTTTTTTATAGAGTGCTTAAGGAAAAAAAACTTTAGTATTACAACCTAAAAAATGAGTAGATGATGTAGGAAGTCTTATATTTCACACTTTTTGAAAGGTGTAGAGAAAAATGTACGAGAATGATAATATAGATTAATTTTCATTTATTATCGTAAAAGGAGAAGAAATTAAGGAGTTTCTTGAAAATATGCAACCTTTGTTTAACATTCCTTCTAGATGAACCATTACCTAGATTGTTTGAATATATATTTCAATGAAAGATTTAAATTGAAAGGGTTCTTGGGTAAGGCTAGTCAAAGAATCTCTCTAACCACTAATACATGGACATCTTGTCAGAAATTATGTTATATGTGTCTGACTCCTTATTTAATTGATGGTCGTTGGAATATGCCAAAAATAATCTTGAATTTTTTGTTCCAAATCACAAAGGCGATACACTTTGTAGAGCTATTGAATCATGTTTTTTAGATTTGGGCATTGGTAGGGTATTTTTCATTACAATTGATGATGCAATTTTTAATGATACAACCCTTACTTATGTGAAGAAATGTATCATTAGTTAGGGTAGTGTAATTTTAGAGTCTAAATATTTACCCATGTGATGTGGTGCACTTATTTTGAACTTAATTGTTGAGCAAGGCTTGAAAGAATATAATATCTCAATAAGTAAGATTTATGTTGTTGTAAGATATGTGACAGGGTCCCCAATTAGACTACAAAAAATTTAGAATCCTATTAAGTTAGAAAAATTCTCTATCCAAAATTTTGTCTACTTAGATGATTCTACGAGATGGAATTCAACTTGGAATTGAGCAAAAATATTCAATAAATCTAACAAAACCAAAAAAATTGATTAAATTTAAAGGATTGGGTTGGTTTCAAATCAAAGTTGGATGTGATTTGAATTGAATTTTAAATAATTTAGTCGAATTTAGATAAAAACTTTTCAAATCTATATAATTTGATCTAATTCAATATATTTAATTAATTGTATTATTTGATATATAATGGGTAACAATATTTCCCCAATGTAAATTGTTATTGTCACAATAATATTTCATTAATAACAACTTTATATAGTAGTACTGAGGTTTAATTAATAGTAGGGATAAAATAGATATTTTATGCATTTTTATTGTAAAAATAATAAAAATTATTGTTGCAATATCATTACCTTATATACTATAATTAATGCATTTATACATATAAATGTAAGTGTCATGAAATCATTTGTCCAATATATATAACTCGAATAAATTATTTTAAAAATTTATAGGAGATAGAAAGGATAAAACATGAAAGAATCCTAATCTCATTTAGAATTCCTCGTTCCACTCATTCAAAGTTCCAAACCATTCCTCCCTCCACTTCCATCTACTATACAATTGTTCACCAATCCCAACCGTTTTCATCGTTGCCTTAAATTGTATCTCATTCTCAATATTCAAGCTTCAAGTTTAAGCCTTCAAGATATTGATAAATATTATTTTATACATATTTTTAAGTGTCAATTCTTTTATATTTATACTTATTTTATTGTTCTTATATGATAAAATTCTTTATTTTGTATTTATTTATTGAAAAAAATATAGATTTGTTGGCATTTTTTTGAAATTTTTATGGTTTTTTTTATTAGGTAAATTAAATTAGAAAACATGTGGATGAACCTAGAAGTGCTTATCTCCTAGCCATCCATGCCACACGAATGTGCATAGCCTATCACGTGTTCTTCTTGCAAGGCCCGTTGATCGCATGTTGACTGCTTTTAGTGCCATATGAACATATGGATCTGCATTCATTTTCTCCCATCCAGTGGTCCCAATTTAATCTGAGCTTAAAAATCTAATTTTTTTTCATGTAAATACCAAATAACACCATATTAAAATTGATATTTTTAATTCACTTGGCTCATATAATTCATCAAAATCAGATTCTTTTCTTTACTATTTTTTTATTTATATATGATAGAATATCTAGTTTGTTTATTGGATTTTATGATTTACATTGCTAGCTAAATATTTAATGTGTTTGTGCAATTATTTCATTCTTAAAATATGATTTAATCCATTTAATGTTATGAATTGTTTTTAGTTTCAATTCTTGAATTTTAGATGTGTTCAATTCTATGTTTAAATGTTAAAAACCTTGAATGTTATGAATTAGGATGATCAACTAATTTTTTACATGCATGTATTTATTTTTAAATTTTAATATTTGTATGCAATCGTTAATTTTTATAATTAAAGTGACAAGTTGTAATTTTTAATTACAATTAGGATTGAATTTTTAGGTTAAAAGTTATTGAAAGATTAATCATGGCTAGTTTAGTTATTTTTTTTTTAGATCTTAATGCAATGAATAAATTAAATCTACTAATCATAATTCTAAGTTATTCAAGATTTAAGTTGATTAATAATTTAATTGTTAATCATTACATTGAAAGAAAATGTAGGAAGCCTTTAAGTGTAACTATATTTTTAAAGCTAAAGTTAATAATTTAAAAAATGTTTTAAATTATGAATTTGATTTAGAATTTAGGAAATTAATTTTTATTCATGATGACATATTTAATTAAATTATAGGTTATTAGTGATGATAATCGTATGATTACATATATAATTTATTATTTTTTTCAAAAATTATGTTTTAAGTATTTTTATTTTTATGTTATTTTTATCTTTTTTACAATCGTTACAAAACTTCATTAATAACTTAAATTAACTCCATAAGAGACTAATAATAAAAGTAGAATTGTTACTTATCATTTGCATATTCAACCCCTACTTAAGTTATACTATCAATGATACATTTTTAATAAAAATAAAGCTTATTTTTTTCAGTATGATTTTAGATTTTTTTTTTAGTTTCACTTAAATCTGCTATTTAACATATGAGAATTGAGAGGTTTAGGCTTGTTATTGAAAGAGTATGAGAGGCTTATTTTTCTTTATTTCCCTTTTGTATTTTTTTGGACGTTAAATATATTGAATTCTAATGATCTCTAAGACTATCATAACTAAGGCTGGTGAAACTTTTAATAATTTGCTCTGGTCTTACTTTTAGACTTCCTTATTAATATTTTAGGAGAAACAAAGCATAAATAACTTTACTAAATATAGTATTTTTTTCCCCAAAACTTCTGCTCATTTTCAATAGCCACTACATTAAAACATTTTACATGCTATCTATGAATTTTAGCACACATATAGAATCATTATTTAATTTTGTTAAATTTGGACCTAACTCTATCTCAAAACCCAGGTTGTGAGATGAAGGATTGCCCTTATTTATATATGTGTTTGATACTTCATGCCCAATCGATGTGGGACATTTTAACACTCCTCCTCACATCGGTAGTTCATTGATGGACGGTGGTGGGCTTACAGCTGCGTGCCACGGGGTGAGCTTGTCTACTTTGATACCATGTTAAATTTGGGTCTAACTCCATCTCAAAACCCAGGTTGTGAGATGAAGGATTTCACTTGTTTATATATGTGTTTGATACTTCATGCCCAATCGATGTGGGACATTTTAACAAATTTCATTTTTCCATTTATGTGGTTCATGTTGTTGTTGCTATTGCTATTGCTAGTTTTGTATTCTTGGGTATCAAGAGAGGACAAAGCCAACTTAGTCCCTTTCGGGTAACACAAATACTTCTTCCTCATCAGCTATATGTCTATGTAACTATATGTGTCTATGTTAACCCAAAGTTGAGTGCACTAAGATGATGTGGGGCGCTTTGTTCCTTCAATGAAGCATGCTTTATTTAGTTTTTGATTGAATAAAATTTGCAAATAAAACTTAAAATAAAAAATAGTTTTAAGATCTTTCTTTTTTCTTTTTTATGTATATTCAACATTTGCTTCCTGTGGTCTAAGGTTACCAATTTTCCTTTTCGTCATTTATTGTAAATTCTACAGTAACATTTTTTAATGGTTGTAATCCTAACCACGTTACAAAGAATGAATTTGTTGCTAAATTTATTCTTAAAATCTAAGTCTTCTTTAATATTTTAATTATTATATATATATTTGAGACAATTTTATAATTATTATAGAGTTAGCATAAACAAAACAATGAATTCTTCATCATTTGAATGTACTTCAATATAAGTCTTGTCATATGTTTTATTATTTATTTGAATACATATATATTTTGTTGTTAATGTCTAATACTTTTTTCCATAACTATACATATATGACTTTAGATCTAGATAGAGATATATTTCATGTTATTCAAGAAGTGATTAGAAGCGAATTATAACTTAACCAACTTAAGTAAAAGATTTTAAAACTATGAGTATTCCACTTCCTTACCTCTGCACTATTTATACTACAAAAGAAGAAGAAGGTAAAAATGTTTCCTTGAGATTTACTAGTGAAGCATGAGATCATTTTAGTATTCATTGGGATAGGGTCGGAAAAAATAGAAAACATTGTACATAAATATTACAAGAGATAATAAATATGTGCCAAGTAAATCTAGCACATCAAATTTAATTACACATATAGCTATTGGATGTGATAAGTCTCCTGCTTAGGAAACAAAAAAACTTTAGCATTACAACATAAGAAATGAGCAGATGGTGTAGGAAGTCTTATACTTTACACTATTTATATAGACATGTATAGGAAATAATCGGAGAGGATTATAACAAAAGATGAATCGTTATTTTTTTATCGTAGAAGGAGTGGTATTTAAAGAGTTTCTTAAAAAGCTACAACCCTTGTTTAATATTCCTTCTAGATGGACTATTGGACAAATTTTTTTGAATTTATATATTAGTGAAAGATTGAAATTGAAAGAGTTGTTGGATAAAGCTAGTCAAAGGATCTGTGTAACCACTAATACATGGACCTCTGGTTAGAATTCATATTATATGTTTCTAATTGCTCATTTTATTGATGGTGGTTGAAACTTGCAAAACTAATCTTAATTTTTACCACTCACTTTGTAAAGCTATTAAGCATGTGTGTTAGATTGGGGCATTGATAGGGTATGTTGTATTATAATTGATAATACATGGCCACTCTTACTTGTACGAAGAAATGTGTCAATGGTTGGAGTAGTGCAATTTTAGAATCTAAACACTCACACATGCAATGTTGAGTACACATTTTGAATTTAATTGTTAAGCATGACTTGAAAGAATATAATATCTCGATAAGTAGGATTCATATTGTTGTAAAATATATGAGAGGATTACTAATTAGACTGTAAAATTTAAGAATGCTATGATGTTAGATTATGCAATATATTATCAAAAAATATTTAAGAGGTTAGAGATCACTCATTAAAAGAACTTTTAAGAGTTTTATTAATATGGAGTTAAACATGCTTCAATTAAATTTGATTGTGATACTGAAACACAATTTGATCACTTTCTAAATTTTTTTTACAAGGCAACTTTAATTAAGTATAAGTATTTATGTACGATTTTTAATTTCTTCTTGGATTACATTTGTTTTATTCATGATCAACTTGATAAGTCTAGTGAATGTAGGGCTGTCATTATGATAAATATAGTTAGTGAGATGAAGGTAAAATTTGACAAATATTAAGGAGGAATAGTTAAGATGAATATGATATTATTTATTTTTGTTTTACTTAATCTAAGGCACAAAGAGTGTTCTTTAAATCTGATTTTTCTAGAATTGTGTAGCGGGGAGGAGATTGAGCCATCATAAAAGTTTGAAAAGGGTAAAAAAACTCTAAAATATAGGTACTGGGAGTACCATAAAGCCTATTTTCCTTCAAATTAATGAATAAGAAACTCCTATTAATCTAGGTGTGGAAGGTAATAGTTCAGAAGAAAATGCATCTTCTTATGAGAGAAAACTTTAAAAAAAGTTCATATCATAGAAAACAAATATGTCCTGAAAAAATATTTACAAGAACATTGATTAATATGAATGATGAGAATTTTGATTGTCTACGCTTGAGATGTATTAACGATACCAATATCTATGTTGCATTTGAATCGGTATTCTTTATAGGTGGTCATACAACTAGTTCATACAAGAGTTCTTCATCTTCAAAGATAATGCAAGCCTTGATTTGTATCCAAAATTGAATTCGTTATTCTCCAATCATTGAAATCCAAGAATTATTTAATGAAATGGAGGCTTAGAGTGAGATATATTACACTAAACTTTCAAGTAGATATTAAGTTTGAATTTATATAAAGTTTGAACATTACATTTAGATAAGTATGAATCCATACTACACCTTGAATTAATGTAATAAGATTATATATATATGTTAGTTAGATTCATATATTTTCTCTAATCTTCCTTCGTCATATAAGTTGTGCATTTTGTTTTTATCATTATAATGTCTACATAAACTTATTACATGAATATAAAAGTATTTTACTTATTTGTTATTGGTTTATTATTGGTCACTAGTGAGTAATTCCATTTTTTTTCTTACTTGATTTCATATTAATAACATTTTCATAATAATTAATTAATTAATTTTTATGAGATTTGAAGTATCAAGATGCTTTTCAAATTTTAGTTTCTTTTTAATGCCGTTGAAACTTTAACATGTTAAACTTTGTGTTAAAACTTGTATTTTTCTTTTAAATCATGCTTATTATTGTTGACTTTGTGGGGATAATGGTTTTGTTTTAAAATTTTCATTTATTTTATGTAATTTTTATGTTATAGAATGAAATGATAATCCAATCCTTATTCGATTCGACAAATCAAAACTATTTGGATTCAGATTCAGATCCAACCTAATGTTTAATGTGAATAAGATTTAGATTTGATTGAAGCTCGTATTTTCAATCGAATACTCAACCTTATTTTCTATTACTCACACCAATTATCACCAAATCATATCTTAAGATTCAAGTGATTTTTAAAATGAAATATATCAAATATATAAAAGAACAATAAAATATAAAAAAATAAAGTAAAAAATATTGAAAAGAGTAAGTCTATTGCTTAATTTTATTTCTCGTCGAACCTACTTTAAGCATAATGTTTTTTTTTAAATTTATTTATTATAAATTGTGGTATTATAATAACTTATATGTTAATTAATTATAAGTTTAAAAATAAATTATATTATTTTAATCAATAATTATCTATAAGTTATACTTCTATCATAATTTATAACATAAAAAATATTTTTTTAATATTTTTAAAAGATACATTAAAACAATTGATAAGTCTTATTGAAGTTGTAGAATTTTGGAGGTAGCTATTTGAAGATCATGTAAGTAAATTTATTAGTTTTTAATAGTTTTTTTAAAACAACAAAAATAATAACTTTAGAATTTACAATCATAAAAATAATATACTTTATACACTTTTTATATATTTTTACTATTACAAAATATCTAACATATTTAGACGTTATTTAATTAATTTTTTTTAAATTAAATTACGATTAATTAGACTTTTATAATATATGATTTTATTTAATTTCAATCCGTCTAATATTATTAAATAATATTTTTATTATTATAAATTTTATGAATTTATTTTTGTTATTTCATTTTATTTGTTAAAATTATTGAATCTGTGGGATTTTTGGAGATAATGAAAGCTATTTATTTATTTATTTTTAATTTTTTGGATAGGGTTATTGTAACAAATTTTTTTCTTTCATATTATATTTAATATTAATATTTTAAATTGAAAAATAAATATTCTTTACCTTTATTATATATATTTTGTTTGGATTCAGTTAATTCTAATTGTGGTTTTATAAATTTTTAAAATTTATATTAAATATACAGTAAAGTAAAATAAAATAAAATAAAATAAGATAAGATGGAATAATAACTCCATGTAAATTTTTATTTTATTTTCTTTTCCAATCCGAAAAACCCTATAATGCGCCCTCCTTGTTCATAACACAAACGATTAAAATGCTGGGTTTAAGGAGGTTTTCCAGATCTTATATGGTTGTTTCTCAAATCGTTCCACTTTCCGAACATTTCTATGCTCAGAGGACCTCCAATCGATTCCTTGACATTTATCAGGTGATCTTTACAATCCCATTTGGTGTCCCAGAAAATATATCACTTGCTTTGTTTATCAATTGAAGCTGGAATTTCTTTGTTCTTTATTGAAATTCATCAAAACTTTTCTTTATCTTTTTATAAAGTTAGGAAGCAAGGCGGCCATGGAGAAAGAACGTGTACGACTGTGAGTTAACTTCCTTTTTTTGGAGTCTGTGTGTTGGGTATCCAAAAATTTTCTTTAGCAATGGATTGAGGTTCATTGCGTACTGTTATTGTCATTTAGGGCAGTAAAGATGAGATGAACAGGGGATATTTTGCTGATATGTCTGAGCTCAAGCAACATGGTGGTAAGGTAACATTTCTTAAATAAATTGCAAGGTTTTCGTTTTCTTTTTTTTTCTTCTTTATTTATTTATATGGCTGGGTTTTAGTCTTTTTGTTAGTACTAGTTATCAACATGAATCTTGATCAAGGAAAGGAAATGGTTGGGAAATAAATAAATAAAAAATAACACCCCTAAAACTTATAACAACAAAAACAAAACTTATAACAACAAATTAGATGACATTTAAAATAAAATGAAGGGTCAGACTTTTTTTTTATAGTAAAAATATATGAGATAGATATAATGAGTGTTATTTTTGCGGTTACAAGTTTTAAGGGTGTTATTTTTGTAGTTATAAATTTTAAGGGTGTTTTTGTTATTTTTCCAAAATGGTTTATCTTGACTTAAAATAAACCTGATTGCACTTGTATGCTAAATTGTAACATTGAATTTGATTAATTTTTTGTTATTATAATAGTTTCCTGGAAATCTTTAATTGGTTTGTAGCAGTGATGAATAAAGGTGGTTTTAAGGCACGCCTTGAGGCTCACCTTGAGGCAAGACTATATGACTGACATCATTTCTATGTTCTTTCCTTAATCAATAATATACAGGTTGCAATGGCAAATAAGATAATAATTCCTGCAATGGCTGCTGTGAAGTTTCCCAACTTGGAAACAAACTACTCTGATGGGAAAACATTAAAGCTGCCTGTTTCTTCAAGTGGGAACGAAAATATGCCCGATGCTGAGAAGTCATTCAACCCGGCAGCAACTTTACTATGTCTTTCATTTCGAGCAAGTTCCCAGGTACAAAATTTGTACTTGTGTTCTACATTAAGCATGATAATAAGAAATTATTTTTTTAAATAGCTTATAAAACTGTCTAGATTACATTGATTGAAATCTTAACCTTTATATTGTTGCTGTGATTTATTTCTCACCATTTGCAGGCAATGATTGATTCTTGGAGTATGCCTTTTGTTGATGCCTTTCATGAATCAAAAGATCTTCAGCTGTATGAGGTAATCTTTTTATATTCTACGCTGAGTTGTGGCTCGATACTAACAAAATATGAATCTGCCCTATTTCACCGTTTAGAGTATTTTGTAAACACCTTGCATGACTGTCAAAATAGCTTGTACGACTCCAACCCACCTTCATCTTCGATCTTGTTAAAAACTAGTTCTTGAATGGATTTTGAGTTATTTTGACCTAAGTCTTAAGTTTTATCAAAATGTAACTTTCTCATAAAATATGTTTTGCAAGATTTCCCACCATGAAGAAATCTTTTTTTATTTTCTCCTAAGCCTTATGATACAGATAGTTATGCCATTTGACAAAGCTTTATTACTAAGGCAACCTGAGAAAATAGATTTTTAAAAAAAAAATGCTAAATAGATTTTTTTTTTAAATTCATACCCTAGTGTAATTGATGAAAATGATTAATGTTGCCCTTTCTCTTTTTATGAAATTTCCTCAGGAAAAGACAGTTAATTTGAATTGAGACCTTCCACTTTTATTGAAATGTTTTTCTTAGGCTGCCGTTACATTTTATACTATATTAATTTGATGCTCTTAATAATACATTACTATAAATTTGTTTCCAAAGTGGGGAAGGAAAGAACAGATTTCTGTTAGACTGGTTTCCTCAACCCTAGTTGTTCATAACGATGATTATGAAGATAATCAGGAAAAGAAAAACTAGGATGGAGATGAGGTCCTGGCACATGCATCTTGATTTCTTTTTTTCTTGGATTTTTTAATTGTCATTTAATGATTGGGGTTTGGTACATTAGTAGTACTCTTATTTAACAAAAAAGTATACATATAGAATTATGGATCCATATTTCCATTACAGTACACTAGTAGTCTCTACATTTAATTTTAAATACACTAACGGTTTAAAATTAGAATTTGATTAAGGATTTTAACATGTGTCATGCACATGGGTGAAAAATGAAGGACAAACTCATCTTTAAAACTGTTTCTTGTCAGTTAATCAATTCTCAGTCTTCAACCTGTCATGTCTAAGAGCATTAAAGCTATTATAAATTTTGTTAGCTGCTAATTTGATATAAAAGCCCTAAGTTTTTCTTGCAAAGTCATCAATTCTCTTCTTTTTTTCTCCCAAGACCATTATCTTCAACATGGTTCAATTTCTTTAGGGTTTTTTCAAGACTCTCTTAGATTTTCGTGATATCATTTCGTTTTGGTGTTAAATTGAAAATTGTTTCTTTGATGAATAATGGTTAAATGAACATTTTTTTTTACTCTTTAATTATTTTAAAGATGAGTTTTCCCTTCATTTTTTACCCATGTGTATGATACATATTGAAATCTTCAATTAAATCCTAATTTTGGACTATTGGTGTACTTAAAATAAAATGTGGGGATAACTAGTGTACAGCTATGAAAATATGGGTTTGCATGTGCACCTTTAATTGAATATGAGTACTACTAAAGTACCTAACTCTAATGATTGAGTGTTAGTTCTTTTAGGTTTAAGCTATAACAAGAAAAGTAATACCCAAATAATGGTTCTTCAGATATCATTTATAGATTCATGGTTGTTATGTTGGAGTCCTATTAAGCGGCTGCTTCTTCGTACCATGAGGAAATCCAAAGATGATGACCAGAAGGACGCTCTCAAGAGACAGATTGTGTATTCATTTGGCGATCATTATTACTTCAGAAAAGAACTTAAGATATTAAACCTTCTGACTGGGTAAGAAGCTCTGGAATCTGGATATTGAATTTTTGTTGGAATTATGCGTTTTGCATAACGAAATAGTATTGCTAATTTTGTTACCAATTAAAACGCAGGTACATTTTCTTACTTGACAAATTTGGTAGAATACGATGGCAAGGGTTTGGATCAGCAACAAAAGAGGAATTGTCATCCCTTCTTTACTGCACGTCACTACTCTTGGAAGATAAGTGAAGCTTATATTGCTGTCTGTTTGAGTGATTTGGAATATTTTTATGGAGCATACTGGATCGTGGTCATTGATGAAATATTTGACGAGAACTTTTTTTCCATCTTTTTTTGGCTTTCAAGAAAAGCCATTGTTTTATTGCTGCATAAACTTGGTAATATTTTATGATCATGACTTCTTAAATTATGATCATCATAACATGTTCTTAAAAGCAAATGATATGAAATGAAATTCCACATCATTTCTGTGAAATTTACTAGTATTAAAGGGTACTACCACTGTAGTCAGTTGCTCATTTAATTTACTAGTCCACTTAAATTCATTTATTTCCCTTTCATTTGTTATAGGGTAAACATTTCATTTACCGATTAAGTGCTCTACTAGTCCATGGGACAATATAATCTCAAACTTCTTCACTGGTGCAATCGGACAACTCTAAAAGTGCACATATTTGGTTTTTTTTATTAAACAGTATTTAATATGATTTGAAATTGCAATTTTATACCCGAGGGAGGTGAGTTTTATCACTAAGTGAACTTATTTGGTCAATTTGCTTTATTTAGGTCAAAATTTTGCTTTTTGCTGTGACTTTCCTGATTTTTTGTGGAAGAAACAATAAGGTTTAAGTGAAACAATAAGGACAAGAGTAACGAAAATAGAACCAGCGAAATTGCTTCTTCGACCCATCTTCCCCCCTTCCTCCTCTATAACCCACCCATCAATGATAGTGTACTTTTTTAAAATAATAATAATAATAATAATAATAATGCACTCGCAAATCCATCCGTATTAATACAATGATGAGTTCAAACTTACCCATTTTTAATGCTCAAAAGAAGCATATACTATCGTATTATAAGGCAATTTGTGTCAGTATAATTCATTTTGATTGTCTGAGAGAAGAGAGAGAGAGAGACAAAATTCTCAGAGAATGAGAAAGAAAAAAAATATAAGAGAGATGGTGGGAGAGAGAGAAAATCATACCTCTCTTTATGAAACAAAAATGATTGCCAAACATAGCTGAAGTAGTTATTGATGGAAAGTAACATTTTTATTTCCCCAGCAGATCCCTCAGAAGCCAACTTTTAAAGCCATATTTTGACATGAAAAAATAAATAAATAAACGGACCAAGTGTGTATTTACAAAACTTTTAAAGCCTGTGTTGTAGTATCAGTGTGATACCAAATCTCCTTATTAGGCACCCAATCAAAGATTATGCCTTTAGGGTTTAATTACTTGTGTGTGAGATGTGTAATGTTTTTTTTTTAAAAATAAGAGTTGATGGCACCCATAAAAAAAGTTTGGGATTGAAACATCCTTTTTCAATAGTAAATAGGCCATTAGAGCCCTTAATTCATACACTAAATTTTGAATTGTTTTTCAACTTACTATTTTTACATTTCTTGAGGTTCAATTTCGTAGCTTGTGTTTTTGATCATTTCAATCTACCCAAAAAGATATTGAACCAAATTAAAAACATAAAGTAATAAAGTGCAGTCGTATGTAGTAGATTGAATTAAATTTAAGCATAAAATGCTTAATTGGCATGAAAAACAAATAAAGTAATTAATTGTAATCGAATTGAAAGTAAAATTACCATTAAAGCGTTAGTTCACTCAATTAGAAAAGTAAATCAAAGTTTTAGTAGTAAATGCATAGCTAACCATTTCTCTATGGATCAAAACACAACGAATGCCCAAATTTATCACAATCTACATTTCAATACTCATAAATTATATTGTGATAATTTGAACTATATTAGTCATTTATGTTATTAGAATTTGTAATATTATTAATACATTATCAAAATCGATTATGTTACTTATTTTGTGATTTTTTTTCATCAAGGTTGAAGATACATGTAGTTAAAAATCACTATTAAAAATTGAAGAGCAAAGAAATGTGATACAATTAGTAAAAAAAATTAATATTATTATGTATTCTTTATTAGTAGGCCATTATGAAATATTATTATATACTAGAAATATTATTATGTATTCTTTATTAGTTTCAAAGTGTGTTTTAATATAAATTTATGGTTTCAACTTTCATGTGTGACACCATATAAAGTAATCAAAATAAAATAAATAACTTTATATATTCTTAAAAGATAGATTATATTCTAAGAGAATTGTTATTTCTAGAAAAAATACTAATAATTTTGATTCTCAAATGTTTCTAGAAGTAAAAACTGCTATGATAATAGAGTTACCCTATTCTAAAACATGTATGTAAAGGAATTACAATTGGTTTCAATTGCTTTGAATTTTTAAATAATAAAAATAAAATAAAACATTATGACACATCATAGAAATAGAGTAGCCCTATTATCAGAGTGGGTTTTGCTATTATTAGAGCAATAATTCTATCTTTAACAATCTTAAAACATTAAATTGTGAGGTAAAATATTTAATTACTATAACATTTAGTTTTATGCTCTGAAAATATCAATCCTCTATATATATATCCTCAACCTCTCTGGTTAACAAAAGGAGCATTATCAACTTTGTTGACCTCATGAACTTGCCAAGTCATATGACCATTGAGTGATCTAAGCTGACCTTGAACACAGTCCTCTTCTGGTTGATCAAATGCTCTTTGCATGATTAGAATAGAACTACTAGCTGCAGTCCTTGATGACACCAAAATGTCCCCCAATGCTCCAATTTCTGGAATTTCACTCCAATCTGATAAAACTCCCCTTAAAAGTGGAGAAGGTTTTTGTATCCCTCTTCAACTATAATTAAATTATAGTCATTTTGCATACTTCCTATTATTTTCACAATATCATTTGCACTACCAGTCACTTGTAAGAATTGTACTGACATTGATGTATTGTTATTTGATTTTATCTTCATCTCTTACTTGTACTTGTCATCTATATCCTTTTCCTCTTGAATACTACTAAATTTTTCAACTTCATCCTCATGTCCATCAACTTTATTATCATCTCCATTTGAGAGCTCTACTTTATTACTATTATTATTATTTTCAAATAATATGTCTATTTTCGAAACAAATCAAACTACGGCTAAAATCTTAGGGTTCAAACACATTCTCCAAGCATATGACAACGCCTCGCGATCATCTGGACCACCAACAAAGAGTATAGCAATATGGTGACATAAGTCTTCTTTGTTGTGATGGGGGTTTTCAGCTAGTAAGGAAGGTGAAGTAAGTCCTCTGTCTACAAAAAATACCAACCGAACAATGTGCATTTTCTAGTACATTCTTGTTGATAGAACTAATAGGAGAGTTGGCATTATCTATAGAACAATCAATTGTTACTTGAACCTCAAATGGAAGAAGAATGAGAGTAGTGTGTTTCTTGTCTGCAAGTGCAAAAATGTCTTGATGCATTGTGGAATAAGAAGACACCACGATTATGTTCTCAATTTGAATACTTTCATTCCTGCTTGTTAGTTATGCAAAGGAACTTGCAAAATGGTTGCTAGAACTTGGAGCGCCTTGTGTTTCCTGCTCAATGTTCTTCGTAGTGTCATGTATAAGTCTCATGGTTGAAGCATGTCCTACGATTTCAACGAGTTGCACAACAAAGAGAAAGATTAGGGATTGTTTTGTGGCATTGGAAGCCTGAATTAGGTTCACAAAGCCAGTTACATTGCACATTGACTGAAGATAGTTAAGAATTCTGTTGAGTTTTCCCTCTTGTTTGGATGAGTCAAAAAAAGACTCATGTGGTTTCATGGCCCATGGATAATGAAGGGAAAAATTTATACATTTGATTACTTCTTTAATCAATCCATTTAGGGTTTGTTGAGGAATGAATTCAAGAAGCAACAACTAGCAGAAAAACCAAAAGAAAAATAGGGAGTAGTTTTTCAATTTTTCTTCTCCAGCAAGTCTTCATCAAGTGCACCGATGGAAGGTTATTTGTGGTCCAATTGAGCTGAAAGTTTGAAGGAAGCTTCACGATTTAAGAATCTTCAATCTAAACGGTGAGATTTGGATTTAACTCACCAGTTTGGGAAATATGAGTCGTTAACAGTGATTACAAAATTGGGTTAGATTTCTCCATTTTCTTGAAATAATTGTTAGTTTCCAAAAAGTTTTATTCTTGATAATGTTGTTGATTGTTTGCCTCTAATTTTATCTAGAGATAACTTTTGTATAATTATTTCTTAATAGTGGAAGTTTTGGAGATGAAGTGTTGTTGTTCTTTCCTTCCTATATCGGGAAGGTTTTTTCAAGTAAATTGGTTTTATTGATTTTATGCATGTTTCATTTTGAGCTATATTTATTTGTTTCTTAAAAAATTCACACAAAGATGGAGAATAGGCTTGATTCTACTGTTTAGAGCTTGATTAAGTTCGGATTGATATTGTAATTTTCCTAATAAAGTGGTATCAAAGTTGTAGTTATTATTGTTGAATTTCTTGTGTTGAATAATGAAAGAAAATTTGAGTAGAATGATTACTTTGAATGGTTCTAATTATCACACTTGGAAAGGAAAAATGGAAGATATATTTTATGTCAAATAGTTTCATTTACTAGTGTTTGTCTCTGAGAAGCCAAAAAAGTTGTCTGAAGAAAAATAGACTTTGTTGCATGGACAAGTCTGTGAGTATATAAGGTAATGGGTAGATGATAATGTTTTGAATCATATTAGTGGGGAAACACATGCACGGTCACTCTAAAATAAACTTGAGGAGTTGTATGCTCGGAAAATAGGAAATAATAAAATGTTTCTCATAAAACAGTTGATGACTTTAAGGTACTAAGATGAAACTCAGTTGATAGATCACTTCAATATGTTCCAAGGAATAATCAATCAGTTAGCTAGAATGGGTATCAAGTTTGATGATGAGATTCAAGGGTTGTGTTTATTGGATACGTTTCCAGACTCTTAGGAAACATTTAGAATGTTATTAAGTAACTCACATGGATCTGGCTAAGAGCAATGTTTTGAATGAAGAAATGAGAAGAAAATTACATGGGTCTTCTCAACAGTCAGACATTTTGGTTACAAAAAGAAGAGGGAGAAGTAAAAGTAGAGGTTTCAAGAGCAAAGAAAATAGAAGAAGCAAGTCCATCAGGTTTGCTAATGTTGAGTGTCATCACTATGGCATGAAAGAGCACATCAAGAAATACTGTAGACAATTGAAGTAAGATAACAAGAATAAAGACAAAGAATAAGAGGATGATGTTGGAAAGGAAAATGATCGAGTTGTCACTGCTAGTTCAGAAGACTTTCTCATTGTTTATGATGAAGATGTTGTCAATGTTGCATGTCACGAGATCAGTTGGGTTATTGATAGTAGAGCCTCTATTCATGCTACGTCTTGAGAGGACTTCTTTACATCCTATACAACAAGTGACTTTGGGACAATGAAGTTGGATAATGATGGATTTGTGAAAGCCATTGGTATTGGATATGTGTGTTTGGAGATGAATAATAGCACGAGGCTACTTCTTAGAGGGGTAAAGTATATTCCTGAAATTCATTTGAACTTGATCTCTACAACTAAACTTGATGATGAAGGATATTGTAATACCTTTAGTAATGGTTAATGGAAACTTACTAAAGGTGTTATGGTTGTTGCTCGTGGGAACAAGCATTCTAGTTTGTATATATTGCAGACAAGACTCTTCAAATGCGTTATTAATGATATGACATATGAGCTTATAGTAGAATTATGGCATAAGAGACTTGCTCACATGAGTGAGAAATGCTTGACAGTATTGACTAAAAGGAATATTCTTTCTGGAATGAATGATGCTTGTTTAAGAAGATGTACTCATTGTTTGGTAGGGAAGCAAAATAGAGTTTCTTTCAAGAGTTCCCCTCTTTTAAGAAAACAATACATACTTGATTTGGTACATTCAGATGTATGTGGTCCTATAAAGACAAGAAATTTTGGTGGTTTTAGTTATTTTGTGACCTTCATAGATGATTGTTCAAAAAATTTATAGGTGTACACTTTGAAGAGAAAAGATCAAGTATTAGATGTGTTTAAATAGTTTCAAGCCTTAGTTGAGAAATAAACTAGGAAGAAATTACGGTGCATTAGAACATATAATGAGGGAAAGTATTCAAGTCCTTTTGATGAGTATTGTAGGCATCAAGGCATTCAACATCAAAAGACACCCAAGACTCCCCAGTTAAATGGGTTGGTTGAGAGAATGAACAAGGCATTGGTTGAAAGAGTAAGATGTCTTCTTTCGCAGACTCAGTTGCCAAGATCTTTCTGGGATGAGGCTTTGAATACATTTGTAAATATTCTTAATCTCGCACCATGTGTTCCTTTTCAGTTTGATTTACCAAACAGAGTTTGGACTGGAAAATATGTTTCTTATGATCTTTTCCGTGTTTTTGGTTACAAGAAATTTATGCATATACCAAAAGATGAGAGATTTAAGCTCGATGTGAATACATGATAGTGTATCTTTGCTGGTTATGGTCTGGATGAATTTGGCTACAAATTTATGATCTAGTTGAGAAGAAATTGGTAAGGAGTCGAGATGTTGTGTTTATAGAAGATCAAACTATACAAGATGCTGAGAAGATAGAAAAAGGAGTCCATCAATATAGCGATGATTTGATTGACCTAGATTCGGTTCCTTTATCACTACAAATGGAACAAAATGTTCAAGATGACCAACAAGGTTTAGATGATGTAGATGCTCCTATACAAGCTGAAATAGATCACCAAACTACTGATTAGTTACCAGAACCAGAAATTCTACTAGGAGGTCTACCAAAAACCAACGTCCTTTCGCACGATATGATATAGATGAGTATGTGTTATTGACGGATGAGGGAGAACCTTAATGTTATGCAGAAGCGATGGAAGATGGAAATAGGGCACACTGGGTTGATGCTATGGAAGATGAGATTCAGTCATTGTATGACAATCACACGTTTGAGTTGTTAAAGTTGCCTAAGGGTAAGAGTGCTCTGAAGAACAAGTGGGTCTACAGGGTGAAGCAAGAAGAACACAGTTCATAACCATGATACAAAGCTAGATTGGTCATCATGGGATTCATTCAAAGAAAAGGTATTAATTTTGATGATATTTTCTCTACTATTGTGAAGATGTCTTCCATACGTGTTGTTCTAGGTCTAGTAGAAAGCTTGGATTTAGAAATTGAGCAAATGGATGTGAAAAATGCCTTTTCATGGTGAATTATAGGAATATATTTATATGGAGCAACCTGAGGGTTTTGAGGTAAAAATAAAAGAGGATTATGTATGTCGGTTAAAGAAAAGCCTCTACGGGTTGAAACAAGCACCTAGACAATGGTATAAGAAGTTTGAGTCAGTTATGAGGGAGCATGGTTACAAGAAGACTAGTTATGATCATTATGTTTTTGTGTAGATATTCTCTAATGATAATTTTATCATTTTATTGCTCTATGTTGATGATATGTTGATTGTTGGTAGAAATTCTTCAAGGATTGATAATTTGAAGAAGTAGTTGAGTAAGTCCTTTGCCATGAAGAAATTGGGGCCAGCAAAACAAATTCTTGGTATTCAAATTTGTTGAGACAAGAAAGGAAAGAAATTGTACATGTCACAAGAACGGTACATTAATAAGGTACTTGAAAGGTTTCATATAGATAAAGCTAAAGTGGTTTCTTCTCATTTATCTAACCACTTTAAGTTGAGATCGAGTCAAGACCCTTCAATAGATAAAGAGAATGAAGATATGGAAAATGTTCCATATGCCTCAACAATAAGAAGCTTAATGTATGCAATGGTATGTACGACATAGCTCATGTAGTTGGAGTTGTTAGTCGTTTTCTTTCGAATCCAGGAAGAGAGCATTGGGATGTAGTAAAGTGGATTATGAGATATCTTTGAGGTACTTCCAAGTTAACACTTAGCTTTGGAAGTGGAAAACCAATGTTAATTGGATACACTAATTTAGATTTGTCAAGAGATGAAGATTCTCGTAAGTCTACTTCAGGTTATCTAATTACTTTCTCTAGTGGATCAATTTCTTGGCAGTCAAGATTGCAAAAGTGTGTTGCACTTTCTACAGCAGAGGCAAAATTTATTGCAATAATAGAAGCTTGTAAGGAGTTATTGTGGATGAAATATTTCTTGAGAGAACTTGGTTTCAAGCAGCAGAAATATGTGTTCTTTTGCGATATTCAGAGTTCTATTCACCTAGCAAAGAACTCAACGTTTAACAATAAGTTGCTTGAACTTGAAAAAATCCATCTAATTGGGAAAGGGGGAGATTTTTTGGGTTTTCCCTCTTGTTTGGAGGAACCCAAAAAAAGCCTATGTGGTTTCATGGTCCATGGAGAAAGAAGGGACAATTTTGTCCATTTGATTACTTCATTAATCAACCCATTTAGAGTTTGTTGAAGAATGAATTTAGGAAGCAGCAGCAACTAGCAGAAAAACCAAAAAGAAAAACAGAGAGCAATTTTTCAGTTTTTCTTCTCCTACAAGCCTTCATCAAGTGCACCGATGAAGGTTATTTGTGGTCCGATTGAGCTGAAATTTTGAAGGAAGGTTTAAAATTCAAGAATCTTCAATATGAACAGTGGGATTTGGATTTGGCTCAACAGTTTTGGAAATATGGTTAGATTTTTCCATTTTCTTGAAATAATTGTTAGTTTTCAAGAATTTGTATTCTTGATGATGTTGTTGATTGTTTACCTCTAGTTTTATCTAGAGAGAATTTTTGTTCAATTGTTTTTTAATAGTGGAAGTTTTGGAGATTGAATACCGTAGTTTTTTCTTTTCTACACTGGGAAGAATTTTTCACGTAAATTGATTGTGTTGATTTTATGCATGTTTCATTTTGAGCTCTATTTATTTGTTTCTTAAAAGATTCACACACAAAAAAAGAATAGACTTCATTCCACTATTTAGAGTTTTATTAAATTCGTATTAATATTGTGATTCTCCTAATAGTTCTTCAAAAATATTGTAATGCTATTTTAAGTAAATGCTAAAACCGGCCCAACCATAGCTGTCATCATCCATGTAGCAATCACTAGTATCCCAAAAAATTTAACATCTAGAACCTGCAATACCTGGAATATGGTAGTTAAGCCTTTTTTATTAACATAAAAACGAGAAACAAAAAAATATCTTAGAAGTCCGATAACTTAGGTCATTTGACTAGTTTGGTCCACTAACTTAGGGGTGGTATTGTACACTAGAAATCTGCAGTTGACCTCTATTGTCAATTTTTAAAATTGGACTTAGTGTATCAATTGCAAGTATACCAAAAGTACATCATGTTTGAAAAGTGGGACGTGAGGAGTTTGTCTCGGATTCCGAATGTCTCCTTTTTCAAACTGCGCACCCCCTAAACTAGTGACGTAAAATGCACTTTTGGGCAAACTGGCCTACAGGAAAAAATTGGCGCTACATTCCCAAAAACAGAAAAAGGAAAGGAAGCAAATTGCATACACGACCAGTGTTCATGATGATTAGTGTTAATATGCCTTTAGTGTTCATAAGCATTCCAAGAGTAAAACTGTCTCGAGTTGGGATTTTGTGGAGAAAGGCAGTGAGGAAAGTAGTTGTGGTATTCTGTAATATAATTTCTGTGGATTAGTCACAATAACTGCAATAACTAAAAGGAGCCATGAAAACATGTCTGCTATTACAGCAGAGGAAAATGCTATTTTGCCAACTTTAGAATGAAGGAGTTTAAGATCTGCTAGAATGTAAACAAGGTCTGGAAACTTTGTAGTAGCTAAGACAAAACCCCAAAAAATGAAACCATAAAATCCATGTGTTTTTCTAAACTCTGGAAATATCCTTTGTTCTTTAGTTATGTACATATGTATGCCAAATCCAGCAAAGAGGGGAAATATTAAACCAGATAAGGCTATAGTTAGAGCCTTCTTATCACTATATAATATTGGTCTAATTTCAATCTCTAAACCCACTAGAAACTGTTGGAACAAAAATGTAAAAAACTATGTAAGAACAATATTACCGATAACTTGAAATGAACTGCTTGGGTTGAGTCGCGGACTAGGTCGCTCTCTTTAAGACGTTTCGCGGCTCTGCCCAAATTTGTGCAAGCAAACACAGCCCCGTCGTCCCCAGGATAAAATAGCCCAAAATTATTTTCTATCTCAGAACTTCACTGCACTGATGAAGTCCGGAATACTACACCTCTCAAATATTTATGTTGCTCGAAAATCTGATAAAACAATTTTAAAATTTTCTTTTCTTTGGTTTTGCTATAAAGAACCGTAAAAGTGTTTTTGAGTTGTTAAGTTATATTCTAAACTAAGGGCTATTACCCCTATTTATAGTTGAAAAAATATGTATAACGGTCATATAATTATGAAAATAACGGACATATAATTATGAAAATAACGGTCATAAAAATAATGGACACATAATTATGAAAATAACAGTCATAAAAGTAACGGTCACATAATTATGAAAATAACGGCCATAAAAGTAACGGTCACATAATTATGAAAATAACGGCCATAAAAGTAACGGTTACATAATTATGAAAATAACGGTTATAAAAATAACGGTTACATAATTATGAAAATAACGGTTATAAAAATAACGGTCATAAAATAAAATAAAATATTTTTATTTAAATTCATTTCCAACAATCCCCCACTTGAATTTTAAATAAAAATAGTTTCATCGAGCAACCGATCAATTAAAAGTATAAGATTGTGCATAAGCAAAATGTGTCTATCGACTTGCACCTTTGCATAGTGTTGATGCTTTAGAATATACTAGAGTAACTCGTAGTTTTGAACTCTATCTCTAACAACATCACACACACAACCTTTCCAAGGTATAGTTCGAAAAGCCCGTGTTTTACGATCATGCACGTGTATCCCAGTATAGTGAATGCTCTAGTAAATTTTGTCCAAAATTTTCATAGGAAGCGGCCATACTTCCACATTCACATAGGTGAGTCTATCAAGAGTACTCCTGTAGCTACGTACTCCACTCCACATAGAGTATAGAACTCATTAAGAGTTTAATAATTAACTCATCCTTTCTTTCGCTTCAGGACGTCATGCTTCTAACAATATAGAATGTGACTTCATAATAGCATGATTCATCTCATATCACTTCATGACTTGTTATTACCCATTGAACTTATTTCTTGGGATCTCCAGTCTATAAGTTGGGTTACCATCATGAGTGACTCTTCATTCTAAGGGCATCAGTCACATTCCTTTCGAGGTTTTTGAAAACCTTCTCTCTTGTTAATCCTTTCGTCAAAGGATTAATCAAATTTTCATCAGTACATATATGATCCATTCTTACAGCTCATGTAGAGAAAAATTCTCTAACAGTACTGTGTATCTGTCGTCTCTTACCGTTGTAATAACGGCTCTAAATCTTTGCAATAGCCGCGGAACTATCGCAGTGGATCAGGACAGTTGGTATCGATCTTTCCCACAAAGGGATCTCAGCTAACAGACTTCTTAACTAGCATGCTTCTTCACTAGCAGTAGCTAGTGCTGTCATTTCAAACTCTATCGTAAATTGAACCAATATTGTCTATTACTTAGACTTCCAAAAAATAGCTCCACCAACTATGTTAAATATATAGCTGCTAGTTGATTTGGAGTCTTCTAATAAAATGTTCCAATCTGCATCATTGTATCCTTCTAGAACAGCGGGAAATTTTTTTATAATATAATCCAAGGTATATAGTTCTCTTAAGGTATCTCATAGCCCTTTCAATAGCATTCCAATGCTCTACACTAGGTCTACTGGTAAACCTACATAGTAGTCCCACAACATAAGCTATGTCTGGTCTAGTGCAATCAGTAGCATAACGTAAGCTACCAATGATACTCGCATACTCAATTTGTCTAACATCGTCTCCGGTGTTCTTGAACAACTTTACACTAGGATCATACGGAGTACATACAGGTTTACAGTTAAAGCAATTATATTTCTGTAAGATCTTCTCAATGTAATGAGATTGATCTAAAGAAATTTCCTTTTCAGACCTAGTAATCTTTATACCAAGGATTACACTCGCTTCTCTGAGATCTTTCATATCAAAGTTAATACTTAATAAAGTTTTCACATTATTCACAACATGAATATTTGATCCAAAAATAAGCATGTCATCCACATATAAACATATAATAGTGCAAATGTTATCTTATAATTTATAATAAATGCATTTTTCACTTTCATTCATTTTGAATTCATGTGGGTTAACTATATTATCAAATTTCTCATGCCATTGCTTAGGTGCTTATTTTAGACCATATAGAGATTTATCTAGTTTACAAACTTTATTTTCTTGACCTGGGATAACAAAACCTTCAGGTTGATCCATATAAATTTCTTCTTCTAAATCACCATTTAAGAAAACAGTTTTAACATCCATGTGATGTACTACTAAATCATGGATAGCAGCAAGAGGAAAAAGTACACGTATGGAAGTTATTCGTGTGACTGGTGAAAAGGTATCAAATAAATCTACATTTTCCCTTTGCCTATACCATTTAACTACAATACGAGCTTTGTACTTTTCAATAGTACCATCGAGTTTTAATTTCTTCTTTTGTATCCATTTACATCCTATGGTTTTACAACCATGAGGTAAGTCAACTTAATGCCAAGTTTTATTATACTCATGAGAGTTCATTTCATCATTTATGGTTTCTTCCCATAAGTTGTCTCTAAAGAAGAGAATGATTCTTTACGAGTTTGGGGATCCTCCTATAAGGTATAAGCATAAAAATCTGACCCAAAATCCTTAAGGGTTCGAGCTCGTTTACTTCTTCTAATTTCAGTGTTTAATTCTTCAGTTTGTTCACTAGTTTTAGTTATAGGTAAACTATTAGAAGACGAGCCCCCAATATTCTTAAATTTAAAGGGAAACCTATGTTCATAGAAGTCAGCATCATTTGATTCTATAACTACCTGATCTTTTAAGTCATAGAATTTATAAGCTTTACTATTCACAGCGTATCCTATGAATACACATTTATATGCTCTACTAGCAAGTTTATTTCTTTTAGGATCAGGGATTCTAACATAGGCTAAACAACCCCAAGTTTTAAAATAAGTTAAATTAGGTTTCTTATTTTTCAAAATTTCATAAGGTGAAATTTTATTTGTAGATTTAGGCACTTTATTTAGTACATAGCAAACAA
Organism: Hippophae tibetana; assembly: GCA_037013495.1. Lineage (NCBI taxonomy): Eukaryota > Viridiplantae > Streptophyta > Magnoliopsida > Rosales > Elaeagnaceae > Hippophae > Hippophae tibetana. The sequence goes on from CM072810.1 coordinate 16,489,516, forward strand.
TTAATAAAATTTCCTCCCATTAATGGGAAGCAGCACCAGAGTTTTATAAAATTGTAATAACTAACTCAGTAAAAGTTCTATTTTTTCTTTCAGCTTTGCCATTCATTTCAGGAGAATAAGGTGCAGTTTTTTCATGAATGATTCCATGAGTTTTATAAAAATCATTGAAGATATTGGAATCATATCCAATGCCTCTATCACTTCGAAACCTTTTTATTTTTCTGTTAAGTTGATTCTCAATCTCAGTCATAAATATTTTAAAAATGTCAAATGCTTCACTTTTATTTTTCATTAGATATACGTAAGTGTAATATGAACAGTCATCTATAAAAGTTATAAAATAGTGTTTCCCATTTCTTGTTAAATTTCCATCAAGTTCATATATGTCATAATGTATTAATTCTAAAGGTTCAGATTCTCTTACTACTGACTTATATGAAGTTTTTTTATTTTAGCTTGACTATAAAAGTCACATTTTTCCAAAATCATTCAAAGATAGTTTAGGAATTAGTTCTAAGCTATCATATTCTTGATTATGCGTTTATTAACATGACAAAGTCTAGCATGCCAAATATTAAAGGAACTCAACATTCAATTTAAACATGCCATTAGTGGCATACCCTTTCCTAACAAAAAATATTATTTTTAGTAATTGTATATAAATCAACCCCTATAATTTGAGTAAATCTAGTTTTGTAAAGAAGATATCCCAAAACTAAGTTCTTTCTCATCTTTGGAGTATGCAAGACATCTTTCAAGATGATAGTCTTTCCAAAGGTAAACTTCAATTCCACCTCACCAGTACCAACAACTTTAGTGGAGTGTGAGTCGCCCAACAACACTTTCTTATCCTCAGACTCAGAGTAGGACTTGAACATGTCTCGATTATAGCAAACATGGCGAGAATTAGTGTTCACCCAACACCCCTCGGATCCATCAACAAAATTGATTTCAGATATCATAGTAATAAGTTGATCTTCGATAAGGTTCGCCTGTGGGGCAGGACGATTCCTATTCCGGTAGTTCCTGGCCAAGTGGCCAGGTCTATTACAACTATAACACATGAATGTGTTATTCCTTAAGGGGGTTAAGGTCCATTCTATAGAGGATAGTTTTTGTTTCTATTTTGGTGGTTGCGGTTTTGGTTATTATTGCAATTCTGAGTTTTCATATTTCTATCTTTAGGTTTCAAAATTGTAGATGAAGGTTTCTTATTGGTACTATTGTTTGAGACAACGAATACTTCATCTTTATGGTCTTATTTTTGGGCTTCTTCTTCTACTCTTAAACGGGTTATAAGACTTTCTAAAAAAAATTCCTTAGTTTTATGTCTAAGTGTATTCTTAAAGTCTTTCTAAGCATGGGGTAATTTATCTATAATAACATCTACTTGAAATTGTTCAATTAAAGTCATACCTTTAGAAGTTATTTTGTGTGCTATCTTCTGCAGTTCGTGTGATTGAGTTTCCACAGATTTGTCATCAATCATTTGATACTTCATGTATCTACTGAAATCATACTTCTTAGTTTCAGCTTCCTCAGTATCGTACTTCTTTTGAAGTGCATTCCAAATTTCCTTAACAAACTTATCAAAATTATAATAGTCATACAAGTCATTAGCTAATCCATTAACAATAAAATATTTTGCATAGAAAATAATTTTTATCCAAGTGTTTAAATCTTTTGTTGTAGCTTCAATATGAGAATTAGGCAGTGTTGGTTTTTCAATAATAAGAACAAAAACGACATTTTACATGGTTAAGAAAAATAACATTTTTTGTCTCCATTTTTTAAAGTGTAGTTCTTCAAAACGAAATGATTTGTTGAGATCAGCAGTTAACATTTCAGTAGACATGGTAGATAGAATACGTCTTAAAATTGTTGGAACAAAAATGTAAAAAACTATGTAAGAACAATATTACCGATAACTGGAAATGAACTGCTTGGGTTGAGTCGCGGACTAGGTCGCTTTCTTTAAAACGTTTCGCGGCTCTGCCCAAATTTGTGCAAGCAAACACAGCCCCGTCGTCCCCAGGATAAAACAGCCCAGAATCATTTTTTGTCTCAAAACTTCACTGCACTGATGAAGTCCGGAATACTACACCTCTCAAATATTTATGTTGCTCGGAAATCTGATAAAACAATTTTAAAATTTTCTTTTCTTTGGTTTTGCTATAAAGAACCGTAAAAGTGTTTTTGAGTTGTTAAGTTATATTCTAAACTGAGGGCTATTACCCCTATTTATAGTTGAAAAAATATGTATAACGGTCATATAATTATGAAAATAACGGACACATAATTATGAAAATAACGGTCATAAAAATAACAGACACATAATTATGAAAATAATAGTCATAAAAGTAACGGTCACATAATTATGAAAATAACAGCCATAAAAGTAACGGTTACATAATTATGAAAATAACGGTTACATAATTATGAAAATAACGGTCATATAATTATGAAAATAACAGTTACATAATTTATGAAATAACGGTCATAAAATAATTATAAAATATTTTTATTTAAATTCATTTACAACATAAACATGTAGCACACTAAGCTTAGATTCCCTACTGTTTCTAATGTCATAATGCTTCTGCAAGGAAGTATGAAATCTATTCCAGCTTTTGTTGATGCTATGAATGTTAAACCTATTAGTAAACCACCCTGCAAAATTAACACTAATCAATGGTTCAATTTTTCTTTCAAAACCTTTAAAGATATGCGCGCACACACATATCACTAGATGGTAAAAAGTGCACCAAGCTCTACTAGTTATGTAAGGGCAATTTAGACCATTTGTTATTTTTTGTAGTAATTTATTAGTTGTTTTGTGTAAAAAAGGGACACAAAAAGAATAAATAATCAATATTTTTATTTTATTTTATTAATTTTGTACTGTTATCTATGCAAACTATGCAATTGATATGTTAATATTTATGAAGAAATATGTAAGAAAAGTAAACAAAAAAAAAATTTGTTCATTTATCTCGTGTTGTTATTTTACTCTAATTGATACAACTAAAAAACTTTAGCTATCACCCACCATATATATAAATGCTTGATTTTCATTTTTCTAAGATGTAGCATAATGACTATACATCATGCATGCCCTCCTTTGTGCAGTTATGTAAATCGTGTCTTCTAATCGGTTTGATATCGACTCATTTAATAAATTCTTCGTATTGTGTTAACTTATTTATAATCGTATCATATTCATATTTTTTTGTGTTTTTTTCATTTTTATGTGTTATTCAACTCAAAATTAATCAATAAAATATATTATTTTAAATAAAAAAATATTTATTAAATTCAATCAGTTCGTACGTGATTATAATATAATATAATAATAAAAAAAATAATAAGTATGATCTCTTAATTTTTATCAAATATACACTTTGATTATTTAATTGTTTTTTTTTGTTAGATCTTATCCCTTTAACTTTACAACTAAATTTTTTAATTAAATTTAAAAATTGGACTGAAATTTCATTCTATCAATCATAATTAATATGAGTATTGTATTAGTAAAATTTAGGAGACCATAATAACTAATAATAAAATATATGTTAAAAAAATTAGCTCATATTATCATGTTTTATGAAATAGGTTATGTATGTTATGTCAAAATAGGTTATGTATGTTATGTCAAAATTATATCATATCATTCAAGAGTCTTGTAACAAAATGACATGAAATATGCGAGTCAAGAACAATGGTCTGAAGATTAAAATAAGAATTCGGTTTACAAGAACAATAAAGACCAATTGCAATAATAATTGTGGGAGAGTTGAAGCAAAGGCATTTTCTGATAGCCAAATTCCCGTTGGGTTTCTAGATAAAGATCTACTGTAACATGCAACTATATCATGTATTGGATCAAAAGCCATGCAAGAGTTTCTTTTGTAGGCATCTATAGGACTAGCATACAGGTAGAAAGGTAAATCAAAATCTTCCTCCATGATTAATCAAACAGGAAAAAAGGGTATCGAAAAAAGAGGCTTATTTATCTAAACAAATTTACTTTTTGGAATCCTTTAAATATAAGGAAGGGGCTCTAAATTTTGTAAAAAAAAAAAGAAGTTTGCTAAATTTGGAATAATGTCCTAGTTTTTGTTATGATTCTATTTTTGTCTTTCTTATTTATTGATAAACATTACATTGATAAATATTAAACATTACAGTCTCAACGAATTGATATGCTTTTGCTTTTTGTGTGTTTGAAAGAAGAAAATCTTATATAATCTAGTATTAATATTAGTTATTGATTTCATTCTAATTTGAATATATATTTTTATTTAAAACAAAGAATTAAAATAATTTTATTTCATAACGTGTCCGTAACCCAAAATTTACTTTTTTGGTGGTTGTTTTTTTTTTTTTTGAGGGGCAGAAAATGGAAAATTTTGTTCCATTTTCCTCCACAAAACTGGCGGAATGTGGCAATTTCTTGGGAAGTTAATCTGCCTTTTCGAAAATATCTGTTTTTAAAAATAAAATTAAGGGAAATGTTTTTTTATTAATTTTTGGGTAGAAACTCTATATTCTATGTAAAAACCTTGGTAGAAAAATTACCTAAAATAATATATATATATATATATATATATATATATATATATATAACTCAACAATAAAAATAATATCATTATTTGAATTAAAAGGTATATAAATTAGTTTTAAAGGATATTATTTTGTTACATAAATTTTAAGGGCGATAGTTTGTGATTTTTCAAAAACATATTACATAACTAATTTGGAAAAAAATATATTAATAATAAATAAATAAATAGTGTAGTTACTCACCAATTACTACTAAGATTCAAATCTTGGATTTTTTTATATATCTAAATAGACTACATGATGTTAAGCTACTAGCTCTTTGGCACAAAAAAAAAATTTATTTAGAGAAAATATCGCACAAATTCTTTACATTAAATCAAATAGGTTATTAAATTTTTTATAATGTAAGAAACTAAATTACATAAATCTCATAATATAAATGACACTTTACAGTACCTCCCACTTTACTTTAATAGTTTTTTGTTAAAGTATTATTATTATTATTAAATTTTTTTAAAACAATTTTATCTTAAATTTCACTTTCAACAAAAATATTGTACAAATCTCTTGCATTAAGTCAAATGAATCATTTAAATTATTTATAATATAAGTGACTAAATGATACAAATTTCATAATATAAATAAATTTTACAGCTATGTCACCCTTTACTTTAATAATTTTTTGGTACAGTATTATTATTGTTAATTCTTTCTAAATAATTTTATCTTAAATTTCACTTTCAACCTTGTTTTATGCTATTCTTTTAATCGCATTTTAATTAATTATAACAAAATAAATATTTTAATAAAAAATTATTAAAATAATTTACTCACTTTTTTGGAATCAATGGGAATAAATGATAAACTTACAAATTTAAATTACTAAACTACACCAATCATCATATTTTTAATATTAAGATGATAGTAACAAGTTTTGAATGAATATAACATATTAATGTTGAAAAGTGTTGAAAACATAAAAGATATTTTATTAGATATAATTATACAAATTCAACTTTAATTAATAATAATATTCTATCAAATTACTTCAGATTTACCATGCGACAAGAATAGTTTTCCATGGTAAAATAATTGAACTTAATGTAAAAGTTGATTTTCATTGACTTGTTTTAAGCCTCTTTTTTCTCGAAATAATTATACAATTCAAGCAATCATAAATGAGATTAGAAACCCAAACCTTTTTTATATGCTCGTATGGGTTTCATGACATTGCGCTACAATAATTTTAACTAGTCACGGGTTCATAGAATTATAGTTATATTTGAATTAAGATCTTTTCAAGTTTTGTAATTCGTACATTTTAATCCTATATCTTTTATGCTATACACCTAGGATCTCATATTCTTAAAAATGTATATTTTAATCTTCCGTTAAGATATAGACCTATAATCTCTTATTCTTAAAACTTTCAATCTCAAAGTCTATTTTTTCAATAATAAATTCAAAATTTCAAAAACAAAATACAAAAAGTATTAATTTTTATAAAAAAATGGATATTAAAAATTTTATTTTTATAAAACAAAACAAAAATTGAAATGAAAAAAAATCTTAATTTTTAATAAATGCAAAATTTTGAAAAATTAAAATTTTGAAAAAAATAGAAAATGGAAAAAATAATTTTTTTTATACACAATAAAATTCAATATATATATTTTTTCATTATTTCATTCCAAATATAAATTGAATAATATTTTTTATTCCTTTATTTCCATTTATTTATTTTTAGTTTTTAATTTTTTTAAAAAAAAATTAATTATTTGTTAATTTCAATATTTTTTTACTTTTCCAAATTCATAATTTATCCTTGAAAAAAAATAACATTTTAAAAATTTTGAGAACTCTAGATGTATACCTTAAAAAATAGATAACTAAAATGTAACTTTTGCCTTTGATAAATTACATGACCCTAAATATATACCTTTAAAAATAAAAATAAAAACTAAAGTGTATCTTTAAAAAAAATTATAAAACTTGTAAAGACCTTAAGCCTTTGGTATTTAACGCTCGCCGTTTGTATGGCTCAGGTAGTGACTCAAAATAAAATAAAAAAGCAGAACCAACAAAATGCAACACATTGACAAGGAAAAGTTAAATATAATAAACACTAAAATAAATAGGCTACTGAAGCAACAATTCTCTGCAGCTGCTGAAAAACAAAACGTCTAATCCTATTGCTAAGATAAACGAGAAGCAGATGAGCATCTACAAACGTATTCACACTTAAACAGTCTTGAACCTGTGACCAATACATAAATGTGGTCTTGTTGGTTGCTATAAATAGAAACCTGTAAGTGAATAATATACATCGAAGAAAAATTGGTAGCCCCTGAAATTTGCGCAAATGCTACAAAAACGGGAATATGTTTGGAATTGATACCTGTGATACAAGTATGAATGCAAACATGCACACTGGTAATAACTTGTAAGGCTCACTGTGAAATGAGACGCCATCACCAAGTTGCCCAGCATTCACATATTCACTTCGTCCAGTGCTAGAAGCTGCGGATACATTCACAGACATCGAACCTAGTAAAGAAAATCACATTTAAAACGTCAGATGGTAATATAGACATATAGAAGATTTATTCTCAAACGTTTTCTAGTAAAACATAAACGAAAAATTTGGATTCCAAGTTTTCATGTTAGTTGCATTTGTCTTTGCATTTACGTTGGTCGAGTTGGGTAGTCAAAATCAAGGTTTTAAAAATGCATAGAGTTGAGGTGAGGTATTTGATGAGGGCCTTGAGGCTAGTGCCTCTTGTACTTGATTTGAAGCTTATGCCTTTTACATTGAGGCATACACTTTGAAGCAGAATGAAGCTAATGCCTCTTTCATGGATCTATAAAGTGTCAAATTGTATTGTTTTTAAGCTAGGCCCAATTTTTTAATAAAAAACCCGAAAACTCATTAAATGGAAAAAAATGAAATAAAAACAAAAAGAAGAAAAAAAAAACTCCTAGAAGGAAACAAACATAGCAATGAAGAAGATAAAGAATAGGTGGTTGAAGATGAACAAAACATTAGAATTAATTGTGATGATAATTCAATAAATAATAAAACTAGTATTAACGATGGTACTAATAAGTAATAAATGTGAGTTTGAATTAATAGGCTCAAGGGAGGATCAAGGGATGAAGAGGAAGAAATTATGAATGACCAACATAAGGGTACTAATGAGTGATGAATGAAGGTTTAAATCAATAGACTCAGAGAAGAAGATGAAGAAATTAAAAATAACCATAATATTGAAACATGTTTTGTAACTTATTAGTGGTTTAAGGTTTAAATTAGTAGACTCGAGAGATGAAGATGAAGAAACTAAAAATGATCAGAATATTGAAACATGTTTTGTAACTTATTAGTGATTTGTTTTGAATCATATAAAAGGTTAATAATAATCTTATGTATTTTTTCGATTTTCAATGAGGCTTACGCCTCACACCGCCTTGAGGTGTACGCCTTGCCTCATTTGGGGCAACCACTTAGTACCCGTTTTTGTCTTTTGGAACCTTGGTCAAAATTCAACTTTTGGACCAACAAAAGGTGAGTATTGAAAAGTAGTACAATTGAAACTTACAGTCATAATTAGCCCACCCTATTCGTTGAAGAATCAAATCATAAACAAATATTTTGTCTTTCAGTACAACATCTGCAAAAAAGAAAAATGATAGTGTTAAAATACAAGCTAGAGCGGTTTAGTACTCGTCAACTAATCCAAGTTTACGAGTTCCTTTTCTTCCCTGCCCTCTTCTATTGAACCATCTAAAAAAAAGTGTCATGGTTTATATTTCATTTCACATTACGACGATAGACATGTTGCAAGCAAAATATAGGATAATGGAAAACTAGGAAGGTTTGGATCAAATGAGTTGTATACTATCTGTGAAAGTAAAAAAGTTGACAAAAGGTCTCGATTGGGATCTGTACCTCCTAAAATTGTTATTCCTTGACCCTGAATCTTCTGAATGCCAAGGCACCAAACTGCAGCACCACCCTGAAACATTAGGTTTCACATTATGACGCAACTAGTTACAGAAATATTTTGGTGCATAAAGCCAATTGCTTGCATGTTTCATTAGTTCATTTTCTATGAAAAAGCTAAAGATGAATTTTATTATGAAAAAATTGAAAAATAATGAAAGAAAGGAATACAAAGCATGGGTGAGGGTAATCTATTTTCTTCATTCAAAAATTCAATTTAGTACAACCAGGGCGGGGCAAGAGAGGGTTTGTTTATCCACTGAAACAATGTACAGGTTACTAATTTGAAACTTATTATAATTTAACGAGTACAAATGTAGTAAACGGTATATGATGATGTAGAAGCAAAAATACAAATCATACGAAAAGGCCAAGGGAGAGTTATATTAGGCATTTTGTATTTAGTAACAATGTAATACTGCAAACTTTAGTAGCCGGAAATGAAGGGCTTTACAGACATAATATGTCCGTCCCAAATAATGAATGACATAAAAGAAACTACGTGAGAATTAGAAGAAGAAAAAAAATTCTAATATTTTATTAGCAGACCAGCCAAAGAGATGTAAAAAAGAGTATCCAAATTTGACCATATGGTCACATTATTTCACCAAACAGAAACATAAAGCTACTATAGTCAAAGATATATTCATAAGAGGAAAATGCATGGTATTACAGATTAAATGGTCGTGTTCTGCATAATCAAACTATTAAGACAAATCTGCCGTGTTCGAAGACAGAAAGTAGAACCAAGCTCAGAAACTCACAATAGAATTTTGCTGTATAAGATAGTCCTGAGGCCTTAAGCTCATTGATGCACCACCCGCAAAGTTTAAACTTACTTGAGGAAATATATCATTGACACTGAACAACAAATAAATTTACATGTTAGATCACCTGAATGTACCAAGCTTCCAATAGAAAAGAGTAACAGAGTGAGAAAGCAAACCTGGAGGTAACTAAATAACACTGATTTCCCTTAGAAAGAACAGGGCGAACTGATTGAGAAACAACAGAAGTAATCTGCACCAAAGAATAAGTTACATCCAAGATGCTAGAAAGACAGTGAATTATTTACTGAGTATGTTGCTTTCAGTATGTTTCTTAACAAAAGATTAGCCTTTACATAAGAATAATTAAGACAGCTATAAAATTTTACGGTGAAACTTACAGCATTAACAAAAGGATCATATGCTGCTTCTGCAAGGTATGCCAAAGTTGTACCAGAATCAACTATGGTACCTTGGTTGCTGGATGTAGCAAAAATTGCTGGATTAATAGCTAATATTTGGCCATTGACTGAAATGCTTTGCAAGTTCAAATTATAGTGAGGCCTGAAATAGAGGGTGTGCCAGAATTGGTCAATTTTATTAAGGGCAACATCAAACAAGTCCGTACAGCTCAAAGAAACCAAAGTTGACAAGAGTTCATAATCTTTAAGAAATGACTGCTTTTGATAAGGCTTAAGAAATAACTGTGGATACATTATCCAAAAAAGACTTCGTCAAAAACCAATTAACATATAAAAACAATGGCAACTAGTGATCTCTTCCTCATTTCAAGTTACAGGTTTGACCCACATCAAATACCACAAAAGCCAAAGTCAGAGACAGAGAAAAAATTAACTTAATTCTGAATACATAATATTGAGGCTTCGACATGGAATTCCGCAACAACCCAGTAATTCAATTACCATTCAACCTCACTTATATTATGGAAGAATATCCATGCTAAAATTTGTGAAAACCAGGAGTAGCTTGTTTTTCCATCAAGTTAATAAGCATATCTTCCCTCTTAGTTCAATTGTTTATATGACCTCAAAAAAAATATGCATATGCTAAATATTTTTGCATGTTATGGCGTTTCATCACAATCAACCAAACAAAACTATTTGACTTCAAAAAAGAAAAAATTGCGAAGGAAAATGGGTAATGATATTTCTACTAGAAATTTTTGTTTACTCAATTGCTCTTTGTTTTATGATTATTCACAAAACATTGATGTCTCTAAAGAGTCATTCATAACAAGAGTTAAATTATCAAGTTACACCATAGATTAAAAAATCCCAATATATTGTGATTAATATCGAATATCCGTAAGATTCAATATAGTTATGACTATGCAGTATCGTTTTGACAAAATTATCAAGATATTATTGAATATCTTCAATATTTCATAAATATTATCATTGATATGAATATAATTTCTACAGTGTAATTTTTGCAAAAATATCGGATATTATCGATTTTTTTAAATTTTTTAAAGTTTTTCTACTTTTTAATAGAAGGTTATAGGTAAGTAGAGTTATTTTAAATATTTTTTAGATCAAACGATATTTTGGTGTGATTCGAACCTGTGACTAGAAATAAAGTAGAGGTAAGTTAATCACCGGACTACTAGGTGAAGCATAAACACATTATAAGGTGATTTTTATAAGGTAATTCTTTCCATGAAATTAATCTTGCTAGTAATTAGATGTCGAAATGGAAGAAAAAAATATTGATGAGCATGATAGTCCAAGGAGTAGTGATGATGATGGAGATAGAGGGAACATAACAACTAGCATTAGACATAACCGACTTTTAAGTGCATTCACTTGTAAAGCCAACTATACACATGCCCACAAGATGAAGAATAACGGTGTAGAGCTGCAAGTCCAAGAATATGTGCTTTTGGAAAGTAATACACAATGAGACATCATGAAAGATAAGATGATATGTCAATTTACTCTTTTATTTAGCACATAGGTATTAATATATTGAGAAGACTACTCTATTAGATGCAATATTATTTAATTTTCTGTATCTTAATTTATTATCTAACATTTCAATATGTTTAAATAATTTTTCATACTTTTTTCTTTTACTTTTATAATGATTTCCATCGATATCGATAATATCCTCGATATTTTCAGAGAATCGAATTGTCGATATATCCATAAACATTGATATCTTAATTCTTGAGTTACACACAATTACTGTAGAAACACCAAAAGTAGTTGCTAACCCAAAGTAAAGAACCAAACATATTATTATGATAATGAATACTGCAAAGCATCACAACCTTAAAAGAAAGGAATAAGCCCGAAGTTGACTAGAATTGAAAGTCATACAAAAATAATTATGAGAAAGCACCATTTTAAATACAATTAAGGTTTAAAGATAAAGCCAAAGCAGTAGTCAATTACTGATCCAAATATATAAAATATTAATTGTTTGGAGGATTAGAAGTCAGATTAAAAGCTATAACCAGAAAAGTTAAATTCTAGAAAAGAACCTCAAGAGAATATGAAAGCATGCATGAACAAAAATCCATTTTGGAATGAAGTAATCCCATTATAGCAGCATGAGATCTACAGTACTTCACGAGCAAGATACTTACTGTGAAGGCACAAGTGGACTATAAACTATGTTTGGCTCAATAATTTCGCCAAGAACCAATATACCACCAGCATCTCCTCTCAAGCAGTGGGAGAACACTTTTGGTGCTATTCCTTGTGAAGCTAATTGAGAGATGACAGACATACCCTGCTGCCCAAAGCCAAAGATCCCATCAACTGCCCTATCCGATTTTGTCAAGTCCCCGGTCTGTAAGGTGCTGCATCTGTATTAATCCACAATCAGGTGCAAAAATGTCAAAACAAAAATCACAAAACAGTAAAAATTGGTACGTGTAAGTTATATCCAAGTCCCTGTCACCTCTCACACACACACAATAAGAGGGGAGGACAAAGATAATAAGGAACGAAGAGTATAAGAGGTGTTTTAACAGCTAACCCAAAAACAATAGGAGCAGAAGAATTTTGGACAACAGAATTCCCAACAATTGTGTCCAGATGCAATAAGTCTGCTACATAGTAGCCTGAAGTCCCGCTCCCATCTCCATATTGGAACGTGTATGTACACTGACTTTGAGTGGAACACATTGAATCTGATGATTGTACCCCAAGACTACATCTCTTGTCTGAACAGGAAATGAAAGATGATGTTGATGAGCTCCCAGGATCAAATAAATTGAGCTGAATCTGTACAAAAATAAAGCGATCTAGTTCAAGCTTTGGATTTGTGTATCATTCCTTCTGCTACACAAACTACAAACAAACAAAATACTTTATACAAGAAATATACGGTTAAGGCAAATTGGCAATTACTGGGAGTCCACTTGTCTGAGGGCAACCATTGCAGGAACCACAACTGACCCACAAAACATCACTGCCAGTATCAATCTGAACGTAGAAATCTCTAGGAGGAGAACCCAATTGCAGCTTTGTAAAGTAGAGCCTAAGTAAGAGTAATAAACTCATATAAGAAAAGTAATATGAGAACTGAAAATAGACCCATTCAAAAGTAAGATAGTAACTAATAAGTGCCCATAACTTCCAGCACATTCGAGTACCGAGAATATGATTCAAGCCATAGTTGAGGAAAAAAAGAGAAACCTAGCAGGGTCTAGCACGCAAAAGAAAAAGACTTAACACTTTAAGAATCAAAACAAGAAACGGAGGAGAGGAACATAAAATAATTTGAAAACAAGAAGTTTCGAACACCCACAAAAATAAATTCCAAGAAAAATGAAGAAATTCAATAAAGAAATAGAAACCCATTAATCAAAATCGAAACTAAGTTCTTAGAACTACTAAAATAACACAAAAAATAAAAACGTGAGGAACTCAAGATACCAAAATCAAAGCAAGAAGCAAAAGAAATGATAAACTTACCCAGCAACGAATGGATCGAAGGACCCATCCACTGGGAAATTAACAACACTAACAGAAGATTGCAATATTCTTCTATGCCTAACCCTGTCCCGAGTCACAAGCTCACTGAGTTCCAGCCCATGATTCGACGGAAAAGCTCTCTCTAGCTTAAGGGTCACCGGAAAAGAAAAAATGACTGTCAAAGCAGAGAGCAGTAATGTACATAATATCAAAGCACCGATAGCAAAGGCCATTTCTTTCGTTTGGCACTGCTTTTCTAATTCTTTAGAATCAAATACTTGACAACAGTGATTTAGTAAAAAGGAAGAAGCTTTCTTTTCCTTTTCTCTTAATTAAGAATACAAGAACTAAATTGGAGAAGAAGGCAAAACATTGAGGTTTGTACTCTTTTATTGTTGAAGTTGTTGTCGAGTTTCATTTGTAAATGATGGAAGAAGAGTTACAGAGAGAGAAAGGAAAGGTGCCCAACAACAGCCCACAAACACAATGCCACTGGTTGGTTTGAAAATATGATTACGTTGCCTTTATTTTTACTAATTTATAAATAAAAACGAGCGATTTTATTTATTTATTTATGAATAATTACCTTTTGGTGATTCTGTTACTGAGATGAAATTAAAATTAAGGCAAAATAATAATAATAATAATAATAATAATAATAATAATTGTGGTAACATTATTAGAATATTACATAATACAGATTTTTCTAAATTTTTTTATCAATTTTTTTAAATCATTATAAAATTGATAAAATATAAAATTAAAATTAAAATTTAATTATTTGTGATTAAGCTATTGTTTTTTTCTTAATAAAAAAAATTGACTACTACTTAAAGGGCAAAATGACAAAACTATTTTAATTTATATAAGTAAGATACATCTCCATTTATCTCATGCAAATATATATCAATCAATTAGTACAACTTTTTAAAATATAAGTCACTTGTTTCTCTTATATGTGTTAGTGGACGTCATCTCTAACTTTTATTAGTACGATAAAAAGCTAGTAAACTACTAGCGGAATGATAGCAGTATTATTTCATTTTTTATAGCAGAATGATAGCATTATTATTTCATTTTTTATAGGGATTTTTTTTTAAGAATATTTATTTTAATTATAAATAATTAAAATCACAGTATTTTATATAAAAATTTGATAATTTTTTAAAAATAATAATAATTAATAAGTTATCAATAAAGTATAAGATAAGAATATTTATTATAATATTAAAATTATAGTTAATTAAAATTAAATATATATTAATTATCTATATATATATATATAATTACATAAAAAATATAATTTAATAATAAAATACCTAATATTTAAAATAATTAGATTAAATTTTATTTATTTTATTTTTATATTTTTTATTTTATTTAAAAACATATACTAAATAGTTAAAAAAGAAAATAATATCAATATTTTAAAAAGTAAATAGATTTTTATACTATCGAATTTTGGGAGTTGTTACAAAAATACTATCAAATTTTGATTTTTTATTTTTATACTATTATACTTCATAAATATTACAAAAATACTATCGAAACTTTTTTATTACTTTTGTATCATTAAACTTTGTAAATATAATAAAAATATCATTTACATATGTGTAATTTACAATTAACTAATCGATATTGATTATATTTTTATAACATTTTACAAAATTTAATGTTATAAAAGTAACAAAAAATTTGATAATATTTTAATAAAAATTACATAGTTTAATAATATGAAAATAAGAAATCAAGTTTAATAATACTTTTATAACAATCCTCATAGTTTAATGATAAAAATCTGTTTGCTCTATTTTAAATAATAATAATTGGTTAAAAATTATTTTAAGATTTACTTTTTAAATTAAATATATTTTTAAATAAATATTAAAAAATAAAAAATAAATTAAATCATAATAAAATTGATATTAATTTATAAATTAAGTTATTATTAAAATTAGTGTAGGGTAGGGTATGATTATTTGTCCCTGTCCGTCTACACGTTCACTTCTAAATACACGTGATTTATTTTTAACTTTTTACTAATAATATGTATTCTTTTTTAAATGCAGTTAACAATTAAAGTAATAGAATATTGATATAATTGTAATTTTTAAATAATTTGGTAGAATTGTTTGTAATAAAAAAAAGTTTAATAATAACTATCTAATAAATGCTATTATTCGATGAGAGAAAATATTGTTTCCCTTTTATTTTATTAAGTGTTTTGTCAAAAGAAACTAAAAAGAAAATTGCCTCAAGGAAGAGCTAACTCAGGCACCATGGTTGCTCGAGTAGCACGCTTGCCACTAAACTAGTATGGATTAACATATGATTTGTTTTGATAATGGATTGTATTAGTGTATAATTTTTAATTAATGATTACGAAATATTTCAATTATTTCGAATAAATTCAAATACTTAATAAATATATATATATATATATATATATATATATATATATATTGATTTAGTGAGTTTAAATAGAGATAAATAATAAAAATATTTTATTTTATTTGAAGAATTAAATAAAAAACATAAATAAACTAAATATATTTTTATTTATTTTAATTTTAATAAAATACGTTTGCATTAAGGCTCTTGTACTTTATAAAAGAAAAAGAATCATATTTTTTTAAAAATGTTAGAGATAATTTTTTACATTAATTAAAAATAACACTATATTAAAGTTTATAAGAATTATATATGATTATATCTATTAAATTTTCTTAATTTTTATAGACTAAAACTTAAATTAATTTTGTTAAAAATATTGGATATATGTTAGAGGTATTATTAAATATTGATTAAAGTAAATACAATAATATAATTTATAAAAATTATACATAGTTTCTACCGATTAAATTAATTTTTTAAAATTAAAAAAAAATACATCATTCCTACTAAGGATACAAAAATAGCCTAAGCATACAACACTACTTTTAGTAAAGCTTATCTTTTGCTTGCTTATCCCCGTAGTAGCGGTAAGGGTGATACCACATATTTTTTGAACGTGGATTTGAATTTCCTCTTTATTATTAAAAATAATTAGTGTATGTTGTTATCACAACTCAGTTGTACTGAATTAAAAACAAATAAATAATTTTTGCTTAAATTAATTTTTTCTAACTTTTTATTAATATTAAAAAAAAATTGATCATAAAATAATCTATCCGTTCAATGATCTTCCAGTAACAATTTTAGGGTTCATACCATTCTTAATGATTAAGATAAGGAACAACTGTTTCAACTATAACAGAAAAAAACTAATAATAATAAATAAAAAGAAAAAGAAGTTGATGCTGTGCTTTATCTTTTGACTGATATTGTATCTCTCTCTCTCTCTCTCTCTCTCTCTCTCTCTATATCTATTTTTGACGGTTCTTTTTGTTCTTTTAGGTAGGTCCTAATGAGACTCTCTTTTTCTTTTTAAGAAATAAAAGGCTGAGATTGATATTTGGATATTTCATATCATGATGGATAATGTTATAGTTATGATAAAAAAAATTAATTATTACTATTATAATTTTTTAATAATTTATTATTATTATTATTATTAATGAATTATAATTATAACATTAATAATTCAAACTTGTACCGATATTACTACTCTAAATCAAACTTATTTATTTAAATTTATGTTACTTAGGTTTACTCAGCATGTACAGGCATACTAAACATATATAACTATTCATGTATTTATTAATGTGGTTTTGTATTTCAAAGCACCTTTTGCTCAGTGAGTAAAGAAAAATATAAATTAAAAACTGTTTTAACATTTAATATTTTATATTCTAAAATTAAAAATTACTTACTATTATTGTCGGCCAAATATTGACATTTTGCATCTTTATAATTTCTCGTTAGGATGATTTATTTACATTTTATATTAAAGATAAGTAAATAATTGAATAAATTTGTTTAAATTAAAAAAAATTATATAATTTATAACATTTGAATTAAATGTAATTGATAAATTTTATGGTTAAATTATATTCGAATTAAAAATTATATAATATGTTTAAATTCAGATCGGATTCAAATTCATAAATTTTATAATCCTAAAACCCTAATATAGAAACAAAGTTATTATTAAATTATAAATAAATATATATTTATTTGATAATATGTATATATATCATAATTAAATTAAATTAATATTTTTACTTAAAACCAAATATAAATATTAAATATCTATAATAATCTAATAATTATTCGGATATATTTTTTAATCTTTTAATTTTTTTAATTAAGATAATAAATAATAAATTTTATTACAAATATATCAATTAAAAAATTAAATATTATGTATGTCGTGTTTTATATATTATAATAATTTATAAATAAATTTTAATATTAGTTTTATTATTTGTTATCTGAAAAATTCAATCCATTTGAATTTAAATTAAATATATTATTAAATTGAATTAAGATTCAAAATTTTAAATCTAATTTAGATGAATTTGGATTAATCAAAATAAATAATTTATATCCGTTGCTAACTTCTAATTTATTTGATGCTGTTTTTTTTTTCAAGTAAGACTAACTTTTGAAGCATATATATTATAGGGTTATTATTTAAAATTGTCCTATGAAAATTCTTTTAAAAGAAAATCACAGCCCATCAAACAAAATTGTCAGATTATTAATTTTTGGTAGATAATTGTGTTATTGTATGTATTGTTCAAAAATATCTTTGGTGGGCCAAGATTTGTATGTTTGAATTAACAAAAAGAAAAGGGCTCAATTCCCAATAAATCTGACTCTCATTCGTTACTTCCGCATATAAACAAGGACTCAATTGGCCAAGTTCCATTAACTTTTTGCAGAACCCGAGCTCAATTATCGCAAACTTCCACTTTCACAATCAGAGTACTTTTTATATGGCATTATCGGGCTCCAATTTGTTTAGCAAAATCGTTTTAAAGTTTAAATCTTAAAATTTAATTATAAAACCTATTTAAATCTTAAACTAAAAGACTATATAGTTATTACTTAATATATAATATAAAACATCTTAAAACATATCATTATTATTGTTAAAAATACTTAATAATTATATTTTGTTGTGTTACTTGAAAAATATGCATGATATCTTTGTATAATGAATATCTTTGTATAATGAATCGATCAGAGAAATTGATTCACTTGATAAACAATATAAGAAATATCTGGACGAATAACTGCGAGATAAATAAAACTGTCAAACTAATCGTATGTAAAGAAAGAGATTAGACAATGGTTTGCCCCCAAAGGAACAAAAAACTCATTTGGAAAGATTTTTAAAACAAAAGAGTTAGTTAGGGAAGAACGAAAGTGAGAGAGTTCAAAAAATAAGCAGTGTTTTCAAAAGACACCATTTTGAGAAATACGAAGACAATAAGAGACAAGATCATAGCACCAATATCCTTTTATCAAGACTCAAGTTTGTTGTGTTCATGAGGCTAAAGAAGAACGAAACAGGTAGATCCAAAGGAGTGAAGGTAATGATAGTTAATGACAGCGCTTGGAATGCGATTAATGACATGAACAACATGAAGAGAAACTTCACCCCAAAATGAGGCAGGAACTTTGACAGAAAGAGGAGAGCAAGAACAGTGTTAAGAATATGACGAAGTTTTCTTTCAGCTCGATCATTTGTTGAGAGGTGCCTGGACATGTTAGATGATGTATAGTGTCATAAGAATATAACTAAGCTTGAAAAGCATATTGAGTATATTCAAGAGCATTATCAGATCGAAAAGTTTTGATATGTTTGGAGAATTATGTTTCAACCATTTTTGCAAAGTTATTGTATATTGAAAAAATTTCAGAACGAAATTTCATAGGAAAGATCCAACTATAACGAGAATAATCATCAATAAAAACAACAAAATAACAAGATCCACCGATACTAGTAATAGGAGAAAGTCCCCAAACATCATAATGAATTAACTCAAAAATACTATTAGAGATAGATTTACTATTATTGAAAGGTAAAGTTGGTTGTTTTCCTAACTGGCATGATGTACAATCAAAATTGTCTTTAGACACAGAACCCAATAGACCTTTAAAAGCTAACTATTATACCCGAGTGGATGGGGCATGACCAAGACGAGAATGCCAAAGTACGAGAGAAGGTAAGGAAGAAACTGTAGCAACTACAGCAACAACATAGATAAGAGCAACATATGGAAGATGAAGATTGACCATGAGAAACATATGCCCATAAGAAATATACATGGTACCTTTATATAGGAGTTACAAGTAAATTAGATGTATCTAAAGCCCATAACATGTATATCTATTAACATTTATGATATACATTACATTAACAATTATATATATTTGATATTATACATGTAATAGGTACATGACCTAACAAATTATGATACCTCGCTACTATATATCAAGGTGATGAAGATGAAGACCTGATGAAGATAAAGACTTGATAAGTCCGAAGGTACATGACCTAGTAAATTATGATACCTCGCTACTATATAGCGAGGTGGTGAAGATGGAGATCTAATGAAGATCAAGGTATGATGAGTCTAAAGATCTATAACATAGAGCAACCTCGACACCCCAATACTATCCTAACGACCTGGGTGACCAATTTAGGAGTCTCAAACAATCTTATATAACGACATATTTATGTAAACACCTGTGGTGATCTAGTTAATATAAATTATATTGTATGTATTTTATCATGTATTTTGACTACTTGTATGAGATATAATATCAATATTTTCTACTTCTCACTATAATCACTAGAATCCATAACACATAAAATTATCTCCAAACAATTGGTGCCGTCTACGGGAACATAAATTTTTCTAGTCCATAGTTAGCATTTGAGACCTAATATCATATCCTTAGGAGAATAAATTTGTGTTTTGGGGACAAACACACCGCGAAATGGATTGCCTGCTAATAACCAACGAACATGTTATAATCTTGCCCATCCTCCTCAATAATTGACCTTAATGATCAGATACATATCTCCTCGCCTATTAGGTCGCTACCAGATCGAGACATGGGGAATGCTTCCTCAGTCAATGGAAACCAAAAAATCCCATCCCATCGTCATGAGACTAGACCTACCTAGGCAACACAACACCCCGTTATTTCATTGAATTATAGTTCAGAAAGTGCTTCCTTTGAAAGGGATACAATGATGAAGGTTCTTCAAAGACAAATAAAATAATTGTAGCAGGCTTTCACAAAATATCAAAAAGAGAATAATAAGTTGAGATCCCAATTGGAACGGGAAGAGTATTCGGAAATAGAGAGTTCATTTTACACACCTAGTCCCCAAATACTAAGTCAACCATCTAGAAGAGGACACACGTCTCATGCTCTTAATCCCCATTAACACACAAGAGTTGTAGAACAATACCCACACACTACTTTTGATCCCCATTTTATTCTGGGGACTTCTTAGGTGATTCCTCTAACCCACGAGCATACAATCTAACCATCATCCTTTCCAACCCCATTTGTATGACTCAAGTGATGATCTGGACAAAAAGCTAAGAGATATAGAGGATAAGATATAGACTAAAATTAATGATCGACTTAAAGGGCAAGAAAAGCCAAGGCCCTAGAATGACATAGAAACTATTTGTAATAAGTTGTCAAAATCGCCTTTTTTGGATGTCATTGAGCTGATGTTACCCCCTCCAAAACTCAATGCTTCTAAATGTCCTGCCTATAAAAGACAAAAGATCCAATGGCTAACGTTCTCCAATTTAAGATGGTTATGGCTACCAAGATCCTCCCAGAAGACAAGAGAGAAACAATGTATTGCAAGTTGTTTGTTGCCACCCTTAAAGACAAAAACGCAACAATGGTTTATAGAGTTGCCTCCTAAAGCATAAATTTATTTGACGCCCTAGTCAAGGTATTCATCAATAATTATGCTTGTAAAAAACCTATCATAAAGGAGTTTCACCACCTATTCTTGATAATCCAAAAGAAGGACGAGAAAATTGAGGTTTATATGAAGAGAATTAAAATGGAAAAGATGGAAATTAATCAATGCCCTGACTCCATAGCTATTAAGGCTTTCCGAAAGGGAATCAAACATGATATTAGCCTCTTCATTGAATTGAAAAAAACTACCCCACAATCTTTGGATGTGATTTACGAAGAAACCCATTTTTTTGTAAATGTGGAAAGGGAAATGAGGTCCAACAAAGAGGCAGTTAATAGAAACGTGAATAAACCTACCTCATGTAGGAGATAAGAGAATAAAAGGCATGTTGAAGACAATTGTTCAAACCTTCCTCATTTTAAACCCATGATTACATCGAGGGAAAACTCTAGGACTTGGGGTTGCACCTTATCTCCTTTCAAGGGACCACTTCTATGAGTTACATTGGTAGAGGCGATGTAACAAATGGAGCGCCTTAACAATGTCAATTGGCCTTTAACCATGAAGGCTCCACTTAGAAACCCCAAAAAATATTGTGCATTCTATAAAGACACGAGACATTGGTCCAAATATTATTGGCACCTTAAGTGGGAAATTGAACATCTACGGGATATCGTTGACAAAATGGGGAATCCTCAAGAGGGAAATCAAAAGGGTGACAAATTCCAACCAAAGAGGCTGAAATCCTCCTAACCCAGCTCATATGGAAGAAAATATGACCCACCTTGCCCTACTAGGGGATATTTGTATAATGCATACTATACATGGTGGACCTACGATGGTCGATCATACCAAAAATTCTAGGAAAAGATATTCCTAAGAAGCCTGAGACACAGATTGGTTGGTCTATAGTTTCAAACTAAAGGGGCCTATTTACCCCATCAACTTTGAAGGTCAAGAATTTTTACCACCTCACCATAACCCTTTGGTCATCACTATTAAGATTGCCCATTGTGAAGTGCGCATGATATTAGTCGACAATGGTAGTTCTTTAGATCTATTACCTCAAGGAGATTACCCAACAACAAATGTCGTTAGTTGGATTTAACAATAGTGTAATAATGTTAGTAGGGACTATACGCTTATCGGTCTCTATAGAGGGAGCAATAATTCTAAAAATATTTATGGTTTGAACACCCTTACATCTTACAATGCAATTTTGGGTCGTCTATATATCATCAGTTTTTCAAATACCCTACTGTCTATGGGGTTAAGGAAATTAAAGGAAAGCAAGACATGACAAGGAGTTGTTACAATGCAGCCATGAAGAGTGTGTTAACCCTGCCATCGAAATAGCAATCAAAGAATAAGCACCATTATGGTGAAAGTAAAATGCAACAAACGGGGGGACATATTATGATGGAAATCCTTAATGGTTATAATGTGATTAACATAAGAGAAATTGGGGGTTATAGATTTGTGAAGATAAATTCTAGATCGCCCTCATTATTGAAAGCCATTTTTATTGATTTTTTGTGGGATAATGTTGACCTCTTTGTATAGAGTCCCGAGGATATGCCCGACATCAATCTAAGCATAATTTCTGATAAATTATGCCTCGAACACACTAAGAAGCCAATCCAACAAAGAAAATAGAAGTTTTCCTTAGATAAAAATGAAATCATCAAAAGGAAAGTCAATTCATTGAAGAATGTAGGAAGGGTTCATGAGGTCATATACTTGAAGTAGTTATCAAACATGGTGTTGGTAAATAAATCAAGGGGCCGGTGAGCATCGAATGTATGTTGATTTCATTAACTTGAATAGAGCGACACCTAAGGATTATTTCCCATTACCCAGTATTGATCAAATAGTAGATGCTACTACTGGTTTTGAGTCGATGAGCTTTATGGACGCTTATTTAAGTTACCATCAAATCCAAATGCATCCTAAAGATTAAGAGAAAACAACGTTCATTATGGAAAATGGAACATTTTGTTACACAAGGATGCCTTTCGTCTTGAAAAATGTGGGTTCCATTTATTAAAGAATGACGAAAAAAATGTTCCAGGATCAAATTGGCCAAAACATGGATGTGATGGTCAAAACTAAATGTGATAAAGATCATATTTTCGATCTTAAAGAAGTGTTTGCTATAATCTAGAATTAAAAGATGCAACTCAACCCAAAAGAATGAATCTTTAGGGTCACCTCGGGGAAATTCTGAGGGTATTTAGTATCGTCTAGGGGTATAGAGGCCAACCCTGAATTTTTTTTTACCTTGGTTAATATGAGATCCCCAAGCTGCCTTAAGGATGTACAACAATTGAACGATCACATAGCTACCTAAGTCGGCTATTAAGGGACAAGCTCTTGCAAATTTCATCATTGAATGGACATAGAAGTGTACACCGATACACACGGTTGTAGAGCCAACTTCCATAAGGATAACACCTCATCCCGTGGTGGATCTATGGAAGATATATGTTGACAAAGTGAGCAACTTGCGAGGAGTAGGGATTGGAATCGTGATATTCACTCCAATAAGGGGATTAATAGAATAGTGTCTTCGTATCACTTTCCGGGTGACCAATAATGTGGTCGAATATGAGGTGTTACTCTTAGCCTTGCACTAGTTAATAACCCATGGATCCAAATGGGTGTTGATCTATAGCGACTCGTGGATGGTGGTAAATCAAGTGAACGATGATTTTGAAGCTAAGGAGGAAAGGATGAAACTTTATGTGCAAGAAGTGAAAAAAGTAAGGGTTGCATTTGAAACATTTGATATTAAAAAAATTCCTCGAGGAAGAAATGCACATGTTGATTCCTTAACCATATTGACATCCGCTGTGAAGGACCAAACTTCTTTGGATATCAATTCTACAACCCATATTTCTTGGTTAAATCCATACTTAGAGTACCTCATTAATGGCACCCTCTTAAAGGACAAGGATTTAACTGCAAGCTCACAACGAAAGCAAAAAACCATGTTGTTATTCAAGGAGTGTTATATCGTAAGAACTATGATGGACCATAGCTGAAATGCCTACCTACTTTGGAAGCCCAGATGGTGTTGGGAGAATTACATGAATGAAAATGTGAAGCCCATTCTGAAGGAAGGAGTCTCTCACAAACAATCATCCGCAAGGTTATTGTTGGCCTACCCTTATCAATGATTGCACATCTCACATCAAAAGGTGTGATAGATGTCAAAGGCACACTAATGTACCACATTAATCGACTAATGACTTGAAATCCATCATTAGTCCATGGTCATTCCATAAGTGGGGATTGGATATTGTTGGGCCTTTACCCATTGCCACATGCCAAAGAAAATTCCTCATAGTGGCAACTGATTATTTTTCTAAATGGAAGAGGTTGAACCTTTAGCACGAATTCAAGAGATGGATGTAGAAAAATTTATCTGGCGTAATATCATATGCAGATATATGTTACCTTGGGAATTAGTCATTAATAATGGTAGGCATTTCACAGGTCAAAGGTTAACGTCTTTCTACAATTAAAAGGGCATCAAGTTGTCCCATTCCACCCCTTATAAACCATAAGTGAATGGTCAAGTAGAGTCATCTAACAAAATGTGCATCAACATATTATGAAAATGTTTGGAGGGAGCCAAAAGTAAATAGGTGAATGAATTTCTTAGTGTTATTTAGGCTATAAGGACCACACTTAGGGTATTAACAAGGGAGAGTATTTTCTCCCTCATATATGGCACCAAAGTAGTTATGCCCCCTAAGATATAAGAGCCTAATCTCAGGTCGAGAATCACGCAAGATGATAATGATCAGCTCAGAAGCAAGGATCTTCTATTAGTTGAAGAAAAGAGGTAGGAAGCTTTGATACAAATTAAGTCACAAAAAAGAGCAATTCAAAAGACATATAATAGATTCGTCAAACACAAGAGCTGCAATATAGAGCAGTGGGTTTTGCGGAGATCATTAGGAAACAAAGTTGAAAATACAGTCAATTTTTTTTTGTAACATAGGAAGGCCCATATCGAATATACGATATTTCCCTATGGGGATCTTATTTGATAGAACTTGATGGAATAAAGGAAAAACTGAGTTGGAATGGAGAACACCTCAAGAAATATTATGTATGAAGTTTTATATATTCAATATATTGAGAAGTATGGTGTATTTTGAGATTTACCCTATGTCGTAATCTATCTCGTGAAATTTATTTAATAGCCCCCCAAGTTGGAAGGAGTCAACTAACCCCCTACTTAGGATGCAAGCTTCATCCCATGCCTCATGATTAGATATGGAGTCCATTGGCCCCTACTTGAGATGAGGGATACGTCAGAAAGAACTTTGAGTTGCATAGCGAACCTCCTATTTAGGACACGTTTGGGAGTTGAATTTAGTTTCTCTCTTAGATGTCTCTTATTTCATGAATAGTCTACATGGAGACCACCCTATGATTGGAGGAAGGAGTCAATTGACCCCCTCACTTGGGATACGGGATAAGTCTCATTCCTCATGATTGGAGGATCGAGTCCACTTACCCCCTATTTTAAACGTCGGCTAAGTTTACCATCACTTAACAACAGATGTATTAATATGTGATCCACTCAATCCAAAAAATTTCCTAATAAAATTCATAAGATATATGCTAACTGATTATTTCGACAATACACGATTTATATAAATAAATGGAGTTCACATGTTTTTTAGATGAATTACACTCGTTAACAAATACATGTAAGCATTACAAATATAATAATATAGCCCTATCAAAAATTGGGTCACTTATTAGCATAAGGCACTTCATAATCTTTTACCACAGGATCCTTATGAGTGTTTTTATCAAGTGCCCTATGTTTCCAATATTCTACCAATTTTTGCAACCCATCTCGCTCCTCCTTATATATCTCTCAATCAAGATATGTAAGCTTTAATTCCTCTCTTATCTCTGCCAACTCCCAATTTATGGCTCGATAGTAAGTTTTCAGCTCTATAGCTCATGATCTACGAATTTGGCTATTTTCTGACATGTCTTAGCCTTCTTTTCTGAATCTTTCATCAAAGCTATGTCCTGTGTTAAAATTGTACAACAAAAAAATTAAGCAAATCGATGGTAAGAGTGAATTTATGCTACCTCTTACGTCCTAATCTTGATCTCACTCATCTTAGCTAGAGACCATATGGCCATAAGTCGAGGTGGACTATGGATCACTTTGAATATTTTACTCTTTTCACCAACCTGGGTATTAGGGAGGATTTGATTCACTTCCTTGCTAAAGAAGGGAAATATAGCTCGTTTTCTTGTGTTGGGGGTGACATGGGTGGTATGCAAAGTTGTTTGGTTCACCTTCTCGCTATGTGTAGGTGAAGTAGGTTGCTCTCCCATAATGAGGAATTATCTCATAACTGGAGATTTCACCTCAGGGGTGCAAGAAACATATGACCCCATTTCAATTAAATCATCCAAATTCACTTGGCTATAATCCATCCTTAAAAACAAATGACTATATGAAAGTAGAATCATTAGCACATTTTTTTAATTAATATTTACTTGTTTTATTTAATAAATAGTATTTTTGGGGCTAAAAATATTAAAATATAAACTTTTAGTGAAAATGAGTAAAAATATAATTTTTGGATTTTTATGAATTTTAACACAAGGCTAATCAAGAGTTTGCTACGTGGCTTGCCAAGCACGAAAATGAGTTGACTAGGAAATCCATGTGGACACCATCCAAGCAGGGATAACAAATCGTAGATTTCTGGGTGTGAGGAGGATGAACCGCTTGCCACGTGTTAGCATGAAGTTCAATTTGACTTCAGAACGTGGTCAAGCATCACTTCCACGTGTGTTAAGAGTGATTTTCTAAATGGAGTTATTAAAGAAGAGATCTATGTGAAGCAACCTAAAGTGTTTGATGACCCTTACTTTCCCAACTATATGATGATAATAAAAAAAGCATTGTATGATTTGAAGCAAACTCCCCATACTTGGTATGAGCATCTGCATCTTACAATGTTTCTCCTCAATAATTTGTTTTTAAGACGAGGTAGTGACAAAATGATATTTGTTTCAAGAATTTAGGATGAAAATGGTGTTGGTACTTTGATAGTGGATGTTCTAGACATGTGAGTAGTTGACCAAAGAGGTCCAAATGCTTCTTATCCTTTTCAACTAGATTGCAGCAGATCTTGAACATAACTTTCTTCAACTTGAGGTTATCATACACAAGTTGGTCATAGGACTCTTGAAGGGAAACCTTATCATTATCACCAACATCAATCTAATAATAGGAATTAGAAGGGGAAGTCTCAAAGTGGGAAGCCATTAGAGTAGAGCTGTTATGAGTGGTAGTTGTTGTTATTCTAGAGTCAAAACACTCATCTTATGAGAGCAACCATCACATTTCTTTTTAAGGAAGTCCCAAACTTCCTTGGCAATCATGTGCTTAGCAATTAGAGAAGACTCATCTACAGTAATTGAGCTGATTAAAAGATGTAACCCTTGACAATTTAGATTGTTGAGATTAAGCTCCCCTTTATTCTAGACATTGATTGATTTAGGTTCAACAACACTAGTTTCATAAACGTACATCGAACACGTTCAACCATCCTCGAATAAGGAGAAAACATCATTGTTTGTAGATCTCAATTAGGTATAAGTTTGAGATCTCATGTAAAAATAACACATTCCATTGGATTAAGGTGTTTCATCGACCAAACCCCTTATATAATCCATTATAAGACATTTAATAGAAATAAACACAGAGAGAAAGGGGAAAGATTAAGCTCGAAAAGCATACACCCTCTATGATATCAATTAAAAGAGTATGAAACCCAATATACAAAAGGGTAAGGAGGTATAAACTCCTAAAGGACTTATCTTCTCAAAAAACAGAGAAACTAATTACTAAAATAGACTAAACAATCTTCGGTAATTAGTATAAAGTTTTCAAATAGAAGATGTAATTACTTGTAGTATAGAAGTAAGTGAAGCATGCAAAATAGAAATAATTTTTTTTCTAATTAAAGTCTCAATCCTATATATGCTAGCATACAATATCATGACTTAGATTGTACTCATAACATATTGTATCACACTAACACAATCAAATAATGAGGTAAACCCACATAATTTTTTTATCTATATGGTAATTGATAAGTACTATTTTATACATATTTTTTATATCATTATCTTTACATTTATATATATTATTATTATAATGAGCTAAAATGATTTATTTTATATTTGGTGGAAAAATATTAATTTTCACGATTTTTTAGGATTTTAATAGATTTTTTTATTGATTTTTATTGATATGTAGATTAACTTTAAAAGGAAGTCGATATATTTTGTAGCTTATCCTATCTTCTTAACCATTGAAACTTATCTATCCTTTTGACATGTAGTGCATACTAATTTTATCTTCACCTAAATACTAAGAATCCTAATTACATGCGGATTGGATTTTTATTGGATATAAATAGAAAACAACACCATACAAAATGAAGAGAGAATATCAAAATAAATATTTGGAAAGATTTAGATAGATAATTTATAGAATTAAGTTAGAGTTAAAAATTGAGAATAAGATAATTTAAGAATCAATTAAAGGAGTTGAAGAGCTAAATTAAAGATAAAAATTATGCTTTCATTTTCTTTTATTATTTTCATGAATAATTTTTAGAATTTATAGTTTGCTATAAATAACTAATTTTATAATTGATTATGGGTGATTTCAAAGTTCTAGACATATATTACAATATTTATTTGTTTATTTAAGTGTACATTTAAATAATTAAATTAATTCATTTTTAATTAATTTAGTAGATTGGTTTTGTAATTACTTAATTAATTTAAATAATCAATGATAAATTACTTACAATGAGAATTACTATTCAAGATAACTAAAATGATTTAACCTAGATCTAATTTTCTTCTTTAAAAATTAATGTTTATTATAAATTAAATTTAGAGAGCTTATTGTCACGTTTCGCTCAAAATGCCCCGTAAAATCCAAATAAATGGTTTTTGCTTAAAAGATCTAGACTTTTCTACATGAGAAGGTTCTAGAGTGGCCTAGAGATGTCTAGAAAGAGTTAGAGTTGGATGGACTCAACTCAAGTTTTGAAGACCCTAGAATGTTCTAGAGCACGTTGGAGGGTGCTAGAATGGGCTGGAATATTCTAGAACGTGTCGGATGGTTCATGAAGGATGTAGAAGCCACTAGAAGCTTATCGAACATCCCAGAACGTGCATGAAGGAGCTAGACAAACCTAGAAGACTCTAGAGTTAGCTAGAAGGTCCTAGAACCTTGTGGCATATTGTAGATAAAACAATAACACTCTTGTATATTCTTGAACTAGAAGAATCTAGAAAGTGGTGGCATAGCCTTAAGCTTAGAGCCACACTATAAATAGACTCATTGGTCTTCATTTGTATTCATCTTGGGAATTCTTAGCATCTTGTAAGATAAACTCTCTCTAGAGCAATACAAAGCATTCTTTACAAACTCTCTTTCTAATCTCTTTGGAGTTTCATTCGGATTCAAAGGCAGGCTTAATGCAACGGACGGTGCTAAGTGCCGCACGATCTCTACTTGAAAATAAGGTCATGACAGTTGGTATCAGAGCTTTCGGTTGAAGCATTTCTACCTTTGGCATAATGAAGAACGCTGCTCTATCTACACCAAGCGTCGATGTTCCACCTATGGAACATGGGCGAGAGGAACTCGTAAACCATCAAAGGAATCTCGAGCCAAGTCGAAATACATACTCTCTAGCTTAGAAGCACGTGTGGGGAGTGCACCGGACAGCGTAGGGGAGCTGTTCGGTAGGGTGGACAACTTGGAGGAACGTTGCAATGGCTTGGAGGCCGAGGATGTGGAGATCCATGCAGCGGTCAAGATGTCTCTTATTGTGCTAGACGATGGCTTAAGGCAAGATATTGATGGATTAAAGGCTGAACTTTCCAAGGTAAAAGATCTCGTCCAAAGGGAACTTGCTAATGTCTTGCTTAGAGTGGAGGACATGGGTGATGATCTAGCTCTATGTAAGCGTGCTATGGCCACGGGAACTAGCACAACCACCGTCATTGAGGCTATGAGGGTGGATGTTCCCAAGCCTAAGACCTTCAATGGTGTTAGGAATGCTAGGGAACTTGAGAACTTCCTATGGGGGCTGGAACAATACTTTGAGGCTACTAGCATAACGGACCATGCCAGCAAGATCCGAACTACTTCCATATATTTTTCTGACACTGCTATGTTGTGGTCGAGACGGAGGCATGAAGATGTGCAACACGAGGTTTGCAAAATTGATACCTTTGAAGATTTCAAAAGGGAATTCAAAATGCAGTTCTTCCTTGTAAATGCTGAAGAGGAGGCAAGGGGTCGATTGCGACGGTTAAAGCAAACAGGTAGCATAAGGGATTATGTGAATGAGTTCACAACCTTGCTGCTTGAAGTCCTCGACACATCAGATAAGGATACCTTATTCTTATTCATGGTGGTCTCCAATCGTGGGCTAACCTCGAGCTCAAGCGATGTGGTGTCCAAGACTTATCTTTGGTCATTGCGATTGCAGAAAGCTTTATCGATTACTCTATAAACAAGGACAGCTCAAAAGCCACAGATAAAAAGTTTGTTGGAGGAAAGAGTGGGGGAGGCCACGCTAAAAGTCAGGGACCCAAGAATCATAAAGATGGCTCCTCATTCAAACCATGGGATAAGAGGAAGGAGAAAGAGGATTGTGGTGCCTCGAAGCCCCGTGTGACGTGCTTCATATGCGACGGACCGCATTGGGAACGTGAATGTCCAAAAAGGAAGGCCTTGAGTGCCTTAGTTGCTTCCAATCATGACCAAGATGGAGGCGAGTCGAACAAAGGTGCAAAGATGGGTTCTTTGCGCCTACTTGGTACATTGCAGAGTGCCCCAAAGACCCCCAAAGGCTTGATGTATGTAAGTGCAACCATCAACGGGAAGGTCGTGATGAGTGCTTAAAAAGCACTAAAATTATCATGATTTTATGCACATTAATTGATTAAAAATATATATATATTTATATGTTTTATCATATATTTTTTAAATTTGTCTTTTTCGGAATCACGGGTATTTTTATTGTTTTTCAGGTATTTTCGCTTAAAAAACATAACTTAAAGATTCAAAGAGGAATACTGGAAGTAATACATCACAAATATATTAATAAATAAATGAGGAAATATAAAAAAATATCGAAAAATTGGACAAAATGGGTCAAAAAGGTCAAAAATGTCAAAAAGGAGAAAATCGCGCCGCCGCGCGCGCCCACGCCTGCGCGCGCCTACTTGCATTTCCGCGCGATGAGTGCTTAAAAAACACTAAAATTACCATGATTTTATGCACATTAATTGATTAAAAATATATATATTTATATGTTTTATCATATATTTATATAAATTTGTCCTTTTCGGAATCACGCGTATTTTTATTGTTTTTCAGGTATTTTCGCTTAAAAAACGTAACTTAAAGACTCAAAGAGAAATACTTGAAGCAATACATCACAAATATATTAATAAATAAATGAGGAAAGGTCAACAAATATCGAAAAATTTGACAATATGGGTCAAAAAGAAGGACATCGCACCGCCGCGTGTGCCCACACCCATGCCCGCGCGCGCCCACGCCCACACTCGCGCGCGCCTGCTTGCATTTCCGGGCGCACTCCTACTGCCTTGCGCGCGTGCCCCTGCGCACCCAACTTTCCTCCACGCACGCCGCTGCCCATTTCCCCCCATTTTTACGCACAACCGCCCCATGACGTCATGCTGACGTCATCAATGACCTCATCAATTTCACTCCGCGTTTTCACAATTTTTTAACATTTTTTCACTCACTTTTTCTCCCCATACTCACCTATAAATATCCTCCTTCTCTTCACTTCTAAAGACACCTCAAAACACATTCTCTTCTCTCTTTCTTTCTCTCTTTTCTTAGATTTTTTAGTTTTTCTTAGTTTTTAGCTTTTCTTAGTTAATTTCTCTTAGTTTTAGAGTTCTTCCCTTTTTGGAAAGAACTAGTTATGTTTTTGTAATTTATTAGGTTTTTGATTCAATAAATGGGAGTGCAAATTCCTCTTCGAAATTTTCCAGCAACGGGAATAATATCGAAGTTCTGTAAGGATTTTATTTTCTTTACAGTTATTTTTTATGCTTTATTCTTACATATTATATTTAATTTGTTTGTGATTAAATTTAACTCTGCTGGCTGTTTATAAACATGATGTAATAATAACGTTGTTATGCTTGCGAAATATTAAATAGGTGAAAATCTCTAAAATGAATTTATTTTGTTTTTATTCAAGATTTTATACTAAGAATGTTAGAGAGAAATATATTATTTTTCATTACAAACTTAAACCTGAAAATTAGATTTTAAGGTTTAGTTATCTGGTCTGATTTCGAGTAGTGCTCTTTTTATTTGTTGGTATAATTGCCCGGTAGTTAAAGTGAAGCTCTATTTCAAAAGTTTTTATAAGAATTATTATCTGAAAATGTATTGACAAAATGTTTTCAGTAGTGGTTTTAAAACTTGAAAGTTAGTACTCGGATAACTAAATTCTTAGGTTTAATTTGGACACCTTGAATAAAGTTTAAACTGTCTAACCCCACCAAAGGTGGCATTTAAATGGTTCATTTTCAATCTCTTAGAAAAATGAATTAATTTAATTAACCAAATTAGTTATCAACCCCACCCATAGGTGTTAATTGATTTGTTTAGTTAACAAAGAATATCTAACCCTACCAATGGTGGTATTCATATAAAAAAGGGAGAATCAATAAATATCAATTCATATATTTAATAGCCTAAATAATATGAGCAAGCATAATTAACTTAGTTATTATATCCATAAATACTCCACCATTATAAATGATAAAATTTTCATAAATGTTTATTGAATCTATATTTATTTTTATGTAAGTAGATTAAAAACACAAAACCCCAAAATATCGTGACATGATGTTTAGGATTTAATTTCGTTTTTAAAAGTTTGAATAATAAATTAAAAACCACATATATTCCTTCCTTAGATCGACCTTGGGAGTATACTTATCATTTTCTTCGAAATGATTCGTGCACTTGCGAGAGTTTTATAAATATAAAATCAAAGTATTGGCAAGAATCGGTGATGCCAATTTTCGCTCATCAGGTCGCCAAGGCTTTGGTCGACACAGGTGCATCTCATAAATTTGTTTCAGTGGAGGAAGCAAAGAGACTTGGCCTTAAGGTAGTCCATGGAGGGGGATCTCTCAAAGCGATTAACTCGGCAGCACTACCATTGCATGAAGTTGCTCGTGGAGTTAAGGTCAGTCTTGGTGCTTGGACTGGCCAGGTGGACTTATCAGTGGCGCCTATGGATGACTTCTCTATTGTATTCGGCATGGAGTTCTTGGACTAGGTAAGAGCTTTCTTGGTGCCATACTCAAACTCTATGTGCATCATGGATGGTGCGAAGGTGTGTGTGGTACCGACGGAGAGGACCACCAGACCTACTACCCAATCTCTCTCAGCGCTTCAATTCAAGAAAGGATTGAAGAGGGATGAAGAGAGTTATTTGGCCATCCTAAAGGAATACTATGATGAAGAGGCGTCACCAAAGCCAAACTTGCCGACGGAAGTGCAAGTTGTCCTAGATAAGTTCCAGGATGTGATGCCGGAGGCATTACCCAAACGGTTACCTCCAAGGAGGGAGGTGGACCACGAAATAGAGTTGGAACCCGGCACCAGGCCACCAGCAATGAGCCCCTATCGAATGGCGAACTCAGAGTTGGTGGAATTGCAGAAGCAACTCGATGAATTGCTAGATGATGGCTTCATAAGGCCCTCCAAAGCCCCATTTGGTGCCCCGGTGCTCACAAATGCACCAGCCACCTTCTGCACTCTGATGAACAAGATTTTCCATCCCTACCTCGATCGGTTCGTGGTAGTATATCTTGACAACATTATGATATATAGCTGGACTTTCGAAGAACATCTAGAGCATTTGAAGAAGGTGTTCGAGGTCCTAAGGGAAAATGAGCTATACGTCAAGAGGGAGAAATTTTCCTTTGCCCAAGATGAGGTGATGTTCTTGGGGC
The DNA here is from genome assembly GCA_037013495.1 of Hippophae tibetana. Taxonomy (NCBI): domain Eukaryota; kingdom Viridiplantae; phylum Streptophyta; class Magnoliopsida; order Rosales; family Elaeagnaceae; genus Hippophae; species Hippophae tibetana. The sequence goes on from CM072810.1 coordinate 16,523,752, forward strand.
ATAAGATAAAGGATGGGAAACTGATGATGGATGGAGCTAAGGTGAATGCCATCCAAGAATGGGAACCTCCTGCCAAGGTTCCTGAGTGAAGATCTTTCCTTGGACTTGTGAACTACTACCGAAGGTTTATCAAGTCCTACTCAGTAAGAGTATCCCACTGATTGACCTACTCAAAAAGAACAAGTCTTGGAAATGGACAAGCGAATGCCAAGCCTCATTCGAAGACTTGAAGAAGGTCATTAGTGAAGAACTGGTGCTTTGCCTACCAGACCCTTCCAAGATATACGAGTTGCATATCGATACCTCCGACTTTGCCATTGGTGGAGTGTTGATGCAGGAAGGGCGTCCGATAGCTTATGAGAGCCGCAAGCTTAATAACACCGAACGCCACTACACTGTACAAGAAAAGGAAATGACAACTATCATTCATTGCCTAAGGGTGTGGCGACACTACTTGTTGGGTTCTCACTTTGTTATCATGACGAACAATGTAGCCACAAGCTACTTCCAGACTCAAAAGAAGTTGAGTCCCAAGCAAGCTCGATGGCAAGACTTTTTGGCAGAGTTTGACTACAGGTTGAAGTACAAACCCGGTAAGGCCAATGTGGTGGATGATGCGCTGAGTCATAAGGCAGAATTAGCAGCCTTGAGTAGACCAAGTAGTCCTTTGCTGGAAAGGATCAAAGAAGGGTTGGAGCATGATGCCCTTGCTCAAAACCTCCTTTCCCTCATCAAGGAAGGAAAGACGAGATGATTTTGGCTGAGTGATGGACTACTCTATGCTAAGCAGAATCGAATCTTTGTGCCAAAATAGAGGAGCTTAATAAAAGAGCTTATTAAAGAGTGCCATGATTCCCTATGTGCTGGACACCCAGGAATGAGGCGCACCTTTGCTTTGATCAAATCAATCTACTATTGGCCTCAACTTCGGGACGATGTCGAAGCTTATGTAAGAACTTGTCTTGTGTGCCAACATGACAAGATAGAGCAGCATGCACCCGGAAGGTTGTTAGAACCGCTGCCTATTCTAGAGAGACCATGTGAGAGCGTCTCTATGGATTTCATCACTTGCTTGCCAAAATCTAAGGGCTTTGGCAGCATCATTGTCGTCATCGACTGCTTTAGCAAATACGCAACATTCATACCTGCCTTAACGGATTGTACGGCAGATAAGATGACATGGTTGTTCCTAAAGCATGTCGTGAAGCATTGGGGAATTCCATCCAATATCGTGAAGCATTGGGGAATTCCATCCAGTATCGTGAGTGATCGAGACCCACGATTTACTGGAAAGTTTTGGATAGAATTGTTCAAGTTGTTGGGATCAAACTTGAACTTCTCTACAAGCTTTCATTCCCAAAGCGATGGACAAACAGAGCATGCTAACGCATTGCTGGAGTTGTATCTTAGGCACTTTGTTTGTGCCAATCAACATGATTGGGCAAAGTTGTTGGATGTAGCCCAATTTTCTTATAATTTACAAAGGAGCGAGTCTATTGCTAAGAGTCCTTTCGAGATCGTCATGGGGCAAGCAAGTTGGCCTGAGCTTATCTGAATAAGGCATCTAAGAAGATGAAGAAATGGGTTAACAAGAAAATAAGGATGGTGGAATTTCATGAAGGTGATTTGGTCCTTGTCAAACTATTGCCCCAACAATTCAAGTCCTTGCGAAAGGTTCACAAAGGGGTTGGTACGGAAGTATGAGGGACCATTTCCAATCCTCAAGAAAGTCAGTAAGGTGTCGTACAAGTTGTAACTCCCTCTAAAGCTCAAAATATATCCGGTCTTTCATGTAAGCATGCTAAAACCTTATCATGGAGACAAGGAAGACGTGAATCGAGGAGAATCCAAGAGGGCACCTACCATAATGGTAACCTTATTTGATAGGGAAATGGACTCTATCTTGGCGGATCGCCTAATCCGACGCAGGGGCGTACCAAGTTATCGGGAATACTTGGTCAAGTGGAAAAATGCCCCAGATATTGAAGCAAGCTGGGAACCTGAGGATTCTCTATGGAAATTCAAAGATGACATAGAGAGGTTCAAGCTTGAAGGCGTAACGAGGGCGTCGCAAACTTGAGTGGGAGAGGGTGTCATGTCCCTCTCAAAATTTCGATAAAATCCAAATAAATGGTTCTTGCCTAAAAGATCTAGACTTTCTACATGAGAAGGTTCTAGAGTGGCCTAGAGATGTCTAGAAAAAGCTAGAGTTGGATGGACTCAATTCAAGCTTTGAAGACCCTAGAATGTTCTAGAGCACACTGGAGGGTGCTAGAATGGGCTGGAATATTCTAGAACGTGCCAGATGGTTCATGAAGGATGTAGAAGCCGCTAGAAGCTTACAGAACATCCCGGAACGTGCATGAAGGAGCTAGACAAACCTAGAAGACTCTAGAGTTGGCTAGAAGGTCCTAGAACCTTGTGGAATATTGTAGATAAAACAAGAACACTCTTGTATATTCTAGAACTAGAAGAATCTAGAAAGTGGTGGCATAGCCTTAAGCTTAGAGCCACACTATAAATAGACCCATTGGTGTTCGTTTGTATTTATCTTGGGAATTCTTAGCATCTTGTAAGATAAACTCTCTTTAGAGCAATACAAAATATTCTTTACAAACTCTCTTTCTAATCTCTTTGGAGTTTCATTCAGATTTAAAGGCAGACTTAGTGCAACGGACGGTGCTAAGTGCCGCACGATCTTTACTTGAAAAATAAGGTCATGACATTATTCTAAGTTGTATATTAAAAAGAGTTGGATTAAAGCTTATTTAATTCAACAAATTTGTAAGAAGAGATGAAGATTTTTCACTTTTGTTAATTTTTCTAAGTTGGTATTATCAAAGAATATGAGGATAGGATGTGTTTTTTTTACAATACACGCTAGTGGTAGAAAATGATCCTCCAACTACTCTTTTATTTGAATCTTTAACATAATATTTATATTTTGTTTTTATTTTTATTAATATTTAATTGTTAGATTTAATTTTTAATTTATAAAACCATAACCCATTTTCAATAAATAAGAGTTAGTTTTAAAAATTCTTGGTGGGAAAGACCTTTACTTGTTTTATACTAATTGACGACATCTTAAGCAATCTAAAGAAATGTTTAAAGTGACCCTATGAGAACCACAACAATTTTTGATATCGTTGTTCGGGATTTTCGTTAAATTGACTCTTGTTTACTTTTATTTATTTTTAAGTATTTTACATATAAAAAATAAAATAAAATTTAAAGAAATTTTAAAAAATGAAAAAAATTATTTATTTTTATTTTGTTTTATTTTTTCTTAATTTGTTTATAATATTTATCTACCTTTTAGAGTTATAGTGAATGAACCCATGTTACAATTTGAGATCAATTTCACATTTTTTTGAGCAAGCAGTTCAGACAAATCTTCCAAGTTCAAGCAATTCATTTAACAGTTTGGATCATTCCATTTGTATAAAAATGGTTGTGAATAATCCCAAGCAAACTCTTAGGGAGATGGTAGCACCAGTTTTAGATCAAAAACTATTATGCTTTCATTATAATGATAACAATGATGCTTTTGAATTGAAGTTTGACATGGTTCATCTCTTGCATACTTTTCGAGGTCTATCTGATGAAGATCCAAATAGACATCTAAAAAAACTTCATGTGGTATGTTCTAGCATGACACCTAATGGTACTACTAAAGAATAGGTAAAACTTAGAGCATTCTCATTCTTTTTAACAAATAGCGCTAAAGAGTGATGCTTTCCATATGGGACTATAAATAGTTGGAATAAGTTGAAGTAGCTCTTCTTAGGACTAATAATCAGAAAATAAATTTTTGGTATTCAACAATATAATGAGGATAATTTATATGAGTATTATGAGGAGTTTAAGAAATTATATGCAAGTTGCCATCATCATCAAATATGTGAGCAACTCTTAATTCAATACTTCTATAAGGGATTGATACATATGAACATAAGCTTAATAGATGTAGCAATTGGTGGAGCTTTGGTTAATAAGATTCCTGAAACTACTAGGATTTTGATTGCCATTATGGCTGCAAATGCTCAATAGTTTGGCCCCTGATCCAACCCACCACAAAAGGTTAATAAAGTAGGATTTTTTAATAATATTGAACAACAACTGAGCACCCTCTTCAATTGTGCAATAGTTAGCAATCAAACAAGTTCAAGCTTGTGGAATCTACACTAACATTGGACACTCAAAATATATGTTTCCTACTATTCAAGATCCTAAAGTTGAACAAGCCAATACAATGGGAGGATATTAAGAACAAAAAAGGCAAAAATATGATCCCTACTCTAACAATTATGATCTTGGTTAGAGGGATCATCTTAACTTTATCCATTCTAGAAGTAATTAAGTAGTTTCCCATAGTAATCCACCGGGTTTTTCTTTTCTTAAAGGCCAACAACCTTATCTAGCAAGACCACAAAATCCTCTTCCACCTTAAGCTAAATCTTTAGAGGATTTGGTAAATACAATAGTATTCAAAACTACTCAACTCTAACATGATACTATTAAGTTCCAACAAGAATCACTCAGGTCTTTAGCAAGACACACAATTTTCTATCAAAAACCTTGAAAATGTATTCAAATAGTTAGCTATTATAGTTGGTAAACAAGAAGCAATAGTAAGCTTCCCTCTTAACTAATGGTCAATCCTTAAGAAAATGCCAATGCTATATCATTGAGAAGCGGTAAACATCTTGAAGAAGCTTATGAGGAACAAACCAAAGTAAATGAGACTAAGGATGAGCTAATTCAGGAACAAACAAATGTTTTTGACAATGTGGAAAATGAGACAATTGATAACAAGAAAGAAAAACAATCGCCTAAGGTACAATATAAAGTTTAAAAATTCAAGAAGAAATTGTGCATCAACAAGAGGAAACTCAAATTCAATGAAGTGCAAAACATGGGATAGAATGTGTCGATAGTCTTACAAAGGAAATTTTCACAAAAATGCAAGGATCTAGGTAGCTTCACCATATCCTGCATTTTAGGTAACACTAAATTTGAAAGGGTTATGCTAGATCTAAGATCTTCTATTAATGTTATTCCTTACTCAATTTATGCTACTTTAAATCTTGGTACCCTTAAAGAAACCATTGTAGTTATACAACTTGCTAATCGATCTAATACTTATCCAAAGGGAGTTTTGGAAGATGTTGTAATGTAGGTTAATAAGCTTATCTTCCGAGTCGATTTTTATGTGCTTGATATGAGAGATGACTCTGCTATTAAGCTCACATCCTTGTTTTTGGATAGACCATTCATGAAAACCACTCAAACAAAGATAGATGCGCATACTAAAACACGAACTATGGATTTTGGTGGAGAGGTTATTTGCTTCAATATCTTTGAAGCAATGAAGTACCCTTGTGATTATAATTCTTTTTTTTCAATCGATGTACTTGACTCTTTAGTGTAGAAAAAAATTGATGTCGAAAGTACATAAAAGTGATGAAGAAGGGGCTATTGATAGAGTAGAGGAATGGAAGGAGATTGTTGCCTCTCATGACTCTTCTTCAGAGATAAACCCAAGGTAAATTCTTTTCTATATTTCTCTTCTCGTATCTAATGAGAAAATTTTGGCTTACATTGTGTAGGCACCACCTTGGAGCTTAAAACTCTTATAGAACATCTCAAATGTATATAATTAAGAGACAAAGACACACTTTCTATGATTATAGCATCTAAGATTTCAACTATTCAAAAGGAGAGCTTAATCCATGTTTTGGGAGAATACAAATCAGTGATTTGATGGAAAATTGCCAACATTAAGGAAATAAACACCTTTATAGGCATGCACCAAATATTACTTAAAGATGACACAAATCAACAAGAGAATCACAAAGGCGGTTGAATTTTCCAATGATGGAAGTGGTTAAGAAAGAAGTTATCAAGCTATTGAAAATTTGTGTAATTTTTCCAATATTAGATTGCAAATGAGTTAGTCTAGGAGTTATAGGGGTGAAGAGTGAGAATAATGATTTGACTCCTACCTAACTTCAAAATGGATGGAAAATTTGCATTGATTTTCAAAAGTTCAATTCTAAGACTCTTAAAGATTGTTTTAATTTATCTATTATTTATCAAATACTTGAGATTTTAATAGGCCATATTCACTATTGTTTTTTTGATGGTTTTTCATGTTATAATTAGATTTTTTTGCACCGGAAGACCATGAAAAGACAAACATTTACTTGCCCTTATGAAACCTTTGCTTATAGACACATTATGTTTGGCCTTTGTAATGCTCATGCCAACTTTTAGAGGTATATGATAAGTATATTTTTTGATTATATAAAGAGCATTACAAAAGTGTTTATGGATGATTTTATTATATATGAAGATTCATTTGATAACTGCCTTAATAACCTTACTTTAATTTTGGAGAGATGTTAAAAAACTAACCTTGTACTTAATTGACCAAAATGTCATTTTATAATAGATCAAGGTATAGTTTTAGGACATAATATCATCTAAGGGAATAAAGGTTAATAAATCTAAGATATATCTTATTTTCTCATTACCATATACCATTTGTGTGAGGAAGGTTCATTCTTTTCTTAGTCATGCAGGATTCTATCAAAGATTTATATATGGTTTCTCAAAGTTAGCATGGCGTTTATGATGGCTACTCCAAAAATATGTGATATTTATTTTCAATGAAGAATGTCTCAAATAATTTAACAAATTGAAATAAATTTTAACCACAACACCTATCATTAAGCCACCTCACTGAATTCTATCATTTGACCTGATATGTGACATAAGTGACTATATAGTTGGAACTATTTTAGGACAAGGGGTTGGAAAGCTACCAATTACTATTTATTATGTGTCACAAACTTTAAATGATGCCCAACTTAATTACTCCACAATAGAGAGAGATTTTAGTAGTGATTTTTATTTTAGAAATTTTTTGATAATATATAATTGAAACTAAAGTAATTTTTTTCTCTAATTATGTAGCTCTTAATACTTAATCATGAAGAAAGATGCCAAGCCAAGGCTAATAAGCTGGATTCTTCTTCTATACATATTTGATCTTGAAATCAACGACAAAAAGGAAGTGAAAATGTAGTTGTAGATCATCTCAAAAGATTAATTCAAGAAGAGGAATCATTTTCAGTAAGAGATGACTTTCCAGATGAGTAACTATTTCAGCCATATTGTTTACTCCTTAGTATGCAGATTTAGTGAACTACTTGGTCACTAAAAAGTTCCCACAAGACTTATCACTAGCTAGAAAATTCAAAACTCAAGAAGGTTTCAAAACAATATGTATGGGATGACCTCTACCTTTGGAAACATTAACCAAACCAATTGATATGAAGATACATATATGATATTGAATTTACTTTTATTCTAAAGTTTTTTTACACTTATGCATATGAAGGACATTTTGGTGTAAAGAAAACCACTTTCAAATTCTTAGAGAGTGGAAATTATTTGCCAACATTGTTCAAGGATGCCTTCACCTTTTGCAAAACATGTGACTATTGTCAATGAACAAGTAACTTAGGCCCTAATAATCAAATGCCACAGACTCCAATCTTATTATTGAAAACTTTCATATTTGGGGCATTGATTTCATGATACCTTTTCTATCTTCTTATGATTATATGTATATTTTACTTGATGTGGATTACGTGTCTAAATGGGTGAAAACTAAAGCCACCAGAACTAGTGACTCTAAAATTGTTATGGATTCTGTGAAGTCTAACATTTTTGGTAGGTTTGGAATAGTTAAAGCTATCACGAGTAATGATGGACTACATTTTTAATAGGACTTTTAGGGCTTTACTTAAAAAGTACAATGTTAACCATAAAGTTCCTACCATTTATCACCCACAGATAAGTGGACAAGCTAAAGTGTCCAATAGAAAGATCATGTCCATCCTTGAAAAGACAATCAAACCCAGTAGAAAGGATGAGAGCTTGAAATTGGATGATACATTTAGGAATATAGAACTGTATATAAAACTCCAATTAGGATGTCACCATTTTCTTTTGGTGTATGGTAAACCTTTTCATCTGCTAGTTGAGTTAGAGTAGAGAGCATTTTGGGCAGTAAAACGTTGTAACATGGATTTAGACGAAGCTTGGAGACATAAAAAAATACAAATGAATGAGCTAGAGGAAATTAAAAATAATGCCTATGAAAGCTCAAAAGTTTATAAAGATAAAACAAAGGTGTTTTATGAAAATATGATATTGAGGAAAGAATTTACCATTGACATGTGTAGTTGAAATACGAAGCCCGAATATTGGTAAAAAATTCAAAGTTAAAGAAGATAGATTGAAGTCATACTATGAACCTTTTGTACCAATCAATATATAGGAGGTGACGTTACATGAACCAACAAATTTGGATGGTTAAAGAAACACCATAGGCACCGTGAGGCTAGCAGCGTTAAACCTAATGCTTCGTAGAAGGCAACCCACTAGATTTGTTTTTTACTTCATTTTACAATACATATATGCATGTGTTTACAATATATAGGTGTGGGAGAGTGTTAATACATCACTATCTTTATTTTTTATGCTTTTTTAGTTTAGCATGTTTTAGGATTAGTATACTCTATGTAGCATAATTTTTTTCTTTTTAGTATTTACTTTTTGCATTTATTAGGATCAATAGAAAGGCTTAGAAACAATCACACGTTCTCTTTGTTTTCTAGCATCTGTGTTGAAATTAGCTAAACAATGTTAAGTCAAAAAGGGTAATGAGTGTTGATAGAGTCTTTACCTTGTTCCTAAGTGAAGGTAACTTTATGATAGTTTTGCTCAAAACTTACATGTGTAATAGCTAAATTGGTGATAGAAGAATTTATATATGTAAACTTGTGAAAATATCGTGAATCTCTTAAAACTTTACTATATTTTAAATGAATAAGAATATGTTTATAGAATTTTTCCTCAATTTATCGAAGCGAATGTTAAATATAGTTTTTGAAAAATAATTAAGGTAATATGATTAACTTCTTTTGCTAAATTGTCCTACCTTTAATATTGTCGTTCTTTTAAGAACAACCTCTTTTAGAGAACTTATTTTGAGTCAATTATTTGTACTCACTTCTTACCTTTTGAACTAAACACATTGATCATACCCTATATTGCAAAAATAAGTAGAGTTGCACAAAAAGAGAATAGATTGTATGAAAATTCTATAATAAGATTTAAGAATATTAATTATACTATAATTAATTAAATTTTTAGCATATAAAAGTAATAATAATAATAATAATAATAATAATAATAATAATAATAATAAGGGGATAAGTAAAAAAGAATTATAAAAAGGATATACGTTATTAAAAAAAGAGAAAAAAAGTGATAAAAATAAAAGAAAACAAGGCAATATTAATGTTTGGGTCCAAAAAAAATTGACCATATTTTTTTGACATTATTGGCATTATGATAATATTATTTATAATTATATGTCACTTATTCCATGGAGTCATAAATTTTTGTTTCTCTTTTTTCTTTTCATTTGATTGAACCAACAAACATTACCAAATAAAAGACTTTGATTTTAAGAAATAGTTTTGGTGAGTGGAGATATAATTTTAAGAAAAAACCTATGGTATCTAATTTAACTCTAAAAAGAATAATAATATTTTATAGAGAGAAGCAAGATTTCAACTTGTTTATGTTAGATGATTTGACAATTGCTAATTCATACTACATCACACATACTTTGAATATGATCATTGTATAGTAGTTGTAGCAAAGGGATGACTAAAGACAATATATAACATTTAGTAGATTTTGAAACCATAATATTGTTAAGTTCCTGAGATAAAATGTTAGAAAATTTATTTTCTTAATTATGTGTATTGATTTTGCTCGAGGACTAGCAAAGAGTAGATGTGAGAGAGTTTGATAAGTGTTATTTTATACACATTTTAATATCAAATCCTCTATATATATATTTATATATATATTATAATAAGCAAAAAATATTTATTTTGTATTTGTTGGGAAAAAATGATTTTTTGGATTTTTTAATAGATTTTTATTTGATAAATGGATTAACTTTGAAAGGAAGTGGATATATTTTGTAACTTATCTTATCCTTTTAACCATCTCAACTCATCCTATCATTTTCACATATGGTGCACACTAATCCTATCTCTACGAGAATACTAGGAATCTTAGTTACATTCGAATTTGATTTTTATCTCATACAAATAGAAAAAAACACTATACAAATTGGGGAGAAAATATCATAATACAAATTTAAAAATATTTAGATATATAATTTATAGAATTGAGCTGGAAGAAACAATTGAGAAAAAAGGATCCAAGAAGTAATTAAAGGAGTTGAAGAGTGGAATTAAAGACAAAAATCCTAAGGTTTCTTCTCTCTTTATTTTATTGTTTTCATGAACAATTTTTTTTAATTTATTGATTGCCATGATTAACTAATTTTATATTTGATTGTGGATGATTTCAAATCCCTATACATGGATTGCAATATTTAATAAGATCTACAATATTCTATTCAATTATTCTTTATGATAGTATATTAATTCTCAGTTTCAATAATTTTATGAATTTATTTAATTATTTAAATGTATAATTAAATATTTAAATTAATTTATCGTTAATCAATTTAGTTGATTTGGTACGTAATCGCTTCATTAATTTAAATAATTAGTGATAAATTACTTGCAATGAGACTTACTACTCAAGATAATTAAATCGAGTTGTGTGTTTAACCTTAATCCAATGTGATTTTTTTAAAATTAATGTTTTTGATAGATTAAAATTAGAGAACTTATTCTAGGTTTTATATTGAAAAGAGTTGGATTAAGAGCTTGTTTAATTCAACGAATCTATAAGAAGAGATGAAGATTTTCGTTTTTGTGAATTTTTTTAAGTTGATATAATCAAAGAAAGGAGAATATAATATACTTTTATTGATTTGCAATACATGCTAGTGGTAGAAAATTATCATGAAATCGTTCTTTTATTTGAATCTTTAACATAATAGTTATATATTTTTATCTTTATTTATATTTAGTTGTTAGATTTAATTTTTAGTAAACAAAACTAAAATCCCTATTTTCAATAAATAGGAGTTGGTTTCAAAAATCATTTGTGAGAAAGACCCTTACTTGTTATATACTAATTTATGACATCTTAAACAATTTAAAGTAAGGTTTAAATTGATTTTTCATGTGAATCACATCAATAACATCCTAGGGTTGCTTATGGCAACTACTCGGTAACAAAAAATCCACTAAGCAATAAAATAATTACAATATTGATAGAAATAAAACCACAAATATCTCTATCATTTAGAATCTCTGTCCAAACTATCTATTACTACCCTCACTTACACCTCCGCAACAACCTAGTTTGACACACAAAATGACTCTTTTTCAAAGCAAACACCACCCAATATATTGTGATAAGAAACTATGGATTAGTAATGTGTAAAGTAATGTACTATAACCCTTAAGGACACGAGCCATCAACAAATACCAAGGGACACCCTATCCACTATAAATCTCAAATCATGTATGCAGAAATAGAGAGATAATCCATGTATGCACATAGCTAACAATTTGATTTCTCAAGACAACAACTTTTCGCACACAACTAATAATCTGGTAACACAAACTATTAAACTCAAACCACTTTCATAGAAATGTTCTCATTAACTTCATAAAAATAGTCATCCATATTAGTTTACGCTTATATAAATGTACCACAATTACTAAAACACTTTCAATAATTAGTGAACATGGAATTCAAAGCAATAGTAATTTGGGAAGAGTTTTGGTAGGATTTTTGAATTGATTATAACGATTAATAGAGGTACTTATAGAACATTCCCAACGGTTAGACCACCTCATCACAGTCATCGCCATGGACTTCACTAACCACTTTAACATGGGTATGGTGAGGGATGTGGCGAGGTATTTTTTCGAGGTTCCAAAAATCATAAAAATTTTGTTTAAAAATTATCAAGTTATTTCTATAAATATCCACACTTAAAATGAACCAAAAATTGACATTCATGGTATAACATGCATACTAAACAACCAACCTTGTGATGTGTGAAAAACATACTTTCAATTGTAGTGTTCCTAATTATGTGCATGTGCGTATTACCGATCCTTAACGATGAACCTTATACAGAGTAAGATAAAACACAAAGTAAAATAAAACAGACATTGTGTTTTACACATGGGAAGCCAACAGATAGGCACAAAGTATAAAAAGGCTTACAACACCTATGTATGTATTAGGATAAAGTGGGTGAACAAAGACTTTGTAAATCCCAAATATGTTAACATGATGTGTGATAAGCTTCGAATAATCAAGAAAAGACTAAAACTTACTCTAAATTGACAAAAGAAAGGATGTTGAATTTCAAATTAGATATCAAATGTTTTTGAAATTATTGCCATGGAAAGGTGTTATTTGATTTGAAAAAAGATGTAAGTTAAGTCTTCTATATATAAGACCATACAAAGTAACATAATGCATTGGTCTAGTTGCTTATCTCTTGGAATTACTATATGAATTTTCTCGAATCCATGATGTCCTTCATGTTTCTATGCTTCGAAAGTATGTATCAAATCCTTCCCATGTTTTGGAACTATGTTGTCTATTTAAGAGAACATGAGCGTGCAAGTATACACGGTCATAGTAACAAATGATAAGTAAGATATCGTTCCCACAGAGATTTGTTACTAATATTTGTTAAGTACTAAAATTGTTTCAATATGATTTTATCCAAACAATCGAAAGTTGGATGGAGTTTATCTAACTAATTTTTTATAATAGTTTATAAGAAAATTCTAGGATTGCAGTTTCACCAAATTAATCCCCTTGAATCATAATATTTTCTCTTGATTTATGTTGTCGTATTTAATTTTTCAACCAAAAACTCCTAATTTATTCATATGTCTCTTTCGAAAACAAATAGACATATCTCACTAAAATAATTTACTATATTCCTAGGATAATTAAATTCACCAAGATTTATTAAGTTCAAAGTGTTCAAATAGTTACACGTACAATAAAGGTATATTCATATCCCTTATATATACATGTTATTCTATCAACGAGGAACACACAAATATCCATCTTCTAAGTTTATTTAAGTGTTACAGATCAATTGATTAATTTTCCAACAATCAAAAGCATTAAACACAAATAGAATAAACAAATTAAACATCTCATAAATCATTCAAAAATATAAGTTATATAGCAACCCTAGAACAATTAAATTATTTCATAGTAAATATTAAAATTACAATACGAAAATATTAAAACATTTAAGGAATATTAGATGAAGAACAACAAAAAGAATTAAAAGTATTTCATCTCTGCTTTCTAATTTTTCTCCTAATGCAGAACCATAATAGAAGCCAAAAATGGCTTCTGTATGTTCCACCGTCCCACTCTACCCTCAGAATCATAATAACCCAATATTTATGCCTTCTTTTCTCTCAAAAAAATACATCACACAATATTTTTTTACAACACGAGTGTAAAGTGGGAGATAAGGAAATACATCAAAAATATTATTTAAACGTGCGTGGGAGACATGCGTGAAAAATAGGCTGGACAATGTGCACCATTTCTTGTGTTTTTATTTCACAACACTCATGCCACATGTCGGAATCTGATTCGTTGGAAGAATAACGAGACACGTGGCAACTTCGTATTGGGTGGGATGAGAGAACGCACACACATTATGTGAACCACGTCGCACGAGAAATTTGCACGCTGAACTATGCACGGCAACTGGCATCCACTTGTGTAGAGCGTGGGACTCACTCACGATCTGAGCCGTTTGTGATTTGATCTAACGGTGGGTGAGGGAGACGCGTCTGAGGGAATCATCTGCGCAAAAAGGTAGCCCCCACTCTCCGCGTCGGACTGTGCAAATAGGTGGACCCCACTTTGCGCGCCGAGTAGTGGCAAAACTGGAAATGTGTACAATCGCCTATGTAGCACGTGCATCTCACTCGGTTGATCCCCACCATTGATTTTCTGATCTGACGGTGCGTGTGGTAGTCCTTCTCTGCAGAGAAAAACAAAAGTTTTGTTAATTGCATTTAAGCCCTCTAATTTAATACAAACTAAATTTTCAACTTTTGTTATTTGCAATTAAGTCCTCTTTTAATTCAAATTTAATTTAATTTTTTTATTGTTTACAATTAAGCCCTCTTTTAATTCAAATTATATTTTCAATTTTTATTAATTGCAATTAAGTATTTTTCACTTAAAATTCTTTAATTTTCTCTAAAAATATATTCCTTAAAAAATAACAATAAATATTAATTTAAGAACCTATTCAATTAAGAGAATCCATGACCTATCAAGAGAAACTAATAGAAATTCTTGATAAAAAGGACGGGGCTCTTTGAAACAAGACATTCTATTTGTTAAATTTTTTTAGAAAAATCATGCAATATAGGAATCCACTGAGAATTTGAAGGTCTAATGGGCATCAGGTATATGTAACCTTTTCAGTTAGCTCATTAAATTTCTTAAACAAAATATATTTTAGAAGGTAGAGTTGTGAGATCTTAATTTTCTTTAGTAGAATTTAATTACATAAATTATAAATTATATATATAGTTAGATTTTTCTTTGCAATTATAATTAAATATTGATTGTTTTAAATTAATGTTTACAAATTAATTTTTTATCATTTAGAATTAATAATGTTAATATAAGTTATTTATTTTAAAATTAAATTGATAATTTATTAAGTTTTAATATAATTAATAGTTCTTATTTATTAAAATAAAAGGAAAACAATTTGGGTAAGGTTGGCTACGTGTGGCCAGTTAAGTTTAAATATGGTCCTTCGGCCATCAGAAAATTAAAGAAAAAAGAAAAAGAAAAAAAAAGGAAAGGAGATTTGGCCATGAGAGAAGAAGGAAAAAATAATAATAAACAGCGGCACCCTTCATTTTTTGTAGCATTTTTTCCCCACAAATATTCACAATTTGTAGCATTTGAGGTACCAAATTATAACTCTTTTCATCCTATTTTTTATTTGTAATGTTTTTTTCTTTCTATTACTCATTATTTTAAGAGTATTTTGGTTTAAATGATTATTTAAAACCTCATGTCAAAAATATTACTTTTTGATAGTTTTAATTCATGAATGAATATGTATTTGATGTTCTTATTATTATATTATTATTACCCATGATTTATTTTTGTATATTAATTATTTTAGAAAAAAATCACAAATTTAAAAACCTTAAAATTTTCAATATGTTAGCATATATGAGTAATAATTAAATAGTTCATTTTTCTTAACAATTTTTTTATAAATTGTTTGTTTTTATTGTCTATTACTCTTTAGTTAATTTTGATAATTTTAGATAACTAGTAAATATGATATTAATTTAGGAATTATGGTGATTTAGAAGAGATTATGGAACTTTATTTTAGAATTTAATTTATAGTGTGAGTTGTATTGTTTGAAAAATTTAACTATTTAAAAATTGTAAATTATCTAATTCTATAACTGTGAAATTAACAGGAACTTAACCGGAACTGATTATTTCGCGAAACCAATAAAATTTTCTTGAGCTATAGAGCTTGTTTAGTTCAGTGAGTAGACACTTGTACTTAAATTTTATAAGTACTTGTCCATTATGTTTATAATATTTAAATTTGTTAAGTTTTCATGAGTTTAATTCTTTCTTATATTTATAAAGTGAATAATTGATTTTTACATGAATTTAAAAGTTTTATTTAAATTTACTATATAAACACAGATTTTGATTAAAATATAGAAATTTATATTCAACTTTTAGTAGTAATATTTCAAAATATTATTATTATGTTAGTTAAAAATTTTTTAATCAATTTTGAAGTATGTTATAAATTTTTATTAGCAGTTTTTAACAGCAATATTTTAGATATTATTATGTATTGTTTTTAAACCATTAAACAAATACTACCCCTAAGATTCAATAGTAGCATAAGAAATAGATAATTAGTTATTGGACCCTTGTTTGCATGAGTATGATCAGCATATGTGTAATTAAGACTTTCTCCTCTATATGTGCAAAGAGCTATGTACACGTATGATCATCTTTTCCCTTGGTAGAAATCGGATGAGGGTTTTCTTTTAATAAATTATTACATGTAAAGTACTTATAGCTATTTTACTTGCATAAATATACTTCAAGTTGTATTTATTTCTTCAAAAAATTTAATAAAATTTGTGTATAATTTCATGTAATGATTTGTATCTATTTTACAGTTGATATTAAAGATTAAATAAATATATCCTATAATTGTTACTTTCTTAAACTTGTCTACTCATTGAGTATTTTTACTCACCCTTTTTTCTTTTAATTTTTCTCTCTCAAACAATAGTAGTTTTTGATTGATAGCTTTAGTACTATCTTAGAAGAAGACCAAAATCAGTTATACTTTGTATGAATTTTCTTACTTTTAAAGTTACTAGGAGTTTATTAAGTTCCTTTGTAACCTAGTTGTGTTAATAACTATTTTATAACCCCTTAATGATCGTGGAATGTATAATAGGAAAATGCTAATTCTTAGTTAGTATTATCGTCCTTTTATGATGAGTGGTGGGTTTTAAATGTTATGAACAAATAGATGTCATGTTTTGTTTTGTTCAAGTTGGTTTAGTGTAGAAAAACAAGAGAGGTAATGAATTTTTTTTCCATCGATTGTAATATGTATTAAGACTTCTTTAAGTACTAGTGATCTTTCGGCAGATCCTAACACATTTAAAGGTCCAAAAGCCTTTAACTAATTTGTTAGAAAACCTAGAGGCTATAACTATACATATTTTGGGCTATTATAAAAAGCTTTTCTCTACCCAGATTAGTAACCCTTTGGACTCTACTTTAATTGATTCAATTATGCCCTCATTATACACTAATGCAGATAATGGCAATTTATAACACATACTTTCACTAGAGGAGATTTTTGTTGCGATTTTTGACATGAACCCTTAAGTGATCTTGGTCATAAAAGATGATTTTATGGGTCAAATCTTTAACGGTGTTGAGACATTATTGATACATATGTAATATGAGTAATTCATGATTATTGTAGGAGGGATCAGATGCATCTAGGACTGAATTCAAATTTCCTAATTCTTATCCCTAAAAGCCCTCAAGAAATTTCTATTGACTAGTTTAGGCCAATCTTTCTAGGAAACTTTATGTTCAAATTAACTAGAAAGATCACTATAGGATGATTGGGAGGCGTTTGTTCACACATTCTATCTCAAAATCAGTTTGGGTTCATCGATTATATGGTATAGATTCTTCCATTCTGGATTTATGGATATGAGTAGTGTTGATTCCTTGGATCACAACTCGATAATCTATAAAAAACAGGTATAATTTTAATCATATGGGTGATATGAAAAGATATGAATGATGTTTGCTTAAAGGATAAATGCACTATTCATATTTGCTATAATTTGATATTTTATTCGTAAAGTGGGCCTGAGTCCATGTAAAATGCAATGGAGGATCTTGAAAGATTGCGAGTACAAGGAATTTCAGGATGAGCACCATGGATAGTATAAGTAATTTAGAGGCCACCGCTTTCGAGGTGAACAAAGATCAACATCTTTGGCATTACTTTTGGATTATGTAGTGATATTTTGGATATCAAGATCCTTTGTCAAATGTTGTTTATGTATTCCACTTGAGGTTGCATTTGCTTTTAAGGCAGAGCTCGTGGCATCATTGGGTGGAAAAGGCTTTGGTTATAGTCGAACTATACTTATGTGATGACTCTTTTTCACACTAGATCATTATCGATGCCGTGGAAATGGTACTCTACTTGGAATGACTACTTAGAAAATATTACTCACATGAATTTTCATTGTTCTCATATATTTAAGGAGGGCAACACTATAACTATTTGTATAGCCTCTACGACACTTAGTTGTTGTATGACAACATAGTAGTGGGATGCCTCATCATTTGTTGGCACTTTTGTTTTATCAGGTATTAACAGCATGCCTAATTATAGATTTTGTTGAGAAATTATTTGTATTATATTTTTTTATTATTTTAATAATACTCATAATTGATAGGTTACATGAAGAAGGGTGGTGCAAAAGTACCAACCTAGTTTGGATGTCATGGTGTACCTTTGAAGTCTATGAATTACAACCTTTTATTTGAATTAATGTTACAGGAACAATTAAATCAAGAAATTAAAAATACATCAAACTATCATGAGAATCTTATAAACCATTTATAGCATATAATCAAACTTTTTTTGAGCATTTTTCTTGAGCTCTATGAGTTTTTCAACTTTCATGTATGATTTGTTTATTTGATAGGATGCTAGAACTTTAATATAATTGACCTTTCATTACTTTGAGATATTCAAAATAATACCTCAAATCAAAAACATCAAATATAAACCTAAACTTAGAAAGAAAACTTTCCAAAATAATCTCTTTTGATGTAAGTCTACTTGAAAAGAAAACCACACTGGATAAAAATCTAAGTGTAATATATTTATTGAATTAAATTAACCAAAACAAAAATCAATAGGAACGAGTCTCCTATCTTTAATAACTAAAAAACAAAAATCTAAAAAGAGGTTTAGGCTTTCAAGCTAAAAAAAGAAGAAGAGAAGAATAGAAGAGATAACATTCCATTTCCAAAAATCTCTAAAAAGAAAAAAATGAATAATTACTCTTCTAGATTTAAGCACTTTTGCTATACAAACTTCACAATACTAAGGAGAAATATCACCGATGTCCCTAATTTTTAGCATATCTTTATATAAGTCCTTGGTTATGTTTATAAGCTTCATAAGGCCATTTATGGTCTCAAGCAAGCTCCACGTGTTTGGTTTGACACCCTCCCTCAAGCCTTAAGTTTTATGGGATTTGTTAAATCTAGAACATATTCTACTATTTGTTCTGCAATATTAACACAAATACTCCCATGTATCTTTTTGTGTATATTGATGATATTATCATCAAAGGAGGGAATAAAAAGGTTGTTAAGATTTTTATCAACACTCTCAATTCCACCTTTTCTTTGAAATATATGGGCTTATTTCATTACTTCTTAGGCATTGAGATTTCAAAATTGGCCAATGGTGGCATGCTTTTCACTCAAACCAAGTACATACATGATGTACTTGTTAAATAAAAAATGAACACTTGTAAGCCTATTGGTTCACCCATGCTTACATATCCTATTTTATTTGTCATTGATGGCATGCTCTTCGAAAATCCTTCCTTACAAAGTATGGTAGGTGCCTTACAATACATTACACTAACCATACCAGACATTTCTTTTGCTATCAATAAGGCATGTTAGTTCATATCTAAGCTCATTGAGGCTCATTAGAGTGCAGTTAAAATAATTCTGAGGTATCTTTAAGGTTCTCTTTATCATGAAGTGGTGTTCAAGTTCTGAGTTCCTCTTACCATTTTTGAATTCTTAAATGTTGATTGGGGAGCTTGTTCTAATGATAGAAGATCTACATCATGTGTGTGTGCATGCGTGTGTTTTTCTTATTGCCAAGAGTTTAAGAAAAAAATTGTGGTAGTACAATCCAGTATAAAGGTAGAATATAGAGTCTTAGCTTGCACAGCTACTAAAGTCTTGTGGTTAAAATGCTTGTTTAGGGAAATGGGAGTTTGTTCACCAACTATTTCTGTGTTTTGGTGTGACAACTTAAGTGTTGTTAGTCTTGCTGCTAATCCTATGTTTCATGCTAAGACCAAACATATCGAAGTAGATATTCATTTCCTTCGTGAAAAAAAATACTTCTTGGTGAGTTTTTAGTACATCATATTCTATCAATAGGACAACATGCTCATGTCCTTACTAAGCCTTTTACCATTCAACCTTTTCTTGTCATGTGTACCAAATTAAGTATCATTCAACTTCCATTTAGTTTTAGGGGGTGTGATAAGGTACTTATTGATGAGTCTTGTGCAGCTACTAACAATGGGGATAAGGCAGGCAATGGTGATGGGAGAATCAAGTTGGAAACTGATATGCCTAAGCATGAGAAAATCAAGTTGGAAGCTGATATGCATAAGATACTAACTGGGGCACATATGAATGCTAACTACCTTGTCATAGGAAGCATTCCTTTAAGTGTGAATTGTGCATGTGAGCTGCCTACGATGATTGAACATGTGAGCCATGTGAGCTGAGTTAAAAGCCACATGTGAGCCAAGTGTCACGATCTTATTTTTCAAGTAGAGATCGTGCGGTACTTAGCACCGTCTGTTGCACTAAGCCTGCCTTTGAAACCGAATGAAACTCCAAAGAGAATAGAGAGAGAGTTTGCAAAGAATGATTTGTATTGCTCTAGAGAGAGATTATCTTACAATTTCCTAAGATGAATACAAATGAAGACCAATTGGTCTATTTATAGTGTGGCCTCTAAGCTTAAGAATATGCCACCACTTTCTAGATAATTCTAAGCCTAGAATATACAAGAGTGTTCTAGGTTTATGTACAATGTGCCACAAGGCTCTAGGACCTTCTAGCCAACTCTAGAGTCTTCTAGGTTGGTCTAGCTCCTTCATGCACGTTTCGGAATGTTCCGTAAGCTTCCAGTGGCTTCTACATCCTTCCCGAACCATCCGGCACGTTCTAGAACATTCCAACCCATTCTAGCACCCTCCAGCGTACTCTAGAACATTCTAGGGTCTTCAAGCTTGAGTTGAGTCCGTCCAACTCTAGCCCTTTCTAGACTTCTCTAGGCAACTCTAGAACTTTCCATGTAGAATAGTCTAGATCCTTTAGGCAACCACCATTTATTTTGGATTTTTAGGGGCATTCTGAGTGGGACGTGACACCCTCCCCCACTCAAGTTCGCGACACCCTCGTTGCGCCTTCAAGCCGAAACCGCTCTATGGCTTCTTTGAATTGCCATAAAGAGTCTTCAGGTTCCCAGCTTGCTTCTATATTCGGGGCATTCTTCCATTTGACCAAGTATTCCCTATAACTTGGTACGCCCCTTCGTCGAATCAAGTGGTCCGCCAAAATTGAGTCCACTTCCCTATCAAAGGAGGTTACCACTGCGGTAGGCGCCCTTTTGGATTCTCCCCAACTCATATCTTCCTTGTCTCCATGAAAAGGTTTTAGCATACTTACATGAAAGACCGGATAAATTTTGAGCTTTGGAGGGAGTTGCAGCTTGTACGACACCTTACGGACTTTCTTGAGAACAGGAAATGGTCCCTCATATTTTCGCATCAACCCCTTATGAACCTTTCGTAAGGACTTTAATTGTTGGGGCAATAGTTTGACAAGGACCAAATCGCCTTCCTGAAATTCCACCAACCTCCGTTTCTTGTCAGCCCACTTCTTCATCTTCTTAGATGCCTTATTCAAATAGGCTCGGGCCAACTCCACTTGTTCGTGCCAGGCCTTGGCAAATTTGAAAGTAGTAGGGCTCTTCCCTTCATAACTTGTAGCCAAGTCATGAGGAGTCATAGGTTGCTGCCCCATGACGATCTCAAAGGGACTCTTCGCGGTAAACTCGCTCCGTTGTAAATTGTAAGAGAATTGGGCTACATCTAACAGCTTCGCCCAATCCCGCTGATTAGCACTCACAAAGTGCCTGAGATATAACTCCAGCAACGCGTTGGCACGCTCCGTTTGTCTGTCACTTTGTGGGTGAAAGCTTGTGGAGAAGTTCAAGTCTGATCCCAACAGCTTGAATAGTTCCGTCCAAAATTTCCCCGTGAATCGTGGGTCTCGGTCACTCACGATATTGGAAGGAATTCCCCAATGCTTCACAACATTCTTGAGGAACAAACGTGCCGTCTCATCTGCCGTGCAGTCCGTTGAGGCAGGTATGAATGTTGCGTATTTGCTGAAGCGGTCAATGACGACAATAATGCTGCCAAAGCCCTCTAATTTTGGCAAGCAAGTGATGAAATCCATAGAGACGCTCTCCCACGGTCTCTCTGGAATAGGTAGCGGTTCTAACAACCCTCCGGATACATGCTGCTCTATCTTGTCCTATTGGCACATAAGACAAGTTCTTACATAAGCTTCCACATCGTCCCGAAGTTGAGGCCAATAGTAGATTGATTTAATCAAAGCAAGGGTGCGTCTCATTCCTGGGTGTCCAACCCATAACGAATCATGGCACTCCTTGATAAGCTCTTTCCTTAAGCTCCCCCACTTCGGCACAAAGATTCGATTCTTCTTGGCATAGAGTAGTCCGTCACTCAGCCAAAATTGTCTAGTCTTTTCTTCCTTGATGAGGGCAAGAAGGTTTTGAGCAAGGGCATCATGTTCCAACCCCTCTTTGATCTTTTCTAACAAAGGACTACTTGGCCTACTCAAGGCTGCTAGCTCCGCCTTTCGACTTGGTGGATCAGCCACAACACTTCCGCTGCGCGACTCTGATTTTTCCACCTGATAAGGACTCATTATTGGTGGTCTTGTGTCAAGATCCAACTCAACTTTGTGGTCCACCTCCCTCCTTGAAGGTAACTGTTGGGGCAATGCATCTGGCATCACCTCATGGGACTTATCTAGGATAGCTTGCACTTCCATTGGCAAGCTTGGCTTTGGTGATGCCTCAAACATCACCTCATGGGACTTATCTGAGACAACTTGCACTTCCGTCGGCAAGCTTGGCTTTGGTGACTCCTCCTCCCCGTCGTATTCTTTTGAGATGGTAAGGTAACTCTCTTTTCCTTTCTTCAATTCCCTCTTGAATTGAAGTGCAGAGAGAGCTTGGGTCATACATTTGGTGGTCCTGTCCGTCGGTACCACACACGCCTTTGATCCATCCATTATGCACATAGAGTTTGAGTATGGCACCAAGAAAGCTCTAACCTGGTCCAAGAACTCCATGCCGAATACTATCGAGTAGTCATCCATAGGCGCCACCGATAAGTCCACTTGACCAGTCCAAGCACCGAGACTGACCTTAACTTTACGAGCAACTCCATGCAATGGTAGCGCCGCTGAGTTAACCGCTTTGAGAGATCCCCCTCCATTGACAACCTTCAGGTTGAGCCTTTTTGCTTCTTCCATTGAAACAAAGTTATGTGATGCACCTGTGTCTACCAAGGCTTTGGAGACCTTACCATTGATGGCTGCATCTACATACATCAAGCCTTTGGGGGTCTTTGGGGCGCTCTGCAATGCACCAAGTAGGCGCAAAGAACCCATCT
Organism: Hippophae tibetana; assembly: GCA_037013495.1. Taxonomy (NCBI): domain Eukaryota; kingdom Viridiplantae; phylum Streptophyta; class Magnoliopsida; order Rosales; family Elaeagnaceae; genus Hippophae; species Hippophae tibetana. The sequence continues at coordinate 16,546,934 of CM072810.1, forward strand.
TTGCACCTTCGTCCGACTAGCCTCCATCTTGATCATGAGTGGAAGCAACCAAGGCGCTCAATGCCTTTCTTTTCGGACATTCATGTGCCCAATGCGGTCCGTCGCATATGAAGCACGTCACACGGGGCTTCGAGGCATTCCGATCCTCCTTCTCCTTCCCCTTATCTCGTGGCTTGAATGAGGAGTTATCTTTATGGTTTTTAGAACCCTGACTTTTGTTGTGGCCTCCCCCACTCTTTCCTCCAACAAAATTTTTATCTGTGGCTTTGGAGCTCTCTTTGTTTGTAGAGTAATCAATAAAGCTTTCCGCAGTCGCAATGGCCGAAGATAGATCTTAGACACCACGTCGCTTGAGCTCAAGGTTAGCCCACGATTGGAGACCGTCCATAAACAAGAATAGGGCATCCTTGTCAGATGTGTCAGGGACTTCTAGCAACAAGGTTGTGAACTCCTTCACGTAATCCCTTATGCTACTCGTTTGCTTCAACCGTCTCAATCGGCCCCTTGCCTCATCCTCAGCATTAACGGGGAAGAACTGCATTTTGAACTCCCTTTTGAAATCTTCAAAGGTATCAATTGTGCAAACCCCTCGTTGCACATCTCCATGCCTCCGTCTCCACCACAACATCGCAGTGTCGGACAAATACATGGCTGCAGTTCGGATCTTGCTGGCATGGTCCGTTATGCCAGTAGCCTCAAAGTATTGTTCTAGCCCCCATAGGAAGTTCTCAACTTCCCTAGCATTCCTAACACCATTGAAGGTCTTAGGCTTGGGAACATCCACCCTCTTAGCCTCAATGATGGTGGTTGCGCTAGTCCCCGCGGCCATAGCCCGCTTACATAGAGCTAGATCACCACCCATATCCTCCATTCTAAGCAATACATTAGCAAGTTCTCTTTGGACAAGATCCCTTACCTTGGCAACTTCCGCCTTTAACCCATCAATCTCTTGCCTTAATCCACCATCTAGCTCGTTGAGGGACATCTTAACCGCTGCATGGATTTCCACATCCTCGGCCTCCAAGCCATTGCAACGTTCCTCCAAGTTGTCCACCCGATCGAACAGCTCCCCTAAGTTGTCCTGCGCACTTCCCACACGTGCTTCTAAGCTAGACAGTATGTCTTTCGACTTAGCCCGAGATTCCTTTGATGGTTTCCGGGTTTCCTCACGCCCACGTTCCATAGGTGGAACATCGACGCTTGGTGTAGATGGAGCAGTGTTCTTCATTTTTGCCAAAGATAGAGATACTTTAACCCGCTCTGATACCAACTGTCATGACCTTATTTTTCAAGTAGAGATCGTGCGGCACTTAGCACCGTCCGTTGCACTAAGCCTGCCTTTGAAACCGAATGAAACTCCAAAGAGAATAGAGAGAGAGTTTGCAAAGAATGATTTGTATTGCTCTAGAGAGAGATTATCTTACAATTTCCCAAGATGAATACAAATGAAGACCAATTGGTCTATTTATAGTGTGGCCTCTAAGCTTAAGAATATGCTACCACTTTCTAGATAATTCTAAGCCTAGAATATACAAGAGTGTTCTAGGTTTATGTACAATGTGCCACAAGGCTCTAGGACCTTCTAGCCAACTCTAGAGTCTTCTAGGTTTGTCTAGCTCCTTCATGCACATTCCGGGATGTTCCGTAAGCTTCCAGCGGCTTCTACATCCTTCCCGAACCATTCGGCACGTTCTAGAACATTCCAACCCATTTTAGCACCCTCCAGCGTGCTCTAGAACATTCTAGGGTCTTCAAGCTTGAGTTGAGTCCGTCCAACTCTAGCCCTTTTCTAGACTTCTCTAGGCAACTCTAGAACTTTCCATGTAGAATAGTCTAGATCCTTTAAGTAACCACCATTTATTTTGGATTTTTAGGGGCATTCTGAGCGGGACGTGACACAAGTCTATCATTCAAAGGTATTATATCATGTGAGTTGAGTCAAAAACCCAACCATGGGAGCTAAGTTGAAGACTCAACCGTGAGAGCCGATCCATTCATGTGAGCCACGTTGGGAATTGAAGCAACAAGAAGCATTAGTTAAGTTAGGTTGTTTTCTATTGGTTTACGTTTTGTGAGTTTGTTAGTAATGTTGTTAGGCGCAAGTTAATTAGCTTTTAAATATCAAACAAAGTGTAATGCATTAATTTGAATTTTATAAACTTGTTATAAAAAGCAGATTACATTGTAAAAGAGATTACAAAATGTATGAAATATAAGTATTATCTCAGTTTTCTCTCATCTCTCTCAATCTTCTTCATCTTCCTTTCTCAAACTTTATTAATGATCGTGCTTCTTTGCTCATGTTCTTGTTGTGTATGCATATTGTACTTCTGCAATTCCTTTTCTACATCACCTTACCTGAAGATTGATTTCTCTTATAAAAAATGCATTCCATTAAATAATATGTCATTTAGTTAGTTTATTTTAATTAATGATAGTTTTAACCTTTTAAGAATTGCATACACGTGCATTTCACTGATTTTTTTTTTCTAATTACCAAGATATCAAATTAGGAAAACATTTATGATCATATAAAATCAACCATACCCATGAGATCATATACCTGAGAATATACGTGAAAATTTATAAACCAATGTTTATTAAACATGTCCAGTGAAAAATTAAGTCGAAACCTCAAAACAAAAATTTATAACTCAAACACAAATAATTTAAGACAGGAAATCCATTAATAATCAGAGAAAATAAAACTAATAGAACTTATTAGCAAGATCAATATCCACTAATGCTACCATCAATTGGATGTATGTTTTGGGAAGAGATTAAAGTAATCATGTTATCATAAAATTAACAACAAAATAATTAAAGCAGGAAAAAAAAAAGAATTAACGGCTTAGTGCTTCAATTACAACCTAAAGACAACAAAACTAGGCAAAATAATACTAACAAAAGCACCATAAACCTATGCATCTACAGATTCTATCTTGAATAGCAAAGAAAGTTAGCCAGTGAATGAGATTCTACCAATATCCAGCCATATAACTTAGGGCAGAGCCAGAAGTTTTTTCTTGTATGACTGAAATTACATATTTCTTTGTTATTTGTCATATAATAGCCATAAGAATAATCATACATAATGAGATAATAATGTTTTAGCTATTTGAAAATTGGGAATTGGTGTAGGACTAGACACAAGTTGTGCTAACTTAAAGCATCAAGTAATTTTGAACACTTGATGTGATCGATTTCTTTAGTTTTAGTTACTTGCCTATATGGTGTTTGCTAAAATGCCTAAACAACTGTTTTTCCTCATTATGTCTCCCCTCACTAAATGAAGAAATCTATTAATCTAAGTTGGATTTGGTTTGAATATTTTTTTTTTCTGTTATTTTTTCCCCTTATGATTGAATTGTCCAAGGATTAAAAATAATGTGAAATTCCACGGCCTGGAGGGTTACTATCTGCTTACCAGAAATCAAATTCATACCAACTAGTCAAGTATAGATAATTTTCTTTTAATGTTTTTAATTATTTGGTTCTTGATTTACAAATTTTTGATTTCTCTTCGTGATACTGTGATGTAATAAGAAAAATATATATATAGTGATGGTTGAACAAATGGTTTTCTAATTTTGATTGCATAAATTAATAATAATGGGTAACAGTAAAATAATCAACAGTAAGAAAATAAATGGCACACAATAATTTAAATAGTTCAACTTTTCAATATGAAAAGTCTACTTCACTGACGACGATATATCGAGGAAAAATCCACTAATAATCAAATGGAGATATAGCTACCAATTTCCAAAGAACTTCACAAATTATACCAAGATCTAAACTCAACCCACAAAATATCCCCTTTAATTTACTAGTAATATATATAGCAAGATAAATTAACAAACTTGTTATTGAATCAAATATTACCGTACAAAACAGAAGAATCGCTTACTGCATATTTTCAACCCTCTAAAATGCCAAACAAATAGCAGCTCCGTTGTTGATGAATGGTGAAAAATTGAATTGCTTGGCTGGACGAGAATGGAGCTAAACGTGGCTCGGTTTTCGGCTTCCAATTTGGCTTCTCTGTTCTTCTCTGCAGTTGCTATTACTCTCTCTTTTCTGCCGTTGCAGTTTTAATTTCTCTCTTGCAGTTTCTGATCTTCACGCAGGGTGGCTCTCTCACGCTACTGGCTTCCTTTTTTTTAAGTGAATCTTGCGACTACTACAATACTTCACGCAGCAAGAGAAACAATATATATTAGTTAAAAGAAGTAAGAGTTTTTAATATGGGTTTGGGCCAAATATTTGTTTTTGGGTTTGGGCCAAACAAATAACAAATTTCCACCTTGGCTCAAAACAGAAAACAAATTCTTCAAATGAAATTCCTTGGATTACCAAATAGCCGTCGTCTAAAGCCCCGAAGGGTGATCATCTTTTGCAAATATCAATCAAGTCCAAACAATGCTTGAACTTGTTAAATGAAACTAGTTTGGTTAACATATCAGTTGGATTCTCTGTAGTGACTATCTTATTGACAACAATAGCACCCTGAGAGACAATGTCACGAACGAAGTGATATCTGACATCAATGTGTTTAGTTCTTTCATGATACATAGTATTCTTGGCCAAGTGTATAGCATTCTGACTATCACAAAATACAACAGAAGTATCCTTCTGTAAACCCAAATCACAAACCAAACCTCTAAGCCAAATGGCTTCTTTCACTGCTTTTGTTGCTGCCATATACTCTACCTCTGTCGTAGACAAAGCAACTGTAGACTGTAAAATAGCCTTCCAACTAATGGCACAATGAGAAAAAGTGAAGACATAACTTGTCAGAGATCTTCTTCTATCCAAATCACCAGCATAATCGGAGTCCACATAACCAATAACACTGCAACCAGTATTAGAAATCCCATCATATACCAAACCAAAATTATATGTACCTCTCAAATACCAAAGTATCCATTTCACTGCTTGCCAATGACCCTTACCAGGATTACCCATATATCTGCTGACAACACTAACTGCATGTGAAATGTCTGGACAAGTACAAACCATAGCGTACATCAAACTACCAACAACACTAGCATATGGAACCTGAGACATGTATCGCTCTTCTTCTTCTGACTGTGGTGACAAATCCAAAAAAAGCCTGAAATGTGCAGCTAATGGTGTACTCACAGGTTTAGAATCTTTCGTGCCAAAGCGTTCAAGAACTTTTTCAATATAACTTTTCTGAGTCAAATAAAGTTTGCACGCTTGTCTATCCCTGTAAATTCCCATGCCCAAAATTTTCTTCGTTGCACCCAAATCTTTCATCTCAAACTCACCACTAAGTTGAGACTTTAATTTCTGAATCTCAAACTTATTCTTAGAAGCAATAAGCATGTCATCAACATAAAGCAACAAATAAATGGATGAACCATCATGAAATCTTTTATGATAAACACAACTATCATAATCACTCCTAGAGTAACCATGATCAATCATAAAAGAATCAAACCGCTTATACCACTGCCTAGGAGATTGTTTCAGCCCATATAAAGACTTTTTCAATAAACAAACGTGATCTTCCTTACCTGGAACAACAAACCCCTCTGGTTGATGTATATATATTTGTTCTTCAAGCTCACCATGTAAGAAGGCTGTCTTGACATCAAGCTATTCTAATTCCATGTCAAACAATGCAACCATAGTAAGAAACACACGAATAGAGCTATGTTTCACAACATGAGAAAATACTTCATTAAAGTCAATATCTTTCTTCTGACAATAGCCCTTTGCAACAACACGTGCCTTGAACCTAGCTGCTTCAACCTCAGGTATACCTTCCTTTTTCTTAAAGACCCATTTGTTTCCAACAATCTTCTGGCCCTTAGGCAGTTTCACCAATTCCCAAGTATGATTCTTATGAAGTGATTCAATCTCTTCATTCATAGCAACCAGCCACTGAACAAACTCATCACAAATGACAACTTCATGATAACTAGAAGGTTCATGCACCTCAATAGACTCTGCCACAGATAATGCAAAAGAAACTAAGTCTGCATCTACGTACCTCTGAGGGCGACGAATCTCTCTTATTCCTTTACCCTTAGTGATACTATATGGTTGCTCATGTTGCTCTTCTGATACATCATGAGCAGAATCATCTATCTCATTCACAGATGGTTGATCTGAAGTGCCCTCTTGCATTTGACTAGGAGTTCCACTCTCAAGCTCCACCTGCTCACTAACACCGTGGTCTTTATCTGCAACAATAGACTCTTTTTTCTTTTGCAACATGGAAAACTCATCAAACTTAACATCTATGCTAATCAAAAATTTAGGTGACTTGGGTTCAACACACCATAATCTATAACCCTTCACCCCAGAAGGATAACCCAAAAATATGCATTTCAGTGCCCTAGGCTCAAGTTTACCATCATTAACATGAGCATAAGCAGGACAACCAAAAACTTTCAAATTAGAATAATTAGCAGGAGTACCAAAGAATACCTCAAACGGAGTCTTCAACTCAATTGTAGTTGATGGAGACCGATTCACCAAATAACAGGCATGGTTACAAGCTTCAACCCAAAAGGATTTATCCAAGTCAGCTTGAAAGAGCATACAACGAGCTCTTTCTAAGAAAGTCCTATTCATACGTTCTACTACTCCATTTTGCTGTGGTGTATGACGCACAGTGCGGTGTCTCACTATGCCATTTCTTTCACATAACTCATTAAACTGACTGTCACAAAATTCCAAATCATTATCAGTTCTCAAATGCTTGATTTTCTTGCTTGTTTGATTTTCTATAGAAGCCTTGAATTTCACAAATTTTGAGAACGCATCATTCTTATTCTTCAGAAAATACACCCAAACATGACGAGAGAAGTCATCAATAAAAGTCAACATATACCGGGCGCCACCCTTAGACACAACATGAGAAGAACCCCAAAGATCTGAATGAATATAATCAACAATACCTTTCATTTTATGGATGACTGTACTGAACTTAACCTTGTGATGCTTTCCATAAATACAATGCTCACAAAAATCAAGTTTCCCAGTTTTCTGACCACAAAGCAAATCCCGTTTGCTCAAAATAGACATCCCTGCCTCACTCATATGCCCAAGCTGCATATACCATAATTGAGTAGTGCCTGAATCTTGATCTGACGAGGATGAAACTGATACACTGCCAATAACAGTGCTACCTTGAAGTATATAGAGACCACGTGACAATTGCCCTTTAATAACAACGAGAACACCCTTACTAACTTTTAAGACTCCACATTTAGCTACATACTTATAGCCTTATGAATCAAGAGTACCCAAAGATATCAAATTCTTTTTCAAATCTGGAACATGGCGAACATCCTTTAAAGTCCTAACAATATCATCATGCATCTTAATTCGTACAGTACCAATACCAACAACCTTGCAGGACATATTGTTTCCCATCAAGACAACACCCACATCAATAGACTGATAAGAAGCAAACCAATCTCTACTGGGGCACATATGGTAAGTGCAACTCGAATCAAGAATCCAAACATCTCCAGGAGAACCAATAGATACTGATAGAATATTTTCACCATCGAAACCAGAACTATCTACAACACCAGCAACATCATTAGTACCATAAGACGTTGTGGCAAATTTTCCTTTCCCTTTGAGTTTCGGACAATTTACTTTCCAATGCCCTTTTTGATGGCAATAGTTGCATTTATCTTTTTGTTTTCTAGATTTGGATCTAGACTTACCTCTATTATTGCTTGTGCCTTTTTCTTGATTTCTACCTCTAACAAATAAACCACTACTATTATCACTGTTGCTTGTAGACATCTTTTTCTTCAACTCTCTGGAATTCAAAGCTGCTTTGACATCTTCCAAAGAAATAGTGTCTGACCCATATAGTATAGTATCAACAAAACGTTCAAATGAATGAGGTAAAGAACATAATAGAACTAAGGCTTGATTCTCATCATCAATCTTAACACCACCATTTTTTAGATCACAAATAATTTTAGTAAATTCATCAAGATGATCGTGCAAAGGTGTACCTTCTGACATTCTGAATGTATACAAACGCTGCTTCAAATATAACCGACTGGTCAAAGACTTGGTCATATACAAATTCTCCAATTTAAACCATAACTCAGCAGGAGATTCCTCATCACCAACTTCGCGTAATACCTCATCAGACAAGGATAACTGAATTGAATTGAGAGCATTTTCCATTAATGCATATTTTTCTTCATCAGTCAATTTTTTTGGCAATTTATTCTTACCTTCAAGTGTCTTAACGAGCCCTTCTTTAACTAATATGACCCGCATCTTCATACGCCAAAGACTGAAATCATTTCTACCATTGAATTTCTCAATTTCATATTTTGCTGCCATGATAGAAAACCCAATATTAAATAAACAGAAGCACAACCCAGAAAATATGAAACCAATCAGATAACCAGAAGCTCAAAATAAATCCAAAAGAGCAAACTTGATCAGTTCCAATAAATAACAGAATAACCCAATTGCTCTGATACCAATTTGTTATAAATTAGCACTTGTGGAAGCGAAGATCGTGTTCAATTTTGGTTGCACAAATTAATAATAATGGGTAACAGCAAAATAATCAACAGTAAGGAAATAAATGGCACACAATGATTTAAGTGGTTCAACTTTTCAATATGAAAAGTCTACTCCACTGACGACGGCACATCGAGGAAAAATCCATTAATAATCAAATGGAGATACAACCACCAATTTCCAGAGAGCTTCACAAATTATACCAAGATCCAAAATCAACCCATAAAATATCCCCTTTAATTTACTGGTAATATATATAGCAAGATAAATTAACAAACTTACTATTGAATCAAATATTACCGTACAAAACAGAAGAACCGCTTACTGCATATTTTCAACCCTCTAAAATGCCAAACAAATAGCAGCTCCGTTGTTGGTGAATGGTGAAAAATTGAACTACTTGGCTGGATGAGAATGGAGCTAAACGTGGCTCGGTTTTCAGCTTCCAATTTGGCTTCCCTGTTCTTCTCTGTAATTGTTGTTACTCTCTCTTTTCTACCGCTGCAGTTTTAATTTCTCTCTTGTAGTTTCTGATCTTCACGTAGAGTGGCTCTCTCACGCTGCTGGCTTCCTTTTTTTTTTAAGTGAAGCTTACAACTGCTGCAATACTTCACCCAGCAAGAGAAACAATATATATTAGTTAAAAGAAGTAAGGGTTTTTAATATGGGTTTGTGCCAAATATTTGTTTTTGAGTTTGGGTCAAACAAATAACAAACATAATACATCAAATACCTTTATTTAGATTATTGGTACATATTTTTATTAATTTTAATAATAATTGATATCTTTAAAGGTACTCAATTTCTTGAAACGTTGTTTAATTTGATCAAAATAGATAACAACAATCTAGTGATATTTGATGTCTCCAATAATTGGGTATTTTAAATGTAATAAAATTAATTATTTTCAATGATTGATTTAAGTATATTTAAAGTTTAATATATCTTTTTATTTGATTTTGATTTTTTATTTGTTTTAGCAGTTATTCATGTATCATTAATTTAAATCATTTATGATTAATATGATTTTGTGTATTTATTTCACTCGTAAACAACCCATATATATGTATATATATATATAAATAAGAGGAAAGATGGCAAGATCCTACCCATGATTTAAGTGGGGTTAGCCTTCCTAGATTTTCCATTTTAAATTGTAGGTTAGGTGGTGGTGCAAGTTGATGAACGTTGACTGGTCATTGGAAGAATGCCTTGTTAAAAAGTAGTATAGAAATAAAACTTAAAGTTTCACTGCAAACCCAGTGTGAAATATAGGAAACATGAACTCAGGTAGTCAATAAAGTCTTTGCTCAGTGGTTTGCATGCTTATTGCGCTGATGATCTCTAAGTGAATATGGCAACAAGAATACAATATTCATTGTGCTCATCATCCCGACGGTGGATCTATGATGTGTTCATCAGTTTTAGGGGAGAAGACACTCGCAAAAACTTTACTAATCGTCTCTACCTGGCCCTAAAATATGCAGCTATCAACGTGTTTATTGATGAAAATGAACTTAGGAGAGGGTATGATATTCCTGAAGAACTAGTGCGTGCAATCAAAGGGTCAAAGATATCAGTCATAATTTTTTCGAGAAACTATGCAAATTCAAGTTGGTGTCTGGAGGAGTTGGTACAGATCATGGAGGGCAGAAGAACATTGCAGCAGAGTGTATTTCCCGTTTTTTTTTGACATTGATCCTTCTGAAGTTAGGAAACAGACTGGTAGTTTTGGAGAGGCATTGAAAATACACAATCACCAACTCCCTAAAGACAAAGACAAGGTTCTGAGATAGCAGCTCTTACTGAAGCTGCAAATTCATCTGGGTGGCATCTTAGGGACTCTACTGATGAGTAAGTTGACAATACATGTGCTTTTCTTATTATTGTTGTTGCTTTTGTTAAATATTCTTTGTGAATAGCCTTACATGATGTAAAGGATTTTTATGAATTGGAAAGTAGAAAATACGAGGAGATGAGGAAAAAAAATCTTACTTAAACATGTAATTCTGAGCTTAGTTTTAGGATAATATTTCTATTGGATATTAGTTCTTAATTCAAAGAATAAACACAAGGACCTTAATTCAAGGAATAAAACAAGGAGCTTAATTCAAGGAGTAAAACAAGGAATCCTTAATTCAAGGAGTAAAACAAGGAATCCTTAATTCAAGGAGTAAAACAAGGAATCCTTAATTCAAGGAGTAAATCAAGGAATGCTTAATTCAAGGAGTAAATCAAGGAATGCTTAATTTAAAGAGTAATTGAAGGAATAAAATTTCCTTATAAATAGCTATACAATTGTAATGAAAACATGAAGAAAATAATACAAACTAGAGAACTCTTTTGTGTAGAGTTATTTCTTGTTTTTTCTACATGGTATCAGAGCAGGAAAATTAACTTGCTTCTGCTTTATTATTATCTTAGCATCTTCAATCTTTGAAATGGCTGAAAACAAGCCGCTAGGATCAGAAGCTGAAAGTTCATCAGTGCTTTCCTTCATGAATATGCATGAGGTGGATGTCAACCCAAATCAAAGATTAAGCTCAATCTTGTTGAATGAGTTTAATTACTTGCCTTGGTCAAGAGCAGTGTCTCTGGCTCTAGGTGGAAGGTCCAAGTTGGGGTTCATAAATGGAAGCATCGAAGTACCTGATGTTTCCTCACCAACCTATGAATCCTGGCTTAGTAAGGATCAGCTCGTTATGTCATGGCTCCTAAATTCCATGGAACGTAAATTAGCTGAAATATTCAGTTACTCTGAATCTGCATACCAACTATGGGAGACGGTCAAGGAAATGTATGGCAGTCAAAATAATGCTGCACGAGTTTTTCAATTAAAGAAAGACATCTCAGATCTGCAACAAGATGGCAAGCCTTTTGTACAACTCTTAGGAAGCATGAAAAACATGTGGAATGAGTTGGAAATATATCGTCCTCATACAACCGATGTAGCTCTGCTACGAAAGAGAGCAGAAGAAGATAAGATATTTCAACTTTTGTCCAGTCTGGATTCAACATATGAAGATATACGATGCCATATACTCATGAATACAGAACTTCCTTCCTTCACCAATGTATGTGCGACAATTCAACGTGAAGAAGTAAGAAGGAAAGTCATGAACAAGGATACAATGGCTAATTCACCTGAGGCAAGAGCCTATCTAACCAACGAGAGGAAGTACAAAGGGAAGCATCCAAACTTGAAGTGTCAACATTGCAACCATACGGGCCATGTTAAGGACACATGTTGGATTCTACATCCAGAATTAAAACCTGATTTTATAAAGGATAAGAGTTTACAGAAAGTGAATCGTACTGGACTCCGTGCTAATCATGTTTTTGCCTCTACCTCTAATGGGTCTGATCCATTCAAGAACTTCACAGCGAATCCAGCTGAACTCATGAATGAGTTTATGTTGTATCTTCAAAGCAAGACAAAAGGAGCTAGAATTGACTGTGTGGATAGCATAGAAGAAGGAAACTCGACAGCATTGCTAGGCAAGTTTGCGGGCTTCTTGGCAGATACAAAACTCATACCACAAGAGGACATGCAAGGTATCATAAAAGCCTTTAAAACTGCTCTTAAAATAAATATGTTGCATGATTTTTGGGTTGTAGATTCAGGTGCCACAGATCATATGACAAACCATGTGTCAAAGTCTCATAAGTTTGAAAAATTAGCAAATCCTTCTCAAGTTTCAATTGCAAATGGTGAGAATGTAAAGGTTTTAGGAAAGGAAAAAATAAAATTAATGTCAGATGAAATCGAGTCGGTAGTTTTATATGTACCTTCCTTTCCTTTCCAACTTCTGTCTGTAGGAAAAATCACAAATACCTTGAATTGCTTAGCCATTTTTTCTCCTCACAATGTCATTTTTCAGGATTGTGTCACCAAAAAGACGATTGGTGAAGGGTTTTACTTAGATGGTCTCTATTACATATCCAAGAGCAATCCCAGAGGGTTTCAAGTTAAGTTTAATCCTATCCAAGATAATCAATTGTGGCATCAACGTTTAGCTCACCCTTCTCTACCAATTTTGTCAACTTTATTTCCAAACTTAGGAAATGATGAAATTGCATGTGAAACTTGCCACTTGTCTAAGGCCACTAGATTGCCTTCTAATTCTTCCTTGTCTAGGGCTAGTAAGTGTTTTGAACTAGTTCATTCAGATGTATGGGGACCAATTAATGAATCTTTTGATGGTTATAAGTATTTTGTGATTTTTGTTGATGATTTCTCTCGAGTCACATGGTTATATCTTTTAAAGTCTAAAAATGAAGTTATGGAAGTATTTAAGGACTTTCATAATCTTGTTAAAAATCACTTTTCTTCTAAAATTCAAACCTTAAGGTCTGACAATGGCATCGAATACATGTCCCATATCATGAAACAATATTTGAGCATTCATGGCATTATGCATCAAACAAGTTGTGTTGGCACACCTCAACAAAATGGTGTAGCTGAACGCAAAAACCGGGACTTACTTGAAAAAACTAGAGCATTAATGCTACAAATGAATGTACCAAAGAGATTCTGGTCCCAAGGGGTTATGGCAGCTGCTTACATCATCAATAGATTACCCAGTCGAGTCTTGGATTTCAAGTCTCCTCTAGAGGTCATGAAAGGAAGGAAAATTAACCTTTCACACCTTAGAGTCTTTGGTTGCATCTGTTTTGTACATATTCAATCTCATCATCGAGATAAATTGGATCCTAGAGCTGTTAAATGTATTTTTCTTGGTTATTCATCTACACAAAAGGGATATAAGTGTTATGATCCCCAACTTAGGAGATTAATTGTGTCTAAAGATGTTCGATTTTATGAAACTAACCCTTTTTTTAGCAAGTCACATGAAATCACAAGTCAAGGGGATGACATCTTGGATGTGTTTCCATTACCAAGAATCGAACTTAAGGCTCCACAACAACAAGATCCCAGCTATGTCAACATTGATGCATCTCTCACTGAAAATAACAATGAAGGGTCTCGTCTTAATGGTACACTGCATGAAGATGGTGATAATCAAGATGATCCTCACAATATGGTACAAGATGTGAACGAGTGTGAGATAACTCCTTCTGCTCCACGACGTAATCCAATGCGTGTTAGGCAACCTCCCACAAGACTTCAAGACTTTGTCACCTACAAACCCACACATCCCATCTCAAATTATGTGTCATATAAGAGAGTGACACCAACCCATGCCGCATTCCTCAGCACTATATCGAGTTACAGTGAGCCTCAAAACTTTCATGAGGCCAACAGCCAAGAGGTGTGGAAGGAAGCCATGCAAGAAGAACTTAAAGCCCTAGATCAACACAACACATGGAGCATCACCAAACTTCCAAAAGGCAAGAAAGTTGTGGGTTGCAAATGGATCTATAAGCTCAAATTCAAGTCAGATGGATCAATTGAGAGGTATAAAGCAAGATTGGTGGCTCGGGGATTCACTCAAACATTCGAGGTGGATTACAAAGAAACATTTGCACCTGTTGCAAAAATGAACACAGTAAGAGTGTTACTGTCTGTGGCTGTAAACAAGGGGTGGTCCATGTACCAAATGGATGTGAAGAATGCATTCTTGCATGGTGATCTCAAAGAAGAAGTCTATATGAAATTGCCACCTGGGCATCCTCAAAGCAATGAACTGGATTTAGTGTGCAAATTGCACAAATCCATTTATGGTTTGAAACAGTCCCCACGAGCTTGGTATGCCAAGCTAAGCTCAGTTCTCACTAGTGTTGGTTTCAAAAGCAGCAATGCCGATTCCTCACTATTTGTTCGCACAGGAGCTATGGGCAAATTGGTTGTGCTGATTTATGTAGATGATCTGATAATTACAGGTGATAATGCTGACGAGATTTTCAACCTCAAACAGTCCCTCAGACAAAGGTTTGCAATTAAAGACCTTGGGATATTGAAGTACTTTCTTGGTATAGAAATGGCAACCTCGCACAAGGGACTCTTTCTTAACCAAAGGAAATATGTCCTAGATTTGCTTAAGGAAGCTAACATGAGCGATGCTAAACCAGCCATTACCCCTCTTGACAGCAAGCTCAAACCTAGCTTGAAGGGCACGCCACTCAGGGATATAAGTTATTACCAACGACTGGTTGGTAAGTTGATCTACCTAACAATCACCAGACCTGACATCACATATTCTGTAAGTATTGTGAGCCAATTCATGCACTCCCCAACACTTGAGCATTTGACCCTTGTTAAAAGGATCTTACGCTACTTAAAAGGATCAGTGGGTCGTGGTATTATCATGAAGAAGAATGACAACACACAAATCATGGGGTATTGTGATGCTGATTGGGCAGGGAATGCAATTGATCGCAAGTCCACCACTGGCTACTGTACATTTGTCGGTGGAAACTTGGTCACATGGAAGAGTAAGAAGCAAACTGTCATTGCCAGATCAAGTGCCGAAGCAGAATATCGTGCAATGGCTTCAACTGCGTGTGAGTTGATATGGCTTAAAGGTCTTCTGTGTGATTTAGGTGTTCCTACAACTCTTCCTATGTCCTTATTTTGCGACAATCAGGCAGCTATGCATATAGCATCAAACCCAGTGTTTCACGAGAGGACGAAACACATTGAAGTTGATTGTCATTACGTTCGTGAACAAGTTCAATCACAGGTGATTCAGACACATTATACAAGAAGCTTCGACCAACTGGCTGACATCTTCACCAAGCCCTTGGCTTCTCATCAATTTCAACGACTTTTGTCCAAGCTTGGATCCATAAATCTTCTGGATCCAGCTTGAGGGGGAGTATTGGATATTAGTTCTTAATTCAAAGAATAAACACAAGGACCTTAATTCAAGGAATAAAACAAGGAGCTTAATTCAAGGAGTAAAACAAGGAATCCTTAATTCAAGGAGTAAAACAAGGAATCCTTAATTCAAGGAGTAAAACAAGGAATCCTTAATTCAAGGAGTAAATCAAGGAATGCTTAATTCAAGGAGTAAATCAAGGAATGCTTAATTTAAAGAGTAATTGAAGGAATAAAATTTCCTTATAAATAGCTATACAATTGTAATGAAAACATGAAGAAAATAATACAAACTAGAGAACTCTTTTGTGTAGAGTTATTTCTTGTTTTTTCTACAATTTCTTATGAATACAAATTAAATTTTTTAACAAGATCGTGACTTGAGACAGTGAATACAGATATTTCTTCACTGTTGCGTGTTGGATTAGATGATGTTCGAATGTTAGGAATTTGGGGAATGGGTGGAATTGGTAAGACAACCATTGCTAAAGCTATTTATAATCAATATTACCACAGTTTTGAAGGTGCAAGTTTTCTTGTAAATGTTAAAGAGGCTAAGCTGCCAAATGAACTTCTCAAATTGCAAGAGCAACTTCTTTCTAACACCTTGAAAATCAAAGTAGAGATAAAAGATGTTAATGCAGGAATCAATATGATCATAAAGAGACTTAGTGGTAGAAGGGTACTTGTTATTATTGATGACACGGATGAGTTGGAGCAATTGAATGCATTGGCTAGAAGTCACAAATGGTTTGGTCCTGGAAGTAGAATCGTAGTAACAACCAGGGATAAGCAATTGTTAAAGCTGCTTAATGTGGATGCTATATATGAGCCACAGGAAATGAGTGGCACCGAATCTCTTGAGCTCTTCAGTTGGCATGCCTTTAGAAGAGGATATTCTGATGAAGGATACTCTGAACTTTCTCAAAGTGTAGTTGAACATTGCAAGGGTTTGCCACTAGCTCTTGAAATATTGGGTTCTTTTTTGCATGGCAGGAGTAAAAAAGAGTGGAGTAGTGCTTTGGAGAAATTGAAAACAACTCCAGATGACAAAATTTTGAAAAAGCTTAAGATCAGTTATGATGCTTTAAGTGATTTCAAAACAAAGGATGTATTCCTCGATATATGCTGTTTCTTCATTGGCATGGATAAAGATTATGTCATAGAGATATTGAATGGTTGTGGTTTTCAGACAGAAATAGAAATCAGCACCCTTCTTGAACGGCGCCTTATAACTCTCGGTTGGGATAATGAGATTATGATGCATGATTTGCTACGAGAAACTGGAACCAATATTATAAAGGAAAGATTTCCGAAACAGCCTGGAAAACGGAGTGGGCTATGGTTTCAACAAGATGCAGTTGATGTGCTAACAAAACAAACTGTAAGTAGATTTTTATGATTTATTTATTTGAGTCATTACATTCACAACAACTAGAGCTAATGGTTTTTGGTGTACTAGTGTTCTTATTTTTTTGGGAGGGGAATAGTAGTATGGATTATGTAGCTTTGCAATTAATGCAATGTTATTGTTCTAATCGAAATAAATTGTTCATATGCATGGATAATTTTGTTAAACGATGATAACCTAATTCTTTTTTCTACCGTCAAGGCTTAAATATATCTTAACTAGTGCTCTATGTTTATAGGGAAGTGAAGAAACAGAAGGACTTACCCTTAATATGGATACATTGAGCAGCATTATGTTCAGTTCAAAAGCATTTGAGAATATGCCAAGACTACGATTGCTACAGCTCAACTATGTGCAAGTTGCAGGGAGTTATATATACTTTTCCAAGGAATTGAGATGGCTTTGTTGGCACGGTTGTTCTTTACAGTCCATTCCAAACGAATTTTATCAAGAAAATCTTGTCGTACTTGACCTTCAATATAGCAACCTCAGACAAGTTTGGAAGGACCCCAAGGTATGATGTTACCAACATCTTAATGCTTTTCATTCTTAAAATTTAATGTGAATTTACTATGCCACTTTACACTACATGATGTTTATTAAATTATTTCGGTTGCAGTTGCTTGTGAGATTGAAGATTCTAAATCTTGGTCATTCCTCTCACCTAACACGAAGTCCTGACTTTTCAAAACTCCCTAATCTTAAGGAGTTAATCCTCGAAGACTGTGAAAAGCTACAGTGATTCACCGTTCAATTGGACATCTTGAAAGACTAGAGTTGCTAAATCTGAAAGGATGCAAGATCCTTAAGAACCTTCCGAAAAGCTTCTACAATTTAAAATCACTAGAATTTCTTGATCTTTCTTGCTGTTCAATGATTGACATATTGGATGAGGCTATAGGAGAAATGGTTTCCTTAAGAAATCTTGTAGTTGATGACACTGGAATAACAAAACTACCACCTACCGTAGGGCAGCTGAAGAATCTTGTAATCTTATCTTTAAATGGCTTGAAAGGAGAAAAATATAATCCATTACCTTTATCCATATGGTCATGGGTGAAGCCAGCAAAGTGCCCCAAATCATTCAATCTTTTACCTCCTTCAATTCAATGGTTGTCCTGCCTAAGGTTGTTGCGTCTAAATGATTGCAATTTAACGGATGATGTAGTTCCTAAGGAACTGTGGAACCTGCATTCTTTGAAGTCATTAGACTTAAAGAACAACCACTTTCATGGCCTTGCACCTAGCCTGATTGGTCTATCCGAACTTGAAACACTTATTTTAGATGGCAATGCACAATTACAACATATTTCGGATTTACCACCAAACCTAGTTGGTCTCTCGGCACGAAATTGCGTTTCATTAGAAAGAATGCCAAATGTATCAGAATATCCAACAATGTATCATTTGGCATTACCAAATTGCAAGCAACTTGTTGAGGTTCCAGGCAGTTATCACAGTCCAGAACAGTCTTTATTAGTATGGAAGGTTGTAAGAATATCTCTACTAATTTCAAGCAGACCATTGTACAGGTTTCACTCTGCTTCACCATATCCCCAACACAACAAAAATAAATAAATAAATATTTTTGGTCACTCCCCATGTCATATAAAAATATATTTTTTCTGATCCAAAAGTGTGCCTTTCTTGGTACAGGGTTGGGCTACAGCTGCTGGAGATTCGAAGATATGTTTCCCGGGTAATGATATTCCTGAATGCTTCACCTATGTTAGTGAGGGAAATTTAACTTCTTTTGAAATGCCTCAGATATTTAACTCAAATTTAGCAGGCTTGGCTGTGGGCATTGTTTGTTCTTTTCCTGTAGACCATCTAGCAGTTTCATCTTTATCTGTGAATAATCTTACAAAGGGATCTTTTCTTACCTTTGATGCGTATACATTTCATTCTTTGGAATGTCGAGGAGATCAAGTGTGGTTGGGTCATTTCCAATGTTTTTGGCACAGCTTTGAGGGTGGTGACAAAGTTGTAGTTTTTATGAAGCCTGGGTTTGGCATGACTGTAAAGAAGATAGGAGTGATACTGCCATGGGATTTGTATTTTGATTGTGGAATCACTCATAACGCTGCATTAATAACCAATGATGATTCTGTCATACTTTATGATATTGATGAAGATGGAAGTCAATGTCACGCAGAGATTGGATCTGAAAAAGATTTTGAGGACTTTAACAATGACAGTGGATGCAACTATTTTGTTATCCTTTCTGATACTGATGAAGAAATCAGCCAATATCAAGCAGATATTGTGTCTGACAAAGACTTTGAAGAATTTGATGATGACATCGAATGCAGCCATTCAGCCCAATCTATTATCCTTTGTGATACTGATGAAGGTGCAAGCCAATATCAAGCATCAAGCAGAATTATGGTCAGAAAAAGACTTTGAGGACTTTAATAATGACACAGGACGAAGCCATACTGTTATCAATGGTGTTACTAATGAAGATGTAAGCCAATATCAAGCAGAAATCATGTCAGTGAAAGATTTGGATCATGTCACAGGACTCGGCCGTTCCTTGCTTGATAAAAATTCGTCTCTGGTAAGATTTAAGGCTTGCTGCTGCTGCATTCTGTAAGTATGGCAGGTGGACAAGTTCATTCGAACTCTTTGGTGGTGTAATGATGGTATTGCATGAACTACTAAACAGTGAATGAGTTAGAAAATGATTGGTTAGTGTGTGTAAGGATAGCTTCTGTATCAGAATTGGTTGAGGAATAAAAAGATTACTGTTTCATTTTCTTTCCCTCGTAGTTTCGCACTAACTACAAACAAATTGTTGGAGGTGTAGGTTATTAATCTGAACCATCCATTTTGGTTTGAAAAGTTATCACATCTATAGACAGGTATTCAATGAGACAAGATTCTGACGCTTTTAATGTTGAGCCACCCAGATTTTGGTTTTGAAGAAAAAAACTTATTGATGAAGACACTGGATACTGAAAAAGCCGAAAGGTGGCCATTGTATGGAGTTTGTTCAGTCATAAGGAAGCTGAAGCAATAACAAGGTATGAAATAGTTTGGAGGTTAGGAGTTGCTCCAAGGTTGCACCATTTTTATGGAGATGTTTGAATGGTGTGGTGGCTATGAAATGTTCTTTGCCTCGGAGCCGGTGCGTGGTGGTGGAGCTCCGTCCTGTTTGCAGTACTATTGCGCGAAGGAGATGTTTTGTCCTGTTGAATCTATTACTTCCATTGTTGTGAGTTATTACTTGATTGCTAAGGTGATAAGCTCTTTAGAAGATTGTATGGAAATGTGAGTGGTGAAGAACTACTAGCACCTTTTTGTCCCTGGAATTTGGAGGATTTGGAAGACCAAGTAGGAAGGAGATTGGTCTTTAATCAATTTCCTTATGGACTCACTCATGCCTCTATTGTCAACCTTGGGTAGAGCGATCTGGTGAAGTTGTGTGACACTTGCTAGAATCCTATTATTAACGTTAAATATATTTTAACTAAATTTAAACATAAATTTTTAAATTTTTCGAATGTATAATTAATTACTCAGATTTTTATAACTTGGTATATAAATCCCTAAATTTTTAAACTTCACACAAATTTTAAGTTTTTTATTCATAATTATGTATTTTAGTAATAAAATTAGAATGTGTTAAAATTCTAAAAATTAAATATTACGTTTTAAAGATTTAAAAACCTATATATATAAATTTAGTTAAAATTTAAAGAAAATTTATCCCATTATTAATGTCCTGTAGGTTTGTTTTATTAGTTAGTTATTTTTTTAAAACGTGTTTGAGCTCTAGCTCCTTTTTTTTTAATGTATTTTCAGCATTAAAATCTGGTAGCATATTGTTTGATTTATTAATAAATCAATAAATCTATCAGCTTTGCTTAACATTTAAAAAAATTTAGCTGATGTATTTTTTTTAATTTTAGTTATTATTTTGGCTAACCTAATTTTTTTAATACGTATATATTTTGAGGTTTTTCAACAAGAAACTATACTTCCACCAAGTTAAAATCAAGCAACCGAAAAACACCCTTTAAAAATGGACAAATATGAAATATCCCTAATACAATAGTAAAAAACACATTATCCTATTGAGATTTACAACTAGCAAAACAAGCATAACGGCTTAGGCAACTTCAAGAAGGTAGCAAAAGATACAACTGGAAAGAAAAAAGGGAAGAAAAAAAATAATTACATGTGACAATGACGTCAGCTTTTAACAATCTTGCTACCTCAGCTATAAAATAAAACAAAAAAACTAGTAAAGCAAATTCATCTTTTTCCAGAAAGGCTGATCGAGCTGACTTTCATAGGGGTTGCCACCACAAGTGGGGCCTCTGGGGAGTCAGTAACGGCAAACTTATCATGCATGAATCGACTCTCAATAATGGACTCATCCTTTAACACAATCTTATAGCAGTAACAGCTCTTAAGGCCTTGCTGATTTCTGTAACACGCATGTGCACTGTTCTTCACTTGCTGGAAGTCCCATATTACACTGAACTTGCCCACTGTTGCGACTAGGTGGCGTTCTTGTTTACCATTTTCAGTTACCTGTAGATCAAAGTCATGTTAGGTTCATCCAAATAAACTGATAAGGGATAATTGGGTTATAATGAGAACTTCGATCGAAGTCATGTTAAGCTCATCCAGACAAATTAACAGTTTCAGCTTCTCTTGTAAAACACATACATATAGAAATTTTTATACTATTGTTTCCCTTCTAATGTCGGGAAAAGTAGGTCATCAAACTTGGGAGTTAGGACCAAGGTTTTCATTGGGTTATAATGAGTACTTCGATCGAAGTCATGTTAAGCTCATCCAGATAATTTAACAGTTTCAGCTTCTCTTGTAAAAGACATACATATAGAAATTTTTATACTATTGTTTCCCTTCTAATGTCGGGAAAAGTAGGTCATCAAACTTGGGAGTTAGGACCAAGGTTTTCAAAGGAAATTTTATAACTCTAGGTGGTTACATTCCATGGTGTTGAGAACCAAGGTTATACTTGACCTTCAGTGAAGGTTCAGAACCAGTAATAACTCATTTAGCAACGGTAACTACTTGAGAGACCATGTACTTCTCTTTTAATACTTATAGTAATGTGTTTGTTTGCAACTAATCCACAAGTGGCTAAGGAAAAAAATAAATGGGTCAGATAACTTCTATCATCTCTGACTATAGAAATAAAATAATTAATTATCTAATGGACTAATAATTTAGAAATATAACATATCACCAATATTTACACGAAAGATTTTGAAAGAATTCCCTGCACTAAGAACCATACTTTGTTTATAAGCCAATTTATATTTAGCATTCAATAATAATCACTAATCCTATTAGAACTTAGGACACAACAAATAGCTAGCAAAAAAAGAAAAAGCTAACATTCAGAAAGAAAATTCATATCTGCTGTCTGAATAATTCCTGTAACTATGTTTCTTAGAATACAAGATAAACATTCTCATGAAAGAGCTAAAACTAATGAAAAAGCCAGGGATGAGTAATTTATGATAGAAGCATCATAACTATGTCGAGTAACACACTGCCTATAGAAATATCATTGAAGACCCATTACACATGAGATTCATCATACCAAAAGAGCTAATTGAGCAGCTAGACAAAAAAGGAACAGCAACCACAAGTCAGACTACAAATATAAATAAGTTTGCTTAGCATCAAAGCATTTATGTAGCAAGTAACTATTGCTAACTTAAGAGAGAATATATCTATTCTTACCCATGAGAAATGGCCTCCATGAAACTTATTATCCGTGCCAGCCAAATGTGAATCCAGAGGATTCAGCTTCAGCAATCTCGGAGCTGATATCTTATTCCCCATTCGGCCACTAAATCCAGTCTTTGTCAATCCATCTTTATCAGTAAACAAAGTGCAGATAAGTATCAAATATGTATCAGTAGTGCCCAACACCCACTTCCCATCATAAGTAACATCAACATGTGTAATGGGTGATCCAAGCCCAGGAAAAGCAGTCTTTGCTTGCCTCATTGACGTCTTAGAATACAACCTGATCTTCCCATCAATAGAGCCAACAACAATAGACCCATCCCCAGCCGTAGCAAAACACTGAAAATTTGTACCCCTTGAAAACTGATGCCCCTGTGTCCAATGTAACACAGGTGACTTTGCATTTGCAATATTCTGAACCATTCCTTTTCTGTCTCTCATATCCCATTGACATAACCTATTGTCATCCAAACCCAAGAAGGTCGACTCAGAAGGATCCAATTGCGATCCTTTTGTATCATTCGTAATATCTCTCATTGTAATATCATTACCATCCTTCTCAAACTTCCAATCAGTCACAATTTTTCCCGTCTCAATATCAAGCTGTTGAAGACCAGTAGAATGAGGCTTACCTTCCTTAAAGGGACTCATTAGCATCATATTAGTCTCAGCCCGCATTAACAAAGCCTTTTTTGGCGTGGATTTCCCTGTACTCGAACCCAAACCAGTTCGCGAATTACCGCCATCAAAATTCACACAAACACCCTTCCCATGAATTCCATGACTCAAATTTCTATAAACCTGAACCCCACTATCATTCACCAAGAAGCTATTATCCAATGCACCAAGAGTCATGCTTTGAACTCCACCACTAGCAGCCTCTTCAAACTCCTCCAACAAGTCTCTTCTGGATCGAATCGGCTTCCCCACATGCGATTCAGGGCGCTCTCCAACTTCATCCTCCGATTTCTCCCACATAGAATCGTCAGCCACCTCCGGCTTAACCCAACCAATAAAATCCCTCCCATAAACCTTAACCTTATTCTCCTCCGTAGCCTCAACTCCATACACATTCTCAAACAAACAGTTCTGAAATTCAGTAACAAACATTCTATACTGCTCATCGGTATAAAATTTCAAAGCCCAAACACCTTTGCTAACAAAATCAACACGCCGTTGATCACCAAACATCTTCAATTGCATTTCGGTCGAAACCTTGGATCGAACTTTCGAGCCCACCTTCATGACCCACAACATAGACCGTCCCTTACCTCGCGATACTTCATCATCATAAGCATCATCATCATCATCATCATCCCCGTCATCATCGCCGTCGATATTCGAAGTCTTGATAAAAGAATAGAAAGTGAGCTTATCGGAGATGATCCACTTTGCATTGGGAGTATTACCACCCACATGGAGGTAGAGCTTAACGGGATTCTTGGAATTAGGGTTTTGGGAAGAAAGGTCGTATTTGAGCTTTAGAGCTTTGAGCTTTTTATCGACATCATCAAGAGAGGTTGAGGTATTTGATTTAGATTGGGGTTTCAATTCTTCCTCGACGTCGTCGTATTGTTCTTCCTCTTCTTGTTCTTCTTGAGAGTTGTACTCATCTGAATCAGAGAGATGGTCTTCTCGACTCTGGGATGTTCCCATGATTGAAGATTTCTGAAATCAGAAAGGCAATCAATGAAAGAATGAAACTGAAATGGGAATTTGATTTTCTAGAGCTTTAGATAAGTTTTAGATAATTTTTGAGATTGTGATTTTTTTGCGAATAAAGAAAGTGATCTGATTGATTTTTATTGAAGGAAATGTTGTTAGAAGCCCATTTGTTTGTTTTATACACTTGGCTTTCCGTGGAGTGTCCGCGTGTAAATCGTAGGACCTACCGTGTGAGTGTTCTGCGTTGAATTAACGCAGTTAGCTTAGCAACGTCTGTTTTCTCCGCCCTTTCTATTTTCGGTGGATATTTTGCTGCTTTTGTTTTTTCTCGTTTTTATTTTATAAATAATTTATTGTGATTGTTATAGTAGTTTTTTTTATCCGATATAATTTTATAAAAATCAAATTTAGTATATCTTTATATTTATATTTATTAATATAATTTTTTTTTATTAATCAAATATTTGTATATTTTTATTACTTTCATATCTACTAGAACTTTGCAAGTTATTGATGTTTTATTCAACTTAAAATTTAATTGAATTAATCAAATATTTGTATATTTTTATGACTTTCATATCTACTAGAACTTTGCAAGTTATTGATGTTTTATTCAACTTAAAATTTAATTAAAATAACGCTTTAAGCGATCATTTTCGGTGATGAAAATGCTTACAGATGAGAAAGATAAAGAATCTCATATTTTAATGATTCTTTTAATAGAACTATTGTTTTCTATATATGTACTCTATTTTTTAGTTTTTAAATTATTGTAAATTTTATACAATTATGTAAATATACATATAACAAATAAATAATATAATAATAATAAAAAATCGTTATTATGAATATTATGTTATTATAAGTTAATTTTTAAAACTAAAAAGTAAAGATATTTTTTTTATATTTTAAGAAAACAAAATAAAGAGAATTATAAAATTAATAGCAGTAATTAATTAACTCAAAATTAATAGCTAAAAATATATAGGAATACTTAATCATCTAATTTTCTAAATATGTGAATCATCGAAATCTTCCCAATATAATTACCAATCAATTAGATGATTAATTGAATCTAACTTAGTATATACTATTTTTCTCAAATAAACTACATAGTATATAATACTTAACCTAATCATACTCTAATGTCAATTAAATTACATACTACTCATTAAGTTCATCAATTATGTATCACATACGTAAATATCTCTGCCTATAAACTATATGTGTTATTTAATAAAGACAAACAATTAAATAATTCTCTAAAATATATTTATTTGCCTCTATAGATCAATTGTTGACCAAACAATTAATAGAAAAAAATTAAATTAAATAATATAATTAAATTAAAATCATAATTAAGATAAAATAATAGATCATCATATGTAAAAAAATTGGCTCCTAAGACCATTAGATTAATAAATTATGTAGACATGATTTTGTTCATAAATCTCATATTTTTTATAAAGAAAGATATAAAAATTGAAAAAAAGGAAAAGATGAATAAATACAATTAATTTTTTAAATTATAGCATTAATTTTCTCTTGTAATGCCACCAAAATAGTACCTTATTTTAAACTTTTTTTGTATTTGTTTTTCTCTTTTTGGCACCAAAAATTGATAAAAAAATATCAAATTTGACTCATAGGATTTTTGGGGTAATTAAGGGATTAAATTAGGCCTATATGAAATTTAGATCGTCAAATCAACTTCATATCAAGGATTGAGATGAAAAAAAGAAATTAAACGACGTTGACTAATGTGATTGCAACACATGGCATGGGAGAAATACTGGATGAATCAGTGCAAGATGCATGACGAGGTAGACTGGTCATGGTCAACGCATGTTGAGTCAGCACCACGTGGTGAGGTGTGATTCGTTGATCTGGATTGCATGGCATCGTGGTAGAAAGAATGAACGAATCATATGATGACTCGTGACACCCTCGTTGACTGCATGGTGAAACTCATATTGAACATTGTATCGATACGTGGCAATGCTTGGATTATTTGGTACATGCAGTGCTTGTCGATTAGCTTCTTTTTCTTGCATGACATCTATGTGTCCTCTTCGAATGGGTCATACATTAAAAAAAATTCTAAAAAATATTTTTTGTCAATTTTTACTAAAAAGTTCATATGTTAATATTTTAATCCTAAAAGAACTACTTATTGAATAAAAATAATAAATACTCTAGAGTCATAATGAATATAGAGTAAGTTTCACATGTCTTATTGTATGTTTTAAATTTAAATATTAATAAAATATCTTCTACCTTATATAAAACAAAAGAAGCAACTTAACTATTTTAATTAGCAAAAAAATTAGGATTAATTATGTTTTATGCCAACAATAGGTAGAGCAATATATAAAATATTCAAAATATTTATTTTATTGTAATTATGTCCTTAACGTATAAGTAACGATAAAAATATGCTAAATAACATACATTTTAAAAGTTATAATTATACTTATAATATATGAATAACAACGTAATTATATTTAAAATTGAATTTATTTTTATCATTACTTATATGTTATTAATATTTTATATATTATCAATATAAAATTTAGTTAATCCAAAAAATTATACATGACAGTAGTTAGATAGAAAGGGGAAAAAAGATATGCATAACGAAAAAAATAAATAGAAAAATTAAATGAAAGAGGGAGGCGGCTAAATGTTCTTATATTATCTCATTTATATTATTTAAATAATTTTTTAATTAAAAAATTATTTTATAAATAATATTTTCATATAAAAATATTAAAAATATAATTTATTTTTAATTGATATTTTTTAGTTAAAAAACTAAATGACACCATTTATAGTTTAAAAAATTAAAAAGTACAAATAATATAATTTAAAATATCTATATAATATATTTTCAATAAAATAGCGTCATAAACTTTGTTTCAACAAAATAATATTTAATAATATTAAAATGGAAAATTTAATAATAAATGGTATCTAACTACCGCGAAATATTTAGCATAAAGTTTTTCTTTTAGGAAAATGAAGAAATAAATGTATATAGTCGTCCTTCCAATTTTTTTTAATTTAACTTTATTTTATTTTATTTTATTTTATTTTATACTCTTTTTAGCTAACATAACGTATTCAACACTCAAACTTATATTTTATGTCAAGTATTATATACTTATCCTTTACTTACGAAGTTGTGAGTATATGATTTATTTGATTCATGTAAAAGTCAAATTATAATTAAATAATTTTATTTATTTATTGAATATTTAAATAACTTTATTTTTATTATTATAATAATAAGATTTGAATTTATAATTTTATATTTAAAATAAAACTTATACTTTCAAATTAGATATTTTAAATTTATTACATTATAATTATTTTATTTATTTGACGTATGTATAAATTAAATTACATGCAAGTAAATTTTTTATTTATTAACTGCTTGAATAAATTGTATTTTTATTATCTAAATCAAACCGAGAAAGATAGTACTTATAATTGTAATAATTTCACATATCTATACTTAACATGTAAGACAAAGATACATGTGAGGGATTTACGAGGTGGTTTGATGGTAATATTTATTTATTTTTATTTTAAATTACAAATTTAAATTAAATAAAAATATTATTTAATCTAAAAAAGATAAATAAATATATATATATATATATATATATATATATATATATATATATATATATTAATGTTGTAATTATTATATACTAAACACAAAGTCTATATTTTATTTTATGTATTTATCAATCGCTTTGTATGATTGATTAACGTTTACTTAATCACACACAGTAAGACATATATTGAGTTTGATCACACACATTTTACTTTCCCGTATATCCTGAGGATATGTTTGCATAGAAAGTTGGCATTTAATGTAAATGTCTTGGAGCTAGTTTAAAATTGGTCAGCAAGGTCTACTATTTTTCTATAAAACCTTCTATTTTCTCTTGTTTGTTTGGCTAGAATTTTGGGAAAGCTTTGCCTAGTTCTTTTGAGACTTCCTGGCTCATTCTTAATCTATTTTTCTTTTGAGTGTTTGGTCAAGAAAATATTAGTCATTTGTAGGACATAAGACATTAAAGAGAGTCCCTTTTTCATATTTTCAAACACTAGATTGAGTATACAAAATGTGAGATCAAGTGAGATTTTATTAAGACACTACTACAAAAAGGGGTATATAAGTCGATGTCTAAAGTCGGTTTTTACCAAAAACCGACTTTTAATGAATTTAAAGTCAGTTGTCCACGTAGCGTAGCGTCGGTTGACGTGGACAACCGACGCTATCCACATAACGTAGCGTCGGTTGACGTGGACAACCGACGCTATCCACGTAGCGTAGCGTCGGTTGACGTGGACAACCGATGCTATCCACGTAACGTAGCGTCGGTTGACGTGGTTAACCGACGCGACGCTATCCACCTAATATATGCCCTAACATCTCATTTTGTACGCAGATTTCCAGTTTTCTTCTTCCTCTCCTTTCCTCACTCCCATTTTTTCCCAAAATCTTAACCGTGCGCCACATTCGTTCTACATTTCCGGCCACCTCCAACCACCATTTGAACGGACGTTTGTAAGTTTTCTCTTCTCACAATATTATCTGTCAATTCTTCTTTTTTTTTAGCAAAATGTTAAAATCTGTTTATCGGTATATTAGGAACAACGTGTAAATTTGTGCTAATTTTATCTGTGCTAATTTTATCAGCGTGTAAATGTATTTCGTTAATTAGGAACAACATATTTTTGTATAAATTTTTGATTTAGTTATGTTTTTTTGTTTGCTTGTAATAATAATGTTTGAATTATTACTTGTATGTATTCAATAATATGTGAAATGTTTTGTGGGTTTGCGTGGATAAATTTATTTATACGTATAATTAATATTACTTTGTAATTATGATATAATAACATGCTTAGAAATTAGAATCAACTGCGTGATTGGTTTATATATATATATATATATATATATATATATATATATATATATATATATATATTCATGAAACATGAACTGCTTATTTTTTAATTTGTATATAAATGGTTTTGTAAAATGATTAAAATGATAACTATTTTGCATTATGTATGTTTTGATATATATTCTAATAATTAGGAAATTTATATATAATAATACATAATTAAGTAATATGTTTAATTAATGTCATTAATAGAAAATGGACAAATCTTGGATGTCAAAGTGTAGAATTGAGCAAGACTATATTTCTGGAGTTGAAAGTTTCATGGAATTTGCTTGTAGAACTAGTAATACTGGAAGTAGTATGATTCGATGCCCATGCGTTAAATGTAAAAATGAGCGATTTCATGAATTTGATGAGGTTAAGTATCACCTTATCCGTAATGGTATTCTATTGAGCTATAAATGTTGGTATTATCATGGAGAAAATATTGATAATACTCATGGAGAAAAGTATAATAAGAATGTGGGTGGATTACATACATCATATCATAATGTACAGACAGAAAATATGTTTTGTGGTGTTGAAGATGAATTACGCGAGGATGATCCCGAAACCTTTAATAAACTTATAGAAGATGCCGAAAAACCGTTGTATCCAAAATGCAAAAAATACACTAAGATGTCAGGATTGGTTCATTTGTACAATGTCAAGGCAAAACATAGTTTTTCTGACAAGGGATTCACAGAATTACTAACTCTACTAGTCGATATGTTTCCTGAGGGTATTGAATTGCCATCTTCAATGTATGAAGTGAAGAAATCTCTTAGTCGATTTGGCATGGAATATCATAAGATTCACGCTTGTCCTAATGATTGCATTCTTTATAGAAAAGAATATGAGACATTACATGATTGTCCTATGTGTAAAGAATCGAGATGGAAGCATGGTACAAATGAGAGTACAACACATAAGAAAGGCGTGCCTGCAAAGGTTCTTTGGTACTTTCCTCCGATCCCTCGCTTTCAAAGGTTGTTCAATAGTAAATATACATCAAAGATGTTGACTTGGCATTCAGATAATCGATCTGATGATGGGGTGCTACGTCATCCTTGTGATTCTCCAAATTGGAAAGTAGTAGATAATTTATCTCCTCAATTTTTATCTGATCCGCGCAATCTGCGTCTTGCCATTGCTGCTGATGGAATTAATCCACATAGTTCCCTCAGTAGTAGATATAGTTGTTGGCCAGTAATTATGGTAACATACAACCTTCCTCCCTGGTTGTGTATGAAAAGAAAATTCATGATGTTAACATTATTGATCTCAGGACCGAAACAACCCGGTGTTGATATTGATGTATATTTGCAGCCTCTGATAGATGATTTAAAGACGTTGTCGAATGATGGTGTAAATGTTTACGATGCATATAAAGAAGAGTACTTTAACTTGAAGGGGGTTCTTTTATGGACAATTAATGATTTTCCTGCCTATGGAAACTTATCAGGACATGCAACAAAAAGGTTACAAGGGATGTCCTATATGTAGTGATGGAACTTCTGCAAAGTATCTTGTTCACGGACGAAAGATGTCTTATAGAAAACATAGGAGATTTTTGCCATCTGGACACAAGTTTAGATACCAAAAGAAACCGTTCGATGGTGAAGAAGATCATGATCATGCAACTCGACCTTTGCGAGGTATTGAGATATTAAGGCAATTGAATGGGATGACATTCAAACGATATGGAAAGATGAAAAAAAAACTCACCAAGTCTGGGAAACGAAGGAGGTCAACTAATGAAATTGGTGAAAATGAAAAAGATTTTGAACCGAATGGTTGTTGGAAAAAAAAATCAATATTTTGGGAATTGCCTTATTGGAAAGACCTACACATTCGTCACATCTTAGATGTCATGCACATTGAGAAGAATGTATGTGAAAGCTTGATTGGCACTTTACTTAATATACCTAGAAAAACAAAAGATGGCATTAAAGCAAGATTGGATTTAAAGAAACTAGGCATACGACCTGAATTGGAACCAAGGGTGGAAAATGATAAGAATCGAACATACTTGCCACCAGCATCATATACAATGTCAACAAAAGAGAAGGATGTGTTTTGTAAATGTTTGGAAGGTGTGAAAGTTCCTGATGGTTACTCATCCAACTTAAGAAATTTTGTGTCTAACACCGATAAGAGACTGTATGGATTGAAATCACATGACTGTCATATCTTAATGCAACAGTTATTACCAGTTGCTATTAGATCAATTCTTCCAAAACATGTTCGAATATCAATAATTCGGCTTTGTTCATTCTTCAATACAATATGCAAGAAATCTATATCAATTGGCGAGTTAAATTCTTTACAGAAAGAAATTGTAGAAACTTTGTGTCTAATTGAAAAATGTAGAGTCGGTTCATGCCGTGAACCGACTTTACCTGTAGAGTCGGTTCAGGGCATGAACCGACTTTACATGTAGAGTCGGTTCACGGCATGAACCGACTCTACACGTAAAGTCGGTTCATGCGACTCTACACGTAGAGTTGGTTCATGGCATGAACCGACTCTACACGTAAAGTCGGTTCAGGCCGTGAACCGACTTTACAATTTAAGTCTCTGAATTTAAAGTCGGTTCAGAGAACCGACTTTAAATTTGTTTAAAGTCGGTTAAAAACCGACTTTTATACCCCTTTTTGTAGTAGTGAGAGATAGGATGCCATGTTGGCAAATGAAGAGTTACAACATTTTAGAAGTTCATCATAATACTAGTTTGATGGTAGATAGTTGGGTGTTGCGAGATCATAACGGTTCTTATAGTTAAGAAGCTTATGTGGAGGTAGAATTAGAGCTCATAGGTAAGGTGCCTATGTAGGAATCTGTTAGGATAGAGCCCTAAATGCAAAAAAGTTATAATTTAAAATTTGTTAAAATTAGAATAAATAAGAGAAATATTTCATTTATTTACATGTATTATTATATTCTTCATATAAATTATTGTAAAATTTATTTTTCTTTGTGTAGCGTATATACTTGAGGATTGGTTTTAAGTGAAACAATCAAAGTAATCTACAATAATTAATTAAAGTTTATAAAATGGATCTTTAATAAATCACAAGTACGACCCATATCCATCTGTAATATAATGGCTCTTATATGGGGTAACTCATAAGGTGACATTTAATTAGGTATACTTTATATAATAGTTTATTATATGGGATTGGATTTGATATATTAGAAGCACTTCTAATATCTGTTTACCCACAAATGTTTTTACATATTTCATTCGATGTTCATGCGAGGGGAGATCTTAATCTTGAATAATTTAGATGGTCCTTTACTGTAGCACCTTGGTACTTTAGTACCTTGGTGTTTTACTTGCTCAACGATGCTCATATTGATGGGCTAAGACTCCTTGTATGTAGGTATATCGACGTTTATGGTGGGATGACATGTTATCTCATGAGAGATGGAATTCTCTCTATTTATTCACGTGTGTTAAATACCAGTTCCTTTTTTAGAGATCCAGAGCTTAGATAATTGTGCACAATCTATAATATAATTATAGATAGTTATTCATACATGTTGTAGATATTTAAGGAAAAAATGTAATATAGGAGGTAAAAAATACTTAATGGCCTTGATCGTATTATGAACTAACTGTAAAGGATTAAGCTACGCATAATGGTTACATCAATATATTACTCACATACATTTTTTTGGGTAAATATCAGCTATAATGTTCGACATTTAAGTCTTAGGTCTATAGTAGAGTGACTTTGAGATTAATAAATATTTATAATTAATTAAAATGTTAATTAATGTATGAATGCTTTATTCAAACTTGAAATCATAATTTCATCAGTTCCTAAATCTATTCTATGATAACGAGTGAATGATGTTGCTTCCAAGATAAGTTTAAATAATTATTTATTTAACATACACATTTATTTATAAGGATAATTAATAAGGTCATAATTGTCAAATAAATATGTAAAGATAAAATGATAATTTGACATGGCTATATAATTCATGTGATTAATTAAATATCATTTAGTTGAAATAAATAATTATTTGAATTAATTAAAAATATAAAAATTCAAATTTAAAATGTTTCTTAGGTATTTAAATGCCTGTGGAACAAGCTAGAAAATTTTGATAAATATAAAATTAGATTTGGTTCATTGATTTATGACACAATTTGATTGGAATAAATTGTAGCACACAATTGGGAATATGACTTCCAGTGTGGCATGGAAAGGGCTAAGTTGAGTGAGGATATGATTCTCACAAGCATATAGTTTAATTGTGTGTAGGGCACTTTGTTGGAGTGGAATAAGGAGTTTTACTCCTAACCACATTAGGAAAATTAAAGACTATTTAAATGACTACATATTCCTTGGGTGGTTACAATATAGAATTTTAGAAAGAAAATTCTACACTCAATTGATTGTGAGACAAAATTCAACCCAAAGGTGGAGTTTGGTTCACATAATGGAATCAGAATTGAAATTGAAATTGAAATTGAAATATGAATGGAATGGAAGGGAAAGGAAATAATTTTGTTTGGTTTGACCAGTAGAATCAAAGAAGAAATCAGTATTACAATGTTTGGTTTACAATTAGAATGAAATGAAAAACATTATATATTACCTTAATACTCCTATATTCAGTAAATTTTAAATAATATTATTTAATTATTATTTTTTTGTCAAACAAAAATACATTATTGAAATCATTATTTTTCTAAATAATTATTACTTAACAAAATATATTATTAAAATTATTATTTTTCTAAATAGGGTTTAGGGTTTTGAGTTTATGATTTGGGATTTAGGGATTTGGGATTTAAGGTTTAGGGTTAAAATTATTATTTTTCTAAATAAAGTTTAGGGTTTCAGGATTTAAGATTTAGGGTTTAGGGTTTATGGTTTTGGGTTTATGGTTTATGGTTTATGGTTTTGGGATTTAGGGTTTAAGGTTTAGGGTTATAATTGTGGGTTAAGGTTTATGATTAAAATTATTATTTTTCTAATTATGGTTTAAGGTTTTGGGTTATATTTGAGATTAGGGTAAAATTGGAAAACAAATTGAGATGAGAATGAAATCATGTTTCCTTAAGGGGGGAGAAGGAATTCTGATTCCTTCTCCTTTAGTAATCAATTCCATTTTATTCCATTTTTTCAGCTTAATCAAACACAAAAATGGAAGGAATCAATTCTGATTCTATTCCATTCCATCCAACCAAACATGACAAAAATCAAAATCTTTAAGAAGGTTATTTGATGACTCTAAGAAAATATAATTTTTGAGATTTTTTTGGAATATAGTTTTTTTATGAATTTTTAACGCATACTGAAGAGATGATTGGGCCACACGAATGTCACGCTAGTAGAAATCCCTAATCACAAATTGTTGCATGTGCAGTGTAACTCAATGCTACACCACGTATCAACACGGTGTTGATGAGCACAAGACCGATATAACAATATCGATCTTATAGATATTTTTTTATAATTTGTAAAACTCTCACAAGTATATGAATCATTTTATAGCAAATGATAAGTATATTCCCAAGATCGATATAATGAAGGAATATATGTGGTTTTTAATTTATTATTAAAAATTTTAAAAACAAAATTAAATCCTAAATATCATGTCACAATATTTTGGTTTATTTGTTTCCTAATATAATAATATAAAAATAAACATAGTTATAGATTCAATAAATAATAATGCAAATTTTTATCATTCATAATAATGAAGTATTTAAGGATATACTAATTAAGTTAATTATGTGTGCTCATATTATTTAGGTTATTAAAGATATAAAATGATATTTATTGATTTTCTCTTTTTGGTATAAAAGTGTCCTTAGGTAAGGCCTATTAGTTAATTAAATATTAAATTTCAATTTTATTTGTAAGAAAACATCAAACCATCTAATCATAGCTTTAGGAAGAGTCAGTTAATAAGACTTTATTCAAGGTATCCAAATTAAACCTAAGAATTTAATTATCTAAGTACTAACTTTCAAGTTTTAAAACCATTATTGAAAATATGTCATCAATACATTTTTAAATAATAGTTCTTATAAAAAAACTTTTGAAATAGAGCTTCACTCTAACTACTGGACGATTGTACCAACAAATAAAAGAGCACTACTCTAAATCAGACAAGATAATTAAACTTTAAAATCTAATTTTCAGATTTAAGTTTGTAATGAAGAATAATATATTTCTCTCTAAAATCGTTAATATAAAATCTTGAATAAAAACAAAATCAATTTATTTTATAAAAATATTTTACTTATTTAATATTTTGCAATCATAACAAAATTATTATTATATCATATTTACAAACAGCCAACCATATTAAATTTAATCATAGACAAATTAAATATAACATATAAGAATAAAACATAAAAAAATAACTATAAAGAATCCATTAAAATTATACCTTAAAAGAATCCTTACAGTAATTTGATGCTAATTATATTCCTAGAAAACTCCAAACGGATTTTCATTTCTGCTTATTGAATCAAAACTAAAAATCTATAAAATTCTTCTCAAAAAGGGAAGAACTTTAAAACTAAAAACTAAAAAAATAAGAAAACTTTCTAGAGAGAGAAAGAGTTGAGAAAATTTTATGATTTACAATAGGCGAAAATGGTCCATTTATAGGTGAGAAAAAGACCAAAAAAGGTGGGAAAATATTTCAAAATTTGAATTTGGACGCGTTTGGATAGGCTGACATGCTTGTGGGGCTCAAAAATTGCAGTAGATAGGCGGTTGGTGCGTGCGAGGCACACACTAGGCATGTGTACTAGATGTGCACCGGCGTGTGCTGGATGTGCTTGGGGGATAGTGCGAGTAGGACTCAACTGGGATGGGCTATTGCATGCGGGATTCGGTGCAGATGGGCTGCTGGGTGCGAGATTTCGGCCTTTTTGACATTTTTGGCCATTTTGATCCATTTTGTTCAATTTTTTTCCATCTTTTTGAATTGTCCTCATTTATTTTCTTAATATATTTATGATATATTTCCTCTAGTATTTTTCTTCGTGTCTTTATGTTATTTGTGAATGAAAATACCTAAAAAACAATAAAAATACCTGTGATTTCAAAATGACAAATTTATATAAAAATATGATAAAATCATACGAATATAAATATATTTAATCAATTAAAGTACATTAAATCATGGTAATTTTATTTTTTTAAGCACTCATCAGGCATTCAATCCGAGTTCGATGCTTGGTCAACGAGCTTGCCACACGTCATTACCGAAATCACACATTCTTTCCACACGTTCGCCACACCATCTATTATCACTAATCACATTGCGCTACGTGGCACTGACTCAACATACGTTGGCTAGACCAGTCTTCCCTTTCCACGCGTTGATCTTTATTTCACCTAGTGAATTTCGTGTGCCACATGTCACACTGTTATTGGATAGCGTTATTAATTTTGCTTGTTCTGATCTCAGCCCTTGATCTGACGGTCTATATTCCAATTGAGCTATATTTAACCCCATAATCATCCTATAAACTCTAAGGATTCATAATTAACATAGTTTTTATCAATTTTTGGAGTTAAGAAGAGAGAAAAATATAGAAAATTTCATAAGGAGATACAATTTTGGTGGAGATTCAAGAGGAGATTAGTACTACAAATTAAGAGATTGATTTTATTTCTTCTTCTACTCCTTTCTTCATCAATTTTTATGTCTTTCTTTATGAAAAATATGAGCTTTATGAACAAAATTATGTCTAGTTAATTTATTAATCTATAGGTCTTATGAACCCAATTTTCACTATGTATTGATATAATATTTTACTCCAATTATGATTTCAATTTAATTATTTCGCCAACAGTTTATATGTAGGCAATTAAACAGATTTGAGAGAATTATTTAATTGTTTGTCTTGATTAAATAACATGCATAATTTCTAGGAAGAGATATA
Source organism: Hippophae tibetana (assembly GCA_037013495.1). Taxonomy (NCBI): domain Eukaryota; kingdom Viridiplantae; phylum Streptophyta; class Magnoliopsida; order Rosales; family Elaeagnaceae; genus Hippophae; species Hippophae tibetana. The sequence goes on from CM072810.1 coordinate 16,583,965, forward strand.
TCATTCTTGTGTGTGTGATCCATAATTTGATTAACTTAATGAGTAGTATGTAATTTAATTAACATGAGAGTGTGATTAGGTCAATTACTATATGGTGTGTAGTTTACTTGAGAAAGAATTACATGCTTGATTAGATTCAATTGATCATGTAATTGATTGATAATTATATTAGGAGAATTTTAGTGATTCACATGTTTATAAAATAGGGGAATTAAGTATTCCGAGATATTTTCTCATATATCTTCTTAGTTTCTAATTTAATTAATTATTGTTATTTATTTTTAGTTCTTTTAATCTTCCTTTTTTAAAATATAAAAACATCAAAAAATAATTATTTTTATTTTTTAAAAAAATTAATTTATAATAACATAATATTCGTGGAAATGATATTTTCCTATTAATATATTATTTGTTACGATATGTATACTTGCATATTCATCGTACACATTTTGTGTACCGATCAAGTTTTTGGGCCGTTGTCGGAGATTGTAAATATTATAAATTAATTTTTTATTTTATTTTATTAAGTTATTTTCTTGATTTATTTTCTATTTTAATTTATTTAATTGTTTAGTCATTTATTTTTATTTACTTAATTTTATTTATTTATTTATTTTAGTTAATTTTTTTTTCTTGATTTTTTTTAAATTTTTTTTAATTTTAATTTAGATACATCTTTTAGTGTTATCAGAAGCATAGTTGAAAAAATGGCCACCAATAATAATTAATGACAAATGGACAGAATGACTGTTACAAGAAGAGTAGCCGAAATGCATGAGGTAAATGATATCACAACACTTACAACATAAGTATCATCTTTGGTTAAAGTCACCCACTAAGGATAATACAAATGCATTAATAGGAATGATGAAAGATTTCATCCAATCATTTAATACAAAAAAATGTCTACTCAAGAGGCTTCAATTTATAATTTAGAGACTCAAATAGGGAAACTTGCCTAGACTATAAGCCAAAGGCCTCAAGGTAACCTTCAAAGTGACAAAATTGTAAACCCAAGAAGAGAAGGTAAGGACCATTGCAATGCTATAGCCTTTAAAAGTGGTAAAACGTTAGAGGAAGATGAGACTCAAAAGGATAAGAAGGACCATAAGACTAAAAAGGATAAGGAGGAACCAAAAACTAATAAGGATGAGGAGGAATTTATGGATAAATAGAGTAATAGAAAGGAAATAAAAAAAATAGAAACCTCTATAAACCCACTATTCCTTTCCCTCAAAGACTGAAAAATTAAAAGTTAGATACCAAAATTTCAAAATTTTTAGATGTCTTCAAGAATTTGCACATAAACATATCATTTGCAAATGCACTTGAACAAATGTCTTCTTATGCCAAATTTCTGAAGGTAATACTAAATAAGAAAAAAAGGTTTGGAGATAATGAAATAATAACCCTAATTGAAGGTTGTAGTGCTATCCTTGCTAGAAAACTACCCCAAAAACTAAAAGATCTGCATAGCTTTGACATTTCTTGCACAATCGGGAACATCCATATTGAGAAAGCATTATGTGACTTAGGTTCAAGCATTAAACTTATGCCATTATCGGTCTTCTAGAGATTGGAGTTTGGTAAAGCCAAACCCACTTCAATTGCATTACAAATGGTAGATAGATCAATTAAGAGACCTTGAGGTGTGGTAGAAGATGTGCTAGTAAAAGTAGACAAGTTCATCTTATCAACGGATTTCATTGTACTAGATATGAATGAGGACCATAACAATTCTATCATACTTGGCCGTCCATTCTTGGCAACCGGAAGAGCATTTATTGATGTATAAAAAGGTAAACTTATAATGAGAGTACAAAATGAACAAGTAATGTTTAAAGTTTAAAGTTATTAAAGAATCTAAACCCCCTGATATTGATAATGCTAGTAAATTCTTTAAGGTAAATGTTATTGATTATGAGGATAACTTAAAATAATTTGGTTAGTTACTCATACTTAAGATTGTTACATATGATGCTATGAATAATGATATAAACTCATCAGAAAACAACTCAATCTATTTTAACTTTGAAAGTATAGAATCAAAGGTTGACATTATAAACTGTGTGAAATTTTTGGAGGACACGCCTCTCATGTGTGTATCAAATGTGTTTATGGAAAATTTTAAGATAGGATCTAGGCTCAAACCACCAAGTTTATACCTCACACTTTTACCCTTCCATCCCAAATCAAGTGAGCAAGCCGAAGAGTCCAATAGAGAGGTTAAAAAGATGTTGGAAACACATAAGTTGGATGAGTTACGGTGGAGTGCTTATAAGAAATCCAAAAAAGTATAAAAATAAAACAAAAATATGGCATGATAAGAGAAATGAGCACCATATTTCTAAACTGAAACATAAAGTATTATTGAAAAAAATTAAGACTCAAACTATTTCCGAGAAAACTCAAAAGTAAATGGATACAAAGGGATGTACCTTAAGAGTCAATTTAATCATCTAGTCAAGGATGTTAAATGTGACACTGGTTAGGAGGCAGCCCAACATTATTTCACTTATATTTTTTTTTGTAGGTGAATAAATCTGGAGAGTAATGATGCCACAAGATTGAGAATTTCAATGATATATATGGTGTGCTAAGGCTTAAGGATTTTTATTTCCTCTTACATTTTTCATATTTGTATATGCACATTAGGGAAAATGTGTAATTTAAGTTTAGAGGAGTAAACTTCATTCTCTACTTTAGTATTTACTATGCATTTTAAATTTTTAGGAAAAATTTTTAGGATGTTTTTAATCATGATTTGGGTAGAAATTGATAAATATATGGAAACTAAATGCATGCATGCTTGATATGAAACATATGAACTCAATGATAAAAATTGGTTGTCATGACTAGGATAAGGAATGTAACATATTTGTTAAGATACTTACATTAATCATGTGATATGCTTGCTAGTTTTGATTGTATTGATTCAAATTTTTATGCACATGTTCATGATTTATTTTGGTGTTCTTATTGAGAGAAAATTTATGGTGAGTTATGCGAGTTGATGAGATCTACGATGTTTTAGAATCTATTTGGTTATACCTTGAGGTGATGAAATCCTAAATAGTAGTTAGCAAAAGAGATTATTTAGGCCTTATTTTTATCGATTAAGCCTTTCAAGCTAACCATTGTTAATATCTTTAGTCACCCATTTGAGTCCAACAAAGAACCTTTCATATATTTAAGCCACATTTTATGCCTAACCAATAAGCATTACCTTCACCCTTGCATCTTTACCTTGTATGAAAAAGAAAAAAAATGAAATCTTGTGTTATGCTATAGAGTAAGGTGAAATGTAATGCATCCTATGAAAAAAAAACTCACAACCCAATTATCCCTCTAGAGAAAAAGAAAAGAAAATTGAAAATAAGTTTGCGGGTCTTGTGAAGTTAAAAAAAGATGTGAAATAAAAGAATATGATAAGAATGATAAGAGAATGTGCACTAAAATATCAAGTTAAAGCTCAATTGCATTTAAAAGTGCACGATGAACAAAAAGAAAGATAAGGTGTGGAAAGAGCCTAAATTTCTTCATTTATCGACCCATACCTAAGCTTTACATTATAAGCATGTAAAGTCCTTATTGATCTTTAACTAAGTGCATATTTATATTAATAGAGAAGGATGTGAAAAATAGACTTATGAGACTTGTTCTAAGATTGTGTTTATTAGCATGCTCATATAGGTTGATTTCATGAGTACATTGAATGATATCATATGCCACACACACATGAATCAATTCGCCAAAAAATTTGCATATCCTTGTATTGATGGAACGTTGATTGATGAATATGTGAACCTCTTTTCCATAGAATTTGTTTTTGTTGGCTTTACATTTGAAAAACACAGAGTTTATTTATTTTACTTAGTATATTTATCTTCCTCGGTGTAAGGTTGGTTACTGTTGATCAGTAATGTACACACACACCTAGTTAGGTACACTTTGTATGTGAGCATGTTTACACACACCACTGGGTTGGTTTTCATAGTATGCATCCTAGGTTGAGTGTTGTTTTTGTTTCATCATAGTTTTGGGCGAGCGAGCTTGGTGTTTTTTTGTATGTGTAAGTATTTATGGAAAATTACTCAAAAAAATTTGAAATGAAAAATGGAATTTTTGTGTGCCTTATCGAACCCCTTGTCAAACTACCTCGTCAGACCCCTCATCGGAGAGTCTGTGTGGGTGGTCGATGAGACCCTCAGTGAGGTACCCCAAGAACTTGAGTTATGGCTATAAATACCCCCTCTTTTCTTATTTCTTCAATGATAAAAATGCACAAGAGCTTTGAAAAATTGACATCTTGTTCTTTTGACTTTGGATCTGTAATATTTGAGTGTTATTTAGTATTAATAATTTGCGATTGAGTGATAAAATCATACTCTTGAGTGTTAAGTACTTGAGGTGGTGTTTTTTAGTGGGTAGCATTGGTTGAGATCCCAAATCAGTGGGTGTTGGTTGTTCGTGGTTAAGTGCATTTCCCACATTGGTTGTTGGTTGTTGAGTGTATTCCCACATTTATTGTTGGTTGTTCATGGTTGAATGTATTTCCCAAATTGGATGTCGATGGTTCGTGGTTGAGTGTAGTTTCCACTACTGGTTATTCACTTTATGGTTCGCTATACAAATCATTAGGTTTTGATCACACTACATTGAGTGGTGTTGATTTAGGAGGAAAGTTAGGTTCATATTTCAAACGAAATTGTTGCAAAGGCAACAAGCGAGGAAATTAATAGACAGTTAGGGTAGAGGTTTCGATCGATAGAGGTATTTGCATTTATATCTCTATCAAGTTGTATCTATTTATTATTTTAATGGATTGTTTGTTAATGAGTGGTTGTCACATAAGAAACCCAAGGATATTACCACATAAGCAATGATTCTATATGGTTTTACCTTATTATATCTATTATTATGCATGATTTGTTATTATGTTAGTATAATTTGAGTTTCTATCATGTATGTACCAACATACAAGATTTAGACTTAAATTAGAAAGCCTATTTGTTTTATGTTATTACATGCTTTTTTTTCCTTTCCTTATAGCATGCTTATGGCTTTTTAACTATTGTGTTTGTTGATTGAAATTATTATGCCTGCATTTGAGGTTGGTATGAGTCTCTAAAGAGTCAGTATCTCCATACCCTGATTGTGTACCAGGTGTTAGACTCATTCTTTTGGTATGTTGTGTTATGTATGATTGCATGCTATTATAGTACAATCATTATTTATCAAATATGTTCTCACATATGAGGTCTTGAAGTGATGGAATATCTTTTATAGCTTTTCATGTTATATATTCTTAATTCACATGTTGTATGATGTTTTCCTTACTTATGCATGTTTCTTTTTTGGACAGGAATCTGTGAGGCATATTGTCACTTATATGTTTACAACATATTTTTGTTTCTTATCTGTTGGTTATTTCTGTAATGTGCTTAATTAAGTATGTTGTTTTGTATTACCGCTGTTCTATTTGCTTAATTTATATTATGAGGTCTGTTTGGCCAAGTTGTAATAGAGATCACAAAAAGATTCAATGGGTTAGCATTTTCACCCTCATCTTGGTTCCAGTTGCCTATTTGGATCAAAATAACAATTGACCTTTGTGAAATTATTCTACGTATGGAATTCTCAACATCAAGAATCATTACTTAAAATTAAAATTATTCATTATATTAAATTAGTTAAATCATAGTCTAGGGCTTGGAATTTCCCATAATTACATTAGAAGTATAGCTAGACATGGATTCTAAATGAATCAACATTATATTCATGGAACTATGAAGAGAAGAAATAATAAGAAAAGCTTAGGAATTGTAGATGATGAAGCCAAAATAACTCCACTCTCCAATCTTCAATCCTTTATTCTAAAACTCCTTCAACAGTTTACCTTAGGTATGTTCTTGATCTCTATTATTTCTTGTAGCAATTATGTGTCTTTAATGAGTCCTTGGGATCTTTTAACAGTGTATTTTAGAGCTTAATTTGATTTGGATTAGATTATGATTGATCCAATGGCTAATAGAAGTATACCCTTTCTCGATTGATTGATTCATTACGATTTCTATCTCAATAGCACTCAATTTATCAACCTATATCTCAATCTATCGATACCCTTTTCAATCGATCTATCAACTCTTATTAATTTTGCCCTGCATTCTTGATCAATCTCAAACGAAGCTCGATCGACTAAATGCTTTGCTCTTAACATATTGTTTTGTCTCTTTTTACTCAATTCGACCCTTAACACATGTGTACACAAAATAAATACATAAAATGAATAGAAAACTCTAATTCATTGTAAATATGTGAGAATTGATGTATAAATATATGTATAAAATGACACCAATCAAACTCCTCTATACTCAACCTTTGTTAGTCCTCAAACAAAAGGGAAAACAAAATAAGTTTCATGGCATTGTCTTAGGAGCCTATCAACACTATAATTTTGAAGTTTAATGTTCATTCAATATATTCTTTAGTCATTCTTTAGCTTTAGGTCCCTTACAACAATTTTTCTCAAAGTGTTGTGTGATTTCACATCTACTTGCAATAGTTGAATCCTATTACTTAAACTAGCTTATTTTATCATTTCTCCCTATTATTCACAAATATTCTTCTTAGAAGTTACTTGGATACCATGGGAATTTTTCTTAAATTTTCTCTCTACTTACCAAAAGTATTTTCTAAAATTTAAAGATCTTTCATTTGATTATACTATGGTTAGGCTTTATTGGTACAATCAACTGAAAGGAAATGGGAAAATTTCAAAATCCATGAAGTAAGAGAAAGGAATCTATGAATAATATTACCCTAAGACCAATTATGTCAACAAATTAGGTTAACTTTCATTATTTTGGACCCAACTGTCCTTATTCTTTTTTATCTTTTCTTTTTGCCATTATTTTTGAACACTTAACCACTTTTGAATTTTTCTTTTCAACCTATCCCTTTGATATTATTATTATTATTATTATTTATATTTTTGTTTTATTTTTATAGGGCTACACATTGTAATTGGGATTATTTTGTGTGTGTTGGGTAGTTAAACATTTATAGCACAAGTTATACTTTTAAGTTCTATTCTAGCATTTTCATATAATCCATTCTCCTTTTATGCTACTCCACTTTTCTTGAACTATATCATATGGTTAATGTGTTTGGTTTAAGGGAGTATGGTATGGGTATAAACAATTGTCTCATTTAGGCTTACATTAGTTCACTAAGGGGGTTACCCTTATAAGGACAACAATGCTAGGGGTAGGATAATTTTCCAAAAAAAGTTAATATTATTGACTTAGTTATTTTTCAATAAATACATTTAGATATCACCTTGATAAACCTAAAGAAAAAGTTTTAGCATCCTCATCTCATACATTCAAAGCATAGAAAAGTTCTAAGGGATTCACAACATTGTTTTCAAGTTTAAGTACATAAATATTTCCTATCAATAACTTAGTTATTGTGTATACAAGTTTTGAGAAACAATATTATAAAGTTTACTGCACCTAGGAAAATTTTTAAGTTTTTCCAACATCCATGATTCTTTTCAACCTAACATTGTTTTAGCTAATTTCACCATTGGTGCCAAATAACATAGAAACAAAGTAGTATAAAAAAAATCTAGTGGGTTTCCTCCCACAAAGAACTTGGCTTAAAATCGCTAGCCCAAATTCTCCTTGTCCAAGTTATCCATGTTGGTTGGTTCACAAATTTTATGTCTTCCATGTGATCCTCAAGCAATGTTTTGTAATAAGGGTTCAACCTACGCCCACTGACCTTAGATTCCTTTTTAGTTTTCTCACTTCATATTTTCACTATAGCATGAGAAAACACTTTGTTAGTAATAAAAGGACCAATTTAACTAGAACAAAGCTTACTTGAAAATAACTTTAGGCATGATTCAAATAAGATCACTTTTTTTCCAATTTCAAAGTTCTTTCTTAGTATCATCTTATCATGTGCCACCTTAGTGTTCTCCTTTTAAATTTGTGCATGGTCATAGGCTTCATTGTAGATTTCTTATAACTCATTTAGTTATAAACTTCTATGATCTCCTACTTTATCTAAGTCCATATTACATTGTTTAGCTATACAAAAGGTGCTATGTTCCAACTCAACTAGAAGATGGCATTGTTTCCCATATACCAACTAGAATGAAGACATTTGAATGGGTGTTTTATATGCTATCATATAGCCCAAATTACATCATCTGATCTCAAACTCTAATCATTCCTATTAGGTTTAACTATTTTTCTAGGATAGATTTAATTTATATGTTGAAATGTTCAGGTTGTTCACTAGTCTTTGGATGTTATATTATAGAAACTCTATAGTTGACATGATACTTTTTGAATAAAGCCCTAGAATTCCTATTGTAAAAGTATAGTCCATCATCGCTTATGATGGCTCTTGGTATTCCGAACCTAGAAAAAATGTTAGACTTCACAAAATCTACAACAACTTTAGAGTCATCGGTTTTTGTGGAAAGCTTTAAATTTCACCCATTTAGAAACATAATCTACATCAAGTAAAATATATATAAATTCATTAGATAAAAGGAAGGGTCCTATAAAATCAATACCTTATACATAAAACATTTCAAAAAAAAATATAAAGGCTTATGGAATTTGGTATCTATGCCCTAGATTAGTAATTCGTTGACAATGGTCACAAGCTTTACAAAAGATATAGGTATCTTTGAACAAGGTGGAACAATAAAATCCACTCTCAATAACCTTGAGAGGTTTTCTATTGGCTCCAAAGTGTCCTTGGTATGCATATGTGTAGCAAAAAGTGAGTATAGAATGAAATTCAATTCCAAGTCTGCATCTTTACAATAATTCATATATGCAATGTTTCCAAAGGTATAAATCATCCCACAAATATACCTTGCCTCTTTTCTAAGTTTGTATTTTTGTGGTATTGGTAAATTTCTAAGTAATAGTTTGGTTACGAGGTAGTTAACAAGGTTAGCATACCATAATGGTGAATATTTGATGAGCGAAAACCGACATCGTCGATTCTTGCCAATACTTTGGTTTTAATATTTATAAAACTCTCGCAAGTGCATGAATCATTTTGAAGAAAATGATAAGCATACTCCCAAGGTCGATCTAAGGAAGGAATGTATGTGGTTTTTAATTTATTATTCAAACTTTTAAAAACGAAATTAAATCCTAAACATCCTGTCACGATAGTTTGGTTTTTGTGTTCCTAATCTAATAACATAAAATAAACATATATACAGATTAATAAATATAATCTAATAACATAAAAATAAACATAGATACAAATCCAATAAATATTTATCTAAAAATAAACATAGATATAGATTCAATAAATATTTATGCAAATTTTATCATTTATATTAGTGGAGTATTTATGGATATAATAACTAAATTAATTATGCTTGCTCATATTATCTAGGTTATTAAAGATATAAATTGATATTTTATTGATTCTCTTTTTTTTATATAAATACCACCTTTGGTGGGGTTAGATATTCTTTGTTAACTAAACAAATCAATTAACACCTATGGGTGGGGTTGATAACTAATTTGGTTAATTAAATTAATTTCTTTTTCTAAGAGATTGAAAATGAACCATTTAAATGCCACCTTTGGTGGGGTTAGACAGTTTAAACTTTATTCAAGGTGTCCAAATTAAACATAAGAATTTAATTATCCGAGTACTAACTTTCAAGTTTTAAAACCACTATTGAAAACATGTTGTCAATACATTTTCACATAATAATTCTTATAAAAACTTTTGAAATAGAGTTTCACTCTAACTACCGGGCGATTGTACGAATAAATAAAAGAGCACTACTCTAAATTAGACCGGATAACTAAACCTTAAATTCTAATTTTCAGATTTAAGTTTGTAATGAAAAATAATATATTTCTCTCTAACATTCTTAATATAAAATCTTGAATAAAAACAAAATCAATTCATTTTAGAGATTTTTACCTATTTAATATTTCGCAAGCATAACAACGTCATTATTACATCATGTTTACTAAACAGCCAGCACAGTTAAATTTAATCACAGACAAATTAAATATAACATTTAAGAATAAAGCATAAAAATAACTGTAAATAAAATAAAATCCTTACAGAACTTCGACGCAATTCCCGTTTCTGGAAAACCTCCAAGCGGAATTTGCACTTCCATTTATTGAATCAAAAAGCTAATAAATTACAAAAACATTACAAGTTCCTCTCAAAAAGAGAAGAACTCTAAAACTAAGAGAATTTAACTAAAAACTAAGAAACAAACTAAGAAAAGCTTAGAAACATAAGAAAGAAACTAAGAAAAGCTTAAAAACTAAGAAATGAGAGAAAGAAAGAAGAGAGAAGAGTGTTTTGAAGGTGTGTTTTGAAGTGAAGGGAAGGGGGGTATTTATAGGTGAGGATGGAGAGAAAAAATGAGTAAAAAAAATGTAAAAACGCGTAATGGAAATGCTGAGGTCATTGATGACGTCAGCATGACGTCATGGGGGCGACTGCACGTGAAAAATGGGGCGAAAAGGCGTCGGCGCGCATGAACAGTAGCCGCGCGCGGATTGGAAGGCTGGCGCGCACGGGTGTGGGCGCGCGTGGGCGTGGGCGCTGGGGCGTGCGGTTGGGCAGCTGGGTGTGATTTTCTCTTTTTTGACATTTTTGACCTTTTTGACTCATTTTGTCCAATTTTCCATGTTTTTTGACCTTTCCTCATTTATTTATTAATATATTTATGATGTATTGCTTCAAGTATTCCTCTTTGAGTCTTTAAGTTGCGTTTTTAAGCCAAAATACCTGAAAAACAATAAAAATACCTGTGATTCCGAAAAAGACAAATTTATATAAATATATAATAAAACATATAAATTTATATATTTTTAATCAATTAATGTGCATAAAATCATGGTTATTTTAGTGCTTTTTGAGCACTCATCAATATTCTATAGAGAATAATTGTTTGTCTGGAAATTATTCCTGTATTGGTACGGATTCTTCTTCTTGAATGATTCAAATTATGTGGTCGACCACTAAGTTTTCACTCCCCTTTTTATCTTTTGTTTTGAAGTCAAATTCTTATAGTAAGAGAATCCTCATCACTAGTCTAAGTTTTTCATCCTTCTTTGTTAGGAAATACCTAAGAGTTGTATGGTTAGAAAATATAGTTACTTTACTACCTCCTAAATATGATCTAAATTTTTCTAAAGCATAAAATAATTGCATGTAAATCTTTTTCAATGGTAGAATAGTTGAGTTGGGCATTATTAAGGGTTTTGGAGGGCAAAGGAAATGACATGTGGTTTTTTTTCCTAGCACTACTTCAAATGCATAATCATTAGTATTACACATTAGCTCAAATAGGAGATTCTAGTTAGGTGCTTGAATGATTAGAGCTATGGTGAGTAGTTTCTTTAGGTTTTCATAAGTTTTCTTGCAATCTTCATCAAATATGAAGGGAGTTCCCTTTTGTAGCAGTGTGTACATTGGTCGTACAATCTTTGGAAAGTCCTTGATGAACCTTCTATAAAAACTTGCATGACTAAGAAAAGAACATACCTTCCTCAAAGTAGTATGAGGTAGAAATCTACGCATGGTATTAATTTTAGTTTTATCTACTTCTATACCCTTAGAAGAGATTACATGCATGGAGACAATCCTATGGCCTACTATAAAATGACATTTTTCCAATATGAAACTATATTAGTTTCTACACATCTTTGAAGGATTAGTGTTACATTATGTAAACATAGGTCAAAAGAGTAACCATACAATGTAAAGAATTCCATAAAAACCTCTAAAAATTTCTCTATGTATTCTAAAAGATACTTACCATAGACCTTTGAGAGGTGGTTGGGGCAATGTAGAGGCCGAATGGTAGTGGTAAAAAAGAAAAGGTTACAAAGGTGTAGGTGAATATAGTTTTATCTTGACCTTTAAGTACTGTAGCAATTTGGTGGTAACATAAATCACCATCAATAAAACTAGAAAAAGTGTGGCATGCTAACCTTTCTACCATTTGATCAATTAAGGGCAGAGGAAAATGACCTTTCCTAGTGTTGATTTTGATATTCCTATAGTCCATCTATACTCTCCAACCCATTTGGATTCCTTTTGGTGCCAAATCATTCTCATTATTTTTAAATATTGTTATTCAGGGTTTCCTTGGTACCGCTATAATGGACTTATCCATTTACTATTAGAGATGGGTAGATAAACCCCACATCTAGCCATTTGAGTATTTTATTTCTTTATTACATCCATCATTGGAGAATTTAGTCGGCATTGTGCTTGCTATTTTTTTATTTAGCTTAATCCTCAAGTATTATCTTGTGCATGCATGTGGAAGGACTTACATCTTTAATAATGGTAATGTTCCATCCTATGTTAGTATATGATCTCACAAAGTTCTCAAAACCTTGTCCTCTTATTTATGAGACAAGTGACTAGCAATGATGATGGATAATGCGTCATTGTTAGCCAAATATATTATTTCAAGAGTGATTAAAGAGGTTTCAATTCCGATATAGTGCCTACAAAAGAGAGGATAACTTCTTAGAATTAATGGGTAAAGAAATAAAGCACAGATTATACCTTTGTAGAATTTTAGAAATAGAATCCAAGAATGTCACTATAATTTCCAAGTCTAAACTGAGTTGTATTGTACTAGTATGTCTTCTTAGATTCTTTGTCCAACTTGTTTGTCAGGGCCATTTGTATTGTGTCTTCTTACTCAAGCTCAAATACTTGTTCCCCACAAGAATCTACAATGTCAATATAATAGAAAGTATTAATATCATTTGGGGACCTTATTACCTTTTAGCTTATGTTTAGTAGTGTAAAGCTCCTTAGGGAACATAACATACCTTGGCACTTGTTTTATTGCATCTAAGATGGAGGAATTAACTTGCACTTTCCAAAACATTTCCAAAATCCCTTGTTCATGAGCCTCTTTCTTTGATTTACCAAACATTTTAGGAAAAGGTAACATTGAAGCATTAGTATACAAATGAGGTTTAGGAATTACCTAAGGTGTTGTAGTGTATTTTGGTGGAGCAATTGCTTCTTTTTCTAACTCTTCTTAGAGTTTGTCTTTGTTGGAATTTTAGGGAGCTCTTCTAATTTCCACTTTTTAAAGTGATTGTGTTGACATTTTCTCTTGGATTTACCATAGTTTAGGATGGAATTTTTTTAGATGCTTAAGCATCCAACCTTTCAAAGGTTGTGGAAAGTTGGCCTACTTGATTTTCATGGTTCCTTACTGAAGCTTAGGTATCTAAGATAAACTGTTTAGTATTTTTCATGAAAGCTTGGGTCTCTTATGTAAATATAGTATTTTCCAAGTCTTTTATAGTCTTAACCTCAGGTTGTTGTGGTGGCTGGGGTCTTGATTGGTATTGTTGTTATGGCCTAGGATTATGGAGTCTAGGTGGATTATAGGGAGCCCTTGTTTGATAATTACCAACATAGCTAAAATTAGGATGACCTTTCCATCCAAGGTTATAAGTAATGCTATAGGGATCATACCTGAGCCTCTATCTTTAAGAACCATTGACAACATCAACTTGTTCTTTATGAGAACTGGGATGTATATCAGTAGGTTGTCCCAATGTAGAGCATATGCCATATGTCTTCACTTGTTTTATAGCTAGTTGTTATTCCAAAGTAGTTAGATTACTCATTTATTGTTCTAGGTAAGATTTATTGCTTACCTGGTTTACCTTACCATATGGGTTAGTTTGTTACCAAACTTTGGAGAATTGGTAGCCATGGTTGCAATCAAGATTTGTACTTTAGTTGTTGTTTTATTTACCAATGCCACATGAATTACAACATCAATCATATATCTCTGTGTGTGTGTGTGTGATAACTCTTTATAGAAGTATTGGAGCAAAATTTCCTCACTTATTTGGTTTTGTGGGTAGCTAGGACATATCCTTTTGAACTTATTTCAATATACATAGTCTTTCCCCATTGGGTTACATAATTCCACAAATTTTTTTCCTTATTGTTTTGGCTTTGGAAGCTGGGAAGTATCTCTCTAGGAATTGTCTCTTTATCTCATTCTATGTAGAAATGGAATTGAAGGGTAGATAATATACCCATTCCTTAGTGCTATCAAATAAAGAGAAAGGAAAATCTCTAAGTTTGACTTGTTCTTCAATAATCCCTATTGGTTTCATGCTAGAGAAAACAATGTGGAATTCCTTCAAGTGTTTTGCTTGATTATTTTCCAACTAAATCCTTGAATATAGGTAACAAATGAATTAGTCCAAAGTATGTTCAAAACCTACATCCAAGTTTCGATATACTATGCATAAGGGTTATTGTTTCAAGTCAAGTGCAGGTAATTCCCTTAGTGTTGGATCAACAACTACTATGTTTTCTTGTTTGGTTCCCAAGTCACTTGAAAAAGTGGATTCAATTGTCTTTTCATAAAATGGATCTAGTGATCCTTTTGATCTCAAGTTGTATTAATTTTCTTATTACATTCAATAGTTTCCTGAGAGTTGAGAACTTATTAAAAGTGGTAAACTAAAAAAAAAAAAAAGTAAAAATAAAACTAATAATTAGTGGAAAAATTGTAAGCTCAATCCCAATGAACATCTCCAAAAACTTGACATGATTAAGAATATATAAGTATACATGATCATGTACAAGTGATAAGTAATTTTAAGAGTTAAAGTTGTCGTACTTATGAGGATTGGTGAAAATTTCTACTACTTATTATTAGTTTGTAAGTGGGTTATCTAAAATTAGTAAATGAGGGTTTTGAATGATTATGAAAGATATGTGATTATGATATTGTCCTTACCACTAGCTTACAATTTTATTAAACATTTCATGATTGGAAATTAATTCCTTATGTTCTAAATTACTTTCATAATTTAAAATAATTCTTTAGTTCTTAACTTTAGCTTTAAAAGTCTAGATTTTCTTTAGACTTTCCATTTTTTCTTACTCTGTAATTGATTATAGATATGCATATTAACTAGGGCTGTTCATCGGATCGAAACCGCTGATTTTATGCCCATCCGATCCGATCCGACCATCCGCTCGGATTGAAACATCCTAATCCGAAACCGATCCGATCACTTTTCACATCCGCTCAATCCGATCCGTAAACTATTTGGATGACATCCGATCAATCCGATCAATCCGACCAAATAAACTTAATTAACTCTATTTTTTATATTTTTAAATAATTTTTTTAAAATTTTACATAAATCATAACATAAAATTATTTAACTTAAAAAATATATTAAAAAATCAAATAAATATATATTAATTAAATAAATATATATTAATTAAATATATATATATTTAATTTCGGTCGGATCGGATCGGATGAATCGTAGTGAAATCCGCCATCCGATCCGCACTTAACGGATGGAAAAAATTCTCATCTGATCCGACCATCGGATTGGATCGGATCGAATGAAAAATCAACGGATCGGATCAGATTTATCGGATTGATCGGATGATCGGATTTTTTGCACACCCCTAATATTAACCAACCTAAATCCTGAACAACTTAGAGGTACCCTTACTAGATTTAATACTAAATTAACAACTAAACAATTATAAGAGAAAGATCTAGGAATCTTAACTCCCCAATTTACTACACATGTGAATAACTAAAAATTCCTCATATAATTTCCATAATATTAATAAAATAAATTATATCTAACCTACACATAATTCCTCTTTCGAGCAAACTATATTCCATATAATAAATAGTCAAATTACACTCTCATATTAATCAAATTATATACTACTCATTAAGCTCATAATTATCAATCTCATGCCCATAAATCATATGTCTCTACCTAGAAATACCATGCATGTTATTTAATAATGAAAATTAATTAAATAATTTTCTCAAATCTTTCTAATTTTCTCTATAGATTAATTGTTGACCAATAAATTCTATAATAAAAATTATATTGAATAACACAAAATAAGAAACAATAACAATGAGTTTAAAATAATTAATTCACATAATAGAAAATTGAGTTCATAAAACCCTAGACAATAAAATCTTACCTCTATTCATATTGATCAAATTCATAAAATCAATGTATAAGATCATAGAAATTAATAAAAGATGAAGAAATAGTATAATACAATCAATCTCTTGACTTGTACTAGCTATGTCTCCAATCTCATCCAATCTCGTTACTATATTTTCTTTTAGTGTGTAACTCTTCTCTTTGCTAGGAGGACTATACTTCTCTATGAATTTTGTATTGCTCTTGTTAATTATGTGTTGAATTATGGCCTTTTATAGTTTTTAAATATGTTGAAACATATGCTAAAAAGTTCTAGAAACGTATTAACTTTAATCCAACGGCATAGATTGAAAATTGGACTTAAAATAAGGCTGATATGTCAAATTTTACTTTTCTCAATCAATTGAGATCCTACTCATTAAATCTAGGTATGTCATCATTCAACCCAAGAATCCTCGAACAAATTCCTTTTTGAATTGATTGATATCAATCTCAATCAATCTACCAATTCTTTGCTATTCATCTAGGTTGTGCCTTGCTTCTTTGATCCATACTTGATCGATTGAGTCCTTTCTAAATTGATTGAGTCCTTTCTCAATCTATCGACACTTGGCTCAATCTATCTAGCCATTTTGATCCCAAATTGTCCCAATTTTCTCATTTCCACTTTGTTTGATGTCGTTTCACCTACATTAACATAATTTAGTATAAGATATGCCTTTTAACTACATTTATAAAAAAAAATAGCTAGTTTGAAGTGGCTCAATAACTCTACTTTCATTGTTCATTGAGTTATCACATCCCAAACTTGACTCTTTGCTTATTCTCAAGCAAAGCTAAGGCTAAATTAAATAACTAAACTAACAAGACATAAATATAATATTCATAAAAATGTCTCTTCCAATACATGTATTTTTTTATAAAAATTATTCCCTAAAGATTGTACAATCCTGTAATAAAAAATATCACATGGCTATCAATCAACATTATATTACTATAAGGATATATATGATTTTAAATAGAATAATTCATGTGTGGTGTGACTTACAAATGATGTTATTTAATGCATTCAAGAGATATACTTATATGAGCATGCCATTAGATTATAGTCTTAACTTATTTCCTAAGTCTACTTTTCACATATCTCTCTACTAATGTCAATTATGTATTTAGTTTGAGATAAAAAAGACTTAAAATAGGTAAGGTTAGTTAAATAGGTATAATTAAGCTCAAATCCACATTTTAGCCTACTTTTAATATACAATTGAGCTTTACTTCAATAACTTAGTGCATCTTTATTATTTTTTCTTTTCTTTATTTTTTCTATTTCTTTGCGGCTCAACACTCCAAAATGTATTTTCTTCTTATGAAAAAAAATGGTGTTGAGAGTTTACTTTCCTTTTTTTACTTTATTATTTAATTTTTGGAAGCATTATCTTTCATCAAAATCTTTAACATTCCACGTGATTTCACATATTCACAAGCTAAAGATGTTAAGGTGGATGTAATAAATTCAGTTTAGACTCAAATGTGGTTTAAAAAATTATTTGTATGAGGTTAGGCTCAATTGGGTAACTAAGTTTATGTAAATTCAATAATCTGTTTAAAAGGTTCAATCAATTCAACTAAAACCTAAATCATTTCTCAAACTAAATATTGTCTAGGATTTTACCTAAAGGGTTGATAAAAGATATTCAAAAACATGAAAGATTCATATCATATAACATTTCAAACATAAAGTGTTCTCCAAATAAGCATATCAAATGATCAATCACATGCATTGTGCATTTATAATGTTTTATTTCAATTAAAAAGAAGTAAGCATGCCATATGGTCAACGTAATCATCTATTGTGAAGACACCCGTATTGGAGCTAAATCCTACCCTTCACTAGAGACATGCTTACATAGGGAACAATGACACACTACGAGTCATCATTTCTAGCAATATGTCTCATGAACAAGAAAAAATGTTTCTGAGAGTCATGAGGGATCACAAGAATACTTGATGACTCTATGAAATTAGAGTTATTAGCGTACCTTTTTACTCAATATTTACCTTTTTATTTAATAAATAATATTTTTTGTGGCAAAAAATATTAAAATATCAACTTTTTAGTGAAAAAAGGGTGAAAATAAATTTTTTGGAATTTTAATAAAAAAATTTATCAATTTTTCATGCATGACCAATCAAGAGCTATCCCGTGTCATGATACGCAAGCAGAGGAGCTGATTGGTCAAGCCATATGGACACCACGTAAGAAAGGATAGTGAATCATGTTATGCCGTTTGTAAGGAGGATAAAACACATATCATGTGTTAGCATAACTTTCAAAACGAGTCCGTGCTTGGTGAAACCACGTTGCCACTGTCAATTTTCAATGCCACGTGTCACGTTGTGATTGGCTGGCACTGTCAATTTTTCTTGTTTTCATCGTAGCCCTTGATCTGAAGCTCCAGATCGCACTTGAGCAATATTTAAGCCCCTAATCATTCCATAAATCCTAAGTCGCTTCCATTAGCATAATTTTGGTCAATTTTTAGAGATGAAAAGAGAGAAAAATACAAAAACATTCAAGAGAAGAGACAATTTTGATGAAAATTCAAGAGAAGATTAATTCTATAATTCAAGAAATTGATTGTATTTCTTCTTCTACTCTTTTCTTTATCAATTTTTATGTCTTTCTTTATAAAAAATATGAGCTTTATGAACACAATTATGTGTAGTTAATTTATTAATCTAGGAATCTTATGAACCCAATTTTTACCATGTGATTATTTAATATTTTATCCCAATTATAATTATAATTTAATTATATTATTTAATCTTATTTGTATGCTATTAATTATTTGGCTAACAATTTATCTATAAAGGAAATTAAATAAATTTGAGAGAATTAATTAATTTTTTATCTTGATTAAATAACCTGCATAGTTTCTAGGCAAAAATGTATGATTCTTATATATGTTATCCATAATTGATGAACTTAATGAGGAGTATGCAATTTAATTGGCATGAGAGTGTTATTAAATTAATTACTATATGATGTGTAGTTTACTTGAAAGAGGAATACATGTTAGGTTAGATTCAATTGATGATGTAATTAATTGATACTTATTTTGGGGGGATTTTAGCGATTCACATGTTTAGAAAATTGGGGGATTAAGTATTCCTAGATATTTTCTCATATATCTTTTTAGTTATGAAATCTAATTTAATTAAATATTGCTATTTACTTTTAGTTATTTTAATTTTGTTTCCTTAAAATATAAAAACACAAAAAAATGGATTTTTATTTTTTTAAGTTTTAAAAATTAATTTCTAACAAAATAATCTCTCTCAGAACGATATTTTCTTATCATTATATTAATTGTTGCGATACGTATACTTGCATATTCATTGTACACACTTTGTGTGTAGCGATCAAATTTTTGGCACCGTTACCAGGGATTATAAATATTAGAAATTAATAATTTTTTATTATTAGTTTTTTTACTTTAGTTATTTTTCTTAATTTATTTTTCTTTACTTTAATTTTAACTTTAATTCACTTATTTTCTTTTAATGACTTATGTATTTATTTATTTTAGTTAGTTTCTTTTATTTATTTTCTTTACTTATTTAGTTGTTTATTATTATTATTTATTATTTATTTTTAATTTAGACACATCTTTTAGTATTATTAGAAGCATAGAGTAGAAAATGACTAGTAATAATTATCAATGGTCAATGGATAGAATGGTAACCACAAGAAGAGTAGGTGGAATGCATGAGGTAAATGATATCATGGCACTTACAACTCAAGTGTCCTCTTTGGTAAATCTTTTGATGGTTAAAAACTCGCTAGCAAGTATAAACTAGGTCCAAGATTCAATGGTGTCTTTTGTGTTTTGTGATGGAGCCCATTTGTTTGATAATTGTCCACATAATCCTCAATCGGTCTTCTATATGGGTAATGTGAATCAAAACAATAATTTATACTCAAACACATATAACCCAGGATGGAGGCAATATCTAAATTTCTCTTGAAATAACAACAATTAAGGTGATAATGAATTCAACTATCAATCATTTCCACCACCTAGTTTCAAACAACCACAAAAATTACATGCTCAAGAAAATAATCCACCTACTGAGTACAATACAAATGCCTTAATAGTGATGATGAAAGACTTCATCCAATCATTTAATACAAAAGTGTCAACTCAATAGGCTTTAATTCAAAATTTAGAGAACCAAATGGGGCAACTTGCTCAGGCTATAAGTCAAAGGTCTCAAGGTAACCTTCCAAGTGACACAATTATAAACCAAAGAAGAGAAGGTGAGGACCATTGTAAATCATTAGCCTTAAGGAGTGGAAAAACTTTAGAGTAGGAAAATAAGACTCAAAAGGATAATGAGGACTTTGGCACTACAAAGGATGAGGAGGACTATGAGACTAAAAAGGATAAGAAGGAATTAATGGATAAAAATAGTAATGGAAAGGAAATAATTCAACCAAAAAAGAGGAATCTCTACAAACCTGATGGATTATGAATGAATTGCAAGACGAGCATTACAAATACCGATCTTGCGAAATTCCCTTTTATGGTTTTATTATTTGTAAAACTCTCGCAAGTGCACGAATCATTTTATAAAAAAATGATAAGTATACTCCCAAGGTCGATCTAAGGAAGAAATATATGTGATTTTTAATTTATTATTCAAAATATTAAAAAAACATTAAATCGTAAATATCTTGTCACGATATTTTGGTTTGTTTGTTTCATAATCTAATAACATAAAAAACAAATATAAACATAGATATAGATTCAATAAACAATAATGAAAATTTTATCATTCATAATAGTGGAGTATTTAAGGATATAATAATTAAGTTAATTATACTTGCTCATATTATTTAGGTTATTAAATATATAAATTGATATTTGTTGATTTTCTCTTATTGGTATGAAAGTGTCCTTAGGTTGGGCCCAAATTATTTTGTTTAATATTAATTAAATAATATCCTTAGGCGAGTGGGAGGGGGGGCTATTAATTAATTAAATATTAAATTTCAGCTTTATTTTTAAGAAAATAGAAAACCATCTAATCACAGCTTTAGGGAGAGTCAAATAATTAGACTTTATTTAAGATATTCAAATTAAACCTAAGAATTTAACTATCCAAATACTAACTTTGAATTTTTAAAACCATTACTAAAAATATGTCGTCAATACATTTTTGAATAATAATTCTTAAAAAAAAATTTGAAATAGAGTTTCACTCTAACTACCGGGCGATTATACCAACAAATAAAAGAGTACTACTCTAAATCAGACAGAATGATTAAACCTTAAAATATAATTTTTAGATTTAAGTTTATAATGAAAAATATTGTATTTCTTTCTAATATTCTTAATATAAAAATCTTGAATAAAAATAAAATCAATTTATTTTATGAAAATGTTTTACCTATTTAACATTTTGCAAGCATAACAACGTTATAATTATATCATATTTACAAACAGTCAGCCGTGTTAAATTTAATCACAGACAAATTAAATATAACAAATAAGAATAAAACATAAAATGATAATTGTAAAGAATTCATTAAAATAATACCTTAAAAGAATCCTTACAAGAGTTTGATGTTAATTAAATGGATTTGCTTATACGTTTATTGAATCAAAACTAATAATTTATAAAAATATAATTAGTTCTTCTCAAAAAGAGAAGAACTTTAAAAATACAAACTAAAAAAAATGAAAAAATAAAATTTTTTAGAGAGAGAAAGAGCTCAGAAATTTTGTGTGTTTTGGAATGGGGGAAGCAGATCCTTTTATAGATGAGGCAAAGGTTAAAAAAGGGGGAAAATATTTCAAAATTTGAATTTGGGCACATTTGGCCAGGTTGGTGTGCGAAAATCTTGCAAGACGAGCTATCATCGCGACAAATGAATGGCTGGCGCGCGTGGGACACAACGAGGGGTGTGCAGGTTCACGTGATGCTGTGTATGGGACTCGGTGTGGATTGATGGTACGTGCATTGGTGCACACAGGAATCAATGCAATGGGTGACTGCGTGCTCGGTACTCGGCATGGATGGGCATGTTGCCCGCGTTTTCATCGTTTTGTCCAATTTTTTCCATCTTTTTGACTTTTTCTCATTTATTTTCTCAATATATTTGTGATTTATTACCTGTAGTATTTTTGCTTCAAGTCTTTAAGTTATTTTTGAACTAAAATACCTGAAAAACAATAACAAAATACCCGTGATTCTAAAAAGATAAATTTATATAAAAATATGGTAAAATCATACAAATATAAATCTATTTAATCAATTAAAGTACATAAAATCATGGTAATTTTAGTACTTTTAAGCACTCATCAAAACCCATTTTGCTTCCCTCAAAACCGCAAAAGTAAAAGTCAAATATGCAGTTTTCAAAATTTATGGAAGTCTTCAAGAAGTTGCACATAAACATATCATTTGCAGATGCACTTAAACATATGCCTTATTATGAAAAATTTATGAAGGACATCTTATCTAAGAAGAGAAGGCTTGGAGATAATGAGATAATAACCTTAACTGAATGTTGTAGTACCATCCTTGCTAAAAACTACCCCAAAAGTTGAAAGATCTAGATATTTTTAACATTCCTTGTCCAATTGGGAACATCCATTTTAATAAAGCATTATGTGAATTGGATTCTAACATTAACCTTAATACCATTATTAGTCTTCAAGAGATTGGAGCTTGGTAAAACCAAACCCACTTCAGTAACATTACAAATAGTAGATAGATTAATTAAGAGACCTAGGGATATGGTACAAGATATGCTAGTAAAAGTAGACAAATGCATCTTTTTGACAAACTTCATTGTGCTAGACATGGAAGAGGACTGTGAAATTCCTATCGTACTTGGTCATCCATTCTTAGCAACTGGAAGAGTACTCATTGATGTACAAAAAAGTGAACTTATAATGAAAATGAAAGATGAACAAGTAATGTTTAATGTTTTTAAAGCATATGAACCTCTTGAAATTGATAGTGCTAATGAATGCTTAAGGATAAATGTTATTGAATGTGGGGACAACTTAAAAGAATCTGTTGAGTCACCCATAATTTAAACTGTTAAACGTGATGCTATGAACAAAGACATAAATTCACCAAAAAACAACACAACTTGTTTTAACTTTGAAAGTATGACATCAAAGGTTGATATTGTGAACAATGTGAACTTTTTGGAGGACGTGCCTTTCGTGTGTATATCAAAGGAAATTATGAAATTTTTTGAGATAGGATCAAAGCTCAAACCATTAACTAAAGAGCCACTAAGTTTAAACCCTACACTTTTACCCTTCTTTCCCCAATCAAGTATGAAAGTGAAAGAGTCCAATGGATAGGTGAAAAAGCTGTTAGAAATACATAAATTGGATGAGTTACGATGAAGTGCTTATAAGAATTCAAAAATTTGCAAAAGGAAAACAAAGATATGGCATGAGAAAAGAATTGAGCACTTTGTTTGTGAACCATAACAAAAAGTATTATTGAACAAACTAAGACTCAAACTGTTTCCAGGCAAACATAAAAGTAAATAGACATAAAGGGATGTGCCTTAGGACTTGATATGACCATCTAGTCAAGGACTTTAAACGTGATGCTGGTTGGGAGGTAACCCAATATTATTTTACTTATATTTTCATTGTTTTTTTTATAGGTGAATAAAGGTAGAGAGCAATGATGCTATAAGAATGGGCGTTTCAATGACAGATGTGGTGTGCCATGATTAAGGGAGTTTTCTTTTCTTTTACCTTTTCATATTTATATGTGCATATTGGTGACAATGTGTAATGTAAGTTTGGGGAAGGGAATTTCAGTCTCTACATTAGTATTTAGTATGCATTAGTATGCATTTTAAATTTTTAGGGAATTTTTTTAAGTTTTAGGATGTTTTTAACCATGATTTGGGTAAAAATTGATAAATATATAGAAACTAAATGCATGCATGCTTGGTATGAAACATATGAACTCAATGACGAAAATTGGTTGTCATGACTAAAATAAGGAATGTAACATATTTGTTAAGATATTTACATTAATCATGTGATATGCTAGGTAGTTTTGATTGGATTGATTTAAATTTTTATGCACATATTCATGATTAATTTTGGTTTTCTTATTGAGAGAAAATTTGTAGTGAGTTGTGTGAGTCAATGAGATCTATCAAGTTTTAGAATCTATTCGATCATCCCTTGAGGCGAAATCCTAAATAGTATTTAGCAAAAGAAATGATTTAGGACTTATCTGGATTGATTGAGCCTTTCAAGCTAACAATTGTTAATATCTTTAGTCACCCATTTGAGCTTAACAAAGAACCTTTCATTTCTTTAAGCCATATTTAATGCCTAACTAATAAGTATTACCTTTACCCTTTCACCGTTAGCTTGTATGAAAAGAAAAAAAATGGAATCATATGTTATGCTATAGCGTAAGGTGAAATGTAATGCACCATATAAAAAAGAAGAAGAAGAAAAACTTATAACATAATTATCCCTCTAAAGAAAAATAGAATAAAATTGAAAATAAGTTTTGCGGTGTTGTGAAGTTACAAAAAAAAAAGAGAAGAGAAATGTGGAATAAAAGAATATGAAAAGAATG
This sequence comes from Hippophae tibetana, assembly GCA_037013495.1. Taxonomy (NCBI): domain Eukaryota; kingdom Viridiplantae; phylum Streptophyta; class Magnoliopsida; order Rosales; family Elaeagnaceae; genus Hippophae; species Hippophae tibetana. Next base: position 16,608,630 of record CM072810.1, read on the forward strand.
ACAAAAAAAGGTGCACTATAATATCAAGTTAAAGCTCAATTGTCGTTAAAAAATGCGTGATGAAAAAAAAGAAGCTAAGATATGGAAAGAGCCTTAAATTACAACTATGTAAAGTCCTTATTGATCTCGATCTAAGTATATATTTATAATAGATCATGAGTGCATTGGATGATATCATGTGCAACACACATACACAAATCAATTTTTCAAAAACCTTGCATATCCTTGTATTGATGGAACGTTGATTGATAAATATGTGAATCTTCTCATCATAGGATTGTATGACCTTTGAGAGGAATAATTTTCTTGAAATATGCATGTACTAATAGAAGTATATTTATGAATACACTACCCAGGTTATTTTATTTAGTTATACTTGGCTTTACTTGAGCACAAGCAAAGATTTAAGTTTGGGGGTGTGATGACTCTATGAAAGTAGAGTCATTAATGCACTTTTTTACTTAATATTTACTTGTTTTATTTAATAAATAGTATTTTTATGGCCAAATATATTAAAATATAAACATTTTAGTGAACGAGGAGTGAAAATATAATTTTTGAAATTTTTTATGAATTTTTAACGCATAACCAATCAGAAGTTGTCAGGTGTCATGCGACACAAGCATAGGAGCTGACTAGGTAAGTCATGTGGATGCCATATAAGCAGGGATAGCGACTGAAGTTACGCTACGTGTGAGGAGGATGAAATGCACGCCATGTGTTTCCACATATTGATACGCCATTGCTCTGTGCAATCCACCCATGCACCACACCATCTATTTCCAAGAATCACGTTACACCGCGTGGCACTGACTCAGTGTACTTTGACTCTGACCGATCTCCCCTGCCATGTGTTGCTCTCTGATTCACCCAGTGAATTCCTGAACCTACGTGTCACACTGTGATTTGCAAACACTGTTAGTTTTACTTGTTTTCATCGTAACCCTTGATCTGAAGTGGATCTAAAGGTCCATATCGCACCTGAGCAATATTTAAGCCCCTAATCACTCCATAAACCCTAAGTGGCCTCCATTAACATAATTTTGATCAATTTTTATAGATGAAAAGAGAGAAAAATACAAAAAATTTAAGAGAAGACACAATTTTGATGAAAATTCAAGAGGAGATTAATTCTACAATTCAAGAAATTGATTGTATTTCTTCTTCTACTCTTTTCTTTATCAATTTTTATGTCTTTCTTTATGAAAAATATGAGCTTTATAAACACAATTATGTGTAGTTAATTTATTAATCTTGGGATCTTATGAACCCAATTTTTACCATGTGATGATTTAATATTTTATCCCAATTATAATTATATTATTTAATCTTATTTGTATGCTATTAATTATTTGGCTAACAATTTATCTATAAAGGAAATTAAATAAATTTGAGAGAATTATTAATTGTTTTTCTTGATTAGATAACATGCATAGTTTCTAGGCAGAGATGTATGGTTCTTATGTATGTTATCCATAATTGATGAACTTAATGAGGAGTATGCAATTAAATTGGCATGAGAGTGTGATTAAATTAATTACTATATGGTGTTTAGTTTACTTGATAGAGAAATACATGCTAGGTTAGATTCAATTGATGATGTAATTAATGGATACTTATTTTGGGGGGGGGGGGGGGGGGGTTAACGATTCACATGTTTAGAAAATTGGGGATTAAGTATTCCTAGATATTTTCTGATATATCTTTTTAGTTATTAAATCTGATTTAATTAATTATTGCTATTTACTTTTAGCTATTTTAATTTTGCTTCTTAAAATATAAAAAACAAAAAAAAATTTATTTTTTTAAGGTTTAAAAATTAGTTTCTAGCAAAATAATCGTCGTAGGAATGATCTTTTCTTATCATTATATTACTTGTTGCGATACATATACTTGCGTATTCATTACATACACTTTGTGTGTGGTGATCACTATTATAGGTTAGACGATTACAAATATAAAATGTATAAGTCCCTCTATATGCTTGCATAGGATGCTACTCAAGGATGTAGCTAAACCTATGAGAATTGAATAAAATCGACAAAATCCACTAATGATAGAAGTGGTGAAAAAAGAAGGACCAAAATGGCAAGATCTGGGGTGATCTACCCCATATCTGATAATAATGGATAAGTCCAGTGCATGTGGTACCAAAACAAATGGTATAATAGTGGTTAAAAATGATGAAAATTATTTCTTACCATTTAGAATTCAAAAAGGATAGAGATTATGTATGGACCATAGAAAGCTTAATACCAACACTAGGAATGATCATTTTTTTGTCCTCCACTAGTCAAATGATAGAAAGATTACCAAGACACTCTTATTATTATTTTCTTTATGGTTATTTAAGTTATAACGAGATGTCTATAACACTTGAGAACAAAGAGATCTCTTTGGAACCTTTGCCTATTAGAGTATTCCATTTGGCATCAATAATACTCCAACCACTTTCCAAATGTGTACTGTAAGTTAGTAGTGATTCCATAATTATATGGGATTTTTGAGTAATAAAGTGTGTTAAGCATGAGTATCATCATACAAAAAGTGATTGACTTTTATAATTATGTACCAATATACATAATACTATGTAGGTGAGTAATAAAGAAAAATAATCCAAACTACTAATTAAACCTAAAAATGATTCAATGCAACAAATAATGACTATGTAAAATATGTTTGAGGTCTTTGGATCAATGAATCCCTTAAACATTCCACATGAAATATCATTGCATGGTTTCTATACCTAATTGATTGGATACATCTTCTTATATGCCAATGAATATTTGTCAAACATTCTTTTAGATTATATGCAAACGATCACATTGTCATGCCTTTTCATTTACACATCAATTATGATCACATGTATCATGTCACACATTCATCAACCATAATATTGCACTCATATAATTATTGACCAAATAATCAAAAGAATTAATATCAAATTCATTATATCAACTAATAATGGAGAAATTCATTCAACTAAATTAAATCAATCATATGATTTGTGGCTAGGGTCATCAAAAATTTCAAATAAGAGCTTAGCCATTCATAACTCTAAAAATCATAATTAAATTATATGAGTGCATAAAAGTTACAAGAATGATGAAAAAAAGTGAACCTAGCCACTCATAACTCTAAAAATCATAATTAAATTATATGAGTGCATAAAAGTTACAAGAAAGATGAGGAAAAAGATTAGATCCAACTTTGATGAAAAAATCTAACTCTTTCTTTAATCTCCCTTGCTAGCTATTCATATGCCTCCTTAACTTTCTTTATTTGATATATCTTTTTTATTGTGAATTCTCTATGTTAAGTCCTATTTATGGCCTCTTAATAGTATTTAAATAGGTTGAAATAGGTTCTAATTAGTTTAGGATTCTTATTAGCTTTGATTCAATGAATGAGATTGAAAGTTAGACTTAAAGTCAAGGCTAATATGTTAAAATATTCTATACTCGATTGATCGAGACCTTACTCGATAAATCTAACTATATTATTATTCAACCTAAGAGCACTCGATTGAAGCTTGATCAATCTACTTATACTCAATTAGTCGATACTTTTCTCGATTGATCTAACTCTTCTTTTACCCTTTTGAGGCATAATTCCCTATTTTATTGATCGATCCTCGATTGATGTAGTCTTGTCTTAATCTAATGGTAGGTGTCTTGATCTATCTAGCCTTATGGATCCTAAATTTGCCCCAATTTGCCTTTTTTTTCTTTGTTTGATATATTTTCATTTACATTACCTTAGTTAATGGGGAATGAAAAATTAGTGACCGACCACTTGAGTCAAATTATATAAGAAGAAAATGCCTTGCCATTATGATAAGTACTTAAAAAGCACTCATATTCTATGATTTTATTGTGCTTAATTGAAAGGAATAGGTTTGATTATAGCATTATATTTGATTATTTATGAAAACCTATATGTTTGGAATTACGGTATGTTTTTTTTTTTGTATTTAAAGTGTTCTTAGCTTCAAACTAGATAAACTTATAAACACATGAATACACAACACTTGGAACACTCAAATAGAACCCTAATAGCTTAAAAGACTAAGGTATGTAATATTTACATCAAGAACCAACCCTAGTGTATGCGGTACAAAGCAAAATTCAAAAAAATCTTTTTTGTGTCATGGTGAAGGAATATGTGTGCCATAGTGAACACCTCTCAGAAAATTTACTCGTCAAAGTGAACATATCCTACTATGATAGTGAACACCTTTCAGAAAATTTACTCGTCAAAGTGAACATATCCTGCTGTGGTGTGAAACAATTGTGCCATGATGAGGCCTCCTATGGTTGAGTTGTGCTAGGTCATCGAACCATTAGCCGGGGTGGGAAAAATGTAATGACGCTATGCATAATGCCAATTTTTCACTCCAATCCTTGTTCAATGACCTTTTCTTATAAATACTCAATTAAGCATTAGGTTTTCATATATAGATTTTACATATAATTTTACCAACCATAAGTTTTAATTTTAAAATAGTATTTTTATTTTCATACATAATATAGATTAGATTCTTAAAATACCAGTGGCAGTTTCTTTGAGAGTTTTTTTTCAGATCAAGAAATGAAGAAAAGATATCTAAATGTTCAAAAACGTTTTGAAGATCAAGATCACAATTTTAGAGTAGGACATATCATCCATTCTTAATTGGTATTTAGATTTGACTTGTAATATTTTATCTTTAGATTAATTTTTTGTAATTTCTTGAATGAATGCTAATTTTAAATCACTGATGGTGGATTTTAATTTGAGCATGTTTGGTTCATTTTTACTATAAAAATTTAGCTTTATTATCATGTTTGTGTAGATTATTTAGATGAACATTTTTATAAAGAAATAAATAAAGATTATTTCTTGATTCAAGATTTGTTACAAGATTTATTTATGAATAATTTATTAGCTATTTATTCTTCGTAATAGATTTAAAAAATAAGAATTAGGTTTTAGAAATATCATCTAGATCTAATTTAGACAACTTGAATAAGAGTTTAAATTGGTGACTCCACTAAAATTATTGAATTAAATGGCTTGCTATTTCCTTAAGCATAAGTCATAATTTAATCAATCAGTTAATAATCCTTGACAAAAAAAATTTAATTTGTTTGATTAACAAAGAAATTGATTCTTGCTAAAAGACTTTCATATTTAATAGGAAAAATCAATAGTATGAGTTTATACTTTAATTAAACTAAAAATTTCTAAGGATGCATGGTTAACTAGCAAAATATTCTCATAAATTCTCCATTGATTATTAAACATATATCTTCCTTGAGTTGTTTGAATCGATTCTATATTTAGTTATTTTAATTATTTTTCATTAATTTAGGATTTTCAAAATTAAACTATTGTGAGAAAATGTTTAGGTTTTATTTTCGTATTTGTTTTAAGTTTTTAAGAACATTGAAGAATTATCTAAAACCACTATAATTCCTCTTGAGATCAACCTTTTGAGTATACTTTTCACTTATTATAAGTGAGTCATGCACTTGTGAGCTTTTTATAAATACAAATTCATACATCACATTGCAACAACAATTCCCAAATGAATAACTACTTTTTGTGGAGGATTCACCACCTTGGTATATAGAAATCATCAAATACATTGCAAAAATGCAAATAACTAGCAAGATAACAAGATCATAACAAAATAAGCTTAAAAATAAGGTTAGATATTATTTGTGGATGATTCATACCTATGAAAACAAATTTCTATATCATTCATTAAGAAGGTGTGTACATGAAATTGATTTTCATTCTATACTCATCTTCTACCCCTTTTATGGATGTGGAGGACACTTTAATTATAAGAGGATTGTTCTCAAGGTTCTTGAGAGTGGATTTTATTAGTCCAATTTATTCAAGGATGCACATATTTTGTAAAGCTTATGATTGCTATCAACGAACATGCAATATAGGGCCTAGAGATAAATGCCTCAAACACCTTTACTTTTTATTGAAATATTTTATGTTAAGGGTCTTGATTTCATGGGATCCTTGTATATATATATTACTTTTTATGGAGTATATATCTAACTAGGAGGAAGCTAAAGCCACCAAAACTAATGACTCAAAGTAGTGGTAGATTTTGCAAAGTATAACATTTTTTCTTGGTTTGGACACCAAAGAAAATCATTAGTAATGGTGGATTGTACTTTTGTAATTGGACTTTTTAGGCTATATTGAAAAGGTATCATGTCAAATATAGAGATTTCACAACCTACCAATCACAAACAAGTGGGCAAGATGATGTCTCCAATAAAGAAGTCAAATTCATCCTAGCAAAGACAATGAAACCCAACATGAAGGATTAGAGCTTGAGATTGGATGACGCACTATAGACATATAGGATACCGTACAAAACACTATTAGGATGTCACCATTTTGATTGGTGTATGGTAAATTATGTCATCTACCAGTTGAATTATTACAAATATATTTGCTTATTATATAGTGAAAATCCAGATTGAGAAAACCAAACAAGAATTAAAAGTCAATGGCCATAGATTGAAAACTTATTATGAAGCGATTGATAAGAGCCACTCAAACGAGGTTCAATTTTGTGAGCTACCAATCAGAGCAATAAGATGAGGCTATGTTGAGATGACAATTTTAAATCAAGTGTTTTTTGATAGATAACCCACAATATTTATTTTCTACTCCCTTTCACTTATTTTTATGTTACATATATGCTTGTACTTACATTAAGGATAATGTAAGAATTAGATGTGTGTGTGTGGGGGGGGGGGGGGGGGGGGGGGGGTGGTTAGCATTATCTATCTTTATTTTATTTTTTCTTATTAGTTTAACATGTTTTAGGATATATATTTAGGATTAATATGCTCTATGTAGCATAAATGGTTTCATTTAATTATTTATTGCATTAGATAAGCTCAAAATATGAATATATATTTTCTTCTTATTTTCTGGCATCTATGATGAAATTAGCTTAAAAATGTTAAGTAAAAAAGAAAAATGGATGTTGATAGAGTCTTGACCTTGGTTTTAAGTAAAGGCTATTTTATGATAATTTTGCTCTAAACTTGCATGTATATATTTAGGATTAGTATGCTCTATGTAGCATAAATTATTTTATTTAATTATTATTCTATTCCTTATTATAGTTAGGGTTAATAGACAGGCTTTTGAAAATATGAATATATTTTCTAGCATCTATGATGAAATTAGCTTAACAATGTTAGGTTAAGAAGAATAATGGATGTCAACATAGTCTTGACCTTGTTCCTAAGTGAAGGTTACTTTATGATAATTTTTTTTCAAAACTTGCATGTACAGTAGCTAAATTGGTGATAGAAATATTTATGTGCTTGAAAACTTGTGAAAAATGTTGTGAATCCCTTAGGACCTTTCTATAATTTTAAGGAATATGATTAGGATGCTATAAATTTTCTTTAAGCTTATTAAGGTGAATGTTAAATCTATTTTTTAAAAAAATGATTAAGACATTAGAATTAACCTTTAGCTAAATTATCATACCCCTAATGTTATCCATATCCAATTTAAGCTTACATGAGCCACTTGTGTATACCCATTCCTTACCCTTTGAGCTAAACACATTGTCCATACACTATATAGTTCAAGACAAAGTAAAATTACATAAAAAGATAACAAATTATATGAAAAGGCTATATTAAAGAGTATCAATTGTGTTATAATTGATTAAATGATGAATATATAGGATCTGGGGTGTTATTAATAGAGGCAATCATACTTAAAAATTAAGAACACATGCTTATCATAACATACATATTATATTAATAGATTAGGCGGCTTAGCCGGCCATATTGTTCTTACAAAATAAATTACTTAAATAAAATAAAACTTAAAATAAATAAACAAAACTAAAACAGGTTATGAAATTAAAAGAATCAGAGTAGAGAGAATTCAGGAGTAGAGAGAAATCTTGGCTAAAATTTGAACCCCCTTCCTTCTGCTCGAGTCTTGTTTAAATAACTGAGTGATGAACTGTGGAAGATGTTGTTACTATTCAATGAATAGTGTTTTGTCTGCCACTTGATAATGTAGGAATCTTGACTACTGTGGTGAATAGTAGTTGCTTCATTATTCAGGACAGGTAATGGAATAGTACTTTGTCAGTACTATTAAGGTGATTCTAACAGTGTCTTGTCAGCACTGTTTCCTCTTTTGTCTTCTTTGAAGAAAAAAATAGTGATATTGTACTACTAGATTTTTAGGCCCAACCTTTTAACCTAAATGGGTTTTTAGGCCCAACTTATGATCTAGACACGCAGGTCCTAATGAAAATACTTAATGGACATATAAGCCTAATATATATGTGGATACGCAGATCCTAATAATAGTATTTAGACTCATAGGTTCGAATAATATAATATAAATAGTAGATGGACACGCAGGCCCAATAATTAAACATAAACGGACACCCAAGCCCAATCAATAATAAAGGACCTATTTTTTGTTGGTCCAAAAGTTCATATCTATAGTTAAGGTTTCTAAATCAATTAAGTTCTCTTCTTAACCTTGTGATGGAGATACGGTTTTATCGGATGATTGTGTTTCATTCGAATCAGGTAGCTCTTCTAAAGTAATATTTAGGGCTTGAGAAACTAATTCTGTTCAGGACATGATTAGTTGAATTGTAGGCTAGTGGTGATTGGTAAGGATAGTCTAATGATCACATATCTCTCACTATTTTTTACCAAAAATTGTTCTTTCATGATTTTTTTACTTTTATGTTATTTTTATCTTTTTCACAATCAACCCAAAACCCCTGATTGCTAACTTAAATTAACCCTTATTTGAGCTATATTACAATCAATAAAATAATCATTTTAAGAGAAGTATGCAATTAACTTTTGATATGCCCTTTTGTAGTGTGTCAATGTGATTTTTTGTAATCTAGGAAAAGTTGGAACATTGTTCTAGACCTATGTGATTTGGGCAAACACGAGTCATCTTATGGTTGGATGGGACATGTTGCTTCAATGAGTTTGTGTATAGACTTGGTTGATTACATTGATCTATCCAAATGGTCTCATTGGGAACTTTAGTGGATTTTTGGAGTACGCTCATGAGGTACTCTCATACGCCCTTGGTTGATATGTTTCGGTTGGATTCCTTTTGGAAGGTGAAAATCCCATCTATTGGTGGGGTGAAATTTTATTTTTACATATTTTATCTTTTATACAAGTCTTTGGGATATATATACTACTAAACTAATGTTGAAATTTTTCACTTTATTTTTGAGTTCTAATTTTACCGTAAGGCTCATATGTTAGATCATTTGCACTTTTGAAGTTTGTCCTTCATTTGGGACTATAGTATATTGAGTTGATTCACAATGAAGGACATAAAGCTAGTAAAGTACCTATGGTGAAGTGATGTGTAGAGGATGAAGTGAAATTGATTACTTTGTAGCTCAAGTTGATTTGGTCAATCACTACCTGACCATACTTTATTCACTAAGCACTCATCTTGTCTAGCCACCTCTGTCCAACAACACCTTTTTTTCATCTGGCCCTCGTTCTAGTCAGCCAGATTCTATTCAATTGGGTGGTTATGTAGGTCGTGGCTTATATGTCCATTTTGATGGATGACTTGTGGCTCGCATATATCTAGGTGGATGGCTCATAGTTCGGTGGATGAACAATCTCGATTAGCATGTTTGCATTCCTGTTAGGTTTCTTTCTTTCTGGACCTTTTCATGTTTGTTTGACTAGTTTTTTTATATGTTCAATTGATTTTTTTGACAAGGTGTTTCTTGTGAAGCCCCTCTCCCCCCGATCTATCAACCTTCTTATGTGGTATGCTTGAGTTATCAAGTCATCCAAGCATATGTCGCTTCTCTATTAGTAACTTAGAAGAATTTCTTGATGTTTGTGGATGGAATTTTTAATCCTACCTAGAGCACCAATGAACTCCATTGTTGTCATTTTGCAAGTCCTTTTAGGACCATACAACACTTATTTTTGTTCTTTAATGATATCATGTCATCTCCTTCGAACATTATACGATAGGGAAGTTCGTTGTTAGACAAATTCATAAGCACATTTTTGGCCTAATGAATAACCCAATACATAATAAGTGGTATTTTATACACATTTTTATATGTCCGTTCATTTACATTTATTCTTATTTTATTTTTCTCATAGCTAATATTATTTATTAAAAAATATAAATTTTCTAGAATATTTGGAATTTTCATAGATGTACTTAAAAAGACCCAGCCTATTCACGGTCCATGTGCCAAATTTTCCATACATGTTACTCTACCACGTGATCATATGTGGCATCATACAATTTGTCCAATCTCAACTCTGTGCTCCAAGTCTTGTCCAATCACACAAAGGTCAAATGTAGCATACCATGCCATCTTTTACAACTATGTAAGGCGCATGCATGTGGCTCACTACCATTTACGTGCATGAATTTAGCATCTGAGTGCCTTTTGACTATTTGACCAACTTTTCTCTCCATGACACATGACGTAACAGATCTATGCCCATTTTTTCTCATCTAATGGCCTAGATTTAATCTGAGCTCAAAAACCTATTTTTTCCCATATAAATATCCAAACAACACCTTATTCTACACACATCATTAGAGTTTCACGAAAGTTGAGAGAAAACTCAAATTTCATGCAATCATGCAAGATCTTTAAAGTGAGATTCAAGAACAATGATTAATATTGATGCAATTGGTTCCTTTGGATCCACTTATTTGTCAATATATATAATCTTATTCTTGTATTTTTATTATGAATTATTTAGTTATATTTATGGATTTGACAAATTCTATGTCTAACTAAATAACTTAATATGATTTTGGGCAATTCTGAGCCCTAGACTATGGCTTAATCAATTTAATGTTATGATAAATTTTAGTTACAATTTTTGATTCTTGATGTGTTCAATTTTATGTTTGAATGTCAAAAATATGTTTGGTATGAATTAGGATATATAACTAATTTATTACATGTATATGTTTATTGCTAGCCTAAGATGTTATTTATTTGTAGTAGCACCTTGAATAATTAAGTTACAGGTTTTTAATGGTTTTAATATTACCTAATTTAGTTATTACCTTTTTAGATCTTAATGCAATAAATTTAAATCTAATAAGTGTAATTCTAGATTGTTAAAGATTTATGTTGGTTATTATTTTTATTATTAATCAATTACATGGTTAAAAAAAAGTATAATGCCTTAAGTAGACTTTATTTTTAAAACTAAATTTAAGAATTCAAGAAGGGTTTAAAATTATGAAAGTGAATTATAACTTAAGAAATTAATTCTAATTCATGACATGTTTAATTAATTATAGACTAATGGTAAAGTAGTCTCATAATCACATATCTCTCCTTATTTTCTCCAAAAGATCATGTGTTTTCTGTTTTCTTTATTTTCTTGTTATTTTTATCTATTTTACAATCAACTCAAAACCCTTCATTGCTAACTTAAATTAACTCCCTAATAAAGTAGTAGTTAAAAGTAGAATTGTTATTAATCATCTACCAGTTTAACCCTTACTTGAACTATATTACTACCAACATATTTTTAATAAAAGTAAGGTTTAACTTTAGCTGTGTTTTTTTGGGGTATGTCAAATTTTTGGCATCATTGTTGGGGATTGAATTCACAATTTTTCTAATAATTGCTAGCTTTCTTCTAACTTTTAATTTTTTATCTTTGGTTTATTATTTTTATTTTTAGGCATAGCTTTATTTTATTTTATTGTATTCTTTTAGTTCATTATTTTTTATTCATCTTTATTAGAAATTAATTTTCTTAAAGTGTTGAATGTCAAGAGAACAGGAAGACAAATGGATGCAACTTACCCTACATAATAAATTTCATGCACCATACTTTGAGAAGCAACAAAGAAATTAAAAGAATGATAATGATATGTGTGGATTTGAATACAAGAGAGGCCTAAGTATGATCCATATTCTAACATGTATAATGTAGGATGGTTGAATCAGCAATACCCAAGTCACTCATATAGAAATCCAGTAGAGAATTTCAACATCACACCTAACTTTTCATTCTTAATGCCACAACCAACTCCAACCACTTAAGTAAGTCTCTTGAAAACTTAATAAATACCTTCGAAACTAACATAATGAAATTTGAACAAGAATGATAGAATTCAAGGAGGAATCTTAAGATACGAGTTAACTAAGTGGTAGAAACTGTGGAAAGGCTGAAGGCATAGGTACTTGGCAAGCTCCCCATTCAAAAAATTGTTAAACCTACGAAGAATGCTAATGCCATTACTTTAGAGAGTGATAAGCCACTGGAGGATCCCCAAGGATTCCTTAAGAATGATATCTTTGAAGAATGGATTAGTGAGGAGGAAAATACCATCACCCCACAAGAATCCAATGTGGCACCAAAGGTAGTATCTGAACCTTTCTTTTCTACCAATGAGTTTGCTTTATATTTTTTTCCAATAGGTTCAATAATTCAACAAAGTGGAATCATGAAAGAGAAATTTTGGAGACCTTCTCCAAGGTTCAAATCCATATTCCTAATATAGAAGATATTAAGCATGTGCCTTTGTATGAAAATTACCATAGAGAACATTTTATTACCAAGCACAAGCTTAAGGACAGCAAAGAGGTAGGTGTGTGGAAGCGTGTGTCTAGTGTGCTTTAAAGAAAACTACCATTAGGTGCAAGGAATTTCTTTATAAACTGCTACCTTAATAGTTTGACATTATACACTTCAAAAAATTTCATGATGATGAATGAAAAGAAGTGATAGCATCGAGCTTAAAATTTTAAACCAAGCGTTTTGTCAAAGGCGACCCAGATTTATTTTGTACTCCCTTCTACTTACTTTTACATTACATATATGAATGTGATTACATTAAGAACAATGTAAGAATAAGGTGTGAGGAGGGTTATGACATGTTTATCTTTATTTTATTTTACTTTATTAGTTTAGCATATTTTAGGATGTGTTTTAGAATTAATATGGTATAAGTAGCATAAATCTTTTTTTTTGTACTTATTTATTATTTTTCTTAGTATAATTAGGAATAATAAATATACTTCAAAATAATCACATATTCTCTCTTTGTTTTCTACATTTGTGATGAAACTAACTAAACAATGTTAGGTTAGAAAGGATAATGGAATTGGTAACGTCTTGACATTGTTTCTAAATGAAGGCAACTTTATGATAATTTTGTACAAAACTTGCATGTATAATAGCTAAGTTAGTGATAAGGAAAACTTATGTGAATACAATCCTTATGTAAATGCCATCCTATCCAACTCTAAGGCATTAAGATATGTTTCAGACATGGATGATTATTATAAGAGATTTCTAACATATTATAAGATTCCCTTTCTTGAAAATCCATATTTTTCCAAACCCAAAAAATGGATGGAATTCATGGATTGCTCCTTGGTGCAAATAATTTTATACATACTTCTTTCGGTTGATCTATACCATACTTTATTCTTGTAAGATGGTACACATTGACTAACAATCTACCTAGTTCTACATCATAGCACATTGGGTATGTAGATAATTGCAACCATATATATATATATAATGACCATAATAAAATGCCAATCCTCTAGGTTTTTTGGTAAAGTCTTTATCCCTTGATAATCAAAGCCTAAAGATCTATGAACTAGCCCATGTGGAAAAATGACCCTACATCTTTACAATGAAATTTGTAAAAGTGTTATAAGCATCACCATCTACTTCAGAAATTTGTGACGATTGACTTACCATTTGTTATTATATACCTATACCAAGAAACAAAATGATTTTGCCTAATTTACTAGTTCGTGGGAAAATACTGAACTTTTGTATTTGAAAAATGATTTAGTAGGGATTTCTGAAGTAGATGGTGATTGGGAAGTAATCTTTGATCAAAAGTTTTAGTATAAGTTTTACGTGCAAGGCGAAACTTATGACGTAGTAAAACATTGATTCTCTTATTGAGATATAATTCAATCTTCATAGATTTTTTGAGATATTTTTAACGAGGTTTTGTCATACCATATATGATTGCCTTTAGTTTAGGTGGATAGCCTAGAAAATAAACATCTATAGGATTTAATTTATCCACCCCTTGAATAATACTATAAGAATCAGTAATGAACATACCCCATGCTATTTTACATGCTCCTATAGTAATAATATCATTTGGTTTAGGAATTTATTCATAAAATTTGACTAAGAAGAGGGCTTTATTCATTGTTATTCTACCTACTGTTAAGATAAGTTTTGCCTAACTAGAACTAGATCTTGGAACCAATCTATAACAATCAAAATCGAGTCATGAGCCTACTAATGAAGAAAATTCAATAAAGTAACAACTAGTACCATAGATAAGTGGCCATAAACTAAAGAGTCTTGACCAATTTGAAAAATAACTTGATGTAGTTGAAATAGCTAAACTTGGGTTGTCCAATCAAGTAAGGGAAACTCAATAATGGAGTCATAATTGTTTGCATGTTATTTTTTGATTTATTTATTGTTTGATGAATATTCAAGAACTAAGACCATTCTAATGCTTCTTTTTGCCATGAATAAATTAAACCATCAGTTAGAATAAGCACCAAAATAAAAAAGCTTCTATAAATATAGATACCCCTAGTACATCAAAACTTATTGCACATGGATATAGAAAAAATGTTTCAACAACAAAAACTAGAGAAAACATACAATAACATGATCAAAATTGTATCCAATCATCCCCTATTGGTTCTATTTTCGATTGATAACTATAAAGTTTTAAAGTCCTTTTCAAATTGATGTTGAAACTTCAAAAATTAGTAAAATAGAAATAACACTTGATATTTTAGAAACGTCCAGAAAATATCATATTCCTAAAGTATAAACATAGAGTACTCCTATTAATATGGAAAATATATTGAGTTTCCCTTAGTCAATTCAAATTGGAATTAACTATCAAGTCATCTATAACATAACTGTTTAGTCAAAACATTCATTTTGATCAAATCACCCAATTTCATTTGTTTACAGTAGAATATTTCTTGATTCAAGATTATCCACTATAATTCCATTTTTTTCTATTCTATTATTAGATTGAATTCTATTTTATTTTGATATTGATAGAATACCGATTAGTCTATATTATTCTTATACAAATAAGACACTCTTATTTTGTACTTTCAAGTTTCTATAAAGAATTAAAGAAATGGAATTACAAATATAATTCAAATTTTTTATTTAGTTTATAATTTGATATTCTCTTTCTATCTGAATTATTTTGAATTTTAGAGAGACATTTTTAATAAATATAAAAATAGAATAAGAATATACAATCTATATTCTATATATTCTAATATATATATATATAGAAATAGAATTCTAAAAGAAATATTTTTTTTGTATTTAGGCCTATATGGACTCGAACCATAGACCTTCTTGGTGAAACAGATCAAAATGATTGTATATGTTTCAAAGACATGATATGCATTTTTTTTGCATTGGGTTCTTTCGTTAAGCGATAGAAATATCAATTAGTCTATTATATTTTTTTTCTTAACAAAAAAAGAAAAAGAAAAAGATAGTTCCATGTGCTCTGATCCATTGTATGAATTCGAATCTAGGAATGCCACCAAAGTTTTTTCAAAGAAGGATTATCATGACTTAGGTTTGTTTCTAGCCTAGATCAAATTAAGTTAAGTGAAGTCTTCATCAATATCTCATATTTATAGTGGGTTCTTTATTTGCGCTTAAACGGGTACCCGAATCAAACCAAACCACTTGTTGGGGTATTTGTCTCTTATTTTATTCCCTGAAAGTCATAGAGGAAGATATTAATTTCTCAATAATATCAAATCTTTTGATTACATGATTGATTCCTATGAAAACATTGGTGCGCGTGTAAACAAGATGCTCTACCTAACTGAGTTATAGCTTTATTTTTAATACATATTTTGTCATGTATATAATTTCTTATCAAGATGAATATTCCATGACCAAATATTTTATCTCTTTAATCCATTCGATTGGTAATGCTTATGAGAAATATTCTATTTATAATCCATCAATGTGATAGGACACATTTTGTCTCTTAATGATGATAAGTGAACTACTTAACTAAGTGGTTAGAGTATTGCTTCAGATAGTACAAGTCATTGGTTCAAATGCAATAGTAGGTAGAAATTATTAGATACCATATTCAACAATATCTAATAATTTTTTCTACTTATCCTCTTTTATTGATTTTGTATCTTTTTCATCTTTATCCTATTTTATTTCATTTTAGAATACATTTTTTTTCATTGCATCGAAATTAGTAGAAGCAAAATAAGGCATATAAGTAGAAGTTCTATTTATACACCTTTTTTTATTTGCTTATTCAAAATACCAACTGATTATGACATTTTATTGATAGCCTCTACTTGTGTCCTAGCTTGTCTAGGAGCTAGATTTACATCAATTGTTTGTCTTTTACCTTTAGCTTTATTTAAGTTAACATCTGTTATTTCAAGAGTTTGCTAAGTGTCTTGTGGATCAATGTCACTACCCTCCTCCACCTCATTTACTAATACATTATCCTCATTATTGCCTATTTTAGTAAAACAACCTATCAAAACCATCGTTAACCATTGTCCTTAAGGATTATTATCAAAATAATGATATCTATACCTATAGTAACAAGCGCATGTTTAGGTACTACACCAATTTTTCCACTATTAATAGATAAAATTATTTCTTTCGCTTTAGAATCCCAAAGAATTCAATTTAGGGTTAGTACACAAAGATTTAAGGTCATTTCTTCAATTTTCTCTCCATATCTAAGTTAGTAGCCTTCGTGATAGCTTCATCAATGTTCCTTACCAAATAAAAATCATGTTCAAGAAGATCAACTAGTTCCTTAAAAGGATTAATTTAAACAATTAATTGTTTCTACTAAACCAATATATTTTTCTGGGGAACCAATATATACTTCTGCTACGAAAAAATATTGTGATAAGAAATGCTCATTTTTGTGCTCATGCTATGGTTAAGCGATCTTCTTTAAATGATTCATCTAATCCAAGGATAGCTATAATGTCTTGAGTTTATTTGTAACACTGTAAAGTTTGTTTAACTATTGACATAATTTCATAATGTTCTTTACCAACAATCCAAGGTTAGAGCATAGTTGATATTGAATCTAAAGGATCTATTACTAGATAGATACCTTTTGGAAGCTAATCCTCTTGATAGTATGGTAGTAGCATCTAAATTATGAATCTCTTGGAACCTTGTTATGATTTTAATGAATATGATAGGATTCTAGAACTTTTCTTTAAGTTTATCATGGTTAATACTAAATATATTTCATAAAAAATGATTAAGAAAATATAATTAACCACCTTGGATAAATTTTCCAACCCTAATATTGTTATCCTTTTAAGGACAACCCTTTTAGCGAACCCTTTTACACATGAGCCACTTATTTATATCCCATTTTTATCCTTTGAGCCAAACATATTTATCATGCCTTATAGTTCAATAATACGTGGAGTTGAACAAAAGAGAATAGATATTCTATGAAAATGCTAGAATTAGATTTTAGAGTGTCAATTGTGCTATAATTTAACAAATGCCAAACATATACAAACAACCCATGTTATATTATGTATCCCATATATATTTAGATTTTAAAAATAAAAAATAATGAAAATAATAATAATAATAATAATAATAATAATAATGGGACAAGCTAAAAATGAGTATAAAAAGGTATTGTACTGGTGAAAGATGATTGGCAAATGGAAGAGAAAACAAAGGGGTCAATAATGATGTTCATGTCCAAAATAATGAAATCTAATCCATTTTTATTGATGTGTTTGTTCTTATGATAGTGTTATTCTTCCTCTTACTACATGGACTCATGATCAAACTAATAAGCCTAGCCACATTACAACTAAATGTAAGATATTTTGATTTTAAGAAATACTTTTCGTGATTAGAGGTACAATTTTAAGAAATGTCTATAACATATAATTCAATTATGAAAATTATAGTGATATCTTATAACGAACAATAATATTCTAACATGTTTAGGTTATATAGTTTGACTATTACTAATAAATGTCACATCATATACACTTTGAACATAGTCATACACACTTTGAACACATTCATTGTAATATAGCTTGAGTAAAGTGATCACTAAAAATAATATTTAACATTTTTTAGAATTTGATACCATAATATTGTTAAGCCATAAGTGCTATTTTATATACATTTTAGAAATCAATTCTTTTACATTCACACTTTATTGTTTATTTTGTGTTTATTGATTTATTTTTTTTGGATTTATAGACTTTTTTGGAATTTTTTTTAATTTTTTGTATTTGGTGGATTAAGTTAAAAAAAGCTTATGAATTTACTTAAAAATTCCCAACCTTTGCATGACACGTGTCATCCTTTATTCATCCAATATCCAGTTGAGTGCCATGACTCGCCCCGACAACACATGAGCCTTACCGGCCTTACACAGTATGCCATGTCATTTATGCTCACACATCACCCCTACGAGCATAGATTTCACGTTCATACACTGATCAACTTTTCTCACTTTGAGATACATGGCATACCGTATCTAAGTCCATTTTATCTCATCCAACGATCAAGATTTAATGTGAACCCAAAACATAATTTTTTGCATACAAATACCCAAATAACATCAAATTAAATGAATATAGTAGCCAAAAATCATGAAAATTGGGAAAAATATTGTGAAAAAAGCCACCATTGTGCGATTTTTGAAGATTCTTGAAAGAAAATTAAAGAAAAAGTTAAAGATCGGTGCTTTTGGACCCTTTGGCTCCGATAATTCATCAAATTAGTATTGTTTTTTCTATTATATTTTTATTTATAATGAAATATTTAGTTTATTAATTAAGTTCTATGATTCCCGATAACTCTATGAAAATAGAGTTATTAGTACATTTTTATACTTAATATTTATTTATTTTATTTATTAATTAATACCTTTGAGATTAAAAATATTAAAATATAAAATTTCTAGTGAAAAATGGTGAAAATGTATTTTTTGGAATTGTTTTGAATTTTTTTTGAATTTTTTAATGTAGGACCAATCAGAAGACACCACATAAGCACATACCATTCATTGCAACGTGGATTCCATGTAAGCAAAAAGCACCAATGAAAGTGCACGATGTGTATCCAATGATGCAGGTCTTGCCACTTGTTGATGTAGCAATCGTTCTAAGTTTTATCGCACGGTCATTGGGTGTGCCACATGTTGTCATATGATTTTTCAATTCTTTCCACGTAATGCTAACTTAGCACCCGTTGACCATAACCAATCCACCCTACCACACATCATACGGTGGTTCATCCAATGATTTTCATCTTAGCCCTTGATTTCAAGTTGATTTGACGATTTAGATTCCATCTGAGCCTAATTTAACCCTTAATCGCCCCAAAAATCCTAATGAGCCAAAAATTAAAAAAATGTTATCACATTTTGGAGCCAAGAAGAGATAAAAAATATTGAAAAATTCAAAAGGAGATAGATTTTCTATGGAGATTCAAGAGGAAATTGGTGCTAAAATTCAAGATATTGATTATATTTATTATTCTTTTCCTCTCTTTATCAATTTTTATGTCTTGTTTTATGAAAAATGAGATTTATGAACAAAATCATGTTTAGCTAATTTATTAATCTACGGGTCTTATGAACCCAATTTTCTACATGTGATGCTAATATTTTTATCCTAATTATGCTTTCAATTTAATTATATTATTTAATATAGTTTTTATGTTATTAATTGTTTGGCCAACAATTGATCTATAAATGCACTTAAATAGGTTTGAGAGAATTATTTAATTTTTTATCTTGATTAAATAACATGCATAGTTTTTAGATAGAGATGTATGATTCTTATATATGCAATCCATAATTGATGAACTTAATGAGTAGTGTACAATTTAATTGACATGAGAGTGTGATTAGGTTAATTACTATATAGTGTGTAGTTTATTGAAAGAAAAATACATGCTAGGTTAGATTTAATTAATCATATAATTGATAAGTAATTATATTAGGGGAATTTTAGTTATTCACATATTTAAAAAATTGAGTGATTAAGTATTCCTAAATATCTTCTTAGAAGTCAATTATAAGTTAATTAATTACTGCTAATTATTTTTTTCTCTAAAAGCACAAAAAACATTATCTTTACTTTTTAGTTTTAAAAATTAGTTTCTAATAATATAATTGTGGGAATGATATTTTCTTATCATTATATTACTTGTTGTAATACGTATATTTGTGTACCCATTGTACACAATCCGTGTCAATCAAGTTATTTGTGTTGTTTTCATGAATTATTAACATTAGAAATTAATTTTTATTTTATTTTATTTATTTTTAGTATTTTTAGTATTTTTAATTTTAATTTTAATCTATTTAGTTATATTTTATTTCATTTTTTTGATATCTTATTTAGTCTATTGCATGAGCACTCCATAAGGAATACATTTTTTCCCTTAGATTCTAAAATTAAGCATACTTTGAAATCAATAAAATAACAAGTTGTCACCATAGTGGTAGAAATGGCTAATCCATTAGGAATAAACAACATGAGTTAAATTTGAACAACCAGATACCTTTCACTATAATAGGGATAAGCTATAAATGAATATGCAAAACCTATGTTGAGAGGACTAAAGCCAAGTATTACAAGGCCAAACATTTAAGCTAATTGGTTTGAATTAAAGCCAGTGATATTTCAAATGTTACAAATAGTTGGACAGTTCAGCGGATTACCAACAGAGGATCCTCATTTACATCTCAGAGTGTTTATTAAAGTTAGAGATTCATTCAAATTTATTGTTTTGATCGAGGAGGTGTTTAGGCTTAGATTGATCCCTTACTTTTTGTAAGATCGTGCTCAAGCTTAGCTAAAAAATTTGCACCCTAATTCTATTACAACTTAGAATGATTTGGCAAAAAGTTCTTGATGAAATATTTGCCACCAACAAAGAATGCTAAGCTAGGAATGAAATTACCTCTTACCAATAATATAAAGGCAAATATTTATATGAAGCATGGGAAAGATTCAAAAAATTCTAAGGAAGTGATCCCTTAATCAACATTCTATATGGGTTATTTGAACCAAAGTAATAATTCATATTTGAACACATATAACCCAGGATGGAGATAACATCCAAACTTGCCTTGTAGTAATAACAACAATTAAGATGGTAATCAATTTAACAATCAATTATTTCCACCACCTAGTTTTCAACAACCATAATATTCACAAGCCTAAGAGAAGAAGCCATCTACTGAGGACAATACAAATACTTTAATAGGGATTATGAAAGACTTCATCTAGTCAGTAAATACAAAAGTGTCCATTAAGAGGCTTCTATTCAAAATTTAGGGACTTAAATAGGGAAACTTTTCCAAGCCATAAGTCAAAGGCCTCAAGGGAACCTTCCAAGTGAGACAATTATAAGCCAAAGAAGAGAAAGTAAGAAGCATTGTAACACTATAGCCTTGAGAAGTGGTAAAAATCTAGAGGAGGAACATAAGTCTCAAAAGGATGAGGAGCAACATGAGGCTAAAAAGGATAAGAAGGAACTATTGAATAAAGAGAGCAATGGAAATGAAATAATTCAGCAAAAAAAGAGCAACCTCTAAAAACACATTATTCCTTTCCCTCAAAGAATATAAAAGCAAAAGTTATATATGCAGTCCTTAAAACTTCTGGATGTCTTCAAGAAGCGACACATAAATATGCCATTTGTAGATGCACTTGAAAAAATTCCTTCTTATGCCAAATTTTTGAAGGACATTATGTCTAAGAAAATGAGGCTTAGAGATAATGAAACAATAACCATGAAAACTATCCCAAAATTGAAATAATTGGATAACTTTGACATTCCTTGCACAATTGGAAACATGAACTTTGAGAAAGTGCTATGTGACTTAGGTTCAAGTATTAACCTTATGCCATTATTGTTCTTCAAGAGATTGGGGGTGGTAAAATAAAATCCACTTCAATTATATTACAAATGGCATATAGATAAATTAAGTGACCCTAGGGTGTGGTAGAAGATGTTCTAATAAAAGTAGATAAGTTCATCTTTCTGAAAGATTTTATTATAGTAGACATGGAAGAGGATTGTAACATTCATATCATACTTGGTAGTCTATTCTTAGAAACTAAAAGAGCACTCATTGATGTACAAAAATGTGAGCTTACAATGAGAGTGAAAGATGAACAAATAACATTTAAAGTGTTTAAAGCATCTAAACCCCCTAATATTGATAAGGAAAATTCATGTTATAGGATGGATGTTATTGATCATAATGATAGCTTAAAAAAATCTGTTAAGTCGCGCACACATAATGCTGTGAAAAATAAAGTAAACTCACCAAGAAACAATTCAATCTATTTTAATTTTGAAAGTATGGAGTCAATGATTGATATTGTTGATTATGAGAACTATTTGGAGGTTACACCTCCCATGTGCATACCTAATATGGTTGTTGAGAGTTTTGAGATAGGATTTAAGCTCAAACCATCTATTAAAGGGCCATTAACATTAGACCTTACACATTTATCCTACCATCCCCAATCAACTGAGCAAGTGGAAAAGTCCAATAGAGAAGTGAAAAGGATGCTGCAAATACATAAATTAGATGAGCTATGGTAGAGTGCTTACAAGAATGCCAAAAAGTACAAAAATAAAATAAAAATATGGCATGATAAGAAAATTGGGCTCCGTGTTTTTAAACCTGAACATAAAGTATTATTGAACAATTTAAGACTGAAATTGCTTCCAAGAAAACTTAATAGTAAAAAGACACAAAGGGATGTACCTTAGATGTTGATATGACAGTCTAGTTAAGAACGTTAAATATGACACTAGTTGGGAGGCAACCTAATGTTATTTTACTTATATTTTTTTTTGTTAGTGAATAAATGTGGAGAGCAATGCACAGTAAGATTGAACATTTCAACGACATATGTGATGTTCCAAAACCAAAGTAGTTTTCTTTCCTTTTACTTTTTCATATTTATATGTACACATTACGAAAATGTATAATTTAAGTTTGGAAAAGGGAACTTCATACTCTACTTAAGTATTTAGTATGCATTTTTAATTTTTAGGAAATTATTTATTTATTTTTAGGATGTTTTTAATCATGATTTGGGTAAAAATTTATAAATATATGGAAACTAAATGCATGTATACTTGATATGAAACATACGAACTCAATGATAGAAATTGGTTTTCATGACTAGGATTAAGAATGCAACATACTTGTTAAGATGCTTACATTAATAATGTGATATGCTTGCTAGTTTTGATTAGATTGATTCAAAATTTTATGCACATGTTCATGATTGGTTTTAGTGTTTTTATCGAGAGATATTTTGTTGTGAGCTATACGAGTTGATGAGATCTACCATGTTTTAGAATCTATTTGATCATATCTTGAGAAAAAATTCTAAATAGTATTAAGCAATAGAGATGATTTAGGCCTTATTTTGATCGATTGAGCTTTAAAAGCTAACTATTGTTAATTAATATCTATAGTCATTCATTTGAGCCTAACAAAAAAACCTTTAATATCTTTAAGCCACATTTTATTCCTAACCAATAAGCATTATATTGACCCTTGCATCTTTAGATTGTATGAAAAAAAATTCAATCATGTTAACATTGAGTGAGAAATGTGATCACCCTATAAAAAAGTGAAAAAAAAGAAAAATCACAACACAATTATCCCTCTAAAGAAAAAGAAAAATAAGTTTGGGAGTGTTGTGAAATTACCAAAAAATAAAGATGTGGAATAAAAAAATATGAAAATAATTATAAGATAGGATGCATTAAAATATCAAGTAAAAGCTCAATTATAGTTAAAAAGTGCATGATGAATAAAAAGAAAGCTAAGGTGTGAAAAGAGTCAAAATGTTTTCATTTATCGATCCTTACCTAAGCCTTACATTACAAGCATGTAAAGTTCTTATTAATCTTTAACTAAGTGCATATTTATATTAGTGGAGAAGGATGTAAAAAATAGACTTATGAGACTTATTCTAAGATTGAATTGATTAGTATGTTCATATAGGTTGATTTCATTAGTGCATTGGATGGTATCATGTGTAACACACACATATGAATCAATTCCCATTGATGTAACATTGATTGATGAATATGTGAACCTCTTTGTCATAGAATTATACGACTTTTGAGTAGGATAGTTTTCGCTAAATATATATGTATTAATAAATATATATATTTACAAATATATTACCATGTCAATTTATCTAGTTAGATTTGACTTTCTTTGAGGATAAGCAAAGAGTTAAGTTTATGGGTGTAATGGATCTATTAAAGTAGAATAATTAATGCACTTTTTTGCTTAATATGGTTGATTTCATTAGAGCATTGGATGGTATCATGTGTAACACACACATACGAATCAATTTGTATTGATGAAACATTGATTGATGAATATGTGAACCTCCTTATCATAGAATTATACCACTTTTGAGAAAGATAGTTTTCACTAAAAATGTATGTATTAATAGATATATATTTACAAATATATTACCATGTCAGTTTATCTAGTTAGATTTGGCTTTCCTTGAGGATAAGCAAAGAATTAAGTTTAGGGGTGTAATGACTCTATTAAAGTAGAATAATTAGTGCACTTTTTTGCTTAATATTTATTTATTTTATTTAATAATCAGTAATTTATAGTTAAAAATATTAAAATATAAACTTTCTAATGAAAATGGTAAAAATATATTTTTTGGGAATTTTTTATGTATAACTAATCAAAATACGTCACGTGGACACCACGCAAGCAGATGAGCTAACCAGCCATCACCACATGGATGCCAAGCAAGAAAAGAGGGCCAATCGGAGTGCACCACATGTATTAAGTGATGCAGGCCTTACCACGTGTTGACACAACATTCATTATGAGTTTTGTTATATAGCTAATAGGCGTGCCACACGTCGCCACATGATTCACCCATTCTTTCCATCAGGCTCCATGCAATTCATATCCATGAATCACAACATGTCATATGGTGTTGACTCAACATGGGTTAGCCACAACCAATCCACTCCATAACATGTCACGCATTGATTCATCCAATGATTTCCCCGTACCACGGGTCCCCATCTCATTGACCAACAATATTTAATTTCCCTTTTTTACATTTTATCCTTTAATCCAAAGTTGATCTGATGGTCCAGATTTAATATGAACCTAATTTAACCCTCTAATTGCCCAAAAATCCTATTGACACAACAATTAACAATTTTTATCAGTTTTTAGAGCCAAGAAAAGAGAAAAATAGAGAAAAATTCTAAAGAGAAGATTGGTGGAGATTCAAGAGAAGATTGGTGCTACAATTCAAGAGATTGATTGTATTTATTCTTCTTCTCCTTTATTTATCAATTTTTATGTCTTACTTTATGATAATATGAGATTTATGAACATAAGCATTTCTAGTTAATTTATTAATCTACGTGTCTTATGAACTCAATTTTCTACATGTGATGATCTAATATTTTTACCCCAATTATGATTTCAATTTAATTATATTATTTAATCTAATTTTTATATTATTAATTCTTTTGCCAGTAATTGATCTATATAGGCAACTAAATAGATTTAAGAGAATTATTTAATTATTTGTCTTGATTAAATAACATACATAGTTTCTAGGTAGAGATGTATAATTCTTATGTATGTGATTCATAATTGATGAACTTAATAAGTAGTATTCAATTTAATTGATATGAGAGTATAGTTAGGTTAATTACTATATGATGTGTAGTTTATTTAAGAGATGAATACATACCAGGTTATATTTAATTGATTGGTAATTATATTGGAGAGATTTTAGTGATTCACATGTTTACAAAATTGGTGGATTAATTATTCATAGATATTTTCTCATATATATTCTTAGCTATCAATTATGAGTTAATTAATTATTGTTATTTATTTTTAGTTCTTTTAATTTTGCTTTCTAAAAACACAAAAAAAATTGATTTTTACTCTTTAGTTTTAAAAATTAGTATATGGTAACATAATCTCCGCATGAACGATCTTTTTTTTTCATTATATTACTTATTGCAATACATATTACTTGTGTAGCCATTGCAAAAAAAATTTTGTCAATCAATTCCATAGCTAGTTAAATATTTAATGTGATTGTGTGTGATTCCAAGCCTTAAACTATGATTTAATTAATTTAATGTCAGGAATATTTTAGTTTCCATTTTTGAATTCTTAATGTCTTCAATTTTATGTTTGAATGTCAAAATTTTGCGTGTTATAAATTATGGTAATCAATTAATTTATTACATGCCAAAAACAATGAGTTTGATATGAAATTACTAATTTTTATGATTTTTAATTATATTTAGGATTGAATGTGTAGGTTAAATATTATAAACAAATTTAATTGACTAATTTAGTTATTATCTTTTTATATTATAATCCTATAAATGAATTAAGTCTAGAAGTCATAATTCTATGTTATTCAAGATTTAGGCTGGTAAGTAATAAAATTGTTAATCAATTACGAGGAAAGCAAAATGTATGAAGTCCTAAGCAACTTAGAATTTTAAAAGCTAAAATTAATGATTCAATAAGAGTTTTAAATTATGAATTTGATTTAAAACTTGAGAAACTAATTAAGATTCATGACGTGATTAGTTGAATTATATGCTAATAGTGAGGATAGTCCTTTGATCATATCTCTCTCATTATTTTATCCCAAAAGTCTTCTTTTCAATTTTTTCTTTATTTTTATGTTAATTTTATCTTTTTCACAATCAATTAAAAATCTCACTTCTAACTTAAATTAAATCCCTAACAAACTAATAACTAGAAATATAATTGCATCAATTCTCTATGGGTTCGACCCTTACTTCAATTATACTATCACCGACAAAGCAATTATTTTAAGAGAAGTAATGAATTAAATTTTTATGTACACTTTTGGAGTATATCACCTTTATCCAAAAAATTAATTGAATTGGATGAACAGATGATCTTTCCACACACATTTTTGTAGACTCATTTACGTATGTGTAGTGAAAATTATCAAAAATACTCTCATTGGATTCATCTCATTATGAGGATCGAAGAATCAATCTTATTTTTTTGAGAATTGGTCTGAAAGTTGGTGAACTAGGCTTGAACGAGTTATGTGTTTTCCTAACAAACCACACATATTTTCCCTCTGTTATGTGTTGGGTGCATTTATTTGGCTTTGTTTGCATTGGACAGGGCATAGGGCATGTGAGGCTTATTCTGGCATTGTTGGTCACCAAATTTGATTGAGTGATAGATTATCATATAGGATTTATGATTCTAGCATTGGGATTTTTCAGGTGATGCATAACTTTTTAGATATAAGCAAGGCCTTCTTGGTTGAGTAGAAAATGTCTTGTGGGCCCTATTAAGGATGCACCACCACTACCTGCTGGTTAGAGTTTTCTACTCAATGGTCAAGGAAGCCTTACTTTCTAAAGGTGTCACAAATTGAGACACTATTTGGAAACAATGATGGTGGTGTGTGTGTCCTATTATGCTCTCAACTCATTGAGTAAAGGATTGCACTAGATGACCTTTTCTTGGCTTTAATTCATTTTGAATTTGAAGATTGATTCGTTCATTTCTCTTGGAAGTATAGAGGATTAAGCTTTTTAGACTTTCTAGATCAGATGGATGAAAGGTCTTCTCTTAGAAAACCATAGAGGACATCAGTCTCTTTCCAAAGACAGAGAGTTTTGTAGATAAATAATATAGAACTCATATGAATGTCCTTCTAAATATTTGAATTTATTTAGCCTAGTAGAACACACTTGTTTCCCATAGATGGTGCTAGATGTTAATGTTGATTTTCATCAATATCATATAAGATTATTTTCCATGGATCTAAAAGATAGAGAAAATCGTTAGGACCTCGGATCACCAAGGATGATAGCCTTTGACCATCTAATGCTCAAGTTAATAATGATATTTTTAGATTGTAGAGTATATATAAGTCTCCCTCTGTGATTAATATGAAAGAGTGTTTACAACTGTGATGATGAATATGGTGTGTAAATGTACATAATAGTGAATATACATAGAGAGTATAAGTAACCTGATATGATCCCTTATCTATATAGATAGACATGTTGTAACATCATGATTGTCTTTCCATAATTATCGCTTTCTAATAATTAGGGGATAACTATTAGCCATTTATCTCTTTATATAGATTATCAAATAGCCATGTTTATCTAGTAACTAAAAGCTTATTAGGTTGGTTCATAAAGTATTCTATTGATTGAGAACACTCATTATTCACCATATAACATGTATTAAATTACATCTAACATAATGTATATGTCAAAATGTAATTAAATCCCACCCTCACAAAACTCAATATAGCATTGACATATCTATCATGCTCAGTATATGCATAAGATTCCTATATAGAACTTTATAGTACACAATTAGGTCTCAAAAATATTATTACCTTTCTAAAAGACTACTAAATACACATAAATTCATACATATATTTGTATAGTAGTGGGCGCAACTTGGTTAGTTTTATTTCTTTCTCTAATCACCTAACCGAACTTACATAATTTATAAAACCAAACTTCCAATTGACCTATATAATTAGTTTACTTAGATCGGTTGGTCGGTTCATATTATTTAGTTGTTTATTCTATTGCAAATAGATCATATATTTATTACTAAATTTCAAGTCATTATTATTTAAAAAAAGTGTATTAATTAATTAAGGATTTTGATAAACTTTAAAAGAGTTATAAATTTTAAATATTTTTATTAACTTTTAATAAGTTTTGTAGATTTTGTTTAAACCTTGCGGATTGCAATGGATTTTATTTCATCTATTTTTATGAATTTGTATTAAGAATAGTTGAATTAATAATAGTAAATATTAACCAAAAATAATAAAAATATGCCTTTATAAATCCTTAAAAAAAATTGAAGTTAAGGAAAGAATGAGTTGAGATTTACCTATGTATAATTTTAAATAAAAAGTTTTCTAAAATCAATTTTTTAAATAAACGTGAATGTTTAAATAATTTTGATAAAATTATAACTGAATACACTTAAGTTTTTATAAAGCCTTTAAAAATCGTAATTGAATATGCTTGGATTTCTAAACTCCATTAAAATCATAAAAAACCTCAATTGAATATACATCTCTAAAATTATCATAATTTACAAACTTTCTCTAAATGATTAATAAAAGAAGAAAATTAAAATAATTAAATAAATGAAGAAATTAATATACCTAACTCATATTCAAAAAAGAATATGAAAGTTGCAAAACAAAGATGAAATATAATTTAGAAATGAATGTATAAAATTAAGAAAATACAAAAAACAATTGTAAAAAATAAAAGTGCATGAAATATTATTTGAGGTTTTTGAAAATAAAAATTGAAAATCAACGACATTAATTAGTTATTAAATTTATCTAACCAGACGAGCATACAAATCTATTCATAAATGGCAATTTCAAATGAGTTAGGTTCGATTTTATTAGTACTTTGGTTTTAAAGCTCATATTTATATTTATACATATTATTTATGTTTTTAAAAATAAGAAGTAATTTATTTTAAAAAAAATTTAAACACATTAAATATTATAATTAATATGAGTATAAATTTATATATATTTAAAATTACACTAATCTTTTATTATGTATGATTATAATTGGGAAATTAATAATAACTTTCACCTAAGTTCAAGTAGTTATTCGATAAAGTAAAATAAAATATACAAGCACCATTTGATATATTTTTTTTTTAAAATAAATTTTATAACCTAATTCCAACTTTATCATTTAAATTAGATAGTAATAATATAAAAAAAAATCTTTCATTTAAACCAAGGGGGAATCTATGAAAAGAAGAACTTGTTTTAACTTTTGAAGAAACCTTAGGGGTAAAATTATAACTTAAATGTGATCAATAGACTTATTTATATGATTATTTTAAGAAGTATTAGAAGACTACTAGTAATTAGCATATGTTTCTTAGCCATGGAAGGGATAATATCTCAAATATTCATAAGGTTTAGTATATCTTTATTTATGTCATTGAGGTTTATAAAATATTTAAAATGCTCCTAAACATTATGGTTAATACCATTGATGTCTTTAAAATTTAATGGTGTTAGTTTTTTCATATATTATTATTTATATTCTTATTCCTTAGTTTTGATACTAATTTTCTACAGATCGGGTTAATTTTTAAAAAATTTAATCGAGAGTTAATATTGACTAAATTGATCTAGTTGATGGTCTTTATCTATTTGCAAAAGGCAATAATATTTCTAAAAGCTTATTATTTGTTGGTATAAATCTAATTTTCTTCTATATTTATTACAATTGCAAAGTATATTATATTCTTCGTTGTGTTGATTACTTATTTCTAATCCTGAATTTATTAATTATCTTTTAAATTTTAAAATTATTCTTTCATTTGTTAAGTCTAATAGGTCCAATTTATGTACTAAGGATTCGATATTCATAGAATATTATCTTGGTAATTCATATGTGTTGAATACATATTATTTTTTCCTATTCGTAGTATACAAACAAGTTTTTTCCTATGTACATACAATGTACTTGTAATCTTCAAATAAATAGTATCCAAACATTAAGTTGTTGAATTCCTCTTCTTCTATTCTTACATATTTTTGACTAAAATAGTCTATGATGTTTACGATAGCTTTAATATAATCTATATAGATGTCTAACAAGGTACTAAATCTTTTAACATGTTTAGGAATAGTTTCATAATCTTCATCTTATAATATTCGTTTAAATGATAAAAATAGCTTTTATAAAAAAATTCTAATAGAATTAGATTTGTATCCTTAATTTCATCTGGAATTAGTTTTTTTCTTTTTAAAAATAGTTTCCATCTTTCTATTTATCAGTATTATGATTTATTGTAAGCAAATATTTAAACATTCAAGATTCTTAACTGGCTTAATTTATAATTGTTATACCTAAATTTAATAAGTCCACCACGGTCTTCCCTTCTGTTCATTTCCTTTTGTTACACTTGTTATGCCTTAGCTTTGCTTAAACCTCAATGTCATCTTGGCAATGGTGAGCCTTCTCCATCCGTACATAGATGATATCCAATATTTGACTTACTAAAAAAGAGTAATATAACTTCATTTTATTCATAAGATAATAATTATTACCACTTAATACCAACTAAGAACCTTGAAGGGATTCTTAGCCACTCATACTTATTGGGTATATCATTATTAGTTTGGAATTTCTAGATATAAGGGATTTCTATGCTAGAGTTTTAGTGTTTTTCAAAGTAGTTTACTGTGGATTTATGTGTGTATGTGTGTTTTTCAATAAGAATAAGGGTTTCTCTTATAGCACAATAAATCTTTGTTTACAAGACTAAAATTATTATTTTACCCTTACTTTAATAATTCATCTACTTTTTTACTTTAAATGATAGCCACTACTTTTTCCTCGGCACATGTTGTCGACTAAGATGTGGGGTCTACATCTTTATTTTCTTTGTTTTCTTCTATCAATAGTTCATTTCTTTATTATTCTTTGTCATTTTTTGTCGATAGTCCTTTTGATGACGTTGATGATGACACATCTTTTTCTTCTCGATCTTTGATGTAAAGAATGCATATGTGATCTTTGGTGGCTTTTCTGGCATAGAAGCAGAATACCTTCCTTGTTTCTTGACCAATTTCTAGGTTATTGTTGTTAAAATTGGCTTCATATTTGGAAAAAAATTCACCATTTTCTTCTGAAAGAGCCATGCTTCTGTGAGAAATGATAAGGACTTTACTAGTTGAATAATTTATTTTGATCTCAATAGAGTTGTTAATCTTCTTAAGTTCATAGTAAATTTGGCCTAACATTTGACCTATTAATACACAGAGTTCTTCGGTGTGAAATTCATTTTCTAGAAATGCCCTTGGTTTGGAAAATTCTCTGCTTATATTGGAAATTCCTATCTTGATAAAGTGATAAGGACTGATACATCCTTCCTCTTTCCAATTCATTAGTGAACTGATAAATAAAAGATAAATAGACTTGTCTCCTACTTTTATCTTTCTTTTGAAGTTCTTAATTGGTTTCTTAAAAACTTTTGGGAAATAATTTAATTCACTTAAATTAATTCTTGGATATATATTTCATATTAGTCCTGCATGGAAAGCTTTATAAATGAATATTGGATCAACTCCTTCCAATATATTGAATTCACTTCCTGTAGGAAATTCCTTGTCTATGGTGTAGAACTTCATGTATTCAATATGTTCCTAGGTAGACTTTCCAGCCAAGTTATAGAGACTCAACCATTGTGGCTTACTGCAATTTCTATAATAGTCCTTATTTTCAATGATTGAAGAATTTCTAGAGGATGTTTTCCTAAATAGCATTGAATGCTTTACTATCTTTGATATTTCTGGGAGAGATGTTTCCCTAGATTTTTCTATCTACTTAGGGCTATTGGTTTTTGTTGTAATGTTGTAGAATAATTTCTTACTATCTCCTATAGAGTTATTAGTTTTGGTGTTTTGTGATTGGCTGATATGCCTTCATCTTCTATTCAGTTGGTAAAGGCTCTATGAGTTACTCCATTACTTCCTAGAATAGATTTACTAGCTTCCACCTAGTTGTTATAGATTCCTAGTCTTGGGCTATTATAGACCACATAAACGTTTTTTTTTTGCCTCATCTACCCAGTTGAGCTTTTTGGTTTTAGAATTTTTTTTCTTTCTCTTG
The DNA here is from genome assembly GCA_037013495.1 of Hippophae tibetana. Lineage (NCBI taxonomy): Eukaryota > Viridiplantae > Streptophyta > Magnoliopsida > Rosales > Elaeagnaceae > Hippophae > Hippophae tibetana. Next base: position 16,641,476 of record CM072810.1, read on the forward strand.
AACTGTTAAGTTCTTCCTTTTCATTTTGAATTCTTTCTTTAGAATTTTCATTTTGAATTCTTTCTTTATAATTTTCATCTTCTTTAGATTGAATTTTTAATGAAGATTCCTCTTTTGTGATTTTAGACCCTAGAAGTTGTTTTGAACAATTAAGTTCTTCCTATTTATTTCCTATTTCCATAAGAGATTTCTCGAGATATAACAGTTTGAGTTATTCCTGTAGTATTTGTATCTCATTTCCCTTTATCTTTATCTTGATGTCAAAGTGTTTCATTCCTAAAATCATAAAAATAGTTATGAGTGCTAATTCTCTAGTAAGAGCATCTGCTAAACTATTCTTATGTCCTGGAAGATGTTCACATCAAAATTGTAATGGTTGAACCATTCTTGCCATCTAACTAATCTTCCTTTTTTTAATCACATGAAATATTAGTTCTTAATAATTAACCAAAATTCTTGTTATATGTTCTAACAATGAATCTGGAGCTTATAACATATATTGTAAATTTTTTAATAGCTTTTTTAACAGCTAAATATTCTTTTTCATTACTATGGTAGTTTACTTCTAGACCTTGGAAAAATCTTGATGTATATCTATAAATATATTCATCTTTTTCATCTACTCTTGCTTTTAGAACTACTCCTTAATATTCTTGTGAAGCATCTATTTCAATTATCATTTTATCATCTGGCCTTGGATGGTATAAAGTTGGTAAATTTTTTACCTTTACTTTTACTTTATCTATATACAGAGTATCTTCTTCTGTCTATTTCCATATATAGTCTTTTTTCAATTTTGTTGTAAAGGTTTTCTCATTTCTGCAAGTTTCTTGATATATGTTAAGCATCCTAAAAATATTTGTAATTGGTTTTTATCTTTTAATTCACTAGAAAAATCTTAAATTTTATTTATTATATGGGGTTGTAGATTATGTTTTTCATCTTCAATTTTCATCCCTAAATATTTAATATTTTGTTAAGCAGGTACTGCTTTCTTTTCAGAGAGTACAATGCCTTATTGTCTACATTCTTATAAAATATTAATAATAACCAAATAATATTTTTTTAGTTCATTACTAAAAATCAAAATATCATCTATATAAACACAACATATATTTTGTAATTTTTTGAATATGTTATCCATATATCTTTGAAAGATACCTAGAGCTTGTTTTAATCCAAATGGTACAATAGTTTATTGGAATTGTCCTTAATGGCAACTAAATGCTATAAATTTTTGAGATTCTTCATCTAGTCTTATTTGTCAAAACTTGAGAAGTATTTCTTTCATTTTATTAATGATAATAATTCTTCTTTCTTTAGAATGAAGTATCCATCATCAATGGTTTTTTTTTATTTAATGCTTTGAAGTTTATTACCATTCTTTTTTTTCTCTACTTTTCTCAACTTCTTTTTCAATTAAGAATGCTAGACTAGAATGAGGTGAATTACTTGGTATTATGACTTTTAATTCCAAAAGTTCTTGAATTTGTTTTCCAAATTCAGTCATGTCTTCTGGAGTATAAATCATTTTTTTACTCTTATGGTCTTATTAGGGTCTCTTAATTTTATGTTGATTATTTTCTTAGATTTATTTATTTTTGGATCCAAAATATTTTCTAAACTGACTATTTTTTAATAGTTTTCTGATGCTTGTTAGGGCTTTGTCTTCTTGTATTTCATTAAGAAAATAATTTTTGTTCTCTTTTATATCTAATGAAATATTTTCTAAATAAGGTTTTTATTGTTCAATCTTACCACGTTTTCACTTTTATGTTGTTGCATAAAAGTGGGGTTTGATACAAATAAGGGTTTTCTTATTTTTGATACATAGATGATATCAGCATCTAATGATTTTAGACTTATTTTATCTAAATATTGTGTGAAAGGTTGATATAGGTTTAGGAAATTATTTCCTATTAATAAATCAACTCATGTTTCCTGTTGATATATAGTAGGAATGTGAACATTTTCTCTTCCTATCATTATATATGTATCTTTTAATACTTTATTAAGATTTATTCTACTATTATTAGCAATTCTTAAAATTAAATATTTTGATGCTTGTTTCCATTTTTCTTCTAGAAATACATATTTACTTGCTACACACATACTAACTCATGTGTTTATATATACATATAGTTGATACTTGGTATAACCTTTAAATTTTAGACCTATTTTGATATATATATATTATTTGGATTTATAATGCTATACAAATCGTTCATCTTCTGATGAGGAATACACATAATATAAGTGTTCATATATTGAGTCAATTATTTCTTCCTCAGTTTCTTCTAATAGATAAATACTGTAAGTATCTTCTATATCATAGTCTTCAATTGATTCTAATTTCATTTTAAAAGTTTCCTCTAAGATTTTTTCTTTTTGTGGAAATTCCTTTTTAAATTATTTCCTATGTTGTAGCTTGCTTGGACATTCATTGGCATAATGTCCTTCTTCATTATAGATACAAAATCTACATTTTTTTTTCTTTTCTGAAAAACAATAATTCCTATTTTCAAGAGGTTTATTCCTTTTTCTTCTAAAATATATTTTCTTACAGGTTTCTCTATTAAATCTCTTTTATATTTTGAAAAAAATCTTCTTCTAAATTTATATCTTTTAAATTTCTTGTATTTTTGTTTGTAAAGTTTTGTATTATATCCATATTTTTTTGGTATTCTAAAATATTTTGTACCATAACAAATTTTATCATTTCCATTTATTTTTTTATATTCTTTTTTTCCTTGGCATTTAATAATTATCCAACTTTTAAGACTTCTTATTCTTCTTTGAAGAATATGTGGTATAGTTTCTCTATTTCTATGTTCCCAAATTTCTGTTAAGGTTTTATATAATGTTCTAAGTAATTTTTGAAAAAAATATTTCTTTATAGGTTGTTTGCATAGAAGATACATTTCATATTCACAAATTAAAGAATCTATGTAACACATGTCACAAACTTTCATATTTGTTAGATGCCATTTAGCTTCATTGATTTCATTTTCACTAGATTCAATGATAGTTCTACCTTTATCTTCTCAAATAAATTTATAATATATTTCATTTATTACTATATCTAAGTATTCTCTTCTTGTGGGAGCATTCCCTTGCATTAATAAATGTTGTTTATGTGTTAAGTTTAAAGACCAAACTTTAACATTTCCTATCATTTTATAAGGTACAAGTATCCTACAGATTGAAGGGTTTATTGAAAGGTTTGTATGAGCACACCCATACCACTAGCACATTCATCTAAAGATTTTTTTTCTATCTCTTATACAGTCTAAATCTAAAAGATCAGACTTATAATTATCACGGAGTTTGAATTCTGGTAGGATGTTACCTCTAGGTGGTTGTCTTCTTCTATCTGTGGCATCAAATTGTTTTGTCCTTTGCCTATTTATTTCTCCTCTATGTGGGACAAATGTTCTTTTTGGATAAGGAATAGGTAATGAAATTGGTTTCGTATGACCTTTTGGGGTCATGATTTATGGTTCAAAATCAGACTCATTGATTACTTTCATATCATTTTCTTCTTTGTTTGTACAAAAATTTTCATTATAATGTTCTTCTCTTTCTTCATTAGTTAGTGTTAACAAACTAACTAATTTTTCTATATCCTTATTTTCAGGGTTCATGAATTTTTTCTAATTCTTTTCTATATTCTATCAAATTGAAATTATATCTTTCTTATCAGATTGTTCTTCATTTTTCTTTTCTTCTTTATTGGTATCATGGCATCTGATCTCCTAAGTGGTTCTTCTTTTAGTCTTTCTTAGTGATTATATTTATGACCTATAATTTCATTATTTATATATATGTTATATACATATTTTCTTAGTTTTGAAAATTTTCATGTGTATTTCTTGTTATAGTTTATTATAACCACATTCCTTTATTTCCTTTAATAATGTTTTTTGTGTTTCAATTATATCTTGGAGGTATTTTGTATTTAATTATTGAACTGAATTCATTTCCTCTGTTAAGAGTTACAAAGTTTTAAATAATGTTACTTGATTTTTTACTACGACGACTAGACTTTCATTTACTTCTAACTGCATAATTTTTATTTTATCTATAAACATTATTTTTCCCTAATATAACATCATGAACTAATAACTTCATTATTTTAACTTTATTTTCTAATTTTTTAACTTCTTCTTGGTTAGAGGTTTCACCTTTATGGTTTATAAAAGTAAATATTGGCATAATATTGTTTCTAACATTATTTTTTCTTCTTATTATTAGGGTTTTTTTTATATCTAATTGTTATTCTTTTGGTATTTCAAAATCTGTTAATATTTATGGTTTTATTATTTGTCCAAATTCCTTAAAAGTTTTGTTTATTTTTATAAATTCATTTTGTATATTGAACTATTATGGTTATTTGTTAAAGAATATGCTACTAGATAATGTATTAAAAATAGATTGTTTTCTTTTTTTAAATCTCTTATTTTAAATTCATAAGCTAAACTTAATATTTGGTTTAGGTTTTTATCATGAATATTAATAGCAAACATAAGATATGTTATAAATTTTACTTTTGGTATCATAATTTACAATGAATCATTCTTAATAAGACATCTTTCCTATTTATTATTTTGTTATCTAGTAATACTATGTTTATTGGTGTATCTATTCCTTCTCTGAAATGAGTTTTTATTAATATTTGAATTCCTCTTAAATGGTGCATCTAATTTTTTCATTATTTTTTATAGCTTGTTTAATATACTTTATTTATCAATTAATGGTATATTATACATTCATTTTACATCTGTAATATTAATACTTATTTTTTATTACTTATTACATAATAAATTATGTCTTTTCTGAGGAATAATTTTTTTAGAAATGAAAATAATAGATCTTTAAATCCATCTCTTTCTTTAAGACGAAAAACATCCTAAGATGCCTTCTCTTTCTAATTTTACTATTTCTGAGTTTATTGTTTGTCCTTTTATTTTAAGAATGTTACTATTCATTTTAAGAATGTTACTATTTATTTCACTTAGATTTAACTTATATGATGTTTTAGGAGTATTTTTGAAACAATATTTTTGAAAATATCTCAAAACTTATAGATATTTATTATAATAATACGCCATGGATGGTCGTAAAAGTGAACAAGTGGTAAAAAACTAAAACCGATAAATTATATAATTTAATATTTTTAAAATTAATAATAATAAAAATTATATTTTAATAATATTAAATATAATTTGATTAAATAATATTTAATAATGAATATATTTAAATTATTATAATTTAATTTAAAAATATCTAATTAAATAATATTGAATATAAAATAATAAGTTATATTTTTATGATAATAAAAATATATAAAAAAAATATTAAAAAAAAAATTTATTTCAAAAAAATCGATGTAGTTGGAATTGGAGCATAGCGTGTAAAAAAACGAAATTGATTTTTGAATTTTTGAAATATAATAATATTTTTTTAATACAATGACAAAAAAACCTAATTTTTTTAGGAATAAAAAGCTGTGAAACGAAATGTGAACCATTATGAACCACGTGAGCATAAAAAATGGACAGCTCATTGGTACAAAGCCACTCACATGACGCCTTAACCAAGCCAGAGGCTCTTTGATATTCTTTTATCGGATAATACGTACTATTGTCCCTACTCCCTAGTATAGTAGCTATTAGCTCATAATAGTTTAAAAGAAATTTTATATTATGATATTTTCGTAATCAAATAAAAATATTTATTATTTATACAATTATTTCTATTTAATTATTATTAAATAAAATAATTATTAATAAAAATAATTATCACAATAAATTTAATTATATCAATATTACCGAACAAATTTCAAATTAGTATAAGTTACATTCTTTTAATATCATATTTATTTCATTTAAATATTTTCATTTTAAAATAATTTCAATAAGCAGAAACTTTCTCAAGGTTCTTATTATAGAAACTAGGTTTGTATATGTGCATGTATAGTTACATAAAATATATTTATATTAATAAAGTTATTTATGTTATTTAAATTTAATAAATATATAATAGTATTAATGTAACATTAGAGTGAGAAAATAACCAATATATTGTTCATTGTTTATTCCCTTTTTATATATAATAATAGATAATTATAAAAAAATATCTATTTTAAGGATATTGTAGTATTTATTTATATGTATAAATAAAAATATATTTATTTTAAAGACATTTTAATATTTATTTGTGTTTAAAAATATATATTAAGATAATGATATCGGAGAATAATCAATATAAATACATAAGAAAAGAAAAAAAAAGTAAAATTAAAGCTAAAAAATAGAAAAATAAAATATATAGATGAAATAAAAAGAGAGAGATAATTGTATTTATTATAGGAATATTTTAATATTTATTTTTGTATAAAATAAAAAGAACTAACAGAATAGTAAAGCAAGAGAATAATTATGAAAAAATGTATTTTTTATGTACATTTTGATATTTACTTGTGTATATAAATAAAAAAATTATTTATTTTATAAATATCTTGATATTTATTTTATAAATATCTTGATATTTATTTGTGTGTGAAAAAGAAAAAAATAGAGAAAATAAAGAAAGAAAAAAATAATGAAACGTTAGAGCAGGAGAATAACTAATACTCTATTCAGTAATTATTTCTCTTTTTATATATAATAATAGGTAATTATGAACAATATTATTTGTTTTAGAGAGATCTTGATATTTATTTATATATATAAATAAATAAATGTATTTATATATATAAATAAATAAATGTATTTATTTTAAAAATATTTTGATATTTATTTAATTGTAAGGATATTTAATATTTATTTTTGTATAAAAAAGAAACATAAAGAGAGAAAAAGAAAAAAATGTAGAATAGTAAAACGTCAGAGTAATAAGTATATTTTTTATTAGTTATTTTTATTTTTATATATAATAATAGATAATTATAAAAAAATATTTATATTAAGGATATTTTGATATTTATTTTAAGGATATTTTGATATTTATTTATACATATAAATAAAAAAATGTATTTATAAATAAAAATTGTATTTATTTTAAAAATATTTTGTTATTTATATATATATATATATATTAAAGATATTTTAATATTTATTTATTTATAAAAAAACAAAAACAGAGAGAAAACACACAATGATGCAAACTCAACATTAATATCAAGGCTTCTAATATACAAGGAACCATCAAATATCAATATCAAGGCTTCTAATATACAAGGAAATCTTAGAAACATGTTTGGCTTACAATAATAAAATTATTAGTAAATTACGAACATAAATTATTAGGAATAAGTAACTTGGAAAGTTCCGTTATAATAACGTAATAAATATTAAGAAGGCACTAAACTCTTGAATTTGTAAACGTCCGAATAATTAAATCTAAATTTTAAACTTTTGATTCAATTCGAAAACTCAAACCTAAAAAGAACGGTTAATCCAACACAAAATCTTTTCATGAGCTGAATTAAAAAAATAAAATAATAAGTAATATAATCAAAAATAATATACTTAATTCAATATAAAAAGAAATATAAATAATAAACACACTATTAACGTGCCACACATGCTTTTTTCCATAGAAAAAAATGAATGTTTATAAAAAAATTTATAAAAAATTTAGTAAAACTTTATCCTACATTCTTTTTTTACATTATTTAAAAGATTTATAAATAGTAAATAGTTAGTTATTGAGATTTGGCCTCAATGAGTACCTATTTTTGTGAAAGTGGAGAGGATCTAGGCAAATGTGGTACCACACGCGCACGCGCGTTGCCGTGTCGAGCTAAGTTGAGTCCGTGAGGTGACATTTTATTTTTTGGAAAAATATTTTTTTACAAAAACTTTTCCAATATATATATATATATATATATATATATATTTTCTCTCAGAAAAAAAAAACAACCGTTATTTTCTTTTACTCATAATGTGACCGTTGTTTTCTTTTATCAGAATATGACCGTTAAATGACCATTACTTTTCTTTATTCAGAAAAATGGTTGTTAATCGTCTTTACTCACAAAAATGGTTGTTACTCATCTTTACTCAGAAAATGGATGTTACTCTTCATTACTCAGAATGGTTGTTATGCTCTCCATCCTCATACATTACCGTTATTATCATAATGGCCACACGGTTTCTGAAACCTATAAATAGAGGGCCTCAACTCTCAGTTTCTACACAACAATCTACAAACTCATCTCACTAAAAAAAAATCTCTCTACAATTCTAAGTTACTTTTTAGTTTTCTGAGCAACAAATTTTTTAGGTATAGCATTCTAATCTTCATCAGTGCAGTGAAGTTCCGAGACAGAGAAAAAGATTCTAGGCTATTTTATCCTGGGGACGATGGGGTTGTGTTTGCTTGCACAAAATTGGACAAAGCCACGAAACGTCTTAAAGAGAGCGACCTAGTCCATGACTCAACCCAAGCAGTTCATTTCAGGTTATCGATAATATTGTTCCATTGTTGTTTTAACGTACTTGTATCAACAATTTTAAGACATTCTATGTGCCATGACTACTGAAATGCTAATTGTTGATCTAAACAAACCATTATGTTTTGAGGGACTACACTTTAAAAGATGGAGACAAAAAATGTTATTTTTCTTAACCATGAAAAAATTCGTTTATGCTCTTACTACTGAAAAACCAATACAGTCTAACCCTCCTACTGAAGCTGAAACTAAGGATTTAGAAACCTAGATGGAAAATGATTTTCTGTGCAAAAATTATATTCTTAACGGTTTAGCTGATGACTTGTATGATTATTATAACTGTGATAAGTCTGCTAAGGAAATTTGGGAAGCACTTCAAAATAAGTACGACACTGAGGAAGCTAGAACTAAGAAGTATGATGTCAGTAGATACATGAAGTTCCAAATGATTGATGGAAAATCAGTGGAAGCTCAATCACACGAACTGTAGAAGATAGGAAACAAAATAACTTTTGAAGGTATCAACAATTTCAAGTAGTTGTTATAATACATAAATTACCCCCTTCTTGGAAAGATTTTAAGAATACACTTAGGCATAAAACTAAGGAATTATCTTTAGAAAGTCTTATAACCCGTTTAAGAATAGAAGAAGAAGCCTGAAAGCAAGACCAAAGAGATGAAGTACTCGGAGTCTCAAATAACAGTACCAATAAGAAACCCTCCTTTGCAATTCTGAAACTTAAAGGTAGAAATATGAAAACTCATAATTGTAATAATAACCAAAACCGTAACAACCAAAATAGAAATAGAAACTATCCTCCCCAGAATGGACCTCAACCCCTTAAGGAATAACACATTCATGAGTTATAGTTGTAACAGACCTGGCCACTTGGCTAAGAACTATCGAAAAAGGAATCGTCCTACCCCATATGCGAACCTTATCGAAGATTAACTTATTGCTATGATATCTGAAGTAAATTTTGTTGGTGGATCCGAGGGGTGGTGGGTGGACACTGGTGCTTCTCGCCATGTCTGCTATGATCGAGACATGTTCAAGTCATATTCTGATTCTGAGGATAAGAAAGTGCTACTAGGCGACTCCTACTCCACTAAAGTTGCTGGTACTGGTGAGGTGGTATTGAAGTTTACCTCTAGAAATACTATCATCTTAAAGGATGTCCTGCATACTCTAGAGATGAGAAAGAACTTAATTTCAGGCTATCTTCTTAACAAAGCTGGGTTTACTTAAACTATAGGGGCTGATTTATATACTATAACTAAAAATAATATATTTGTAGGGAAAGGGTAAGCCACTGATGGCATATTTAAATTAAATGTTGAAATCAATAAAACCTCTTCTTTTGCTTATATGCTGAGTTCTTTTAATATTTGGCATGCTAGACTTTGTCATGTTTATAAACACATAATCAAGAACATGAGTACCTTAGAACTAATTCCTAAACTATCTTTAAATGATTTTGAAAAATGTGATTTTTGTAGTCAAGCTAAAATAACCAAAACTTTACATAAATCAGTAGTTAGAGAATCTAAACCTTTAGAATTAATACATTCTGACATACGTGAACTTGATGGAAATTTAACAAGAAATGGAAAACACTATTTATAACTTTTATAGATGACTGTTCAGATTACACTTATGTATATCTAATGAAAAATAAAAGTGAAGCGTTTGACATGTTTAAAATATTTATGACTGAGATTAATGAGAATCAACTTAACAGAAAAATAAAAAGGTTTCGAAGTGATAGAGGCACTGAATATGATTCCAATATCTTCAATGATTTTTATAAAACTCATGAAATCATTCATGAAAAAACTGCACCTTATTCTCCTAAAATGAATGGCAAAGCTGATAGAAAAAATAGAACTTTTACTGAATCATTTGTTGCAATTTTATTAAACTCTGGAAAAATATTTTTTTCCAAAAACTTTTACTGAGCCGAGTCTAAGTCTGTGAGGTGGAATTTTATTTTTTGGAAAAATATTTTTTTACAAAAAATTTTCCAATCAGAAAATGGTTGTTATATATATTTTTCTCTCAAGAAAAAAAAACAATCGTTATTTTCTTTTATTCAGAATGTGACCGTTGTTTTCTTTTATCAAAATATGACCGTTAAATGTCCGTTACTCTTCTTTATTCATAAAAATGGTTGTTAATCGTCTTCACTCACAAAAATGACTGTTACTCGTCTTTACTCAGAAAATGGTCGTTACTCTTCATTACTCAAAATGGTTGTTACGCTCTCCATCCCCAGACATTACCGTTATTATCATAATGGTCACACAGTTTCTAAAACCTATAAATAGAGGGTCTCAACTCTCAGTTTCTACACAATAATCTGCAAACTCATCTCACTAAAAACAATTATCTCTACAATTCTAAGTGACTTTTCAGTTTTCCGAACAACAAATTTTTCAAGTTTAGCATTCTGGTCTTCATTAGTGTAGTGAAGTTCCGAGATAGAGAAAAAGATTCTTGGTTGTTTTATCTTGGGAATGATGGGGCTATGTTTGCTTGCACAAAATTGGGCAGAGCTGCAAAACGACTTAAAGAGAGCGACCTAGTCCGCGACTCAATCCAAGCAGTTCATTTTAGGTTATCGGTAATATTGTTCCATCATTGTTTTAACGTACTTGTATCAACACTAAAAATATGCAATGAATAAGACAAACAACACATAATATGAATCAAGTAATCATACATGGAAAGTGATGTACTTTCAATCATTTCAAGACCTCTTATGTGTAAATATATTCTATAAATAATAATTTTACTCTCACAATATGTAATCACAATAACACAACATAAAATATGATAAACCCAAATAGGTTCTAGCTCGTGGTAGGTAAACATTTCACATCAAGTAATTCACTAATAAAAATAAATCAACAGTTCACAACCAAAGTGGTTATTTGACTTATGCACAATATTGCAACCTCATAACACCCACCTAACACATAGCACACCAACATATAAGTTCATCACCAATGCAAAATTTTTCCACCTCACAAGACCCAACCGACACATGGCACCTCAACATTAAGACAAACATATCAAAATGATATGACTCTTCACTAACCAATCATGCATTTTAACTCTCAATAAATCCTCATTCAACCATACATTTTTACACTCAACCTAGTATTTGAAAAATATGAGAGAGACTCCTTGATGATGTCTTATGTACTATTGATAAACACACTATTTCTTGAACCCAGCACTCAGAAGGAAAATTGACCAAGAAAGAAAAAAAAAGTTAGATGCCAAATGTACAAAGCTTCCCCTCTAGATTTTGGCTAGGAAAATAAGAAAGGAGATGAGAATTTATAGAAAAAATTCATCCACTTGGACATTAGTTAACCATCTCGGTGATAGTAAACGCCACCTTGGTAAGAGTTTTACTATCAAAGCTCATTGATCCCTCAGTGAGCACCTCGATGAGCTCACCAATAACCATACAAAAAGGCATTTCAGACATAGAAAATTTCCCAGTCCCTAACGGGATAATGAAACAAAAAATAAACACACAATGATGCAAACTATATGTAATCTAAGAGAGTCCATGTGTGTAATAAGAAAACATGAAACTATATCCTAAGTAAAAATGAGCCACCAGTAACAAACCTTACAAGGACATACATAAACATAAAATAAAATACAAATAATATGTTTTGCACATGGGAATGCCAACACCAAAATTATAAGATGTAAAATATACCTAAAGAGTTTATTCTTATGAATGAACCTCAACACAATCCCTAAACACCCTCAATACATCTGATGCTAGTGTGTTCATATTCTTATGCTCAATCCATCTTGATGAATTAACATATCCATCTTAATGATCCACTCCATGTTGCAAGTCTGCATCATCCACAAAACTCCAACTGAGCCTTAACCTTGTTGTGATGTCAGTAGTTACACCTATATCTACACACCCGAAACAACACATACTCATAAAAAAAGAAACATGCATGCATATAATATAGTCTAATACTTACTATCAAGTCACCCCTACACAAGTGAACTTTAATAGTCTAAGAACACTCAACATGCAACACGAAAATAAACACAACCTACATGCAACATAGAGATACAAACTCTTTTTGAAAATATGCAACACTCCTCTTAGGTATATACATACCAACAATAATGATGTAATGTAATCTACACTCACCATTCCATAAAGAAAACAAACATAATTCATAAACAAACACAATTAATGCACATTTTCCCCCATTTTCGACAAGAAAAGTCAAACCAAGCACATACACATGTATGAAACACATCACACAACTATATGAAGAAGAGAAGTCATACAGAAATACATGGAACCATAACATTCATGATAAACAAAGAAACAAAAATACCAAGGCAACACCAAGGTCAGAACATGTAATAATAACACATTGAATGCACAAACAACAAAGAAATATGCAAATAGGAAACATTTCCCTAATTCAATACATAACATGAAGCCCTACGTCTCTATGTATTGTGGGAGGTCGTAAGGGACTTTGCAATGATCATAAGACACATCAAACTTAGAGTCCAACTATCTTTCAAGTTGATACACTCCTATTGGCTCAACTGCCTTCCCCTAATGACACATGTAGAGATTCAATCATGCAATGACTACCCATGCTATGCAAACAGATAAGGAAAGATATCTCAATCACCAAAGAAAAATACATGTCGTATATCATATCAATAAATATTAGGTAATCAACTACATGCAAGAAACATACAATAAAGTACTTCAAAGCAAGAATGCTTGTAAACATATAAGATTACACATAAAATAAGAGAATGCATACCATGCACACAACATGTCATATTAACTATCTTATTTATGCATGATTCATATAAAATGATGTCATGAAGAACAAAACATATAAAAGAACCACCATGAACATATAAATAACAACTCATAAATAGGAAAATGTCAACTATCAAGAATAAAAAAAATCACAACACTTCTCTTATATCATACATATGACAAACACTTCTCTCCTCTTAGATGTATGCAAGTCCACAATAACAATGCTATGCACCCTACACTCTTATAACTCCTCCTAAATAAATGCATCAATACACATCAGATAACAAAAACTAAAGAAACAAGAAAGCATACTAAGAATGTTAATATAAAAACAACTCATAACCTCAGAATAAAAGATACATGCCAGTACGAGAGTAAAATAGTCAATCTCATAAAAAATAAAAAATAAATGAGATGACAAAGATAACCTTAAAAGAGATCATTGGTAAAAAAAATGTAGTCTAGTTACAAAATTGCATGTAATTCAAAATTCTATACAAATGCACATGAAAAACCTAAACGAGCACCAAATACATAGAAAGGAGAAGACAACACTCATTTACTTAAACTTGAAAGACCTATAGTTTTCTTAAAAAATCCAAATCAAAAGATAAGAAATATCATGCAATAGATGAACATAAAAGAGCATGGAAAAATTGAGAAACAACGCAAGACATACTAGGTAAATGAATAAACAACCTAGTAGTTCAAAAGATATGTAATCTATATAATATGACATATGAATGACATGATTACAAAAGAAGAATCCTAATACTTTGATACTACATGATGAAATCATGTAGTATGATGCTTATGTAATAAGCTACAAAAGAAAGAGAAACAAAAAAGCAAGACAAATACACTATGCTATCAAAAGAAGGTACAAGCAAAGGTGCAAGCCAAACACACATATAAAACATGTCAAAGAAACTAGTAAAAGACCAAATAGTTAGACATAGCAACATATAAAACATTTAGCACACTATGTAAGGAAAGAAGTAATAAGTACATAACATGTAATAAACACATAAATCATATGCTTCACAAAGCATGCACCTAGAAAACATCATTATACAAATGCACATGTAAACTACATTTAATCATTGTATACTAATATGGCAATGAAATCCATATGTTATAGAGAAATACAAACAACAAAGATGTAAGACATGAAAATAGTAATAATGCAATCATCACAAAAGCACAAAGATAAACAACTTCAGAAAGAAAAACAACAACTCACTACATTAGAGGCAAAGGGTACAAAAGTAAAAATGTGTGTGTATGCGTAGAAAGAACATTAGAATGGAGCACCAAGGTAGGTAAGCCTAAAAAGGAGTGACTCATTTTGATACCAACGAAAATTCAAAATGTCAAAAAAATTACACATTGGTGAATTAAACTTCGGACTAAAAGAGGCAATCAAGACTAGGAAAGGGTGGATATGCTAACCCATTAAATCTTTTCATGAATTATACTCTAACTCAACCATGTCTCAAAACATAAATTAAGTAGATAACATAGCATACAATCTTATCAAAAATAGCATACTTAATTCAACACACCATATATATAACTGGCAGATAATAAAGAAATTTATATGGTAAACACACTAGTTATGGTATGCCTCACATGCTCCTCTCCAAGTTGACAATATGCTATAAACAACACAGTAGGTGAATAAGGCAATCATACTAGGAAAGTTATAAAAGACTTCAATCTCTTTAAGACCTCCTATAAGTAAACATATTTGTTAAATGATAATTTCCCTTTCATAACTTGTGATCATAAATAATACAACATGTAATGTGGAAAACCCATATATGACCCATATCATATGTGGTAGAATTCATATGTTACCTATAACTATTCACAACTAAAGAAATATATGTATATACCTATATCAGTTGGAGCATCATACTCCACTACTCCTAAGTTGCATCCATTCGTTCTCTATCACCCTGTGATGTGATTGATTACTGATAGCTTAATCTCCTAGAATGCAACCAACTAGTCTCTTTACCTATGGAAAATGTTAAAACCTTTCAAACCCAACAAGCATATGGCATACTAATAGATAGGCTCCTCACCTTTGCACAATATTATAACCTTGCAACACCCATTCAACGCACAACACAAAAACACATAGGCTCATCATATATGCACAATATTACAACCTTACAACACCAAAACAATATATAACAATTGAATAGTAAGAGAAACTCCTCAAAATGATGTGAATCTTCACTAGTCATCCATGGATTTGAACTCTCAACAAATTCTCATTTAACCTTACATTTTTACACTCAATCAAGTGTTTTGAGAAATATGAGAGAAACTTTTCTTTTTAGGTAATATGTCACACTGATGAACACATTATTTCTTGAACATAAAAATTTGAGATAAAAAGGGATTAAGAAATGATTGGAAAAGTCTGATGCTAAACAAGTAAAGCTTTCTCTCTAGACCCTGGCCAATAAAATAAGAAAAGGGATATTTATGAAAAAAAGCGTCTTGGACCCTCATTGAGCTCTTGGAAAGCATAAAAGACTTCGAAGCTCATCGATCACCTCAACGAGTCCTCACCAATTCCTCAATGAATTTGCCAAAAATTACATAATAAGGCATTTTAGATATAGAGAAATGCACATTCCTCAACTAGACAACATAAGTACCCAAAAATGCATATTATATGCAATCTAAAAGAGTAAGTGTGTGTAAAAAAATAAACATGAATTTGTGTCTTAAGTAAAGCTGAGCAACCAATAACCAACCTTACAAAGGATATATAAAATTATTAAATAAAATAGAGATACCACACATGAAAATACCAACATCAAAACAAAAGTACTTACAATTTAATTCTACAAGAAGATGAATAGTTATCCTTATTATAAGAGAAGAATACAATTCTTTGTCAAATGGAATAAGCATTCCAAAAAATTATAATTCCTAACATTAAAAAGTCCAATCTAATAAACAAATTAGAATATTTATTCCAATCATGATTCTATTTCCTCTAACTAAACATGCCCAGGTTTTAAATGTTAAGCTATTAAAGTAACTCTATATTGCATACTAATGGATGTTAAATATTTTTTAATAACCTTTACACACTCTATCACCCACACCCATGTATACACTAGCGAGATTTGAATTTATGTCTTTACAATATCTATAAAGAACATATATCATTACACTACAAGTTAATTAATGCCAAAATTCTCACCACTATACTAACAAATATTACATTGAAATGTGCTTGGGCGGCTGCTCAGCGCGGTTGGGCGGTTGCATGCGCGATTTCCTTCTTTTTGATATTTTTGACCCATTTTGTCCAATTTTTCAATATTTGTTGACTTTTCCTCATTTATTTTTGAATATATATGTGATGTATTGCCTCCAATATTCCTCTTTGAGTCTTTTAAGTTACGTTTTTAAGCAAAAATACCTGAAAAACAATAAAAATACCCGTGATTCCAAAAAGACAAATTTATATAATATATATGATAAAATCATATATATATATATATATTTAATCAATTAATGTGCATAAAATCATGGTAATTTTAGTGCTTTTTGAGCACTTATCACAACCCATAACCAGCTTCTTGCTAGTCTCTTAGCAAGAGAAGCGATAAAAAATAAAAATTAAACTATCCTAAATCACTTCTGTGGATTGATACGGTTGCATTTAGCCTATGCAACAAGCCTTTAAACCCCTAGGTTGCCCTAGTGGACAAGTTTGAGTCTCGTGAGGGTTTTCAGTAATGATACCCACAAACATTGAACTAAATGTAAAAATTAAAAGAAATAATAAAAACAGTCAACTTAAAAACTAAAATTACAACAAAATCAAAAATTAACTTTAAAGAATAAAAGAAAACAACATATCACAAAAGTGTCTCATAATTTTTAATCTCCTTTAATATCATAATTAAAATATCAAGTATAAGTTATTTTAATCTCTTTAAACAATCATGATTTATTATAATAATTAGTCGAAAATCATTTTCATATTTCATATCAAAAATGTATCAATTTAATTTCACCCAATTTCAGTGTCAAGAATCCTAATTCGTTTCGACTCTATTCCTTACTTGTCAATACTCTCAAAACACTGAATCCTATGGGTTCAAACACTCATATTATTTTATATGCGACAGAGTTGATGTATAGAAATGAACTAATATGTTCGCAATGACTTTTTTTTAGGGAATTACTTCCTATATTTTTCTTTTGTAATTAGCCTTTACTCACAACTTTGTAGGCAATGTGGGTCATAGTATGTAGATTATACTATATATTCTTTATCTCTCTATATTTTTTTCTGAAGAAATTTCTCAATATATATATTTTTAGAGAGTCAACCCATGTACAAATTGTACATTTTTTAGGATTTTGGTAAATGGTTAATTTTGTGGCTTTTCTGTTTGATCTTGGTTTAGGTAACCTCATATATGTCTTTTTTTTTGTAGCAGTCATGCATGAATGAGATATAAGCATATACTATCAATTTCTACTCAAATCATTTAATCTAGGCAAAAATAATAATAAAAAATATACGATACTCTATTAAGATGAGAAAAAATTCATACATTCAATGCTAATACCTATAGAGATCATCTAAAAATTTGAAGAAATAAGAAATGTGTTTAGAGTAGAAAAAAATATATATTTCACTCTGAATAAAGGAAATTAGGCTCAAATTATATCTCACAAAAGTAGTCTCCACTAAAAAAATTTATAAACACCGATTTTGGGTTTAATATAATTTCTACATCTTATCAAGAAATACTAGTTATGACAAAAACTAACTAATTACCAAAAATAATTACAAAATATTTCATGATATGTTTCCAAAAATTAATCTAACAGTACAAAAGACTTAACTATTTACTTAAATTTGATTTAAAGAAATGATAAATTTTTATGAGAAATTTTTTTTATTTTTTATTTTTTTTTAAATTCCAAAAATTACTAAATCACACAAAACAAAAATAAAACCAAACACAAAAAATGAAAATGTGAACATAAAAAAGAAAAAATTAATTTTTTTTTATTTTTTATTTTTAAATTGTTAAATCTTTTTATTTATTTTTTTCTAATTAAGCATGATAAATTTTCACCACCCCCAACCTAGAACTTACATTGTCCTCAATGTAACAAATGTAAATTAAAGATAAAGAGAAAAGAGAAGAAAGATTACATATTTCCTTCCTGAGAATGTGCAAGTAGTAATGGAGAAATGCAAGTGCATCAATCATATTCATCATTAAAGTGTATACATATAGATCGCTGTGAACTTTTAACATCTCAACAAATATTTTTAGTTTTAACAATTTAAAATTTATTCACATATAATTAAACTAAAATAAACAATAAAATTAAGTAAATAAAACAAATAATAGAAAATTACCTAAAATGATGGGTTGCCTCCAATATTCCCTTAATTTTCCTATTACTTACTTTTACTAAACCAGAAGTTTGAGGATGATATGAAGTAGCTACTTTATGTGTGATATTGTACTTGTTTAGTACTCCATCAAAGATCTTGTTACAAAAATGGCTACCTCCATCACTTATTATAGCTCTAGGCGTGCCGAACCTACTGAATATTAAATCCTTCAAGAATTTAACAACAACATTAGCATCATTGGTTTTAGTGGGGATAGCTTCTACCCACTTGGATACATAATCCACAGTAACCAAAATATATTGAAAACCATTGGATGGGGGAAAAGGACCCATAAAGTCAATCTCCCATACATCAAAGAGTTCAACAACTAAATTAGATGTCAAAGGAATTTCATCTCTTTTGCTTATGTATCCTATTCTTTGACATCTATCACACTGTACACAAAACATATAAGCATCTTTAAAAAGAGTGGGCCAAAAGAATCCATACTGTAATACCTTATGGGCTGTTTTTTCACCACCAAAATGCCCCCCACAATGAAGTTCATGACAAAAAGTTAGAATCCTCTTATGTTCTTCTTCAGGTACACATCTTCGGATGACTTGATCTTGACCAATCTTGTATAAATAAGGGTCATCCCAGAAATAGTCCTTAATAGTTTTAAAAAACCTTTTCTTGTCCTGATATGAAGTGTTAGGTCGCAAAACACCAGTGGCAAGATAGTTTACAATATCAGCATACCATGGGTTCAGACCTATTGAAAATAACTGTTCATCAGGAAAGGTTTCAACTATATCTTCATTACTCTCATCTTTAAGAGAATTGAAGTCAGAAATCAACCTAGACAAATGGTCAGCTACTAAGTTTTCACTGCCTTTCTTATCCTTGATGTCTACGTCAAATTCTTGTAAGAGTAAGACCCACCTGATTAATCTTGGCTTGGCATTTGGTTTACTTAATAGGTATCTTAAAGCAGTATGATCAGAATGCACAATCACTTTAGATCCTACTAAATAAAACCAAAATTTGTCTAAAGAAAACACTATAGCCAAGAATTCCTTTTCAGTGGTGGTATAATTCATTTGGGCATCATTGAGTGTTTTGCTAGCATAGTAGATGACATGCAAATACTTATCCACTCTTTGTCCCAAGACTTATCCTATAGCATAATCAGAAGCGTCACACATTATTTCAAAAGGTAAAGACCAGTTTGGTGCCATAATAACAGGGGTAGATGTTAGTTTCTCCTTCAAGGTATTAAAGGCAATAAGGTAGTCATTGTTGAAATTAAAATAAACATCTTTTGATAGCAAGTTACATCAGGGACGACTTATTTTAGAGAAATCTTTAATAAATCGTCTATAAAATCCTGCATGTCCTAAGAAGCTTCTTATCCCCTTCACAGATCTAGGGGAGGTAGTTTGGATATCAATTCAACTTTTTCCTTATCAACTTAAATACCCTTGTTTGAAATTATATGTCCTAAAACTATCCCTTGTTGAACCATAAATGACTTTTCTCCCAACTAAGGGTGAGATTGCATTCAATGCATCTTTCTAAAACCAAAGTCAATTTATGTAAGCAATCATCAAATGAGTTCCCAAATACAGAGAAATCGTCCATGAAAATCTCAATGAATTTTTCCACCATGTCTGAGAAAATAGATATCATGCATCTCTGGAAAGTGGCAGGGGCATTGCATAACCCAAATGGCATTCTTCGAAAAGCAAATGTTCCAAAAGGACATGTAAATGTGGTCTTTTCCTGATCTTCTGGTGCTATGGGTACTTGATAATAGCCAGACAATCCATCTAAAAAACAGTAAAATTTGTGCCCAACTAATCTTTCCAACATTTGATCAATGAATGGAAGAGGAAAGTGATCCTTTTTAGTATATAAATTTAGTTTCCTAAAATCTATACACATTCTCCATCCAGTGATTATTCTAGTGGGAACTAATTCACTTTTGTCATTTTTAACAACTGTTATCCTAGATTTCTTTGGTACCACATGCACTGGACTAACTCACTTACAATCCGCAATAGGATAGATAATTCTTTCTTCTAACAATTTAAGAATTTCTTTCTTAACTACCTCCTGCATATTTGGGTTTAGTCTTCTTTGGGCCTCTCGTACAGGTTTAGCACCATCCTCCAAGTTGATCTTGTGCATACACATTGTAGGACTAATGCCTCTTATATCCCTGATACTCCAACCTATAGATTTCTTAAACTGTTTAAGCACTTTGATAAGTTCCTTTTCTTGGGTTTTGGTCAAGGTTGAAGAAATTATCACTGGATAAGTTTCTCCTTTTCCCAAAAACACATATTTTAAGTGCTCAGGTAAGTCTTTGAGTTCAAGTTCGGGTGGATTGGCCTCTTTACTAGATGAAGAACTGGGTAGATTTAAAAGTGTACTAGATTTTGTCATTACTTCATCATTGTCTAGTCGTTCAAGGTACCCCTTAATTTCCTCATCTAAATCTTCTTCGACCACTTCAAGTGTAAGAACAGTTTCAAGCTTGTCTTCTATTCTGGTTTGGAAAAAAGTGCTTTGGATAAGATTATCCAAAGGGTCAACATCGAATATTTCATCGATGGTAGAAATAGAAGGAAAAGGTGAAGAATAAAAAACTTTAAAATGAACAGTCTCTCCTAAGACTATCATTGTCAAATTTCCATCTTATACATCAATAATAGTTTTAGTAGTTGCCATAAATGGTCTACCGAGCAATATTTTGTGCTATCTGTCCAATGCTGGATTTTCTTGCATATCCAGAACCATAAAGTCAACAGGTATTATCAGTTTGTCTACTTGTACCAACACATCCTCAACTATTCCCTTTGGATACTTGAGAGATCTATCTGCAAGTTGAAGGGACATAGTTGTGGGTTTTAAATCTCCTAGATTGAGCTGTAAGAATATGGAGTAGGGCATCAAATTTATACTAACACCTAAAACAAGTATTGCTTTAGCAACCTTCCTATCCCTATAGTTATGTTTATAATAAAACTTCCAGGGTCTTTCAACTTAGGGGTAGTTTGTGCTGAAGTACAGCGCTAGAAATTTCTGATACTACTACTCGTTCATTCAGTTCATACCTCCTTTTCTTAGTGTTCAACTCTTTGAAAAACTTAGCATATGAGGGCACATTCATGATCACTTCTAATAATGGTAAATTGATATTTACTTTAGAGAGCATATTAAAAAGATCATAGAATTGCTTATCTTGTTTGGATTCTTTTAACCGGTGTGGAAAAGGTACTTGCAGCTAGTGTGGTTCTATTTTCTTTTGAATTTTGGGGATGTCATATGACCCCTCAATGAGTTTTTCAGAAGGCTTGTTAAGTTTAACACTTGTTTCTCCTTTTTGTGAGAATAGAATATCACTTTTTTTGTTACCTGAACTACAAGGTAGATCATTAGAGATTTCAAGTAAACTGGTATTGACTACCTTACCACTTCGAAGGGTTCTTACATCCTTTGTTTGTTATGGTTGACTGGACAACTTTCCTGGTTCTTTCTTTTGCATTTGTTCAGCTAGTTGCCCAACTTTAGATTCAATCCTTTTAACCAAAGCCTCCATGGTGTTCAACCTTTGATTATTCATCAATTGGTTGTCACGACTAACTTGAATAAAAGCATTCAAGCTATCCTTTAAGGTTGGCTTAAAAAATTGGCTTGGTGGGTAAGGGTGGTTTTTATTCGACCTTAGTGTTGGACATTAGGTGTAGGCTGGATAATTGTTTTGCTTCCAATGATGGTTAGGGTGATTATAGGTGTTTGGATGATACCTTTGAAAGGATTTTAATTCCTCCATGACATTGACATTAGAATCACAAGTATTTGAACAATTATGAGTACCATGCCCAATTGAAAAACACACTTCACACACCTCTTGATTTGGCATTTGGTGGGTAGTGAGAAGTTGCACTTGTTTAGTCAATTCAGCAAGTTGCAAGGTTATCTCATTATCGGAGCCAACTTTATTGACTCTTGCTCTCCTTCTATCACTTCTTTTTTGGGAATTAGAACCCAACAACTCATAAAGATTATAGGCTTCCTCTGCAGTTTTTTCTCCCACAACACCTCCAGTAGCATTATCAACCATGTATTGACTCTGCAGTGTCAATCCATCATAAAATAATTGGTTCTGTAGTTGCAATGGAAAGCTATGATTATGACATTGAATGAAAAGGAGTTTGAATCGTTCCCAAGCTTCATGAAAGGGTTCTTCATACTTTTGAGAAAATGTTGCTATCTTCGTCCTTAGATCAACAGTCTTTTGATGGGAATAGAACCTACCCATAAACATTTCATATATTGCCTCCCAAGTTTTTAGAGAACCCGATTGTAGAGTAATGAACCATGACCAAGCTTTATTCTTGAGGGTGTAAGGAAAACACCTTATCCTAAGTTGATCTTCATTAATTGCATGTAGTGGAAAGGTTTGGAAAATATCATAGAATTCTTGAATGAAATGCAAAGGGTCTTCATTAGGGACACCAAAAAAGGAAGGCAACAAAGAATAATGAATCTTTTTCAATTCATAATTCCTTGCAGCCTCTTGTAATTGTATGCCGGAAGTTATATTGCCAATGATTGGCATTGTATAGTCTTTCATCATTTTCCGCCTATCTTCAGCATCTCCCATGATTATTTGTAGTTGAAATTGATCATTCTCCTATTGTGTATCAACATTTAGCTCTTAAAAAATAGTAGATATCTATAAGAAAGATTTCTCACTTGACAAAATGTACAGGCTTAAAGCAAAAAGGTGCAGGGAACCTAAATTTTTTTTAATGCTAAATTTAAAGAATGGACACAATTTTTGAAACAAACGAATTTATTTCATTTGAATTTTATTACACAAAAAAAAACTAAAACAAAGGAAAATACAATAATGGGTGACCTCCCATGTAGGACTAAAATGTATCGTCTTCTAGTAAGACTTTGCTTGGAGATTGCAAAATAATAAACTCAATATATCCTCTTCATTGAATTTATTTTACCCCATTTGACCATCAAATTAGTCTTTGCTTTGTTTTTGCAAATGTTCAACTAACTATTCTACTTGAACTTCCACATTTTTGATAGAAGCTTCCACAGAGTCCAACTGTTGATTGGTTTTAAATTGGTTATCTCTACAAACTTGAATAAAAGAATTCAAGTTATCCTCCGGGGTTGATTTATTGGGAATGCTTCTTGGAATAGGTGGGTGAAATTGATGGCCTGGCTGATTTGAGCTTTGAGCGAAAGGAGGGTTGTTTTGCCTCTAGGAGAAGTTCAGATGATTTCTCCACCCAGGATTATAGGTATTTGAATTGAGGTCAAACCTTGCTTGGTCAGTTGAACAAGTTGTTGTTGAACTTCATTACTGGAATCGATTTCATGAACTCCAGCTTTTCTCACTCGTGACCTTTTCTGTTGGGAATTAGCACCCAACATATCAAAGAGGTTGTACGTCTCTGAGGCAGTCTTTTCTCCCATTGCTCCTCCTGCAGCGTTTTCGACAATGAAATGACATTGTTGTGTAAGTCCATCGTAAAAGAATTGGTTCTGCAACTGTAAGGGAAAGCTTTGATGGGGACATTGAGTGAGAAACATTTTGAACCTATCCCAAGCTTCATGGAATGGTTCTCCTTCCATCTGAGAGAAAGTAGCAATCTTTCTTCTCAACTCTGATGCTTTTTGGTGGGAATAGAATTTTCCCATGAATTTATTATAAATGTTCTCCCATGTCATCATAGAACTTAGGGGAAGTGACATTAACCAAGCTTTGGCCTTATCCTTTAAGGTGTAGAGGAAACATCTCATTTGAAGTTGATCCTCGTTTAGAATACCGAAGGGGCAGGTTTGGACCGTAGCATAGAAGTCTCTAATGAAGGAAAGAGAATCTTCATCAAGTTGTCCATAAAAGGAAGGAAGCATAGAAAAATGAATATATTTTAGTTCATAATTCCGAGCAGCCTCACCCAACTGGATAGCAGTAGTTGTCGTGCCAATCACTAGTCTTGCAAACTCCTTCATGGTGGTTTCCCTCACATGTTGGTTTTCTTCCATTTCTTTCGGTTCCAGTAAAGGATTAAGACTTGGCTCTATGTTTGGCTCAAAAACAGGTTGATGGTTGGAATCTAGTCTTGTTGACACTTGTTTAAATTTATGAATATTATTTACATATGGTGTAAGGGGGTTTCCTAAGGATCTCCTACCACGCATAGACTATTGAAAACGTAAATTTAAAACTCATGTAAAGAAAAATAATAACCACACAAAAATTTAGAGAAAATTTACATGGTATTTAATACAAAACACTAAACAAAACTAGTTAAACCTAAGTCAACTTTATTTTATTATTATTATTTTAAGAGAAAATAATAAACTAAAGTTTTTTTTATTATTATTTTTAAAATTTATTTATTTATTCAAAATTTTTATTAATTTATTTATTTATTTAAATAAAACAAAGTTTAAATTTTATTTATTTGTTTTTAAATTTTATTTACTTCATGTTTTTTTAAGATAAAATAACATAATTGGTATTAACCAAGAGTGCTCCCAAGAAAGAATGGTGGTGCAAAGGCTCCTTAAAAACCATCCTCCTAGACAGAACAATGTTCCCAGGAAAGCTTAAAACTAAGAAATGAGAGAAAGAAAGAGAATAGAAGATGTGTTTTGAGGTGTGGTTAGTTGTGAAGAGAATGAGGGTATTTATAGGTGAGTATGGGAAGAAAAAGTGGGTGAAAAATGATAAAAAAATGGTGGAAACACGGAGTAGTGAATGATGATGTCATTTGATGACATCAGCATGACGTGGGGCGGTTGCACATAGATTGGGGTGCAGATGGCAGCGGCGCGTGTAGAGTGGAGCTGGAGCATGCACAGACGCACGCGGAGGCAGCAGTTGCGTGCACAAGCACACGCGTAAAACAGCAACGGCGCATGCGGATAGGAAGTCCATTGCGCGCGGGATAGGAGCAAGGCGTGCGCGGGACTGGGCATGTTGCGGCGGCTGGTTGGCTGCATTCATGATTTCCTCTTTTTGATATTTTTGATATTTTTGACATTTTGACCCATTTTGTCCAATTTTTCCATATTTGTTGACTTTTCCTCATTTATTTTAGAATATATTTGTGATGTATTGCCTCCAGTATTCCTCTTTGAGTCTTTAAGTTACGTTTTTA
This sequence comes from Hippophae tibetana, assembly GCA_037013495.1. Classification (NCBI taxonomy): domain Eukaryota; kingdom Viridiplantae; phylum Streptophyta; class Magnoliopsida; order Rosales; family Elaeagnaceae; genus Hippophae; species Hippophae tibetana. Next base: position 16,667,381 of record CM072810.1, read on the forward strand.
AACGAAAATACCTAAAAAACAATAAAAATACCCGTGATTCCGAAAAGACAAATTTATATAAATATATGATAAAATCATATAAATATATATATTTTTAATCAATAAATGTGCATAAAATCATGGTAATTTTAGTTTTTTTTAGCACTCATCAGCTAGTGATATAAGTATTCTCATACAAACCTCTCAAACCACACAAGCAAACCCTTCAATTTTTAGGGTATTAGTAGCTCATAAAATGACAAAAAATATTAAAATTTAGTTTTCAAATATAACATACCAACCAAATTTATTAATGCAAGGGAATGCTCCCACAAGAAGAAAATATTTAGATATAGTAGTAAATGAAATATACAAAGAATTTATTGAAGAAGATAAAAGAAGAACTATTACTGAATCCATTGAAAATGAAATCAATAAAACCAAATTGCATCTAACAAATATAGAAATGTGTAACATGTGTTACATAGATTCTTTTATTTATTAATATGAAATTTATTACCATAAATTACCACCATCTATACAAACAACTTATAAGGAAATGTTTTTTTTCCAAAAATTACCTAGAATATTGCATATGACCTTAATAGAAAGTTGGAATCATAGAAATAGAGAAACCATGTAGACACCCTAGGAGGAAGAATAAGAAACCTTAAGAGCTACATAATCATTAAATTCCAAGAAAGAAAGGAATATAAACAAATAAGAGGAAATGATAAAATTTATTGTGATATAAGATATTTTAAAATACTAGGAAAACATGTATGTAACATAAAATCCTAAAAATATAAATATAAAAATATAAAAAAAATACAAGAAATTTAAATATACAAATTCAAAAAACAAAATTCCAAAAATATAAAAGAAGATTTAATAGGGAACCCTATTGGAAAAGATATTCTAAAAGAAAAAGATATAAACCTTCTTAAAACAAGAACTATTTCCCTTCGGGGGAAAAGAAATGAAAATGTTGGATCTATAATGAAGAAGAACATTATGTCAATTAATCTCCTAGTAGGCTTCAACATAGGAAAAAAATTTAAAAAGAATTTCCACAAAAAGAAAAAATCTTAGAAGAAGCTTTTAAAGTGAAATTAAAACCAATTGAAGATTCAGATATAAATGATACTTACAGTATTTATCTATTAGAGAAAATTAAGGAGAAAATAACTGACTCAGAATATACTTAGACTATGGGTAACCAACTCAGAATATGAACACCCAAAATATGAGTACTCTTCATCAAAAGATGAGTGATTTGTCTAGTATTACAAATTCAAATAGTACATATATTAATGTAGGACTTAAATTTAAAGACTATAATAGCTATCATTTACATGCATATAAAGATACCTAAGCTAGTATATGTGTAACAAGTAAATATGTGTTTCCAAAAGAACACTGAAAACAAGCACCAAAAGATTTAATTGTAATAATTTTTAATAATACTACAATAAATCTTAATAGGATTTTAAAAAATACATATATAATGATAGGAGGAAAAGTTTTTCATATTCCTACCATATATCAACAAGAAACAAAATTTGATTTATTAATAGGAAATAATTTCTTAAACTTATATCAACCTTTTACACAATATTTAGACAAAATAAGTCTAACAACATTCAATAGTGATACTATTTATGTATCAAAAATAAGAAAAGCTTGGACAATATTAAACCCAAATTTTATGCAACAATATAAAAAGTGAAAATGTGGTGAGATAGACACAAAGCCACAAAAACCTTATTTAAAAAAAATATTTCATTAGATATAGAAGAGAAACAAAACTCTTTTCTTATGAAATATAGTACGATAAAGCTCTAGCAGGTATCAAAAAAACTATTAAAAACAATAAGCTTAGAAAATCCTTTGGATCCAAAAATCAATAAATCTAAAACGATTTCCAACATAAAATTAAGAGACCCTAACAAGGTTGTTAGAGTAAAACTAATTATCTATATTCTAGAAGACACGAATGCATTGGAAAAAAAATCAAGAACTTTTGAAACATAAAGTCATATTACCAAGTAATTTACCTCACTCAAGTCGAGCATTCTTAGTCAAAAAAGAAGCTAAAAAAAGAAGAGGAAAAAAGAGAATAGTAATAAACTTCAAAGTATTGAATAAAGAAACTATTAATGATGGATACTTTATTCCAAAAAAAAATAACTATTATCATTAATAAAAGGAAAGAAATACTTCTTAAGTTTTCATTGCAAGAGTGGATTTTGGCAAATAAGACTCGATGAATAATCTCAAAAATTAACAGTATTTAGTTACCCCTAAGGATAAATCCCATGGATTTTAACACCATTTGGATTAAAACAAGCCTCATGTATCTTTCAAAGATATAAGGATAACATCTTTAAAAAATTATAAAAATATTTTTTGTGTCTATATAGATGATATTTTGGTTTTCAATAGTGAGTTAAATAAAAATTATTTAGATATTTTTAATATTTTTACACAAATGTAGGGAAAAAAAGCATTGTACTCTTTGAAGGAAAGGAATACTTGCTCAGGAGAAAATTAAGTATTTAGGGTTGAAAATTCAAGATAGAAAACATAATCTACAACCCTATATATTAAATAACATTCAATAATTTTCTAGTAAATTAAAAGACAAAAACTAATTCATGACTCTATGAAAGTAGAGTCATCGGTGCAATTTTCTAGTCTATATTTGCTCACTTTACTCAATAAGTAGTATTTTTGAGGTTAAAAATATTAAAATATAAACTTTAAAGTGAAAAGAGATGATAATATATTTTTTGAAAATTTTATGAAATATTTTGAAATATTTTTGGTTTTTTAATTAATATTTTAATGCATGAAAAATAAAAGATGTCACATGGACACCATGCAAGTAGTGGAGCTGACCATGAAGACTTTGTGGATGCCATGCAAGCAAAGAGGCCCAATAGTGCAACGTCATGTGTACCATGGATGCAGCACCATGCCACATGTTAGCACAACATTCATTTTGATTTTCATCACACGGTCAACGGTCTTGCCATATGTTATCACGTGATTCATCCATTCTTTCCACATAGGTGCCAATAATTAGTAATTGTAAATTACATCACACCGTCATTGACTCAGCATGCGTTGACCAAGACTATTCCATTCTATCACTCATCGTGCACTAATTCGCTCAATAAATCCTTTTTCCATGTTTCACATTTCTATTTGCTAGCACTATTAATTTTTTATTTTTCATCCAACCCTTGATCTGAAACTGATATGATGGTCTAGATTCCACATGAGCTTAATTTAACCCTATAACCCTAATTAGCCTAAATTAACATATTTTTTATTAGATTTTGGAGCCAAGAATAGAGAAAGTATAAAATATTTAAAAATAGTTACAATATGGGTGGAGATTCAAGAGATAGTTTCTATTTCTTTTTCTTCTCTTTTCTTTATCAATTTGTATGTCTTTCTTTAGGAAAAATATGAACTTTACGAATAAAATTATTTCTAATTAGTTTATTAATCTATGGGTCTTATGAACCCAATTTTCAACTTGGGATGATCTAATATTTTACCCTATTTATGATTTCAATTTAATTATATTATATAATCTAATTTTTATGATATTAATTTTTTGGTCAATAATTAATCTATAGAGACAATTAAATAGATTTGAGAGAATTATTTAATTGTTTGTCTTGATTAAATAACATGCATAATTTCTAGGCAAAGATGTATAATTCTTATGTATGTGATCTATAATTGATGAATTTAATGGGTATCATGCAATTTAATTAACATGATAGTGTGATTAGGTTAATTATTATATGATGTGTAGTTTAATTAAGAGATAAATACATGCTAAATTAGATTCAATTGATTATGTAATTGATTGAAAATTATAATGGTGGGATTTTTGTGATTCACATGTTTAGAAAATTGGGAGATAAAATATTTATAGATATTTTCTCATTTATATTCTTAGTTGTCAAATCTGAATTAATTAATTACTACAATTTATTTTTAGTTATTTTAATTTTACTTCCTCAAAATATAAAAACACAAAAAAATTCATTTTTATTTTTTTTAGTTTTAAAAATTAGTTTTTAATAATATATTCTCATTACGAATAATATTTTCTTATTATTATATTACTTGTTGCAATACATATACTTACATTTTTATTGCATGCAATTCGTGTCTTATCAAATTTTTGGCACCATTATCGGGATTATAAATATTAGAAATCAATTTTTTCATTTTATTTTAGTTATTTTTTTAATTTATTTTTCTTTATTTATTTCAAAATTTTAATTTAATTATTTATTTTTTATTTTAGTTAATTTTATTTATTTATTTTTTATAATTTTAATTTATTTAGTTAGTTATTTTTTTTATTTTTTTTTATTTTGACATCTCCTAGTGCTATTAGAAGTATAGTTGGCTCTATTGCATAAGCAAAGTGTGTAAAGGAGAAATCTTGCATTTAGATCCTAAAATTGAGCGTACTTGGATATCAATAAAAAAGAAACACCTAAGTGAAAAAAATGGCTAATCCATTAGAAAGAAAAAAATAATGAGCTACATTTGAACAACAAGATACCTTTGATGGACGACAGGGACAGAGCTATTAATGAATATGCATTACCTATTTTGGAAGGGATGAATCCAAGTATTATAAAGCCAAAAATTCAAGCTAATCAATTTGAACTAAAGCCAGTGATGTTTCAAATGTTGCAAATAATTGGACAATTCGACGTATTACCACGAGAGGATCTTTATTTACATCTCGAGCTTGACTAAACTCTTTGCCAATAGATTCCATTACAACTTGGAATGATATGGCAGAGAAATTCTTAATGAAATACTTCCTAATAACAAAGAATGGCAAGTTTAGGATTGACATTACCTTTTACCAAAAATATGAAAGAGAATCTTTATACGAAGCACCTGAAAGATTCATAGAATTGCTAAGTAAATGTCTTCACCATGGTATCCTTCATTGGATCCAAACAGAGACTTTCTATAATGGTCTCAATGCTCAAACAATAACCATTGTTGATGCATCAATTAATGAAGCTTTGCTAGCCAAATCTTACAATAAAGTTTTACTAGCCAAATCTTACAATAAAGCTTATGAGTTACTTGAGAAAATGGCTAGTAATAATTATCAATGCCTAATTGATAGAATGAAATCCACAAGAAGAGTAGCCAGAGTATAAGAGACAAATAATATCACATCACTTATAGCTCAAGTGTTTGGTGAATCTTTTGAAGGCCCAAAACCCACCATCGAATATTAACTAGGTTCAAGATTCAAAGGTGTCTTGTGTCTTTTATAATAGAGCTCATTTGTTTGATAATTGTCCAAATAATACTAAATTAGCATTCTATGTGGGTAATGTGAATCGAAACAGTAATCCATCCTCGAACACATATAACCCAGGATGGAGACATCTAAATTTATCTTGGAACAACAACAATCAAGGTGGTAATCAATTCAACAATCAATCATTTCCACCACCTGATTTTCAATAATCATAACAATCATAAGCTCAAGAAAAAAGGCCACCTACTGAGGACAATACAAATGCTCTAATAGGGATGATAAAAGACTTCATTCAATCTACTTAAAAGGCTTCAATTCAAAACTTATAGACCCATATAGGGTAACTTGCCCAAGCCATAAGTCAAAGTCCTTAAGGTAACTTTCCAAGTGCCACAATTGTAAACTTAAGAAGATAAGGTAAGGAGCATTGCAATGCCATAGCCTTGAAGAATGGTAAAACTTTATAGGAGGAACATGAAACTAAAAAAGATGAGGAGAAACATGAAATTAATAAGGATGGGGAGGAACTAGTGGATAAATATAGTGTTGAAAAGGAAATAATTCAACTACAGAAAAGTAACCTCTACCAACCCACCATTCATTTTCCTTAAAAACTACAAAAAAAGAAGTTAGATACATAGTTTCAAAATTCTTGAAAGTCTTCAAGAAGCTACACATAAGCATATCATTTTCAAATGCACTTGAATATATTCCTTCTTATGCCAAATTTTTGAAGGACATCTTATCTAAGAAAAATAGGCTTGGAGATAATGAAACAATAACCTTAATTAAATATTGTATTGTTATCCTTGCTAGAAAATTACCCCAAAAATTGAAAGATCTGGGTAGCTTTCACATTCCTTAGACAATTGAGAACATGAGCTTTGAGAAAGTACTATGTGACTTAAGTTCAAGCATTAACCTTATGCCATTATCAATCTTCAAGAGAATAGGGGTAGATAAAGCTAAATTCACTTCAGTAACATTATAAGTAGCAAATAGATCAAGTAAGTGATCTCGGGATGTGGTAGAAGATATGCTAATAAAAGTAGACAAGTTCATCTTTTTCACCAATTTCATTATACTAGACATGGAAGTAGGTAATAACATTCTTATAATACTTGGATGTCCATTCTTAGTAACCGAAAGAACATTCATTGATGTACAAAAAAGGGAGCTTACAATGAAAGTGCATGATGACCAAGTAATATTTAAAGTTTTTAAAGAATTTGAGCCACTTGATATTGATAATATTAATGAATGCATTAGGAAGATAATTACTTAAAATAATATGTTGAGTCACCTACACTTAAGACTATTCCACGTGATGTTATGAGTAATGAAGTAAACTCCCCAAGAAATAAATCAATCTATTTTAATTTTGAAAGTATGGATTCTATGATTGATATTATTAATTGTGTGAATTATTTGAAGGCTACACCTACCATGTATTTACCTAATGTGGTTATGGAAAATTTGAGATAGAATCTAAGCTCAAACCATCTATTGAAGGACCATCAAGGTTAGACCTCACACCTTTACCCTACCATCCCTAATTAAGTGTGCAAGTGGAAGAGTCCAATAGAGAGATGGAAAAGATGTTGCAAATACATAAATTAGATGAGCTACGGTTGAGTACTTATAAAAATGCCAAAAAGTAAAGAAAAAAACAAAAATATGGCATGATAAGAGAATTGAGTATGGTGTTTTTAAACTGAAACAAAAGGTATTATTGAACAAATCAAGACTCAAACTATTTCTGGACAAACTCAAAAGTAAATGGATATAGAGTGATATACCTTAGAAGTTGATATAACTGTATATGATGTTAAATGTGACTCTAGTTTGGAGGCAATCCAACATTATTTTACATATATTTTTATTGTTTTTTTATAGGTGAATAAATGTGGAGAGCAATGGCGCAACATGATTGAGCAGTTTCAACGACATATGTGGTGTGCCAGGACTAAGGGTATTCTCTTTCCTTTTACTTTTTCATATTTATATGTGCACATTGGGGAAAATGTGCAATTTAAGTTTCGGTGAGGGAACTTCATTCTCTACTTTAGTATTTAGTATGTATTTTCAATTTTTAGGATTTTTTTTTTGATATTTTTAATAATATTTTAGGTAGAAATTGATAAATATATGGAAACTAAGTACATGCATGCTTGGCATGAAACATATGAATTCAATGATAAAAATTGGTTGTCATGACTAGGATAAGGAATGTAACATGCTCGTTAAGATACTTACATTAATAATGCGATACACTTGCTAGTTTTTATTGGATTGATTCAATTTTTTATGCACATGTTCATGATTTATTCCAATGTTCTTATTGAGAGAAATTTTGTGATGAGTTATGCGAGTTGATGAGATATACCATGTTTTAGAATATATTTGATCATTCTTTGAGATGAAATCCTAAATAGTATTTAGTAAGAGAAATGATTTAGGCTTTATTTGGATCGATTGAGCCTTTCAAGCTAGTCATTATTAATATCTATAGTCACCTATGTAAGCCTAAGAAAGAACCTTTCATATTTTTGAGCCACATTTTATGCCTAACCAATAAGTATTACCTTTACCCTTACATCTTTAGCTTGTATGAAAAGAAAAAAAAATACAATCATGTGTAAAGTTATATAGTAAGGTGAAATATAATACACCCTATTTAAAAAACAAATTGACAACACAATTATCCCATTAAAGAAAAATAAAATAAAATTGAAAATAAGTTTTGGGATGTTGTGAAATTATTAAAAAAAAGATGTGGAATAAAATAATATGAAAAGAATGATAAGAGAGGGTGGACTAAAATATCAATTTAAAGCTCAATTATAGTTAATATATGCATTATGAATAAAAACAAAGCTAAGGTACAAAAAGAATCTAAATTTCTTCATTTATTGACCCTGACCTAAGCCTTACATTACAAGTATGTAAAGTCCTTATTGATTTTTAGCTAAATGCATATTTATATTAGTGGATAGGGATGCAAAAAATAAACTTAGACTTGTTCTAAGATTGAACTAATTAGCATGCTTATATAGGTTGATTTCATGAGTGCATTAGATGATATCATGTGCAACACATACACAAATCGATTCATCAAAAACCTTTCATATCCTTGTATTTATGGAAAGTTAATGGATGATTATGTGAATCTACTTGTCATAGAATTGTACTACTTTGAGAGGGACACTTTTTGCTAAATATGCATGTATTAATAGATATATATTTATGAAAATACTGCCCATAATAGTTCATTTAGACAGCCTTGGCTTTACTTAAGGACAAGCAAAGAGTTAAGTTTGGGGGTGTAATGAAACTATGAAAGTAGAGTCATCAAGACACTTTTCTACTTAATATTTTCTCATTTTATTCAATAAATAGTATTTTTGGATTAAAAATATTAAAATATAAACTTTTTTAGTGAAAAGATGCCAAAATATAATTTTTAGCAATTTTTTAATATAGGACCAATCAAAAGACACCACGTGGAGGACATGTAAGTAGTGGAGTGGACCATGCATGCCATATGGACTCCATGCAAGCGGAGAGGCCCAATCGTGCAATGCTATGTGTACCATGTGATGCAGCACCATACCACATGCCAGCACAATGTTCAATTTGATTTTCACCACATGGTCAACAATCTTGCCATGTGTCGTCATACGATCTGTCCCTTATTTCCACTTGGCCACCTCATAATCCATAATCACAAATCGCATTGCACAACTTGTCACTGATTCATTGTGCATTGATCGAGACCAGTCCATTTCACCATGTGTCGTGCCCTGATTCGCTCAATAATTCCCTTTGCCATATGTCACGTTCTTATTCACCAGTGGTATTAATTTTCCCTTTTTTCATCTCAGCCCATGATCTGAAGCTTATCTGATGGTCCAGCTTTCACCTGAGCTTAAATTAACCCATAATTTCCCCATAAATCATAATGATATAAAATTAACATATTTTTTTATCAGATTTTGGAGCCAAGAAGAGAGAAAAGTATAGAAAAATTCAAAAGAATATAAAATTTGAGTGGAGATTCAAGAGGAGGTAAGTGTTACAATTCAAAAAGATTGATTCTATTTCTTATTTTTTTTCTCTTTTTTCTCTTTTTTATCAATTTTTATGTCTTCCTTTACGAAAAATATAAGTTTTATGAACAAAATTATGTTTAGTTAATTTATTAATCTAGGGATCTTATGAACTCAATTTTTAACATATGATGAGCTAATAGTTTACCCCAATTATGATTTCAATTTAATTATATTATTTAATCTAATTTATATACTATTAATTGCTTGGCCACCAATTGATCTATAAAGATAATTACATAGATTTGAGAGAATTATTTAATTTTTATCTTGATTAAATAATATGCATAGCTTTTAGGCAGATATGTATGATTCTTATGTATGTAACCCATAATTAATGAACTTAATGAGTAGTATGCAATTTAATTGACATGAGATGTGATTAGGTTAATTACTATATGGTGTGTAGTTTACTTGGAAGAGTAATACATGTTATGTTAGATTCAATTGATCATGTAATTTATTGATAATTATAATGGGGGATTTTAGTGATTCATATGTTTAGAAAATTGAGGGATTAAGTATTCTTAAATATTTTCTCATATATCTTCTTAGCTCAAAACATAAAAACACAAAAAAATTATTTTTTGTAGTTTTAAAAATTAGTTTCTAATAACCTAATCTTGAAAGAAATGATCTTTTTTATCATTATATTACTTGTTGTAATATGTATACTTACGTATTCATTACACAAAATTCATGTCTGATCACCAATTATAAAGATTTTTATTATGTTTGACATATGTTGAAGCATATATCTAGAAACTTGTAGAAATGCGAAAAACCTTTACAACCTAAATTGAAAAAAGATCATATCTAAAAATGGACAGAACAAGATACTATTTATATGGATAAAGTAAAAGCACAAATAAAAAATTTACCAATTTTATACTATCTAGGGCCAAATCATAAAATCATAGTTGAAATAGATGTTTCACAAGAATATTGGGGAGTAGTTTTGAAAGCAAAATTAGATGACAAAGATGAATATATTTGTAGATATATATATCAAGATCTTTCTATAGCCCAAAATGAAATTATCACAGCAATGAAAAAAAATATAGCTATTAGAAAGACTATTAAAACATTTGCAATATATGTTATAAGTTCTAGATTCATTATTAGAACTGATAACAATAATTTTGGTTATTTATGAACAACTAATATTGTAGGTGATTATAAACAAGAAAGATTAGTCAGATGGCAACAGGGGTTCAACCACTATAATTTTGATGTCAAACATCTCCCAGAAAATAAGAATAGTTTAGCAAGTGCTTTTACTAGAGAATTAACATCTCTAACTATTTTGATGCTTATAGGAATGGAACATCTTGATACCAAAATCAAGATAAAGGAAAAAGAGATAAAAATCCTATTGGAACAACTTGAGTTGTTATACCTTGCGAAGTCTCTTATGGAGACAAAAAATAAATAGGAAGAACTTGATTGTTCAAAACAACTCTAAGAGTCCAAAAACTCTAAAGAAGAATCTTCATCAAAATTTAATCTAAAGAAGATAAAACTTCTAAAGAAATAATATAAGGTGAAAATGAAAAACCTAATAGTTCAAAAGAGAGCAACATTTCTGAAATAAGAAAGCTCAATTCGACTGATGAAGTAGAAAAAGAAGGAAGGAAAAAGATTCATGTAGTCTATAATAGCCTAAAACTAGGAATCTACAATAACTAGCCAGAAGCAAGTAAATATGTTCTTAGGTTTAATGGAGTAAACCATGGAGCCTTCACAAATAAAATAAAGGTTGAAGGCAGTTATGCTAATTACAAAGTATCAAAACTAATAACTCTAGAGGAGATAGTAAGGAACTACTCTATAACACTACAATAACAACCAATAGTACCAAGCAGGTTGAAAATCCTAGGGAAAATAGTAAGGCCTACATCACTATTTAGAGAAGCATCTATCCTAGAGACATCAAAGACAATAAGGCATTCAGTGCTATTCAAAGAAACATTCCCCTAAAATCTCAACACACCAAAGTGGTTGAGCCTCTACAATTTGACTAGAAAATCTACATAAGAACACATATAAGATATGCAGTTCTACACTATAGAAAAAGAATCCCCTGTGAGAAGTAAATTCAATATTTTAGAAGGTGTTGATCCAATATTTATTTACAAAGTTTTCCATGTATGAATAATAAGAAACATATTGTTGTGTGTTTTACAACACACAAAAACGTGCAAGTATACACGGTCACAAGTAATAATATTTGATAAGTAAGTTATCGTTCCCACGGAGATTTGTTACTACATTTTGTTGAGTACTAAAATTATCTCTCTCTGATTTTATTCAAAATGCTCGTTCATTGTAACAAATTTAAGAAAATAGTCTAAAAACAAAATAAAAGAAATCTAAGATTGCAATTTTTCACCAAATTAATCAACTCAAATCATGTTATTTTCTTTTGATTTATATTTTTTAGTACATTTAATTTGTCAACCGAAAACTTCTAATTTTATTCATACATCTCTTCTGAGCTCCGTACAAACACACCTCGTTAAATTAATTCACTATATCTCTATGAGAATTAAATTCACCGAGATTCATTATGTTCTAAGTTTTCAAATGGCCACACATACAGATTAGGGTATATTCCTATCCTTCATCATACATGTCATTCTATTTACGAGCAATATACACACAAATGCCTCTTCCAAGTTTATTTATGTGCCACAGATCGTTTCGATAAGATTCGTAAATAATCAAAAAGCATTAAGCACAAAATAGAACGAACAAATCGAACGTCTTATAAATCTATCAAAAATAATTAAAATAAAAGCATCATAAATTTAGATCAAATGCAACCCTAGAAAAATTAAATTACTTCATAAAATTAAAATAAAAATTACAACAGATACAGAAAAATAAGATGAAGAAGAAGGAAAATTAAAACAACACTTAGAACAAATATTTGGCACACGCAGAACACAACAAAAGCCAAAAAAATGGCTTTTGCGTGTTTTGCCGTCCAAAACCGAGCAACACAAGAAAACTAAACTTTACCCAAAACTCCAAAACTTTTTAAAACTATCATCTTATCTTCTATTTATAGCTAAAAATAATACATCTAAAATATTACATTTTTTTTTATTTTTTTATAAAAACGCGTAATAATTTTGTATCGAAAAATAAAATCACGCGTATCGAAATTCGATATCAAAAATTTTAATTAAATTCACGCGTGAGACAGGGCGCCGATTCTGCAATTTTTTAATTCATTATGCATGCCACGTGTTAGCGTCTCATTCGTTGAAAATATTTAAAGCAGAAACGTGGCAACTTCTGATTGGCTGTGGGAAACGGGCGCACGATGGATTGTCGCACGGGGACAACGGCTGCACGCGGGCGTGATCCTGCACTTTTGCGCTCATCATAACATATCACGCGTCATCACATGATTGGCTGAAAAATAGAGTGGGACACGTGGCAATTGCTGATTCGAGGAAAGGATTTAGGTGGACACATGGCAGCTTCTGATTCGAGGAAAATCTGGTTGCACACAGAGATCAGCGCACGGGATCAGAGGCGCACGTACGTGGGGGACAGTGGCTGGACGCGTCAGACACGTGGGTCCCACTGCACGCCGGCCTGTGCGGCAGGTGGGTCCCAATTGGGCGCCGAGCCGCGTGTCTGACAGAATGAGAATCCACTCGCTTTGGTCGGGTTTGGTGGAGATGCGCGCATCCTCGCCGTTGCGTATATGATCGGACGGCCACGTTTCGCGCATCGTATATGGCGCGTGGTATCTTCTCTCCTGCGCAAACAAATCAACTTTAATAAATTTTATTTTGGCCCACAAATTTAATTCAAATTACATTTTCAACTTTTTCTAATTTAAATTAAATTTTTAAACTTTTAATAATTAAAATAAAGCCCGAATTTAATTTAAATTATATTTTTGACTTTTATAAATTGCAATTAAACACTCTTTTATTTTAAATTATATTTTTGGACACAAATTTGCAATTAATTAAGTTTTTCGATACAAATTATTTAATTTTATTAAAATATATAAAAAACAGTAAATACTAATTTATTAAACTAAAATTAACTAAAAACATTAAAAACATAGCAATTATAATTAATAAAATAGGTGAAAATAACTATATAAAATATAGTTATCACATATGTCCAGGATATGTTTCTTATTAGTCATACATGGAAAAACTTTAACAAGAAGATAAGAGTAGGTAACAAGCCTATTTATCTCATATTTTTTTAGTTTACTAATAGATTGGAATGATGAAGGATGTATCATTCCCTACCACTTTATCAAGCTAGGGATTTCAAACACAAATTGAGAAGTTCTCAAACCAATGGCTCTTCTAGAAAAAGAAGTCAACATAGAAGAATATTATGTATTAAGAGGTCCAATGTTAAGCTTAATTTACTATGAACTCAGAAAAATTGATAACTCTATTGAGATCAAAGTAAATTACTCAATTAGTAAAGACATTATAAATTATCATAGTATCATGGCTCTCCTTAAAGAGGATGGTGAACAAATCATAAATATGAGACAAATTTTAATAGCAATAACTTGGAAATTGGATAGGAAATAAGGAAGATATTATGCTTCTGTGCCAGAAAAGCCACCAAAGATCATATATGCATTTACTGAATCAAAGATCGAGAAGATGAAAATACGTTATCATCAACGTCATCCAAAAAACTTTCGGTATAAAATGACAAGGAAGAATAAATAAGAGGCATTTTTAGTAGAAGACGACAAAGAAAAAATAAAGATGTAGACCCACATCTTTAGTCAGCAGCATGTGTCAAGGAAATATCAATGGCTAATATTCAAAGTAGAGGAATTATTAAAGTAAGGATAAAATAGTAATTTCCATCTATACATAGGGATTTCATATGCTATAAAAGGAACCCTTATTTTTATTTGGGAACACACGAAAAAAAAGAGCACATAACTCGGAAAAATATGTAGCTACTAGTAAAGCAACCCTTTTTATCAAGAAATCCCAAATAGAAAATATAGACCTAGTAATTATGAGCAGTTAAGAATCCTTTTAATGTTCTTAGTTGGTCTTAAGATTGTAATAATTATTATATTATGAATAAAATGGAGTTCAATCACTTTTTCTAGAAAGTTTAAATTGAATAGCATTTATGTACAGATGTAAAAAGCTCACCATTACCAAGAAAGTATTAAGGTTTGAGTAAAATTGAGGCATAATCGGTGTAACAAGAGAAGACAAATATAAGGGAAGACCATGGTGGAACCATTAAGTTCAAGTATAATAATTATAATTTTAAAGCTAATTAAAGATCTTGAATGTTTAAATATTTTCTTATATCAAGTAATGATACTAATAAAGAGAAAGATTGGGATAGAAATAACACAATATTATAATAAGGAAATTAAAAAATTATCTTTAATAATTAACAACTAGCATCCAATTTGGTATTAGAGCTATAGGAATATTAACAAAATATGGATGGAAAAGTTAACACCATTAGATTTAGGGACATCAATGGTATTAACCATAAAATCTAAAGATATTATAACATTTTTTGTAAATTTCAAAGGCATAAGTGAAGATATTTTAAATTCCAGGGTCATTTTAGATAAATATTTGTTCATAATGAAAGTAGGGTAACCTCTGTCTAGAATTCAATGGAAAATGGCATAATCTCTATAAGTTTTACTAATTTTTGTTCATGAAGCATAGTAAAAATTTGTTACTTTCTTTTGGTCAATCTCAATTTATCGATTGCTTAAGATCGTAAAATTTTAAAATTCTTCCATTGAGAAATTTTAAAAACTCCTATCATTAAGTTAGGATAATTTGAGATGTCAAGATTTTATACATGTTATGCTTATAAATAAATAAATTTGGCTCAAAATATTATAACATTTAACTAGAAACAACCAAACTTGAAAAGTGTGAGAGAATATTACTCGATTTTTTTATGAGTACTACTTCAATATAAAATAAATATGTTATAACAACAATTGAAATATCATCTTATTATTGTATAATTTTATGAAAATAATTTTTTTTGTATTTTTTTTAACATGCTATATCGCTCACACAATACATAAGTCACCAATATTATATATTAAATTCTTGAAATGTGAAAAAAGTGTATATTATCATTGATTTGACTGATGAGTGATTACTCAATTTTTTTATGAGTACTACTTCAATATAAAATAAATATGTTATAACAACAATTGAAATATCATCTTATTATTGTATAATTTTATGAAAATAAAAATTTTTGTACTTTTTTAACATACTCTATCGCTTACACAATACATAAGTCGCCAATATTATATAT
The DNA here is from genome assembly GCA_037013495.1 of Hippophae tibetana. NCBI lineage: Eukaryota > Viridiplantae > Streptophyta > Magnoliopsida > Rosales > Elaeagnaceae > Hippophae > Hippophae tibetana. The sequence goes on from CM072810.1 coordinate 16,683,116, forward strand.
TTAATTCTTGAAATGTGAAAGAAATGTATATTTTCATTGATTTGATTGATGAGTAATTACACTTATTTATACAACTACTTCCCTAAATATTTATGCTACTAAATCATATCAATATATATCTAAATAATATCTTATATTAATACAGAAAATTATATTTAAAAAAGATATTATATTGATGGAGCAAATCATATCTAAATAATATCTTATATTGATATAGAAAATCAAATAATAATAAATATTCTAGATCATGTAGGATTTGATTCCTTAATACTTCCTCTCAAGATAAAGTATATGTTGATTACACCTATCTTGCTCAAGACGATAGTGAACTGTTTAGTACTTAGCCGCTTGGTTAACAAGTCAGCTGGTTGCTCTTATATTTTGACATAAACGGTCTAAACCAATCCTCTTTGCACCTTTTCCTGGACAACATGACAATCAAAATCAATATGTTTCATCCACTCATGAAAGAATGAATTTGATGCTTTATGAATTGTAGCCTAATTGTCACAAAATAATCTGACTACATGTATGTAGTTAACATTCAAGTTCTTTAATAGATTTCTAATCCATGTAATTTCGTAACATATTATTGCCATAGACCTATACTCTACTTTTACACTGGAGTAAGATATAGTTATTTGCTTCTTAGTCTTCCATGAAATGGGTGCATTGCCTAAGAAAATATAATATTTGGTAGTAAATCTTCGAGTGTCCTTGCAACGTGCCCAATCTACATCACAGTAAGCTTTTATTTCTAATTGTCCAATGGAAGATAGTAGTATTCCTTGACCTAGGGTATGTTTCAAATATCTTAACACCTTGTGAGATGCATCCAAGTGAGGTTGGTGAAGTTTTTCTATGAATTGACTCAAAATGTGCACTACATACATAAGATTTAGTCTGGTGATTTTAAGATAAATGAGTCTTCCAACCAATCGTCTATTTAGATGTATCTTTCAACAATATTCCCTCATAATGCCATAACGCAAAGTTCTAATCAATGAGAAACCGTGATGATTTATCTCCTAGGAAACCAACATCCTCAATAACTTCAAGTGCATACTTATGTTGATTCAAAACAATTCCTTGTTTAGACCGTGCTACCTCAATGCCAATAAAAAAATTTAACTGTCCTATGTCTTTGAGCTTGAACTTACTTGCAAGAAATTTTTTCATTTTCAAGATATCTTCCAAATTATTTCTGATCAGTATTATCAAGATGAACTTCATTTTGAGCTTGAACTAACAAGGCTATAAATATTCCTTGGTAATTTTAGACAAAAAGTGAATAGTCTGAGCAGGATTAACTAAAACCACCATCCTTTAGAGCAGTAGAAAGATTCAAAAACCATTGTCGGGATGCTTGCTTTAATCCATACAATGAATTATGAAGTTGACAAACTCTATGCTCCCCCTTTCATCCAAACCAGGAGGTAGCTTCATGAAAACCTTTCTCACATAAGTCACCACTAAGAAAGGCATTATTGACATCCAATTTATGTAGGTGCCAACCATGCAAAGATGCTAAACTAAGAAGAATATGAACTATGGTGAGCTTGGCTATAGGAGCAAAGGTTTCTCCATAATCATTTCTGAAAATTTGATTGTAACTTTTGGCAACTAAATGAGCCTTGTAACGCTCCATAATGCCATCAAGATTATGTTTGATTTTAAAAACACACTTATAACCGATTACTTTCTTATTGGGAGGAAGAGGTACCAAACTCCATGTCTTATTTTCTTGTAAGGCTTGAATTTCTTGATTCATGGCTACCTTCTACTTTCGTTCAAGGGTGGCCTGAGAAAAAGATTTTGGTGCATTTTATAGGCTATAAAAGCTTTGTGTATCGGAGAAAGTTTGTCATAGTACAAGATATAAGCAATGGAATAAGGATTCCCTGAAGGCTGAACTTTTCTTGTGGAGGATGACAATGTAGGACGAGAAGGAAGGACTACCTTAATATAAAAGTCTAGCAATGTGGTTGGTATTCTAGTGGGTCTTGTGAAGGGTCATGGTAGGGAAGCTACTATTGGGGAAATGGATGAGTCTGAGATGATTGGAAAGTGAGTTTCAGTTTCAGGTGATACGATTAAGGTGGTAGAGTTAGGATTGAAATGTGATTGTGATCTTGGAAAATTTGGTGAGCTAAAATTGGAATCAGATTGTGATCATGGAAGATTTGGAAAGTTAGGAGTGGAATTAGACTTATATTCGAAAAGATTTGGTAAGAAATGGTAGTCTGTTCGGGACAAAGTAAATGAGGAAGGAAATAAGTGACTTAATGGCCGAGAGTTATCCGGAGTCAAAGATGTGGTAGTCCTAGCCTGATAAGGAAATTCAATTTTAAAAAAATCACATCTCAAGACTAGTGTTTTCTTGTCCTTTAAGCTATAAACCTTGTAACCCTTTTCACCGTGGGGATAACCTAGAAAGATACATTCGATAGAAAAAAGTGTCAAATTTACTAGGTCACAGTGAATGAGTGGAAACAAAACACCTACAATCGAAGACACCAAGTTGGGAATAAGTCGGTGGTTTGTGAAACAACATCTCAAAGGGTGTTTTCTCTTGTAAGAGTGGTGTTAGTGTTCTATTGATTAGGTAAGTAGTCGTCAATATGGCATCCTCCAAAAAGGTTTAGGCAAGTGACTAAAAAGGAAGTGCACAAGCAATATTTAACAAATGTCTATGTTTATGCTCAGTGATGTCATTTTTCAGGCGTATTAATGCAACTTGTTTGGTGTAAAATACCCTTAGAAGAATAGAATTTGATGCACTTAAACTCAGAACCATTATCAGTTCTAACAACCTTAACTCTTTTCCCAAACTGTCTTTCGAATAAATTAATAAGATAAATGGCAAAATTTCTTGCTTTAGACATATGATGCATGAGAAAAATCCAAGTACTTTTGGAATAATCATCAATAATTGTTAAGAAATACTAAGCTCCAGAGAGAGATGGAACATAATAACCACCCTATATGTCCACATGAATTAAATCAAAACAAAAGTATTGGTCGAAAAACTTAAAGAAAAGAAATGTCTAGTTTGCTTAGTTAAGGGACAAACAGAACAATGACTAAGATCACAAGTTTTATTTTTCATAAAAGGGAACAAAGAAATAACCTTGTTTAAGGGATGGTCGAGTCACTGATGCCACAAATCTTAAGTTTTAGTCTACACCACATTGCATGTTCCTTTCTTGGGCATATTGAGGTAGTATCCCTCAATTTTAGCTCTTGTCCCAATCATCCTCCCTGATTGAAGGTCTTATATAAAGCAAACTTGTTTGATGAATACAATGACATAAAAGGAATCCAACACAAGCTTGTTAATATATATGAGGTTCAAGTAGAATAATGGGATATAAAGGACATTAAGCAGCATAAAATGTGAGGAAAAGACTACAGTCCCAATATGAGGGAGTTGTAACATGTACCATCAGGTAGTTTGACTATACAATTATGCGTATGTCGAGATGATGTAAGATGGACAGAATCACATATAATATGGTTACTGGCTCTACTATCTATTATCCAAATCATGTCTTTATTGTGTTGTGTGAGAGAAAATATTTTACTTGATATCTCTTCAAAATTAGGGACATTACCAAAGAGATTGGCAAAGGATGGTTGTGGTGTATTTAACATCTCTAGCAATTTAAAAATTCTATCATTTTTTTAGGTTCTCCAAAGCGTATGCTCTGATACCATATTGAATTATTAAAATGTGAAAGAAATATATTTTTTCATTGATTTAATTGATGAGTAGTTATATTTATTTATGCAACTAGTTCCTTAACTTATATCAATATATATCTAAATAAAATATTATATTTAAATAATATCTTATATTAATACAACAAATGAAATAATAATAAATATTTTAAATTAAGTAGGATTTGATTTCTCATTATATTATTATGAATTATGTTAAATAAAGTTACAAATATTTTTCCTAGTGTGTAATTAAATTTGTGACAATTAAAGAATATAAGAAAAATAGAAATAAGGATAAATTTTGATCTAAGGCACACGATTATATTACAAACAAACATCTGTTATTGTTAAAATAATATCACAAACAAGCCTGACTTTTAGGCATTTTCATTAACATGGGCAAAAGATTTCATTAACTTTATCTCTCTTCATTGTAACTCTGATCTGGTATATTAAAAGCAGTGTATTTAACATGTGATTATTTATCAACGAGTTATTACCACATCGTATTTATTTAAACATGTAAAATGATTAAGATTCATATATTCTTAATTATGGGTATATAAATAATATAATAATTTTTAAAAATTATTATTATATTGTACAAAAATTATATCAAATATACCCTTTAAATAAATAAAGTACTGCAACTAAAAATTTCAGATGCCATCAACATAAAAAATTCACGAGCATAACATCAAAAATTCACTCAATGCTCGTGAATTTTAAAATATATATATATATGTGTGTGAAAATTATAATATATGCCACTCCAAAACAACATCCTCTTTTTTCAAATAATGAAAAACATAAATATATTTATAAAAAATAATCTAAAATTTGCAATTTCTTTCTATGTATCAGGATACTAACTGCCAAAGTTTTTTTTTTTAAAAAAGATACATCTGTAAAAATTATAATGTTAAAGTTTCAAAACAATTAATGATTTAAATTAAGAATAGCTCTATCAAGCTTTAAAGAAATAATTTTTTATTTTATCAATTTTCTCAAAACTAGCCTCGAATTTTACCAAACAAAAAAGAAATTTAAAAATTAATTTTTTCCTCAAAAAAATTATGAAAATTAAAGGAAAAAATTGAAGTGCAAAAGAGATAAAGAGAAGAAAATAATAAAGAATTTCCATTCGTTAAACAAAAAAAAAAGATTGAAGAAAATTAAAAACTTACTAAAAAACCACTAGCTCTTGATTAAACACTATAAAAAAAGCCTTATGAACCTACTAATCGGACTTCAAATATGAGGACTTAATATGTTTGGAATCAAATACAAAGGAAAATGAGAGGACTTTATATTCAGAGAGAACGGTAAAAGAAACGAGGGAAGAGACAAAATCAGAGGAGTTTATGAATAGAGATGAGTTAATGATTGTCTTATTTATAAAAAATAAGAATTATTTTATTTTTATTTTACGTAGAACCTATAAAAAAACTATTATATAATTTACTTTCTAAATTCATACTTTTTCTTTTCTCTTTTTTAACCTTTCTAACAGCCAAAGTTAACGAGTTAACTTTGATTATATGGACACCTATAATGTATTTTGAAAATATAATATATTAATTTTAATTTAGATTTTTTTATATTTACTATAGTGAAAGCAAAACATATATAGGGAAAAACAAAATTTTAGGACAACTTTGATTTTCAAGGTACACATTTACTTTACAATACATGTTAAAAGGAGGGGGAAAAGGATTTTAAATCCTTGTACACTTTACAATTTTAACCTTTTGATTTTGATACTTAAAATTTAACATGAGTTTAATAATAAAATTGATTTAAACATAAGTTAAACAATAATATCTATGGTTTAAATCTTTTTTAAGAAATATTCAAATTTTTCAAGGAGCTATGCATTATTTAAATCGAAAAAATAAAAATAAATCACCATTCAAAGCTAAATATCTTCAACCAACCAAAGAAATAAAATTTCACAAGCAAGAATACCAAAAAAATATTTCAATTAAGATCAATATCTCTACCACCTTCAAACTTAATATACACATTATCCTTCATGTGTGAACGTTAAAGAACATATGAGATGAGTTTAAAGAAACTTCCTAGTTTGATTTGAATGGTTAAAATCCAAAATAGTTTCATTTCCTCCAATTTGCACCTACGAAAAATAAAATAAACTAAAATAACAACATAAAGAAATATAGATACATGCGTAAATAAAGAAAATAAAACACATGGGTTGCCTCCTAAGAAGCGCTTGATTTATAATCGTTAGCTTGACTTTTCAACTTTTTTTTCTTTTTGTGAGTTAAGATTTGTGTGTCAAACAAAATCTCAACTTACGAGAAAATTGAAATATAAATTAAGCAAGCAACAATAAACATAATTTTTTTTTTGTTTTTTTGTTTTTTGAATTAAAATCAGATTGATTGGTATTAATATCAACAATGAAAATAGTAAACAAATCCCCGGCAACGGCGCCAAAAACTTGTTATCTCTTTTAGGAGAACATAAAACGTGCAAGTATACATGGTCACAAGTAATAAAATTTGATAAGTGAGTAATCGTTCCCATGGAGATTTGTTACTATAGTTTGTTGAGTACTAAAATTATTTCACTCTGATTTTATCCAAAACAATCGTTAATTGGAACAAGTTAAGAAAAGAGTTTTATAACAAAATAAAAGAAATCTAGGATTGCAATTTTTCACCAAATTAATCCACTTGAATCATATTATTTTCTCTTGATTTATATTTTTATAGTAAATTTAATTTGTCAACTGAAAACTTCTAATTTTATCCATACATCTCTTCTGAGCTCCGTATAGACACACCACGTTAAATTAATTCACTATATTCTTATGAGAATTAAATTCACCAAGATTCTTTACGTTCTAAGTTCTCAAATGGCCACACATACGATAAAGGTATATTCCTATTCTTCATATATACATGTTATTCTATCCATGAACAATATACACAAAAATTTCTCTTCCAAGTTTATTTAAGTGTTACAGATCATTTGATAAATTTTCCAATAATCAAAAGCATTAAGCACAAATAGAATAAACAAATTAAAAGTTTTATAAATTTTTGAAAAATAATTAAACTCAAGCTTCATAAATTTAGATAAAACGTAACCCTAGAAAAATTAAATTACTTCATAAATAAAAATTAAAATTACAACAGTTGAGGAATATTAGATGAAGAACGAAAGAAAATTAAAACATCACTTCTCCTAAATTTTTGGCACACGTAGAACACAACAGAAACCAAAAATGGCTTCTGAGTGTACCACTGTCCAGAACCCAAACTCTCCAAAAATTCCAAAACAAAAAAACTCCTTTTTTAGCAATAAATGCCCTATTTATAGCTAAAAAAATACATCTAAAAAATACATTTTTTAGATATGTGGGAAACATTTTACATCGAAAATAAAAATACATGTGTCAGACAAACGGTTAAATCAAAAACATTATTTAAAAATGAGTGGGAGATAGTTGCGCGTTTCTACTTTGCTTTGCAATACACGTTGCCACGTGTCGCAATCTGATTCAGTGCAAGAAATAGTGGGACACGTGGCAACATTTAGTTGGCGAAAGGAACGGGAGCACACGGAATGCATCGTACAGGATAAGCGGCATCGAGAAAAGTGGGGGATAGTTAATGGAACGCGTACGTGATTCTATGTTTTTGCATTCACCGAAACATGCCACGTGTCAGCACATGATTGGTTATAAGGAATGGTTGGACACGTGGCAGACTCTGAATGGTTGGAGGGAGAGTTTGCATGTGGTTTCGCTGCATAGGATCAACGCCCGCAACACAAGTAGGTCCCACCCTGCACGCCGACCTGCGCGATAGGTAGGCCCCACACTGCGCGTCGAGCCGCATTAACCAGAAAACCTGTGTCCATTCACTTTGGTCGGGTTTGAAAGACACGCGCTCATCCTTACCGTTGCTTTTCTGATCTGACGGTTCACGTGGCGCGCAGACAATAGATGTGCGTGGACTTCTTTTCTCCTGCACAGAAAAATAAATTTTTCTTAATTGCATTTTAGCCCTCCAATTTAATTCAAATTAAATTTTAAATTTTCTTTAATTACAATTAAGTCTTTTCTAATTTAAATTAAATTTTAAACTTTTAATAATTAAAATTAAGTCTGATTCTAATTCAAATTATATTTTAGACTTTTATTAATTGCAATTAAACACTCTTTCATTTTAAATTATATTTTCAAATATAAATTTGCAATTAAGTACGTTTTCGATTCAAATTCTTTAATTTTCTTAAAAATATATTCCTTAACAAATAAACAGTAAATATTAATTTATTCAACTAAAATTAACTAAAAATGTCAAGAAACTAGCAATTATAATTAATAAAATAGATGAAAATAATTATATAAAATACAGCTATCTAACAGCCGGCGCCAATTGTTTGAAGAGAATTATCTAATTAGGGATTCTAGTGATTTTTAGAGAGAAGTGAAATTATTAACAAATGAATAGATCATGTGTTCTCTTCATTTAAGAGGTATATATATGTATGATATCCTACGCACGTGATAAGATGTGTATAAACAACTTGTATACATGGTTATATATGTAGTAAAAAACATAAAGCAGATTGTTACAAAATGTTACACAAATAAAAAGATGTCGTTATATGTAGGTCGTTCATGAAAAGAGATACAATAATCACGTCGAAATATCATAGTTTCACCAGGTCTTGTCGTCCAAGACCTCACCGTTTGATAATGAGATACTTTTATCGACTGAGTTGTACGCTCTATTAAGTTTATTGGATCAAACCATCTGATAAGTTAGTCTTATATCTTCGTTATATCCTAACAAGATATCTATCCTTATTAAATCATATTTATGTTACATATTTAATATCAAATAACAAATAACACAAAATAATCACGCGTTCTATTGAAAATGGAGATAACAGAGCTCTTTTCTCGGTAGAAAAATTGCAGTAGACTTAAATCATTAGATGGAGTGCATTAATATGGAATTGTAACTCAAAGTTCTGAATACCGGAATCTGAAACTGAGAAAAAAAAACACATACACACACCCATAGTTTTTCAAATAAAAAATTCTATAGAAAACCCAAAAAAAGGCCTTTCAATCTGAGAGAAAAGAGCTGTAAAAAGTACAGTAAATCTATTTAAAACAAAGACCTAGAAAGACGGCTGTCATCAAGGGTGTCAGTAGGGTGAGATGTATTTACACACATTTAAAAGTTAATTTAGGTTAAAGTTAATCGATATATTTGTAAAAAGAGTAAAATTCCATTCTATAAAATAAGAAATAAAAATTTAGTGATATATTCGTGATAATCTTTACAAAAATTTATTTATTTTAATTATAGTTTATAGATAATATTACTTAAATTTAGATACTTTGCTTCAAATTTATATCAACTTGCATTTTTTTATTTAACAAGACGGTGTTAATTCCCAAACTTTTTTTTTCTTTCTCCGTGACCCACTTGCTAAGAGACACAATCTTTCTTTAAATAAAATGAATAGTCACCTCTCATTTTCTTCTCGTACATATAAATCTCTCGCACCCTACACTACAATCGTACTCTCTTAATTACACACCCAGATTTACAACGATACATATTTTAACTCAGACAGAAGGATAGAGCTTCTGCGATTAACAATGGCTTCTTCAGCTACAAGGGTAGATCTTGATGGAAACCCAATTAAGCCAATAACCATTTGTATGATAGGAGCTGGTGGTTTTATTGGGTCTCATCTCTGTGAGAAGCTTATGATAGAGACCCCTCACAAAGTTTTTGCTCTTGATGTTTATAATGACAAGATCAAACATCTTCTTGAACCTGATAACCAGCCTTGGTCTGATCGAATTCAGTTCCACCGACTCAACATCAAGAACGACTCTCGCCTTGAGGGTCTTATCAAAATGGCGGATCTGGTTTGTCTCTCGCTCACAATTCTTGGTTTTGTGGGTGTTCTTGGACATTATTCGTTTTCATTTTTTTTTTTTTTTGAGTTTCTTTTGTTTGTTCGTGTAGACGATAAATCTTGCGGCGATCTGTACTCCTGCGGATTACAACACTCGTCCTCTTGATACCATTTACAGCAACTTTATTGATGCTCTTCCTGTGGTGTGTATTCTTATGGTTCTATGAAATTGGATTTGTGGGCTTGTTTTGTTTTGTTGAAAAGTTCAATGATTTTTCTGGTTATGGTGGAATTGGTTGAAGTTGAATTGTAATTTGATGTGGGTTTTGCCTATTTTATTAAATCGTTACAGGTCAAGTATTGTTCGGAAAACAGCAAGAGGCTAATTCACTTCTCTACTTGTGAAGTATATGGAAAAACCATTGGAAGCTTTCTTCCTAAAGATAGCCCTCTTCGTCAGGTGAGCACTCTCTTTCTATCCTTATACTCTTCATCTTTTTTGCTTTTTCATGTCCTATTGTTCTGGCTCCTGTCTTTATCTAGTAGATCCTTGTTTTTTCTCGAAAATCATATGCGATTAATCGATGAACATGTAATTAAAATGATCTGATTAAATTATTAATTATTTCAGATCTATAAATTATGTCGGTGGATTGCCACTCATGCAGTAACATGGTGTTTAAATGTCCTTTTCTATTAGGATCTCACACTTATCTGTAAAGTTGTAAATCCGAAGCACTGCCTTCAATTTTATAAATCTATAATCATGAGAGGTTGTCTAGGTATATTAAATGAGATAAATTAGCTACAAAAATGTCTGTACTTATGTAAATTAATTTTGAGTTCTATATTTCATTGGTAAATTTCAGACATGCTAAATGTCCAAATTTTGAAAAAATGTAGCCTTCATATTAATATGAACTAAAGTGCTTTGAGGGTTTCGTTGATTGTTCCAGTTATACGATATTTTGTCATCTGGTAGGCTATATATGATTTAAGGTGGGTTGCTCTGGTATAAGGGTGGGAATAACTTTTGTTAAGTATTTAGTTCTCAAATTTTAAATTCTAATCATAATAGGAAATTGTTAATCCATTATGCTAGTACTATTTTGGATAAGATCATTATTATTTTCTTCAATGTTGCTAAATTTTGTGCTTCTGGCTGTTATTTTCCTTGCTTTAACTACTTATGTACATGAAATTTTGCATTATTTGTTGGTGCAGGATCCTGATTATTATGTTCTCAAAGAGGATTTATCCCCTTGTATTTTTGGATCTGTTGAGAAGCAGAGATGGTCCTATGCATGTGCAAAACAATTGATCGAAAGGCTGATCTATGGTTGGTTTTACTTTTATATTTTTTTGCCCCCTCTGCTAGGGTCTATCGTTTGTTTCTAGAATTTGTCTGTAATGATGATTTTCACGTTTTATTTTGTTTACAGCTGAGGGGGCTGAAAATGGTCTTGAGTTCACAATTGTTAGGCCTTTTAATTGGATTGGTCCAAGGATGGATTTCATACCTGGAATTGATGGTCCAAGTGAAGGTGTTCCTAGGGTTCTGGCGTGCTTCAGCAATGTATGTGCAAGGAATTTGTAGCTTCAACTCATGTATGTCTTTTAGTTATATATTTTTTAAGAATGCACATGTCCTTTCTCATTTCCAGAACCTTCTACGTCGGGAACCACTCAAGCTTGTGGATGGGGGCGAGTCCCAGAGAACTTTCATTTACATCAAGGATGCTATTGAAGTTGTTTTGCTAATGATTGTATGTTTCTCTAGCTCTCTTCTGAAAATAACGGCATATACTAATACCACTAGTGGATGAGTCTAATGAAAACATTATTTTTTTTGCCTTTTCCAGGAAAATCCTGCTAGGGCCAACGGTCAAATCTTTAATGTTGGCAACCCCAACAATGAAGTTACAGTAAGGCAGCTTGCTGAAATTATGACTAAGGTGAGAAGACTGCATCTTATATCAATGCTTTATATATATATATATATATATATATATATTGTCTTATGGTACGTTTTGATAGTGTTTTCCAAATTTAATCTGAAATAATGGACAAGCTTTCTGCTATTTACAGGTTTACTCGAAGGTAAGTGGTGAACCAGCATTGGAGAAGCCTACTATTGATGTTAGCTCCGAAGAGTTCTATGGTGTGGGCTATGATGACAGTGATAAGAGAATCCCAGACATGACCATAATCAATAAACAGCTTGGTAATATATATATATAATATTTTGCTTTGTTCCTAATTTATTCATGATTTAAGCACAAAGGATGGAATTTTATTGAGTGCTTTGTGTGACAGGCTGGAATCCGAAGACTTCACTTTTTGACTTGCTTGAATCCACCCTCACCTATCAACACAAGACTTATGCTGAAGCTATCAAGAAGGCGGTTGCTAAACCAGCTGCAACCAGCTAAGCAACAAATTTGGGTGGCATTTGAGGAACAGTCCCTCAGTGGTGTTCCAATTCATTGTTAGGATGTTTTTATATATCTTAATGTTTGATTCAAATATACACTTTTTTGTTTGGTCGATGTCAGTTGCTAATAGTCAAATATACACACTGTTAAAGAGATCTTATGTGTTTCGGCCGAGATCTTTATTGTTGTACTGCTGAATTTGTGACCGGAGCTTGGGCAACGGCATGCTGGGAAAGCTGTTATCTGTTTCTTTAGTTAGAGGCTGTGCGGTGTGTCATTTAATTTGACCTTCAGTGGTTTATTTTCTTTAAATAATCTTAATTATTTAAATTCATGCAGCTCTATCCATCTTTGCTTGAGAGTTTTATCTTATTGAGAATTAAATTTTGGATCCCCACTCACTATTACACTGAGTCATAAACATGAATTTTAATAAAATTTAATTAATAATAAATTACACTTTACATAAGCGTTGGTTTTTGTAACTAGCTCGATTAGCATTTATAAAAAAATATTTTCCGATTCCAACGTGTTTTGTAAAATCTGAAAAATCTTTCCAGAACAATGATATTTAACTGTCCCATGAACCTTATGATGTTTAAGTACATGGCCACATTTACATAGACACTAATTTTATTTTATTTTACTTTTGATAAAAATTGTAATACTTAATGGAGTTATTTTATTCGTATTAATATTATTTAATTTACATTATTTTTATAAAGTTACATTAAAAATGATCTTTCATTTTTGTTCTCATAAAATTATGAATATATTCTATTTTTTATTTTTTTTATTACCATCTTCCATCAACCATTTCACTCTTTTATATTATAATTTTATTATTATTATTTGGATATCTTTTCTTTCATTTTTTTTTATTCTCGTAAAATTATGAAAATATTATTTATTTTTTATTTATTTTTAGTTGTTAAATACACAATTTGTTGAAAAAAGATTTGACTGATTTGATAATCTATTAGTGTATGAATCACCGAACCACATCATCAATCAGTTAGTCATATCACCACTCGTAAAGAATCATTAGTCGAGGTACTTTTTGTTTATTTGTTACATAAACCCATGTTTTTTATTAATTAAAAATGCCAAGGACATATTGTGAAGAAAAAAAATGCAAATGATAAGATTCAGTCGGCGAACTTGCCCCCGTCGCGCACGCGTCGCACAACGAGTTATTACCTATTTTTCGTACTTGATAGAAGGACGATTTAAACTTTAAATCAAAAATTTAAAATAAATTCAAAAGAAATTTACTATACTTTTGCATAATTGAAAAAGAAAAGTAGTTAATTTAATAAAAGAGAAAAATAAAGCGTCAGAGAGAGGCTCCAATGATAATAATAGAATTATTAAAAAAATGATGATAAAGGATGAAAATTGTATAAGGGAATATGATGATAGAGAAAAAAAAATTATATTTATCAATGGACCCTAAAAAAAATTGCATTGTTTTAGCATATTTTTATATATGTATAACTTTTAGAAAAATAATATCAAAGATATATTTAAATTATATATATAATATCAAAGATATTCATAAATTTTATACTTAATATCAACAATACCTTTAAAAACTTAACGATTTTTTCATCTAATGATATATTTTATTTTCTATGATTCTAAAACCAAATTGTGCGTAACTGTTTTAAAATACTAATTTTTACTTTCTACATATTATTATTTAAATACAAATTCGTAAGTTACTTATCAAAACATTTAATTAACTTTATAATTTCCTTATGTTTGCTTTCATACAAACTTAAGTATAGTTTCTTTATCTTAATTTTCTTATTTATTAGTTTTATTAATGTTATAAATAAATATTTGATCATTCAAAATCCTTCAATGACTTAGAATTATAATTTTATATCTGAATTTAATGGGTTCGTCAGAATCTTTTTTTTTATTGTTCATCTTCTTTTAATATGTCTGATATGTCTCAACTTGTTCTAACCTTAATATCCTCCTAATAATGACGAACCTCTTACATCTATACATAGTATAGTATCCAAAATAGAATTACTAGAGAATAAGAAAATAGTGAATGTTCTTTATTTTATTTATAATATTAATAATTTTTATAATTCTTAAAATCAATTGAAAACCTTGAAAATATTTTTAACCACTTATAATTTTTAAATACATAGTTAATAGATTAATAATTTCTTAAAGTAGAGAAAATATTAATGAAACATATCCAATAAAATGAAATGAGTGTTCCTTTTATAGGATAAAAAATTGTTGTTTACAATAGTAAGAAACTATTGTTCACCTTACTTTAATAATCTCTTCTAACTTTATACTTTTGATGTTTAAATTTAAGCCTTATATTTCTATGATCTACTCATTAAAGATGTGAGTTCTACATCTTTATTTTTCTTTATCATTTTCTACCAACAATTCTTTTGATGACATAAATGATGATGTATGATCATCTTCTCAACCTTTAATGCAACAAATGTATTTGTTATCCTTAGTGTTTTCCTTGATGTAAAAACAAAACATATTTCTTATTTCCTTATAGATTTCTAGATTCTTTAGTGAGGGTCATAATACTATACAAAGTGATTATAACTTTATTAGTTGAATAATTTATCTTGATTTCATAAAAAATATCAATTTTTGAGTTCATGATAAATTTGACTTTGTATCTATCCTTTTATAATACAAAGTTTATCTGTATTAAATTCATTTTCTAGAATCGTCTTTGGTTTTAAAACTTCTCTATTATTATTAGATGTCTCTAATTTGATAAAATAATATAAACTAATACAACTTTTTTTATTCCAATTCATGAGTAAATTGAAAATCTGGGATAGATAAGTTTGTCATATGTTTTGATTTTTTTTTCTGAAATTTTTGATAACCTTCTTAAAAATTTTGAGAAAATAATTTAACTCATATTTAATTAATTCTTAGATATATGTTCTCAACTAAACCTAGAAAGCTTTATAAACGAAAATTAGATCAGTTCCTTCAAAAATATTAAATTTATTGTCTATAAAAAATTCTTTTTTTGTGGTGTAAAATTTTATATCTTCAATTTGTTCTTGAGTAGATTTTCTATCAAAGTTCCAATTCTTTGCTAACTTATGTAAATCTAGCAAACAAATCAAATTAAAAAGGAAACTTTCGGAGTCAAAACTCATTTCATTCTGGTGATGTTGTCAAACTTAAACAGCACTATAATCAATCTGAGAATAAGGCTACAAGAGGTCATTCTAACAACAATAGAGGAAGAAGCCGTGGTGTTTTAATGGTGGAAGATATATCTGTCAACTTTGTGGCAAAGTTTGTCATTTAGCAGCAAGATGTTGGTACAAGTTTGATTACACCTTCTTGCCTCAAAGCAACAATAATAAAAATCAATCCTCTCCTTATAACACTGAACAATTTATCCTCTCAATCTCAAGGCTCGACACAAGCCTATGTGGCTACACCAAAAACTGTGATAGATCTCATGGTATATAAACTCAAGAGCCACACATTACATAATTGCTGATCCAAGCCATTTAGCAGCCAAAATTGATTACAAGGGACTTGAACAGCTTTATATTGGCAATGGAACTGGAATGACTTAGCACACTGGTAGTAGTATCATTTCTTGTGCTAATAATTCTGGTAAGGAGTTTCTGCTTAATGCTATGTTGTATGTTCCTAAAATAGCCAAGAATATACTTAGTGTTATAAAATTTGTGCAAGATAATTCTATTTACTTTGAATTTTACTTTGATGTTTGCTTTTTCAAGGACAAGAGGACAAAGGAAATTTTGTTGGAAGACAAGGTTAAAAAGGAACTTTATGCTTTTGATTTGAACTTCAAGAATGCTTTTGATGGGTAGACTATAAAACATGTTAACATTGTACTTACTCATAATGGTGTCAGTTTTATTTCTATGTTAAATAAGCCACTACCATCTGTAAATAGTTCCAAGATTTCCTTTTAGAAAGGAGAGCTACTGAACCATTACAATTTATACATAATGATATTTGGGAACCTACACCCGTGTGTTCATGTAATGGATATAAGTGGTATGTGGTATTCATGGATGAATTCTCACGCTATACCTAGATTTATTTTCTGAAGGTTAAATTTGATGTCAATAATGCTTTTCTCATGTTCAAAACTCAAGTAGAGCTCAAAACAGATTTTAAAATTAAAACTCTCCAATGTGATGGAGGTGGTGAGTTTCAAGCCTCAGTTCCTTTGTTAAATCACATGGGAATTACTATGCAACTATCTTGACCTCATACTGCAGAATAGAATGGTACTGTGGAGAGAAATCATAGACATGCAACATAAATGGGATTAACTCTTTTAGCTTAAGGTCATATGCCTTTGAGTTTTAGGATGAAGCCTATTACTCTGCTACTTATCTTATAAATCATTTGCCCACTCCTATCTTGTCATCTATTTTCCTTTTGGAATTCTTGTTTCACTCTAAGCCAAATTATTTGTTTCTTAAAATCTTTGGTTGTCTTTGTTTTCCATACCTTAAACCATATAGAGATCACAAGTTTGATTTCAAATCTGACCCTTGCACCTTTACTGGTTATGTACGAACAAAAGTGGACACCTTTATTCGTCAAGGCATGTGGTGTTTAATAAGTTTGTTTGTTTCCTTTTAAGAAGGATAAAGTCAATTCAATCCTTACATCTAGTTCTCAACTGTTTCCGAGTACTTTTCCTTCACCTATTTTGTATCATAAGTCCCTATCTTCTTTTTCAATGGCTCCCTCTATTTCCTTTGTAGTCCCTACCTTTTCATGTACTCTTCCTCATCGTCTGATCAGTCTCTATCACCTGTTTACCCAACCAGTTCTCCCATACATGCTACTGATCAATCAATATCAGTCAACAATCCCTCCTTAGTACCTTCTCTCTCTTCACATGTGATTTCTCCTCTTTAAGAAACCTTTGTCTTCATTACCAGTTTTCAGTAATACTCATCCTATGGTTACAAGAACGAAGGATGGGACACATAAACCCAAAGCATTTATCTCTCCTCTTGATACCACACAACCTGTCAATACCAAGCAAGCACTCCAACATGATGATTGGTATAAATCTATGAAGGATGAATTTGAAGCTCATCTTAGAAATGAAAATGAACTTTAGTTCCAAGACCAAAGAATAAAAAGGTCCACGGAAGCAAGTGAGTTTATAGAATGAAAAAACTTGGTACTAGTCTTATAGAAAACCTTAAATCTAGAATTGTAGCTAAATGGTATGATCATGTTCCTGGTTTTGATTTCTCAAGAACTATTAGTCCAATTGTCAAGTTTGTAACTATTAGAGTTGTGCTCACTCTTGCTCTAAGTTATGGTTAATCACTTAAACAAATTGACATAAACAATGTAACGGAGATTGAGGTGCTAACCAAATGTTTACAAATATTCTAAAGATTCTCAAGATCCTATAAATATTCTCAAGATCCTATGTAAGGGATAGATTTGGAATGTCAAATTGGATGCAAAGAATAAATTAGGAAGAAATTTTTTGTTTTAGTTAATTATGGGCTTTTTATGTTTAGTAATTTTTATTGTGGGCATTTTATTTTAAGTCTTAGTCTTTTATTTAATTGTGGATCTTTCATATTTAGTAACTTTTATTTTAATAAATTGTGAGCTTTTTTATTTAAGTCTTTTAGCTTTTTTTTAGGTTAGATTAGGACAATCAATAACAAATAGGCCTATTAGGCCCATTTTATCTAGGTTTTTTCTTTTAAGGTTTCTTGCTTATAAAGAAGAAGAGCTATGTAATTTGGAGGCAACATGATTATTCATTAATGAAAATAAAATTTTAGAAAGCTTCTTGTTTTGCCTTCTTGTGTTCTTGATTGAATACTTGAATCCGACTTATCAAAAAGAGTGATCATCCTTTGTGTCGTCTCAAGATTTGGGTTTTAAAGACTTTGTTTCATTAGGGTTATAATACGATCATCTTCAACACGTTCTTAACAAATCAATCGTTTCTATTCCTTTTAGTTCATGGGTTTCTAGGTTATTCGCCTAAAGGGTCTGCATCATTTGATATCAGAGTTTTGGTTGCTGAAAATAGGTTATCTATTTTTGTTTTAAATTTTAGATTTAAAAAAAAAACTTCGTCCTTTTGAATCTTGTATTTTCTTTTAATTTTGTTGTCGTTGTTTTCGTATTTGGATTTTGTTTCGTAGTTCTCTTTGAATTATTTGTATATTTTTCTTGATTCTTTATTTTTTGTGTTCAATCATTTTTGTTCTTAAAAAAACAAAAAACAAAGGAGAAGAGGGCTGATGTTCGTAGTTTAAAAAAAAAAATGATAAATCGGAGTTACAACTTTAAACGGTCGTAACTTTTGACTTGGGTAACGAAACGATTATTATAATATATCAAATTGAAGCTCGTTTCGATTCCTATAACTAATTTTACTCTTCACCTACATTCCGTACCATTTTCGACCCCAAATTCTGTTGTTTTAATCACTTATTGAGGGGATAAAGATTTGTCACAGTTTTTTGTGTTGTTTTTGGTTCTTGCTCATTAGGGTTGCGAATTTTTTTTTGTGAATTTTCTGTTCACAGTAGCAGCAACAGCAGTAAAAAAGAAGAAAAGAACATAGTAGTAAATTGTTTAAGAACCTAATTCTTGTTTTCTTGGTGAGTTTTCTTGTTGTTGAAATTGGGTTTCCTTTATTTTGTTCTTGCTTCCCAAGAGTCTTTCTTTAGAGTCTTCTTTGGTCAAGAGTATTTCTTTAGAGTACTCCTTGTTCAATAGTCCTTCTTTAGAGCCCTCCTTAGTTAAGAATCTTTCTTTAGAGTCTTCTTTGATCAAGAATCTTTCTTTAGAGTCCTCTTTGGTCAAGATTTTTTCTTTAGAGTCCTCTTTGGACTTTACTTTTGTTATACTTTGCCATTAAGTTCTTTCAAAATTCTGAATTTTGAAATTGTTACCCATAAAACAATTATTTCTTGAGATTAGTTGGATTCTTTGATTTTGTTAAGAACACAAAGGAAGTTAGTGTGAGCTTTGAGTCATAAAAAAAGCAAAAATAGTAAAAAAAAAAAAAAGTGATAACAATCTGGTTTTGAGAGCAAACACGTGAGAGAGAATGTTAATTATCTCATTTTTTCTACAATTTGAAAACATGGGTAAGGAAGGAAGAAAACCACAAGAGATAGACTTAAAAGTCCTCTTCAAGAATTTTAATGACCAATTTAAGAAGTTGAATGCAAGGTTGGAAGATTTAGAATCTTCTTCCGATTCTCAATCACATAGAAGAAAACATAGAAGACATGAGTTCGAGGAATAAGTTGATTCCAATGTGAAAGAGAGAACCAGTTATAAATGGGACAAAAAGACTAATTATAAAGAAGATAGCAATATAGGCAGTATAAAGATGACATTCCGTCCTTTCAAGGAATGAATGATCCTAAGTTATACTTGGAGTGGGAAAGAAAGGTTAAGCATGTGTTTGATTGTCATAATTACTCCGACAAGAAGAAAAGTAAAGCTAGCAGCCGTAGAATTTACAAATTATGCTAGTATATGGTGGGATCAATTGGTGGTCAATAGGTGAAGAAATGATGAGAGACCTATTCGATCATAGGAAGATATGAAATTGGTGATGCGTAAGAGATTCATACTTAGCCATTACTATATGGATCTATATAGAAAGTTGTAAGGATTGTTCCAAGGTTCCATGAGTGTAGAAGATTATTATAAGGAGATGGAAGTCACCATGATTAGAGCAAACATAGAGGAAGATAGAGAAGCGATAATGGCCAGATTCATTGCCGGGTTAAACATGGAAATATGGTCGAATTGTAACATTACGTAGAAATGAAAGAACTATTGCACAAAGCCATTAAAGTGGAGAAGCAAATCAAGTCCAAAAGGTTCAGATCTAGTTCGTCCTCTAGTTCTCCGTGGAAATCAACTTGGAAGAAAAACAAAACTACCTATAGAACAAAAGGTGAAGCAAAGTCAAACAATTCAGTTGTTGTTCCAAAAGGTAAACCTAAAACAAAAACTCCTACTAAGTCACATGATATTAAGTGTTTTAGGTGCTAAGGACTCAGACATTGCTTCTGAATGCCTAAACAAAAGGGTTATGGTTGTACGTCATAACGAAGAAATCGAGAGTGCTAGTTCAAATGACAATGAAATGCCACCATTGGAGGATTATTCTGATGTAGAATTAGAAGAACCTGTGCATGAGGAATTACTTGTCACAAGGAGAGCTCTTAATATACAGCCTAAGAGTGAAGGAGATGAGGAGCAACGTGAGCATATTTTTTACACAAGATGTCATGTGAAGGATAAGGTATGCACTGTTATTATTGATAGTGGGAGCTGCACTAATGTAGCTAGTATTTTGTTGGTAGAAAAGTTGAATTTGAAGTGACAAAAGCATCCCAAATCGTATAAGTTACAATGGTTAAATGATTGTGGAGAAGTGAATGTCAACAAATAGGTTTGGGTTCCTTTTTCAATTGGCAAGTATGAGGATGATGTTCTTTGTGATGTGGCACCAATGTATGTTGCTCATATTTTTCTTAGGCGACCGTGACAGTTTTATAGGAAGGTGTCACATGATGGTTACATAAATCATTATTCTTTTGAAATAAACAACCAAAAAGTTGTATTAGCTCCTCTTGAACCTTTGCAAGCTTATGAAAACCAAATTAGGATAGCAAGAGAGTGCAAGTTGAGAGAAAAACAAAAGTGTGAGCAAGAGGAAAATCACAAAAGAGATAAAAGTGAGCACAAAAGAGATAAAAGTGAGCACAAGGGAAAGAAAAGTGAGCAAAAAAGAGAGAAAAGTGAGCAAGGAGAGGAAAATAAAAGAATGAGTGCATTTGCTGAAAAACATGAGATTAAGAGTGCAATGATTGGAAGAATACTTGTACTTATGTACAAGGATGTTTATCTTCCTACTTACAATCTTAACTCATCTTTTCCTAGTGTCATTGTATCTCCATTACAGGACTTTGAGGATCAACTTCCTAAAGAGATTCCCCATGGATTACATCCTTTGCGAGGCAAGCAGCATCAAGTAGACTTCATACCTGAATTCGCAATACCAAATTGACCTGCTTACAAAGCTAAGATTCGAGGACAAATCTTTTCAAAGAGAAGGAGAATAATGGAGATTGAGGTGCTAACCAAGTTGATGTTTTCAAATATTCTAAAGATTCTCAAGATCCTACAAATATTCTCAAGATCCTATGCAAGGTATAAATTTGAAATGTCAAATTGGATGCAAGGAATAAATTAGGAAATAATTTTTTTTGTTTTAGTTAATTATGGGTTTTTTATGTTTAGTAATTTTTATTTTAGTTAATTGTGGGCTTTTTATGTTTAGCAACTTTTATTTTAGTAAATTGTGGGCTTTTTTATTTTAAATCTTTGTCTTATTTTTTTAGGTTAGATTAGGACAAATCCATAACTAAATAGGCCTATTTCAACTAGGGTTTCTTTCTTCTAGGGTTTCTTGCTTATAAAGAATAAGAGCTATGTAATTTGGAGGCAACATGAATATTCATTAATTAAAAGAAAATTTTAGAAAGCTTTTTGCTTTGTCTTCTTGTGTTCTTGATTGAATACTTGAATCCGATTTATCAAAGGTTAATGATGTGGACCCTTTAGGCGAACAACCTAAAAACCCACGAACTCAAAGGAATAGAAACGATTGATTTGCTAAAAACGTGTTGAAAATGATCAGATTAGAACCCTAAGAAAACAAAGTCCTTAAAACCCACACCTTGAGACGCCACAAAGGATAATCACTCCCTTTGATAAGTCGGATTCAAGTATTCAATTAAGAACACAAGAAAACAAAACAAAAGCTTTATGAAATATACTTTTCTTAATGGCTTTTTAGAGGATGAGGTTTTTATGGAGCAACTTGTTGATTTTAAAGACCGTGTGCATTCTGATTTTGAATGTAGACTCAACAAAGCCATTTATGGTTTAAAATAGGCTCCTAGGACCTAGTTTGATTGTTTAAAAACAACTTTGCTCAAGCATGGTTTTCAGAATTCAAGAGTATGGTTTCTTGATTGTAAAAATGACTCCTAACTCTATTACAATACTATTGTAATTTTTTGGTTTTTAAAACTAGCGTATTAAGTGATAGGATAGAAATTTTTCCGGTTTCAAAACCGACAATTTTTTTTATTTTTTTAAATTTTTTTGATTGTTTAAAAACCGGCAAAATTTTTCATTAGCAGCATCTTTTGAACACTAAAGGAGTAGAAGATAAATGTTGTACAATGGAACCTTTTTTACCACATACACTGTAGAAACGCTGCAAATATTAAAAAAAGCAATGCAAATGCTTTCAAATGTTCTCTAGTCTATTACAATAGGAATGTATTCAAATGCATACAAAAAGTGCAACATCAATATCCATACAAATTCAAATTGAAGCTTGTATTTCAGATGCAATCTAGATAACTAGTCTTTATTCATGGTTCAAATATACAAGCAATGGAAAACCAAACTAGCTCAAATTCAAATCTACATAAGATTGTTTATAACAGCCTCTAATTACATCAATTTATTCTTATGCCCTATAATGCTTCAACTAACTGGTGTATATCTTCTTTTGAGTCATCTCTTTACACCAACCATACAAATACCCAAGAAATTGATGGAAAGAAAATCCTAAGCCACTAAGAAGAATAAAAAAATATTACTTACCAAGGCATATTACACTAAGAAATGAGAAAACATGAATTGAAAAATAATAAGAAAATGTTACCCCATATGAGCATAGTTAACTCTTCTTGATGAAGTACGTTAAGGTAAAGCATGGTTTACGCATTTTGTCGAACACTTGGATGCCAAAAAAAAGGATTGAAGACATCACATAAATTGTTATGCAGAAATAAGAAATTTAGCAGAATATAAAGATTTAATCAAGTGAGAGCTGCTTAGTTACTGAGCCCAAATCTAATTTCATAATCCAAACTGCACCATCATTGCTAAGATAAATGCTAATAAAGTATAGGGAAAGAGGAAGGAAATTAAAAGAAAATAGAAGCTAATGAGGAAGCGTCGAAAGAATTTAAAAATAGTAAAATCGGAAGCGAAAAGCACAATGAAGGCACAGATTAAAACCAAATCCACCTTCACCAAGAAGACTCCCGGATTTAAAATTCCATTAAATGTGAATTTTTGAAGTTGAGATCTCTAAAATTTGGGGTTGTAACCTTCAGCTTATTGCTGAAATTCAGTGTGGATAGATAAACATGCAGCAGTACTAAATTTAATTTATAGCAGGAAGGAAGCAAGAATGGTAATCTTCTACATAAATTTTCAGTTTCAACATATCTAAAATTTGGGGTTGTTTCACTTTTGCAGAAAATGCAACTCTACCAAAATAATTATCTCCAATGTGAAATTGAAATCAATATATTCAAGAAAAGATGTAGGAACTAACCTTAACAGACGGCGCAACAAGAAGGCTAGACTGCACGCTATAAACTGGAAAGTGCACTGTGCAAAAAGGCTAGAAACTTGACTGGGAAGGAAATTAATGGCAAGCATCGGGGACGACTATGGCAACGCGCGCAATGGCGAGAAATGACTATGGCAACGAGCTCATCTGGCTTCTCGATCTTTTGAAAACTAGGGCTGGAATGGAGTGGGGGTCGGAGAAATGAAACTGGCCGTGAAGCTCGGTAAACTGCTTATGAAGCTTGGTGCCTGGCTCTATTGGTGGTTGCGCGCACTTACTGGTTGGTGCTGGTCGCCATTGGCTTGGTTGCGAGAAGGTGGGTGTTGGGCAAAGGTGGATACTGGTCTTTCGCGCGCGAAGTGGAGGCATGAAATCTATCTGACTTACGCAAAGGATGAGGCCACGTACGTGATGATCTATCTGATTAACTTGGGCATTCAAAAATATATGGCCCGGCTGGTTATTTCTTAGGCTTAAAATTAGAGATAAATATCGTAAGTATTCTATACCTACAATAAAAAAAAATTAAGTTTTATATTTATTTTTATAATATTTTATTCCTCTCATATTATATTATCTAATTAGATATCATTTAAATTAAACTATAATTATTTATATCAGTTCAAAATTAAACTCTGTTTAATTTAAATATGTATTATAATATTATCTTTATTTTTATAAATTTTAATAGTATTAATTTATGTAATTTTCAAATATGATCAAACTAATAACCAATTTAAATGGTCAAGAATATCTAGTTGATTACTCCAAAATAACAAATATTTATTCTTTATTTTTTTTATACTTTAGATTTTTCAATAAACAATCAATAGAAAATAAGAGAATCTTGTAGAAACTAAACAAGAGTTATTTGATAAGAGAAAATGCATGGAAGATTCAAGAAGAAAGAGAGATAGAGATGAAAATGAAAAAAGAGAGAACATGAATATGCATTCATTTCATTGAGAAAAATGATTACGACACAATCTGTTTATATAACGACCAATATAAGTGGTATAACAACTTGCTAACATACAACACAAAGTTACAAATAGAGTTGTTAATATATATTATATACAAAAAATATCTTCTTGAATTTAACTTTGAGTAGCTTGTACTTGAGTTGATTATAAGGCAATAATCCTTTCACCCCTCTTTTTAAACTTAGAAGAAAACAATGAATACTAAGTTTTCCCTAAAGAAAAAGAAATTAAGAACCTAATAGGAGTTTGGTAAAGATGTTATTTGTTTGCTTATGTGTAGGCATATAATGTAAGTGCAATTGACCATTAATAACCTTCTAACACACAAAGTATAAGTCCAACTCAATGTGCTTAATTCTAGCATGTAAAATAGGGTTAATAGTGACGGTTACAGATCTAAGATTATCACATTAAATGGTTGGTGTACTAAGCAAAGTGACATGTAATTAAAAGAGAAAGGATTACAAAATCTTTGAGGCAACACTAGCAACACTTTTGTACTCGGCTTCAGTGCTTAAATGAGCTACAAGAGTTTGTTTCTTTGCATAACAAACCACAAGATTTGCACCAAAGAAAATATAAACACCAAATGTGGACTTACTGTTAGTCTCTTAAGAGAACATGAACGTGCAAGTATACACGGTCACAAGTAATAAATGATAAGTAAGATATCATTCCTACGAAGATTTGTTACTAATCTTTGTTAAGTATTATAATTGCTTCAACCTAATTTTATCTAAACAATCGATAATTGGATAGAGTTTAACTAAACTAATTTTTTATAACAATATATAAGAAAAATCTAGGATTGCAGTTTCACCAAATTAATCCACTTGAATCATATTATTTTCTCTTCATTTATGTTCTTGCATTTAATTTGTCAACCAAAAACTCCTAATTTATCCATATGTCTCTTCGATAACAAATAGACACATCTCGCTAAAATAATTCACTATATTCCTATGAGAATTAAATTTTGCAAAGATTCATTAAACTCAAAATTCCTAATAGTTGCACATACAATAAAGGTATATTCTTATCTCCTATAAATATATGTTATTCTATGCACGAGCAAAACACGAAAATTCTTTTTCCAAGTTCATTAGGGTTCACAGATCAATTGATTAATCTTTCAACAATCAAAAGCATTAAACACAAATAGAATAAACAAATTAAAAACATATCATAAATAATTCAAAAATAATTCATCTAAGCTTCATAATATAAGTTACATGGCAACCCTAGAACAATTAATTTAGTTCATTGCAAATATTGAAATTACAATACGAAAATATTTAGACATTTTAGAGAAATAAAATTAAAAGAAAAAGATTAGAAAAAACTCTTTCACGATTCCTCAATGAAAAAATAAAATTCCTCCCTTTCTTTTCTTATTTGCTACCTTCCTTCTCTGTATTTTTACCAAACAAAACAATAACATAAGCCCTAAATGGTTTCTGTGTGTTCTCCTCCCCCTTTTTCAACATTAGAATACCCCTTATTTATGGCTTCTACTCTCTCTCCAAAAATACATCAAAAAAATTCTTCAAAATAGGCATGCAAAAAAGGTAGAAAAATCGTGTAGAATGAGTTATGGTAGTGTGTAATTCCCTAAATTGTTTTCACCCTACGCATGACACGTAGCGACGTAGGATTCATTGGAATAATAACAAGACACATGGCATTTAGATTGGGCAAGACACAACGGTGCATACGGATTCGGTGGACCGTGTCGTAGGAGAATTATGCACACTAGACTATACGGAACAACTGGAAGCCACTCATGACTCTTTTGCGGGGGATGTGGGAAACACGCACAATTTGGACCGTTCATATTTTGATATGACGGTAGGTGATAGACAATGCGAATCATGGAAAATTTAGTTGCGCAGACAAGTGAGCCCCATTGTTGCACACCGAACTGAGAGACAAGTGAACCCCACTGTTGCGCGTCGAACGGTGCAAAAAGCTACTGAAATCTCATCCATTCTCCCACTCCGTGTTTGCATCTCACTCTCCTGATCTTCACTGTTTAATTTATGATTTGACAGTGTGTGACGCGCGTTACTCTATCCCACACGTGGGATTCCCTCTCTGCGCAGAAAACAATTTTTAATTCATTTTTTTGTTAATTGCATTTAAGCACTCTTTTTAATTCAAATTAATTTTTCAATTTTTGTTATTTACAATTAAGTACTTTTTAATTTAAATTTTTTAATTTTTCCTAAAAATATATTTCTTAACAACTAACAGTAAATAATAATTTAAGAACTTAAAATTAACTAAAACCCTTAAGAACATAGCAATTATAATTAATAAATTAGACAAAATAACTCTAAAACACAGAGTTATCACTTACAATAATCAGCATTGGATGTCTAATTAGCATCAACAGAGACATTAACGATATTTTTATTTAATAATCAGATTTTTTTACTTTTTAAAAAATTAAATTAAATCGATGTGAATATAATTACAAGTAAGAATCCTTACTTGCATAGGATTGAGAAAATTAAAATATTAATTACTATTTTGAATATTTTTGTAGAAAAATAAAATAACAAAAAGAAATATGAATATAACAAACAAAACTATTTTAAGAAATATATGAGATTACAGGATTATCCTCATCATTAGATTACAATTAAATTTATCATGTTATAATCTATTTAGATTTGAAATCCCTAAATTTATTATATAATTTTAAGATCCATTTTTTTCTCAATTTTAATTTTAGCAATTTAAGTTGGCTTAAAATTTCATATTTTTTCTTACTTTGTAATTGACAAACAATTCAGTTATTAATCAATCTCACTCATGAATAACCTAAAATTATGACTACTATATTTAATTCATTTGTTGCATTGTAATCATAAAAAGTAATAACTGAATTAGATGAAATTGATATCATTAAAAATTTCTAACCTAAACATTTAATTCCAATTGCAATAAAAATTACAACTTCCTACTTCAATTACAAAAATTACCAATTTCATAATATAACTATAAACAAAATTAAATATCAAACTAGTTGTACAACTAATTTAAGAATTAACATGTATAAGTCTTGTAAGTTCTTTGTATTTGTGTTGGCATTTTCATGGCAAAACACGAAGTCTATTTATTTTACTTTGTTTTTTTATCTTCCTCTCTCTATATACGGTTGGTTACTAACAGTTCAGTAATGCACATATGTACTTAGTTAGGTACAATATGTATTCAAGCATATTTACACACACCATAGGATTAATTTTCATAGTATGCATGCTAGGTTGTATTTTTTCTAGTTTTGTGTTGTTTTACTTGTGGGTATTTGTGAAAAATTACTTAGCAATTTTTAAAAATGAAAAATCTCATTTTTGAGGGCTTGTTGACCTATCTTACCAACCCCTTGCCAATCCAGACGGTGATGTGGTAACGGGTATTACCCTCAACGTGCATGATATTACCCCTGCCAACCTAGGGTCGACGAGGTGGTTGGTGAGGCCTCGAAGAACTAATAAATTTTCTATAAATACACCATTATTTCTTTGAAATGAAAATTAGAAAAATTGAAACAAAGCTTTGCCAAAATTATATCATGTTTTTTTATTCCATTTCACATTTACCTTGAGCATTTGTTTGGTATTTTTGAATCGTGTTTGTAAGAGCAAAACTGTATTCTTAAGTTATGCATACTTGAGACAATGTTAGTTAGTGATGAGACAAGATCGGTATGCAATACAAATCTTACGAATACTTTAGTTTTATATTTGTATAACTTTCGCAAGTATATGAATGATTTTATAGAAAATGACAAGTATACTCCCAAGGTCGATCTAAGGAATGAATATATATGATTTTTAATTTATTATTCAAAATCTTAAAAACAAAATTAAATCATAAACATTTTGTCACGATATTTTGGTTTGTTTGTTTCCTAATCTAAAAACATAAAAAAATAAACATAGATATGGATTCAATAAACAATTATGCAATTTTTTATCATTCATAACAGTAGAGTAATTAAGGATAAAATAATTAATTTTATTTTGTTTTCTCATATTATTTAGGTTATTAAATATATAAATTGATATTTATTGATTCTCTCTTTTTTATATGAATACCAATATTGGTGGGGTTAGATATTCTTTATTAATTAAACAAATCAATTATCATCTATTGGTGGGGTCAATAATTAATTAGGTTAATTAAATTAATTCTTTTTTTCTAAGAGATTGAAAATGAACCATTTGAATGTCATCTTTAGTGAGATTAAACATTTTAAACTTTATTCAAGGTGTCCAGATTAAACCTAAGAATTTAATTATCCAAGCACCTAACTTTCAAGTTTTAAACCATTACTGAAAATATGTTGTCAATATATTTTCGAATAATAGTTCTTATAAAAACTTCTAAAATAGAGCTTCACACTAACAATCGAGCGATTGTACCAACAAATAAAAGAGCACTACTCTAAATCAAACTAGATAATTAAACCTTAAAATCTAATTTTCATATTTAAGTTTGTAATAAAAAGTAATATATTTCTCTCTAACATTCTTAATATAAAATCTTGAATAAAAACAAAATTAATGTATTTTATAAAGATGTTTTACCTATTTAATATTTCGAACGTATAACCACATTATTATTATATCATATTTACGAACAACCAGCAATGTTAAATTTAATCACACATAAATTAAACATATTATATAAGAATAAAACATAAAAAATAAATATAAAAAATTCATTTCAAAACTATACCTCAAAAGAATCCTAACAGAACTGTGATGTTAATTATGTTGCTGAAAAACCTCCAAACAAATTTGTATTTCCATTTATTGAATCAAAAACTAAAAATCTATTAAATCATAGCTAGTCTTCTCAAAAAGAGAAGAACTTTAAAACTAAAAACTAAAAAAAACTTTTTAGAGAGAAAAAGAGCTGAGAAAATTATGTGTTTTACAATGGGGGAGAGAATCTTTTTATAGGTCTAAGAAAGGCCAAAAAAGATGGGCAAATATTCAAAATTTGAATTTGATGCATTTGGACATGCTAGCACTCGTGTGGGGCTTGAAAATTGTGGTAGATGGGCAAACATTGTGGTAGATAGGCATTTGGCACGCGCAGGCGCAAGCATGTGCTGGAATGTGCAGAAATCGGTGTGGTATGTGCGTGCATATGCTAGGCGTGTGTCAGCTAGGAGCGAGCTTGTGTTGGCTATGTGCGGGCATGTGCTGGGAATGTGCCGACTCCATGAGGGAGTGTGCGTGGGCGGGGGACTCAACGTGAATGGGCGACTGTGCACAGGATTTTGGCCCTTTTGATATTTTCTACCGTTTTAACCCATTTTGTCCAATATTTTTCATCTTTTTGACTTTTCCTCATTTAGTTTCTCAACATATTTGTGATGTATTACCTCCAATATTTTTATTTGAGTTTTTAAGTTATTTTTGAACTAAAATACCTGAAAAACAATAAAAATACTCGTAATTCCGAAAAGATAAATTTATATAAAAATATGATGAAATAATACAAATATGAATCTATTTAATCAATTAAAGTACATTAAATCATGGTAATTTTAGTACTTTTTAAGCACTCATCACAACCCTCAACCAACTTCTTGTTAGTCCCTTAGTAAGAGAAGCGATAAAAACTAAAATAAAAACTAAAAATTAAAGTATCATAAATCACTTATGTGGATTGACATAATTACATCTAGCGTATGCAACAAGGCTTTAAACGCCTAGGTTGCCCTAGTAGACAATTTTAAGTCTCATGAGGGTTTTCAGTAAAATTTAAATAATGTAAAAATACTAAAATAAAATAAAGAAATGAATTATAAAAATATATCATGCTTATAATCTCTTTTAAATTTCATAATTAAAATCTTAAGCATAGATTATTTCAACTTCCTAAGCATTCATAATTTATTATAATAATTAGTTGAAAATCATTTTCATATTTCAATTTAAATTTACCCAATTTCAGTATTAGAAATTCGAATTTGCTTTGACTCTATTCCTCACAAGTCAGTACTCTCAAAACATTGAATCTTATGGGTTAAAGGACTCATACTAAGGCGTATGCAAGTAGAGTTTATGTTTAGAAATAAACTAATTAGTTCGTATACTTATAAAAGAAGAAAGACTAAAAAATAATGCATAACTTTGATCTCAAGAAAGAAATCGAATGTATAAATTATAAGATATCATATATATTATTTTCATGCACTAATCAAACTCATTAAGCAAAAATTTCAAGATATATGTCTTTTAGAAGTGTAGGAAAATTAAATGCAATGATTTCTAAAGGAATTATTTCCTATAACTTTCTTTTGTAATTAGCCTTTTCTCATAACTTTTTAGGCTATATGGGTCATAGTATGTAAATTATAGTATATATTATTTATCTCTATATATTTTTTAAGAGATTTATCAAAAACAAATTGGAGTGGACCCATGTAAAGATTGTACATTTTTGTAGGATTTTAGTGAGTGGTTAATTTTATTGCTTCTCTGTTTGATTTTGGTTTAGGTACCCTATATATGTCTCTTTTTGGTAGAAGTCATGCATGAATAAGATAAAGGCATATACTATCAATTTTTACTTGAATCATTTAATCTATGCAAATGAAAAATAAATATATGACACTATATTAAGATGAGAAAATTCATACATTCAATGTTAATACTTATAGAGATCATCTAAAAATTTGAAGAAACAAAAAAAGTGTTTGGAGTAGGGAAAAATATATTTCACTCAAAATAAAGAAAATTAGGCTCAAATTATATCTCACAAGGTTAGTCTCCATTATTTGATTCCTAAACACCGATTTTAGGTTTAATATAATTTCCACACCTTATCAAGAAATACTAGTCATGACAAAAACTAACTAATTATCATATACTCTATGATATGTTTTCAAAAATTAATATAACAATGCAAAAGACTTAACTTTTGACTTAAAATTTTATTTAAAGAAATAATAAAGTTTTGTGAGAAATTTTTTAAAAACTAATCCTAGAATTCTAAAATTAATAAGCCATACAAAGAAAATAAAATCAAACACAATAAAATGAAAATGTGAACATAAAAATTTTAAAATTGTTGAAATTAAGCTTGATAACTTTTCATCACCCCCAACCTAAAACTTACATTGTCCTCAATGTAACAATTGTAAATTAAAGATAAAGAGAAAAGAGAAAAAAAAGTTACTTATTTCCTGAGAATGTGTAAGTAGTGATAGATAAATGCAGGTGCATTCATCATGTTTATCATTAATGTTCACATAGGTAGATCGATGTGAACTTCTAATATCTCAACAAATATTTTTAGTTTTAAAAATTCTAAAATTATTCACATGCAATTAAACTAAAATAAATTAAATAAATAAAAGAAAATTACCTAAAATGATGGGTTGTCTCTCATCCAGCACTTAGTTTAACTTCTTAACAAGATGTAAAATGAGGGATTTCATTTTAAGTAAACTCAATATCTCTACATCATTGAGTCAATCAATCTTTGGAGTAGGATAAGTTTGTCTAACTATAATTTTTAAGTCATGCCCAATGGATTTTCAAAATTTAATTTACTTAAAATTAGGGACATGATTGTGGGTTTTAGATAACCTATGTCTAGGTGGAATTCAAATAACTAAGGCATTAAAACATATTTGTACCTAGATTTAACAAAGCAACTACCTAATTTTATCACACATTGTAAAAAACTTTAAAATTTTGGAGATAACTTATGCAAATTTTTTTTTTTTTATAACCTCTAAGTTAAATAACATAATCAATATTAACCAAGAGTGTTCCTAGGAAAGAATGGTGGGCAAAGCCTTCTTAAAAACCATCATTTTAGATAGAACATCATTCCAGGAAAACCTAATGACACAAAAGCTTCTAAGAACTATTCTCTTAGACAAAACTCTCTTAGATCTTTACTTTTCATGCTATTAAAATCTAAATTAATTAAGTTAATAAATTTAGTTAAGTGAAAATATAAGTTAATTAAGTTAATAAATTAAGTTATATGAAAATCTAAGTTAATTAAGTTAATAAATTAGGTTAAGTAAAAATCATAATTAATTAATTTAATAAATTATGTTAAGTGAAAATCTAAGTTAATTAGTTTTTTATTATTTTTTTAGAGCTCATTATTTAAATTATTTTATTTTATTTTTTTAAGTATTTTTTTTTAAATTTAAATGTTTTTTAACTCAAAATAGATAAATAAATCACAATTATTTATAACACAAAAAATTTCAAAATTTTGATAAATAATTTAAAAATGTTATTCCTTCCCCAACAATGGCGCCCAAAACTTGATGAGACAAGATCGGTATGCAATGTCGATCTTGCGAAAACTTTGGTTTTATATTTGTAAAACTCTCGCAAGTTCACGAATAATTTTATAAAAAATGACAAGTATACTCCTAAGGTCAATCTAAGGAAGAAATTTATGTGGTTTTTAATTTATCATTCAAAATCTTAAAAACAAAATCAAATCCTAAACATTTTGTCACAATATTTTGGTTTATTTGTTTCCCAATCTAAAAACATAAAAAAATAAACACAGATATAGATTCAATAAACAATTATGCAAATTTTTATTATTCATAACAGTAGAGTACTTAAGGATATAATAATTAAGTTTATTATGTTTGCTCGTATTATTTAGGTTATTAAATAAATAAATTGATATTTATTGATTCTCTTTTCTTTATATGAATATCAACTTTTCTAAGTAGAAGTGCACGAGTAAGCATGTCATGAAGGCATAGGTTACTATTTCATACAATAGTAACAACATTGATGAAGATGATACTAACTTTTTAGCCTTCATGGCTTCAAGTTCGGTCAAGGATCATTCCATTACACCCTCACAGGGCTATAAAGTTATTGCAGACAATGATGGTGAGTAAGATGAACTTTTAGATACCTATAATGAGCTCCTAAGAGAGCACATTAAATCTAAAAAGCTAATTGAATAAAAATATCAACAACTAAGTGAAATGAAAGCCACTTTTGAGGAAAAAAAGTCCTCTATTAATAGTGATTAGAGTGATCTTGCAAATAAGTGTGAGATCATACATAAAAGATAATTTGATCTCTAAGAGAAGTTTAATACAAATCTCTCCAAGTTAAAAAGTCTAAAGGATGATTTGAATAATTTTAAGTCGTACAAAGTGACTCCTCTTTATGCTAGCTTTGATCCTTCTCTTGATTAGACTATCAAAGTTGCTCACTTAAGGAGGAAGATGATAGTACTCGAAAGTGATGAGGAGTATTTGGCTTATACTCTATTTGAAAAGGACGTAGAACTTGAGAAACTACAAGCCAAAGTTAACATACTTAACAATTCTATAGTGTACCTTTTCTTTAGAAAAAGGAAGATCTAACTAGAGCTTTGGAAGATAAGCTTTCTATGAGTGAGAAAAAGCTTGCACATTCCTTTTCAATTGTGAATCAGATGATGATTGGTCTTCAGAAGTTGAATGAGATTATCAGTAGCACCATCCTTTTGGTGATAAGAGAAAGATTGGATTTGAAGAAGATGTGTCAACATTTACATGTGTTTTTTCCAAGTTTATCATGTCTACCATCCCAAACCTTAAGTTGAAATCAGTCGCTACCATCAAAAAAGGTAAGTTAATTGCTGCATCTCAACCATTCTCTTCTAGCAAGGTGAATAGCTCACTAGTTCTTCCCATTGTACCAATAGTGGTCTCTTATCTATACCTACTAGTTTTTCACCATTTTTACATCAATGTGGTGGATGTGGGTTTTTGAAACCCAATTGTGAAAAATTGACTTCTCATCCTTGTGTAAGAGTTCATGTTAGTATTATTTCTTCTATTTCTCCATCGTGTGATACTCCTTGGAGTTAATGACC
Organism: Hippophae tibetana; assembly: GCA_037013495.1. Lineage (NCBI taxonomy): Eukaryota > Viridiplantae > Streptophyta > Magnoliopsida > Rosales > Elaeagnaceae > Hippophae > Hippophae tibetana. Next base: position 16,717,534 of record CM072810.1, read on the forward strand.
CAAATTCTCTTACTATTTTTCATATTTATACCATCTAATATGGCATTGTTGGCTATATTACTAGGTAGTGTCCTAGATATATTAGGAATACCCCTTGAAGATCTCCTTCCTCTCATCCCTCTGTCCCTTCAAGATATAGCTATTATAGCTCATATAAGCATGTACTTACTGGGTGTATTATACACCTAAGGAAAAATGTGAAATGGACTCAATTTGCTTCTAAAAGTCCGCTTGGCTGACCGTATGTGAGTCACTTGATTAGTTTTTTGAGAATCTCAAAACAAAATGTTTCTCGAGTTTCATATACATTGCATGCTTATATGAACCAGAGATTTCATTTTGATACTGGTTCCCCCATAAATTAATTAAATGGAGGTATGTAGTTTGATCACTCTTTCTTATGATCAGTGTAGGTTATGCTTGTTTTTCTTTTCTCTATTTGTCTTGTAGTATTTTTGTTCATGTTTATTTTGTGTGATTTTCCCTTCTTGTTTGATATTTGTTTATGTTATTTTTCACTTCTTTACTATTTAGAAAAATAAAAAAATTCAAGCATTCTTTGTTTATGCTCTATCTTTCTCTCTTTTTGTCTTCTCTTGGGTTGTTTGTGACTTCTCATAGAACCTCATCACCCCCTTGTCAAGGAGCTCAACGAGGGTAATTTATTACTCACTCATTAAGGGCTTATTCAGCACCTATATAAGGTGGTTGGCAAGGGGTTGGTAAGCATACAAGATTCCTATATAAATACCTTCCTTTATTCATTTCTTCGCACCTTATAATTGTTAACTTTATCCCTTCTCTAAACATTTACCTACCCATATTTTATAAATATTTTCCAAAATGGAAACCGGATAATTAAACCTTAAAATCTAATTTTCAGATTTAAGATTGTAATGAAAAATAATATATTTCTCTATAATATTCTTAATATAAAATCTTGAATAAAAACAAAATCAATTTAATTTATAGAAATGTTTTACCTATTTAATATTTTGTAAGCATAACAACGTTATTATTATATCATGTTTACAAATAGTCAGCCATGTTAATTTTAATCACACATAAATTAAATATAACATATAAGAATAAAACATAAAAAATAATAGTAAAGAATTCATTTTAAAATTTATACCTTAAAAGAATCTTTACAACACTTTGATGCTAATTCTATTGTTGGAAAACCTTTAAACAAATTTTCATTTCCGTTTATTGAATCAAAAGCTAGAAGTTTACAAAAACATAGATAGTTCTTCTCAAAAAGAGAAGAACTTTAAAACTAAAAATAAATAAAAAACTTTCTAGAGAGAGAAAGAGTTGAGAAAATTGTTTCTTAAGGTGTGTTCTTTTACAATGACGGAGATGAGCTTTTTATAGGTGAGAAAAAGCCTAAAAAATTGGGAAAATAACTTAAAAAATGATGATAGTTGTGTATTGGATAGGCTAGCATGCGTGTGCAGTACTAACACGTGTGATTGGGCAAGATTCACGGCCAAAAATGCCCTAATATGTGCGGTATTTGCATAGTGGATGGGTGTTGATATAGATGCTGACACCGTAGGAATCTGGCATAATGTGCATGCAACTGCACACGGGATTTTGACGTGAAATGGGTGTGAATGGGAGCGAACTTGCGGCGTGATTGGGTGCTGCTACGCACGGACTTGCAACATGATGCACACGACTGAGCGCAAACTTTCGATGTAATACGCGCGCGGTTGGGCAATTTTTTCCATTTTTACTCTTTTACCTTTTTTAAACCTCATCTTGTTGGCTCCCTAGGCCATTCTAAGCCTTCTCGCTCTAGTGCATCTCTCTTTGGATCCCTTATATCCCTTATGTACCTCTGCCAAACCATAGGGATCCTAGTGGTTCTTCCCACAGTGCTTCCTAGGATGATGACGATAGAAAGGGTGGCAGAGTGTACTGAGTTGTTTTTATTTGTAGTTTTTGATATACTTTTTGTTTTTATTTTTAAAATATTTAATCAAAAACTCATTCTTAATGAGATTTTTAGTTGTTCTTTGTTTGTGATTATTTATGTTTAGCATATGAATGCTTTCTTTTTGCATGTGTTGCATTGTGTTTAATTTTTTGCTTTAATCTTCTCTGTTGTGATGCATGAGTGATACGATAATTGCATTCATGTATGCCTTACCTCTCTCATGTAAAGGTATTCTTTTGACTTTCTATGTCAAAAATGGGAGAAGTTTGTGTGCACAACTCGTGATTTGTTAACATGTTGTGTTGCAGATGAAGTGAGTGTAGGATTGCATTACATTTTGGATAACTAACTAGCTTGCACTTAGGAGAGTATTTCATGAAGTCAATGAGGGTTTGTCTTTTATATTTTCCCTGCATATTTAACTATGTTTAGTGATAAATGATATTTTATACACATTTTTAGATATTAATTCCTTTACATTTATATATATATTATTATTATAGTTAGCTAAAATTATTTATTTTATATTTATTGGGAGAATATTGATTTTCTAGATTTTTTTGGGATTTTTCTGAGATTTTTATGGATTTTTATTTGATAGGTAAATTAACTTTAAAAAAAGTGAAAATATTTTGTAGCTTATTCTATCCTTTTAGCCATCCCACCCTATCCTATCTCCACTAGAATACTACCTATCCTATTTACATCCGGATTGTATTTTTATCTCTTATAAATATAAAACAACACCACATAAAATAGAATAAAGAGAAGAACATCATAATATAGATTTAGAGAGATTTAGATATAGACATAAATTGAGGCAACAATTGAGAAAAAGAGGATTCAAGATTCAATTAAAGAAGTTAGAGATCAAATTCAAGAACAAAAGTCCTAAAAGTTCTTCTCCTTTATTTTATTGTTTTCATGAATAATTTTCTTAATTTATTGTTTGTCATGAATATCTAATTTTATATTTGATTGTGGATGATTTCAAAACCTTAAACATGGATTGCAATATTTAATAAGATCTCAAATATTCTATTCAACTATTTTTTTATTATCTATTAATTCTCAATTTTAATTATTGTATGAATTTATATAATTATTTAAGTAAACAATTAAATAATTAATTTAATTCACCAATAATCAATTTAGTTGATTGGGTACGTAATTGCTTGATCAATTTAAATAATTAATGATAAATTGATTGCAATGAGAATTGATACTTAAGATAATTAAACTGAGCTTGTGTTTAATCTTAATCTAATTTTCTTATTTAAAAATTAATGCTTTTGATAAATTAAATTAAGATAACTTATTCTAAGTTGTCTATTAAAAAAAAATAGATTAAGAGCTTGTTTAGTTTAACGAATCTATAAAAAAAGGTTGAAATTTTTGTATTTGTGAATTTCTCTATGTTGGTATAATTAAATAATAGGATAATATAATATGCAGTTTTTGATCATGTAATCATTCTTTTATTTTAATCTTTATCGTAATCTTTATATTTTATTTTAATCTATATTAATTTTTAGTTGATATATTTAATTTTCAATTTACAAAACCAAACCCCTCATTTTTAATAAATAAGACTTAGTTTCAAAAATCATCTATAGGAAAGACCTTTACTTACTATATACTAATTTACAAAATCTTAACTAATTTAAAGTAAGGTTTAAATAGACTGTTCACTTGAACCATATCACTTAACTTATGGATGTGTACGTGTGTAGAGGTAATACCATAGTATTTAGGTAGACTATACGAGATGCATTCACGGGTATGTGTTGTTTTGTGTATACCAGTTATCAGTTTAGGTTGAGACCTTGGAGTTCAAACTTACAGTGGAATGTGTCAATGTTGAAGATGGATGCACTTAGAGTAGGTATGTTTTGGGAGTTGGTTGTGCGTCAATGTAATGTTCATGGGAATAAACATCTTTAGGTAATCTTTATGATCACCTCATGTTGATATGCGTTTATACTAGTTGTGCAATGTTTTGCAACAGAAAGCCAAAGAAAGAGATCGTCAGTCTCATAAGTGATTTGTGTCTACGTCGATGATCCCGTGTGTAAAACACAGAGTTTGTTTATTTTTACTTAGTGCATTATTTTTCTTTGTGTAAGGTTGGTTATTGATGGTTCAATAATGCACACACGCACTTAGTTAGGTACATTATGTATACGAGCATTTTTACACATACCACGGGGTTGGTTTGCATAGTATACATAATAGGTTGTATTGTATGTGCTTTTGTGTAGTTTTACTTACTAGTATTTGTAAAAAATTATTTGGCAATTTTTGGAAACTAAAAAACACATTTTTAGGGCTCATGACTTGTCTCGCCAACCTTGGCTGGTGAGATGGTAATGGTTATTACCCTTACCGTAGGTGGTATTACTTTTTCCAACCTAGGTAAGGTGGTCAACGAGGCCCCGAATAGTTGATAAATTTTCTATAAAATACCCAAAATTCTTTGAAATGAAAATTATAAAAATAGAAATGAAGCTATGCCAAAATTATATTGTGCTTTTATGAGTCTATTTCACATTTACATTGAGTGTTTGTTTGGTATTTATGAATCATGTTTGTGAGATTAAAACCATATCCTTGAGTTGTATATACATGAGATGGTGTTTTTCATTAAGGTGGATACCTCATTTTCCTTACACTATGGACCATTGGTGATTGATCAGACTACTATGTGTAGTGGGATTCCGGAGGAGAGTCAGATTTTGGTGTTGAATTATAATTCTTACAAAGGTAGTAAGCAAGGGCAGCATTAGCAATTAGGGAAAATGTCTCAACTAATAGAGGTATTTATGATTATATTTTCTATCAAGTTGTATCTATATATTATGTTTAGTGGATTGTTGATCGCCACACAAATTTAACATGACATATAAATTTACCAAATACTTCGTCAAAATAAATTATCAGATACTAGTTACAGGTTGCAATGCACACGTTATCCATTTTCATTGTTTGAGAGATTATTGGTTATGATCCATTTTCATTGTTTGATAAATTGTTGGTTATGAATAACATAGATACATATATAGATACTAATGAAAATGTCGAGATTTCAATATTAGGTAAATATAGAAAATATTTTTGATATCTTAAAAAATTAAGTAAATTGTAAAATTTATAACTATTTTTAAAATTTTGTATGAACTTTATAAACAATGCTTCAACAGTAAAGGCATATTCTTTGTTGATGATTATGGTTACTTTTGAGTACCATTTATGGTTGATGATTTTATCAATGTAATTAATAAATGCATATTAGTAATATCAGTAGGAGTCTCATGGTTTTCTTTTGGTGCTTCATATGTAGTTGGAACTTTACCGAGAAGATTTGTGAATTCTTATGGTTCTTCTTCTACTTTTGAAAGGGTAAGATAGTGTTGTCCCTGATAGAGTTCTAGAATTTGAACTCGAGTTTTAACATCTTAAAGATCTTTCTTAGTCTGATTAAGCTCTGCGTGGAGTTCTTTAATGGTTGGTTCCTTATTTTCAGGAAGATTTTTAATCCTTTTTAAGATTTCATTAAAGGAATATCGTTGATTGCGTTGTTGTAGTTGTCTTTGGATTCCTTGTGTTTCTCTTCTTCTAGAAGAGCTAGAGGCTTCTTTCGCTAGAGCTATGTATCTAGCTAGGGTTGTTTTCCTTTTATTTTGGTCATTGATTTTATAGATGGTTTCTATAAAAAAATCCTCTTCTTTTGTTAAGACATTTAAGTCTAGGTCATTCATTTTGATGATGAATTTGTAATAGTCACATACATAGGAATCATTTAAGAGAATCTCTACTATTTTTTCGTTAAGCTTATCGTCTTTCTTTAGCTCATTAAACTTTTGTTAATTTCTATAACTGGTGCTATAGTGGCCCTTTTGTCCGCATGCGTAGCGAATTAGAATCTTTTTGCCTTTAATTAGTACGACTCTTTTGGTTTTACTTGAATGAGTGAGCCTGTTAGACCACTTTCTTCTAGGTGCTTTCCACTTATTAGTGGATTTTGTTGGAGGTATCATTGCTCTCACACTTGTCTTCTTGTGAGAAGAATATTTTAACATATCAGTGTAGCCATATTGTTGACAGAAATCTTCTAAGCCTTGCTTATACTGGAGTCGTTCTTTACCCAGTTGTCGTTGGAGTTTCAGATCATTGCAAAGTTTTAAACCTTGACTGACTACTTCAACTGTAAGCTCTCCATATGTGCAAAGATCATATGGATTAACAATTCCATGCTTTGTACACAAGTATGACAGATTTTATCCTTAAATAATAATGGAAGTTCTAAAATGAACTTTTCTTTCTAGAAATCATTATTACAATCATCTATGGTTAAGACTTTTGAAAGAAAAATATCCTTATACCATTTAAAAAGTGACAAAGATGGACATCTAAAGTTTATTAAATGTTCATGACTTTGATCCATTTGTATTCTAGTTGAACCGACAAAATGCAAACAAATTGTTAAAATGAGTATATTAACTTCGTCTTCAACCCTATAAGGTTCATCATTTTCACCAAACTATTCTTTAATAGTTTTAAAATTTCATCATTTTGAAGGTGTTGGAGATTGTTGTCCCACCAGGCTTGTCATTAACCAACAAATCCTGAAACAATGGTTATGGGTGCCTTTCGATCAAAAGACTTGTTGAACTTTACTACCGTAGCATAAATTAGCATATTTTTAATATGGTTTAGACTGATAAACTAGAATAAGATTAACCAGTTTATTTACTTCTAAGTGTTTATCACCATTTACTTTATTTAGTACTTTTAGTACTTCTTCATCAGACATGGTATTATTGTCTTAAGATTCCATCATTTTAATGGATGGAGATTTATCTTTATCTTTTGACTCTAATTTTGAGAATCTTTCAAATAATTCTTTTAAGAATTATTTATCATTATCAATTCTTCGCAAGCTAGATAAATTTGGGAGTGGCTTAAAAAAGCTAGGTTCTAAAGTACTTTTTAGTTGAGATTTAGAAGATGATGGTGATGATTCTTTGCTTACTTGTGGTATGGATTTTTCAATATAAGTAAGTTGGCTACCAATTGTTTGTAGATAAAAATTAGTATAATTAGCATGTTTAATAACTTGGTTTACTGCACTATCGGTAGTTGGATGGTTAGGGTTAGATAAACCCTATTTATAAGGTACTGCTACACAAGTGTCAATAATTTTTATAGTTATTTTTGGTAGGTGTCCGTAGTAGGAGCATAAGCTTTAATAAAATCAAAGAAGTCTAAGGTAACTTCTCTTTTCTTCTTCTCTACAAACTTTAAGAATGCCTAATATTTATCATAAAATATTTTTTTGTTCTCCCCTTTTAAGAGAACAAAAGATATGTCTTTTCTACTTATTAGCATGGTCTCCAAAAATTTGTAATATCATATAATTTTAGGAAAGTTTGTAAACCTCCATCATCATTATGTTTGAAAAATGAGCAGGTTGGTCTAAACTCAAATATGATAGAGTTGAACTTGAAGGAGAACTACCTATAAGGCTATCATTTATTCGTTGATAAATTGGTTTACTAATTCCAAAAGGGATATTAGTGATCCATTTAAAATCAAGTTGTGATCGGTTTAATAATAAGGGTGCTGGTTAAGATGATAAGGATGGTGAAGATGTAGAAATTATAGATGTATGAGTAACTGACGAAGGTCTAGAGTTTAGTTTGATCTTTCTTAAAGGATCAAAGCTAATTTCTACTGATCCATTAGAGTGCTCAATAATTTTATTAAGCTCGATATTTTTGGGAACAATAGTGGGTTGGTCCTGTGTTAAAGACTATGACTCTGGAAGAGTTGTTTGGTTCCAAGGTATCGTTTAAGGTATTACTAGTCTAAATTTTACTAGGTTGGTTTGAAATAGGGTTGTTTCACCTCGCTTGTCTTTTATAAAACACTTCAAGTTAATATCAGGATAAATAATGTTCATCACTTTAAAATAAACTCTACAAATAAGAGCTATGTTGTTGGTTTCTTCTTCCATATCTAAACCATGTGTTTTGATATCAACCTTTAAGGTCTTTTTAACATATGTATCTTTTATGTGTACATAAAAATTTGGAAAGCAATTAAAATAGATTGGAACATAACATAAAGATGTTTCTAGAACTTTGAATAAAGAATTAGAGAATTTCTTACGTCTCTTGTCTCGTAAACATAAGAAAACAAGGTTGTTTAATCCATCCCTTGTAAGGGGTTTTACTGCTATTTGGCCAATATGTAAATGATTATACTTCTTTTTGTATGACTTTATTAGACTTTGAGATAATAAATTTATATCAATAGTTTTCCCTGTAAGAGGAAGTGTTTTTTCTACAATTTTAATTATATAATATGATTTACATACAAAACTACATTTATTATATACTAATGATGTTCCATATTTAGGAACACTCTAGTTTTGAAGATGTTTTTTAGCATCCTCTGTTCTTATTACTTCTTCTCTTTTTTAAATTTAATCGAATTAGAATCATTACTTTTTCTAGAGGAAGTTGAAGGTCTAGAGAACAAAAATCTTGATAATAGCTCCATTTGAAAAGATGGGTTGTAATTAGAAGTTACTAAGACGTCAAAGTAATATAACTTTCACAACTTATCAAGAAATATTAATCATAACAAAAACTAACTAATTATCACATTACTTCATGATATATTTTTGGAAATTAATCTAATAGTACAAAAGACCTAACCATCATTTAAATTTATTTCTAAGACATGATTAATTTTGTGAAGTTTTTAAAATTACTCTAAGAAAAACCCTAAAGTTACTAAACAAATAAATTCAAACAAATAAAAGTAATAAATAAAATTATATGAAGATTGTTTAAATTATCTAAGAGTAAAAAAATTGTAAAATGTGTAATTTTTATATATCCACCCCCCAACCTAAAATCTACATTGTCCTTTATGTTTAAGAAATGTAAATTGCAAGGAATAGAGATAGAAACGTTACCAATTCATTGGTGTTAATGATTTGATATGAAAAATAATATGACCCCAACATCAGCTTGAAATAATTATGCTTACATACAGAATATTATAAATTCTAACACATCTTGAAATGTTAATTATATTAATGCTTAAAATAAAATAAACAAACATAAAAAAAACAAATTAAATAAAATTGCATAAAAAAATTACTTACAGTGATAGGTTGCCTCCCATCTAGCTTTTGGTTTAATATCTCAACAAGATGCATCTTTATGGTGTTGAGGATCAATTTGTCAATATGAAATCAACGTTAGCCATATTGCATTCGCCTTCAAAATAAGGCTTTACACGATCCCTATTGACTTTGAAAGTTATTTGTGTCTTTGGATTCAATAAATCTACTACTCCATGTGAAAAAACTTGGACAATTGTGTAAGGTCCATCCCATCTTGATCTCGATTTTCCTAGAAACAATCTCAAACGAGAGTTAAATAAAAGAACTTTCATTCCAAGAAGAAAAGACTTAGGAACTAGCCTTTTGTCATGATATCATTTGGTACGCTCTTTGTATAATTTTGCATTTTTATAGGTCTGTCCCTAATCTCTTCCAAATCATTAAGATGGAGTAATCATTTTTCTCCTACTTTATCTAAATCCATGTTTAGCTCTTTAATTTCCCAGTAAGCCTTGTGTTCGAGTTCAACGAGAAGGTGGCATGCTTTCCCAAAGATTAACCGGTAAGGGCTTATCTCAATGGGTGTTTTGTAAGTTGTGCAGTATGCCTATAAGGCATCATTCAACTTGATTTCCTAGTTCTTTCTTCAAGGACGCACAATGCATTCCAAAATTCCCTTGATTTTCCTATTACTTAATTCCACTTGACCGAAAGTTTGAGGTACATAAGGAGTTTCCACTCTATGTGAAACATTGTACTTCTTTAATACTCTATCAAAGAGTCTATTGCCAAAATGGCTACCTCCATCACTTATTATTGTTCTAGGCATCTTGAATCTGTTAAATATCAAATCTTTAATGAATTTCACAAAAATATTTGCATCATTAGTTTTAGTGGGTATAACTTATACCCACTTGGATACATAATCTACAACAACCAAGATATATTTGAAAATATTAGATGGGGAAAAGGACCCATAAAGTCTATCCCTCATATATCAAAGAGTTCAAACACTAAATTAGATTTCAAAGGCATTTTAGCTCTTTTGCTTATGTTGACTATTCTTTGACATTGATCAAATTGTGCACAAAAAATATTAGCATCTTTGAAAAGAGTTGGCCAATAGAATCCAATATGTGGTACCTTTAGCGTAGTTTTCTTACCATTAAAAACAAAATTTCAAAAAAGATCTTATGTTCTTCTTCAGACACACACCTCTGAATGACTTGATATTGACCAATTATGAATAAATAAGGGTTATCCCAAAACTATTGCCAAAAAGAAGTTAGAAACCTTTTCTTTTCCTGAGAAGAAATGTGAGATCTAGAAACACCAGTGGCCAGATAGTTAACGATATATGTATACCAAGTATTTAGGCCTACTAAAAATAACTGTTCATCAGGAAATGTTTCAATTATATCTTCTTTGCTTTCACCTTCAAGAGAATTGAAGTCAGAAATTAACCTAGATCAATATTCAACTACTAAGTGTTCATTGCTCTTCTTATCTTTGATTTCTAAATCAAATTCCTATAAGAGTAAGACATACCTGATTAATCTTGGCTTTGCATTAGGTGTACTTAATAAGTATCTCAAAGCAAAATGATCAAAATGCACAATTACTTTCGAACCGACTAAGTAAGACCTAAATTTGTCTAAAGAAAATACAATAGTCAAGAATTTTTTCTTAGTTGTGGAATAATTAAATTGGGCGTCATTAAGTGTTTTGCTCGCTAGATAGAGGCAGTTTCCATGCCAATTATTAGCCGTGCAAACTCATTCATAGTGGTTACCCTAACATGTGAGTTTTCTCCCATTTCTATTGGTTATGGTGGAAGATTAAGGCTTGGTTATGTATTTGGCTCAAAAATAGGGTGATGGTTAGAATCCAGCCTTGTGGATAGTTGTTAAATTTATGAATATTATCTATGTACGGTGTAAGAAGGTTTTCTAAGGATCTTCTACCATACTATACTATTAAAAGTGTAAATTTAAAACACTTATCAATTAAAAAGAAAAGGAATAATAAAATAATTATATAAAAATTTAGAGAAAATATACATAATATTTAGTACAAAAATACTAAATAAACTAGTTAAGTTAATCTCTAAGTTAAATAACGTAATCAGTATTGACCAAGAATGATACTAGGAAAGAATGATGAGACAAAACCTCCATAAAAACCATAATCCTAGACATAACAACGTTCTTAGGAAATACTTGTGGCACAAAAGTTTTCAAGAACTAGTCTCGTAAACAAAAACTTTATTAGATTTTTACTTTTCATGCTTTTACATAATTAGTTTTTTATATTTTTAATTAATTAATTGAATATTATTTATTGAAATTTAATAATTAATATATTTTTTATTTATTTAGATAATGAAATTTAAAATAAAAATTAAATTTAAAATTAATTTTTATTTTATTTTATAAATTTTAAATTGAAATTAAATTCAAATTTAAGATGCATTTTTTATATTTGATTTTTTTATGAAATTAGTGTTCCTAGATTTATTATTCACATAACAGTAATTTTTTATTTTTTTTAAATAATTTTATTTTATTTTTCTGTTGAAATTTTCTTGAATAGTCTATAAATTGCTTTTCCAAATTTTTTTATTTTACTATTTATTTACATTTTTTAAATATAATAATTAAATTAAATTAATTTAAATTTAAGATTTATTATTTTTAATAAACTGTAAATCTCAAAGATTTATACAAAAAAATTAGATTTTTATTTTTTTAAAAGATTTAAATTTTATTTAAAACTAATATATTTTATTTACAATTTTTTTTAAAATAAATTTTTTCGATTTTTCTGTTAAAAGTTTCTGGACAGTCTCTGAACTGTTTTTCAATTTATTTTTCAATTTTACTATTTATTTATATATTTTTAAATTTAATAATTAAAATAAATTAATTTAAATTTTAGATTTATTATTTTTTTATGAACCGTAAATCACAAAGATTTATTCAAAAAGAATTAAGATTTATATATTTTTTAAAGATTTAAATTTAAATTTAAAACTAATATCTTTTATTTATGATTTTTTTAAGTTAAAAAATTCAGATTTTACTATTCAAATTTTCTTGAACAGTCTTTGAACTTCCTTTTCAATTTGTTTTTCAATTTTATTGTTTATTTAGATTTTTTTAAATTTAATAATTTAATTAATTTAAATTAAAAAAATAGATTTTTATTTTTTACAGATTTAAATTTAAATTTAAAACTAATATTTTTTATTTATGATTTTTTTAATGTGTATGATAAAAAATTTATATATTAATTTAAATTTCCTCTTATATGTGATTTTTTTTATGTATATGAACTCAATATTCAAATCTAATATATTTTTTAACTTATTTTATTTTATTTTTTATTTGAAATTAACTTTTAAAAATATAAATTATAATATTTATATCACATAAAGTCTTTTAGATTTTTTAATGATATAAAAATCATCATTACTTCCCCTCACCAAAAAATTGATGACAAGATCAGGAATAATATTGATTTCATAAATATTTATTTATTTTAAATTTTATTAATTCTCGTAAATATACGAATTATTTATAAAAGTGATAAGTATACTCTAAAAGTCGATTCAAAGAAGTAATATTGTGTAATTTTTAAATATTATTCAAATTTTAAAAAATTAAATTAAATCTAAATATTTTATCACAATGATTTGGTTTTTGAGAAAATTAATCTAAAACATAAATACAAAGATAAATATAGATTCAACAAATACTCATGCAATTTAATACATTTATAAATAATGGAAAATAATAGTTTGAAATTTTTCTTAGGTAGGACTGAAATTCTTTTATTTAATATTAATTAACTAATATTTTTAGAGAGAGTTTATTAATGAATTAAGTATTAAATTTCAGCTTTATTTTTAAGAAAATAGTAAACCATTTAATCATAATTTTAAGTGGAGTCAGTTAATTAAACTTTATTCAAGACATCCAAATCAAACTTAAAATTTAACTATCTGAAAAATAATTTTCTAGTTTTAAAACTATTTAAGAAAATATGTTGTCAATATATTTTTAAATAATACTTCTTTGAAAAAAAAACCTTTGAAATAAAGCTTCGCTTTAAATATCATAATAATTAAATCTAAAATAAAAGAGTTTTACTTCAAATTAAGTTCAGATGATTAAATCTTAATTTTAACACTTATATTAAGTTTGTTATTGAGAGTAATGTATTTTTTCAAATAACATTCTTTATAAAAATCTTGAATAAAAAATAAAATCAATTTATTTTAAGAAAATATTTTACCTATTCAATATTTTGCAAGCATAATAATGTTATTATTACATCATATTCACTATTAGCCAGACATATTATAATTGATCAAATATAAATCAAGAATGACAGAGAAGAAGCAACACAAATATATGGATTACAAAAAGAATATATTTAATACTTTAACAATATCCTTATAGAACTTTGAATGGTTGATTTTAAGATTGGAAAAATTCTCGTAACAATTATACTCCAGAATTTGTTAAATTGAAAACAAAAAACTACTAAAACATAAACAAGTCCTTACTCAAAATTGAGGAAAAAACTAAATAAATTCTAAAAATTAAAATATAAAAATCTACAAAAAAGAGGGAGAGAAAGTTGCTGAAAATGCAACGCGATCAGATCACAACTACATTTTTTATATGTTAAAATCTCTTTGTATCATAGTATACAATTATTTATTTTTCTTTATTTTCCATTATCTCTTCTTTTATTCACTTTGAATAATATCAAATAAATGATATTCATTTAAGTCCAAAAAAGTGTGATAAACATGTTTCAAATATTTTTCTTTATTTTAATATTTATATATTAAAATACATGCAAAATATTGTAATATACCTAACAAATAAAATTGTCTAAAATATAATAGAATAAAGCAAATAAAAATTCATTTTATTAATTAATTGACATTAAAACATGATATATTTAGTGTTTTTTAAATACTCAAACATTTTTTTATAAATGAAATGATTATTGAATATATTTTGAAAATTAAAGGAATAAACAATATTTCTATTAAAAAAAACGATCCCGTAACATTTTTCCCTGTAATATAATTTAACGTGAGCAGGAAAACATTTATCATAGAAGTGTTTTTAAATTGAAAAAGATGCTGATACTATTTTAACGTCACTTACTAATACTCTTGTATTAATTTTTGGGAAATAAGTTAGGATGCACCTATCTCATTAATTCTATTATAAGGTAAATCCCCACTTGCTCTTTTTTTTAAGTTACACATTTAATAACCTTATAAGTCACACTAACTCTCTACGTGTGTTTTCCAAATTCCTTACATCAATTCTCCCATGTTATATTACGTTTACCAAACACCTATGGATATTCTTTTCTCATCTATTCATATTTTTTTTATCAATCAAATCAAAACTCGAAGTTGTCGTTTGGTTCATAGAATGAAATGAAAACCAAACGGTTTTGTTTGGTTTGATCATTAGAATTATAGAAAAAATCAATATTAAAGTATTTGATTTACATATGGAATGGAATAGAATGGAATGAAAAACATTATATATTACCATAATACTCATATATTCAGTAAAATTTAAATAATATCATTTAATTATTATTTTTTCGTTAGACAAAATATATTATTGAAATCATTATTTTTTTAAATAATTATGACTTAAAAACAAAATATATTATTAAAATTATTATTTTTCTAAATATGGTTTAGGGTTTTGAGGTTTGAGATTTGAGGATTTGGGATTTGAAGTTTAGGGCTTATGGTTATATTTATGGGTTAAGATTTAGGGTTAAAATTATTATTTTTTTAAATAGGGTTTAGGGTTTTGGGATTTAGAGTTTAGGGTTATATTTGTGGATTAAGATTTAGGGTTAAAATTATTATTTTTCTAAATAGAGTTTTGGGTTTTGAGTTTTGAGATTTGAGATTTAGGATTTAGGGTTATATTTAGGTTAGGGTAAAATTGAAAAAACATTTTGAGATGAGAATGTAACCATGATTATTTAAGGGGGAGAGAAATTTTGATTAATTCTCTTTTAGGAATCAATTACATTTCATTCTCACTTTTTAACTCAACCAAACATAAAATTGAAAGTAATTGATTATAGTCCATTCCAGTCAACCAAATATAGGGTAAGTATTTCTAAATTGACTAATATTGATACACTTGATTGGTTTTTAAAATATATGTTTTTAGTATTTGTATGAAAATGAATGTTCTATATATAAATACATACATATATATATATAATAATAATAATAATAATAATAAATAGAGAAATTCTTCACTTTATTCATGTGTCCATTGCATGTAAAAGTTTCTCTAATAAGAGACAACAAGCAAAGTATATCTTCTTCTTTCATATGAAATGTCATATCTCTCTCCATTCCTCTTCATTTACTTGATATTACAAAATGAAAAAAAGAAAAAAAATGGTGAAAAGTTTTATTGATTATTCTGATAAAGAGACACATATATATATATATATATATATATATATTTCACTTTACATATTCTTGCCATCAAATATATAAGTTATAGATATGATAAATCAATATTTATTTTAGTATTTTGTTATATTTTTAGAAATTATTTTTACAATTATTTAAATATTTTAATACGTTAAGAGTATTTTTGTTATTTTACATATGAATGTTCCTTTGGAATTTTTTTAAAGCTTTTTTTTTTGAAAAGTTATTGAAATTTTATATAATTTATGGAGTTGGTGGTTGCATTTAAAAAATATTGTAGTTGCATCTAGAAAAATATGAGCATAGAAACTTAAGAAAGAAGAAACCAGATGGATGTATGGATTTACTTAGAATGTTTGATTGAACAGGACGAAGATATAGCCCTCTTAGATCAACATAAAATGAGTCAGGATAAGCTTAGAAAACATGCATGAAAACGATCACATTTTGCATCTAACAACAACACATTATTCTAATCCTCAAACGAAAGCATAATTATTTTTTGAAAAAGTGACCCAATATGTTTTTTTAGCATTTTTCAACCACCAGATCTAGATCTAACGGTCCATAATTTTTCTAGGTAAAATTGTGGCATAATTATATCATTTTTAGGTCTCATTTGAACATAACTTTATACTAAAAATGAGAGAAAATACCCTAAAAGTTTAGCACCAATCAAGTGAACAAATCTACCAAGGTTGGGCATTCTACCAAGGATTTTGAAGAGAAACATCAACCAGTTCAAAGACTTAAGATGATTGTTTATTCCTTGGTATTTTATTTTTTTAGGATTTATTGTTAATTTTATCTAAAAGATTATACCTATTGTAATTAAATTCTTGATTTTTATATTTAATTATGTTAGGTTAATTTATTTATGAGTTTTTAGCTTTGATTATGTGATTGAATTTTAGGTGGATTATTATTTGAATAAATATTGAGATTATTTCTTGTTCTTGTTACTTGATATATTTAATTATGAATTATTAATGAACAAATCTTTATTTCTAACTAAAGAGAATATTTGAGAATTAAGTTGTTAGAAAAATCATCTAGGTCTAATTGTGTTCTATTGAAAAATAATTTAAATTAATTACATGAATATTGTGTTAGTTTAGATAATTTGTAATGTTTTGTGCTATTCCTAATTAATGAATTAATTATATAGATCAACAAAATTAGTTAGTTGATATTCAATGAAATTTTATGATTATTTGGATTTATAATTTAGTGAAAAAATTAATAATCTTAAATTGGTTGTATATTTTTCTTACGATAATTCAATTACTAGATCAAAGGAATTAATTGGATAATTGTAATCGAGAATTACTCTGATAATTGGGTTTTCAGGTTTAGAAGGGAATTTAATATTACTAACTTAGGTCAATTACGTTTTATAAACACAATGTATGTGATTATTTGTAAATATGTTCAAAATGTTTACTTAGTTATAATTATGTCAATAATATATGAGTAATAATAAAAATATGCCTAACGTTTGACATGTTTTTATCGTTACTTATGTATTGTGGGTATAATTAGAACTTTAAAAATATCTAACGTTGGGCATGTTTTTATCTTATTCATAAATTGTGGACATAATTACAACTAAGTAAATGTTTTGGGCATATTTGTAACTAATCACATACTTTATGGGCATATAATGTAATTAATCTTACTAAATTAGAATTAATTTTTACATTCACATAATTATTTTGATTGGTTAACTAGTTAAAATCCCATGTGTTTCTCGTTAGGTGTTCCACATTTTAATTAAAAATCTCTACTTATTTTTTTAATTTAGTCATTTAATTAATTGTTTTATTTTATTTCCTAATATTCTCAATCATTTTTTTAAATATTTAGATTTGTTTTATTTTATTCGTTTATTATTTTTGAGAAAAAAATAAAAAAATTAAAATTATTGTAATTCTGTGAGAAATTAATATTAAATAAACTTATCAATAAACTATTAATGATTCATGTAATTTTGAGAGTTTATAATTTATACTATTAATGTATAGGCACTTCTAACTACTTTCTTAATCAATACTATGCTAAACATCCTCTCGTGGTTATGGTCGAGACAACACCTTAAACTTG
The DNA here is from genome assembly GCA_037013495.1 of Hippophae tibetana. Lineage (NCBI taxonomy): Eukaryota > Viridiplantae > Streptophyta > Magnoliopsida > Rosales > Elaeagnaceae > Hippophae > Hippophae tibetana. The sequence goes on from CM072810.1 coordinate 16,735,225, forward strand.
CTTTTAAGAACTTCAAATCTCGTTCTATTTTGAGGTTTGGTTAGTAAGTTTGCTAGTTTTTTTTTTAAATAACATTAAAATCTATTTTTTTTATTAAATAATAGAAATATTTCATTCAAACATGGATTCTAAGAAATTAAGGGTGAAGAATTGTATTACTTAGATCACAAATTTATCCCATCAATTTCAAGTGTCATATTTTATTGATAAGAGTTAACACTTATTTTTTTCTAATATTTTTTATTATATATGTATTATAAGATTTTTTTGTTGGTCCTATTTAAGTATTTGGAAGAAAAAAGGTTTGTAGCAATTTTTTTTTTAAAAACCATTTTTATAATTTAGTTGAAATTATAAAAAATCAAAAGGATTTATGTTTCTCAAATTTCCCTCAATTTCTTCAATTAACCAAACACCATATAGAATTTAGTTGTTCCTCCCATTTATTTTTTCTCACATTTTTCTTTCCATAGTGATTTTTTATTCCCGAAACACTAAATTCATATTTGTTAACAATAATAGGAATTGTAACAGAATGATTTAAGATATTTATATATCTTGTTTGATTATTAATCTTAAATAAAATGTAAAATATTTTAATATTAACATAAATACGTATTCCTCGCACCTATTAACAATCTGTCACTTTGGTCGAGTGGTTAAGGCATTTGCCTGCTAAGTCCGCGGGGTTTTAAACCCTCCTTATTTCCCTAGTTTGATCTTGTCCCTCCCACCACTCTGTTTCTATTTTCTTCATTATGTCGATTTCCTCGCCAAGCTTGGGACCTTGCCGATCACATTTCTCAAAGTTCAACGTCTCATCGTCGGCCTATAAATGTTTCCACCATTTAGCCACTGAAACAAGGGTTTTGGAATATCCCAAACAACAAATTTTCGGAGACCGTAGCTCGCCAAAACTGGGGGTCCTACCTCATTTTTCGTTTGGGAATCATAAGCTCCTCGTGCCGAAAAGCTTGGGATCCGAACCCATATTTAGAACTGGTGGCGATGATAATGTCGGCGGTGGTGGTAGTAATGGCGATTCTTTTGGAAGAGGTGGTGGTGGGGATGGTGAAGAGGGAGACGATCATGAAGAGCAGGAATTTGGAGCGATAATGAAATTTGAGGAGGTGATGAGGGAAGCGGAAGCGAGGGGAGTGAAGCTTCCTTCGGATTTGGTTGGGGCTGCTGAGACTACTGGGATTCGGAAAATGTTTCTTCTACGATATTTGGATTTGCAGGTGATAGTTTATTCTGTTTTGTGTTTTGGTGCTTTGTTTGGTTGTTAAAAGCGAACGAGGTACAACAGAACGGTAAATTTTGTGACTTTACCAAAGAATAATGGGGTTTTTTATCCCTTTTTTAGCTACATTTTTTGGGCTTTAAATTTTTTCTAAATTTTCTTAAGTAAACTAAATGTAAAATGCTGTCCTAAAGATTATGGATTTGTATAATTCTGATCTGATTATGAATTATGTTATTTTTGATATTGAAATGGACAGGGTTCAGCATGGCCAATGGGTTTTCTCATGAAGTACTGCTCAATGTTACGTAATCGAATGCTGGCCGATCTATCTTTTCTGTTTAAAGTTGGCACAGAGGTTTGTTTTGATTTTTTTTGTTGTGTGTGTGTGTGTGGGGGGGGGGGGGGGGAGTTAGGTTGGTGAATAACTTGAGACGCAGTTCTTCCCTATATCTCGGTTTTGGATTCTGTCTTATGATTAAGAGGATCTTGTTGATTTCGTGGAATGCAGATAGTTATAGATTCTTGTTGTGCCACCTTTGCAGAAGTCCAGAAAAGAGGAAAGGATTTCTGGGCAGAGTTTGAATTGTATGCTGCTGATCTCTTGGTTGGTGTGGTAGTTGATATTGCTTTGGTTGGTATGCTAGCACCATATGCTCGTATTGGACAACCATCTACAGTAAAAGGGTTTTTTGGACACATACAACAAGCTTCCAGATCACTTCCTAGCAGGTGAGTATCATTTGTAGTCTTGAGGATTGATAATATCATATATGTTTTTAAAATTTAGTCTTAACTACAAGCTGGACTTGCATGTCGCATCAGAGCTCTGATTAGTGTCTTCTCTTATTTTAGCTCTGTTCTTCAGGTTTTTGTGTCCTTCCATATTATTGAAATTTCGGTTGCCCTTCAAAATGACTATTCACAGTAAGCTATTTCTATTTTGCAGTGTCTTTGAAGCTGAAAGGCCAGGATGTAAATTTACCCCAAACCAGCGGATTGCTGCATACTTCTATAAGGTAACTTTTTGTTTACTTAATATGATCTTATACTTTCGAAAGGCATGTCAAAAGTTAATTCCTTACTCTTATAAAAAATGTGTCAATTGTAATATAGTTGAAGTAAGGGTTATTAGCATGAGAGAACTGATGTCAATTAAAATATTTAGTACTAGTGATAAAGAAAACAACAATAGAATAAATTGAGTTTTGGCTTTGAAAATGGAAAATAATATTAACTAATATAGCTACGAAACCACAAGTAAAAAACTATGAGAGATAATCATGCGATTAAGGGATAATCTTCATTCTAGATTCCAATTCAATTGATATTTAACTACTTTCCTATTCTTCATTATACCATATAATTCAAAACCTATTGTATTGGTAACTTTATGTTTAGAAGACTTTAAAAGTTTAAGTTACGTATTTAATTCACCTAGAGGGAGGTAAATAGGTAATTTTGTTAATTATGTCTAATTAAAAATTATTAAGCAGTTAGGTAAACAATCGTGTGTAAATAACATAAAACAGAAATAAAGATAAATACGACACATAATATTTTAGGTGAAAAACAAACTAGGTTATAATAATGATCTGCGAGGAAAACCACAGGTCTATCAGATCAGCTAACTATCCACTATGGAAAATTAGTTCAATTATAAAACCAGGTTGACATGATTGAAAACACACAAGTATACGTGATAATGTACAAGTGACAGTCCCATTGAAGAACACGTAGAGACGGTCTATCATATACTTAGGTATCTCAAGATGACACCAGGAAAATGATTGTATTTCAGTAAGAATCCCATCAGGAAAATTGATGTCTTTGCAAATGTTGATTGAGCATGTTCTATAGTGGATTGCAGATCTACCACTGGGTACTGTACATTCTTTTGGGGGATCTCGTAACTTGGTGAAGTAAGAAACAATCAATAGTCGCTCCAAGTAGTGCAGAAGGTAAATTCAAAGCTATGGCCCATGGAATTTGTGAAAGAATGTGGCTAAGAAGACTATTCAATGAACTAGACTTCACAACTACTGAACCTATCAGCATGCATTGTGATAATCAAGTTTCAATAAGAATTGCAAGAAACCCAGTTCATCATGACCGAACCAAACATGTAGGAATTTATCGTTATTTTATTAAAGAGAAGTTAGATGGCAAAATTGTGGACCTATCATATACATCTACTCTTCATCAAATTACAGATGTCTTCACCAAAGCATTATATTGTTGTACATACATTTGAAATGGGCAGAGAAAAATAAAATTAATATTCAGTTTCTCTCAATATTTTCTTCATCCATCTCTCGATATTTTCTTCAAATATTTTTCAATAAATACAAAATAAATAATTTTAACTCATTATAATAATAATATATATATAAATATAAAGGAATTGATGTAAAAAATGTATATAAAATAACACTTATCACAGTTCTTAAACTACCATTCACAGATAAAATCTCCAAAGTAATCTACTTATAATTCTTCGTTTTTTTCGGTCTCTACAAGATAGGTGTGTTGATAGAGACCAACGTTTTAATATCTCGAATCGCATGAGCAATCAAACCCATTAAACAAGTACTTGAAAAGTAAGCAACATAACACAAGTGCAAAGTGTATTCTAGAGCAGATTTAACAATGAAAAGTACTGCGGTAGGCGTTCTCTTTGATTCTCCCTGACTTATGTCTTTCTTGTCTCCATGATAAGGTTTCAACATGTTTACATGAAAAACCGGATAGATTTTAAGCTTTGGAGGGAGTTGGAGTTTGTAGGACACCTTACCAACTCGTTTGAGGACTGGAAATGACCCTTCATACTTTCGTACCAACCCCTTATGAACCTTCCGTAGAGATTTGAATTGTTGGGGCAATAATTTAACAATGACCAAATCTCCTTCCTAAAATTCCACCATCCTTCTTTTCTTGTCAACCTATTTCTTCATCTTCTTAGATGTCTTGTTTAAATAGGCTCGGGCTAACTCTGCTTGCTCATGCCATGTCTTGGCAAACTTGAAAGCAGCAGGACTTTTCCCTTCATAGCTTGTGGCCAAAGCATGAGGAGTCATGGGTTGTTGCCCCATGATGATCTCAAAGGGACTCTTCATGGTGGACTCGCTTCTCTATAAGTTATAAGAAAATTGGGCTACATCCAGTAACTTAGCCCAATCATGTTGATTGGTACTAACAAAGTATCTGAGATAAAGCTCTAGCAATGCATTGGCACGTTCCGTCTATCCATCGCTTTGTGGATGAAAGCTTGTAGAGAAGTTCAAATCTGATCCCAATAACTTGAACAATTCTGTCCAAAACTTTCTAGGGAATCGTGGGTCTCGATCACTCACAATATTGGATGGAATTCCCCAATACTTCACGACATGTTTGAGGAACAACTGTGCCGTCTCATTCGCCGTGCAATCTGCTGAGGCAAGTATGAATGTTGTATACTTACTGAAGCGATTAATGACTACAATGATGCTACCAAAATCCTCTGATCTTGGCAACCAAGTGATGAAATCCATAAAGACACTCTCCTATGGTCTCTCTGGAATAGGGAGCAGCTCTAGCAAACCTCTTGGTGCATGCTACTCTGTCTTGTCCTGTTGGCATACAAGACAAGTCCTCACGTAGGCTTCAACATCATCCCTTAGTTGAGGCCAATAATAGATTGACTTGATTAAGGTAAGGGTGCGTCTCATTCTTGGGTGTCTAGCCCATAGTGAATCGTGACACTTCTTGATAAGCTATTTCCTTAAGTTGCCTCACTTCGGCACAAAGATGCGATTCTGCTTGGTGTAGAGTAGTCCGTCACTTAGCCAAAATCGCCTTATCTTTTCTTCCTTAATAGGGGCAAGGAGGTTTTGAGCTAGGGCATCATGCTCAAACCCTTCTTTGATCCTTTCTAGCAAAGGAATAGTAGGTATACTCAAGGCTATCAACTCCACCTTTCGACTTGGCGGGTCAATCACCACGCTTTCGCTGTGCGACTCTGATTTTTCCATCTGATAAGGGCTCATTGTTGGTGGTCTTGTGCTGAGCTCCGGCTCGACTTCATGGTCCACCTCCCTCCTTGGAGGTAACCGTTTGGGCAACATTTCAGGCGTCACATCATGGAACTTATCTGAGACAACTTGCACTTCCGTCGGCAAGCTTGGCTTTGGTGATGCCTCCTCATCGTTGTACTCCTTTGAGATGGCCAAATAACTCTCTTCTTCCCTCTTTAATCCTTTCTTGAATTGAAGTGTTGAGAGAGCTTGGGTCGTAGGTCTAATGGTCCTCTCCGTCGGTACCACACAAGCCTTTAATCCATCCATTATGCACATAGAGTTTGAGCATGGCACAAGGAAAGGTCTAGTCTAGTCCAAGAACTCCATGTCGAATACTATCGAGAAGTCATCCATAGGCGCCACTGATAAGTCTACTTGGCCAGTCCAAGCACCAAGACTGACCTTAACTCCACAAGCAACTCCTTGCAAATATAGTGTTGTCGAGTTAACTGCTTTGAGCGATCCTCCTCCATTGAAAACCTTAAGGCCGAGTCTTTTTGCCTCCTCTACTGAAACAAAGTTATGAGATGCACCTGTGTCAGCCAAACCTTTGGTGACCTTCCCATTGATGGTTGCATCTACGAACATCAAGCCTTTGGGGTGCTCTGCATTGCACCAAGTAGGCGCAAAGAACCCATCTTTGCACCTTCGTCTGTCTCACCTCTATCCTGGTCATGAGTGGAAGCAACTAAGGCACTCAATGCCTTTCTTTTTGGACATTCACGTGCCCAATGCGGTCTATCGCATATGAAGCACGTCACACGGGGCTTCGAGGTACCACGATCCTTCCTTTCCTTCCCCTTATCTCGTGATTTGAACGAGGAGCCTTCTTTGTGACTTTTGGGACCCTGACTTTTAGCATGACCTCCTCCACTCTTTCCTCCACTAAACTTTCTATCTGTGACCTTTGAGCTCTCTTTGTTTGTGGAGTAGTCTATAAGGCTCTCAGCAACCTCAATGGCCGAAGATAAGTCTTGGACACCACGTCGCTTGAGCTCGAGGTTAGTCCACGATTGGAGCTATCCATGAACAAGAATAGGGCATCCTTGTCTGATGTGTCAGGGACTTCAAGTAGTAAGGTTGTGAACTCGTTCCCATAGTCCCTTATGCTACCTGTTTGCTTTAACCATCGCAGTCGGTCCCTTGCCTCCTTTTCAACATTTACGGGGAAGAATTGGATTTTGAACTCCCTTTTAAAATCATCAAAGGTGTCAATTGTGCAAAACCCTCGTTGCACATCACCATGCCTCCGTCTCCACCATAGCATAGCAGTGTTAGACAAGTACATGACAGCTGTTCGGATCTTGCTGACATGGTCCGTTATGCCAGTAGCCTCAAAATATTGTTCAAGCTCCCATAGGAAGTTCTCAACTTCCCTAGCATTCCTAGCACCGTTGAAAGTCTTTGGCTTGGGGATATCCACCTTCTTGGCCTCAATGATGGTGGTTGTGTTAGTTCCCGCGGCCATAGCTCGCTTACAAAGAGCTAGGTCATCTCCCATATCCTCCACTCTAAGCAACACATTAGAAACTTTTTTTTGGACAAGATCTCTTACCTTGGCAAGTTCAGCCTTCAATCCTTCAATCTCTTGCCTTAATCCACCATCTAGCTCGTTGAGGGACATCTTGACTGCTGCATGGATTTTCACATCCTCAGCCTCCAAGCCGTTGCAACGTTCCTCCAAGCCGTTGCAACGTTCCTCCAAGTTGTCCACCCGGTCGAACAGTTCCCCTAAGCTGTCCTGCGCATTCTCCACACGTGCTTCCAAGCTAGAAATAATGTCTTTAGACTTGGCTCGAGACTTTTTTGGTGGTTTCTGAACTTCTTCACAACCACATTCCATAGGTGGAACGTCCACACTTGGTGTAGCTAGGGCAGTGTTCTTCATTTTGCTAAGGATAGTAATGCTTCAACCTAAAGCTTTGATACCAACTGTCACGACCTTAAATTTCAAATAGCGATCGTGCGACACTTAGAACGGTCTGTTGCACTAAGCCTGCCTTTCAACCCGAACGAAACTTTCCAAAGAGATTAGGAAGAGACTTAGAGATTGAGAGGATTCAAGTGCAAAAGCAAGAACACAAGAGAATTTGTAAAGAATGCTTTGTATTGCTCTAGAGGGAGATTATCTTACAATTTCCCAAGATGTTAAGAATTCCCAAGATCCCAAGATGAATACAAATGAAGATCAAAGAGTTTATTTATAGTGTGGCTCCAAGCTTAAGGCTATGCCACAACTTTCTAGATCATTCTAAGTCTAGAATATAAAAGAGTGTTCTAGTTTTATCTACAATATGTCACAAGGTTCTAGGGTCTTCTATCCAACTCTAGAGTCTTCTAAGTTTGTCTAATTCCTTTATGCAAGTTCTAGGATGTTTCGTAAGCTTCTAGAGACTTTGACATCCTTCATGAACCATCCAGCACGTTTTAGATTATTTCAGCCCCTTCTAGCACCTTCAAGCACATACTAGTATACTCTGGAGCATTCTAGGGTCTTCAAGGCTTGAGTTGAGTCCATCCAATTCTAGTTCTTTCTAGACATCTCTAGGTCACTCTAGAACTTTCCCATGTAGAAAAGTCTTGATCCTTTAGGCAACCATCATTTCTTTGGATTTTGCGGGACAATTCGAGCGGAACGTGACAAATAACTATTAAATGAAAGAAAAATGAAATAAAAGAAAAAGAAGAAATGAAAGTGCTTTGAGAATCCTTTCACAAAACCGATTGAACACACTTAGGATGATTTTTTTTATTTATATTATATAACAAGAAATTTAAATATAGGCACATAAAACTTAAGTTTGAGTGTCTTAAGGCACATTTAGGATGGCACACAAAACATGTTTTGTGTGTTATTTGTGATTCATTTTGAAACTTATTTTGTGACTTTATTTGAATCTTAATTTGCGTTTTAAATATTTATTTATATGGTTTGTGACTTTATATATAAATTGTTTATGTTATTTTTACATTTTATGATTTATGTCTTAACTTTTAGTGTATTTTTACTTTATATAGTAGGTTATTAATAACTTTATGTAATTTTCTTAATTTTAAGTGAGGTTTATGTCTTGTCTCATTTGAAAAAACTACCTCGGTATCCGTTTCTAGCTTTTGGAACCTTGAGCAGGAATATATGATCATTCCTTTGCTCTAGCTTTCTCCATAACAACATATCTTAGATTGGATGTGTGAAGTACTCTGTGACAATCAAATAATGTAATTTAAACAAGTAAAAGGGCTATGTACATTCCATTAGGACATTACTATATCTCTAGAGTTACATTAGGCATCATAGATTTTTTCTTAAAGTTACATCTCCACTTTATCGAATGTATTCTTAAAATTAAAAAGTCTTTGATTTGGTTGTAATGGGACTAGGGTAAGGGTTCATTAAAATAACGGATAGGAGAAATTCAAAAGCTCAAAAGTCCTTAAGAGTAAGAGGGTGAGACCTATAAAGAGTACCATCCTAAGATCTATAAGTATACAAAACAGGATCTAATATCATTATTTAAGGTCATTTTTTCAGTGTTCTGAACTTTTACAAGATTAACCACACTATACTTTTAAATCCTAGTCTAGCACTCTTTTTAGAATCTACCATCTTTTTATGCAACTCCATGTATTTTTGAACTATAAGATATAGTCTATATTTGGTTCAAAGGGATAAGAGTGGGTATAAACAAGTGGCTCATATAGGATCAAATTGGCTTACTAAAGGGACTGTTCTCTTGAGAATAACAATGTTAGGGGTTAGACAATTTGGCTAAGGATTTAATCCTAGTACTTTAATGATTTTTAAAACAATACTCGATTAACATTCGCTTTGATAAACATAAGATAAAGTTCTAGCAACTTAATCCTCCTTATCAAAATTATTATAACATTCCAAAGAATTAACATAGCACTTCATAAATTCAAACACATAAATTATCATATCACCTACTTTGAATTTATTTTCTGAACTAGATTATTACAAAGTATGCATTCACTAAAGAATAAGGCTCACTAACAGTAATCATCATTCAAAACCTTATGTTTTTGAGCATTTATCATCATAGATACCAGAAAACATACAATATCATATATTATCTACGCAAGTTCCAAATTCTAATTTTAGTAACATGCTAATAATAATTTTAATTTTTTTTTGTTACATGCTAAAGCACCCTAAACTACCTAACTAAAAATATGAAATGTTTCCTCTCCCCCTACACTTAATTCTTACATTGTCCTCAATGTAAGGCATGTATATAGCATAATGAAAATAAAGAGAGGGTAATAGAAGACAAATATGATGAGTTACCTCTTATTTAACGTTTGGTTTAATGTCATCAGCTTGACACAGCCAATTCTTATCATCCACTAACATCAAAGAGTTAATTTCAAGCTTTTGAACTAGCAGTCCATTATGCACATCCTTGCACCTTGTTGTAAGCCTCTTTTGAAGAATATTAGACACATTCTCTCTCACTCTTAGCTCTTTATATCCTTAAGCTTGCTCTTTGTAGTACATAGTTTATTAAAGGTACTTTGCATACCAATGCACTTGCTTGCTTAATAGCCTCCAAGAAAGGTACGAAATTTTTTACCTTGTGGAAGGTCTTTAAAATTTTCTTTCCATGATTTTGCTTTTTTAAATTTGTTAACATGTTGGAAAAAAGATTAAGCATACTCATTAGTAGAAAAAGAAGGTTAAGGTACTAATCTTTGGTGCCACGTTAGATTTTTGTGGGGTGTTGGTCTTTTCTTCCTCACTAGTTTCCTTAGTTATATCATTTTAAGGTAAATGATATTGACAGTCTCCTTAGGATTGGCAACTATTTGAGAGGGAGCTTGCCGATTGCTTGTATCAATTTTAGGGGACTCTTCGGCTATTCTGTTGCTTGCCACTCTCTAAAGTAATGGCACTGACGGTCTCCTTAGGATTGGCAACTGTTTGAGATGGGGGTTCTCCAACTGCCTTTGCCTCCGGTCTTTTCCATAGCTATGATAGAGTCTCAAGGTTTCTCAATGAAGTTTGAGTTTTCTGTTGAAAATTTAGAGTATTAATAACTAAATAATTTATTAAATCCTTAAGAAATTTACCTTGAGCAGGTGGAGTAGGTTGTGGTGTTGGAATGAGAAGTTAGGTGTGATGTTGAAATCAATTGCTGATTTCTATATGAGTAGCTTGAGTTTGGCCACCTTACCATTCTGCATTGTATATGCTAGAGTGTGGATCAAACTCAGGTCTCTGATTTTTAAATTCACCTATAGTATTAATGTGCTTCCAATTGCCTTTTTGGTGCTCAGAGTTAGTTGCATGAGTCTATTAAATGTATGGTTAACATTCAACACTCCAAGAAAATTAGAAGGTAACAAAAATGAATAAAATAAAATAAACTAAAAATAGTAAAATAAACTAGCACCCTTGATTGAGCTATTAGTCGATTGATCGAGCTGTGAAAGGTGGATCAGTTGGGGTCCTTGATCGATCATCGATTGAGTACCCCTGAGTGCACTCTAAACACACATTTTTGTTCATTTTTTTGCTCATTTTGTTTCCGAATACCTGAAGACGCAAAACAAACAAATAAAGTGCAATGAGAATTTGATGCGTAAAATGTGTATAAGTTAGCTCCCATCAACTTAGTTTTTATGGGATTCAGCATTGGCTCATTTTCTCTACATGTAACTTCATTCTTGGTTTAATTTCTTTCTGAAATTTTTGTTTCAGGGTATCTTGTATGGATCAGTTGGGTTTGGATGTGGCCTTGTTGGCCAAGGGATTGCAAATATGATCATGAATGCAAAGCGGTATGTTTTCATAATTCATCATAGTTTTCCCTTTTTAAATTAAGCTTTACTTAGCAATGTAAGAAGCCAATCAATTCTTGAAATTTCCATGTGACACCACTTCATATTATAACTCTTGGATGCATTACTTTTTCCCATTAGAGCAAAGAAAAATTAGTTATCATAACGGATTAGAAACCTTTGTGGTTGGTTTGTTCTCTTCTAGATAATTTTTGTTGTATACACCCAGAAAGAATGTGTGAGTGATTTTGATTCAGTTATTTTTCATTTTCTATGGTATGGTGTTTCTGGATGATGCTAAATGCAGATTAGCTCCAAACATGCAGTGGTGCTCGCTATCTGATCATATATTAATATAATGAGTCGATAGACATAGTTAGGAGAGAAATATTTTCATTTCTTGTATTTTGTTCTTCTTTCAAGTATAGAAGTAGCTGAAAACTGAGAATTTATTAACAAATATGTTGCACATGCTGATACAATTTTATTTGCTTATTAGGAGGATAAGAAAATCAGAAGAAGACATTCCTGTGCCTCCTCTATTTCAAAGTGCTGCACTTTGGGGTATGACTTGCTCTTCTTTTTCTTTCTCCTGTCTATATGCTGTCTGTAAACAGTCATTACAGTCTGAAAATTACTCTGCTGCTTCTTAACACGTGGGGAGAGGGGGATTCAGGCAAGAAATGTGGATTTTTTCTCTTCTTCTTTAGTGAGAGAAGAAACTTATATTTCCTCTCGGGCTGTGTTATATTTAATACAATCGATAAACTGTTGTGCCTCTTCTAATGTGCACCAGTGAAGAGTGAAATTGCCTGTGTTTTTTATTCATTAACTTGGTTTTCACTTATTGAGTTGCCATGTATATCAGGTGTATTTCTCGCAGTATCCTCAAACACTCGATATCAAATCATAAATGGACTAGAACAGTTGGTTGAGGCATCGGCTTTGGCGAAGCAGGTCCCTCCACTTGCAATGGCTTTTACTGTAGGTGTACGATTTGCCAACAATATATATGGTGGTATGCAATTTGTGGATTGGGCTAAAATGAGTGGAGTGCAATAGAGCAGCCATGCATGACCAAATTTTGAAGTAGCATAGATCCTCAAATTTTTCTTAATTTTTGAAAGATTCTTTGATTCTTGACACAGATGAATGCTCATGTTAGAATTTTATTGCATGAAAATGAGGAAAGTGAGCTTAGAAATTATTTTCTTTCCTTTTCTGTCATTAGATATTAATGGTCCTGAACCACAGGCATGAAAATCGTAGACGAGAATTATCATTGATCTTGCATCCTATACCTTCCCTACCGCATAAAAGTTTTTCTTAGCATGAACAACCTTTTATAGGAGACAAATTGCATTGATAGATGGTGCCTTTTGATATTTTCAAGACTATTGCTTGTACTAAAAAAGTACATGCAAATAAGTCAAATATTGAATGGAATGATCATTCACATGCAAATAAATCAAATATTGAATGGAATGATCATTCTTGTAATCATGAACCTGCATCATGTATAACTTTTTCCATAGGACAAGTATTGAAAGCATAAATAGTTAAATAGAAAGCTTCACTGGAGGATAGTAATGAAATTAATGCATTTTTTTCTTCAAACGTAGATAAATTCATTAATAAGCAAAAACTAGATGAGCACAAAGACAATACACCACTACAAACACAGGGAAACTTAAAAACAAGACACCTATTTCCATCTTCCATCTCAACCAAGTAGTATTAGGAACTTACTTCATTGTTCACGTGGCTATTTGAGTACTAGCAACAGTTCTAATAAATTCCAACAAATTTAGCTACTTAACAAGCTGGTTAGGTCATGTTGCCAAGATGAAGCAGGAAGTATCTTAGAGAAAGATATTTACCCCATTCTCACATTAAGTATACCTGCTAGACCAACAAGTTAGGAGCATTGGTTGAACTCCGTGCTTTTAGCCACAAACAACAAAAAGAAATAAACCTACTAAACACAACACCAAGCAAAAAAACAGTAAACACAAACCCACAAACTAATCAAGAAACAAAGTGTAGATCCCAAAAAAGGAAGCACACACCAAGCTTGGAAGTAAAATTCAAGTCCAACAAAAGCCAATTTCATCCTTGATACCATCATCTTTTCAAGTTGTAGAGTCCAGAGTTTGAACATCATCCCCAGGGCAATCAGATGGTAGATTCTTCCCATACCACCCTTCTTCAAGCCAGTGTTAGTGGTAGGGGTAATGAGATAAGGTAGGAAAATTTTGTAGGTTAGCAAGATATGATACATCTTCCAACACCATTCTTCCTCTCTTATTATTCTTAGGCTTCGAGATACTCTCTTCTTTGTCGATCACCTTCCTATATTAGCAACTCTGATAGTGGTTACTTTCTTAGTAGATTCTTGGCTCATTCCTAAGTTAAAACCACCACAACGCTTGCAGACATCAATAAACTCATTATTAGTAGTAGTACTAGCAATACCAGAGCAACTACCATCCACCACTCTTCACAGCAAGTTTGCACATACTACTACCACTACAAGATCCCCTAACAGTAATACCACTACCAATGTGGCTTGAAACTCACATATTCATCTCAAATCGTAGCTCTTCACCATACATAGCATTCCTTTCACCAAAACCAATACAAAGTTCCCTTGCCACCTCAAAAAATTGAGTTTCTTAATTGATCATACCAAACTGAACTCTATCCAAAAAGAACAAAAACTCTAGGGATGAGAGGATTAACCAGATTAAACATGATTCGACAGGTACTGCTCTCAAAGTACCACTATGTAAGGAGAATATATCAATCTCAAGCATGTAACCAATTTTAGAAGCAACTTATATAGCAATTGATTCAATTCTCTAAACCATAGGCAAATTTCAAAACATAAATATTTTAAGTAGTTGTCTCAAGTTAATTTCAAAGCATAGTGTTGTATGACGTTTTACTTTGTGGAAGGCAATTAAATTCATTATAACCAATATAAGGTTTAGTCCTAAGGGCCTCCAGTTGATTTGAATAAGCTCTTACCATTCTTCTTCCATCTCCGTGTATCCCTATGCAGAATTCGATACCAGAACATCCTTCCATTTTTCACTCACTCTGTACACTGGAATGATCACCTCCAGCCAATTTAGGCGAGGTAACTAATAGATTTCACTCGAAATTTGAGCTGTAGAATGAACTAGGCATATATAGAGCATTAATGCTAGAGTACGGCTGTTAATATCTAGTAGTAATAGGACTTGTAACTAACTATTACTAAATGACTAAGCTAAGATAATATCTAAGGGATTGTATACTCAATATTGGTGGTATCCAATACCATATATAACTTAAAAACCCCCTTAAACTAAAGAATTATCAGTTTAGGTTTCAAATAAGAAAACTTAGCATCAGGTAGAGATTTGGTAAGTATATCTATCTGCTAACTTATCTTCTCAAGATGTATATTTCACATGCAGTTTGCCTTCGACCACAGGTACTTTAGAAAATGGAAATCCAATTCTGCATGCTTCATTCTTTATTCTTGCGTGCATGATAAGAATGAAAATTAAATATTAAGTGCTGACATTATCACGATCAAGTTTGGAGTGTGAGCATATTTGGTTCTTAGTTCTAAGAGCAGGGATTGTAACCATAATACTTCAATAGAAGCCAAACCCAAAGTCCTGTATTTTGCCTCTATAGATGACCTTGCTACAATCTTTTGTTTCCTTGCTTCATTCTTACGTGCACGATAAGATTGAAAATTAAATATTTAGTGCTGATATTATCACAATCAAGTTTGGAGTGAGCATATTTGGTCCTTAGTTATGAGAGCAGGGATTGTAACCATAACACTTCAATAGAAGCCAAACCCAAAGTCCTATATTCTGCCTCTATAGATGACCTTGCTACAATCTTTTGTTTCCTTGCATACCAAGACACCAAATAGTTCCCAAAATAAATGCAATAACCTCCAATTTTGCGCATATAATCTAGATAGAATGTCCAATCGCAGTAAAAAAAGCCTACAAGTCCCAAAACGTTTGGATCAGAATACCACGTGTTGCAGTACCTTTAAGGTACCTCAGTACATGTTTGACAAATTTTCATGTGTTCCTTAGTTAGGGAACGCAGAAATTGACACAACTGTTAACTAAGTAAGCAATTTCTGGCATAGTCATTACACAATATTGAATAATATAGGATAATTGAGGGGAGTACCAACATGCTTGGACAACACTTTACCATACATCATAGGTGTACTTAGAAGCTTAGATGACTCAAGACCAGCCTTATGCAAGAAATCCTAAGTATACCTACGCTGTGAAAGGTGTAAACCAGTAGTACAACCTCTTCACTTTAATACCAACGAAAAAAATGAAGATTCCCAATGTCTTAGAAAATAATATTAATTTGAATTTACTACCATTTAATGCAAACATTTTCTGATTATTGGAGATAAAATTAAGGAGTAATTTAAGGAGTAAATTAAGGAGTGTTAACTTCTTAATTCAAGGAGTAAATCAAGAACCTTAATTCAATGAGTAAATTAAGGAGTAAATCAAGGAGTTGTCATCCTTAATTTAAGGAGTAATTTAAGGAGAAAAACAAGAAATCCTTAATTCAAGGAGAAAACACAAGGAATCCTTAATTCAAGGAGTAAAATAAGGAATACTTAAATCAAGGAGTAAATAAAAAATGTTTAATTCAAAGAGTAAATCTCCTTATATATAGCTATAAAATTGTAATTAAAATATGAAAGAAATAATACAACTTTGAGAGAGCTTGTTTTATTTGGCAAGGCCTTTGGCTTTGGCGTTTTCAACTCAAATTTTCAACATGGTATCAAAGCAAGTCGATCTTCTTGAAAAAAATTTGTTATTCCTCTACTCAAAGTGCGTTTGGCATTCTATCAGAGCGATTTCTTATTCTATTTTGTTTTTTCAAACCAAATTTCTTGGCGATGATGGATTAAATCTCTCCTGTAGCTTCTACCGACTTGATGTGGAGGAGGAGTATTGTGGTAAAAGGAAAGGTCCCACATTGAAACCAAGCTCTTGGTAATGATGGATTAAATCTCTCCTACAACTTCTACCTACCTGATATGGAAGAGAAGTATTGTGTTAAAAGGAAAGGTCCTTCATTGAACCAAGCTCTTGGCGATGATGGATTAAATCTCTCATATAGCTCCTACTTGCCCAATGTGGAGGGGAAGTATTGTGGTAAAAGGAAAGGTCCCACATCGACAACAATAAATTTTTTTTGGCTATCGTAATCAACATTTTTTAATAGTTTTACATTTGTTGCCTTGACTTCTCATCAGTTTCAACGACTTTTGTGCAAGCTTATATCTATAAACCTTATGGATCCAGCTTGAGAGAGAGTATTGGAGATAAAATTAAGGAGTAATTTAATGAGTTATTTAAGGAGTAAATTAAGAAGTGTTAACTTTTTAATTCAAGGAGTAAATCAAGAACCTTAATTCAACGAGTAAATTAAGGAGTAAATCAAGGAGTTGTCATCCTTAATTTAAGGAGTAATTCAAGGAGAAAAACAAAGAATCCTTAATTCAAGGAGAAAACACAAGGAATCCTTAATTCAAGGAGAAAACACAAGGAATCCTTAATTCAAGGAGAAAACACAAGGAATCCTTAATTCAAGGAGTAAAACAAGGAATCCTTAATTCAAGGAGTAAAACAAGGAATCCTTAATTCAAGGAGTAAAACAAGGAATCCTTAATTTAAGGAGTAAAACAAGGAATACTTAAATCAAGGAGTAAATCAAGAAATGTTTAATTCAAAAAGTAAATCTCCTTATATATAGCTATAAAATTGTAATTAAAATATGAAAGAAATAATACAACTTTGAGAGAGCTTGTTTTATTTGGCAAGGCCTTTAGGCCTTTGGCCTTTGGCTTTGGCGTTTTCAACTCAAATTTTCAACACTGATTAAAACAATTATAATCATCAATGGTTAACATTTTCTTGTTATTTATCTTTGATCTAATCATGTTAAATCAATACGATGCATATACTTTTTCCTAAAACAATTATTACAAAAAAATCTATTTTTGCAACTATATGCATGTGTCATATACTTAATGGGTAGATAAATTTATCTATAAGTCATGGCATTATGCATGTTTACATTCATATCATAAACAATTCATATGATACAATACCTAATTCCATTTAAATTAAGGATTCATGCACACAATAGTTAGGAATCTCATTCTCACCTTCCCACACTCCCACTAGCTCCCAACGCGACATGGGAATTCTATTCCTATCAGAGTATTCAATGTTAGTCTAATTTATTTAATTAGATTAAATACATATTTATTCTACAGATAATTTTCTATTTAAGAAATTATCCAAGTGTCATTGCTTATCCAAAACACATACACATCTACCTTGTATGATTTTAAGCATTTTTCAATTCCTATTATTAATTACATTATTGTGTAATCCAAGTAAATATTAAATGAATTAATTAATATATGTAATAAATTTTTAGCTAGAAAATTATCCTTTTATCCTCTATGTTAATTAGGAAATTTATGACATAAATCATCAATACACACTCATATATTTTAGTTAAATAACTAATTCATAAGTAATTATTTATTTATTCAAACACAACATCATTTTTGTAGTTATTGAACAAACTTGAAATATGATGTAATTGTTAGTTCAAGGTGAACAATGCTTGATATTTAATGAGCCCCTTAATTAAAATATTAATATCATAAATCCTAAAATTATTTTGCTAAAAATATAGGATTAAACTCTCAAATTTACAATTATTATTTACTCAATTTTCAAACTAAAGTAATCAATTGATATAACCATTATCTACGTGTTGATCCTCCGTGATTTGATATATGTGAATTTTACCTTACTAATTATCTTTTGTTCTTGAGTACCCATTATATATGTTAGAACAACTATATATGACTATATCACGAGATTATGTATAGCTAAATAAACACTCAAATTACTAAATAAGGGGACTATGATCTAGCATCTAAAATAGACAAAATAGATTCCTCTTCTCTTAAGATAAACTCCCAATCAACTACAACGACATAACACTAAGATATGCCTTATTAACCTATTAGGACGAGCATCGATGAGTAAGTCAAATGGCAAACTGCTACAAAAATAGGCAACTATAACACTAAAGATTATCCCATAAATGGTTATCAATTGATATTTTGAAACTATTATAGGTTAAATGGATCTTCATTGTGTTTCTAACACATCTAGTCCAATCTTGTTTAATCTACTATTATACAAATTATCACTAATAATATATCTCCACATCATTGATCCTAGCTTAGGGTTACTCCATTCTAAATAGATATGGGTCGTACTATTAATGCAATATGAAAGACATGACTAAATGGATATGTGATGCCTAGATACGTTACATGATCTAAGTAGGTAACCCTATGCTTAGTGGAAGTAAGAAGTTATTCATTGATCGCACTCGAAGGGAAAAAGAACACCAAATCATTTTAGTAAATAACAATGAGGCATAACCATATACATAGTAAGTAATGACAATGCATGCAGATTCACCCTTTTCATATAAAATAAAATAATTAATTATTTAACTATTAAGGACACATAATTGATATATCTTTCATAATATCATAGAATACATTTGAACTTACTGAAGACCAATCTTCATTATAAAAAAGAAAGGAGAAAAATGTTGTATGATGAGCATAAATGAGAGCTTATTAATTGGTTTCACAACCATGTAAGTATCACATATAAGAATTCATAAGATGCATTCTATATAATGTGTTACAACTTTGTTTTAAACACATTTTATGTTTTTATATGCATAGATTCGAGTTGAACTCAACATACTCAATCATAAAATAGTAGAAACTTTGAAATGGCTTGCACATGGTCCAAAATTTGATATCAAATCGTATTCTAGTTTCACAATTAATGGTTCTAGGTTTACAACATAAGCAAGGGATAAAGTCCAAGTAAACCAGAATAGTGGGGTGAAGATGGTTGCACAAACTTGGCAACTTTCTAGTTTGAAAGATGATAATCTTGTACTTTTTGATAGAACATATTATGATATAATTCAAGAAATTTGGAAACTTGATTATGAGTTCTTCCATGGAAAAGTATTATTATGTGTTTGGGTCAAAGAAACTATAAATTTTGGATATAAAAGAGATGATTTTGGATTTAACTTTGTAAACTCATACGAGATAGGCCATATTGATGATTCTTTCATATTAGCATTTTATGCAAAATATGTATTTTACGTGAGTGATCAAATTGACATAAGATGGTCTATTATGTTAATGCCTCCACAAAAAAAAGTTCTATCATTTTGATGTCTTAGAAGATGATGACATGCTTGATACGTTATCAAATATTAGTCATTTCTCAAACAAATTGCCTAATGTAAGTGATGATCTAGTTGATGACGATGATTCTTCATCATGGATTCAAAGTGATTATGAAGGAATATATATATATACATGATTGAGAACCTAATTAAACATAATGTATGTTCTATATTATTCTAATAACTTTTGTTCATATGTTTAGAGTTAAAATTGTGAATTAATATTTATTTCATCATTGTTTGTAGACATTTCATGGATCATAGGGTGCTAGAGATTATTGATCCAAATGATCCATTGAAGAATTTTAAAAAGAAATGGATTGAGCTTATATACCTGATGCTTTACTTAATTCAGATGATATAATACTTGTTGAATTCGATGCAATTGGTAATCCATTGAGAGAAATGCAAAACTTCTAAATTGGCTAGAAATTATGTGTTTCCACACTTGGAATCACTTAATGAAGAAGAGTTGTATAAAATCCCTGAAGAACACCTATGGATAGAACCCCAAGTATGGAAAAAGTTCATGGATTATAGATATACAAATGAATTTCAAATCATTAAGGAAGAATACCAAAATATAAAAATGTAGAATATTATTCCTAACAATGTTAGGAGGTCATCAAATCCTAAAGTTAGACAAAGAATAGTAATATTAAATTGTTCATTTATAACTATTTTATATTTATTTTTCTCTAACTTAAGTTAATATATATTTTTTAATTTATGTATATAGGAAGTTGAATTGGGTAGACTAGTTACCCGAGTTGAATTGTATATAGAAACAAAAACACCAAAAACAAAGAAGTCAAAACCAATGAATAAATAAGGAGAAAAACAACTCAATAAGTTGGTTAATAATTTAACTTGATACAAAGTCCTTGTTATGATTTTTCATATTCATGTAATAATATATGATATTCTTTATTGTTTTATTATTTGTAGAGAACTATTCAATGACAAATATATAAGGGTGAATTAATTGAGAAACCAGGAAAAGATGCTATATATTGTATATTTGGACTTTATCATCCTGATTGGGCTAAAGAGGAAGCCAATATGATAATTACATGGATTTTTTCAATATTTCAAAACAAAGGCTTGAGATGGTCAATAAGGATAAGTTGAATAAAATTGAAAAAGATGAACTCCTTTAAGGCTACTATGTTAAGGGAGCTTACGAGTATAAAGCAATTTCAAAGTTACCAAGCTAGGGCATCATAACACATGCTAAGAATGCCACCATACTACAATTAAGGCATGCCACCATCCATGCCAGACATGCAACCATATATGACAAGCATGCCACCCATGCAATATCATGGCTAACCTATGTCCTTTATAGGATATAATCATCCTATTGGAGCCACATATATGCTAGGAATGTAAATGCAATCACATGGTAGTTCAATGTGTGCATTCTTACCATCAATCACAAGAATATTTGATGAGCATATTCTTCCAATAGCTTCCCCACATGAGAGTCCACCTTCATTTGATGAATCATTCGTGGTAAGATTTAAAGTTTATGTAAATGATATATTATTTTTATTATTCATTATATATTTTATTTATTGTTTATAATGCCTAAATATTTTACAAAATATGAAATGTCTGTTGAAAGATTCATCATTTGTGGACTATGTTGCTATTGGAACGGTACAACAATTGAGCAATGATCAAAAGATTCACAATCAATATTTGTCAAATCATTGACAAATAGTAATTGATCAATCATTGCTCCATTATTATCTACTACCAGTATCCTCTGATGCTACCACAGTCCAATAAGTTGTTGGACAATATGTGGCTTGATCGTCAAATCAAGTTATGCTAAATTTTGATATGATATTATTTATTTTTATTTAAGATAAAACTTTCTTACTACTTGTATTTTATTATTATTCTTTTATTGTTACTAATATAATAACTCTTGTTCAGTCTATTATACTAAAATTGGTAAGTGTCACAAATTTAAAAAATGCAAAAGAAGTATCTCATGGAAAATCTATATCTAGCGGACAATCATTACGCACCAAGTCATTTAAGAAGAAGTCATGGAAAAGTATAATTATGAATATGCTATAAACTTCAGTAAAAGTCTTGGTTCTTTGATGACTATTATTGTGAGAAAAAATAGTATGAATGATAAATGGATTATGCCACTTCTTAAAGAAATATCTAGAGTGGACATTGGAAAATATTATATATAGATCGAGTGTATATTGCAATTATTTGAATTTCAAATGATCAACTTAAGTATAATTCAAGTGTGGGCAAGGTGAGTCCTCAATCAATAAATAACTTTCATTTATGTAGAGCATATAATTATATTTATGAATCAATATCAAGAGCATGATGTTAGCATAAGAGCGAAACAATTATGTGATAAGACATTAACACTTTAGAGAAATAAAAATTTGATAATCCCTTAGCCACTAAATTTTGAACAAGGTCGATCAGTGGATGTTGGTAATCCTTGGTTTATATGGTAATTATATTTGGTATTATGATTCGCCTCCCATAGAATTGAATAAAGACACAAAAACAGTTGTTGAAATATAATAGTTATATCTAGTTATTTTTTTGTAATATTGAATAAAGAACTAACTTTTTTCTACTTTGATAGGACATAGAAGCTGTGGAATAAGAGTAAGAGAGTTATTCTTAAAAAATCATATAAACTTATATGGAATAAAGTTATGGTATGTATAAGCAAATAATAAGAATGAATGTTATTAATTTAATAAATTGTATGATTGAATAATAAAGTTGTTCGAATTGATAAACCATGTACACTTGTTTTTTGTAGGTTCCATAACAAAATGATAGTGTTATGTGTGGTTACTTTGTTATGAAATTTATGAGCGAGATCATCTCAAATATCAACATGTCAATTAAAGATATGATAATCTCTTTTACTAATATACTCTTTTAACATATAAGTTATTTTTAATGATTTTTTGACGTTAATTATGAAATAAATTTTGTTCATTTATGTTTTTGGAATCGTAATACATGTGAGGTGTTACTTGATGTATTCACTTGTTTCATAATCATACTTTAAATTTGTTCATTTTGTTAAGCTTCTTCATTTGAGGCCATAGGAACATTGATAATGATGCATGTATATTGTTAGATAACTAATATAATGATATTTTAATATATATAAGTTATTTTTTATGAATTCATGATATTAAATTATTATTTTGAATTTAAATACAGATAATTCTTTGATTGGAGTAAAACAAGTTATGATAAATAAATTTTTGAATATTTACGAGAAGAATGAGTGGAGCATATGCTTTAAATTATATGGTCGTAAGAAGAATAAAAAGAAGAATTTGATGATATTGAATAATATAGGTATCTTATTATTAGGTGTTTATCTTGTAAAATTGTATATAATAATGGATCTATGTAATTTTATATCTAATATACCATGCATATGTATATTTACTTATAATATTTAGTAATATTATAATTAAGTTAAATTTGTATACATGTATTGTATATAAGTTATTTTTGTCATAAGTTTAGTTTTTAAGTAGTTAATTAATATCTAGTTTTCAAATAAATAAAAAGTTTTAATTTTTTTTAAAACATATTATGTTTTTCTGCAGTTATGTGATTTAAAACATGCAGGGAGACTAGTAAAAAATAACTAAAATATGTTTGGAGTTATGACATTTTAAGTCAATTTACATATAAAATTGACTTAAAATTTTAAATTGATTGACATATAGAACTGATTTTAAATTTTAAATCAGTTCTAATAATGAACTTATTTAAAAACTTAAATATCTTTTAAGTCGATTAATAATCGACTTAAAAATTCTTTATTATAGTAGTGAAAAAATAAAATTAATCTTAAATAATATAATAACAGACTTTAAAATGAATTAGAGATATATGAATTATAATTATCTTTGGTTACCATTTATCAACTTGTTCATGTGTGGTTATCTCTTTATGTTTGTATATGTAAATAAATCAAATTTTTTTCCAACTCGTCTTAAACAAATATATAAAAAAAAGAATATTAAAAATGACATGAAATATGAAACCAAAAATAGTCTACTGACCCAAATTGTTTTGGGTATTCCAATTATATAAAGTTGTTGAATGTTACAATAAATGATAATACTTAAATATGAATTTTTCGGTTCCTTAAAAAATTAAAAGATGAACAGACTTTTCAAATTTATTTTTTATAAGCAATAAGGTGGAAGGCAAAGAGTCAAAAACATTAATCTCATAATTAAAATATTAAAATAGAATAAACAAAATGCTTGTGAATACAATTTTTTTTAATACATGAATCACATTCATTTATGGATAATGTATCTTGATATATTAAGATAAAATTTGTGTAATTTAATTAAAATATATCTCTTGCATTACAAATAAAAAAAATTCTCACTTTTTCGCTACACAAGTTTCTTCCCATATGTTCACTTTATATTTAATTAGAGTTTTATTATTAATTGTATAGTTGTACAGTAAATATGAGTTGAGATAAAGCAAGAATACTATAAAAATATGGAGTAATTATTTAAAAGTATACTCATACATGCATATATGTCTCTTATATGTTAAATTTTGTGAAGTAAGATACATCATAATAATTCACCTAGATTTTGTTAAATAAAGTATCACAAAACAATTTTCAACCCAAAACACATTAAATAAACCTCTGCTTTTATTATATACATATACGTATATATATATATATATATACATACATATATATAAACCCATATATTGTTCGTGTGAAAGTATGTTGCCGCCAGAGTAATGGAACAGAGAAGTGAAGAAACCGCGCGACAGAGAAGAACTAAGAAAGAGGACTAGCCGTCCATCTTCCTGTCTTGTAGTCTTCGAGCTGTTTTCACCGTCGTCTAGCAGCCTTGTCCGTCTCTCCCGTGCCTCCATTTGTGCCTCTCTCCCACAGCATTTCCCAGCTTTGTTGCTGCACACTTGGCGACACAGCTCCTCCATCAAAGCTGCGTCTGTTTTCAGATTCTGTATCGTTGGTAGTCTTCACATTCATTGTTGTTTAACAGCGATTAAATAATAAATTTTTTAATTTATTTTATTATATATTATCAATAAATTAAAATATTTTGATATATTTTATTGAAACTCTCTAAACATTGGTATTTTGTATCTCCATTTGAGATGGTAAAGAAATAATACTAATTTAGATATCTCATTTGTTACTAATTGAGATAAATAAGATAGGTAATAATACAAAAATTAATAAATTTTTAATAAAAAATAATTTATAATGTAAGTTTAATAAAAAATAACATATATGCCCATTAGGGCTACAATTTAAATGAGATGAAATTTAAAAAATATGAGATGATATTATACCATGAGCCCATTAGAGACACTGAATAAAAGATAAGATGATATGAAATAACCCCTTTTACATCTCATTGTGAATGATGGTACATCCCACCACTATGCCACGTTACAAGTAAACCCCAACAAATGCATATGAACTAGAAACTTTCTCATTTAAAGGAATACCCGGCCAATTATCACATCAAAATTTCACTGAAGAATTTCTGCCAAGCAACCATCTATACTTCTTCATTAGGATGGAATAATGAGACCAAGTCAGGTCAAATGGAATAATAGACGCACTAAATCCTTGGTGCATCCCTCCTATCTAAGTAGCATAGGTGCAAGTAAAGAAAAGTGCTATAGTTTCCTATTATAATCTACCTGACAAGCTTTCACAACATGACCTTATTTAAAGTGCCAAGGTCTTATAAACCAAGACCATTTCCTCTAGAGGGCGAAAATAGCCTCGCTAAGAAACTTGAACCAATTTGAGTTTATCTACCTTTCTGAACGAGAAGAAATTTCAAATGATCTTAATTAAGTTATCCAAAACTAATTTCACCCATTAGTATATATGAAAAGAATGCATGAACATGCTTCAAATCATCTAAATTTTTCAAGGACCTAATAGCTGAAAAGAGGAGATATAAGTATGATGAAAGAGTAATGGTATCAGAACACTTGGCGACACAGCTCCTCCATCAAAGCTGCATCTGTTTTCAGATTCTACATCGTTGCTAGTCTCCACCTTCATTGTTGTTTAACGGCCCTTATTTCTACTCTTCGAATAGAGTAGAAGCTGCTGACATATGCAGTAAGTTTTTTGTACGATAATATTTGATTAAATAGTGAGTTTTTTAATTTATTTTATTATATATTATCAATAAATTAAAAGATTTTGGTATGTTTTAGTGAAACTATCTAAAGATTGATGTTTTGCATCTACATTTGAGATAGGAAAGGAACAATACTAATTTAAATATTTCATTTGTCCCTAATAGAGGTAAATAAGATAAGTAATAATACAAAAATTAATAAAATTTTGATAAATGATAATTTATAATGTAAGTTTAATAAAAAAAATGATATATAAGCCCATTAGGATTACAATCTAAATGAGATAAAATTTAAATGAAATAAAATTATATTGTACCATGAGCCTATTAGAGACAGTGAAGAAGACATAAAATGATATAAGATAACCCATTTTACATCTTCATTATGAATGATGGTACATCCCACCATTATGCCACGTTACAAATACTAGAAGCCATAGAGACTATATTATTAGCTACGACATTACCCTATCTATAGATATGTGAATAGTAAAACTCTATTTAGTATATCTTTTCCAAGCAATCATTCCAGGCTACATACCATCTCCACATAATAAAGAGTTATTTGGTACGAAAAAGAGCCACCATATAAGTCGAGTTTGATTGCAATCGAAACTTTTGTCATCCAAAGGTGGAGGCATAAATAATTGCATTGATCATAACTATTAGTTCAACCTCAAAGGCATGTGAGACACTAAGCAGAATACAAAAACAACCTTTAACAAAGTATCTCGAGGTCTTGAGCACTCCCATACATCTAGCCAATCCCAATAACCCAAAAAGCACCATTTATGTTGACTTTGACCCATCCTAAAGGTAGAGCACACCAAATAATCTCTATTATCTTGGTAGATCATCATGGAATGTCATATCCTCGCAGACGGTGGAACACCTTGGGATCTTCCAATCTATTTTTCATGGTCACTTACTACAACATATCTTCCTCTTGAATGAATTACAAAACTGTAGCAATTGTAGTATCCACATAAGTTGGTTTATCTTCAAACCAAAAATTATTTCTTAGTGTCTAAATTACCCAAATCACTAAAACTCATTCTTTCCATAGTTTGCCACCCTATGCTCCAAATTTTATTACTATAGTACCTGTACAAAATTTTAGAATAATGGAGTTCGTGTAAGGTCACCTGTTGAAAAAAATAACCCAAAAGATCCTAGAGTGCACTTGAAAAATACCAACTCAAAAAAAAATGAGAAAATGTTGCCTCAGATGAGCCACATAAGTAACAATTGGAAGGGAAATAGTCAACCCTCCTCTATTCATGGTATTTGTTCAAAATAATGCTCTACAATAAAATGGATCGGGAAGGCAGAACAAAAGATGCCGAGATAGCCTTGCCTAAACTTTTGATCTCTCCCACTAATCGTAAAGTGTCAAAAATTTGAATAGTTGTGACCCTTTCCTTGATTGTGCAAGTCTAGACATGTTTGTCAATTTCTTGCCTAAAAACTATCGATTATATTTTCAAAGCAATATCTAAAAAATAATACTTAAATAAATGTGCTAGCTACCACTTATATCCATCTACAAGTAAACCCCAAAAAAATGTATTTATCAGTGGATTAGTATAAGAACTAGACACTTTCTCATTTAAAGGAATGCCCAGCCAATTATCACATCAAAACTTCACTGAAGAATTTCTACCAAGAAACGATCTAGACTCTTTCATTAGGATGGAATAATGGGACCAAGTCAGGCCCAATGGAGGAGTAGACACACTAAATCCTTGGTGCATCCCTCCTATCTAAGTAGCATAGATGAAAGTAAAGAAAAGTGCTATAGTTTCCCATTATAATCTATCAGGTAAGCTTTCACAACATGATCTTATTTAAAGTGCCAAGGTCTTACAAATCAAGACCATTTCCTCTAGAGGGAGAAAATAGCCTCGCTAAGAAACTTGAACCAATTTGAGTTTATTTATCTTTCTAAACGAGAAGAAATTTCAAATGATCTTGATTAAGTTATCCAAAACTAATTTCAGCCATTAGTATATATGAAAAGAATGCATGAACATGCTTCAAATCATCTAAACTTTTCAAGGACCTAATAGCTGAAAAGAAGAGATATAAGTATGATGGAAGAGTAATGGTATCAAAACTTGTTAGTGCGGTGCTACAACAAGATTTAGCTCCCAAATTGAAAGATCAAGCAAGTTTCAATATCAATATCACTTTGGTGTCCACTACTATATTAGACTTAGGAGAAAGTATCAATCTCATGCCATATTCAGTATACTTACAACTAAGTTTGGGAGAGCTTAAGCCAACAACTATATCCCTTCAATTTGATGATAGATTTATTAAATATCCAAAGAGAATAATTGAGGATTTTTGGGTACAAGTGAAAAGTATAATTACGTTGGTCGATTATGTGGTATTGGAGATGAAAGAAACCTCATCTAAGGACAACGAGCATACTATTATTTTTGGTAGGCCATTCATGGCCACAACCAAGACAATCATTGATGTCCAATAAAAAAGTTGATCATGACAATGTTATGAGAGACTGTAAATTTTAAAGTATTTAAGCCACTACCCACTCCTTTTTTTTATTCTTAATGAATGTGTTACTATTGATTATAATAACTCATTTATTTGTGACATTCATTTTTAGGAAAAAAATAGAAAATAAATTTGATGATTCATATACTAAAATGAGGATGTAGGAAATACTAACAGACTCAATTCATGATGATGCCAACAAAAAACGCATTTAGCATTGCCATAATATGAACATGATTTATGAGTTCTTTTATCATGGAAATGAATTTTATGTATGTAACACTCATTTTAAATCTTTTCTAGGTGCAATGAATTCTTATTTTGAGAGAGGACAATATAAAGTAGAAAATTTTCAATTCAAGGATACAAAGAATATCATTGAGAATAACAAGCAATACCTTCCTAAGATGTTAAAGAATGCGATTGGAGGGAGATAACCCATCATATTTGGTAGAATTTTTCCTTCTCCTTTATAGTTGCATATATCATTTATATATTTATTATTTATTGTCTTTGAATGCTTTTATGAACATATATTTAATTGAAAATATGGAGGACAATGTTTACTTTACATTTAAATGTGTGAATAGGTTCCAATGAAAAACTTTTGGAGATAAAATTTTCGTGCTTTTTGTTGATTTATGGCAAATAATTGAGTATATTATGGATATTGTGTTCAATTTTCTTTAACATTCTCAAAATTTGTTATAAGAATTAGTTCATTATCATAATCCAATATCATGCTTTTGATGTTGAAATTAAGATGAACCTAAATTTAATATCCAAGGATTAAATAGTAGGGATTATCTTGTGAGTTATTTGAGCTCTTAGTGTTTCATTGTGACATATTATTTTTTTATACTCTTTAAATAACTTTTTTCATGATTTAAATTGTTAGATGATCTATAAAGGTTTTGCATTAAATATTTGGAGTCATCTATCTCGTAAAGAGTTATGCTATTTATTTTTATCATTTAATTGAATAACTTAAACAGAGAATGAAAACATATATCTAACCTTCATGATTAACTTTTTGTACTTAATGATACATACATGTTTTTTTTAAAAGAAGCCAAAATAGCAACTCACTATAATAAATAAAATCATTTTTAGGTCATCTCAATGCTTATATATATATACATACATGCATAGAGAGAGAGAGAGAGGAATGGTCCTAAAATCCTCTAAGAGGTGAAGTTGTTATTTCAAAGTAAAATAATCTCTTTGAAATCAAGTTCATGCTAATTACTTAAGAAGTTTGATTAGAACATGCTAATTACAATCTTAATTCCATAGTCTTATGAGCAAATATTAATGTTTTATCCATTGCATGAAGGAGGACAATAGGCCCAATCATTTCTATTGTCTCAAATGCAAATTCTTAAGAAATTTTCTTAAGCACATTCATGCCATTCCTTAAGTAAGCCTATACCAATCCTTGGCTACACCTATGGCCTCGTTGTGACTCAATTCGACATGTTATTTTGATCCTCTTATATCTTTTCATATGATTGGTCCAATATGAACATATAAAGGACCTTTGAATGCTCCTTTAATTGTACCAAAAGTAATTTTGCAAAACAATACACATTGGTTATCAAAACACAAAGGCATAGGCATAATAACACACTTCCAAGTGAATTGAAGTATACATCATGCACACCTTTGATTATTATCTTTCATGTGATTGAGGGTTATTATCAATTAGTATGAATAGATCTTATAACAACTATTTGGTGATACAATACATATAACATGTCATTCTATCTAATGCACTTACACTATCCTTGAATCTAAAGAACAAACTTCATCTATGAATGGGTCAAGTCACCACCTCATAATGCAATTACGAGATACAACTGACCAATATTGATAACCAAGCAACACACACTATGTGGACACTCAATTTCTTAAGAATTGGAATAATGTGCATGAACTCATGTGCCAGACACTATGTCCCTTTAAATTCATATTATGGAACCACTAATGTTAGATAAAGCTACAAATTTTTAAATAAATATTTATTTTATTAATTGAATAGAATGTGATGTTACAATATATTTGCAACTTGAATTTTAGGGCATAAACCAATAGATTACAATTCTCAATAAAAGTTAGGAAGATTCATTAAGACTTTACATAAGAAGCATAACTTACGATTACTTGAAGCTTCATAAAGGTAGATTTTATAGAAATAATACTATAAATTCGCAAATAATTTGTAAGTCTTAGCATCAAGGCTTATTTGTCTAACTGCTGCAATTGCTGCTATAACACCCAATGTTGAAAAAACAACAGCAATAGTGACATTCAACCAAAAAACAAGACTTCGTTTCGAAGGTTTAAAGGTGACGTTGAAGAAAACCACAGGCAAGATAAAGTCAAGAGGCATGAAACCAAAAGCTCCAAGAAGTGAATTGATATCTCCAAAAAATGGAAACATAGCTGCTACTACTGTTGCTAAGATAACCGAAGTGGAGCGAGAAACTAATCTTGGAATCACATTTCGAGCAGAGAACTCTTTGCTTAATGGGTCACCAAATGTGCGTTCAAGTACTTCATTTGTGGGTTGTAGATAAACCTACAACAAAACAATGTAAATCATCCTGCTTGGTTCAATTTGAGTAAATTTCATAAAAGATAATAAGTTAAGTGAATTTTTTAATGTTGAGTTTAAATGTGTAGATTTTTCACATAGTCGTGAGGTAAGGTGAAGTTAAATGGATACGTATAATTTTCACATTTTTGTGTAGAAAATAACATATTAAAAGTGTCGATCAAATTAAACTAATTCAAACTAAATTGTAAATATTGTAGTAACTTAATCCTATTTTGTGAATTTAAAAAAATGAAGTTAAAGACTAGTGTTAATACTTGGTGAAAGAAAAAGATGGGTAGTTTCTTACCACACCAACAGCTGATAGTTGAAGTATGGTGAAAATGTTTGTCATGAAAATGAACCATTTGGGCACTAAAGATTTGCCATTGTCCAAAAAATTGGTAAGGATTAGGCCATCAGCTTGATTACCAAATGCCCAATAGCCAGATATAGCAACACTGAAGAAAGTCATTATAATTACTACATAACAAACACACAGACCCTTGAACATCTTTCCTTTCACTGGTGGCGCTATTGTTGCCTGTTTGCAAATAATATATAATTTATTATCAATAAACCATAAATAATGTTAAAATGGATTCAAGAAAGTCTTATTATCTTTGGTTCTTCCTTTGCTTGACAAAACTCACGTATATGAGACTTATATACACCAGTTTATGTGTTTGACCTAAACATTCCAGTCCAACTGCCTACTAGTAAAGCATTAAAGACTTTATACTTTCTAGGGAATACACTTGTTCAAATCTCCCACCCCAATTTAAGTTCAGTGCATTTCTATTTTCATTTCTTTTAGGATTGGTGCACTTTTGTCTCTAGTAATGAAATGATATATACATTAATCCCCAACTTATAAAAGTTAAAAATTAGTGTAATTAAAGTCATCTCAAATAATTTTATAGAAAAAAGTCACTTTACTCATTAAACATATATATAACAGTTTATGCTAGCAAGATACAAATTGATTATATATATATTTTTTCCAAAAAAAGGGATAAAAAAATTAAAATTGTGATTAAATTATCTAAATTGTGAGGTGATTAATTGTACTAATTTTTAAGAAACTAATTCATGTGTTAAATTTGTGAAAGTAACTTTTAGGATTATCTAATTTTATATATGTGTTACTAAAGTGTATAGTCCTTGAAGAAATGGGATTTTAAATTTACCAAATCGGTTAAAATGGGTTTTAAAAAACTCTAATTAAAATTAATTATATAATTAAATTCTTTTTTATATGTTTAATATTGACTAATACAATGCTTAGTATTGTTTAACAATATAAATGTAATTATTAATTAGGGAAAAAATGAGTAATTTCAAAACCTGAATTTCTGGTATGATACCGTTGCCATATGTTGTAGCAATGATGGCAATGGCATTAAAGATTCCAAAAACACGATTCTCAGTACTGCCATTGAGAGAATAGTCTTTCTTGGGCCCTTTCGATGAGTTCCCTTACAAAATCGAATCAAAATCAAAGTTTTAGAAATCCAATCAACAGATGCCTTACAGAATAAAATATTGGAAAATAATATTTATAATTATAAAAATAAAATCATATCCACTTATATTAAACTCATAATTTTATTACAAATAGAAAGTTAAATTCGAAAATTTAACATTAACAACCTATAATTTAAAAAGTATTCAAGTTAAGTTCTAGTTAATTAGATCATTTCAATTTGACTAAGTAATTTCGTACAATGTTATTAGAATATTATTTTTATTGTTATAAAGTTTAGAGATATTATTTAAGATAATTTTCTTAAAATATTTTGAATATTTTGTTGATAACGATTATGATTTTATAGTTTTTGTTAAATAGTTACTTTTTTTATTTTCATTGTGTTTAATAACAATTTTTATTTGAAAATTTTCAAGAAAAAATAAAAAAAATATCTATAAATTATTTAATAATACTTTCTAATTTTTGATTTTTGAGTTTTTTCATAAACAAAAAAATAAAAAAAATTGTTATTATTTATAAATTTCATATTTTTAATCATTTTTTACCATATATAAATATATAAAAATCATACTATTTGATTTATCTTTTAGAAAAAAATGTCCTTTGAAAGTGAAAAAAACTAAGATGTCTAATATATGATTAAAAAATCATTTTTAAATATGTATGAATTATTCTATATTTTATTATTGATTCCTTAAAAATGTAAAAATACAAAACAAAAATTGTTATTAAATATATCTAATTAAATGAAATTGTTACCAAACATCCAAATTAAATGAGGTGATCAAAATGTTTTATATATCTTAAGTACATACTGAAAATATTGCATGAGATACATGTATCTTCAAAGGGTAATTTCATTTTTAACTCTCTCACCACTTTTGAATACATAAGAAGCACAAAGGCATAGTTCCAACAACTCAAGCGACAAATACCCACCAGAATATTGATAAATTGTATTATGTGTTGAAGAAATTTTTTAAATCATAAACACTATTTTTAAATATATATTTCAATGAATTTTGTTTTAAATACTTATTTAGTTTTAAGTTTAAATAAACTATAAAGTTAAATATAAAAAGTAGTGCAAAGGGGTGAAAAAGAAACTTGTCCCGTATATAATCATTAGACTTACCAATATATGCAGAACCAGCAGTGGCACATATGCTATAGGCTAGACATAAGACCAAAGCCACGAAGTTGATGTGCCTTAGTGAATGGAAAGATGGGACTTGGGCTAAAATTAGCATAAAGCATCCAAATATGATCACAAATTCATATAGCTTCATAGACCCATTTGGGTTTGTCAGCAAATAAATTGTCTGTTAATAGAAAAAGGCATTAAACATGTACTCACTACGTATCTAGAAAAAGAAAAGAAATAAAGAGAGATGAAAAGATTACCTTCATACATTGTCCTCCAAGAAGAGTAGAGGCAACTACAGCACCATAGCAGACCAAGAATTGAATGGGGCCCACATAATAACGACCCCATTTGGGCCCTGGTTTCAACAACAATTATTTTGTTAGGCACGATTCAACTACATATATAATTTTTCATTTTGGTTAATTTTGTCCAATTTTTTCTTTAATTACACATATTTTTATTTTTATTGTGATCTCTATAAATAAAACTCTACCTTATCTTAGAACTTTTTTTCTCTTATTTATTTGCATTTTATGGAATGAATTGTAGGATTAATAGAGATTCGAACAAATACGTTCTATTGTATTTTTTGAATAAATCTATACACAACTACATTCTCAATTTATAAGACAAGTAAATAATCAAAAAAGAAAAGAAAACTAATTAAAGAAAGATATTCTCTTAATAATTCCAATGATATCTTAATCATATGCAACTCACCAGATTCATTACACTAAATACAAAGTCAATTTATATTTGAATTCAAATATTTCATCATTTATTTTCTAATGATCCTTTTAGATACCTAAATATTTTATACATATCTTTCAAGTCGACTTCTTTTGGAGAGTGAATGTGTTGACTTACGATACTAACTGCAAATGCAATGTTAAGCCTATTGTAAGACAAATTGATTAGCTTTTCTACTAATCTTTGACATCTATATACGTATACTTGTTTTCCTTGATTTTCATTATTTTTTTCAACCTCTATTAGAGTGTCACTTGACTTATAACCAAGCATGTTGGTTTCGTTGATGAGATCAATGATATATATCCATTAGGGGACACTAATTCCCTTTTTTATCTTACAACTTCCATGCCCATAAAATACATAATTTGTTCGAAATTCTTATCTTTGAATTATGTGGACATTTTTTTCTTCAACCTTTCGATTTCACTTGGATCATCTACAATCATGATTATATCATCCATATTACCAAGATAGTTTTCCTCCAATTTTCAATTTGGTGGGAAAACATTTTATGATCTGATTGCCCTTATTGTTATTCTTATTTCTTTATCACTTTTGCAAATATATCAAACTATTCTCTAGATGATTATTTAAGGCCCTCGAGTGATTTCTTTAGTTTACATATAATATTTTCTCGTCTAGAGGCATGGTCATGAAAACTTCTTCTAGTTCTCCATTAAAAAATGCATTCTTTAATGTCTAATTGGTGTAGTGAACAGTCTAAATTGGTTGCTAAGGATAAAAGAACAATAACTGTATTTAGTTTGACCACTAGTGCAAATGTTTCAGTGTAATCAATCACATAGGTTTGTGTGAATCCTTTTGCAACAAGACAAACTTTGTACCTTTCTATTGTTCCATTAACTTTGTATTTTATTGTGAAAACCCACTTACAAGAAACATGAGTCTTTCCTATTAGTAGTTTTGTTACATCCAAGTTTAATTCTTTTTCAAGTGCCTTTATTTATTTCATAACAGTCATTCCTTTCTAGGATTCTCAAAACCTCACAAATATCTTTGGGTATTTTTTATTCTATCAAGTTTAGTGGTAAAAGCATAAAATATAAAAGATAGTGTTTTATAAAAAAAAATCTAGAAATTGGATGAAGAGTAGAAGATCGTGTTTGTTTTTTAAGAAAAATATGTAACTTAAGAGATTTAGTGGATTCAAAATTACTTGGATTCAATGTAAAGTCATGGGTATTTGAAACTATCATTGAAACTGAATTTTGACATACTTTAAGTGTGAAATTTGAATTTTGATGTGCTTTAAGTGTGAAATTTGAATTTTGATGTGCTTTAAGTGTGAAATTATCCATATCCTTTAATTTTCCTTTATGAGTAAGTAATTATCTCTTTATTATATTATTTTTTTGTTTGTCCTCCTAAGTTCAAATTATTCTATATGGTACATTGAGGTATGCTTGGCTCACATTATGGCTCAGACTCTTTATTGAGTCATTACTTTGATTGTGAGTAATATTGGGTTCAAGAAAAGGAACAATAGTAAGATCATATTTTAAGTATTGATTAAAAGATCTATGATCTGTTATATCATTCTTCCTCTGAGGAGATGTCTTTTAATAGTAAGGGATGTTCTAAAAAAATGTGACATTGAGACTGACAAAAATATTGTTAATATATGGGTTATAGTATTTATACTCTTTTTAAGTAAGAGAATAACCAATAAAATTAAACATATTTAATAACTTTTAGATCTAGTTTGGATATATGTTTTGAATGATCTTGAACAAATGTGGTACAACCCAATACTTTCAGGTTTAGAATAGAATGTAGATTTAATATTAGAAAGAAGTTTTGTAATTTTTGGAAAGGAGATTTAAAGAGAGAACCTGATTGGGTATATAATCAATGAGATATGCAAATGTGAGAGTACCATCTCCTAAAAAGTTTTTGGCATGTTTGTGGTAAATATAAAATCCATGCTACTTCTAGGAGATTTCTATTATTGTGTTTAGCTATCCCATTTTTTTTGTGTCCATAAAGAACTCCAATGGATTATCCCATGATTTTGAAAATAGTCTTGTAAGGCATGATTGAAATACTCAGTGTCATTATCAGTGCAAAGAATTTATATTTATGTTTGAAACTAAGTTTGAATCATTGTATGAAATTTAATGAAAGTGTTTTGAACCTTAGTTTTTTCTTTTAATAGATACACCTAATGAGTATGATCATTAATAAAGGTGACAAATCACTTATTGTGAGTAAGATTAGGGTTAAAAGAGGGTCATTACACATCATTGTGTATCAAAGTAAAGGATTTGGAGGGTTTATATGGTACTCGTGGAAAGAAAGTCCACTTATGTTTTGCAATCTCACAAATTTCACACTGAAATTTAACTGTTTTATTATTTGAAATATGGAAAGAAATAACTATTTTAGATATTGAAAATTTAGTTTCCTTTTTCTATTATGCCATAATAATAATTCACTATCACTAGGAATATAAATAGAATTACAAATAGAAATTTGACTAATTTCACTCATTTTAACCTTATCAAAGTAGTATAGACTTCACACTTTCTAGTATTGTCAATCAATGACCCCGATAATAGGCCCTAAAAACACAATAAGATGAAAAAAAAATTAGCTGAACAGTGAGAGATTTTTGTTAGTTGACTAATAGAAATTAGGTTACAAGAAAAGTTTACAACATGCAATATAGAATTAAGAGTTATAGAATTCAACATTCAAATACTATTTTTTCCAACAAAAGATAACATAAATCAATCTGCAATTCTAACCTTAAGATTTCCAACACAAGATGCATAAGTGGTAAATAAATGATACGCATCAGTCATATGATATGATGCCTCAGAATCAACAATTCAAAGGATTTTGGTTTGAGAGGTGGTAATAATGGCTCTTATGTGATTAGCTTTGTATGCTAATGAAGCATATTATTGACCAGTATTTTTAAAATTAGAAAACAGCTTACAAAGTTCATCTTGTTGAGTTGGATTGATAACTTTCCCTATTTGGTGGTCAATTGAGGCTTGGTAGTTTTGAGATCTATTTTCTCTCAATTTACAATCTTAGGGTTTCCGTGAATTTTTCAACAAGTTTATTTAGTGTGACCAAGTTTTTGAAAATGTTCACAAAATATTCTTTTCGCTGTGGATTTGGTCCTTGCACAGTTTGGTTTTCCTGTGACCCATGGGTTGTTTTGTTTATATTGTAACGGACTAAAGGTGGTGAGAGCTAATGACCCAGTCCAAATGATTTTTCATTAAGCCCGTATCAATGCTTTTGAGGATTTTTAAGTACATTTTGAACAAGCCCATTTAGCTAGCATAATCATGAGTTTAGAGATGATTTTCCATAATCAATCACGATAGGCTCAAGAGAGGAGTGGACTAACGATGGCGATACCTCCCATTTCACCTCAGAGAAAACTTCTCGGACCGATGCCAATGGTCATCGACGAGCACTCTCCTACACACTTCATCTAGCTTTCTGTTTAGTTCGGCTAGAAATTCAAATACATGTTTATTTCCTAATTTTTTCGATAATGTGTAAAATCCCTTGGATACTCTCAATATTCTTTAGAAGATATATCAATTCATTTCCATAATGATGAAATTTTAATGTAATACTCAAATACCCATTTCTCTCCTTGATTTAACTTCTAAAGTGAAGTTTTTAACTTAAATAGATAGGTAGGATTTTCACCGTTAGAGTAAGTATCTCCTATAACTTGGGAGACATCTCTAAGTACGGGTAAAAATATATAAGTTTTAGATTTAGAGAATTATCGAATGAATGAACCAGGTTATAACCATTGAGTTTTTTGAGCTCCAACCTTGGAGAGCATTAGGATTTGTGACTACTAGCCTTTTGTTTCTCCAAATGAGATAACCCAACTTTTCCTTTCTATAGATAATTAATTTTATCAATTAAATCCTTTCCTTAAAGTTTCTACCATTTAATTTTTCTACATATGGTTATATAATTGGGTTATCATTTGAACTCACGATAACAATAGGTTATGAATTTTGATTAGGAATAATAGGGTTGGTTTCTCATTTATCGGAAGGCAATGGATCTTCCATGTCATATAGAATGAATTATATGATTACTAGATATTAGAATAAATATGTTATGTTATATTTTCTAAATAAATTTATACACAGTCCTACTCTTAATTTATAATACAATCAAATGATAAAAAAAGAAAAAAACTAATTAAAGTGAAATATCATCTTAATAATTCTAATGATATCCTAATCATACATAACTTACTATAATCATTATACTAAATAAAAAATAAATTTACATTAAAATTTGAATATTTCAACACATTTTAATGTGTTTTGTTTTTTAAATGTATAATTATAATAAAAGAAATTTAGAAAGAAAAAATATTAAACTTCTAGGCTTTTTCTTGTAGAAAAACAATTTCTATTCCTGATAACTTATGGATAATTTATATTACTTAAATAATATGATAAATAATTATGTTTATTTGTAAATAAAATTGATCTATTTTATTTATCTCTAAATTTCTCTTAATATTTATGAAAATGTCAATATGTTTTACAAGTTTTAATAAATTTTATACGTTGCATTTTTTATTTTACAATTCTTATTCTTCTTTTATTCTTTTTTAGATGTATTTTGTTTAAAGAAGATTTTTTCAAACACCGT
Source organism: Hippophae tibetana (assembly GCA_037013495.1). Taxonomy (NCBI): domain Eukaryota; kingdom Viridiplantae; phylum Streptophyta; class Magnoliopsida; order Rosales; family Elaeagnaceae; genus Hippophae; species Hippophae tibetana. Next base: position 16,774,068 of record CM072810.1, read on the forward strand.
AACTTTTATTATTTTTAGTATTATTTTAATATTTTTTAATAATTTGGTTACTATTTTATTAACCTATTAATCAATCATGTAAGTTTCATAATTGGTGATTCTAATTTACATAAATAAAATAATTTGAAAATTAATCAATAACCTCATTTTAACAACAAAAAAAATCTCCATTTGCACTTTATGATTATGCGTAAAGTGAACATGTAAAAAAATAATAGATTTTGTTAAATAATATTACACAAATTAATTATACATAAATCATTAATAAATAATTATGTAATTGTATTTAATCTTAATTTCTTAGTTGTAAATTTATATAAAGATTATAATCAGCTAATTAATTTTATTAGAATTGTCTTCATTTATGATTTTGTTTGCTACATAGATATCTGTATCTTATTTTATATTTACGTGTGTTTCATATGATTAGTTAGAACATTAGTTTTCTTTGGGTTCCTGTGAGTGTTTGATTAAAAAATAAAATATTTTTAACAATAGTGATATTTATTATTCTTTTCCATGAATCTTCTTTTATATTATCGTTTATAAAGTTTTCTGATATGTGAATTTTTCTGTTTTGTTTTCTATTTTTTAACTAATCATTTCTTTATTTTATAAGGACTAATACAATCACTTTGAAATTAAGTTAATATAGTTAAAATGTAATTTTATATTTTAATTTTTATAAACAAAATAAAAAATTATTTTAAAAAATTATTGAAATTATAATACAATAAATATAGATGTGTACATGCATTGAGCTAGTACTATAATATATATATAATTTCTTTATTATTTAATTTTAATAAATTTAATTTCAAGTTTAAATTAATTTAAAATTAAATATGTCAAAATTGATAGCGTTTTGGTTACGTGGGAATTAAATTAAGTATTTTGACTTTTCTATATTTTGAAATATCAAATAATTAGAAATAAAATAAAAAATAAAATAAAATAATCAAAATATTTAAATTGAACTAATTTAACCTCTAATGTGACTAAGACGTTATTAATTTTAACTCATTATATTTAATTTAAATGGATTTTAACTTTTCTAATTGATTTTAATTTTGATATTAGGTTTGTTAAAATCAAAGAGTAAAGAAAGTAGATCATAAAAATAATAATAACAAATTAAAGGATAAAATTATAAAAAAAATATTATAAGGATTGTTAGTATAGTTTAGAATTTATTATTTTTTAAGAGAGTAATTCTCATATTTATTTTATAAATTATATATTTTTTATATTAATCGTAATATCATTAAAAAATATCCTACAATAATAAATTTTTATTTAATGTTATTTTCAATATTTTTGCCTATAGATATTAAAGTCAAAACAACGTTTATTCAATAGAGTTGAAAAGTCAAAAAATAATAATAACTTTATCTCACTTATTAATAAAGCAAATTAAATTATAACAAAATATAAAATCTTTGTATCAACGTCATATTATAATAATAATTTTTTAAGAATCAATTTTATTTTAAATTTGTAACTTAAAGTGAAAGCTCATAAATTTTTATTTTATTGAATTATTGAATACAATATGTTTCATTATATATATATATATATATATAACTATTATTATGTTATTATAATAATAATATTTTTAGCAAAATTAATATTATGATAGTGTTATTGCTATAATATTTTTTTTTAATATTTTAAATTAATAAAAATATTCTTTTATCTTTATTATATTTATTTTATATTAATTAAATTATTTTTAATGATTACTTTTATTATTTTTAAATTAAAATTAAATAAGATATAAAAATAATAATAAAAAATGTATCATTATCCTAATAGTTAATATTATTATTAAAACTTTTCGTTTATTTTGGAATACAGTTGACCCTTGAATGCACGTTCTAACATGCTACGTGTCTACGTCATCACTATTCAAAAACACAAATTTCTAACGAGAGATGATTACTATATGATAAAAAAAAACCTACTACACAAAACTAAACTGGGGCCAGTGAAGGCCACCAAGATCACCACTAATATAAGGCCTCGTCATCAAAGAAATATAATATTTAATTCTCTAAAGATCAGGACTTACATAATTTTCGGTGGTCTTCTTATAGAGACCCAACCCAATTCAGATCATCTATTAGTTGAGATGTAGGGAAATGCTTTTTGAGGAAATAAAAAAAAATTGATTGGAAAATGATTTTACGGTTAGAAGTGCTTATGAGATGTCAGAAATAAATAATCACGATAGACCGATTCGGGCCACAAATAACATAGCTCTTCAGTCACCGCTATATTCTACATTGTTTAAATCTTTTAAATCATTTTTAAAAATTATATAAAATAATACACTAAATTTTTTTAATAATAAAAATAATATTAAATTAATTTAATTAAACATATTTAACATTAAAAATTTAACTTAAATAATTTTTAATTAAATTATTATATTTATTTAAATATAAAATAATGAATTATATATATTTTTAATAACAAAATATACCAACTTTTTTAGCTAAAACATCAAAAATAATATGAGTGTTAGAAGAAACTTTTATAAATAAAATAAAAAATATCTTTATTTATTATTTTAATTGTATATATTTATTTATATATAAATAATTATAAATTAATATTATAAATTATCTAAATATTTTTATTTCTGGTCAATATTCTTCTACATCGATTAGTGATTCTCATCGATACTAGATAGACAAAACACGAGGTAAGTGTATCGTGAAGGTAAGTGTATCGTGAAGCTTTTGATGATCGATGTGAGACTTAACATAAATAATTTTAATATTATAAACTAAGAATACAGCACGTATTTATAAGTGAATCTAATAAATGAAAGGAATACCTAGAATGTCGTTTGCCATGTCTCTGAATCGAAGATGGCGATTGCCCAATTGAGCATGATGTTCCAAAACCAAAGAGAGCAAATTGTAGGAGTAGAAAGTTACCATAGCTCCCAATATCAAACACAAAATCCCGGCCGTCCATCCAAGAAAGGTGAATGCATAAGGCAGACTTAATAGAGGTGGAGCCACTATTGATGTAGTTAAGTGGTATCCACTATGCATCCATGACCCTATAATCATTCATTACAATAATTAATAACTAATTATATCTTTATAATCTTGAAGCTAGCTAGAACAAATATAGTAATAACAAATCCATTGAATTTTTACATGGGTTTTGATTAAACTAGCTAACAAGTACTATTTCCTTGTTTTCTAGTTTTAGATCCAGCAACTAAGGCTGTGACCTTCGCCAAAGATTTCACCCGCTTCAACCTAAAAAAAAGAGCACTTGCTAAGTATTAGCATATAGTACCTTTGGACTTAAGAACAAAAAGAGCACCGGCGTCAAGGTTAGTTTGATGTTGATGAGCTTCTTGAGCAACTTTTCCTATTCCTTCATATTCTGGTGGTTCCAGAGTCCCCATTTCTCTCTCTTCAAATCAGAAAGAGAGAAGATATTTGATTACTTAATTTGTCCAAGCTACTCGACCCTATGATCTGTCTTTTGTCCACGTTTTATAATTTTCTCTTTTTAGGCTCTGGAATAATTAGTCTCATTAGTTTTTAAAGTGAAAAATATAATCTTATGACTTTTTTTATGCAGTAGATGTTATTTAAAGGCACTACCTTTATGATAAATAAAAATTTAAAATAGGTTCTGTTGGTTTTAGATGGTAAAAGTTATTTGGTTGTATGGGTGTTTTTACTATCTCAATATTCTTTGTTTAGTGATGTTTTTGTATTTATTTGAAATCTTATATGCTTTTAAGATATAACTCAGTTTTTATTTATGTGACAATGTATCGTACTATTTATTTGTGGATGACGCAAACTTTAATTGGAGTCTAACTTTGTTTATATTATTACTTTTTTCAGACTTTTGCTTTTGGTGCTATACATGGACATAATATCTTGAATAGGATGAATACTTAGAGAAAATATTTGCATGAGGATTCACTTTTTTTTTTATATATATATTTCCAAATATTATAGCTGTTATTATAACTTATAGGACTTGTAGTGTTTGTATTGTAACTTAGTGGTGTGAGTATAGTCTACCATTCATCCTTTATTTATTTATTTGGAAGATAACAACAAGTTTAATTATATGTTTTGTTGATTATTGATATGTATATATATTTTTTTCAATTTAATAATATTTATAAATTATGGTTAGAAGAAGAGGATGATATACGTGTCAATCTAATGATGTTAAGATACATCTATCGAATATTATAATCTATAATTTTTCATTGAAAAATTTAAGTAAAATTGGTCTTAAAATTTTAAAAAAATAATCAATAAATCTAAATTGTGATTTTTTATTTAAATAAAACTAAAAATACATACTAGAGACATATGATCTTATTTTTCATAGATATTGAATGGATTTTAATAATTTTGGTATCAAATAAATCTATAACATCATTAAATTTTATCATTTTTAAATGAAAGATTCTTTTGTACTTAAAAAAATATAGTCCAAGTTGTTATTATATTTAAAAAAATTAATTTATATTTATTTATTATAATTTAAAATTATTAAATCAATCTTATTTAATTAAAAATATACTTAATAAATATATTTTTTGTTAATGTATAACGTTCATTTCTATAACGACCACTTTAACTATTTTTATTAAATTATACTGTCAGATTAAACCAACAAAATAATTAAAAATAAAATTTAAACATTTTTCAATTTTTTTTAGCTGGGATAAAATATAGAGTTACTTTTTGGACTATTTATTTTAAGTAAAATTAGAACAATGTCGTGATAGTAAAATAGAGATGGATATTTTAACAGTAAATAATTAAAATTATGGTTATTTGTAAAAAAACATTGAAGTTTTTTTTTAAATAATTGTAATTGAAAAGGTGTTGGTGAAAATGATTATTGTAATATCGAAACTGTAATTAATTAAAATCATACATATATTATTATTATTATTTTATATACATATAATTATATAGAAAAATATAATTTTAATAATAAAAACACACAATATTTTTTATAATTTAGAATAAATTTTATTTATTCTTACTTTATATTTTTTTAATTTACATAAAAACATGTACTAAATAGTTAAAAAAAAATAAAAATTATTGTCAATATTTTAAATAATCTAGAAAATTAAGAATTAAATTAATATTTAAAAAATTTAAACTAAATATATTTTTGAATAAATGTTAAAAAAATAAAAAATTTAGTTAAATCGTAAGAAAATTACTATCAATTCATAATTAAATGTTATTAATGAAATATATTAAAATTAATACGAGATAATTATAACTATTAGCTTAACTTTTTCCGTTCATTACGAGGTTAGTCGACTTATTTTACATATTATGGAAATGATAACATTAATAGTAATTTGAAATGAATGAAAATAACTTTAATTTGTTCTTTAAATATCAATTTCTCAATTATCACACGTATCTCATACACTGTTTTAACCTATGCCAAAATGAAAATATCATCATCATCATCATACATTGTAATTAAAATAATCTTAAAATTGAAAATAAATTAGTACACATAAGTGAATAAAATGATTCATTTCAAGTTATTCTACAAACTTACGAAAAGAAAGAGAATTTAATACTCATGCATAGAAATATTTTTAAAAATTATATAAAATAATACTTTTTAAATTTATAATAATAAAAATAATATTTTAATAATGTTAAATATAATTGAATTGGATAGTATTTAACATTAAATGAGTTTAAATTGTCATAATTCATCTTAAGTAATATTTAATATAAAATGATTAATTATAATTTTTTTAATAATAAAATTCAAAATAAGCTAATTGATGTCATGTTAGTTCATTTTACTTAAAAATTCAATTAACTTATTTTCAATATGATTTCCATGTAATTGTCCCAAAGAAAGTTCAATTGTTTTTTCAATAATGATACTACTCATGTACTTATATATTTATATATTCATAATTATGACTTAAATATCAAACTTCCTACATATCAAAATAGATTTTATGTCGTTGAATCATAACTCATTGGTACAAAAGTTTCATTAGTAATGTTGAAGTTAATTTTTATTAGGTCACGTTCTCTTGAGATGTAAACCTAGAAATCATTAGAAACCCACATCAAAAAGGACAATACTAGTGGATGTCGTTTATGCTATGATGCTTAAGTCAGTTTCTGAGAAAAAAGCTAAGATTATAAGAAATTTGAGGGGTTTTGGTATGATCTTATACATATATATATATATATATGCGTACCTTTTCAATATGTGAAGACTTAACTATGGATTGTATAAATGTAAATAACTAATAATTAATTATCTAGATTATTAATAACATTCCATAAATACAGATGATTTCATTAACATTTATTTTGAATTTAAATAATGAAATATATATTAGACTATGCGGTAATTATACCAACTTCACTAGTTTTCAATGTCGATGTGGATCAATCAAATAGGTCCACACATACTTAGTGATTTTTCTATCAAACACGAGTCCTATAAGCTACATGTGTTACTTCTCGTAGGATAGGTAATCTAGTTATCTCATCTAGGCATGGTGATTCAGTGACAATTGACTCTGGAGCGTCTTAGTTGAGTTTTACAACTGATACCCCATATATCTTTATTCCATCATAAACTTGAGGTCACAAGCTTTACAATGTCTATTACCATGCCTCAATTGGAGTCATAATTGGAAAGTTGTGGCCAAACAAATTTATAGAAAAAAGTCAACTACAAACCCATGGTTTTGATTTCCCAAATCTAACATCATTTTAGTTTGATTCTGTCTGATCTTCTTCTAGTCTATGCTCTTGGATCACTAGTTGATGAGAGGTTGAGATTAGACTTACTAGTCTATATATAGACCTTATTTCTCTCAACTTCATTCACAATTTTATTTTGAGCCAATAAACCAAGAGTAATTACTTTTTCTATTCTGATGGAACTAGAGAACCAGGTGAAACTATCGACATAGTTATGATAGAGCTAAAAGACCAGGTATGTATATATATATATATACATATACATATACATACATATATACATACATATGTATGTATGTATGTATATGTTGTGAGATGTATTTGGTTTAGAAAAAGAAAGTAAAGAGATGCATTAATGAGTAAAAAATAATGATGACTTAAGGTCTTTTAATTGGGAATATATAAGATATACATACATGTGTCACTCGTTTAGAGGTCCACGTGGACTTTACAATAACTAGTTTGAATATGTACATAAAATAAGCATATATTACTAAATACATCTTATTTGCTACTCGAAGATGTATATCCTAATCCAGTCTACTGCTCGACATAAACACATAGGATATGTCCAAAGGTAGAAGAATATTCATTCTATCTAAACCGTAGTCCCTATTTTGGCATATGGTAGCCACACTCTGGTGCACACATACTTGCTTGATTTTTGAATTTCAAACATTTGGAGGGAGATAAAAAAGTATAAATATGTGTCAAAATTTGTTAGGGTCCCATTTACTTTCTCTTCTTTCAATTTGGTGCTAAGCATTCATTGGCTCAGCTCATCACAAGATACTATGAGTTTTCTTCCTTCTAGATTAGATCTAATAGTTTTATTTTATTTCAGGTTGGTTTTCATACTATTACATTACGTTATATTTTATATTAGGTACTTCTTATTGAGATTGTCTCCTTTCTTATTTTAATTACTTCCTTTTAGTGAAAAGGGATAGGTAGGATCTAAAGGCTTTGGGTTCTTACAAGTTTTGAGCTCAACCTTTAGTTCAAGTTCAACAAGAGACTTAGAGAGTTCTTAAAACTTCACCATTTATGTGCCTTCGATAAGCACAACTTGATCGTCAACCAACACTCCAACTCATATATTTATCTCTACTAGTTTTGTAGTTCCCCGAGTTTGGTGTAAAAAGACTTGAGTTGGAAAAGTATAGGAAGCCTACATATCAAACTAAAGGATAGAGGTCCAACCATGTGCCATGCGAGTTCAGGCTAGATGATAATGCCAAACTAAGGGCAACATATGATATTTTAAAGATGGTCCAAATCCAAATTCCCAACCTGACAACCTTTGATAGTGATATTCCTCTGGTGGGTTGGACTGCTTTCCATAAAAGACTAGTCTTTTTGGGCTTGCGATTTCCTCTCCTTAACTTTATAATGTATTTTTTGAGACATACCTAGATAAGTCCTAATCAGTTGCTCCCCACTGGATAAATGTACCTACTTTGTGTTACATTATTGTGGAAAGAATTCGACGTGACCATCAGGATGCTTGAGTTCAATAAAACATACAATATAAAGCAAAATCCTTAGAACCCTTAACTGATATACATGTAGATCAAGCAAGATCAAGGTTTGAATGTTATGCTTTCAGAAAATGAAATGAACTGGAAGTAATTATTTTTTTTATGTTTTCGGTCACTAGGATTCCGAGGATGTGAATAATTTGTTCCCTCAATCTAGGGTAATGTAAAGGCAATTTTAAAGAGGTTATGCTTCCATGTGTCCAATTTGAGCCATAAGGCAAAGTGGAGATTATCTTAGCTCTTAATTTTCTTGACCAAACCAATTCCATTAAAAGATGTTCTGTAAGAGACATGGCTAGCTACTATTGGAATGCTATGCCATGGGTCAGGTATGTTGCAAACCAAGGTAGTGCACATGCTCCACACCTAATAAAAAGAGCGCAAAGAGCAAGAAAAAATCACCTGAGTTTGGCTCTGACTTTGAATTGATACCTAAAGGTCTTAGATTTTGTCAAGAATTTAATTTTGTTGTTTAAGTTATTACTTGACTAACAAATTTTGTTTCTTATTATGTAGACATGGATCTCATTGACATATCTCTCAATGACCTTCTTAACAAATTTGTGACCACCAAAGAAGATATTGCCACCATCTTTAAAATAAAGAGGAGGAAGTCTATGCCAAAGATTTGGAGTACAGTAGGATTAGACTCCTAGGATCCTTTTACTCCTCCAATCAACCCTGAGTTTTTGGAAGTCTCTAGCACTCTTATGGTTCCTTCATTACACCTACTCTGATTTCGTCAGGTAAAGGAAAATCTGTAAACTTTGCAAACAAACAAGGCTATTTTAATGAGATCGTCATGAGTAATCCAACTACTTAGGATGAGTTCATTAGTATGAATTCCACTAGGCCAGATGAGATCATCATGGTCGAGCCCTCACATTGGAAAACAAGAAAATTCTAGATATGAATTTGCTAGTCTTCCTTTTATTTTTCATTCATTTTTTTATGTTGTAAGGGATGACCTTCATTTTCTATTACAGATTACGAGTAGCTGAGTGGATTGAGGAGGAGATTTATGAGGGAAAAGAAGGATCACCATGCCATTATTTCCAAGGGGATAGCTTTTCATGCTTAAACGATTGAACTGACAAAAAGGGAAGGAAGAAGATACTTTAAGAGCCAAAGATGAGTCAGATAGAAAACTCTATAACCTCGTAGATGAGTTAAATTAACTCAAGGTTTTCGAGGGAAAAACCTGTCAAGAAGTTGAAGAGGCTAAGTTGCAGACCAAAGATGCACTCTAATCTGGTTTTAACAAAGCCATAGAGTCCTTTAAACTGTAGGTTGTGGCCAAAGGTTAGGTCAATAACTATAATCATATTCTTGATCTAACTCCTTTAGACTAATTCTCCTTAGACAACATTTGAAGATGAGGAATGGAAGCCCAAACTTGGGGATGAATAGGAAACTGACTAACCTTATTACTAGCTCAAAGAAAATCAATAGTAGTGTAGGCTAGTTGTCTCTTCTATTTTGTTATGTAAAGTTATTCTTATTTCTACTTAGTATATTTGTGTAAGAAACATTTGGTGGATCTTCTAGTAATGTAGAGAGTTTAGCTTTTTGTTGTATAGCTCTTAGTGAGAAAATTGGAAAAGTCTCACATTGGTTAGGAGTGAAGATGTGTGTTGTTTATTGGGCTATAAATAAAGCCATCCTCCACCATTTGTAAACATCCCAAAATTTGTAAATCTTTCTCTCCTTTGTAAGGGTAATTAGTTAACTCAACTTTCCCAATTAGTTGTAATTTTAGAGTTCATCCATTTAGAGATAGTGGAAGTGGTCAACGATCCCCGAGGACCTAGGTAACATTTATACTGAACCTTGTTATGGTGTTTTTATTTTTTATGCTTTAATATTTCTATTTCAATAACTACTTTAGTTTATTTTTTAGCATTATATTTCCACTAGCATTATTTTGTCGGGTTAGTTTGAGTTCTATTTATTTAAATCATAAGTAAATAGTAACTACTTAGAATAGGGAAAATATACTTAATTTCCCAACAATTGGTATCATTTCCAAAGGTTTCTACCTATGCATTTGTTTTTATTTCGTTTTGTTTGCTATTGGAATATAGTTACTAGTTGTTGTAATTTGAAGAAATGGTGGAAGAAAATTTCTTTCAAACACAGGTCAATCATCCATGTCAGCTAGAACTATGGTGATGAATGTAAGGTTCAAGGTGGAGAAGTTTGATGGAACCGATCATTTTGGCATGTGGTAAGGAAAATTTTTAGATGATCTGTTTCAACAAGGTCTAGACATTGCCATTAAAGAAGAGAAATCAAATGGAGTAGATGAAGTCGAGGGGAAAAATATCAATTGATTGGCATGTGGTATTCGTTCGTGTCTCTCAAGAGAACAAAAGTACACGTTCACAAAGGAGACATCCGTAAGTAAGTTGTGGAAGGCATTGGATAACAAGTTCATGAAGAAAAGTAGATAAAATTGGCTCTATTTGAAGAAGAATTTGTTTTGTTTTGAATACCTTCTAGGTACCATAATAAACAACCATAGTACTATTTTTAATCGATTAGTAACAGATTTGTTAAATATGGATGAAACTTTTAAATATAAAGATTTAGCCTTGATGTTATTAGCTTCCCTTCCTGATGAGTTTGATCACCTTATTACAAGCTTACTCATTGGGAAGGATAAAGTGTCTTTTAAGAAAGTTTGTACTGCTTTGTATAGTTATAAAATTAGAAAGAAAGATAAAAAATAAAGTAGGAATTAAGCAACAGCGGCACTATCTGTAAGAGGATGTCCACAAACACAATAGAAAGAAAGGAGAGGTAGATCTATGTCAAAAGGAAGGCTTGGTAAAGATGAATGTACCTTTTGTCATGAAAATGATCATTGGAAGAAAAAATGTCTGAAGTTGTAGAAGAAAGGAAAAGCTATGTTGTGTGATGCATGCATAGTTGAAAGCAATTCAAATTCAGATTTTGCATTAGTTAGTTAATCAACAGCATCCCATTCTGGTGATTGGATTTTTGATTCAACATGTACCTTCCATATGTATCCTAACGAGGAATGGCTCTTTAACTTTGAAGAACTAGACGGTGAAGTTGTTTTCATAGGTAATGATTATTCACTCAAGGTTTTAGGGATCAGTACAATTCGTTTAAGGAATCAAGATGGTTCAACCAGGGTCTTGACGAATGTTCATTATGTTTCAAATATGAAGAAGAACCTCATTGTTGTGGGAGTATTAGAATCAAAAGGGTTCACTGTGACCATACAAAATGGGGCATTGAAGGTTACTTCTGGAGCATTTGTGGTGATGAAAGGTGTTCAAAAGAATAACTTGTACTACTACCTTGGTAGTATGACCATTGGGACAACATCAATAGCATTTTTAGAGGAAGAAAAAGATTCAAAAACTACCAAGCTGTGGCATATGCGTTTGGGACATGCTGGTGAAAAAGCTTTACAGATTCTGGTAAAGTAAGCCCTGTTAAAAGGTGCGAGAATTAGCAAGTTGGAATTCTGTGAGCATTGTGTATTAGGGAAGTAGAAAAGAGTAAGCTTTGGCATTACTCTCCATAATACAAAGGGAATTTTGATTACATCCATACTAATGTATGAGGGCCAACAAGAATTCCATCCATAAGTGACAAACATTATTATGTCATTTTCATTGATGACTTCTCCAGAAGAGTTTGGGTGTATCTCATGAAGAAGAAGTGTTAGGTATTTTTCTCAAGTAGGAAAAGTTGATTGAGACTCAGACTGGAAAAAATATCAAGCGTTTGAGGTCTGTTTATGGCACTGAGTACACAAACGATCCATTTATGAAAGTTTATGAAGAAGAAGGGATAGTGCGACATTTCACTACTTAAAAAAAACCACAACAGAATGGAGTTACAGAATGTATGAACCAAACTTTACTGGATAAGGTTCGATGTATGTTGTCAAATGATGGGTTAGGCAAGTAGTATTGGGCTGAGGTTGTGACATATGTATGTCATCTTGTTAACCGTCTACCATCGTCTACTCTTGAAGGAAAAATGCCTATGGAGGTATGGTTTGGAAAACCTACTAGAGATTACAATTTCTTACATGTGTTTGGTTGTATTGCATAATACCATGTAACATAATCAAATTTGGATCCAAGAGCTAAGAAATCTATTTTTTGGTGATCCCTTCTGGTTCTAAGTGATATCAACTATAATGCCTTGAAATGAAAAAAGATAATCTTCATCAGAGATGTTACCTTTGATGAATCTACCTTGTTGAGAAAGGTAACTGAGAAGATTGATGGCACTTTAGAGCAGATGGAGCAAAATTCGAAGCAGTGGGAGCAAACTCTGAAATAGGTGGATTTTGAAAGCAGAATTGTTAATCCAGTTAGTAAAGATAAGATAGAAGTTGATTCTCCATTGATAGAAGATGAATTAAACAAAGATGTTTTAACCCAAGAACTTCCATAGCAACAAGAAAAAACTACAATTGATAACCACGATGACAAAATGTCAAGGTGCTTGCTCGATATAAATATTTTGAAGACCTACCTGCTTAGTTTAAGAATATGATGGCTTGTGCATTTTTCAGTTATGCATGATAATGTTCCTTCCATATATAAAGAAACAATCAGAGGCCCTGAAGTTGAAAGATGGAAGGAAGTTATAGATGAAGAAATTTTATCCCTTCAAAATAATAAGACATGGAAGTTGACACAACTACCTAAGGGAAAGAAGGAAATTGGGTACAAATGGGTGTTCGCAAAGAAAGAAGGATTTCTTAACAAATATGGTGTTCGCTACAAGGCAAGGTTGGTGGCTAAGGGCTATACTCAGAAGGAGGGAATCGATTATAATCAAGTATATTCTCCAGTTGTAAAAAATTCATCCATTAGAATTTGGTGGCCTTAGTAGCACATTTGGATTTGGAACTAGTTCAACTTGATGTGAACGTTTTTTAGAATTCCTAAGTTTCTAGGAATTTTTTTTTCGAATTCTTGAGTTCCTTAACAATTTTTTTATTGAATATGGTTGGTCTTGATGCCCAATCTCCTAACCTTCTTGCTTGGCCATCTTTTTTAGTGTAGTAAGTAACTACCATTCTCTAGACCCTCATTCTTGTGGAGGTATTGCCTCCACATCTTCCTTGGTAACTCTAAAAGGATAATTGATTCCTACAAAGGAGTTTCTTCGTTGTGATGTATGGTTCCCCTCTTCATCCTCTAGTGTACCTTTCCTAACCCTAGTGTTTGGATCCTATACCATAGTTGTTATGGATGTTAGAGAGATTGTGTCCCAATTTTGTACAAGACTTGGTCCATTAAGATATGGGTGTCCTGATTCCAAGATGACCAATGTTTTTATCCTAGACTGTAGTTAATGTGGGTTCTATATGGGTTAATCCCCCACTTTATTTTCCACATTAGACTTAGTCCGTTAAGACATTGGTTTCATGATTCTAGGTTGTTATGATCCTATATTGCACTTATTGTGTGTGTTGAAAGGATGTTCATCCTGATTCTTTTACCATACACAACTTGGTCTATTAAGAAAATGGTTGGTAATGCCATAATATTAATCTTGGATCATAATCGTAGTAGGTGTTGAAGGGGTGTTAAGCCTAGTTCCATTTTCATACAAGAAGTGGTCCATTGAGGTGATGGAATACATTATCTTGATCTTAGGTCATAATCTGGATCACGGACTATAGTTACTGTGCTTGTAAAGGGGCCATGGTCCACTTTCTTTTTCATATAGCACTTTTTCAATTAAGACATTGGTTAGATGACATTGAACACTAAACCTTCATAGGGTGATGGTCACTATATGGTGTTGTGAAAGGAGTATCTTTTCTAATCCAGTTTAGGACAAGTCTAGTTCCTAGTTTGACCTGGTATGGCTAGTAAGTTTAAGGAATGAGTGTACTATCTCCCAAGTCATAGTAGCACACGGTGGCAGTCGTACCATGGTGTAAAGTTAGGGTTGCTTTGGATGAGTGGTTAATTCTTATTCTAATGTTATAACCTTTTTGGTTACAAATGTTATGTTGGATGATTGGATAGTTTAGTTATAGAAGATTACATGAATGTAAAGTTGGCTAAACTGATAAACAATTTTGAAGTCAACTTGTTTCTACTAGTCCCCACTCATATTTTCTACCCCTAACATATACACATGTGATAGACATGGATGAATTTTTAGAATACACTAATGGTGTACTATTTTACTTCTTACATTTTGTTTGGGTTTCTTTTGAAAAGTCTAACTGGACTATAATGGCTAGACCCTACCTAACTTGGCTTTTTCTGGGTAGCTCTAGCTAGTTAATGCTGACTTTCTAAGTGTATCCGACTTGGAATGGAAGTTTCTATAAGTTTTGATCATTTGGAACTAAAGTGACTTCCAGCCCCAAAATGGGACATGTTAGCTTAGAAAGTGACAATTTCAAGGTGATGTTGCTCTTCAACCTTCTTGGATTGTTTCTTAAAAATTTGTTTATGATTGGTGAGATTCTGGAATTACTTCTGGATTCCACTTTTTCTCGTAGATTTTTGGGTGAATTTCTGCTTCGCTTGGGGGTAGATGTAACTTAATAAGTGGGAAAGTACTCTAGTTTCTTTAGACTTTGATTGCCAAGGACACCAAGGTGATGTTCTTTTGAGACAATATGTGTTCATGTTTGTTGGATGAGTATTTTTTAATCCAGGCTTCTTTCCCATTGGGGAAGCACTCTTTTTATTTTTTAGAAAGATGAAGCTTAATTACTTGTTGCGTATCTTCTAATCAACAACTAATTTCTAGAATAATTGGGCCATGATTCCTTTGGAACTTCGCAGTAAATATGCTTAACTTGGAAAAATTTGGGGATAGGTAAGCCACACTGCTTGGAAAGCAATGTATCTGTCTCATCAAGTATGACCTGAACTTGATGCTTGGATCAATAGTTTGGAGGATGACAAACTAGGCATTATTCACTAGAAAGCATCTTGTCTAAGTAACATGACTTGATGCTTGGATCAATAGTTTGGAGGATGACAAACTAGGCATTATTCACTATAAAGCATCTTGTCTAAGTAACATGACTTGATGATACAAAGTTTAGCTAATCTTTGATGCTATTATCAACTCCTCGCAACGGTGCCAAAAACTTGATGTATCAAAACTTGGTGTATCAAAACTTGGTGTAAAAATTATGTATATTTATAAATTATTTGCAAGTACATGAATCACTTATAGAAAATGATAATTATACTTCCAAGGTTTGTTTAAAGAGGAATCATTTTATTTTTAAATAATTCAACAAATTCTTAAAAACAAAAATAAACCTAAAACATTATATCACAAAGGTTTAGATTTTTGAATGATCTAAGCTAATGACATGAAAATAAGATAGATTCAACAAATATCAAGCAAATAACATTTATACTCAATGGAGAATTTATAGGATATATTATCTAGTTAATTATGTTTTGTTAATATTGATTAAGTTATTTAAATATATGAATTAAGATTATTGATTCTCTCTTATATATACAAATAACGTCTTCGGTTAGATCTACTATTTGTTATTAATTGAAATCACTTACCCACTTCAATCAGGTCTTGCAGTTAATTTAAATTAAATTATACTTATTTTCTAAGAGATTAATAAACAAGGTGTCAAAATTGGATTTAAGAATTTAAATATCTGGGAATTAACTTTCAAATTTTAAAACTAGTATAAAAAAAATACGACATTAGTATTTTCTTAATATTACTTCTAATAAAAATATTTGAAATGGAGTTTACACTCGAAGTAACAAATGAACCAAATCAAAGATAAACGAAAAATACTCTAAATTAGATCCATATTATCAAATCTTAAATATAACTTTCATATTCTAAGTTTATTATGAAAATTCTAACATCACTATATTTTTTGTAAAAAAAATTGTAGAATTCTTAAATAAAAAATAATACTTAATTTTTAAAGTGTTTACCTATTTTAATATTTTACAAGAATAAAAAATTTACTAATATCCCATAGTAAGCGAGGCATGATTAATTCAACAATATAACCAAAATTTTAAACATAGTATTCAGAATAACACATAAATTAATCTAAAAATAAAAGAATGTACTTAATTTATACTTGAAGTGTATCCCTCCAAATAAAAATTCTTCACTATTGTTTATGTAACTCAAAAACCTACAAATAGAATTATCAATTATTGTTTATTAAATTTAGACTAAATTATTACATAAAACTATAACTACGTTTAATTCTCGATTAAGAGGAGAACTTTAAACTAAAAAAAGAAAAACTAAAAAGCTTAAAGAGAAGATGAGAAGGATGAGAGAAATGGATGAAAGGGATATAGAATACAATGAAAAAGAGTACTATTTATAGGTAAAAAAATAAGAAAATGTTAGATCAGAAGATTGGTGCCATGGCACAATTCTTTCCACCCTACCATATGATACAAGCTATAATTAGTTGGAGTACGATCGATTACACAACATTTTCACACCATGGCCTACATCAATTCTTGGACGCATGATATTCAGTCTGTTAGCCTCACTCCATGGCACATAAAACTTCCATGTTGTTGGCCACGTTGTTTAGATAAACTTTTAAACCCATATTTTTTTATATCTTTTTTGAAACATATATAATTATTTACATATGTTATTTTTTAGTCTTTTAAAGTTGTAATGGAGTGGTTTCAAAGGCCTAAAAAACAACAAAACATACTTATGATTCTACAAAGATAGATTTTTTTTTAAATGATAGTAAAAATAAGCAAATACAAATCTATTTAATCATTTAATATGCATACATCATGATATATTAAATTCTTTTTAGCACTCATCACATGACCTAAAAGGTGGCAATCCATCAAGTTTGACATAGCCTAAGTGGCAACATCTTGGACTGTGCAGCCTAGAAGACAACATTTTAGTAAGTGTAACTTTATACATAGTGTTCTAGATGGAATAGCCCTTTAGGTTGCAACCTATCCTTCTAAGGTATAATCTTCTTTCATGTATGAATATGTAGTTTCCTAAAACTAAGTGTATCTAACAACTGTAACTATAGACATCTATCTGAAGATCATTGACATTTCGATGTGCCTATTCTAACCTAATTGTACTAGTCATCTAGACTTGGGATGGTTCCTCAAGGTGAGCTAGACAAATCTTGTTTGAACTACACATGCTTGTACAAATGGCAATCACTAGAAAATGGTTTATATCTTTGCCTTTAGGAGCTGTAGAAGCTCAGTGGTAGCTGATGTTTGGTAAACTAGGCTAATCTACTTGGCTTTTCCATTTAGAAGGCTAGTCTATCTGACTACTTTTCTTAGCTGGTCTACTTGGCTGGTTGCCTCGATGTAGTATATGCTACAGTACATATTCTGAGTGGATGATTAAATGTCTATTCAGTGTGACTTTTACCATGGTAGGCTAATCCAACTTCTCTTGGTAACTTTTTATGGTTCCTATTTCTAATAGTATGAAATTTCTGGTCTCTCCAACTGACTCAGTGGTCAGGACATGATTTAGCTTTAGGTATATCTCTTGCTCAAATGCTCTTAGGAGTTCCTTATTGGGAGCCTATTGCATGATTTGGATCTTAAGTGCTTGAGCTAGCAATCCAAAATCAAGAAATTGAGCTCTTTATGGGTGTTCTCATTCTTTTGGGGCATTTGAGGGTAGTGTGTTGGTCCTAGGTGTCAACCTATCCATGAATCTAACTAGAGAATGCAATATCATCATAAACATGTTAGGAGCTCATTGTAGTGACTCAACGAATCAAATGAGTTCTTAGGAGAGAATTGAATAAAGAACACGACGAACAAAGAGAATAACACAAAAAACATGATGAAAGTTTTTGAGTTTTCACTAGCTCAATTGGTTGAACCTTAAATTTCTTGCCCACAGATGGCCACAGATGTTGAAGCCAATTTCTATTAGGTCGCATTCTCTTGACATATAGACATGTAAATCATTAGGAAACCATGTCAAAAGAGAAGACACCAGTAAATGTCGTATCCATTCCTATGTTCAAGTCAGTTTTTGAGAGAAAAACTAAGATAAAAAGGAATTTAAAGGGTTTTAGTTTGAGCTTATATGTGAATTTATGTGAACATTTTCTATTTATAAGGACTTATTTAAAGGTTTTTCCAAATGTCATATTTATAAATAACTAATATCGATTAATTAATATTTAATTATTGAGTTATATGTTGTGATGACCCTATATTAGTCAAAATTCAAATATGATGCTTTTCCACTTCACCTTTTACACAAAGTGATAAAATGACCTTAGTTTTTATTGATCAATTATGATCTAATTTTGATTAGGTATTTTCCCAATTTGACTGAAGTAACAGGTGTCCAACTATCCAAAGTTTGATCGACCGATGACCCCATATGTTGGAGTCGAATTGGAGCCAAGTTGGACATGAAAATTAAACATTATCCAAGGGTTCGGGGTTTGGTTGGTCAATGACCCCACTCTTTGGAGCCAAGTTTGCCACATCCAATTGGCAGGAGTTTGGTCGGCCAATAACCCTACTTGTTGGAGTTGAGTTTGACACATGTCCAACTAAATATGGTCACAATTGTTTGTGAGTTAATATGTATTTGAGTGATTGATTATATATTTTTTTAAACATTTGTCCATATACTTGGTTGGATAATTGTTCAACTCTATCATGTGAAATTGGACACTTTTTCCCAAAATGAGGTTCTTGAGATTTAGTTTAAAACATGTTCAACTATGTTGTGTCCAATTGGACTTATGTCCAATGATGTGTTTATTCAAAATATAATGTTAATAGTAATAAAATTTCAAGTTTAGGGTCAAATATAGAATAAAAATAATGGTAAGAGATCATATGAGCCAATTATCATTAATTATTTAGAATATTAACCTTCTATAAATGCGTATTATATCATTAATATTTATTTTACAATAATAGATATATATGATAATGCATTGACTATACTTATTTGATTTTTCAATATTGTGTTGGATTAATCAATGCGTTGAATATATTTATTTTATTTTTCAGTATTTTCTTTGATTAATCAAATAGAATCACGTACTATTCAATACGTAATAAACAAACAAGTGGCGAGAAAAGTAAGTGGCAAGAACAAAATATGGGTAAGGAGAAGTGAAAGTTTCGTGCATTATAATTTAATTAACAGTACATAAAATTACATCCCAAAAATATTTGTATTATTGTATGTAACGGTGAATCTTAATTAATACAACTAATTCAAATAAAGTGTTTGAATAAACCATCTCTAAGTATATAACACTGATCTAACATTAATATGTGTCTTTATTAACTAGTTAATTTCACGTTGCACCTCCTAATTTATTAATTAATTGAAAAAAGGTTTAAGACAATAAATGGAGAAAAAAATTATTTATTTAAATAATATAAATAATTTTGTATAAAAAATGATAAGTAATTATAATATAAAAAATTATCAAAACTTTAACTACTAATAATTTATTATTTAATTTATATCATTTATTGATAAAAAAATAAGTATTAAGATATTTAACTGAAAATAATAATAATAATTTATATTACTAATAATAAATAAAATTGCATTAAAAAAAATAATAATTTTAGTATAAATAATTATCAATATTTTAGCTATTAATAAAATATCAATTAATTTAAATTATTAATAGATAAAAAAGATATTTAAAAATTAATAAAAAAATAATTATTATTTATATTACTTAAGATAAATAACCTTGTATAAAAAATATAAATAATTGTAATGTAAAACATTGTAAATATTTTAGTAACTAATAATTTATTACTTAATTTATATTATTCAATTGATAAAAATTTAGGATTTAAAATAATTGACATGACATAATGATAATTGTTTGCGTTATTTAAGATAAATAATCTTGTGTAAAATTAAATAATTTAAATCTCAATAATTGTTAATATATTAGCTATTAAAAATTTATTATATAATATACATTATTTAAATGATAAAAAACTAACAAAACAAATTGTAATTGTTTATGTTACTTAAAATATATAAGATTGTATAAAAAAAATAGGTGTGCAATTGTAATCTAAAAAATTATAAATATTTTAAGTGTTGATAATTTACATTACTTAATTGATAAAAAATAAGATTTAAGTTAATTAATTAAAAAAATTATAATTATTTATGTTAGTTATGATAAATAATCTTCTATAAAAAATAATTTATAATCTAGATATTTTAAATACTATAAATTAATTATTTAAATTATATTATTTAGTTAATATAAATATGCTTATGATAATTAACTAAAAAATATGATAATATTTTTATATTACTTAGGATAAATAATTTTATAAAACAAGATAAATAATTTTAATTTAGATCATTATCAATATTTTATTTATTAGTAATTTAATATTTAATTAATAAAAAGTATAAATCTTAATTAAATTATACAATAATTAAATATAATAGTAATCATTATTCTAAATACATGATTAATTTTGTCTTAAAATTTATAAAGTTATTTTAAATTTTTACATATAATATAAACGAAAAGATATAATAGATTTGATTTTTACTTTAAAATTTAAAATTTAAAATTATAATAACATAATTTATATAATGAAATATTTAGGTGATACATTTAAATAGATGCATCAAGATATTTTAATTATGAGTATTAATAAAAAATATATGATTTATAAATTAATTTTTTGTAAAACTTATAATTATGATTGTTGTTCGTATATATATCCCACCAACAAATCATAATGCAAATATGAGTACTAATAGGTACATGATTATCCTTTCTATAAATATTAGAATAGTAAAAGTTAAAAAAAACTCCGAGTCCAACTGTCACAATTCTTTGAGAATGGGGAAAGTAGGTCCAGAAAGTAGATGTGAAGAACGTCGTGTTCTTCCATCTAATTAAATAGGTAGCTGGTTAGATTGGTATCCTCCATTCCTTGATCCCTATCAACTATTCGTTCACCACCATCTTCCCTAGCTAGTATCCCCATTCTCTTCGTACACATCTCCTCTATCCTCGTATTTGTCTCTAGGTCTTTCTCTCATATCACTGTCCCTATCTCTATCTATGTCCCGATCTCTATCCCTATCCTTAGTCCTATATCTGTTAGACTATAAAAATAAAATATATAAAGTTTACTTTTCTGGTATATAGATATGAAAGTTAATAAAATACATACATAATTAATATATAAAGTTTATTTTTAATTTTTATTAATTTATAATTTAATAATTTAAATAAAATAAAAACAATTAGGTATGTAATCGTGTGTTAAAATAAATTACGAAAATATAAAAATAACATACTATATTTTTAGGTGGAAATAATTTAGACCATAACCATAATTATAACCTAAGAAAAAAATCACTGATTTATCGAACCACCTAACTTTTCATTATGAAACAAAATGTTCAATTACAAACTTAATTTTATACTATCATCTCTAAGATACTTTCCCAATGTAACTTACTTACGAGACTCTACTCTATTTTCACAGTTTTTAACATTATTGTGAGCGGTATTCAGACTAACGTTCCAATAAACTTCTTATTAATCAGATACGTTTACGAATCAGTTATGAAAGGGTTAGCAAAAAAACACAAGTATCTGTATGTATTTTAGAACAGATTTAATAATAAATAATCATAACTAGATTATTCAAAATATATATCACTTAAATCAAATAAACTAGCAAATCATAGAACAAAAAAAATTAATTACAAGTTCAATAAAAATAGTTTTTTTGAAATTTAATAATCAAATAAAATTATTTTACCTAAACATGTAAAAAGACTAATAAAAAGAAGCTATATAAAGATAAAAATATCAAATAAATTTATTAATAAATACATCTTTTACTATATCAACTTGGTATTAATTAACCTATTTAATTAATTGCTCCAATTACTAAAAATTCATTAATAAAAAATATTATAATTGTTAAATCTTTAAACTTTTTGGATAAGAGGTTTTCAAAAACACCCTAAAAAACTCAAGTAAATCAATATATATGTGTGTATCTGAGTGGATGATAATAAGATTAATATTAGGATCAATTTTTTTGGTAATTAATTATTCAAAACTCATTAAAAGTTTAAATATTATAAAAAGTTATTTTTATAAACACATCTTAAAGTATTGAAAAACATTTAAGAAATGACTAATTGGTAATTTTATAAATTAATTAGAGTTTAGATAAATATTTTATCAACAAAAATAATTTAAATATTGTGAATATATGCTAATTAAAGAATAAATACAATCTTTTACATCATAGTTACAAAATATATACCTAAAACACGATTATCTGAAATTTTGATATTTTTTCGACTTTGCTTGATATATTTGATAGTGAGTTTAAAACAAGTTTATATGTAAATATTTTACCCACGAAAATAACCAACATTCATAGTTCTTACATAATCGATAAGAAATTACAACCTTGATCCTAATAAAATTGAGATATTTTTAGAAAATTTTTGAAACAAAATAAAAAGTTTAAAATTATCTACGATACTACGATGCTTATCTTTAAAATCTACATAAAACAAATATATAAATAATTTAAGCTTGAATTTAAGAAGAGAGAGACATATAGATAAAAAGAGGGGGTAAGAGTTCTAAATATTTTGATTTAATCAATTAAGAAAATCAAAGAGTTTCTTCTTACACAATAAAATTAAGACTCAACATTTATCTTTATGTGATAACACCACAAAAATGAAGTTATTTAGGCACTTCAAGGTAGTTATTTGTCTTTTTTTGAGAAAAATATTATTTAAAATATATATGTTATGTTTAACTATGGTAATATAAGTGAAACTACATCAAATTGAACAAAAATAGACAAATTGGAACAATTCAAGATCAACAAGATTCGATAGCATGTCGATAGTTCAATAAAAGACTCGATCGATCGAGGAAACAAAGCATCATGTCTAAGAATTGTAAAACATAGTTAGATTGATCGAAAAGGGTCTCGATGGATCATGTTGGGTTAGATTTATCAAGTGCTCTCGGGTTGAAGAATAACATTGTTAGATTGATCGATCGATCGACCGATCAAGCGGAGCAAAATTTGACACATCAACTTGATTTAATTCAAAACTTTCAATCTCAATAATCGAATCAAATCTAATACGATTCTCAAATAGATTAAGACCTACTTCAGTGTATGTAAACACCATTAAGAGATCATAAACAAGGAAAAAAATTCATAGAGAATTTACAAGAACATTTAGGATCTTAAAGGACAAAGACATATCAACTAGGGAAAAGTTAAGGAGGCAATTAAATAGTTAGCAGGAGATTGAAGAAAGAACTAGATTCTTCATTAAAGATGGATTTAATTCATTTATTTATCATTTTTGTAACTTTTATGAACTCATATATTTTAACAATGATTTTTAGAGTTATGAGCGACTGGGTTCTTATATAGAATTTTTGATAAACTTAGTCACAAATCATGTGAGCAATTTTACTTACTGGAATGAATTTCTCTATTATTATAATAATTTTGATCTTAATACTTTGATTGTTTTGTCAATAATTATATGATTTGATATTCATGTCTTAGTTTGACAAAATAGGTTTTTGAATTAGTCATGAAATTATTATCATATAAATTGAAATAGTAGGATGACATAATTGATGAATGTGTAATATCTTACATTTGATCATTATTGATGTGTCAATGAAATAGCATGATAATGTGATTACTTGCACATACTTCAAAAAATATTTGATGAAAAATCATAGATATATAAGAACATATAGCCAATGAGTTAGGTAGAGAAAATGCAAAACAATAATTGATATTGTATATAGAATGGTTACAGGGTTCATAGATCTGAAGTTCTTAATATTTTTTAATTGATTATTATTTGTTGCTTTGAATCGATTTTAGGATTAGTTAGATAATTTTTTCTTATTACTCGCCTAGATAGTATTGTGATTATTACATATTGATACTTAATTATAAAAGAAAAACACTCTCAATAGGATTATACTTATGATTTATTTCATTTTATTACTTGTAGGACCAATATACTTGCGGAATTATTACCAAATTTTTGATGTAACTACATAAGGGTGCAATATATTTTATAATTAATATTAGTATTAGTATAAGTAGTTACTATTTAAAGCAATTTAATTTTTTTACTTTTGTTTTGTTATATACCCAAAAAGACAAGTATAAATCTTGAACATTTTGATCATGAGATAGAAAGAACTCTTTATAAGTTAAGAAAAGAAATACCACACCCATCTCAACTTGGAGCTATGACAAATTTAGGAGATTAATGAGACATCATCATCCCTAAACCTCTACGAGAGTTCACAATACCGCAAGTGAATGGAGTTCAATAATTCATCAATAGACTCTCAATCAATGCAAACAATTTTGTGTTAAAACCTGTTGTTATTCCAATGGTACAATCAAACCAATTTGGGGGACTAACAAGGAAGATCCTAATACTCATTTAGTTATATCATTTGAGCTATGTAACACATTTAAGATGGATGGAGTTTTAAAAGATATCATTTCATTCTCACTCAGGGACAAGGCAAAAGTGTAGTTAAATTCATTACTAACATGATGCATCACCACTTGGGATGACTTGTCTAAGAATTTTTTTTTAAAAATATTTCCTACCTTTAAAGACACCCAACTTTAAAAATGCTATTATTTCCTTTCAACAATTTAATGAAGAACCTTTTTATTAGGAATGAGAACGTTTCAAATTATTGCTAAGAAAATGCTCACATCATAACATTCCTTCATGATTAAATTTAAACACTATTATGGATTATTAGGACAAACAAGAACTATACTTGATGCAACAACTAGAAGTGATTTAATGAGCAAAGTAAAAATGAAGCTTTTACACTCTTAGATGAGATGGTCTCATAGTTGCAAATGGTCATTAGAGAGATTAAACCTAAAAAGATGTGCTATAATGGTAGACATAGATGCCTTTATTGTTAGGACTATTAAAGAAGCTTGATGTTGCACATGTGAGGATTAATATGGTACAAAACCCCTTTGTTATTTGTGAGCATTGTTATGAACCTAGTCATAATGATACATGTGGATGCAACCTTATTCAAATACATATAATTTAAGTCAAAAGAACGACCCTAACTTCTCTCAAGGTAATTACAACTAAAGTGCACCCAATACTATACCACCTTTCAATCCATCGAACGTCAAAAATCCAAGCAATATTAAAAAAAATGAAAAAATAACTCCACAAAATGATCTTTGAAAAGGAAAATAGGAAAATGTTGTATGCAAAGTTGTGGAAGACATGATAAAAAAAAAGAGATCTTTCGCTCAGATTTCGATTTTTGCAACCTAGATTAGCTTGGGAGCAAATGACTTTGCTCCTAAAAGAAGCATAAATCGTTTGCTTGATTATTAACCCAACTTTACCAAGATGATAAGGCTCTCTAAAGTCGATAAAATCTCAAGTTTTACAAAAAAGAAAAGAATGGGTTCACAATGCCAAGTAGAAGACTTCACAAAATGAAAGGCTTAATGAAAAGCATGTTGTCTAATGTGGTGATGAATATAATGACTAATAAAATGGACAACTCGTTACAGCATATGGCACTTTTATCCACGATTGAATGACCCTTTGGTCACAATTAAAATAACTGTGACTATAGGGTTTTTGTATGTATACTTTTAGCCCTATTTTGTTTTTAGAAAGAAAAAGGTTACCATAAGGTATCAATAATGTCACTATCTGTTACTTAGTGACCACGACATGATCTTAAAAACCGTGGCTAAAAATATGTATGAATAAAGGGATACTTTTAGCCACAGTTTTTGCAAAACTGTAATAAAGGAATATTTATAGCCATTATTTTAGTAAAAATTAATCCCATAGGAATATAAAATTGGTGCATTATATACCTACATATATCACCATAACCACATGCATATATATAAAAAAACAGAACACAACAATACCATAAATATACAATCAGACATATTATACAACCCCAATTATATAAAAACATATATATTAACATTTTAAGCAAAATTGTTATATACATGTATATTTCTTTCATGAAACAAAATGATGAATCCCTACATAATAATAAAAAACTTCCCACAACATCCAATACATAATAAAAACATGAAGATTTCATGTTACATTACTTGTCAATACTTTAAAGTCATCAAAAGTAAGCAATTAAAGTCAATACATCTTTAAATCTATATTATACACTACTACAATACTCTTATGATTCGTCGATTTTTACTCAGGCTCAAAATGGAATTGATTATTCTACATAGAAATTAAAAGGCAAAATCCTATTCTAAACCATTAGTCTGTTGACGATTATCTAAGGGTCTATGACAGCTAATCGTCCATGACATCCAAGAAGCTGCTTAAACAAAAAGTTGTAATCCAATAGTAGCTTCATCAATGGAATAGGATAAACAAGGGAAAAAAATAAATTAAATTGAGAGGAAAAGATAGAATTCAAAGTGTTCAAGAAGAGAAGTAAAATCACCAAAAAAAGAATCTAAAGAATTGAGAAGAGAAAGTTGTTATTAAGACATGAAAAATGATGATAAAGAACTTCAATAGTTTCACCATTCACAAGGAGTCAAACAATATCAGCAAACGTCTGTATTTGCTTGATGCTGTGTGAAACATATAATTGTCATTCCCTGTGTCGTCTTCAGTTTTATTATTATATCCTCCATGTTTTCTGTAGATATTGGATCCAATGCCCTTGTAGGCTCATCTAGCAGCAAAACCTTTCAAGGAGATTACAAAATCAAAATAATTAAGAAATAAGCTACAAATAAATAAATCAAAAGGTGCATAAATATTTCATTTAACTATCACAAGACATTAAGGTATATGATATTACCGTAGTTCATTAGCTATAGTATAGTTCACTACCATTTTTACTATAGAAAGAGGAATCAAGATCCACAAGGGCAAGCAACCTGTGTACCTCTTGGTCATTCAGTTTTTTCCCAATCAGTTGGGGTCCATATCTTATATTGTTTGCTATTGTGCTTTAATTGTTTCAATGGAACTCAAATAAGCAAGTTAGAAAGGGACAAAGTGACCTTACCCCTCTCCTAATAAGGAGTTTCTATATGGTTTCAATAAGTCACAAGTCATTCACATCATTGCACAAAATCATGAAACCCGGATTGAGAATGATATAATAAAAGTAATAACAAGATAAGAAAAACTTCAATAATCAACAATGCAAGGAATCAAATCATAATTAAGAAGATGATTGAATCAAACCATAATTAAGAAGATGATTCATTAATATTTCAAATATTACCACGTAGTATATGGAATAAATGGCATTGCCTTAGTCCATATAATGAACTTCTTAAACCAAAAGCAATTAGAAAGGCCAAAAGAGATTGCAATTTTATGATTTGATGAATGTAATAAGAAAAATTTCACAGAACCCAATCTAACATGATGGAAACGAACACAATCCCTTACATTTATTTCTCAATGCTTTACAAACAATTAGTAAATAGATGAGTCTCTACACACTTAGACAAAGCCCAAAAGCAATAACCAGATTCTCACTGTGATATGAACCATTTTGTGGTTTTGATATCATGATGTTTCTGGCAAATAATATCAACCAGTAACCAACCATATTAACTGTTTGGTATTAAATATGTAACGGACATACAACCTAATAAGTGTAGGTACTCCGCTAAGGTATAACGAGGATATAAGGTTGGCTTAACAAATAGCCTAAACCCAACGAGCGTACAACCCAATCATCTTAACAATTAGTAAATAGATAAGTGTAGCTTAACAATTAGTAAAGCGTACAACCCAATTGACAAAAGTACCTAATTATCAAACTGCGAGGTCTTGGATGTCAAGACCTGGTAAAACTATGATATCCCGACGTGATCAAGATCCTCCCTCTATATGAACGACCTGCATATAACGACCTCCCTTTTATTTGTGTGTAATACTTGTAGCGATCTGTTTTCTGTTTAAACTAGTTTGTGCGCAACTTTACTAAATATGTAATCATGTATCTAGATCGCTTAATACGTACCTTGCCACGTGCGTAAGATGTCATACATATATATATCCCTTAAATAAGAATAATACAGAATCTATTCATTTGTCCATATTTTCTACTTCTCTCTAAAAATCAATAGAATCCCTAACCAGAAAATTCTATTCAAACAATGGCATTTGAGACCTTTTTTATTCAAAGGAGAATTGTCTAGTTTTAGGGTTATTTACTTCACACAAAATATGGACGGGAATGGGTAGCGAGCTGGAATAACGAGCGCTTGCACTATCCGTGGGGACGGATTTGACACTAAGGATAGGGCAACCTGTAGGTCGCTATAGTAGGACCGTGATGAACTATGGCTAATGCAGAATGGGAGCGAACTGATGTCAGAGCGTTGGTCCAAATCACCCAACCACAAGCTAAATTAATAAATGATGGTCGTTCTTAGATCCAGGTGAGAGCTAGTAGGTTGGTATGATTTTGAGCCAACAACGGATTGGACTTGGTATGAATTAATGAACGGGTTGGAGAAGGAGGGTTGCAGATCAATTGTAAATACAACCATGAACGGACAGGAACTATCACCAATTGAGCCTATCTCAACCAATCCTAACCAAAACCAGATAAACAGTTCATGGGACGATTAGAAAATGTACAGAGTGGGAAATGGCATAAACTGGAAGTGGCACTAGTACATAAGATTGAGAATAGGCTATATAAACGCTATTGTGTGGTCTCATCTCCATCACGAACAACCACAGATCAGTGCGCTATGAGCGACCTGAAGAAACGGGCTGAGGAGATGTGGGTTGTTAGCTTTCTTGAACAAACTGGGCCTAGTTCGACCCAAGTGAAAAGCTCGACCCGATTCATGAAAAGCAACTTCGTTATCTTTTCTGGTATAACCTTCGGACTTTTTCAATAACAGC
Organism: Hippophae tibetana; assembly: GCA_037013495.1. Lineage (NCBI taxonomy): Eukaryota > Viridiplantae > Streptophyta > Magnoliopsida > Rosales > Elaeagnaceae > Hippophae > Hippophae tibetana. The sequence goes on from CM072810.1 coordinate 16,803,376, forward strand.
CAAAAGTAGCCCTAAAGAGATTGAAGGAACGAGCAAGATATTGAGCTATAACGATACTATGATCTCTCGAGTATGTACGGCATGCAAAAGATGACATGTTTTCCTTTTTATGGGTTTTGATCAATAAACATAGTTCGGGGTAAGAGCTTCTCGAATATATATGGCGCGAATTGATTTTATGAATTTGGTTTTAAAATAAACATCATAAACAACCGCAGACCAGCACGCTAAGCGAACAATCTAGTGAGATACGGGTGGGGCTATGACCCAAAACAACGGAATGGTGTTCCCAACCCATTTCGTGTAGGTTGGTTCCTCGTGGGCTGTTTTCTCTGTTACCACTTCAGCATTGTTTCCCCTAAGACGAACTGGGTTGTCAAATTGAGCCTAGCCTGGCCCAAATGAATGAATTGCGTTAGTGTGGTCTATCAATTTGCTTTGTCACAGAGATCCAAAAAACAATAGCAGTTCGGTCTGATTGGATTATCGATCTGTTTGGACGAACGGATGCTCTTCACTCGATGTGATTACAAACATGTCGTGGGATAATGCAATGGGAGACGAGGTAAGGATTGGATGCAAAGTAGTTGGACGAGCTGTCTGGTTCAGGTTGTTATTGTCATACGAGGCAGTGGTAGCATGACGCAAATCAAGCAAACCACGAGCTGGAACTGAGTTGTGGATTGTAAACTTTTGAACGAACTGGAAATGGACTGTGCAAATCTGTGCGCAATGAACAACCTGTAGAAATAGGCTGAGGAGATGTGGGTTGTGCAAACTCTTGAATGAACTGGGCCTAGCTCGGCCCAATTTAGGTAAAACAACATCGTTATTTGCTCCAATTGAGTCTAATGAAGCACAAATATACCACTGTTGCAAGGTCTCATAGGCTAACAAATGGGAAACGGTTGGGATGACGATCACAAACAAAATAAACATGGACCAAGAAAGAGTTGTCATCCAATTATTCGACTAATCCACACATAGGTAACATAGATAGGATCTGAAGCTTTGTAACTCATCTTGAGCATGTGAAACACAACAGAAAAACTTTTCTTCATTACGGTTTAACAAGGCCTATGTATTGTCTTCCACTTTTCATAGAGATTGAGGAGCAAAAACAAATCGAAAGCGACTAGAGAGAGAAAGAAACCAAATAAATTGGTTTGGGTGTTTACTGTTGTGATCTAGTAATTTGTATACATAAGGAAGCACTATGAAATTGCAGAAGGAAATTAAAGTGTATCTGTTTGGAAAAACAGGCTGGGGAGATGAGTTTGTGGGGTGCGTGAATCATGTGAAACACAATGCAAAAACTTTTCTTCATTACAGTTTAACAAGGCCTCTGTATTGTCTTCCACTTTTCATAGAGATTGAGGAGCAAAAACAAATCGAAAGTGACTAGAGAGAGAAAGAAACCAAATAAATTGGTTTGGGTGTTTACTGTTGTGATCTAGTAATTTGTATACATCAGGAAGCACTATGAAATTGCAGAAGGAAATTAAAGTGTATCTGTTTGGAAAAACGGGTTGGGGAGATGAGTTTGTGGGATGCGTGAACTCTTTTGCACGATCTGGGCCTAGCCTAGCCCGCATGAAAAGCTTAGCCCAATTCATGGAAAATAACATCGTTATTTTTTTTTCTTTGGTACTAGCCTTCACACTCTCTGTTATAGCCACAATCTGATGTGATACCTGCTGGTTTGGATCAGCTAGACCCGGTACGAATTGTTGAAAAACTGACTGGGCTTATGCGATTGAACTGTAGCGATCTAAGAACGGACTAGGTCCTGATCGGTTGGAGTTGGCGAACTGAAAGAGGACGAATAGATGTACAACGTCATTGAACAGGATATGGGCTCGAAAAACACAGTGAACGACCAGGAAAGATATGGGTCGTTGGGGCTAGAAAAGCGAATCGCGAACTGGAGAAGTTACTAGTGCACACAATTTGGGATTATCTTACTCGGACTATGAATCGAATTGGAAACTATGACGCGAACATCAACCAGCGAACTGATGAGTTTATGGGTTTGCTTCCAATTTGAAACCAGTTCCATCATGAACGACCACCGGATTTGGAACTTTCACCGAATGTTGATCGCAAACTGGCTCGATTTCTATAGAAGAATTGACTGCATTTGATCGGTTTCCATACATGATGCACGAGATATACCTGGCACAAACTGATGTATGGATTTACTTGCTAAGTGAACAATCCGGAGAGACACGGGCTGGGCTGGTTCGGTTGTATCTCTCACAAATTGGGCTTGGTTGAACTGGACTTGGTACGAACTAGTATACGGACTGGAAATATGGGTTGGGCTACCGCGATATGAAGAATGGAATAGGTCGTACAACCTCTAAGCCGTCTTTTTTTGGAGTGAAGTTATTCATAAAATTCTGGTTTATAATTTTCAAGCTTTGATGACAAAGCTAATAGACTAGAGCTGTCACCCCCACTCAGATTCTTCTGGTGAAGAATGAACTACGCTGGTCTGCGCTTATTGGGCTGATTTGATTTTGAACCAATTTGCTAACATGCTTGCTTGGCATCAAGATTAGTACCCAACTCATTCCTAGTCTGTTTCCCATTTTCAATTCCCGTAGCAATTTCTACACCAAAACCTAGAAGCTAGTGATCTTATCATGATGATGCTTAAACTTGAATTTTGTTACGAATAAGACATTATGGATCCGAACTCGATGCTATTAATTCCGTCAATTCTAGAGAAAGGTGGAAAAAAGCTACAAAAATGGCTAATGAACACCCTTGACACAATATATGCTGGCCGACATCTGGAGTGTGATGATTCAACCCATATGTTTCATTGATACATCTCCATAACAAAAATCCAAGGGTAAAGAGCCGGCACGGTGCAACTATGACATAGTCTTGAAAACTCATTGATATGCATCAACGGAACATATATGAGTTAAAAACAGACATAGTTGCCAAGAACTAGACGAAAACCCTCAGACTAACTCAACAGTTGATTGTCCTAATCGTTCAACGCCTCTGTCATGGCATCACCTTAACTGAAAATGTAATGCTGCCTAAATAGGTGTAACATCTGACTCTCCAAGATACAGGAAAAGCCAATTTGTTTCATTGCAGCAATTGAAACAAGCTCTGCTTTTAGTTTCTGCTGACAGTATGTATGATTATCAGCATACTTAGTAGGCAATTTCAGAATTCAGTAGATAAATTCTAAGAGCCAGTTTTGATTTTGCTTGAGGTCTTCTCTCAAATGATGACTTCCGTGAAGAATTTTCATCTAGGCGATCTCTGGTGGTGGTTGTATCGTCATAATTATAGGGACTTGGTTTCAAACGAATTAAGAGAAGCTTACGTGTACCACGCGAGGTGAGTTTATATGATGAATGGACTGATCGTTACATGCCTTTCTTTATATGATGTAGGGGTTGATCTTGGCAACCGAGGTAGATCTTAGTGCACTTAGATCTGTGTGATCCACGCATCTCGAAAAGGATCTATAAGAGGATCAACATTTCATTGACATATAACAATACCGCAATCTTTGAAGACTACAAGATCCATTAACAAGGTATGACTTGTAAACTTTACTTGTATTGTTCTAATTGTGTTTTGTCAAATATAGACAATTGGTGCCCATACTTGGGTCTTTCATAGCGATTTGGTATTCATCAAGATATCACCACCAATAACGCTTTTATAAGGCATGATCGCTCTGGATCCATTAGCGTCAAACCCTACGATCATTATACCTCTTTATTTCTTACAAAGGTGAGCCGTCACTACTTTAAGTAACTACGAGTTGACAAAACTCTTAAGTAGTTTGGGCTATCTCCCAACGTTATATAAAAAGTACATCGGCAATTCATTCCCATGTTGATGGATTTATCTAGTCGTGTTATTTGTCTCATCGTGACAAGAAAAATTGTTAATAAAATTATTATAAAGTGGGACGATTCACTCCACATATGGCGTATACGACCAATTTATTATCCAAGTATTGATGAAGTTATTGTGAAGTTCGCACAGTGTTTTCTTTAGGCGTGTAAGATCGATATATGAACTCCCATATTTCGAGTATTTAACTGTGAATTTGTCAAAGTATTGACTATTTCTTCGTGCAAGAAAAATTTGGAGCACATGTGGGGTAGGGTTTTCACCCTCGCATGTCGCGTATTTCACAAAATATTAAAGCGATCAATTCCTCAAAATTTGAAGCATATGTGGGGTAGAGTTTTCACCCTCGCATGTCGCATATATCACAAAATATTAAAACGATCAATTCCTCAAAGTTTGGAGCACATGTGGGGTATGGTTTTCACCCTCTCATGTCGCCTATCTCACGAAATTATGACCCCCCAAGTTGGAAGGAGGAGTCGACTAATCCCCCCCCACTTGGGATGCGGGATTCGTCCTATACCTCGTGATTGGAGATAGAGTCTCCTGACCCCCTACTCGAAATGCGAGATACGTCTTATGCCTCGTGATTGGAAGAGGAGTCCCCTAAACCCCTCACTCGAGATGCAAAATATGCTCGCAATCATGCTTTAAACATCTTATTTCGTGCCCCCAAGTTGGGAAAAGTCATTTTGCCTTCTCACTTGAGATGCGAGACATGTCCCGTTGCTTCGTGATTAAAGGTGGAGTCCCCTAACCCCCCCACTCGACACGCCGCATGTCTTATGCCTCATGATTAGAGGTAGAGTCCCCTGACCCCCCACTCGAGATGCAAAATATGCTCGCAATCATGCTTTAGGCGTCTTATTTCGTGCCCCCAAATTGGGAAAAGTCATTTGACCTTCTCGCTTGAGATGCGAGACATGTCCTGTTGCTTCGTGATTGAAGGTGGAATCCCCTAACCCCCTCCCCCACTCGACACGCGACCTGTCTTATGCCTCGTGATTGGAGGTGGAGTCCCATGACCCCCCACTCAAGATGCGGGATACGTCATATGCCTCGTGATTAGAGGAGTCCCCTGACCCCCCACTCGAGATGCAAAATATGCTTGTAATCATGCTTTGGGCGTCTTATTTCGTGCCTCCAAATTGGGAAAAGTCATTTGACCTTCTCGCTTGGGATGTGGGACACATCTTATGCGCCTCATGATTGGAGGTGGAGTCCCCTGACCCCCCACTTAAAATGCGGGATATGTCTTATGTCTTATGATTGGAGGTGAAGTCCCCTGACCCCACTTGGGATGTGGGATTCGTCCCATGCCTCATGATTGGAGGTGGAGTCTCCTGACTCCCCCACTTAAGACGCCATATATGTTCAGACACAATAAAAACGCATGTAGTAATAAGTGGCAACTCACAATCCAAAAATACATCCAAAGAAAGAGACTTCCACGGCAAACCACTCCTTTTATGGAAGGGATTGGATATTTCACCTCACATGTTGCGTCCGAATGCGGGCTATTAATCTCTTCTGACAAGTTCCACCACTTCCTTCGAAAGGAACCTCAGTTCACCCCACTACTTCAGTATTAGAAGCAATATAGATGTAGCAATTCACATATTTTTCATTGAGGTAGAGCATTTAGGTCCCTAGTTCATTGGGATAGTTAGGGTATATGAGCCATCTTTCCGCTATAAGGTGGTGCTTTACTCTTACTAGTTTGAAAATACCATATCATAGTGTAATACGGTGCAATAAAAGCCCCGCTTCTCAGGCTACACGACTAGAGTGTCAATAGAGAAGATATTTTAACTAGTCATTGGCATCGTGGGCTACAGGTCGTAGATACCACACATCGATCAAACCTTCAAGGTCGATCTTTGTATAATCCATGCCTACAGAATAAATGAACTCATCCTAAACTAGTGAGGAGCTTACTAACAGGAGACCCACTATTGGAGAGTATTAATAAGAAACGTGTGACCAATAAAGGCTTAGATATATGGCTTCCAATAGCAAAGTCATCCATCTTCCTTGTTCGTAAGGATTATTCAATTGTTCTTCTGTAACAATGGAGTGACATAGTAGCATTCGCCTAGTGACCTAAGAGTTGAGACCTGAAGACCAAGATCTTCAGGTCAAAGTAAACGACCTGAGTCACCTATGCATACAAGACCTAATCAAGTAACTCTTATATGACAGCTTGATTAGGCAACGTTTATATGATGATCAGGCAGCACTTAAATGACGACCTGATTTTAGAGTTAATAACAAGACTCGATGAGAGACTAAAAGGTTTACCCCTTCAAACTCGGATTAATAATAGGAATATACTTTTAACAATCTGATAACCACGCAAATAGGAGAGTTAATATAAATGTTTGGTATTATATAAGTATCAGGTGCGTTACCTAACGACCTAGATCACGTTGCCATAGAATGAACCACCTTTTTCCCTTTTTTGAGACATGTTATATAAAAAAAATTACTTAATGTGAATGTTGGTCGCTTGAATCTCGACCAAAAAATAGAGAGTGGATTGGTTCTCCTTTTAACATCGTTAAACAAACAAATAAACTAAAGCATAGACTAAGTATTTTTCTAGCAGGCTGGCAGAGCAAAATGATAGGAAAACACTTAAACGAGTCAAAATTTTCTGAAAATGAATTTAACTTAAAGCGTATGATAAAAGTAAATGTCTTCACTATTTATAAAGTGAGAGCGGGAAGCTGAAAGGTTTAACCAAAAAATGAAATTAATGAAAGCAATATTATTTGTAGATTAAATAACCTCGCAACTGAAAATTGTATCGTCTGAGTGTCTGTTATATACTTAGATACATAGAATCGTTTAATATGGTTTATTTAAATTAAAATCAACAATCAGGTATTATTCCCTTGACTTCTCAAAATCAAGAGAATAGGAGAGTTAATGTTTGGTATTAAATATTTAACGGACATATAACCTAATAAGTGCAGGTACCCCATTAGGGTATAACAAGGATATAGGACTGGCTTAACAAATGGCCTGAGCCCATCGAGCTTGGTAAAGCGTATAACCCGGTCGACAAAAGTACCTCTTTATCAAACTACGAGGTCTTGGATGTCAAGACCTGGTAACACTGATATCCCAACGTGATCAGGATCCTCCCTCTATATGAGCGACCTGCATATAACGACCTCCTTTTTATTTGTGTGTAATACTTGTAGCGATCTGTTTTCTGTTTAAACTAGTTTGTGTGCAATTTTACTACATATGTAATCATGTATCCAGGTCGCTTAATACGTACCTTGCCATGTGCGTAGGATGTCATACATATATATACCCCTTAAATGAGAATAATACAGGATCTATTCATTTGTCCATATTTTCTACTTCTCTCTAAAAATCACTAGAATTCCTAACCAGAAAATTCTCTCCAAACATTAACCATTAGCCAAAAAAAACAGCCATTGTACCTCTTCAAAGCCTACAGGCATCCTTCTGGGATCAATATAACCTTCACTATTTTAACTTTGTAAACACATTTTTGCCTTTGGTATCCATCTTTTACTGTTCTTTTGAAACTAGACTGCATAATGCTTTGAACCCAAAAAAATTAAAAAAATGATTGCAAGTTCCATAGTTCAGAATGATTAGGTATAACACACTAAAACAGTGACACAAAGAAGTTGAAATATAAATTAAAATTAAAATTTCTCCAAACAGAAGACAAGATCATTTTTGGCAATTCTGCTACTGTATCTTGCAATCTTTAAAAGTTACTGATGGGAACCAAAGCATCAGTAGTTGAAAGCTTGAAATCTGTATGCTTCCGGCTAAAGAACTGGAAATGAAAATGTTTCCATTATTAAAATACAACTACTACTGATCCATACGTCAAGTACAACGAGATGATGATGGTTGTGACTAGTGAGATTCAAAGAACATGTACAATATGAAATTAAGCATTTGCATCCAACACAGTCTCAAAATGAAAGCAGATATCAATTTAACATAATATTAATTTGTCAAAATGTTTGCCTAAAAAATAATTAAGAGCAGTTCTTGTCAAACTAGGAGCACGTTAAGCCTTATTAAAGCTCAGTTGGTTCCCTAATAAAACTCGATTGAAGATAGGAGCTCTAACTAGATCATATTATAGCTTTGAAAAATACCAAAATCACAATGAATTAAGCACATACATTACATAATCAAAAAGCGAAACCCTAGAAATAAAAGTTTAACGAGAAGATCGGTCATAAAACACAAAGCAAATTCGTACCTTTTTCTTGATATTGGAAGGCTGAGAGTCGAAAGCGAATTGTTGGGCTTGAAACCTTCGCGTTGCTTTTTCAACAAGTTCTCCTCACACCTGCTCTTTCGGATCTCAACCAAGTTGTCTTCCCTCCTTCTCCGACCCTCATAGCATCGACGAAAACCTTATATCGGTTCCAAGGAACCTCCGTCCTAGCGTTGGGCCTCAGCAACGTGATTGATTGATTGATAACTTACTTAGTTAGGTAGCTAGCTTAACGAAATCGATTGCAGCAAACCCTAACCCAATATTATTGAATTTGGATATCCAATAGAAATGAGATATAGATTGGTAGGAATATAAATCCTTGCAATTGGATTCGAGAACAAAAATTTCAAATTGAAAACAAAGAAAGAGATACAGTATGGCACAGTTCTATGGCTAAGGGGTTGGGTCTTCGTTGAGAGGGGGTTGGGTTTTCGTTGAGAGGGGGTTGGGTTTTCACTGGGGCTCCGATTCAGGACGACGGGGTCTAAGAAAAGTGAACCTTTTTTTTCCTTTATTTAATTGAAGGGATTTTGTTGGTAATGTAAAATGAAATAGTTTAAAAAAGGATTTATTTTTAATTTAGTTTAAAAACAACCAAATTAGTAATCGTTAATTCCTCACCTATTTTCTTCTTCTCCTTCCTTTTTTAATTTCCGAGCCCACTTTTTTCTTCTCTCTTTTCTTTTCAAAACAAAAACCTCTCTCTTTTCTTTTCAAAACAAAAAAAATATATCTTTCTTTTCAAAACAAAAAATATATATTTGGAACATATTTTAATAATTTATTTTTATTATAAATACAAAAATTATAAAATATTTAATAAATAATAAATAAAAATAAACTTTTGAGTTAATAAAATACAATAAAATAATTTATATTTATATAATACAAAAATATATTTAATAATAAATATATTTTTTTATAACAAATAACTTATCAAAATTTTATTATAAATTAACTTAAAATAATAATAATAAATTATAAAATAATTACAAAATTTTAAATTATTAAAAACTTTACTAAATAGTTACAATAATTTTTATGAAAAATTATTAACATTTTAATCAAACAAATTTATAATAATTTTTGAAGTTATAAAAAAATGAAAATTATAAAGTATTTTGATATTCAATTAATATCATGGGATATTTATAAATAATTTTTTAATTATAAATAATTATATTTTAGTGTTATTATTATTGTATAAAATTAATGAATATTTTAATTATAAATAATTATCATTTTCAATATATGTATAATTTTATTTTTATTTTTTATTTTTTAAAATAAAAATTTTAATATATGATATGATAAAATAGGTTTATGTATTTAAAATTAATTATAAATTTATAAGATATTAATATTTTTGTATGTTTATAATAAATATGTTTTGCAAAATACTGATGACATTTTTTTTTAATAAAATGGACTAAAAATTGAGTTTCAAGTTTAAAGTTATAATTTTCCTATTTTTAAACTAAATTACACTTCTGTTTTTTTAAACTATTACATTATATGTGATCATTGACAAAATCTCTTAATTGAAACTGATTTTTTTATATTATTAATACCTATAGCCACGGTTTCGAAAGATTTAAAAGCGTGGCTAATAGTTTTTAAAAAAACCGTGGTTATATGTTATAGCAATACTTTTTGTAAGAGTCGTGTCTAAAGTTCCTTAAAATTAATCTTTTTGTTGTAATGACTTAATCATTTAAGAAATCAAAATAATGTTAATATAAAAAACTTACAAATATAACAACTTATATAAAAATTACAAACAAGAAACAAAGGATTAAAGTAAATCTTAAGAAAGATGGTAGGGTGGTAGGGAGTACTCTAATGTTACTATAACAAAAGTGGAATAATAACATGGGGTGAGAAAGAAAAAAAATTGAGAAAAAAGAGAAAAAAATGAATGGAGAAATTGAAAAAGAAAAAGAAGATAAAAAGAAGTATTTGTAAAATTTAAGGAAACATATATTGAGAGAGAGTATATAGCCTGCTCTTTTATTTTATACAAAAGTTTTATAAACAAAAACTAGATAAACAATTCTCAAGTTGGATATCTTGAAATAAATGTCCTCTTATGTTAAATTCATGAAGTATATCTTATCCCAAAAGAGAAAGTTCGGAGATTATGAGACTATTGCTCTTATAAAGGGTTGTAGTGCTATAATTGATCGAAAATTACCATCAAAGTTGAAAAGCTAAGGTATATTTTACATTCTATGCACTATCGGGGAATATCAATTTTGAAAATTTGTATGTAATTTGAATGCAAGCATCAACCTTATAACATTATCCTTATTTAAAAAATTGGAACTTAGGAAAAAACAACTTATGTTACAGTTCTTATGGTAGACCGTTCATTGAAGAGGTCTATAAGGATAATAGAAGATTTTCTAATTAAGGTAGATAAACTCATCTTCCCTGTTGATTTTATAGTGCTAGAACCGAAGGAAGACAAAGATATTCTCATTCTGTTGGGTTGACCATTCTTTATCATTAGAAGAGCATTGATTGATGTTTTAAAAAGTGAGCTTACTAGGAAGGTGTGTGATCAAAATATAACTTTTAAAGTCTTTAAATCCATGAAATATCCAATCATCAATAATGATGTTGGTGAGTCATATTTGTGTGTTAGATAATATTGCAGAAGACATGGGATTCCAATTATGATAATCATTTAGAATATCTTTTATTGAATTTTTCGATGATCTTAAACAAACCTTAACTCTATACGAAAATAGTACAAAGGAAAGGATAGATGAAACTAACTATAAGGTGGTCTATCATATTTTCAATTTCCAATTACATGAGATTAGTGACAAATTTCATGGGGATGATTTTGATAATGATATGGATGCTCTTAATTTATATGTAATGTTACTTAATTACCATGTATATGATGAAACTAGCATATTAGTCAATTTTATGGAGGTTACGCTTCTCATGTTATGTTTTAATGAAATTTTTTAATGTGTAGAGAAAAGACCTAAATTTAGTTCATTAATTAAAGAACCACTAACATTTAGAGCTTAAGTCATTACCAAACCGTTTTTAGTATGCTTATTTGGGTATTATTGAGACTATACCCGTTATTATCTCCTTAAAGCTTAGGAAAGAATAATAAGATAAATTATTGAGTTTTTTGATCGTGTAAAAATGCTATTAGGTGAAATATTGTTGATCTTAAAAGGAATTAGCCCTTTAGTTTGCATGTATAAATTATCATAGAAGATGGGGTTTAGCCGGTGAGAGATGCTTAAATTAAGGAGAATGAACCCAATCTTCATAGAAGTGGTGAAAAAGGAAGTGTTGAAATGGTTATAAACGGACATAATATACATTATCTAAGATAGTGAGTGGTAAGGTCCGTTCAATTCGTTGTTATGTGTAAACAAGCACTTTATTCTCATAATATTTGAGTTTTACATTTTTAATCTCATAAAAGCATAATATAAAAATTAGTTCTCCTTATGGAATTATAAGTGCTTAATTTTAATATTTTTCATGAACTAGAAATATTTATTTTAATAATTGTAGGACTAAAAATACCTATTTTTATTAATAACATAGATAGTAATACTTAATTAATAAAATATAAAAATAAAGTGTTCATTTTTTAAAAAAAATGACCTTTGTTACCTGGAATTCATAATAAAAATATGTTAAAAATATAAAGTATTGATTCAAATGACCTAGATTTTGAGGGGGTAACATCTATAATTAGTATAAAATTTACATTTTCAAGTAGTTAATCTTTTAGGATTTGATGACTTATATTGTTTGTATATTATATAAAATTTATAGTAATAATATTATTATTTTAATAATATTTACTTAAATACGTATAATGATTATTAAAATTTTATATCAATAAATTAATTATTTTTAAAAAATATAAAATAAGTGTTATGAAAAATTAGAACTCTTATTTTATCAGGAACTATGGCAACGCCCTCGTTACTTCATACACGAGCCGCCTCATTATTGATGACACGAGTTGCACTTGAAATTATAAAGATTGATTTTTTATACTTATACGGAAAATAAGAATACATATATTATATCACCACTCCATACTCATATTACCCCACCACCACATGAAAAAAAAAACTCTCCTAATTCATGAAATGTAAACATATTATTTAAATGGTGAGATTATTGAGACATGTTTTAGAGACGGATTCAATGGCTAGAAGGAGCCATAACCACCCCACCCTTAGTCTTAAAAGAATAGTTATTGACAATTATATTAATATATTTCTTAATAAAAAAAATTCTAAATTAAGAAAATAAAGGATTTTTTTGGCCCCTCTTAAAAATAACCTAAAAAGTCAAGAATTTATTATTTTCTACCTAAATATGAATAATATTAAAAAAAAACTCTCAAGTTCTAAGGTATCTTTAAAAATAACTCTAAGTTTTAAAAAAATTAAAAATACCTCTCAAATTTAACGAAATTTAAATCTAACGAAAGTAAATAGTAAAATTTTATAAATAAAAATGAAAGAAAAAATAATAGAAAACAAAGAAATAATAAAAAATTAATAAATAGTAGAATTAAAAATATAAGATATCTTAGGATGTTTTTCACAAGAAATTGTAACAAGTAAAAAAGAAATTTAAAAAAATTCTAAAGAAAAAGACAGATTTTAAAATCCATCACTTTCATATTTGAGAAAATTATTCCCAAGAAGATATATAATTTATTATAAAATAAGCAATAAAGAAATGAGCATTAATATCAAAGGTGCAAAAAGAAGATATAATATATCATTAATTGACAATGAAACTATATTGAATAAACTATCCAAAATTCCCCAAAAAGGGTAAAGAAAAAATTGGATAAATTCATTTAGGATGAATCAAAATATTAATACAAGCTCATTTCAGAGAATGAATAAATACACCTGTTTGGAGAGAAATTTATGTGTCTAACTTTAGTGATTTTTAGTGAGAAGCAAGAAATGATATTGACTAAATATATCCTATATATATATGTATCTTTAAGTACATAGCGGGGTGCATATTAACGATCTGGATACTACAAACTAGTTTACAGAATTTAGATCGTTAGTTACAAGCATTTACAAACAAGGGGAGGATATTTATATACACGTCGTTCATGGATGACGACCTTGATCACCAGGATATCATAACTTTACCAAGTCTTGACATCCAAAACCTCGTTGTTTGATGACGAGGTACTTTTGTCGACTGAGTTGGTGTACTTTTCCAAGTTCGTTAGACGCAAGCCTTTTGTTGAGCCAATTTTATGTCCTCACTTTACCCTAGCAGGATACCTGCACTTATTAGGTCGTATGTCCATTACATATTTAATACCAAACATTAACTCCCTCGTTCTCTTTAATTTTGAGAAGTCAAGAGAATAACTTGGTCGCATATTCCTCGTATAAATAATGACCACTAAGATTGCAAATTTATACTGTTTTACGGTATTATTTTTATTTTTTATGAGACCTTTCAGCTTCTCGTTTTTCCTTTATAAATAGTAGGAGAATATACTTACCTTTTACCTATTTTTAACTAAGTTATTATATTCAAAGGATTTTAGCCCGTTGATTACTCAGAGGTCGTTTTATTCTACCATAAGGTCGCTCAAGAATTTTTTGAGTCCTCTTAGCTCGTTTATTTAACGTCGTTTGCTGGGATTCAATTCGTTGCTACATCATTTACTCCTTGATTTTGATATGAACTTCTCATTTTAGGTAATTATTTATCCTCTTTCTTAATGTCACATAAAGGAAAAGAAGTGAGATCTTCAAAGGGAGATCTTTCCAAAAATATTTCTCCTCGTCGTATTCCCTCGAGGTCGTTAACAACCAAACGACCTGAAATGATGGGGAGTAGTGACAATAAGGCTTCCCTGAGAATTGTTAAGGAAAGGATTCTCGCTCTTCCTGCTTCCTCGGGGTCTAAAGTGGTGTCTACCTTATCCTCACGGGGTTTAATTCCTGTTATCAGGATTCCCGTGTCTACATCTACCAAGGTACCTCACCTAAAAAAGAAAAGGGGAAATAAGGGCGAGCCTACGCATAGAACCAAAGATAAACATCAAATTGAAAAGATGTTGATTGTCTTAATAGTTAAAGATTTGGAAGAAATTAGACAAACATATGACATTCTAGCCCTTGTAGGGTTAATACTAGTACCCCCTCATTTATGTGATGTTGATGATCTACCACTGGGGTGGTGGGTGATACATTTAGCGGCCTTTAGGATAGGTTTACGTTGCCCCTTTTCCAAATTGGTGGCCCGTGCTTTGAGCACTTTTGATATCAAATTTGCACAAATAAATCCAAATGGGTGGTGAACTTTTTTATGTCTTTCTGTAGTAGTTGGAGAACATGACATAGACATGGAAAACGATGAATTAAGGTGTTTATATTTTTTAAAAAGGAATGGGTTAGATAAAGGGAGGGAATACATATCTTGCGTTATAGGTCACATGTTGCATCTCAAACTGCCTAATAGCACCTCGGGCTAGAAAGATAAATATTTTTATATTACTAGGGATATTTGGGGTGACGGGGTGGATTTTCCAATTCGACACACCTGGAACCTTAATTTTAACACTTCACAACCTCGGGCTAGCGAGCTCATGAGTAAATTGGATATTAGTGGTAATGAAAAAATGAGGCGGATTGAGCTACAAAATACCTCGAATGAAGGTTACCACGATATCCTAACTATAACTTGCTTAAAGAAGTCTGAGGTGTGGCAAGGTTACATAAACGAATATCAAGGTCGTTATTTTAGTATATATACTTTTGTTTATGTTTGTATATTCACACATTATTGGTAAATTTTATTAGTGTATATATATCTTGTAGGGATGGATTATTCACACGTTGATTTAGGGGATCTCATTGACACTTTAGGTGTACAAGAGTTGGCTCCTACCTATTCGTGTCTAGAGTGCATGACCCCATCACCTACATAAGAAGATATATTCGTGAATTTAGAGGTCGAAGCTACCCTAGAAAATGTAATTCCTTCAACTAATTTGGATAACTCGAGCTTGATATCACTTTGTGAACCAAAAACGTCAAAAAAGAGGAAGGTTGGGAAATATACCTCTGGAATGGAGGCAATGGATATGGATGACTTTGAATTTGATGAGGTCGTCTTGAAATACACCATTGTTTTGGATACCCCTATTACTTATTTTAGCGAGGGGATTTTTGAACGAACATAGCTCAAACGAGATATGTATTATCATTTTGGAACAGAAATTGAGAGGGCGCATGTGAGAGCAGCTCGTAAGAGAAAATAGGGAACACATGGGGAACTAATTGCAGATCGCTTATTGGAGGTATAAAAAATGTATTAATTTCATTCCACATCTGTGATATACAATTTTTATTACTTTGTTTTAATTCATGTTGTTTGTAGGCGGTGTGTTTGGCGAGAGAAGTCGAGCTATCATTACGGGGTTATAAACGCGAGGTATAGGCTAGCCGGTTACAAATAGCCAAATACAAGAGATTGGTAAAAGACAAAGGATGTCCTGATTTTTGATAAGGATACAAAAAATTTGAATTTAGAGAATGAAGTGATCGATAAGGTGGAGAAATTAAGAAAAACGGACATGTATTGTTTCGAGAAGGGTGAAGCCGCTAAACATTTTGAAAATTTGGCAGAAGAGGCCGATGAAAAGAACCTCGTGCTTCAAGAGAAATTTTTTGCTATGTCAACTGAAGTTAGTTCGCTATCTAAATTAGTAGATACACTAAGAGTAGAATGTACTAAGGCTTACCATAATGGTGCAAGCTTTGTAATAAATAACCTCAAACTACATGCTAAAAAACTAGGTTTGAATGCGCTTTATATGTCATTGATGTGAGCTTTTCAGAGCAACAAGCCCAAGAAACATAGGGCTGCCACACCGCAAGGTTCACCTTGAGATACTGTAGCCACCTCAAGTCATCAATGTGATGGGGTAGTAGTGGAAGATGCTACTCCGTGATCAAATTTTATATGTTTTTGGAAGTTTATGTAAATGAATTTTTGGAACTTGAAATCATTTAATTTTAAATGTTGTATTTAATTACATATATATTTGTTCAATTTGAGATCTATATATTTATGAAGTTTTGTGTTAGTGTGGTATATATAATTTAGAGGATTTGAGGTCATGTTGATCTGAAATTTATTTACTAAGCGAGTTTACAACTTTTAAGAATTAATCACAGTCTGTTTAACTTAATGGATTATAGTAGAGTAAATTTGGATGATTTGTTTGAAATGACGAGGTTATTACCATATAACAAAGTAATTCTTGTAATAGGAGAGCGAGCTATTGCTATTTAGGGTGAGAAAATAAGTTCAACCTTAGTCATGATGCCTACTTCATCTGATGTGAGAAAATGAGTTGTTTCCCCTACTCATAGCGAGGAGGTTAATCAAACTCCTCAGAAGGTCACGAAAGGGAAAATGAAGGAAAGACGTACTATAATTTCTAGGTCGTCTGTTTCCTTTATGAATGAAACGTGTATTGAAAATCCACTACTTGATGAGGTGTCCATTTTAAAGGATATTAAGCCTTTACAGAGTATATATCCTCCCCTGAAAGAAAGAGGTGATACAAGCGGGGAACCATCCAAATTTACACAACCGGCAAGAGAGAGGGTAGGCATGTGTGGCATATGATAGCGAGACGTATGTTTGATGTAAGTGATGCAAAATGAACTCATAACAAAGTGAATTGGTATATAGTTATTGATATTTAATTCTCTTTTTTTAGGCCATAGTTGTGGTGAAGGATGTAGAGAAAGAAGCAAAAACATGTCAAGAAACAAATGAATGTACAGAGCAAGAGTTACATGTGTGGAAAGCATGATGTAAAGTTTTGAAGAGAGATTTAGCCGATGCGCGAGAAGATTTGAAGTTAGCGCTTCTTGAACAAGAAAGATATAGAAATGAGGGGGATGGATTACACAAATTAGTGGAATATTGGAAAAATAGGGCACTTGGGAAGGAACAGGCATAAGATCTCTTCATGAGCGTGCTAGTAATAATTTATTTGTAGTAATGTTTGATCCATCTACGACATTGTATGGTTAATAATATGTTTGTAATAGTGATCAAAAAATTGTGATGTGAATAAAATTTGGTAAACGTGTTATTCACAAAATGATGTTTTTGTAAGCGTATTTCGCTTCCCGATTGGGGGGTTAGGGGACTCCTCCTCCAATCACGGGGCATAAAACAGGCCACATCTCAAGTGAGGGGGTCAAGGGACTCCTCTTCCAATCTCGAGACAATATGGTGTCTTGCATCTCAAGTGAGAAGATCAAATGACTTATCCTCACTTGGGAAACCAAATGAGATGCCCAAAACAAAATTGCGAGCATATTTTGCATCTCGAGTAGGGGGGTCAGAGGAATCCTCCTCCAATCACGAGGCATAGGACGTATCCCGCATCCTAAGTGGAGGGTCAGAGGAATCCTTCTCCAATCACGAGGTAATAGGGTGTCTTGCATCTCAAGTGAGAAGATCAAAGACTTATCCCCACTTGGGGCACGAAATGAGACGCCCAAAACACAATTGTGAGGCATATTTCGCATCTCGAGTGAGGGGGTAAGGGGACTCCTCCTCTAATCACGAAGCAAAGGAAGTATCCCACAGACGACACCAATTATTTGGAGAGAAATTTATGTGTCCAACTTTAGTGATTTTTAGTGAGAAGCAAGAAATGGTATTGATTGAATACATCTAGTATTCTCCTCATTTAAGGGATATATATATATATATATATATATCTTTATGTACATAGCGGAGTGCATATTAACGACCTGGATAGTACAAACTAGTTTACAGAATTTAGATCGTTAGTTACAAACATTTACAAACAAGGGGAGGATATTTATATATAGGTCCTTCATGGATGACGACCTTGATCACGGGGATATAATAACTTTACCAAGTCTTGACATCCAAAACCTCGTTGTTTGATGACGAGGTACTTTTGTAGACTGGGTTGGTGTAATTTTCCAAGCTCGTTGAGCGCAAGCCTTTTGTTGAGCCAGTTTTATGTCCTTCTTTTATCCTAATGGGGTACCTGCACTTATTAGGTCATATGTCCATTACGTATTTAATACCAAACAACACCCATAAAAATAACATTATTAGATAATAGAATAATAAATATGATAAATGTTTTACTAGGAATGATTCATTGTAATTTAGGATACCAGAAGCTAAATTTTATAACATATCATAGGTTTACTATTAATATTCATGATAAAAACCTAAACATGTTAAAGTTTCGTTTTCAAATTTAACATACCAACAATATTTATTAATGCAAGGAAATTCTCCTACAGGAAGAGAATATTTAGATATAATAGTAAATGAAATATACAAGAAATTTATTAGGAAAGATAAAGGAAGAACTATTACTAAATCCAATGAAAATGAAATCAATGAAGCCAAATGATATTTATTAAATATGAAAATTTGTAACATGTGTCACATAAATTATTTCAATTGTGAATATGAAATGTACTACCATAAATTACCACATTCTATACAAGCAACTTATAAGGAAATGTTTTTTTCAAAAATTACCTGGAACATTACATAAGACCTTAACATAAAGTTGGAATCAGAGAAATAGAGAAATGATATCAGATATCCTAGAATGAAGAATAAGAAATCTTAAAAGTTGGATAATCATTAAATGCCAAGAAAGAAAGAAATGTAGTCAAATAAGAGGAAATGATAAAATCTGTTGTGAGACAAGAGATTTTAAAATACTAGAAAAATATAGGTGTAACATAAAACCCTACAAACATAAATATAAAAAATATAAAAAATTTAAAAGATACAAATTCAGAAAGTAGGATTTCCAAAAATATAAAAGAAGGTTTAATAGATAAATCTATAGGAAAAGATATTTTAGAAAAATATATATAAAAACCTCTTGAAAACAAGAATTATTGCCCTTTAAGGGAAAAGAAAATGAAAATTTTGGATCTAGAATGAAGAAGGACATTATGTCCATGAATGTCCTAGCAGCTTCAACAAAGGAAATAATTTTAAAAGGAATTTGCACAAAAAGAAAAGATCTTAGAAGAAGCTTTTAAGATAGAATTATAATCAATTGAGAAATCAGATATAAATGATACTTACAATATTTATCTATTAGAAGAAATTGAGGAAGAAATAACGGACTTGGAATATGAACACTTAGAATATGGATATTCTTCATCAGAAGATAAATAGTTTGTATAGTATTAAAAATCTAAATAGTACCTATATTAAGGTAGTACTTAAATTTAAAGGTTATGCTAGCTATTATTTACATGCATATATAACTACATTAGCTAGTATGTGTGTAGCAAGTAAATATATGTTTTAAAAAAAACATTTGAAATAGGCATCAAAAGATTTAAATGTAAGAATTCCTAATAATATTATAATAAATCTT
Organism: Hippophae tibetana; assembly: GCA_037013495.1. NCBI lineage: Eukaryota > Viridiplantae > Streptophyta > Magnoliopsida > Rosales > Elaeagnaceae > Hippophae > Hippophae tibetana. Next base: position 16,823,019 of record CM072810.1, read on the forward strand.
AATAAGGTTTTAAAGATATATATATAATGGTAGGAGGACAAAAATTATATTTCTATCATATATCAACAAGAAAAAAAGAGTTGATTTAATAATAGGAAATAATTTCTTAAACTTATTTATTAATTGAAAATAATTTCTTAAACTTATATCAAAATTTTACACAATAATTAGACAAAATAAATATAACAACATTAGATGGTGATATCATTTATATATCAAAAATAAGAAAAGTTTTGATAGTATCAAACCTAACTTTTATGCAACAACAAAAAAAAGCAAAAATGTAGTAAGATGGACAAAAAACAACAAAATTTTTATTTAGAAAATATTTCATTAGATATAGAAAAAATAGAAAACTCTTTTCTTAATAAAATGCACGAGGATAAAGCTCTAGCATGTATAAGAAAATTATTAAAAATAATAAGTTCAAAAAAAATTTTAATATAAAAATTAATAGATTTAAAACGATTGCTAACATAAAATTAAGAAACTCCAACAAGGTTATTAGATTAAAACAAATAATTTATACTTTGGAAGACAGGAGTGAATTTTAAAAAAAATTCAAAAACTTTTAGAAGTAAAAGTCATAATACTAAGTAATTCATCTCATTCTAGTCCAATATTCTTAGTTGAAAAAGAAGCTAAAAAAAAGAGGGAAAAATTATGGTAATAAACTTCAAGGCATTGAATAAAGAAACCATTTATGATATATACTTTATCCCAAAGAAAAAAGAATTATTATCATTAATAAAATGAAAGAAATACTTCTCAAATTTTGATTGCAAAAAATGATTTTGGAAAATAAGACTAGATAAATAATCTAAAAAACTAATGGTATTTAGTTTCCCCTAAGGTAAATTCCAATAGATTGTTGTACCATTTGGATTAAAACAAGTCTTAAGTATTTTTCAAAGATACATGGATAACATCTTTAAAAAATTACAAAATATTTATTGTGTCTATATAGATGATATTTTTGGTTTTCAGTAGTGAATTAAAAACAATATTATTTTGATATTATTAATATTCTACAAGAATACAAGAAAAAAGGCATTGTATTCTCTGAAAGGAAGCAATACTTGCCTAACATAAAATTAAGTATTTAGAGTTGGAAATTAAAGATGGAAAAACATAAACTACAACCCTATATATTAAATAACATTCAAGGTTTTCCTACTAAATTAAAAGATAAAAACGAGTTATAAAGATTTCTAGAATATTTGACATATTGAAGCATATATCAAGAAACTTGCACAAATGCAAAATCCCTTACAAGAAAAATTGAAGAAAGGTCATAACTGAAAATGGATAGAATAAGATACTATGTATATGGATAAAGTAAAAGTACTGGTAAATATTTTACTAACTGTATACCATCTAAGGCGAGATGATAAAATGACAATTGAAATAAATGTTTTACAAGAATATTAGGGAGTAGTTTTGAAAGCAAAAGTAGATGACAAAGATGAATATCTTTGTAGTTATACATTTGAATCTTTCTAGGGTCCAGAGTTAAATTATCACAGTAATGAAAAATGATATTGAACTGTTAAAAAGATTATTAAGAAATTTGCAATATATGTCATAAGTTTAAGATTCATCATTAGAACCGATAACAAGAATTTTGTTTATTTCTTAAGAACTAATATTGTAGGTGATTATAAATAAGGAAGATTAGTTAGATAGCAACAATGGTTCAACCATTACATTTTTTATGTTGAGCATCTCCCGAGAATTAACACTTCTATTTATTTTTATGCTCTTACATGAATGGAATATATTGACATGAAGATAAAGATAAAGGAAAAGGAGATAAAAAAACCTACAAGAACAACTCGAGTTGTTATACCTTGAGAAATGTCTTATGGAAATAGAAAATAAACAGGAAGAACTAGATTGTTCAAAACAATTCTTAGAGACTAAAAACTCTAAAGAGAAATATTCATCAAAAATTCAATCTAAAGAAGATAAAATTTCTAAAGAAAGAATTCAGGATGAAAAGTAAGAACCTAAGAGTTCAAAAAAGAGTAACATATCTAAAATAAGAAAGCTCAATTAGGTTGATGAAGTAGACAAAAAGGAACAAAAATGATTTATGTGATCTATAATGATCCAAAACCAAGAATTTATAACAATTGGGAAAAAACTAGAAATCTATTCTAGGATTTAGTGGAGTAACTCATAAAGCCTTCACTCACAGAATGGAGGCTGAAGGCAATTATGCCAATTATAAAGTACCAAAACTAATAACTCCAGAGGATATAATAAGAAATTAATCTACAACGCTACAAAAACAACCAGCATCATCAAGTAGGTTGACAACCCTAGGGAAAAGATTAAGGTCTTTAGTACTATTTAGAGAAGCATATCTCCTAGAGACATCAAAGACAGTAAAGCATTTAGTGTTATTCAAGGAAACATCCCCCATAAATTCATTAGTCATTGAAGATGAAAATGACCAATATAAAAATCTCAACAAATCATAATGGTTGAGCCTCTACAATTTGGCTAAAAAACCTTTCTAGGAACACATAGAAGATATGAAGTTCTAAACTATAAAAAGGAATCTCCCACGAGAAGTAAATTCAGTATTTTGGAAGGAGCTAATATGATATTTGTTTACAAAGCTTTCCATGCAGGACTAATAGAAAACATATATCTAAGAATTAATTTAAGTGAATCAAATTATTTTCTTGACAATTTCAAAAAAGCAATCAAGAACTTCAGGAAGAAGATAAGAGCAGGTAACAAGCTTGTTTATCTTAGACTTTTTAATTCACTAATGGACTAGAATGAAGAGTTTTCAAACCAAAGGCTCTTCTAAAAAATAAATTCAACACAGAAGAACTATGTATATTAAGAGGCCAAATTTACTATGAACTTAGGAAAATTGATAACTCTACTGAGATCAAAGTAAATTACTCAAATAGTAAAGTCATCATCATTTCTTATAGTAACATGGCTCTCTTAGAAAAGGATGATGAAAAAATCATCAAATATGAGATAAATTTTAACATCAACAACTTGCAAATTGGTCAAGAAACAAGAAAGATATTTTGCTTTTATGCAAGGAAAGCCACCAAAGATCATAGATGCATTTACTGCATCAAAAATCGAGAAGACGAAGATGCATAATCATTAACATCATCCAAAGGATTGTCGACTATTAATGATAAGAAAGAATAAAGAGGAGGAATTTGTCTATAGAAGACGACAAAGAGAAATAAAGATAAAATAGTAACTTTCATCTTGTAAATAAGGATTCCTTGTACTAGAAATGGAACCTTTATTTTCATTTTAGTGACACACAAAAAACCATAGCACATACTTAAAAAAACACATAACCTATAGTAATCCTCTCTATCTAGGAATCCTAAACAGTAATTATGTACCCATTAATTATGAGCAGCTAAGAGTTCTTTCAAGGTTCTTAGTTGACCTTAAGTTTGTAATAATTATTATATTATGAATAAAATGGAATTTAGTTATTTAGTTACTCTTTTCTAACAAGTCTAAATTAGACAATATCTATATACGGATATAGAAGATTCAATATTACTAGGAGAGTATTAAGGTTTGAGCAAAACTGTAACATAATAGGTGTAACAAGAAAAGACGAATAGAATGAAAGACAGTGATGAACCTATTAAGTTTAGGTATAATAATTATAACTTTTTAGCCAATTAAGGATCTTGAATGATTGTAGGAATTAAGAAAATAAAAAATAAAATTATCTTTAAAATTTACAAGAATTAAAAATTAGTGTTAAATAGCTAGAATACTAATAAACAAAAAGATGAAGATAGAAATAACACAATATTATGATAAGAAAATAAAAAATTAAATTAACTTTAATAATTACAGGAATTAAGGAAATAAAAAATAAAACTATATTTAAAAATTATTGAAATTAACAACTAACGTTAAACAGCTAGTCCTCAATTTGGTATAAGAGGTATAGAAATATTAACATAATATAGATGTAAAATTTAACAACATAAGATTTAAGGATATCAATGGTATTAACTATAAATTCTAGAAACATTATAGAATTTTGTGCAAACTCAAAGATATAAGTAAAGATATATTAAACCTTGTAAGCATTTTAGACAATTATCTTCTAAACATTATATCTTTACGTATCCAATTTTTTTTCTCATAAACATATTTATTAAGGTAACAAGGAAATAAAAGCTAACATATTTTTATTTTAAAAACATCAATGGTATTAACTATAAAGTCTAGAGATATTATAAAATTTTATGTAAATTCAAAAATATAAGTAAAGATATATTAAACCCACGAGCATTTTAGATAATTATCTTCTAAACTTTATATCTTTACCTATCCAATCTTTTTTTTTTCTCAAAAAAATATTTATTAAGGTAACAAGGAAACAAAAGCTAACATATTGTATTTTTTCTAAGATTTTTTAATCAAATCATATAAACCTCTTTTATTTATTTATTTAATTTGTTTTTCTATTTTACAATTAGTAGAATTGAAATACTTCAAGTTCTCTTAGGTTTAAATAATTTTGTCCAATGCTTTAAAAAAATGATAATTTTTTTTCTTTCTTAATAAAATAAAGTATATATGTACATATTTGGTGTATATTTTTATTAATAACTTTGAGTTTTAAAATCAAAATTCAGTATCTAAAGAATTATTACATGCATATAGTGTTTTTTTTTTTCAATCTTAGTTATGTCTAGCCTACCCCTATGTACATGAGATTTAAAAGCCACTACTATACCAATGTACGAGACAATGAGGGAAATTCCATAACATGCATATGCAGTCATCTACTTATTTTTTTTAAATACGTGTTAATATCATTTCATATTTATTGTAATTTACTAAGTGTAATAATTTAAAATATATACTTTTTTGTTAAATTTAAAAATATGATAATTTTATCTCATCTCTTTCAAAATTATAATAGGTTATTTTATTATTTCTATAATATATTTATTATTAATTTTAAAAATTATCAAAAGTATCTTTAATAAATTTTAATTGACATAAAATAAATATATTAGAAATAAAATGATATTTTTTTTATAAATTTTAAATTTAATAATAAATATATTATTAAAATAACAAACTGTAACAATGAACTCACACTATTTAAAATAAAATAAAAACTCTAATCTTATTATAATACCACGGGTAAAATAGGGGTGTTAACTAGTTTGGACTTGCCTAAATTAGATTAGTCTAAATAGTTTAAATCTTAATCAAAATCGAATTTAATTTATGTAATGAATTGTTAACTCTAACTTAAATTAAAAAAAAAATTAGACATACTCAAATTAACTCAAATTGACCCAATTTTTATTTATATGTATTAATTGATCATTTTATCTTATTTAACTGATATTGATTCGAAATAATGTAAATTTTATTATAATTTTTAATATAATTAAAATAATAATTATTTTTAACAAAATTTAATACACGTTAAATATACTGATAAAATTTTATTATAAATTTTAGAAAACTAAAAAATAAAAAAATTTAAAATCATAAATATATTACAAAATAACTCAAGAACCACTAACTAACATTAACTAAATAAATATTTAGATTTGAATTTTATGTAATTTTGATTAATGATAATATAATATATTTATAAAAATTAAGAATAATAAGATTATAAATGAATTTGATAAACTCAAAAATAATTTAATAAATTCATCCTAATTAACTTATATAAAATAATAATGAATTCAAAATAAATTATAATAGATTTTATTTAAAAAAAATTCAAAAAAATTTATACAAATAATCGTGTTTGTTGTTAATTAGATATGGTATAATAAAAAATGTTAATAAGTGGATACGATAAAAATAAAAAATAAAAAAAAAGTACAATAAAGTTTTTATAACATTACTAAGCAAGACGTCTATAAATGTGCCTTAATGTTTTGCTGTCCTGCAAATTTATTTTTATTTTTTTAAACCACAGCTCAGCATATCTTTAAAAAAGACTTCGAGCGCGGAATCCAATATTTTCTAGACAGAAGTAGATAATGACTTTAACTTTCTTTATTTGAGAAATGGGAAAGAAAGAAAAAAGAAAAAAACACGCAAGTGTGAGTATAGTTTCTTTATTCCAAGCAAGTGAGAAGAGATCGAGTGTTCAATTATTTACACATGTCTCGCTCGACAAGCGAGAAAAAGAAGTATCTTATTATCTGTCTATCATTAATTATGGCAGTTCTTTCGGACTTAAAGTAAATCCATTTGATAGATTAAAATTGTTATACGAATAAATGACAGTATTATTTATTATTTTACAGTATATTTTTTATAAACTATTTATATGTTTTCATTTTTAAATATTAAATATTTTTTTTATAAATTTACTTATTAAAAATATTATATCATTATTTATTTTAAAATGTTAAAAAATCTTAAATCATCGTATATAAATTAGAGCAATTTTTGTGGTTAAGTTTATGGAGAATCCTAAATAATAACCTAACTAACCATAATTCTAAAAATCATAATTAAAAATATATTAATACATAAGAATTACAAGACTAATGAAGAAGAAGATGAAGCATCCAATTATTCTTATAATATTCTCTTAAAATCTTCTTACTAGTTGCCTTCTTTATTGCTTTTCTTGATCTCTCTTGAAAATTATAAAATTTTATTTTTTTTGTTAATTTTGATACTCCTTTATTTTGTAGAAAATTTGGATGTAAATAGAATTCTTGATATTTTAGTAGAGATATAATTAGTGAGCATTACATGTCAAAATAATAGGATAAGTTAGAATAAGGATAAACTATGATAGAATAAGCTATGAAATGATACAATCAAATTAATTTGGAAGGCTTGACAATGAGGATCTAAACACTTAATTGGCTACCTTCTTTGAGCTATGTGATCAGATGAATTGAGTATCAAAAGATGCCATACATCTTTGTTTATTACCCTTCTCAATTAAGGAAAATAAAATGCATGGTTAAATTCATTACTAATAGGACCCATCATTATTTGGGATGATTTGACTAGTAAATTCTTAGTAAAATATGTTCCATCTTTAAAGACAACCAAATTTAGGAATGATATCACTTTCTTTCAACATTTCTATAGAGAACCATCTTATGAGACATTGGAACATTTCAAAGAGGTGTTGAGAAAATATGCACATAATGGTATTCCTCTATGGTCACAAATTCAAACACTTTATAGTGGATTATTAGGGAAAATAAGAAATATACTTGATGCATCAAATTGAGGTGATTTAACTGGAAAGTGTGAAACTAAAGCTTTTGTACTACTAGATGATACGGTCTTCAATAGTTGTCAATGGTAAGTAGAGAGGTTAAACCCAAATGGGTTATTATAATAGTATATGTGAATACCTTTACAATTTTACAAACACAAACAAATGCATTGTTACTAGACCTATCAAAGAAGCTTGATGTTGGGATGTAGATATTAATATAGTGCAAAATCCCTTTGTTGTTTGTGAGCACTGTAGTTGTAAGCTTTGTAAGTTCTTTTTGTCCTTGTTGGCATCCCCATGGGAAAATAATGGAGTCTATTTTGTTTACTTAGTATTTTTTTATCCTCTATATAAGATCAATTATGGATGGTCAATACTACACATACTCACGTAGTTGGTTGCACTTTGTATGTTTGCATGCTTTATACACACCATGAGGGTTGTTTCACTAGTATGTATGCTAGATTTTTTTTTTGTTTAAGTTGTTACATAGGATTTATGAAAAATTACTTGACAAATTTTAGAAACAAAAAACAAATTTTTTTGTGTGCTCGTTGGGTGGCTCGTCACACTTGGCAGGTGAGAGTGTAATGGCTATTACCCTTACCATTGTAGAAGATATCCCTCGCATCTGTGGGTGATAAGAAGGGTAGCTAAAGGTCAAAAAGGTGCCCCAATTGCTCAAATTTTTCTATAAATACCCACTTCCTCTTTTAATTGTTTGAGTAATTAAATAAACTTGGGAAAACTCTGACAAATTTGAAACTTGTGATTTTAAAAAACTAAATTTTTTTCTGATTCCAAATTACTAATATCTCAAATGTGGTTTTAGTATTATTGGTTTGTGAGAGGTTTTAGAAAAAAAAACATATATCAAGGCTAGGTTAATAAAAGTAAATTAACACATGAGATATAGACTATTTTTTAGGGTTCAATGCTCTGGATAAGCCTACCTATATTGATTTTTGGTGACTGATCATCCTATAAGGTGGTGGTAAGGTTCAGGAGGAGAACCAGATCCAACTTAGATCACAATAGTTGTGGATGTAATTAGCAAGGGTAACATAGGAGTAATAAGGGCAATTATCCTGATAAAGGAATTAGAGTTATATTTCTATTGAGTTGTAAACTATTTTTATTATGTTAATGAACTATTTTCTATCGAGTGATTTCCACGAGCAACTCAAAGATTTTTCCACATAGATAGGGATCCATATGGGTTTATTTCATTATATTACGATGTTTGCATGCTTTCTTACTTTAGTTAGTACAAAAACAATTATATTCAAGTATATGCCCATATATAAGGATTCTATTATGATTGTAAAACACATTTTTCCCTATATCACATGGTATTTGATTTACTATGTCTTACTTTATCTTGCATCTTCTTAGGTTATTATCATGCTTAGCATAAATTATACTACTTGATCTTCTGTTTGATTTATTTATGATTATATATATCTTATTGCTTTATTATTGTGTTTGTTTTTCTTTTTTACTTCTATTGTTTGTGAGTTAGGGTGAGTCTCCAAGAGCAGTCAAATTCTTACCATGGTCATTTATCGAGTAGTGGGATTTCATAATTGCTATTAGAGAGGGTACACCTTTTTGGGATTTACCACTCTGGTTTGATCTATTATACTCACCTTTTACACATACTCACTCTCTCTAGATGGAATATAGAGGAGGAAACATAAATAGGCCCATTAGAAGTCTCTAATACAGGCTTTCTTATGGTCACTTAGAGATTACTTCTAGTTTTTTTTGTTAAGAATGGCCAGACATTTTGAACCAAAAGTCTTTCCAATAACTCTATCATCACAAATTAAGCCTATGATTGAATGGATGAAACAAGAAATTAATGAGTCTAAATGAAACTGTAATGGGATGTATGCCATTATAAAAGCCATCACTTTGAATGAGTATTGAAGGATTCAGAGTTGCTATATTACAGTGGAAGCTTGGGACATTCATCTAGGTACCTCTACAGTCAAGAGATCCAAATCATAAGACTCAATAGAGATTTTGAGTTATTCAAATTGGACGAGGATGAAACCTTTGACAAGTTTTATGAAAAAAAAACAAGTTGAGAAGATTCTCACAAATCTCCTTTTCTGATTTCACTCTAAGACTACTATGTTAGAGTCATACTTTAAACCATGAATTTAACTTTTAATGACTTATTAGTGATTTTTAGGCCTTCGAGATGAATCATTTTCTCCTTAAAAAATATCAACTTGCTATTGATCAAAGAAAGAGCATTTCTCTCAAAACCACCAAAGAAAGTGGTAGTATAACTATTGTGAGAAAAGTTGTGGCTAGTGATGAGAACTCTAGCCTAGATGAAAATGAAATAGCATTTCTTGCTCAATGTTTCACAAGATTCTTTAAAAAATAAAAGAATCCATCTAGAGGATTCAAAAAAGGACACCTCGAGCTGGAAAGACTCGAGGTATGGTAAGAAAAATATTATGAAGATAAGTCTAAACAATAGCCTAGTAAAACTATGTGAATTAGATAAAGTGCTTTGAATATGGAAAGTAAAGATATATTAATGTCAACTTCCTTTCAAAACTCTCTAATATAGTGTTGATGAGGAGGAGTGTAATTTTATAGCCTTTATGGCTTCTAAGACTCCAGAAGACCCTCACATTACAACCTCATAGGGCCATGAGGTTTTGAAGATGAAGATGAATAAGAAAAATTCCTTGATGCTTACAATGAGTTCCTTAGAAAAATATTAAATCTAAAAAAGAAAAGAGACAAACTTTGTAGAGTTTTGAGGAAAAGACAAAGAGTTGAGCACATTGAATGCCGCTCTTGAGGAAAGGAAGTCTTTAGTTACTTGTGGTCAGAGTGATCTCACAAAAAAATGTGAGATTATTTAGCAGAGAAACTCTGATCTTCAAGTGGAGTTTAATGCTAACCTATCTAGAACAAAGCATCTAAAGGATTAGCGAAAGAAACTTGAGTCTAGTGAAGTGACTCACAAAATACCAGTTTTGATCCCTCTAATTATTAGAATAACCAAATTAGTCATTCGGAAAAAGAGTAATTATTATTGAAAGTGATAAAGAGTACTTGACTTATACTCTTTTTTGAAAAAAGGATTTGGAGCTGAGATAGCTCCATGAAAAGGTTAAGAATCTTAGTAGTTATGCAGTTTTTTAGTGTCTTTGATTCAAGAGAAAGAAGACCATATTCAAGTTTTGGAAGGAAATCTCTTGAAGTGCCAAAGGGAACTAGCACACTTCTGAGTACAGTTCACAAGCTTATGTTAGGAACAAAAAAGCTTGATGAGATACTCGACACATTACAAAAAATTTAGCTATAGCTACTAATATTTAGCTATGAACTAGATTTTGTAACAATTTTGCTACAAAATCTTGTGGCAAAAAAGTCAAATCATAATTCCAAAAATTCAAGCTCAAACATAACGCATTTTTACAAATTTTCATACTAACTAAACATAAAATTTTGTAGCAATTTTTAGGTCATAACTAATTGTTGCCAATATTTTTTAAATTGATTCCAAAAAATTAGCTATGATTCTTTACATTTTCATTGCAAATTGTCGTAAAAAATCTTGAAAAACTTTAAAAAAATTTAACTACAAAATGTTGTAATAGTTTAGCTATAACTATTCATATTTTCGTAGCAAAATTTATAAAAAAAATCATGAATTTTTTTGAAAATATTTAACTATGAAATGTTGTAGTAAATTAACAATGACTATTTATATTTTTGTAGCAAATTGTTACAAAACATTGTAGAAAATTTGAAAAATATTTAACTACAAAATGTTGTAGAAAATTAGGATGAATAGTTATTGGAAAACTTTATGTTTAATATGAATCTTATAAAAAACTCCTCCAACTATATTAAAAAAATAAGATAGCTACAACTTTTTTTTAATTTTTTTTTTGTTAATTTACACAAATGTTTTAAAAATATATTGTAATTTAACTTTGAAATGGAAATGAGTTTAGCTACAAATTTTTGAAGTAATTTTCTATTAAATTTCGTAAAACATTTTTGTGCCTAAATGAATAAAATGGTGTTAATTACTTTGCTACTAATGTTGAAATTTTGTAACCATTTTTGCATTAATATTTGTGAAAAAATATTTTGTTTCTATCCTGGTTTTTCTTTTTATATGTTTAGAGGTGTGATTGAATCAGTTAAAGTTTTTATTATTAATATCTGACTATTTCCTGTATTTCTTAGATGATTTATGCCATATATTTACAACATTTTTATTCTTCCTACCACCACAAACAGGTTATACATGTTTTTGATCAGCTGTTTGCTATGAAACCTGTACTAATCTACAACTTCTATGCATATCATATACCATTAGAAAGCTACAGATCTGTAGTTTATAGATCTTTTTACAAAATCTGATTTGGTTTGTCGTAGCAGAAGTTATGCTAAGCTTCTATAACCTATCCAGAAAAAAGTTTTTCTACTCAAGTTCTTCCCACATTGTTTTTCCTATCATCTCGACTTTGTCTAAGAGTTTGTAATACTTTACTATTAGAAATCTAAAGACTGACAGTAAGAGTTTAATAGAACTTGATTGGTGATAGATGATTGAATTTTTTCATGTATCATCATTATGGGTTTTTTTATTAGGTCATTTTGGTTATAATAGATTGCATTAGCTATACTTTTTCATCTTTGTTTCATTGCTAATTTATTTCTTTTGTAATCTAGACATCATTTAGGACAACAGGTATGTAAATTACTAAAGTCATTTGGCTTGATGAGTAATCCTATACTTTCCTGAAAGGTAAACCTTTTATTTGTTTGTTAGATTCCATTTAACTAACTTGTTATTGATATATATGCCAAATTTCATAAGAAATTAGGATTTACTTTTGGTACCTTTTATATTTTTGGTCATCTTATATTTTATTTGTGAAGATCTATGATGCATATTTTTATAATGTGCCTTGATTTATCAATTTTTTTGGACAAATTAAGCCTTGATTTGTAAATTTTTTGTGCTTTAATTCTTCCACCGTCATTTTTAAAGCTAGAATCTAGAGCTCTATCTTAAATGTGATAAATCAATACTTTTAATTATAGATCCTTAATTGTTGTTGCTTTGGTTTTTTGTTTGGCTTTGTTTTGCAGCGTGTGGATAGCATCTTTAATCTGTAATGTTACTTCAATTTCTAATTATTCATGGCTAGGGTGGGGCATTTGATAGGCATTTCTTATAGTTGTGAAATTTTGATAATATGAATTTTCCATGTTTAATATTTTTTATGGTGATTAGCTCTAGATTTCTTTGATGATTCTCATATTTATATGTTTAGGAAAGATGTGCAAAGAGAAGATTGAATCACAATATTGACTATTGCATATATAGGCAAGTGATTTGCTGGCAGAAATAAATTTGGAGTTTCATGCACACTTGTATGGTGGAGATGATGGAGGGAAGTTGAACCATATATAACTATCTAATCTTATCATCTTCTCGAACAAAAAACGTTGAGATTTACACCTAACAACAAAAACTATAAAAATAGTATGTTTAATAAGCAAAAAATGGTAAAACTATAAAAATAGTATGTTTAATAATTAAAATATACAATTTAATATATATATATATATATATATATATATATATATATAAGAAAAGATTAAAATAACCTTATATACTATTAGTTTATGATTGAGGGTTTGGTATTTAAGGTTTAAGATTTTTGATTTAAAATTTAGTATTTATAATTTAAAGTTTAAGATTTAGTTACCAATAAAAAGATATCATTATTAAATCAATATTTTTCTTATGGTTAAAAATATGTATTTTAATTACTAATTTCTTATTTTTAACTATTTTGTTATTCATCGTGAATAATACTTGTATTAATCTTGAAATCCCTATTCTATATACATATATTTGACCACATAAAATGTGCCAGTTAATTGGTAAGTTTTCTTTTTGCAATGAATTCAACCTTATATATTACTTTTATTTGACTTGGGTGGAATGGTGGATGTTGAAGGTTTGATGCTATTATTTATTTTGAGTTTCATATATTAACGTAATTATTCAATATCAATAAAGTTAAGGACTTTAGTTTGAAATTCTCCAACCCATCACGGACGACTCAAGTAATCTCCCTTATATATTATTTTCTTTATTTAATAAAGAATGTTGTTATTCTCTAATTATAGGTTGTTTAATTGTTTATTTTGTTTGTGTTTTTGTATAAGATGTAAAGAGAGGAATGATTAGTGGGAGATTCAATGACGCTTTGGTTCAAAGTAACATAAAGTCAAATTTAATTAAATCATAATGTTACTTATAATTTGTCTTTGTAAATGATACTCAGACATATTTATATGTATGATATGGTTTGGATTAGTGATTATACTTTGGGTGTTTATCAATTAACTATACCATATATACATATCATCGTCTCCACAAAAATACTTGCATACATAAAAAAATTCAAGTTACGTGAGGTAAATGTAGTATATATATATATAACTAAAATTTGATACGAACATGTTATAGCTATAAAGAAATTTACTACGAAATTTTCATCTATTTCTATGAAACATTTTGTACTTACAAATTTGTTTTCTTGTAATGGTAGTACTAAAGCCTCAAGAGAGACAATGAAGGTCTTGGGTTTGAAAAGGTTCGCCTAGTCCTACATGTTTAGCTCCTAAGTTCATCAAACTTGTTTCTTTTTCTATTGATCCTAAGTTAAAATTTGTTGGTGCCACCTCAAAAGGTAAATAGATTAATGCATCCTTGATCCTTTCCTCTGGCAAGGTGAAGACTTCACCTCCCGTTGTTTCTTCTCACCATACCAATGATTGTCTCCTACCCCTACTTGCACAACTTTCTCTTGTTTTTTTACCATTGTGGTGAACTTGGGAACTTAAGACCTCATTGTGAAAAATACCCTTGTCATTATGGGCAACAAGGAGGGTGTTGAGAGGCCGATAAGGCACCTTAACTACTCATATTTTTCTATAAGTACCATACCATTTTAATCACTTGAGTAATTTGAAAAATATAGGAAAAATTTAACAAATTCAAAACTTGTAGTTTTCAAAAGTAATTTTTTTTATTTCATATTGCCAATACCTTGAATGTGGTTTTGATATTAGAGGTTTATGAGAGGTTTTAACAAAAAAAATAATTATCAAGGTGTTAATTAAAAGTAAATTAACACCTTATAATTAGATTTCTTTTTAGGTTATAGTGCTTTGGATAAACCTACCTATAAGATTCACATATATTGATTGTTAGCGACTCATTATGCCATTAGGTGGTGGTAAGGTTCAAGTGGAGAATTGGATCTAAATTAGATCATAGTAGCTGTAAATGCAGCTAATCAGAAAATATGTCATGACTGATAGAGGTATTATAGATATATTTTTATCGAGTTGTAAACTTTTTTTTATTCTGTTAGTGAATTTTTTGTTGCTGAGTGACTACTATAAGAAACTGGAGGATTTTACCAAATAGGCAAGTATCTATGTGGGTTTATATAGTTATATTGTCATATTTGCATGTTCTCTTATTTTAATTAGTACAATTTATTCAAGTATGTGCCCACGTGTAAGGATTATATTGTGATTGAAAAATGTTTCTTTCCTTACATCGCATGCTATTTGATTTACTTTATCTTACTTTATCTTCCATCTTCTTAGGTTGATATCATACTTAGCATAAATTATATTCCATGATCTTATATTTTTGTTATTTATGCTTCCATCTTATTGCTTTATTATATGGCTATATTTGTCTTTCTATTTTACTTTCATTATTTGTGATTTGTAAGTGAGTCTTGATAACTGTATTTTATATAGTTATTTTCATCTATTTTATTAATTATAATTGCTATGTTTTTAACATTTTTTGTTAATTTTAGTTAAATAAATTAATATTTACTATTTATGTGTTAAGGAATATATTTTTAAGAAAATTAAATAATTTAAATCGAAACCTTACTTAATTGCAAATTTATGTCCAAAAATATAATTTTAAATAAAAAAGTGCTTAATTGTAATTTATAAAAGTCTAAAATATAATTTATATTAAAATCGGGCTTAATTTTAATTATTAAAAGTTTAAAATTTAATTTAAATTAGAAAGGGTTTTATTGTAATTAAAAGAAGTTTAAAATGTAATTTGAAATAAATTTGTGGGTCAAAATGCAATTAAGAAAATTTATTTTCTACGCAGGAGAGAAGAAGTCCACGCGCGTAACGTGAGCCATCAGATCACACAAGAAACGGTTAGGATGAGCGCGTGTCCTGTAAACCCGACCAAAGTGAATGGGTGTAGGTTTTCTAGATCACGTCGCTCGGTGCGCCGAGTGGGGCCCACCTACCGTGCAGGGTGGGACCCACGTGTCTCATGCGTCTGCCAAGGCACGATTTCGTGCGACCGATTCACATGCGCCTGGTTATACAACTAATCGAAAGTTGCCATGTGTCCAACCATTCCTTGCCACCAATCATGTGCTGACACATGACAAGTTTCGGTGAGCGCAAAAACGTAGAATTTCACGCACGCGTTTCCAATTGTCCCCACCTTTCTCGTGCCAAGATCTCGTGGGATGTACTCTGCATGAAATCGTTTCCCTCCCCCAATGAAATGCTGTCACGTGTTTGTATTAATTCTTCAGCCAATAAGAGCCCGACATGTAGCACTCGGATTGAATAAAAAAACAGCATTGGCACCTCTGTTTCATGTTGTCCATGCGTAACAAATTTGATATTCTCTTTCGTGCGCGTGGATGCGGAATTTAAGAAAAATTTCTGACACGCCTGGGATTTTATTTTCGATGTAATTTTTTTACGCATGTCTAAAAAATGTATTATTTTAGATGTATTTTTTTAGCTATAAATAGGGGATTTATTCCTGAAAAATAAGAGTTTTTTTTTGGAGTTTAGAGTTTTGGATTGTTAGTAGTGTTTGGGGCTAGACTGTGGAACACGCAGAAGCCATTTTTGGCTTCTATTGTGTTCTGCGTGTGTCAAATATTTACGATTCGAGATGTTTTAATTTTCTTTGTGTTCCTCATCTAATATTCCTTAACTTTTATAATTTTCATTTTTAATTTATGAAGTAATTTAATTTTTCTAGGGTTGCATTTTATCTGAATTTATGAAGCTTTAATTTAATTATTTTTGAAAGATTTATAAGACTTTTAATTTGTTTATTTTATTTGTTCTTAATGCTTTTGATTATTTACAAATTTATCAAATTATCAGTGGCACTTAAATAAACTTGGAAGAGCCATTTTTGTGTATATTGCTCGTGTTTAGGGTAACATGTATGATGAAAGGAGAGAAACTTTCTTTATTGTATGTGCAATTATTGGAAAACTTTGAACGTAATGAATCTTGGTGAATTTAATTCTCATAGGAATATAGTGAATTAATTTAGCGAGGTGTGTCTATACGGAGCTCGGAAGAGATGTATGGATAAAATTAGAAGTTTTCGGTTGACAAATTAAATATACTATAAGAATATAAATCAAGAGAAAATAATATGATTTGAGTTGATTAATTTGGTGAAAAATTGCAATCCTAGATTTCTTTTATTTTGTTATAAAACTCTTTAGTTACATTTTCATATCAACGATTATTTTGGATAAAATTAGAGCGAAATAATTTTAGTACTCAACAAACTGTAGTGACAAATCTCTATGAGAACGATAACTCACTTATCAAATTTTATTACTTGTGACCGTGTATACTTGCACATTTTATGCTCTCCTAAAAGAGACATCAAGTCTCTAGGAGTAGTCGACTCTTTACACTGGTCATTTACCATGTAGTGGAATTTCTAAGTGGTGAACATTATCCTAATGTTAAAGCATCTTAAGGTTGTGAATTATATTAATAATCAAAACCGTTAAAGGAATCCTTATTCAAATACATATAATCAAGGTTGAGGAATCATCCTAACTTCTCTTATAGTAATAACAACCAAAGTGGAGTTCCTAAAAGTAGGTCACCTTTTAATCCACCAAACTTCAATCAACCATAAGAATAGCCACTCGTTAATGGTTTATGAATTGATTGATTGATTGGAAATCTTAATAGAGACTATGATGTCTAATGTCAATCCAAGGATGGATACAATGAATATTAAGATCTAGAGATTCTTAATAAAGAAAGCCAACAATAGAGCTAGTACAAGAAATTAGGAGGTGCAAATGAGTTAGCTCGCACAAACATTACAAGTAAGGGATCAAGGTATACTTCCTAAGAAAGATGGTAGGGAGCACTATAATGCTATTATAATGAGAAGTGGACTAGTAGTAGAAGGTGGTAAAGAAAAGACAATAGAAAAAGAAGAGAAAAAAATGAAAAAAAAGATGAAGTAGTAGAGAAGCCTAAGGAAGAAATCATTCATAAGGAAAAAGTCTATTCCCCCACCATTCCATTTCTCATAAGGACTCTATAAGAAAAAGCTAGACAAATAATTCTCCAAGTTCCTCAATATTTTTAAGATGCTACATATCAATATCCCTACCATGGAGGCTTTATAACAAATTTCACTATGTATGAAATTTATGAAGGAGATTCTATAAAAGAAGAGAAATTTCATAGATTATGAGACCATTGACCTTATGAAGGGTAGAAGTGTTATAACTAATCGAAGACTATCACCTAAGTTGAAAGACTCTGGTACATTTCACACTCTATGCATAATAAGGGATCATCAACTAGAGAAGCCACTTTATGATTTGGGAGTGATGAGTGCTAAAAAAGTACTAAAATAACATGATTTTATGCAAATTAATTGATTAAATATATATATATTTATATGTTTTATCATATATTTATATAAATTTGTCTTTTTTGAAATCACGGGTATTTTTATTGTTTTTTCAGATATTTTGGCTTAAAAACGCAACTTAAAGATTCAAAGAGAAATACTGGAAGCAATACATCACAAATATATTAATAAATAAATGGGGAAAGGTCAACAAATATGGAAAAATTGGACAAAATGGGTCAAAAAGGAGAAAATCGCGCCGCCGCGCCCCACGCCCAAATCCGCACGCGCCGACGCCCGTTTCGCCCCATTTTTCACGTGCAGCCGCCCCATGACGTCATGCTGACGTCATCAATGACCTCACCAATTCCATTACGCGTATTTACATTTTTTTACTCATTTTTTCTCTCCATCCTCACCTATAAATACCCCTTCCCTTCACTTCTAAACACACTTCTCTCTTCTTTCTTTCTCTTTTTTCTTAGATTTTTAGTTTTTCTTA
This sequence comes from Hippophae tibetana, assembly GCA_037013495.1. Taxonomy (NCBI): domain Eukaryota; kingdom Viridiplantae; phylum Streptophyta; class Magnoliopsida; order Rosales; family Elaeagnaceae; genus Hippophae; species Hippophae tibetana. The sequence goes on from CM072810.1 coordinate 16,841,538, forward strand.
GTTTTTAGCTTTTGTTAGTTAATTTCTCTTAGTTTTAGAGTTCTTCCCTTTTTGAGAAGAACTAGTTATGTTTATGTAATTTATTAGCTTTTTGATTCAATAAATGAGAGTGCAAATTCCGCTTGGAGGTTTTCCACCAACGGGAATAGCGTCGAAGTTCTGTAAGGATTTTATTTTCTTTACAGTTATTTTTTATGCTTTATTCTTACATGTTATATTTAATTTGTGTGTGATTAAATTTAACTGTGCTGGCTGTTTAGTAAACATGATGTAATAATAACGTTGTTATGCTTGCGAAATATTAAATAGGTGAAAATCTCTAAAATGAATTGATTTTGTTTTTATTCAAGATTTTATATTAAGAATGTTAGAGAGAAATATATTATTTTTCATTACAAACTTAAACCTGAAAATTAGATTTTAAGGTTTATTCTTACATGTTATATAATTTGGACACCTTGAATAAAGTTTAAACTGTCTAACCCCACTAAATGTGGCATTTAAATGGTTCCATTTCAATCTCTTAGAAAAAGGAATTAATTTAATTAAGCATATTAGTTATCAACCTCACCCATAGATGTTAATTGATTTGTTTAGTTAACAAAGAATATCTAACCCCACTAAAGATGGTATTCATACAAAAAAGGAAGAATCAATAAATATCAATTCATATCTTTAATAACCTAGATAATATGAGCAAGCATAAATAACTTAGTTATTATATCCATAAATACTCCACTATTATAAAAGATAAAATTTGCATAAATGTTTATTGAATCTATGTTTGTTTTTATGTTAGAAGATTAAAAACACAAAAACCCAAAATATCGTGACAGGATGTTTAGGATTTAATTTCGTTTTTAAAAGTTTGAATAATAAATTAAAAACTACATACATTCCTTCCTTAGATCGACCTTGGGAGTATACTTATCATTTTCTACGAAATGATTCGTGCACTTGCGAGAGTTTTATAAATATTAAAACCAAAGTATTGGCAAGAATCGGCGATGCCGGTTTTCGCTCATCAAGTTTTTGGCGCCGTTACCGGGGAAGAAATAGCGGTTTTTAAATTATTTATCAAAATTTTAAAAACATTTTTTGTGCTGTAAATAATTGTGATTTTTTTTTGTTTTGATAATAATCAAATTTCAAATTTCATAAGAAATAAAAAATATATATATATAAAAAATATATATATATATTTTTTAGTAAAATAATTTAGAAATTTGAAATTTGAAGTAAAAAATTTTACCGTTCATGAATAGTAAAAAGTAAATTAATTAAAAAAATTAAAAACTTAAAAAAACAATTTAAGATAAAAATAAATAAATACATAATATAGTGTAAATAGTAAAATAAAATTACCTTTCATGAATAGTAAAAAAATAAAAAAAATAAAATAAAAATTAATTTTAATTTTATTTGATTTTACCTTTTTCTATTTTTTTATTTTTTTTTACCTTTTTTAATTTTTATTTTTATTTATTTATTTTATTTTTTTCTTTCTTTTCTTTAACTTATTTTTTTTCTCTCTTAATTTTTATTTAACTTAATTAACTTAGATTTTTACTAACTTAATTAACTTAGCTTTTTAATTAACTTAGATTTTTCATTAACTTAATTAACTTAGATTTTTAGTTTACTTAACTTAATTAACTTAACTTTTTAATTAATTTAGATTTTTTTTAACTTAAGTAACTTAGATTTTTAACTTAGCTTTTTAATTAACTTAATTCTTTTTAATTAACTTTGATTAACTTAGCTTTTTAATTAATTTAGATTTTTTTTATTAACTTAACCAACTTAGCTTTTTAATTAACTTAGATTTTCTTTTACTTAATTAACTTAAATTTTTACTTAAAATAACTTAATTAACTTAACTTTAATAACATGAAAAGTAAAGATCTAAGGGAGTTTTGTCTAGCAGACTAGTTCCTGGATGCCTTTGTGCCACTAGTCTTTCCTGGGAACGTTGTTGTGTCTAGGAGGATGGTTTTAAAGAAGCCTTTTCCCCACCATTCTTTCCTGGGAGCACTCTTGGTTAATACTAATTATGTTATTTTAACTTTAAAAAAAATTTAAAAAAATTATTAAAAAAAAATTGAAACTATCTCCAAAATTTTAAAGTTTTAATTACAATCTCAAGAGTTAGTTTCTTTGTTTGATCTAGGTACAATTGTGTTTTGATGCCTTAATTATTTGATTTGCACCTAGATGTGGGTTATCTAAAACCCTCAAGCATGCCCCTAGTTTTTGGTACAGAAAAATTTGAAAATCAATAGGGCATGTTTGAAACAGTATAGGTAGACAATCTTGTCTTACTTGTAGGTATGATTGACTCAATGATGAGGGGACATTGAGTTTACTTAAAATGCAATCCCCAAGTTATGTCTTGCTAAGACGTTAAACTAAGCGCTCGATGGGAGGCAACCTATCATTTTAGGTAATTTTCGGTTATTTATTTTATTTACTTAATTTTATTGTTTATTTTAGTTTAATAATTTTTAAATTGTTAAAACTAAAAATATTTGTTGAGATGTTAGAAGTTTACAGCGATCTGTCTGTATATACTTTAATGATGAATATGATGAATGCACCTACTTTTCTCCATTACTACTTACACATTCTCAGCAAATAGGTAAATTTTTTTTCTCTTTTCTCTTTATCTTTAATTTACAGTTGTTACATTGAGGACAATGTAAGTTTTAGGTTGGGGGTGGTGAAAAGTTACCATGCTTAATTAGAAAAAAAAGATTTAACAATTTAAAAATTAAAAAAAAATTAAATATTTTCTCACAAAAATTTATCATTTCTTTAAATCAAATTTAAGTAAATAGTTAAGTCTTTTGTACTGTTAGATTAATTTTTGAAAACATATCATGAAATTTTTTGTAATTATTTTTGATAATTAGTTAGTTTTTGTCATAACTAGTATTTCTTGATAAAATGTGGAAATTATATTAAACCCAAAATCGGTGTTTATGAATTTTTTTTAGTGGAGACTACCCTTGTGAGATATAATTTGAGCCTAATTTCTTTTATTTAGAGTGAAATATATTTTTTTTCTACTCCAAACACATTTCTTATTTATTCAAATTTTTAGATGATCTCTATAAGTATTAGCATTGAATGTATGAATTTTTTCTCATCTTAATAGAGTATCATATATTTGATTATTATTTTTGCTTAGATTAAATGATTTGAGTAGAAATTGATAGTATATGCTTATATCTCATTTATGCATGACTGCTACAAAAACAAAAAGACATATCTAGGGTTACCTAAACCAAGATCAAACAGAAAAGCCACAAAATTAACCACTCACCAAAATCCTAAAAAAATGTACAATTTGTACATGGGTTGACTCTCTAAAAAAATACATATATTGAAAAATATCTACAAAAAAAATAGAGAGATAAAAAAATATATATAGTATCATCTACATACTATGACCCACGTTGCCTACAAAGTTGTGAGTACAGGCTAATTACAAAAAGATATAGGAATTAATTCCCTAAAAAGTCATTGCAATTTCTTCATTTGTAAAAAGCATATATCTTGAAATTATTTCTTAATGAGTTTGATTTATGCATGAAAATATTTTTTATATATGATATCTTTATAATTTATACATTCGATTCCTTTCATGAGATCAATGTTAAAATAACACTTTGAGCCTTTATTCTTTATACATATGCGAACCTATTAGTTCATTTCTATATATCAACTCTTTCGCATATAAATTAGTATGAGTGTTTGAACCCATAGGATTCAGTGTTTTGAGAGTATTGACTTGTGAGGAATAGAGTCGAAGCGAATTCTGATTCATGACACTGAAATTTGGTGAAATTAAATTGATACATTTTTGACATGAAATATGAAAATGATTTTCGACTAATTATTATAATAAATCATGATTGTTTAAAGAGATTAAAATAACTTATGCTTGAGATTTTAATTATGATCTTAAAAGAGATTAAAAAGTATGAGACATTTTTGTGATATGTTGTTTTCTTTTATCCTTAAATTAACTTTTGATTTTGTTGTAATTTTAGTTTTTGATTTGATTTTTTTTATTGCTTCTTTTGATTTTTACATTTAGTTCAATGTTTATGGGTATCATTACTAAAAACCCTCACGAGACTCAAACTCGTCCACTAGGGCAACCTAGGGGTTTAAAGGCTTGTTGCATAGGCTAAATGCAACCGTTTCAATCCACGAAAGTGATTTAGGATGGTTTAATTTTTAGTTTTTATCGCTTCTCTTGCTAAGGGACTAGCAAGAAGCTGGTTGGGGCTAGCTTCAACTTAATACCATGGTAAATTTTTAGAAAATTAGGACTTAGGAAAGAATAATCAATCTCAATGATTCTGCAAATGGATCATCCATCTTTGAATAGACTAAGAGGAGTTATTCAGGACATGATAGTAAAGATAGACAATTTTATCTTCCCTTTGATTTTATTATTTTAGATATGGAAAAAGATAAAGAAATTCTCGTTATTTTAGGCTGTCATTTCCTACCTATAGGAAGGACCTTAATTGATGTAGAGAGGGAAGATTTAATTATGAGAGTTCAAAAGGATGAAATAAAATTCAAGGTAAGTTAAGGAGCAAGAAGAAGTGAAAGCAATATATTTGGAAAAGAAGAAAGAAGAGGGAGAGAATGAGATTATAAAGAAGAAGAGAGAATATAGTGAAAAGAAGATGGATAAAGAGGAAATTGAAAAAGGAAAAAGGTGAAAGAAGTATAGGTTAGGCAATTATACTATGCCAATTGTAGAGATAGAAAATGCATGGAGATCACAAACCTTTTAAGGAGAAATTCTATGTGATGGAGCATCTGTTGAATAGTGAGAACGATCAACGAAGTAGAAAAGGAACATACAAAGGTTTCAAGTGGTTAAGGAGAGCCAAGGTGTATATAGATAGGGCTATCTAGACTACCATAGACTATATCTGAGTTGAAAGCTAGAACAGTCTAGTCAAAGACCTTAAACATGATGCTTATTGGGAGGCACCCCAACTTGTATTTAGTACCTATGTTTATCGTTCTTTTAGATGAATAAAATGTACAAAGACTTGGCAAGCACATGTATATATCTAGTGATAAAGACTAACACATCAATGTCGAGGGATTGTTTTCTATATCTTTTACTCATCTTTACTATGTTGTACATTAGGGACAATGTACAATTCAAATATGAGGGAGTGAACTCCATTCTCAATCTTAGATTATTATTTTCCTATTTTTAGTTAAGATATTTTTGGAAATTGATAAATATGTTGAAATCATATGCATGTATTCTTGGTATAAAATATATGAACCCAATGATACAATTGGTGTTCTTAATTATGACAAGAAATCTAGCATGTAACTATTGAGATGATTACATTAACCATGTGGTATGATTGCCTTTTTTTTAGCTAAAATCATTCATTATTTATGCACAATGCATGTGATTTATTGTTTGATGTACTGAGTGGGAAAAACCTTGATGTGAGTAATGTTACATGATTAGAATCTTGCATGTTTTAGAATCTATTGGACCAACTCTTGAGGCAAAATCCTAGATAATATTTAGCTTGAGAAATAATTTAGGCCTTAGTTGGGTTGATTGAGCTTTTCAAGCTAAACAATTGGATACTTATAACCTTAGTCACCCACTTGAGCTTAATTTGATACCATTTATGTCTTTAAATTACAATAGAACCTAATTTGAATGTATTACACTTAACCTATTACCATTAGCTTATGAGTATGAGAAATAATGTGTAATTTAAAAGTGTTAGAAGAAAGGTGATGCACCTATAAAAATAGAGAAAAGAAAAGATATACTCTCAATACATTTAACCCCATAAAAAAGAAAATAAATAAACCTAAAAATAAGTTTGGGAGTGTTGAATTGCAAAAAACGAGGATACACTATGGTTGAAGTAAAGCCCAATTTCATGATGATAAAAAGTAAGCTAATGTATGGATTTGAACCTTAATTTAATTATTTATTTACCCCTACCCAAGCCTCATATTACAAGTATGCAAATTTCTTCTAATCTCCATCTAAATGTGTAACCTACATTAGTGGAGAGGGGTATGAAAAGTAGACATTTGAAATTTGTTCTAAGTTTTTAATCTATTGCATGTTCATATAAGTTTATCTTAGAAGTGCATTTCATGATGTTATTTAAGTCACACATACATGGATCATTTGGTTTAAAATTTTGTATACCTTTGTGTTACTGGAATGTTGATCGATCGCCATGTAAACTTCTTAATAATAAGAATGTACAATCTTTGACAAAAATAAATTCCAATCGAACATGCTTCTATTAGAAAAAAAACATGTTTATGAATACACTGCTCATGTTGTGTTAGTATTTAGTATTTAGTTTATTAAAGTTAAGATTTGTCTTTACTTGAGGAAAAGTAAAGAGTTAGTAAACCAAAGGGAAGGAAATTTAAAGGGTCCAAGAAGATGAAATTATTCAAAGTTAAGAAGGGTCAGGAGTTGAGAGGTAAGGACAAGGGAACAGTTTCCCATGAGAAAAAAAGGATATTGGAAAAAGTGTTGCCTCAAAAAAAGGTTAAGCATATGCTAAATAGGAAGCTATTTATTCTATTTTCATCGAAACATACGTGGTTGATTTTATTAACTATTAGGTTGTAGACTCTAGAGCGACTAATCATGTATGCAATTCTTTGTAGGAGTTTAAAAGGATCTATAATCGCAATGAAGGTGAGGTAGACATAATGTTGGTTGTAGATGTTTGTGTTCGAGTAAAAGTAATAGGCCATATGGAACTTAGGAAGGAATGCTAATTTAACTTTAGAAATTATTTTTATGTACTTGAGGTGAAATATAATTTTATTTTAATTTCTAGCTAAATATGGTTTGTTATATGATAAACTTTGGAAACTCATATTCTATTTCTAAATCAAATAAAGTAATTTGTGATGATTGCATGAAATGCAATTTATACATGATATTTTTTAATAGTTCACCAATCAGTTTATTAGCCACTAACATAACTCAAAATATGAAATAAGAAGAGGTTAACCTAACCCTCTTATGTCACCTACGCCTAGGAAAAATTAACCTTAAGAGTATTTAAACATTAGAGAAAGAAGAGATCCTCTGAGATCTCTTAATGGAAACTTTTCTAGTCGGTGAATCTTACTTAGAAGGCAAGATGGGAATGAGACCAAAATTACTTCGTTATGTATATAGATGATTATTCAAGATATGGCTATATATACTTAATGTACTACAAGTTAGAAACCTTTGAAAAGTTCAAAGATTTTCGTTTTTGAGTAGAAAATTAGTTGGGTAGAAAGATTAAACAACTTTGATCATATCGATGTAGTGAATACCTGTTATGTAAATTTGAGATTTATGTCAAGTAAAATGTATTATTTCCCATTTAATAGTACCCAACATGCCTAAGTAGAACAATGTGGGTGAGATAAGAAATAAAACTTCTTTTAGAAATAACAATATCAATGTTGAACTATATTAACATTCCTATGAGCTTTTTGGGATATTCATAGGAACCAATGGGGTATATACTTAAACAACCGTGTGAGTTATAGACTAGCCAAAAGTAGAGTCTTGGACATATTCATATATGGAGGTGCCTAGTGCATGCCAAAGATTTAAAAGCAGACATGACCTATTCGAGGATGAAAATTTGTATATTTATAGGATACCCAAAAGGAACTCGAGGTGAGATGTTCTATGATCCTTCAAAGAATAAAATGTTTATTTCTATGAATGTAATATTCCTTGAAGAGGATTGTGTGAGATAACATAGATCAAAATCTCAAGTCTTGCTTGAGGATATGCCAAAGAAAAGAAAGTCAAAAGAATCCTAGTAGCTGATCATTGTTACAACAATGAAGAACCTAGAACAGTTCGTGAGCTGAAATGGAAGGTTATTGATCTAGTAGGTCTTGTAAATTAGAAAGGTACCTAGGGCTAGGAGAAGCTAGATCAACTACTCAAGATGAGTTCAAAATTGGTCCCATCAGTTACGTTGAGGCCATTTTTAATAGAGACACAAATCATTGCCATAGTGTAATGGATTTAGAAATGAATCCAATGTACAAAAATTATGTACAGGATCTTGTAGAAGCACCTGATGGAATTAAGTCCATAAGGGTTACAATGGATCTTCAAGCCAAAAAAGAATGCAAATGAAAAATGTAAAAACCTTCAAAAAAATTATGGTGGCAAAAGGTTATAATCAAAAGAAGGGTATTGACTATGATAAAAAAAACCTTCTAACAAGTACTTACACTTAAGTCATTAAGGATTTTGTTGTCTGTTTTTACCTAAAATGACTATTAAATCTAGCAAATTAATGTGAAGATAACATTTTCTTTATGGTTATCATAAAAAAGACATTTATATGGGAAAACCAGAAACCTATATAGACCAAGGCCAAGAGCATAACTAATGCAAGTTGAAACGGTCTATTTATAGGTTGAAACAAGCTTCGCATGGTTGAAATATACAATTTGATAAACTCATAAAATTTGATGGATTTGAAAGAACATATATGAGCCTCGTATATATAAAAGGTTTGATAGTAAAACAATGGTTTTCCTGGTGTTTTAGGTTAATGATATCCTCATGATTAGTAGTGATGTTAAAGTATTATCAAACGTTAAAATATGGTTGGGACAAAATTTTGACATGAAAGACTTGGAAGAATCCAACTACATACTAGGCATTAAGTTGGTGACAAATGCTTCAAAAGTACTCATATTTCGTGATTTTATTGTTCTTAATTGAAATAAATAGGGTTAATTATAGCATGTTTATTTGATTATTTAAAAAATATATCTATTTAGACTCACGAGTATGTTTTGTTATATTTCACATGTTTTTAACTTCAAAATAGATAAGCATGTCAACACATAACGACACAATACTTGGAACATTCAAATAACACCTAAGAGCTTAAAAGACTAAGGCATTTAAGTCTCACATCAAGAAAAAACCGTTATGTAGTAAAGGTACAAGGTAAAATTCAACAAAAGCATTTTGTGTTGTAGCAAAGAATTAAGTGTGCCACGGTGCACACCTCTTGAAAAGATTTACTGAAAAATTTTACTTTTTGTGTCGTGGTGTGAAACATAGTGTGCTATAGCGAGGACTTATGAGGTTGGATTGTAGAAGTGTGATCAAAACTTCTGCCATGGTGAGGAAATTTATATGTCGTAGTATACAATACTAATTTTTGATCTTGAAGCCCTCTGCACAATATTTTCCTAGAAATAAATGTATTATGTTTTAGGTTAGAATTAACTTTATTATTAATATTTTCTAACCATTGTTTAGTTATTATATTTATAGTTTTATTTTATAAACATAATATAGATTAGATTCATAGGAAATCATAGGCAACACATGGGAAATTTTTCAAATCAAGAAAAAGAAAAGAAGATTACTAAGAATTCAAGAACACTTTGAAGATTAAGATCACAATTTTGGGGTAGGACATATCATCCATCCATTTTTGTTATTTGGACTTGTTGTGTAGTATTTTATTTTTAGATTAATCTTATTATATTTTCTTTAATGAATGCTGATTTTAAAACACTAATAATGGAATTTAATTTAAGCATATTTGGTTTATTTCTACACTCGAAATTTAGCGTTGTTTCGGTGTTTGTAAATATTATTTAGATGAACATTTTTAAAATTAATTAAATAAAAATTATTTCTATATACAAGATTTGTTTTAAGATTTATTTATGAATAATTTATTAGTTCTTTATCCTTCATAATAGATTTAAACTATGAGCATTAAGTTTCAAAAATATCATCTGATTTAATTTGGATAACTTGAATAAGAGTTTAAATTTGTGACGAGAGCATTGAATCAAATGGTTTTTTATTTCTTTAACCATAAGGTGTAATTTAATCGATCGGTTAAACATTCCAAACATAAACTATGAATTGGTTTAATTACAAGAATAATCCCGACAGAAAGCATTTTTCATATTTAAAAGAAAAAAACAATAATTTATCTTTATATTTTAATTAACCTAAATGTTTCTAAATAAGCATTGTTAGCTATGCTAACATGTCCATTAATTCTCAATTGATTATTTATTATACATATGTCTTGATTTTGTTTGAATTCAATTTATATTTAGCTATTTTAATTATTTGTTGTTAGTTTAGCATTTTCAAAATGAAACCATTATGCTAGAATGTTTAGGTTTTACTTTTGTATTTATTTAAGTTTTTAGGAGAATTGAGGAATTATCTAAAACCATTACAATTCTGTTGGAGACTGACCTTACAAGTATATTTATCGCTTATTATAAGTTATTTATGCACTTGCGAGCATTTTATCCCAACCATAAATCACAGAGCTCTAGATGATTTCATCTATAGACCATAGAAAGGCTTTCATACAAGCCTTCCAATAGGGATAATTGGACCCATCAAAGTAAGGTGAATCGCTTGTAGATGAACCCTCACTCAAGTGATCCATAACAAGGTCCTTAGCACACTAAGTGTATCCAATGACCAACTCTGATACCAAAGATATATTGTTACTTCTAAACCTATGAAAGAATGGAGCATTCTTAAAAATTTAATTTTCCTATGAGCATTATGTAGTGAGAGAAAGGTTTTGTCACACGAATATGCCAAAGGAGAGATTGTAAGGTTTGTGTGAGTGTTAGCAATATTTATGAACAAAACATATAATTGTAATTTTAGTTTCTAAGGGTGTCTTAGAAGAATATTTTCAACCCAAAAAATATATCGAGCCTCACAATCATATCTCAGATATATCTTTTCTCTCATGCATATTATATTGCATATTAGACACATATGAACAATATGAAAATAGGCTACTCCATCGATCAAGTACTGACTTAATTAATCAAGCTATATTACCTATTGAATTAATTATTTACATGACTATATCGATTGATGGATTAACACTTTATCTATCAAGCACTAAATCAATCAAAATTATTGACTATATCGATCCATTTTGAGAATTAATTAACTAATACACTAGATAGATTAAGTGGTCATTCGAATGATCAAACTATGTACTTGATTGATTGAGCACTTGTTAGATCAATTGAGTGGCTAGGGCTTTGATTTTAAAACCTATTTCTAAAAAATTGGATTGACTTTTTACTATATTTTCCTTATTCTTTAAAACTTATTTAACTAATTTTATGGACAAGTTGGAAATTTTACTTGACCTAAAGTGCTTCCAAGTATTCTACAAATATAAACCTAAGCATAAAATTGAAACTAACCACACAAGAGCTTAATTGTGCTTATTCTCTCTCTTATTTTGATAAAAAAATTCAAGTAGACTTTTTCATTAAGTTAATTTATCAAACATTTTTGGTTGTGTTGGATGGATTAACAAGCCTACAAATATAATTATGCTATTTTGCTTTTGACTTATTGTTTTAAAGTTTCTAGTTGTTTTTGATTTATCAGATATGTTGTTTAAATCCACTATTTAGGTTATTCATTATTGAATCTACTTTACGATACATACATTCACTTATGTTTATGTGCTAACTTTTTAGGTGATAGTGGTGTCATTTCGATTAACTCATGGGACTCAAGTTATGTTAGAATGTTTGTCTAAATCTGAATGCCTTTCTTATAGAGACTATGATAGAAGTAGTGACTTGTAAGTAGGTTACTTGGGGGTATTATCTAGTTGTGTAGTTTGAGTCCTAGCCTTGTAACTATATAATTATTTTTCATAGTGAATAGTTAGGTGGTCGGGTGGATTGATGGTTTTCCTCTTAGGTCATTGGTATGACTTAGGTTGTTTCCACCTAAAAATCTTGTGTATTAATCTTTATATTTTCATATTTCTTTATTTACACATGATTGAATGTCTGGATATTCTACGAATTTTTAATTTGTCATACTTCTGCTGATATTTTGTTAATTAGATAATTACATTCATAACTAAATAAATGAACTTTCAAAGAATAAGCTATATGAACATGAAAAAAATAAAACAAATAGGCTCAGATTTATATGATCATAATCATATATAAACAGATTAAGTTCAACCTAATTAAAAAGGAGTAAAGAGAAAAGAAACCTCATTATTAAACCTTGTGCTCCTAAAAATCTACTCCATAATTATATGTATAATTGTAAGATAAGAGTGACATATATATAGTAAACCTAAGGAGCCAAAAAGTCACACATCTTATATGGAAAAATTTTATAGGTAGTTATCAACTAACTAGGATTAAAAAATGTACCAGAGTGGAATAAATACGTTAGTTATAATAGCAGGATCAATCCCTCTATGAGATGGATTGATTCCTCCTAAAAATAAGTTATGCTTATTAAACTAAAGATCAATTTGTCTTAGGTGGGGATTAATATCTCTCTTCATATCTCCTTTTGAAAGTTACCCAGAATGAATACATTTCATTGAGGATCGAAGTTTGATCGATCCTTACAAAGGGATATTGATCCATCTATAAAGGGAATCCATCTCTAGTGAAAAATTGTTGTGTCCAATTTTACACAGAGAAGGAAGGATCAAAGTGTGATCAATTATAGATCAATCCGCATTGAGATCGATCTGTCTACTAGGGGGATCAATCATCTATCTAAAAAGGCTAATATCTTTATCATGCAACATCAGAATTGATCATATCAAAGGCCTATATAAAATACACTTAAACATGTATGCAATTCTACGTGTAATAGTTATAAAATATATACCTTAATTATAACTAGCCAGAATCTAAGCATTTCTTTGGGATTTCTTGAGAGACTTGATATTCTTAATGGACTTGATAGCATTCTTAAAGATAAGAGTATAAATAAATGTTTTGTTCACGAAAATAACCAACACTCATTATCCTTACACATAGATTACAAGTAAACCAAATTATAAGCAAGCAAACTAAATTATAGTCGAAAATAAGGATAATGGATGAATATGTGATATTATACTGCATGTCCCTTCATATAAGGAATGAATTAAATGATTTAAATACAAGATAAGTTTACTTATTTTTCCTTTTTAAATAAGTGAATCTCCATGGCCATGGTGAGTCCTCATAATTCTCAATTATCCAATAAATTTCTAGGTTATGCTTGAAATTGATTAATTGGAAAACTTAGAAAAATATATAAACTATGATCCTCAATTAATTAATAATTGCCTTGATCAAACTTTAAATTAATTAATTAATAAACCTTAGGTAAATATATTCTTTACTTATAAATCAAGATTTGATCTATCATTAATTTATAATTAAAGATATTTTGGCCATCTAATTTAATCTCAACTAATCAAAAACATGCTTGGTTGGGATGGAAATTGATCAATAAAATTAAATTGAACTTTCATTCACTAATGCATAACCAAGCACATATGATGTGTGTAATGTCTAATTCTAAAATATTTTCTTAAATTATAAATCAAGACTTTATTTATCATTAATTTATAATTAAAGATTTTAAGAACATGAACAAAAAATAAATAAAATTTTTATTTATTCAAATCATAAAATTGTTCTTTCAATCACAGGAAGCAATCTTAAAATCTCATATTACAAAACTAGTGTTAAATTAACAAAAGTTAATTCAACTACAACAGACATTAGATTAGAGAGAGAGAGAGAAAAAAAAATATAAAACAATAAAATACCCTTTCTTGAGATGTGATTCCAGATCTCTGAATTGATTGTCACTACCTTTTTCAAATCTTTTGATCTTCTTCACAATTGGGAGGCTTTCTTCTTGTATCTATATGGACGATGTTTAATAACTATGGAAGCTAGTAACTTTATTTATGGCTTGATTATAATTAAGAGGGATTAGTGTTGTATTTATAGGTAAAAATTAGGATTAAACACGTTTGGAACGTGTATTAGGGTTTCTAGTAGTTTTTGACCTTCACTCTTCTACATTAGTTTTTGTACACTGCAGCAGGTGTTAAATATCATATTTTCAAGTGCACCTCAAGATAGGTGTGCTATGATGCAATTTAATGCGTGCTACGTTGTACTCTTTACTGATTTGTTTAATCACTTGAATTTTGATCTCCTTTCTCATTTTCACTCTTTTAACTCGTGTTTGTCTATTATTATTCCAAAAGCATGTCAATATACAAAACACAATAATACCCTTCAAAACAAGACAAAATAAAAGTAAAACATAAAATTAATGGTTAAAAATAGCAAATAATAAGTCAAAAAAGTGTTCATCCAATACCACCAAAACTAAATTTTGCTAGTCTTCAAGTAAAACTAAAACTAAAATGGTAAATAGAAAAATTAGAAATAAATTTATAAAATTTCTCATGCTTTAGTTTCTTTTCGGTTCATAATTAAAACTCAAGCGCAATTTCATCCAACATCTCAAATGATCAAGGTTTATCGCGTAAATCAAAACAAATCATAAGTCTGTCCCCATAATTAGAAACATATCAATATTGATTCTTCCAAAATTAGTGTTAAGAATCTGAATTCACTTCAAATATATTACTCACAAGATATACTTTAATATCACACTTATCTTATGGGTTTAAACGCTCAATAAAGTATATGCGAACAAAAGTTATGTAAAGAATAAAGCAAAAAGGTTCACATATGTTTATAAATAAGAAAGAATCAAAGGTGCATAAAATAGATCTTGTGAAAGGAATCAAATGCTAGGATTAAGAAGATATCATATTACTCATGTCATACTTTAATCAAAATTATTAAGCAATAAATATCAAATTGGTGCCTATAGATGAATGAAAATGCATTTGACTTCAAAGGCTTATTTTCTATTATTTTGGTAATAGCCATATCACTACTTTAAAGAATTTAGAGTCATAGTATTTAGTTATACTATTATTTTCTCTCTTTTTTTCTTCCTTTCTTTGTTGTTTTTTAGGTAACAAGACACATGTGTGTATGTGTGTGTGTGTGTCTATAAATATATATATATTATGGTGTGTGGTTATTATAGCTTCTTTTCTTTTCTTTTTAAGGGAACCTCATATGCATTACTAAAATTCAAGCATAAATTGAAAATAGGCACATACTTTTAATTTCTACTCAAATAATTTAATTCATGCTATGAAAATAAGTAAATTATACTTCATTAGATTGTTTAAATCCTAACATTCAATGCAAAACCTATAGAAATCATCTAACAATTTAAAGTCATAGGAAAAGAGTTAAAAAAAAGTAAAATAAATATTATCACTCAAAATAAAATGTTATGGGTCCATAATTTCATAAGGTAGTCTCCAATATTTGATTCTTATACACCAAATTTGGTTTATTTCAATTTTAACATTCAATTATGAAACATAAACTAAAAATAGAACTAATTCTTACAATAATCCTTGAACATGGATTATTCTTACATCTCCCTTTTCTCTTGCCTTTGTATATGGTGAGTTATTTTTCCCAACTTAACCTTCCACCATTCTCATAGATGCCTTTGAAGAATCGACCCTTCGATTTTTTTTCATATGGTTATCCCCACCCACTTGAATGAAAGCATTTAAGTTATCATTTAAGGTTTTCTTATTAGATGGATAGTATGACATGTTCTAGTATAAATTGGGGTCTTGCATTTGGTTTTGGGCATAGGATGGGTTATTGTTTGCATTCTAAGCGAAGTTGGGTCGATTCCTCCAATTTGGGTTATATATTTTTGCATCCTAGATATAGTTTGGTACCTCTCCATTGAGTGCACTTATTCTTGACTAGTACCTACATACGAATCAACAACAAAAGGACAAGTATTATCACCATGTCCATACGTACTATAAACTCCATATGCCTCTTGAGTTGGTGCATTTCTGTAGGTGAGGAGTATGATTGGTTAAATATGCAAGTTCTATTGCCATTTCATTGGCTCCATCTACTCTTACTCTAGTACTCCTTTTTTGGGAATTAGAACCCAACTTTTCATAGGGCTCATAAGCCTCTAATGCTTTCTTTTCCCCATCGCACCACCTGCAACATTGTCAACTATAAATGACACAGTTGTGTCAACCCATCATAGAAAAATAGATTTTGAAGTTGTAATCAGAAGTTGTGGTGTGGGCACTAAGTAAGAAATAATTTAAACCTATTACAAGCTTCATAGAATGGCTCTCCTACTATTTGATAGAATGTGGCAATTTTGGTTGTCAAAACAGGAGTTTTCTAATGTTAATAGTATTTTTCTAGGAATTTGTTATAGGCTCCCTTCCAAGTTAGTAGGGAACATGGTGCTAGTGTCATCAAAAAAGCTTGATCCCTATCTTTAGAAGTGTATAAGAAACACCTCATTTTAAGTTAGCCTTTATTAAGCCCATGCAAAGAGAATGTTTGTACATTTGAGTAGAAATCCCTAATGAAAGTCAAAAGATCTTCATTAGGAATTCCATAGAAAGAAGGCAATATGAAATAATGAATACTTTTTTATTCATTATTCCTAGCAGCCTTCCCCAACTGTATAGAGGCAATAGCAGTACAAATGATTGGTGTTGCATACTCTTTTATTGCAATCCCCTTGGTAGCGCATCTTTCATTTTTAATGGTTCTAGAAAAGGCTCTAATGGTGACCCTAGTAAAAGCTCTTGAATTTTAATATCTTGTCTTTTTAAGTGCTCATATATGTTAAAATTGTCTATGAAAAGTATGAATTGATTCCCATAGGATCTACTAACTTGCATATACTAATAAAAATAATAAACAAATTAAAGCACCAAAAGATATACCACAAATAGTAAATAAATAACAAAATAAATAAAAATAAATTTAAACAACTTAAAGAAAATAATAAAAGAAATAAAATTAATTGAAATAAACAAAAATAACTCAACAAAACACAAATATTAACAAAATCACATAAATAAAAAAATCACAACAACAAAAAAACTTGAAAAAGAATTAAAAAGAAAACAAATGAATAATTTAGAACTCCAACTCCGTAGCAACGATACCAAAAACTTAATTCATAAATTTTAATTTATTGCAAGTGCATGAATCATTAGCAAACTCCGAAATAAAAAACAAAGATTCTGGGCTTTTAATATTGGGGACGACGAGACTGTATTTGTTTACACAAGTTTGGATAGAATCGCGAAACGTCTTAAAGAGAACGACCTAATCCGCGATTCAACCCATACAATTTATTTCAATATATCGATAATATTGTTATTATATTATTTTCACGTAATTATTCCATGTATTCATATTTAAGTATACTTTAGATATAAAACTAAGACTTGTATATAATGCATGACCAGGTATGAATAAGAGAAGTCATTTATTCCCTCGAGATTAAGTTTATAATTCTCTAAATGATAAGCATTTAAACATTCACAATTTATTCTCCATATACATAATCAAATCTATTTAAAAACCCAATCTATTTGAAAACTCTTTGTAAAGAAAGAAATTTATTGTAATAATGATATAAATTAATTAATAAAATACAGAAATTCCTACTTATAGAGTAAAAATTAATTAATAAAATTATTGTTACTTACCCTTTCTTTTTAAAAGAAAATTAAATAAATATAATTCACACACATTATATCAATGTATAAAAAAGTATTTTATTGATTAAGAAACTTACTAATAAAATATTTATAAGTAAGATGATATTTATATTGTTTTGAAAATTAACTTTTTAAAAGTCAAAGTATAATATTATTTATATAATATAATTTTTTTTTAAGGATATATCCAAATATTTATGTTTTTTATTTTTATTACCATAATTTCTTATCGGATAAGTAAACGTTTTCTTTCAATGAAAGCAAAAAAAAACGTGGATGTAGATTTCTGAAATATTATCACTAACTAACATGATTAATTAGATGGGAGGATATTCATTTTCGTGTCTCTATATATCTTCCTTGTTCCAGTAAAAACAAGGAAAGAAAAATAAAAAGTGTGTAAAATAGAGAAATCTCAAGATCTAGTTTTGGTAGAAATAGAAGCATGGAAATAAAATAAAAATACATTGGATCTTATTCTAGCTGCCATGCCATAATTATTTACCAGCGTCATCAATAATTGACATGTTTTTATTCTTTCTTCCTGAAATGACAGATGTGGTCCTTTTTATTTTAACATTTGTTTTGTGACTTTGACATGCACTGTAGCGATGTAGACCGGTACACGTGAAATTCAACATGTATTATAAATATATTATAATTAATTTTATAATTTTATAATTTTTTATAATTATATTAATACAACTATATTATTAATAATAGTTTACCAAATCATTTTACATTCATTTTAAATTTAAAATCTATAAACTTTTTTTAAATTTGTGCAACAATCACATGTTTTATTCACTATTATAATTAAAATATTTAAATTTATTAATAATATCTCGATAGTTTACTTATTTTTTAAAAATGATCCTATAATTATAAAGTATTTTTTTAAAAATAAAACTATCATACAAAAATAATTTAATAATTTATAATAATATTTTATTTCTCAAATGCACATTATAAAATAACAACTAATACATACAAGTGTTATATCTTTGTGAATTCATTTTTTAAAACAATTTAATTAAAATGTTTACAAAACTAACTATTGTATTTAAGTATTTAGTTTTTTTTTTTTCAATGGTTGAGAAGTTATTACTCTAAAACAATCAAAGTACAAATCCTATTATCAAAAAGAACAAAAAAAAAGTATAAATGCCACCACATATTGGGGAGAAGCAAATCTAGTATACTATCAAGCCTAACAAGTAATAATTACATAAAAAATATAAGCAAAGTAGAATAAACCAACCACTAACTACCAAAGGCCACACAATCTCAAACAAATTTTTAACAAAAACAAACACACATCTACAACAAACATTTAACAATAGGAACAAAATCTAAAACAAAAGCATTTAACCATTTAAAAAATGACAAACTATAAAAACAAATATTAAATCTAAACTTGAAACATAGACAATACAAACTATTCAGTCAAAAGTTCCAACAACTCAACACTTGATATCATACCTCTTTGGACATCCTACCACTATCATTTCATTTGTTCAACCACACTATCAACCCTTTTATCTTTACGCCATACATGTACATTTTCTTTCCTAGTCTTCGTCGGACCACCAACAACCATATTAAGATTTTTCATTGGCCCTTGCAGGATCCTCCATTAAAACTCTTTATCATTTACCCTGTTTTATATGGCTAGCATCCACATACTTTTTACATAGTTCCAAAAATACTATTATCAATTTTTTCAGCAAAGACCGAGAAGAAGACTTACTTGAACCTCCCTTCACATACACACGAGTGTTAAGATTCAAATAAGATCGCATTCAATCCCCAAAATTAATATGCTTAACACCAAAGCTAACATTCAACTCACTCACATTCATATGAACCCTAGTATCATAAGTTATGAGACGATAATGGAAACAAAAACGAGGCAAAAACTTATACCTCAAGTTAATCCACACAACTATTGAACCAAACACTCGATAAGTCAAAGGAATTCGAATACTAGAAATTAAAGCACGACACAAATTAAAGCAAATTTTCACTCTCAAAAATCTACCTAGTCTATAAACTACAAAAGCTTGGTCTAGTTCTAGAATCTCACTTATCTTTTTAGCTATTTTCAACATTGTAGTAGATTTCTTCCAATTTGGTAGTGAATTATGCAATTGAATCCAAAATGATAAGGAATCAAAACTTAACTATGAAAGACACACCCTTGATTCAAATCTATTTACCACAACAAGAGAGTTATTGAAGTTTCATGGAGCTTTGTGAGTTAGTATCATCGAGATCAAGAGCCTTCTTTGCCTATACATGCTGAAACACTCTCAATAAAGCGTTTGGATTCACAAATCTCTCAGTGATCACATGAGCAATAATCGCTAACTCCATTGACTTTTGCTCTTTGTTAATGAGTTCTTTGATCTCAAGTGTGAGATCATCCAAGTGAGTAGATGTTTCTTCCATGCATGTCATTAAGCAACACTTCACAAAACACACACGCACACAGACCATAAAATGATATCTATAGAACCAAACGACTTACTGAGAGACATGAACTCTTCAATAAGAAGAAACTCGTTAAATGCAAACAAATCTTTATTCTCAAAAAATAAAATAAAAAGGGTTAGATTGCATTAAAACCAACGAAGCAAAAAAGAAGATGAAGAATTAGCTAATACCAACAAGCTCAAGGCAAGATCATAAAGCCAAGAAAGGGGACCCAAACCCTAGCAAAGCTTTTTTTTCACTATATTTGGGGTTTATTAATTATAAAGCTTGATACACTTTAAATTAGTGTATTTTGTCCCATATAAGTACTTAGTTGCAACAACTAATCAATGTGTAGTCCCCCGCTATTTTGACTATTCATTTTTTGTTATATTATATGTAAGCAATATAAAATGGACATAAGTATATATATGCTCGAACATTTCAATTAGATAAAAAATTATAAAAATTGAAAGAAAAAATGTATATTTATACTTGAATATATATTAAAAAATTATAAGAATCCATGTAATTTAAGTTTAATAAACACATAACAAAATAATTTTGTTCCTTAAAAAATATTTTTTTTAAATGATGTTATAAAATTCACACACTGATTATCAACCTATATTATAAGATTGGCATAACTATGTTGTAGGTTAGATTGGACTTATGCTCAATTAAATATTTTATTTAAAATGATTTATTAACCTTCAGCACACAAATACATGTTTTTTTCTTTATTTTTAATAAAATTTAAATAAATTTATTAACATGTAATAAATAATTATCGCTTATTTTTTGTAATATTTAAGTATTAGAAAATGATTACTATCATTTTGTAGTAAAGTTAGTTTTTTAATATAAAATTTTAATTTATTTTTTCTTAAATTTGTAAAATATAATAATTATATTTCTTAAATTATTAAATTATTTTTATTCTAAAAATTAAAAATGAACTCATAATTTAAACTATAAATATAAGGTGGGTATTAAAAGAAATTATACATACAAATGTGATTTTAATAATATTAATGATGATTGTTTTTTAACACTTTTTCCATTTTTTTATAGATTATTTTAATTCAAAAACCTAACTATTAATTAATATATTATTATATTTAATGATATTTTTATTCATAAAAATAATGACTTGATTGAATAATTATATTAATAATTTCTATAAAATATATAATTATTATTAAAATAATAACAATGATTTGTTTTATATTTGTTGGTGGATTTTATACGAGTATGAATTATACTTATAATATATTTTAAGTTTTTTTTATATAAATCAACTTATACACAAATAAAATTTGAATATATTTAAATAGATTTTATATTTTTGAATTAAGTTTTCAATTTAATTATTTTATATTTTATATTTAATAAATTAAAACATGCAATGTTTAAGCTTAATTTATAAAAAAAAAAGTTAGTGGCTTTACCACTACATCTTATAATGAAATAATCAAATTTTGTTGTGAATGCATTTAAAAATGAAGGTAATTAAAATCCAAAATAACCCCTCAATATAATTATATAAAATAGGATTTCCAAATTAAAAGAAAATTCCAATTCGGACCAAAAACTGATTATAAAAGAGCCTTCTATATATTTCTCATAGTCTCGGCCTCAAACTCTCTCCCTCACTAGTCACTGCCTCAAACTCTCTGACTAGTGTCAATACTTCTGTGTCTCTACTTTATATCTGGTGAAAAACAATACCAATTATTTGTCGGCGCTGCTTGAGAGTGGAGGTTTGAGGCTAAACAAATACATTTTTCATCACTTTCACACAATTGATGGTTTTGCTCCATTTTTTTCTGGCTGTTTCTTACCATATATATGATCGATCCAACTTTCAAATAAAACCCAATCCAACTTTACCACATTACGTATAATTCAAAAGGGAGTGAGGGGTTTAGAGATCTGGTGTTGAGAAAGTTCTTTCTTTTCTGTCGTTCCTTTGTTTTTGTTCTTCCTCTGCTTACCGCTTTAGTAGCAGAGAAATAGAGATGGCTAGTGAGAAAATTCTCATCCCAGAATCATTCCAGATTCAGACTGGATTTGACATTGCCGGTCAGATTTTCATGATGTGGGAACTAATCAAAGCGCCAATGATAGTTCCTCTGCTACAAATTGGGGTTTATATTTGCTTAACTATGTCACTAATGCTCTTTTTAGAGAGGCTTTATATGGGGATTGTCATCATTCTTGTTCATCTCTTTTGGAAAAAACCAGAAAAACGATACAATTATGAGTCCATTCAAGAAGATGTTGAAATGGGTAGTACGAATTTCCCTGTTGTTCTTGTTCAAATCCCCATGTTCAACGAAAAAGAGGTTAATTTTTGTTTTATTCATCCACTTTCTTTCTCTGTTTTTTTCTCTTTATCTTTCCCACTTTTCTTTTAGTATTTTTCTTATTGGTTTTGTAGAAAAAGCCTAAAAGTGAGGAACTTTATTGTGTTTTCATGGTTGCTTGCACCAGGTTTATAAGATCTCAATTGGGGCTGCTTGTGGACTTTCATGGCCGTCCGATCGTCTCGTGATCCAAGTTCTCGATGATTCAACAGATCCTTCAATCAAGGTACTTAAAATAATCAATACATATAGCAGTACTACTCCATCTGATTAAATTTCATTATTATCTTACAATTTGTGTTATTCTTTTCAACTCCAACATTGACATTTATGTTCATAGTGTTTTTAGCTTTTTCTCCAAAAAAAAAAAAAAAATCAGAATAATTTATTAAATGGGTTTGTCATTGTATAGCAAATGGTGGAAACAGAGTGCCAAAGATGGGCAAGCAAAGGCATTAACATAGTATACCAAATCAGAGAAAACAGAACAGGTTATAAAGCAGGTGCTCTTAAGGAAGGTCTTAAACGAAGCTATGTGAAACAATGTGAGTACGTAGCCATATTTGATGCTGATTTTAGACCAGAACCTGATTTTCTCAAGCGAGCCATACCTTTCTTGGTTCATAACCCAGCTATTGCTTTGGTTCAAGCTCGTTGGAGATTTGGTAATTAACTCAATTTAACTAAAAATACATTGTTTAAATAGTCATTCATTATTATTATATTATTATCATTATTATCAGTCTTGAAGTTTCTTGTCTTGGATTCTAAGACTCATTAATGAATCTAATTTTCTTGGTTGTATCTTTCACTGAGTGTCGGTGATCATTCATTATTGGTTATATCTTGATCATTATTGGCTTTTGGTATCTTTATTTTCTGTTTTTGGAAATTTTGCTTTTTTTACTTTTACTGTTTTCATGGGCGGGATTTGTATTTGGTACTTTTGGGAGCATTAGAGATAGAGGGTTTAAAACCCATCAATCACGGTATTATGAATGAATTATCCTTCCTCGGCCACTATGATGTTGACACCTGTCTGTCCCACTGAATTTGTGATAGACCCCATCTTTGAATAATTACACATAAAAGTTAAAAAGAAAAAGGAAACAAATATTAGAGAAAATTATAAATAATAATACCTACTCTAGCAATAGCAAGCAATACATAGTAATAGGTATACTACACACCAACATGTAATTGTTTTCCCATGAAATCTGATTATTGAATATTAGGGAATATTTCATTAAAAATATTTTTTCCTATTTTCTTTTTAGTATTTTTATTTTCCAAAAATCTTTAATTTTTAGGCCTGAAAGTCCTCTTTATTAATTTTGTCAATATTCAATAAGAGTAGCAATAACTAGAATAGGGTAATAAGCATATTCGTATTCTCTAGTATAGGTGATAAATGACGCGTGTCTTTATGCGGGGGTACGTTTGTCATTTCCGAAGATACCTACAACAATGGTAGTTTGCCTATCAACGACCCGGATTGTACGGATGTTGCGGTCAACTCTTTTTGAGCTGTGTGATGTGGTCTGTGGTGATTAAAACGGCAGGGCAATTTAGTTATTTTGATTGCTTGCTTGTCCTATGTATCCACGTGCTTTTTGTATTTACTTATTATAAAAAGGAAATTTATTGTGCTATGGGATAGCACATAATGCTTGTGGTGGAACCTAACTCTCTTGTTACCGACACTTACTCTTATTCGTATCACGTGAGATGTGAAAAAAAGAAGATCTGACACATTTTCTATTATTGTCACACTAGCAAATCAGATTCAGCCAACTCATCAGTCATTGGGTTGTCACGTGGGTGGTCCGCTTAAGAATTTTTCTTCAATTCCAAAACATTTATGTTATATAAAATTGAATTAATTATTAGACATATTAAAATAATTAATATTTATATTTGTGTCTCATAATTAGACTAAATCAAAATGGATTTTTTTTTTTTTTTGCAGTGAATTCTAATGAATGCTTGTTGACAAGGATGCAAGAGATGTCATTGGATTACCATTTCAAAGTTGAGCAAGAAGTTGGCTCAGCAACACACGCTTTCTTTGGCTTCAATGGTATTATTTATATTTTTAATAAAATTTGACTAATTTTTTTTTTAAATATATATTCCTTTGGAGTGAAGTAATGAACCTAAAATAAGCTAAACTACCTAATAAGCATTATCCTTATTTAATTTTCTACCCAATTGGCTCCTGCTTCAGCAACTGACAATTAATAAGTAAATAATGGGAAAATTTACTTGATAATGACTGAAACCATAAAAAATTATGGTAAAAACAAGTTGATCCATTCAGCACTTTTTATACTTGTATTAGAAAATATCACAAGTACCTTGTGGTTATTTTCTTTGTCATTATTGCTATGATTTGGTAATTGCATAATGATTACATAATTTATACTATTATATATAATAAATGACTAGAGACTTTGTTTATAATACTATTATATATTATAAATTTATACATGACTGAAATAACATGATATACTTTCATACTACTTTATGTTAGCGATATTAAATATAAAAATAAATTGAGGGTATAATATTTTATAATTATAAATCATAGTCACATAAATATAAAAATTAAATGGTAAAGCATCAAAGATGAGTAAAAAAACATCGAGATTTGTATATTACATTATGTCTTTAATATAAAAAATAATGAGAGAAAATATATACTTGTGTAATTTTATATTAAGAATATAATAATAAACTAGAATTATTTGAATTGTAAAATAAATTTGTGATATTCAAACTTTTAGGCATATTCCAATTCATAAATCACATCGATCTTTCTCCAAATTTGCTAAAGAGACTTTTTTCTCTTTACATGATAATGCATAAAACCCACTTCTTAATTTTATTTTATTTTTTCTCTCTCTCTCTCTTTTTTTGTTATTTGTGAGTTCACCCACTTCTGAAGTGGTTGAAAGTTTGAGTTCACTTTCCATTGCCCACTGCACCCTTTGAAGAATATCCATCAAATGTTGAGTACTAGTAACCCTGATGTATGATTGTCTACTGCAGGAACTGCCGGTGTATGGAGAATTGCTGCAATTAACGAGGCTGGCGGTTGGAAAGACCGAACCACTGTCGAGGACATGGATCTTGCCGTCCGAGCTAGCCTTAAAGGCTGGAAATTTCTGTATCTTGGTGACCTCCAGGTGTTTGAATTAATTGCCCAAATAACTATGTATTATTTGTTTAAAACTCATACAATTTATTTAATGATGTTCATGCCTCTTATGTATTACAGGTGAAAAGTGAACTTCCTAGTACTTTCAATGCCTTCCGTTTCCAACAACATCGATGGTCTTGTGGTCCTGCAAATCTCTTTAGGAAAATGGTGATGGAGATAATAAGAAATAAGGTTAATTTTTAACTTCTTCCTTATTGTCAAGGGTCTGTTTGTTTATGCTTTTATTGAAAGTGGTTTCAGACATAAGAGGGTTTCAGAAGAAAAAAGTTCTTAGGCAAAAGCACATTATAATATGTTTTTTGATCCCTCAAAACGCTTCTGATAATTTTTTTCCTGTTTGGTCATGAAGCTCGCTTTTGCTATCAGAAGCGCTTTTGTAGGGTATCAGAAGTGGAAACAAACAAACCCCAAGTTCCATAGGTTATTTTAAATTCCATGATTTTCCCTTCTCTGACACAACATGTAATAGTATTTTATGCATGTGTTATGCAGAAAGTGACATTGTGGAAGAAGTTCTATGTCATATACAGTTTCTTCATAGTCCGGAAGATTACAGCCCACATGGTCACTTTTATCTTCTACTGTGTTATACTTCCCTTAACCATATTGGTTCCTGAAGTTTCAGTTCCAATTTGGGGAGCTGTTTATATTCCATCAATAATCACCATTCTCAATTCAGTTGGAACTCCAAGGTTTATTTATTCTCTAATTGAGTCTAATTTGCAAGTTCTTTTACATTTACCCAAAAATTGAAGTCTTTTCTTTTTGCAGGTCATTTCATCTTTTGTTTTATTGGATTCTTTTTGAGAATGTGATGTCTTTACACCGCACAAAGGCAACTCTCATTGGTCTGCTAGAAGCTGGTAGAGTTAATGAATGGATTGTTACTGAAAAATTAGGAGATGTTCTCAAAAACAAAGCAGCTGAGGCAGCCAAAAACAAAACAAGCCCCAAATTGTTCAAAAAGCCCAAGTTCAAGTTTGGAAATAGGTATTCATTTATAACCTTTTTTAGAGCTTATATGTCATTAATATCATGAAGGAAAAATGGATAAATTTGAAACAGATAAACTAATAAAAACACATTATTTTTTTCATACATGTCTGGTTGCACCTTTAAATGCATTGTTGAAAAAGCGTTTTGTAATATGTGTTTTTCTACGTGTTTGGTAATAAAATCAAAAAGGCTTTTAATATCTAAAGTGCCCACATGCATTTCCTTCTATAAAAAGCAAAAAATTTTAAACCACTTCTATTAGAAGCACTTTGCATTTAAACACGCTCTAAATGTATAGATGTAAATTTGTACAAATACGCGCTATTGTATAAGTGTACACATTTGGATAAACGTTAAAAAAAAAGTTGGCACTTTTTTCCTTCATTTTTTATTACATTATCATGTGAAGAGAATTTTATTAGTTGTAATATCTCACATGCACACTAAAATACACATACACATCTGTCTGTTTCTGCATAGCTTTACCTTCTGGACAAAACCTACCACATGTAAGTATTCATCAATATGAGTCACCAATGGGGATATTAACAGTGCTTTACTTTAATTATTGCTGAAAAATAATATTTTTTTTCTTAATATTTATGATTAAATTAAGGAAGCCGAAAATTTTCAGACACTTGTACAAGAGACAAGTTTTCTCTTTCCAGAGTTTTCAATCACTTTAATGTTGTGTCAGCAGAAGCAGATTAGTTTAGCACTTTTGTATAGGTTTTGACCGAGACACAAAGTAGAGAAGATTAGAATCCAAGCTTCTTTGGTTAATTGCGTTCCTTTTATACATTAAGGTTTCTCATAGGCTGTTTTAGTTATTATTTTCAATGAGAACACTATATTCATCACACAAATTCCATGGTAGAGTGAACTGTACCAAAATTTAGTGAATTCTCACATTTCCTTTCAATAATTAATTATATACCTCTAAAATTTATTTAAACTAATATGTTGTTTATTTGGCTTTTGGTAGGCTTCATCTCTTGGAGTTAGGATTTGGAGTTTTCCTCTTCTTCTGTGGATGCTATGATTTTGTTCATGGAAAGAACAACTACTTTGTTTACCTCTTTCTTCAGACCTTTACCTTCATGATCTGCGGATTCGGCTACATTGGCACCATAATTCCAAGTTCTTAGTGATAGAATTTTAGTACACATTTAATATTGTTACAATCCTGTTATTGTTTCTCATGCCATATCACCCCATCTTTCTCCCCTGCAACAAAAACATATAAGTTGGAGGGGATTTCTATGAGCATTAATGTTTATTACAAGTTGCGATATATTATTCAGTTCATTTGAATTCATGATGTGGGAAGAAGAAAAGGTTCTTTGTTGTTCCTGCCTCAGCAATCTTTGTGGCTAGCTCAAGTAATCTTGGAAGTGAGAGAAAAAGAAGATAAATGGTGGTGTTCCAGACATAATAGAGGAATTAATTAATAGTCCAGGAATATTAAGCAGAAACAGCATCTAACTAGAAGAGGGCTTTTTTTGGGGGTTAGTTTTTTATTTGGTTGATTGTGACTGTGATTGTGAAATTCTATTCTTCTTTCTTTGTTCCGTTGTTTTTTCTTTTCTTTTTTGCTGAGTGGGGAAATAAGCTTATGGATAGAAAGGGTGATTTTGTAATGGAAACTAGAAAGTCCTTATCATATGATATTTTTATGTTCTTGTTAATTAAACTTGAAATTATAAAGGATTCATGGATATTATGGAAAGAAAAAAAAATGATTCATACGTCTTAATTAACAATTTATTATTAAAGTTCAATAGAATGAGAAAATTCTTGAATTCAAGAAATCATGAGTTTAGTTTTAGAATAATTACGGTAAGATTTGAGATTTTTGCATTGAACAGAAGATCATTACCACATTTTCAAATTTGTTCAAACATCAAATTTGTTCAAACAATATGCAGGCAACCATGGTAAAATCATGAGATGACCAAAACAACTTGTGACTTTAAAAAGTTCAGAAATAAACATATTAAAGGAAAAATCGATCCGGTTTGTATTACGTAAAACCGATTTTCAAACGGTCCGATCTGATTATAAAAATTATAAACCAGATTGGATTGGACCAGTTTTAATAAATAATTAATTTTTTTTAATTAAGCAGCGTATATATAAATTGGTTCTTACTCTTAACCCTATTTCATTTTCATTCCTTTACAAGACTTAGAGTCTACGAGTGCGAAGTTCTGTTAACCCTAGCCAACCGTCGTCGTCTCTAACAGCACCCAACCACCCAGCCATCTTCGTGTTGCTTCCACCACCAGCCAACCGACCTTTCCTCGAGTCGCCTTGCGTCCTATCATCTATGGACGAAATAGGTATGTGGTGAACTGACTGATATATGTTTGAATTTATGAACGAACTGTTTTGTGTGACTTATCCAAACATTCTCAGTACAATTTCATGTACGAGACATTGTCTGTATTTTGGATTGGTTGACAAGCCTTGTTTTTTTTTTGAGTTTCTGATAGGGTTTTTGGACACCCTTAATTTATGTTTCTCTCCTTCACTAGTTGTGGAGGCCAAAATTATCAAGTCATCTTGTTTTTCTGTTTGAGTCGTTTATGATACCTTGGAATCATTTTCAAATATTGAACACGCAATTGAAGAATTCAAATCCTATATGGTATATACATATTAATATGTAAAGTGAATAATTTTTGGATCTTAAATAGAACTGTACCAATTATGGAACCTTAACTTCTTCTCCCAACTGTTGGGCATATTTATGGATCCTAAATAGAACTGCACCAATTCTTCATGTCACTTTGCAGTTTGCACATCTTATTAGTGTAAAAAACAGAATTGTCCTATTTGTATCATAATATGTAAAGTGAATAATTTCTAAGACAAATGATGGCATGCAAGTTGATAATGTTTCGTCTTGTTTATATCATAATTTGTCCCAACAGAATTGCATCTAATTATGTTTGTTTCGATTTATTTATAATGAAATGGATAATGTTTTGTCCTGTTTATATCATAATCTCCACAACAATAACATTACAAGAAAAATTCCTATAGAAGTTATCAAGCTCTCAAAGCTTCAAACTCTTGATCTTTTCGATAACTTATGTACTGGAGAAATTCCCTTGTCTATTGGTCGTCTTAGAAATCTACCATACTTGTAAGCATGTGTAATTTTAGAATAAAAGCTCAGAAAATTTGTTTATTGCCACATTTTGTATCTTTGCCTTTGATCTAAATCTAACATGGGTTTTACAAAACTGAGTTCAGGAGACTTAACAATAACAATCTCTTTGGAGCAATACCGATGTCACTGGCTAGCCTGACCCAACTATCCTTTCTGTAAATATCTTAGCTACTTTTTATTCAATGATTTATTTCTTTGACTGAAATGAGTTTCTAAAATATTTTTCTTATGTAATTTTGAGGATTTCAGAGACCTTTCTTACAATAATCTGCACAGCCCTGGTCCAAGGTTTCCTGCTAAAGCATCCAAGTAACTCTATCTCTCATCCTCACTCTCACTCACTCACTCACACAGGCACATTGGTTGCGTATAGCCCACTAGTCATGTTGATTGTTGGTTTTACTTGTATATAGAAAGTAACATGTTTACTAATCATATATGTGATTGGCTTGTAATAACACGTAAGTTATACTAAAAAAGCAATTAATAATTTCTTTTATACTAACTATTGCATCCTTATTTTCCAATCATTTTAGCATTGTAGGAAATCCTCTAGTCTGAATGTTTATTCATCATGTCAATTCTTTTATTGCAATCTTGTGGGCATATTTTTTTTTTGGATGAATGACATGAAAAGTAAGAAAATTGCATATTTGTTATAATTTGATTAGTCACACATTCAATTACGTATCATATTTATGTATTATTAATCAGAATAAACCGTTCAAAATCGTTAACCAAACTGTTCAAAACTGAACCAAACTATTCGGTTACAACATTTTGGATAGTCAACGGTCCAGTCCGATTAGGTTTGGTTAAAAAAATTACTCAAAACTAGACCGGACTAGACCAGACTGTGGACACCCCTAGTATCCAATTCTTTCATGGATTTTTAATTTTCATAACTTATTCTAAATAAGAGACTAAATCTAAAGAGATCTCTTGCAAATTAAACTTGTATAAGCAACTTTAGTATTAAAAATACATTTAGAATTATGAATCCAAAATCAAAGGTTTGAATTATCATTTACACGTGGTTAAAGCCTTTAAATAAAAGAACATATATCAAAACTTGATATCTAGTAGATAAGTTGAAAGTCCCAATCATTTGTATTTGGAAGAACAAAATGCTTATGATAAGAACATTAATTAAAGTATCCAGAAAAAAAATAGGAGTAAGACATTTGAAATTTGAAGTCCAAGGAAACTAAATGTCATACCATATTTTAATTGAAAAACCATTTTCAATTTTACGACAAGCTCCTATATGAAGTAAATTCAAAGAAGAACAAATACCTTTCCCAATCCAAGAATCTGAAGAACGAATTTCATAATTAAGGAATTCTCTTGGATTTTCATGTTTGCATTGAAAAAGATAAACCAAGCTTTTGTTTGCATCATTAAGAAATTGCCAACCCACTTTTAAAAGAAGACTTAAATTAATATATTTAGATTTACAAAATCCAAGACCACAAACTTCTTTTAGTAGACAAATAAGATTCTAATTTTTATAAGCAATAATCTAGAGGAATTATTTTTTGGATAAAAGTTCCACTAGAATTTCTTAATAATTGCATGACCTTCGTCATAAATAGATTTAAAAAATTTGAAACTACTCATAGAATATGAAGGAAAAGCCAATAAGATAGATGTGATGTAAGTTACCTTGCCAAGATAAAAGTGATCGGTGAAAAACTGCAAGTATACTGTATCGTAGTTTTATAGTAAAGTAATAAAAAAAATCACCATAAAAATTGGTAACTTATTTTTAAAAAAAATACCAAAATTATGCTAATATCAATTTTATCTATAGAAGTCACTAAGGTTGTTGTAATTAGAATTTAAAATAAAATCAATAGGTAGAAAATTTTTAGGAAATCGATTTCACCTAATCCTTCATTATGCTTTACTTATCTAACTAACTGAATTTAATTCTCTCTGTTTGTTAGCAATCTCCAAAAAAATCCAAAAGCCTCTTTCGATAGTCAATTGGAAACATTCTTGTTCATCAATTTACACAAAAGTATGCAATTTAACAAACCAAAAAAACATTAAGACCAATTATTTTAATACTACATAGGTTCATATAAGTCTTTTGATCTCTATATTTACCTATGCTGAAATATTCTAAATCTATTCTATAATTTCCATTTTCGATAGTAAATCACAAGACCAAAATCATCTAATTAATGACCGATTAATTAAAAGCAATAAACTCAGAATAAATCACACAAATATGAAGATAAATAATTGAAATTAACATGAAAAATCAAGTATAATTTGGAATTAGATTACATCTCTTTCCTAGAATAAAGAAAATTTAGTTCATGTTAAAACTTAAATTCAACATAAATGAATTCACCATAATATTTCTGAGAGGAATTGAAAGGAAAATCAATGCTGAAATATATGTTTTCGCTTTGTCCATCCAACTTTTTTTTTCTCTAGTTTCGGCCCTCTCTATCTCCACAACCGTCACTTTTTTTTCTTTTCTTCTCCCAACTAGAGCCATTTTTTTTCTTTTTTTTCTCTATTTTAGTTTTGCGCCCCTCTGCTGTTATTGTTATATATATATATATATATAACCATGTAAGTTCTTTTTCTTAGATTTTTTTCTTTTTTAACTTATCTTCATTTAAATTTGATTTCAATAAATATTAATTTTCTTCAAATCTGCAATAAAATTTAAATAACAATAATGAAGTATAAGATCAATAAAAAAATAAAATTACACTTAAGTTTAAAGTTAAAAAGTGATAAATTATACCAAATTATACAAGTCATCAAACACCTCAAAACTTAAAACTTTGTTTGTCCTCAAACAAAAGGAAAATAAAAAGAAAAGATAATTATAGATAATATCAACTAGATCCCATAAAGAACTACCATACTCATCAAGCTATGATCTAAATTTAGATTTCATCACTAATAACTTACTCTTTTGACATCGAAGCAAGAGTTAAGCATTTACTTTAACCTAAAGCTAAGTCCTTGAATGTATGTGTGAAATATTTAATTTAACTCCAAACCACCAACAACTTCAAATAAAAGTAGAACAACTGAAATCAAAAGAATTCTCTCAAAACTTAACTCATAAGGCCAATTTTTAGAAATCCTCTTCACTAATGTAATCAAATACCAAAAGTAGATATCAAAAGGTCTTTAATCAAGGTTGTAATAATAGGCCATAGGGTGAGAGCTAAGAAAGAAATGGATATGGAAAATCAAAGCAAATTGGGAAAATAATTGGTAGAAAGAACAAAAACAATTATCCATAGGATTTATACCATAACTCTTTCTCGACAATATACTCATACTGATGACAATATTTTTGCTCTACTCAATAAGTATGGTTCTTTTTTAGCCACCTTGATACTCATAGCCTTTTCTAATTTATAACCACTTTAACCTTTTTTCGATTCTTACCTTTCACTTTCTTTTATTTTCACACTTTGATAAAATAGAGTAAACATAATATGGATTATTTAATTTAAACTAACCTTCTCTTTAAATTTAAATTTGTACCAAAGTATTTTCTCAAATTTTAAGGTAAATTCGTGGTTTTTTAGGCTTAGAATGGGAATGGTTTATGTAGTTAAAAGAACAAATAAAGGCTTATGTAAAATAAGGCTCAAGGGGGTTGACTATAGGAATACACCGTGCAATGATCACGTGATAATTAGGACAGCTAGAAAAGCTTTTTGGTTATGAATTTTTTTTCCTAAATCCTTTCTTTAATGTTTGGTATCAACTAGGATTTCACCTCAAGGATCCATTAACAGATTCTAGAGCAAAGCAAGATTGAACTTTTTTGACCCAGTTTATTCAACTCTTTCTCTTCATAGGAAAAATGGAGTAAAGAAAAAATTATTATGTGCTCAATTATTTTCAAGAAAAAAGATTTAAATCAAAGTACCTACAAAACTCTACCTAACATAATAGTAGATTTTGGAAAGAAATTCTCAAAACCATCCTTAATCACAAATTTCAGAGTCATAGCGAATTTAATCATACTCAAATATATGCTTGATAAGAGAATCCAACAACTCAAGACTATAGGAGTTTACACCCCCAAACTCAAACTGAATGTCCTCATTGTAATTCAAAAGTGAGACAAATTAAGAAACGAAAGGAACTTCCCTGGTTTTATAATGGATTTGCCTTAGGTTGTAATTTTTAGCTCTTTATTCTTGCAAAATAAACTAGCATCAAAATCCAAATCATTCAATCAAATAAATAAATAAAATAAAATAATAAAAGAAAGTTTTATGGGCTGCCTCCCATAAGTGCTTGTTTTATAATCTACAACTAGACTTTTCAATCTTTATCAATTAGGATTTCAAAGAGGAATAAATGCACAATTCCTCTCCATATGTTCTCCATAATAGTGTTTTAATCTCTAACTGTTAACTCTAAATATATTCTCTATCTTGTTCTTCAAGTCTATCACTCCAAAAGGGAAAACTTTGTCAATTGTACAAGGACCTATCCATCTTGATCTTAACTTACCCGGGAAGAGTTTTAGTCATAAATTGAAGATAAAAACCTATTGTCTTGGAGAAAACTCAAATCTAAGAATCTGTTTGTCATGCTAGTTCTTTGTAATGCTCACATAAGAACTATTGTTGATCATTTGCTAATAGAGCTTTGCTAGCCAAATCTTACAATGAAGCTTATGATTTACTTGAGAAAATGGCTAGCAATAATTATCAATGGTGAATGGACAAAATGATAGCCATAAAAAGAGTAGCCAGAATGCATTAGGTAAATGATATAATGTCACTTACAACTCAAGTTTCATCTTCGGTAAATATTTTGAAGGCTCAAAACTCGCTAACGAGTATAAACCAGGTCCAAGATTTAGGGGCGTCGTATGTGTTTTGTGGAGGAGCTCAATTTTTTGATAATTGTCCAAATAATCCCGAATCGGTATTCTATATGGGTAATGTGAACCAAAATAATAACCCATACTCAACTACATACAACCGAGGATGGAGATAACATCCAAATTTTTCTTGGAATGATAATAATCAATATGGTAATTAATTCAACCGTCAATCATTTGCACCACCTGGTTTCGAACAACCATAGCAATCATAATCCTAAGAAAAGAAGCCATCTACCGAGGACAATACAAATGCTTTAATGAGTGATGAAAGACTTCATCCAATCATTTAATACAAAAGTTTCAACTCAAGAGGCTTCAATTCAAAGTTTAGAGACTCAAATGGGGAAACTTTTCTATGTCATAAGTCAAAGGCCTCAAGGTAACCTTCAAAGTGACACAATTGTAAACCTAAGAAAAGAAAGTAAAGACCATTGCAACGTCATAGACTTGAGAAGTGGTAAAACACTAAAAGAGGAACATGGGACCCAAAAAGATGAGGAGGAATAGGAAACTAACAATGATCAGAAGGAATTCGTGGATAAAGAGAGTAATGGAAAGGAAATAATTTAGTCAAAAAAGAACAACCTCTACAAACCCATTATTCTTTTCCCTTAAAGACTACAAAAGCAAAAGTTAAATGTGTAGTTTTTAAATTTGAAAGTTGGAATCAAAGTTGATATGGTGAACTATGTGAATTTTTTAGAGGATAAGCCTTCCATGTGTGCATCAAAGGCGATTATGGAAAATTTTGAGATAAGATCTAAGCTCAAATAATTAATTAAAGGGTCAACAAGTTTAGAACTCACACTTTTATCCTTTCATCACCAATCAATACAGAGGTGAAAAAGATGTTAGAATTACATAAATTGGATGAGTTACAGTGGAGTGATTATAAGAATGCCAAAAAGTTCAAAAATAAAACAAAAATTGGTATGAGAAGAGAATTGAGCACCATATTTGTGAACCAGAACATAAAGTATTATTGAACAAATCAAGACTCAAATTCTTTCTAGGAAAACTAAAAATTAAATAGACACAAATGGATGTGCCTTAGGACTTGATATGACCGTCTAGTCAATGACGTTAAACGTGACACTGGTTGGTAGGTGACCAAAAGTTATTTCACTTCTATTTTTATTGTTTTTGTTTTGTAGGTGAATAAATGTGGAGAGCAATGGTGCCACAAAATAGAGCATTTCAGTGATAGATGTGGTGTGCCATGACTAAGGGAGTTTTCTTTCCTTTTACTTTTTCATATTTATATGTGCACATTGGGGACACTGTGTAATTTATGTTTGGGGGAGAGAACTTCATTATCTACTTTAGTATTTACTATGAATTTTAAAATTTCAGGGAATTTTTTTAGGAAGTTTTTTAATCATGATTTGGGTAGAAATTGATAAATCTATGAAAACTAAATGTATGCATGCTTGATATGAGACATATGAACTCAATGATAAAAAATGGTTGTCATGACTAGGATAAGAAATGTAACATATTTGTTAAGATTCTTACATTAATCGTGTCATATGCTTGCTAGTTTTGATTGGATTGATTCAATTTTTTATGCACATGTTCATGATTGATTTTTGTGTTCTTTTTGAGAGAAAATTTGTAGTGAGTTATGTGAGTTGATGAGATCTACCAGGTTTTAGAATTTATTTGATCATCCTTTGAGGTGAAATTTTGAATAGTATTTAGCAAAAGAGATTATTTAGGCCTTATTTAGATCGATTGAGCCTTTCAAGCTAACAATTGTTAATATCTATAATCAACCATTTGAGCCTAACAAAGAACCTTCCATATCTTTAAGTCACATTTTATGCCTAATCAATAAGCAATACCTTTATCCTTGCACCTTTAGCTTGTGTGAAAAGAAAAAAATATAATCTTGTGTTATGCTATAGAGTGAGGTGAAATGTAATGCACCCTATGAAAAAAAAAGAAGCAAAACTCACAACACAATTATTCCTCTAAAGAAAAAGAAATAGAATTGAAAATAAGTTTGGGGTGTTGTAGAATTAAAAAAAGGACGTGGAAATAAAGAATATGAAAAAAATGATAAGAAAATGATGCATTAAAATATCAAGTTAAAACTCAACTATAATTAAAAAATGCATGATGAATAAAAAGAAAGCTAAAGTGTGGAAAGAGCCTAAATATCTTCATTTATCAACCCTCACCAAAACCTTACATTACAAGCATGTAAAGTTCTTATTGATCTCTAGCTAAGTGCATATTTATATTAGTGGAAAAGGATGTGAAAAATATTGATCGCCACACAAGTTGTGTATGCAATGAATACACAAGTATAAATATTTCAATAAGTAATATATTGATAAGAAAATATCGTTCCTACGAAAATTATTTTATTAGAAACTAATTTTTAAAACTAAAAAAAATCAATTTTTTTGTGTTTTTATATTTTAAGGAAGCAAAATTAAAATAAATAAAAGTAAATAGCAATAAATAATTAAATTGGATTTGATAACTAAAAAGATATATGAGAAAATGTATAGGAATACTTAATCCCCCAATTTTCTAAAAATGTGAATAGCTAAAATCTCCCCAATATAATTATCAATTAATTATATGATCAATTGAATCTAACCTAATATGTATTCCTCTCTCAAGTAAATTATGCACCATATAATAATTAATTTAATCATACTTTTATGCCAATTAAATTGCATACTACTCATTAAGTTCATCAATTATGGAACACATTCATAAGAATCATCCATCTCTGCCTAGAAACTATGCATATTATTTAATCAAGACAAACAATTAAATAATTCTCTCAAATATATTTAATTGTCTCTATAGATAAATTATTGGTCAAATAATTAATAACATAAAAATCAGATTAAATAATATACTTAAATTAAAATTATAATTGAGGTAAAATATTAGATTATCATATGGTAAAAATTAGGTCCATAAGATTCCTAGATTAATAAATTAAATACGCATAATTGTGTTCATAAAACTCATATTTTTCATAAAAAAAACATAAAAATTTGATAAAGAAAAGAGTAGAAGAAGAAATACAATCAATCTCTTGAATTGTAGTGCTAATTTTCTATTGAATCTCCACCAAAATTGTATATTCTTTTAAATTTTTGGATATTTATCTCTCGTTTTAGCTTCAAAAAATGACCAAAAATATTCTAATGAAGGTTACTTATGTGTTGGTATAATAAACCATTGGTATTCCTCAAGAAGGTATGATTTTATAGAGAAAATGTACAAGGTTGGGAACCTATGTCCAATTCTTGTGGGTTTAAAAATTGTTTTAAAGGGGACATATTTTTCTTGGAAAACTAGTGGGGTTTTTTAATGTTTCCACTAGTGGAAAACCAAAGAATGAGGTTTTGTAGAAAAAAATAACCAAGAATGGGAATATTTTTTGTTTTGGATTAAGAAGGTGTTGAACCATGCCATTTCATAATCCTAGTAGTTAAAGGTTTTACAATGGTATTGGGTAGTTTTGAGACTGATTGGGAAGGTTTTTAAGTTTTCATAAGTCAGAATCTCATTTTGATGGAGGTAAGATTATGATGATTTTACAGGTTGAATAAGATTGATTTGCTTAGTTATTTGGAAAAAAATGTTTGAACTCAACACATTTTGTATATTCCAAAATACTCTGATAGTATTATGGGTTTTTGATTAGGTCCCATGGTTTATAGAACCGGCTTTTGGAAAACATTTTTTTGCAAAGAACTATAAGGATCATTGTTCAATTGTTATAATGGTCTGAGAATCTTGTTTTAAAATAAACTCAGATAGTTTTTGAAAAGATTTTGAGAGGGCACCTCTCTTTTCTCTGTTTTAGAGATTATATTGGAAGAAGATGATCCTTCTTTCTTAATTTTTGTGATAATTTTGGAAGAAGATTCTTCCTTTTTAAGTTTAGAAATTATACCTATGGAGGTTGAGGCCTCTGATTGTTTTTGTTCTTCAATCTTCTGAAGGGAATTTAGGAGTTCTAGTGATTCAATGAGGGACATAATCCACTCTTGAATCTACTTTACCTTACCATTGGCCTCAGAGTCTTGTGAGGTCTCGTTCATGACTACTTTGGATCAAAGGATAATAGACTTTGGAAATATAAAATCATTATAAATAATGTAGCTTTCTGAGTGTATCTTATAGTTATGATTTATGAATTGAAACTATGAAATAGCATTTTTAAAGTCGAAGGATATAATATACCATTCATTATGTCCAAATGGAATAGTGAATATAATTTTATAGAGGTGTTTTGGTTTGATATATATTTTCCAAAAACCAGATTTTATATCAAGTTTTGAAACTATGTATGTAGAATGCAATTTTATATCCTTTTCTTGAAGATTAAGATCTTATATGTGAAACAATGTCAAGAAGAAGATGTCATTCTTTTGCAATTATATTGATGTGGTTAGTTTTACTAATATCAAAATCAGAATCAATTGTGACTAATTCATTTATCTAAAGGTTTTGATTATTAAAAGAGCCTTCAGATGAGGTTTCAGACTCTTTCTTAGGTTTTGACTCCTAAATTTTTCTGAAAACTTGATAGTATTTTGAAATGTGACCTTTCTTGCTACATCTGTAGCAGGTAATATTTTTAAAGTAATGTTTGAAATTACTTTTAGGGCTTATATAAGGTTATTTGGTGGGTTCCTTATAGTCTTCCCTTAAGGTTTTTGAAGAAGTTTTCCTATTGCAAAGTGCATTGCAGTATTTTATTTTAGGAAGGGAGTTGTTGAATATCTTAAAGAAAGAAACTAATTCCTTCTAAGTAATATGGAATTCCCTTTTTAGTGAGTTTTGTTTTTCTTAGTGACAGATTTGAAAGGGTAATCCTAATCCATCTAAGTGACATAAATTTCAAACCAGTCAAAAAATAAAATATGGTTTTTTTGTGCAAGAGTAAATCTATAGAAATCCTCTTGAATCTCTTTATGAATTTTGAAAACCTTTGTAAAGAACCATATTATTTTTTCTTTATTGTGTTTTCCAGAATAGTCATTATGCAAATATGTTTTTTATCAATTTCAAAATCATCTTGTTTGTGGAGATTATTTGTTTTGTAAAGATTTTGTAGTGAATAATTGATCTATTTTAGAAAAGGAAGAGATTTGAATATCTCTTTCCCTATTTTTACAAGAGAATCAATTTTAAATGTTTTTTATGTTTTAAAAGTTGTTTTATTTTATCAAAAGAGATGTGGGTATTTCCCTCTTCGTGACATTTAATTTTTGAAATTAATGAAAGTTGAATACCTTTCTCTAAGGTTTTATTAGGAGAAAAAGAAGAAGAAGTAGGAAAAGATAAAGATAAATAATTATCTAAACTAGAAGTCATAATAATAAAAGCCTTTTCAATATAATATACTTAACTTTTAATTATGATTTCTTCACTACTAACCAAATACTTAGTTAAAACTTTAAATAACAAAAACAAAAAAAGAAGTTGGATAAGCTTTGCAAAAAATAGTACTCTTCTTTTACTCGTAAACTTTATCTAACTTACGATTTGTACTTACTCTGGTCGTTTCTAATCCCAAATGGGTTGAAGTTTTATAAGATGTTTTGCACCTACTTTTGGTCATTTCTGACCCCAAATGGGTTGAAGTTTTATAGAAAATAACACTTATTTCTCTACTGCCTAATATTGTTCAAATTAAAGTTTGTACCTATCTTTAATATTGGTATATTATGGGTTTACTGCCTCATCCTCGGGACTTACTAACACAATCGATTCTGTGACCCGGTATTTGCTCAAATTTTAAACAATACTTTGAATAGTTTTAAAACAAGTGCTACCATATAGAGACTTCATATACCCCTTGGTTATTACACCAAGTATCTCAGTACAAATATAATAGTTAAACATAATTTAATACAGTAAGTAGAACAAGTAATATAAAGAGAATATGACTTCCTTTCAATCTCATCACCTTGGCTCTGATATCATAAGTTGCAGAAACAAGGATTGTGGGAGTTGAAAGAAGAAATGCATGGTTAAAGAGACAAGCATATTATATTAAAAGAGGCAGCTTAGCTGGCTATATAAACTTCTATTAAATATTACTATAAAATTACAAAATTTAAAACTATAAAAGAAAGTACAAGAACTTACAAAGTTTATAAGACTCCTATTTGAAGTGGAAGAGAGGTTATACAAGAGATTTGAGAAATGAAGGCTAAAAAGAGAGCTTATGGAGAATGCTTATAGGTAAAACAAGACTTGGTTTTGAATAGAGATGAGCTTTCATTTTATAGCCAAATATTTTACTATTGGAGATGCTTACAGTGTATGTGAATAGTGCTATGT
This sequence comes from Hippophae tibetana, assembly GCA_037013495.1. Classification (NCBI taxonomy): domain Eukaryota; kingdom Viridiplantae; phylum Streptophyta; class Magnoliopsida; order Rosales; family Elaeagnaceae; genus Hippophae; species Hippophae tibetana. Next base: position 16,882,522 of record CM072810.1, read on the forward strand.
CGTCAACTTTTTACTATTGTAAATGCATGTATTATTGAGGAATAGTGCTTTGTTTGCAACCTTTTACTATTCGGAGATGCTTTGTCGGCCATTTTCCTGTGCTATTTTGTCTTCTCTAGCGACACTATTGTGATGTTGTGTTGGCTTCTTCTTACATTGGGTTTTACATTTTATGGGCTTGGAGCCTTCTAAGGCATTTATACATTGGGCTTTTTACATTTGACCATTATATGGGTTTTTAGCCCTTTTACAATATACGAGCTTGGAGCCAAATAATAATAATAAGGCCCAAGGGCCATTTTACAAAGTTTTACATCATCTTCTTCTTCCTCCTCTAGAGTTTCTAATACCATTTCTTGGACCTAGGATCTAGATAGTAGATAAAAAAACAAAAGAACAAGACAATACAAAAATATAAATAAAATACAAACTATAATATACAAACTAAAATAAATTGAAAGTTTTACAAAATAAAAGATAGCTTACATAAACTGAAATTTAACAAGGTTTTATAATATGCAGAAGGGAATGAAAGATCTTTTGAGAAGAGAAAGAGAGATAAACAGAGAGATGGGAATGAAAGTGTGGTTTTGAATGAAGAGGAGCTTGGCTTTTATAGCCAAATTTTTACTGTGTAGAGAGGCTAGTACTAATGGTGAATAGTATTTTATTTGCTATTTTTTTACTATTTACAAATGCTTCTACTGTTTGTGAATAATATCTTGTCTACTGCTTTTATTATTGTTTTTTTGTCCTTTTCTATGGACAATTTCAATAGTATGCCGACATTATTTTTAATGTTATAATATACCTTTTTTTATAGTGTATGTGGGCTTAAGGCCTTGTAATACAAATTTTACAACATATGGGTTGTGAACTCTACATAATAAGACATATCGTTTTACATCTTAGCCATTTTGCAAACATAATATTTCCCAATAGGCAGTTACATATAGGTTTTAAATTGGAGGGAAAATCCAAAAACAATCATCTTCATTATTATTTTCCAGATCGACGAATGGTTCTGACTCGTCTGATGTAGAGTTGTTGGAGTTTGATCGGAAGACTATTTAGAAGACTCCATTTTATCTTGTAATATTTACTGCATGATCCCTAAGTATTCTTCCTCAGTTTTTGCAGCAAATAGCAATGCGTTTTCACTGGCTTTTTGGGCCAGGAATTGAGGTTGTGTTGGAAGTAGTTCTTTTTGAACTATATCTTCCAATTTTACTACTCAAGGATTTGAGAAGCCAATTGTGCACTACTGGTTTTAGTATGGTTTTTGGGACATTGAAGGAAGTCCACCATTTGATTTTATATTTTATTTTTAAAATTGTAACTCCAAAGAGTGTTGGTTTGATGAACCACTAACACATTCAAGGAAGATAAAATTTTGTAGAAACAATACATAAAACTGGGAATTTTCTCTCAACTTTATGAGGTTTATAAAGGTTTTGAAAGAGGTTATAACTTTCTTAGATTTCAGGAGTGAGAATTACAGGTAAATATCCGAACAATTTCCACCAATGGATAAACCAAAAAAAGGAACTTTATAGGTTTAATTGTTTTGGTGTTTAAATAAAATAGCTAGGAATGGCTATATTTTTTCTTTTGAATGAAAAAAATGTTGAACTAGGCCTATTCATAGTCCTAGTAATTAAAGGTTTTAGCATGATACTAGGTGGTTTTAAGGTTGATGGGAAATGCTTTAAGCTTGGATAAATCTTTATCCCATTCTGGTGAAGACAAGACTTTTAAGATTTTGTAATTGGAGTAAGATGGTTGAGTTCGGTCATTTTGGTAGAAAAAGTGTTTGAATTCAACACATTCAATATATTCCAAAATACTCTCATAGTATTATGGGGTTTTGATTAGGTGATGAACAATATCAACAATGCCAATTTTGCAAATACTTAGTTTTATATTTATAAAACTCTCGCAAGTGCACGAATCATTTTAAAGAAAATGACAAGTATACTCCCAAGGTTGATATAAGGAAGGAATACATGTAGTTTTTAATATATTACTCAAACTTTTCAAAATGAAATTAAATCCTAAACATCCTTTCATGATATTTTGATTTTTGTTTCATAATCTAATAATAAAAAAAAAATAAACATAGATATGGATTCAATAATCAATAATCAATAAACAATAATACAATTTTTTATCATTCACAATAGTAGAGTATTTATGGATATAATAATTAAGTTAATTATGCTTGTTCATGCTATTTAGGTTATTAAATATATAAATTGATATTTATTGATTTTCTCTTTTTAGTATGAAAGTGTTCTTAGGTGGGACCCAAATTCTTCTATTTAATATTAATCGACTAATATTCTTAGGTAGGGCCTATTAATTAATTAAATATTAAATTTCAACTTTATGTCTAAGAAAATAGCAAATAATCTAATCATAGCTTTAGGTGGAGTGAGTTAATTAGATTTTATTCAAGAATATATGTTGTCAATACATTTTTGAATAATAATTTTTATAAAAAAAATTTGAAATAGAGCTTCACTCTAACTACTAATCGATTGTACCAAAAAATAAAAGAGCATTACTCTAAATAAGACTGGATAATTAAACCTTAGAATCTAATTTTAAGATTTATGTTTGTAATGAAAAATAATATATTTCTTTACAACATTCTTAATATAAAATCTTAAATAAAAACAAAATTAATTTACTTTGTAGAAAGTTTTTACTTATTTAATATTTCGCAAGCATAACAACGTTATTATTATATCATATTTATGAACAACTAGTCAAGTTTAATTTAATCACAGATAAATTAAACATAGCATATAAGAATAAAACATAAAAAAATAATTGTAAAAAATTCATTTTAAAATTATACCTCAAAAGAATCCTTATAAAACTTTAATGCTAATTCTGTTGCTGGAAAACCTCCAAACGGATTTGTATTTTCGTTTATTGAATCAAAAAATAGAAATCTATAAAAGCATAACTAGTTCTTCTCAAAAAAGAGAAAAACTTTAAAACTAAAAAACTAAAAAAAAAAGCTTTCTAAAGAGAGAAAGAGCTGAGAAAATTGTGTTTTTTGCAATTTGAGAGATGATTTTTACAATGGGGGAGATGGTCCTTTTATAGGTGAAGAAAATACAAAAAAAGGAAAAATATCTACAAAATTAATCTTGGATGCAGTTTCGACAGACTAGCATGCGTGTAGGGCGAGATTTGTGGCGAGACGAGTGCTGGCACGTGCGATTGGTGCAAACTGGGAAAACTTTGCATAGTGATATGAGCGTAGGGATTGGAATGGCGCGCACAAGGCTTGGTAGATTGGGGCATGACATGCGTGTGGGAATCAACAAATGCCATGGCTCGGAGCATTTTTAACCTTTTTGACCCATTTTTGTCCAATTTTTCCATTTTATTTTACTTTTCCTCATTTATTTCTCAATATATTTGCAATGTATTGCTTCCAATATTTTTTTTCAAGTATTTAAATTATTTTTGAAGGAAAGTACCTAAAAAAAAATAAAAATACCCGTGATTCTAAAAAGATAAATTTATATAAAAATTTGATAAAATCATAGAAATATAAATCTATTTGATCAATTAAAGTACATTAAATTATAGTAATTTTGGTACTTTTTAAGCGCTCATTATTAGGTCCCATGGTTTATAGAACCAGTTTTCACTAAATATTTTTTGAATAGAAGAATAAGGATTCTTGTCATGGAACCATTGTTCAACTATTATAATGGTCTGAGCATCTGGTTTTTAAAATATACTTAGAGGGTTTTAAAAATGGTTTTTGAGAGACTGTCTCTTTTCCCTGGTCCAAGGATTATATTGGAGGATGATTCTTCCTTTTCTAGGGTTTTAATAATAATTTTGGAAGAGAAATCTTCCTTTTTAACAATTTTATAAATGTTATCTGTGGAGATTATAGCCTCTAACTTGTTTGGTGCTTCGATATCTTGGAGGGAATTTTGGAGGGCTTTGAGAAATTCATGGGATTCAACTAAGGATTTGACCCATTCTTGAACTTGCTTGGTTTTATCATTGGCTTTGTTTTGTTGGGTTTCAGCTTCAACTACCTCAGCCCAGGTGATAATTGATTTTGAACAGGAAACGGGCTTTGTAAATGGTTTAACCTTTTCTTTACCTTTGTCACTTTTTTGAGGCATTGTTCTAGGATTTTTACCTATTTTGTAAGAATTCTTAGGTAAAAAAATATGGTAAAAAAAATTCTTCTCCTTTGATAAAAATCTATATCAAAATAAAAAATAGATAATATAGCTTGCCAACAAGTAAAAATTTGTTTTGAAGTGATGCTCTGCACATCTTTTTGCATAATTTCTTTACCAGATTTATAGTCGATTCTTAATAAAAAAAATTGATTTAGTAAATCTAATTGAAATTTAGTAATACATAATACAATGGATCATATTTATTTTTTAATCATGGAATAATTTTTATGACAATCATTCCAATGACCAAATGTATATTGAACTACTAATTCCTTCCCCTTGGGTTTGTTTTAAAATACCACCATAGCCTATATCACTAGTATTTGTTTCCACAACTTTGGAAAGACTAGGGTCTACTAAGTAAAGACATGGAATATGTAAGACTTGGGTTTTGATTATTTTAGTGTGTTCTTCTGTCTAGTGTTTAGGGTTTAGCTTGATCCTATTGTGAAAAGGTTTTGCTAAACGATTTATATTTGGAAATAAATTTAGAGCATAATTTAAGCTATCTAAGAACCTTTATAGCTGATTTTTATTAGTGATCTTATTAGAGAAATATTTTGCAAATTATAAGGATCGTTTTATTGGGATAATGGTTCCACCAAACACTAAATGTCCTAGAAACCTAATTTTGGTTTGGAATAAGAAAATCTTTTTAGCAAAAAGTCCAACACCACAAAACATACTACCTACTAGGTCCCTAGATCCAGAAATAGGAACCTATCCAAATCAAATTATACAACCAAAATATAATGCCTCGTTCGTCTATGAATGGAACATTGACGGTATGATAGAATATCAAATTTCAAACATGTTACAGCAAATGAAAATGGCGTCAAATTCTTATAAAACTCAGTCTAGTACCTTAGACAAAGCAGTAGCTGAACTTATTATAGCTGGCTTTTCAGGCCAACTAAAATGATGGTGGGATTTCCACCTCACAAAAAACCATGTAGTTGGATATACTAACTGCTATCCAAACCGGAGAGGATGGTGAACCCATTCTTGATCATTTCGGAGAACCTATACAAGATGTAGTATCAACACTAATATTTACAATATCACTACATTTCATAGGTGACTCTTCACATCTTAGGGATAAAAACACACATCTTCTGTCCAACCTTTGGTGCAAAAAATTAAGTGCATTCCAATGGCATAAAACAATATTCCTTAATAGAGTTATGCTTAGGGAAGATTCTAACCAACCTTTTTGGAAAGAAAAGTTTCTTGTAGGAGTTCCATCTCTCCTAGGAGAAAATGTTAGAAATAAAATAAGAGAAATCTTTGGAAATCATATCATCCCTTATGATCAACTCACCTTTGGTGAACTCATAAGTTATATCCAAACACAAGGTCTTCAAATCTATCAAGACTTGAACATACAAAAAACATTTAAAATGGGTACTTAGAACTACGAGAAAAGAACTATGTTATTTCTATAAACAATTTGATAATTCTCTTTCAAAACCAAAATACTGCAAATGAGACTACAGTAGAAAAATATCTTCCAAACCATACCACAAACTTTCTTCAAAACATTATCATAAAATATATAAAACTTCTTTTGAAAATTTTAGAAAACCCTTTAGGAAATGCTATAAGCAAGATTACTATAAAAAAACCTCTAGGAAACCATTCTATAAAAAACCTCATAGAACTTACCAAAAACTAGAAACATCCTTTAATCCAAACCTAAAAGATGTTACTTGCTATCAATGTGGCAAAAAAGGTCACATTTCAAACTACTGTAAAATTTCTAAAAAATTACAAGAGTTAGAATTGGAGGAAGAGACTCTTCAAAAGACTTCAGCTCTCCTTACTAAAACCTTCTCAGAGTCCGAAGCCTGGTCTAAAGACTCTTCGGATGATCAAAACCCTCAGATTGATGAGCTAGTCACAACTGACTCTAATTCTAATGAATCAAAATGAATAAATGCACTTACTAAAGAACAACATCTTATCTTGGACATTGTCTCATCATTAGGCGATGAACAAAAAGAAAAACCTTCCAAACTTCCTTTCATGAGTACTGGTCGATATGATATTACTATTATTCCTGATAGGAAGAAACAAAACAAGAATCCTCAAGGGTCTATCCAAGACCTATAGAGAGAAATTAACGCCATTAAGTTGGAAATACAATAACTTAAACAAAAGGAAAAAGAGGATTCTAAAATTATTTAGCTTTTGCTCTCTCACAAAGCCTTTGAAAATAGAAAAATCAATTCGGATGCAAAGTAGAACCTTGATCTTCAAAACCTAGAAAATTTAGAAAAAGTCTCAAAAGACTTCCTCTATGTATTAAAAGAAATAACCAACAGGAAATACGTCATTAAGATAATATTTGTATTATTTAATGATTTTAAAATAGATATTGTCCCACTCAGGTGTTGACATAAATTGCATAAAACCTAGACTTGTTCCAAGATTTTTCCATGATAAAACCAATGAAAAATTAACTTAAGCAAATAATTCAAAAATGAAATTTACTAGAAAAGCTGAAGCTAGCATTTTAACCCCAATTTTTTTAAGAACCTCATTTGTTCTTATTATTAACATGCACTATTAAGTAATATTAAGAAATCCATTCATAAATCTTATCACTCCATTTTCTATAAAATATGATAAAATCTCTTGTGAAACACAAAATAGACAACTTGAATTTCCTTATCTAGAAAAACCTAAAACAAGAAATCTCAATATTATAAAGGCAAACTCTATTTATAATAATGAGATAAACTATCTTATAAAAGGTAAAGAGACAAATATTTCACAATTGAAACAAGAAGTAGAAAACCTAAGAATTGAGAAATATTTGCAAACAGACTATATAAAACAAAAACAAAATTGAATTCAAAAAACTCTTTGAAAAAAAAGTATATCTGATTTACCAAACTTTTTTTGGAACAAAAAGAATCATATGGTATATCTACCTTATGAACAAAACTTCAAAGAAAGAGGGATTCCAATTAAAGCTTGGCCAATTCAGATGAATGTTGAATTAGAACAATTCTGTAGAAAATAAATCCAAGATCTTGAATCTAAGGGATTGATAACAAAATCCAGGTGGCCTTGGAGTTGTGTAGCTTTCTATGTAAACAAAGCTTCAAAAATAGAAAGAGGAACTCCTTTCGTAGTTATTAACTACAAACTCCTCAACAAAGCCTTAAAATGGATTCGATATCTGATTCCAAATAAAAAAAGATCTTTTACATATATTGTATTCTGTATACATCTTTTCAAAATTTGATATGAAATCATATATATAAATATATAGGAATAATTTATAACTTTTTATAACTTGTTTTGAATTTATTAATAAAATGTAACATATTTTTTTTGTAATTTTTCTGTATTATACAAATATGCATTTTGTGTTATTGAATTGAAAAATTTATATGCATACAATTAAGATGAGTAATGCACATTAGTCAATTTTAGGAATAGTTCTAGAACATTTACCTAAGCTTTTAACAAGAAACGACGCAAACTTGCGTCCATTTTTCACAAAACTGATGCATAAATATTTGTTAATTTTTTCAAAACCAACGCAAAAATATGCAATATATCATTTGTGTTTTTTTTTTCAAACCAATGCAAAATATAATTTATTTGATAAAAAACCCTACGCAAATACCCACTTTTGGTACGATGTATGTTGACTATGAAGAAGAGCAGTGACTCTTAATTAGATTACACAAGTGACATCTATAATAATAGTCTATAGTGTCTTTGTAGTTGAACTGTTTTCTTCATGGTGGATATGTGGTCCGTTAGACTCGTGATTTTCCAATTATGTCTTATCGACCTAGGTTGTTTAAACATAAAAAATACTACCTATCAAATTCTATTGTTCACATTTAGTTTTATAAATAATTTCATTTGTGGTCATTTTGTGTTGAATTTTAATTTGATAATTGTTTTTGAATAAGAAAATATTCACCTCTCCAAATTAATTAGGCAATATAACTGAAATTTTAAACATTCTATTAAATTTATAATACTTTGCATCTAAAAAACTTTGTTATTCTTTATTATGTTGTGAATTTTTTAAAATATCAAGATATTCGATAAGATTTAAATTTATATCTTTAAAATAAAAAATAATAAGTTATAACTCCTTACTAAACTAAATAAATGTGGTGAATATATAGCATTTAGATAGGTAAAATTAAATTGATATTCAAATCCATCCCATCCAATATAAAGATGTGCAAAAGGATGATATAAAATCCCAAATATAATGGGTTAAATACGTCTATAACATTTTAACCTCTAATTCCAACCATGTTCTGCCACGTTTCTTCTCTTTATTAACATTGGTACCCCTTAATATGATTGGTGGATTATTATGTAAATTAACATCCTTTTATTTAAAATTTGCAAAGGTGGAGATTAACTACAATAAAAACATGTAAGGTGTATTCAATTAGAATTTTAATAAATTTTTAAAAAGTTATAGATTTTAATGAATTTTAATTTTAAAATTTTTTCCATATAGTCATTTTATTTTTACAAATTAAACACTTTGATTATTTCAATATAAAATGATGTACTTTAACCACTTGCCGTTTTATTTGTTAACATTTTATTTATTTTAGGTTAATTTTGATAATTTTAATAACTTTTTTTTCACTTTTTTTCAACTTTTTCATACATTTTCCTTTGTATACATCTATTAAATTATTACTAATAAGTTTCAATTTAATTTAACTTAAATTTTAAATAAAAAAAATCCAAAAATCATAATTGGTAAGAAATGATTAAAAGTGATAAAAAATGTAACTATAAGGTGATTAAAGTGTAATTTTTTTAAAAATAATTAATATGTTTAATTTATAAAAGTAAAGAGACAAAAATGTTATGATATATTTTACTTTTTTATAGACTTTTAAAGACTAATAGATCTAATAGAATTACCTGTATTTTAGCATATTTTATTTCATACTTTTAAGGATTCTATGGTAGTAGAGAGAGAGAGAAATGCTAGAGAGAGAAAGAAATTAAATTTTTAGAAATCTATAAAAATCTCATGGAATAAAACAAGAATTGAAAAAAAATTAGTGTTTATTTTAACTCAAAATTACATCAAAATTTATAAATTTAAAAGTAGTTAAAAATCTATGACTTTTTGAATACATAAAGAATTGTAAAGATTTTATAATGTTTTAATTGAATTAACCTATATTGTTATAAAGTTTTTTAAAAAATTAATTAAATATATTTGAATTTTAAATTACTTCAAAATTATTAAAAAAAATCATTATTTACTTTCTTTTTAAGGGGATAACAAGCAAAAGCAAACAAACATTCAAAACTAGATCTATGCAATTGTTACATGATATTTATGCAACTCCTTCTCCAACAACATCTATGCAATTTTATTGTATGAACGCCATCAAAATCAGATCCAACCATCGCAATGAATAATAAGAAAATCACATCAATTGCAAAAACAAGATTTTCACATTGAAATAGCTTGAATAGTTTCTAACAACTATCGCACAATCCAACGCATCTTGTCTTTGATGAATAGCAATGACAACCATAATATTTGGTTGAATCTTGAATAATTTATCATAACTATTGCATAACATTGTCGCATTGCAACTTCTCATTTATTCTTACAAATTTCACACTTATATTCAATTTTTGAGAATAATCTTCCATTGATATTTCTTAATAAAAAAGTATAATGAAAAAATAACTAGAGACACATTTTTCAAGTAAGAAAAAATCTAAACCATATATAAACCTAAATGTAAATGTCTGCATGTGAAATATTTCAAGAAAATATCTAAATGATCAAAAATAACAAAATCTCAATAGGTAAATGAATGGTTGCTTATAATTATAACATGTCATCTTATTATCAAATATTCTCCATATATAAATGTATGCTTGTGATTCTGAAATGTAACATGTCTTTAAGCATGGATTGTATAGAAAATATATTTTATACATATTCTCTATGTTTTACAAAACTAAATTAACTTATCCATACCAATAAATACATTTTGATCCTGCTTATAAGGAGGAATTAAATTTATATATTAACCAACAAATGTAAATGGTTACGTACTTGATTTATTAATATATAATATATTATCCAATTTTATTTGTAACATGTTACATATTACATAATAATTACTTATTGATTCATTAGTATATAAAATATTACCTAATTTCATGATTACATGTTACATATAATGTTTATAGCTTTTTGAATTGTTTATCCGATATATGTAACATGTTAAAACATTGTTTACGTTTATTTTAAGATATATAACATATCATAAATATTGTTTATTGCATTAACTATTTATGACATCACGCGATGTAATATGTAATATGTTATATATGAATTTTAAAGTGTGTAGAATAATGTATACTATATAAATATAATTATTTAAATTTATTTCATGTAATTATAACATGTGATACAAAAATTGAAATACTACTTATCCATATTAGAAAATGAATATTTCAAAATGGAAAGGAGACATGTAAATGATAATTCAAAGGAAATGTACATAAAAAGGATGTGATCATACACCAATTGAAGGAAGAAATATATGTTGCTCCACACCTAAATAGAGATATCAACATTAGAATGAAGTGTAAGGATGTTCATATAGCTTTAACCATCATGGATGATAAGGATACAAAATATTTCATGAAAATAAATGTTGGTCAACAAAATAAAAAATATAACAAATTATATGTAACACAATAATTAAGCAAAAAATTTAGGGTGAGATCAATCTAACTACAAGTGCAGAATATGTAACTATAAATATAGGAGTTGAAATTGACTCAACAACAAATTTCAGAAGTTGATGATGATATATATAATGGGAAAGTGTACATCAGTAACGAACAACTCAAGTTACATATCTTAAGATTGACAATAAAAGGAATATTTCATTACAAAATTAGCAATTCAAATAAGAAAAGCATAAGAATGAAATGCATAGATGAAATGTTTGAATCTAATGCATTCAAGATAACAACTTATAAGGAAGCTCATATATATTCACAAATTTATAAGGATTAATAAGGAACACATGCTACTTATAAATACGTAGTTGAAAACATCAAAGACAATTATCTAGATACCACTTAACAATTGAAAATCAAATGGTATCATAAATGATATCAACAATAGAATAGGTGTGAAAATCACATACAAAGGGACAATTATGGAAAAAATAGAAGCAATAAAATTGTTAGGAGATTCAAAAGATGCATGTATGAAATTATCAAGGTTTTTCTATATATTGGAAGAAGCAAGCCATGGTTTTTATATAAAGTTAATGTTGGGAAATATTGATGGTTGTAAAGAAATAAATTCCACAAACCTAGGATAATTTCTCAAACCAAAATTGAACAAAAATAACACCAATGATTTTTTAGCGTGGAAAACCTTCCAAAATGAACAACCATAGGACCCGTAGGCTACTTAAAACTTCCACTATAATAAAATGGGATTACAAACTTCACCTTTAGATAGATCTCTCACAAAAATACAATATATATGTATCTTCATTTTATGGGTAAAACTTCACAAATTGGTTCTCAATTTTCTTCTCTCAGAAAACTCTTTCTGATGAGGCTTTATGCTTTTATTTCTCTCAGCTTGATGTGTATATTGAGGTTGAGGCAAAGGCTTTTTATAGAGCCAAAGCATCAACCCCTTAAGCCATTCAAGGCATATTATGTGGAGACAAACAATATAAATATTTGACTTTTTTCTTCTTCTTCCCACCGCAAACCTTCATTGTTGAATGCCTTTTTATTTTTCTTGTTGTTGGCCCACATGAGATGGATCAAAAAAATATCCCCTTCCACCTTATGTGGGACAGGGCTCTTCCACACCTACAACCATATTACTATTGACTTACAATTCCGGTGCATAAGGCACCTTGCTTATCTCCGATTTCTTCTCCTCACTTGAGGGACATTGACTCACATTAAGCTTGAAATGGCTTGCAAGTGGACAACTAATAGGTTTAGTTTTGCTCATGTTGAATCTTTCAAGAACTTTTTCAACATACTATTTTTGGGAAAGCCAAATCCTTTGCTTTTTCCTGTTGTAGGTAATTGTCATGCCAAGAATCTACTTGGCATGCCCTATGTCCTTCATTGCAAAAGACTTGCTCAACTCCTTCTCCAACTTGTTAATCTTGTCAATAATTTAACCTATAATTAACATTTCATCAACATAAAGTAAAAGAATAATAAAATCACCATCAAAGAATTTCTTGATGAAGACACAATGATCAACCATCGTTCTGTTGTATTCATTATTCTCCATGAATGAGTCAAACTTTTTGTACCACTGCCTTAGTGCTTGCTTTAGACCACACAAGCTCTTCTTTAATCTGTATACCAACTTCTCTTTGTTTTTGACTTGGAAACCTTTAGGCTACTCTATATATATTTCCTTATCAAGATCACCATGTACGAATGCAGTTTTTACATCAAGTTGTTCAACCTCCAAATTAAGGCTAGCTACCAAACCAAGAACAACTCAGATTGAAGACATTTTAACTACTGGTGAGAATATTTCATTGAAGTCAATGCCCTTCTTCTGCTCGAATCCTTTCACAACCAATGTTGCTTTGTAACGTGGTTGCGAGCTACTTGCTTCGTTTTTGATTCTGTACACCCACTTGTTCTTGAGAGCTTTCTTTCCCTGTGGTAGTTTCATCAAGTCAAATGTGTGGTTCTCATGTAGAGATTTCATTTCTTCTTGCATGACTTTTAACCACTCAGTCTTATGTTGATCAGTGATAGCTTCGCCATAACTCTTCGATTCTCCCCCTTCAATGAGCATCACATACTCATTAGGAGAATATCTACGACTTGGTTGTCATACTCGGGTGGATCTCCATGTCTGTACTTCTGGTTGGACCTGTTCAGAAACTTGTTATGGTTTTGAATTGCCAATTGATGGATTAACATCATCAGTATCTAGGGATGGGCAAAAAAACTGCGGGTTCGGTTATCCGAACCTGTGGTTCGGTTTTTAACCGGTAATTTTCGGGGACGGGGATGGTTTCGATTAAAAACCGAATATGAAATAATGGTTACGGTTCGGTTACAGTTATACTAAAAACCGTAACCGCCCGTACCCGAAATTAATTATATTTAATTAATTAAATTATAAATAAAAAATTAATTATATATATTTAATAAATTAAATTATATATATATTTCGGTTTTTTTCGGGGTTTTTTTCATAACCGTCCCGAACCGTTACCCGCGGGTAAAAAACCGTCCCCGAACCGTAACGGTTTTCAGGCGGTTTCGGTTATAGGTTTTATAATTCAGTTCGGGGATGGTTATATCAAAAACCGTCCCCGCCCGTCCCCGTGCCCATTCCTATCAGTATCTGGTGTAACTCCCCCGTAATCAAGATTTGTTAGTGGAAGGACTGGTTCCAAATTTACTAGAATTTCATCTAAATGGGGTTACTTGGATTTCTCAAAATCCTCGATTGTTTGATCTTCAAGAAATACCATGTCTCTACTTCTAACAATCCTTTTCTAACAGGATCCCAAAATTTGTAGCCGAATTCTTCATAAGCATATCCCATAAAGATACATTGCTTTGCTTTTCCATCCAACTTAAACCGCTTATCTTTTGGGATGTGAACAAATGCTTTACGGCCGAATACTTTCAAGTGTTTGTAAGAAATGTCTTTCCCCGTCCAAACTCTTTCTGGTACGTTGTAGTTCAGTGGAACTGATGGAGAAAGGTTGATTAAGCCGACTGCTGTCCTCATTGCCTCCCTCCAAAAGAAGTTTGGCAGTTTTTCATTTGAGAGCATACATCTGATTCTTTCACAAATGGTTCTGCTCATCCTCTCCACGACACCGTTATGTTGAGGTGTCTTTGGTATTGATTTTTCCAATCTAATGCTAAAACTTCTACAATACTCCTCGAATGGTCCATGATACTCACTGCCATTGTCTGTATATACCACTTTAAACGTCTACTAGTTTCTCTCTCCACTTTTACATGAAACTGCTTGAAAACTTCATGCACTTGATCTTTAGTTTTCAAAGCAAAAGTCCACACTTTTCTAGAATGGTCATCAATAAAGGTCACAAAATAATGAGCACCTCCTAGTGACTTATAACTCATTGTACAAACATATGTGTGTATTAAATCTAGAATATTTTCCTTCCTAGATGTTGTGAGATTATGAAATGCAACTCTATGTTGTTTTCCCATAATACAGTCAACACAAGTTCGTAAGGGTGTACCTTTTATTCATGGCAAGAGCTTCTTCTTGGAAAGAATTTTGAGACGTTTTTCGCTCATATGGTCGAGTCGCTTATGCCATAGCTTGGTGGGAACTTCTTTCCTAGTGGTATTTACTTCTCCTCTACACAGTCTAACTTCTGTGAGGTAGAGTGATGTATCTTTCTTGCCTTTAGCTACTATCAAATTGCCTTTGGTATGCTTCCATTTTCCTTCACCAAAATAATTATTATATCCATCATCATCAAACATACCGGTAGAGATCAAATTGAGGCGGATATCTGGAACATGCCTCACATCTTTCAGAAGTAATCTACATCCAAGATAAGTCTCTAGATAAATGTTGCCAATGCCTACAATTTTCGATGCATCATCATTTCCCATCCTCACACGTCCAAAATCACCTTGAGTGTAGGCTGAGAAGAATTCTCGTCATGAGGTGACATGATAGGAAGTGCCTGAATCAACTACCCAAGTAATGACTTGACATGCAAGATTGACATAATCAACATCTCGAACAATGAAAACTTCTTCAGTAAAAGTTGTGGTGTCATTTGTTTGGATTTCTACTTTCTGATTTCTGGATTGTTTCGCCTTTAACATTCTACATTCTCGAATGAAGTGTCTGGGCTTGCTGCGGTGATGCCACTTCTTGTCATGCCTTGATCTAGACTTCGACCATCCTTTTTGTAGACTTTGGCTACGGGGATCACTACTTTTACTCTTTCCTTGCCATTCTTGTTTGCCTGGTTTCTCCATGACAAGCACTTCAATGTCAGGAGTATATCCTTCATATTTTCCTCGAGACTCTTCATTTAGCATTATGTCTTTTACCATATCCATGGTAAGCTTGCCGTCAGGAGCTGAGTTGTTAACTCACACAACTAGAGTATCCCAACTTTTTGGTAAAGAAATCACCATCAATAACACTTGTAGATCGTCATCTACGGTTATCTTCATAGAGTTGAGTTGATCTACAATGCCTTGGAACTCACTCATATATTCTGATACGCTGCTTTTGTCTTTATACTTTAAATTGACTAATCGTCGCATCAGATTAGCTTTATTTTGTGCGGTTGTCCTCACATACATTTTCTCCAACTTTTGCCAAAGAACGTAAGCATTGTGTTTATTAGCAAAATTTTGAAAAATGCTCTTATCGATCCATTGTCTCATTTGAGCAGCACACTTTCGATTCAACACGACCCAATCAATGTCTAAGCTGATTATTTTTGGTATCTTGTCGTTGGTTTTCTCATCCGTCGAAGTTGTAGACATTACTTTCTCCTTTGGCATTATAATTGACTTCCACAGATCTTTGATGTATAAAAGATCCTTCATCTTTGGCTTCCATATTCCATAATTAAATACGGTTAACTTTATCATATTACTTGTGTTCTCCTACATTTGAATTGTCAGCCAACAGGTTTGGCTTGGTACTTTCTGACAATAAATAATACTCTATGAAGTACCTATAAATAGTACCTTTCGAATAATACTTAGGAATAGTAATCTGTGAATAGTATCTACCAATAGAACGGTACCATATATGTGAATAGTACCTACCGACAGAACAATACGTATATGTAAATAGTACTTTATAAAATCCTACCGACATAACAATGTCGTATATGTGAATAGTGTTGTATGTGTGAACAATACTCTCGTTAAAAATAATCAAAACTATGATACCACTTTGTTGGAAAAAATTGATGCTTGTAAAGAAATAAATTCTACAAACTTAGAATAATTTTCTAAACCAAAATAGAACAAAAATAATATTAAAGGTTTTTTAGTGTGGAAAACCTTCCCAAAATGAAAATAACAACCACGGGACCCATAAGTCACTTAAAACTTTCACTATAATAAAATGGGATTACAAACTTCACTTTTAAGTGGATCTCTCACAAAAATATAATATATATGTATCTTCAATTTATAGGTAAAACTTCATAAATTGGTTCTCAATTTTCTTCTCTTAGTAAACTCTTTCTACTGAGACTTTATGTTTTTCTTTCTATCAGCTTGATGTGTATATTAAGGTTGAGGCAAAGACTTTTTATAGAGCCAAAACATCAACCCCTTAAGGCATTCAAGACATATTGTGTGGAGACAAATAACACAAATATTTGACTTTTTTTCTTCTTCTCACCACAAGCCTTCATTGTTGAATATCTTTTTATTTTTTCTTGTTGTTGGCTCACATGAGATGGACTAACAGATAAAAACAAACATTACAAACATTAATTCCAACTTCAAATATGAATTCATAGCGATAGTTGCATGCACTAATGGATTCATCAAATACATAAGATCAATAATAGTAGTAGATGGAGCATTTATAAAGGAAAAAAAAGCATTATTACTTGGTGTTGTAACAAAGGATGGCAACAATTCTTTTTATACAACTACTATCTATTTAGACTTATTTAAAAAATAAATTTTATTCATAATTATTGAAAATTCACACGTGTAATAACAATTTTATAAAAATCAACTATTATTTCAACTCAAATAGATAACATGGAACTAAATGAAGTGTAAAAATATCAAATATAACTAAAACATCATAAAATTACTAACAAAACTGAACATACAAACAGAAGTATAACAATATACAACAAAAACATGATAATAACTAATAAAATTTACATAACCAAAAGTTACATGAAACGTAAAATATTGCACTAGATAATCACAATATAATGAATAACTTTAAATGTAATTGGAAAAATAACTAGAAATAACAAAAAAAATGAAAAAATAAACAAAAATGAAAGAGAAAACTTAAAAAAAATGGATCAGAAAACGTTGAAGAATGGACCAAAAGAACAACTAACAAATCTTGAATAACAAATGTTTAGAGCATCTATGTAAAAAGGAAGAAAATTAGTGACGAAAATCTATGAAGACTGAAAGAAATACGGGAGATTTCTTGAGAGATTTATCGAGAGAGAACTGGCGTTGCGTGTGATAGTGGAGAAGAAAACTGAACGAAATGATTAAAACTGAATGAGGGGTAAAATCGTAAAATCACATAAGGAAAACGTCGCTGAGAAATGGCAAATATAACTTCAAGCCTAAAAGGCCTATATTATGTGAGTCATTATTTCGGAGAAGACGGGTGTTATGAGGTCCATCAAAATAATTCCTTCTAGGCAATTTGACATATTTTGAGAGAGCCCAAGACCAAGACCAAGCCCAAGCATTAGACCAAGCCCAAGACCAAGACCAAGACCAAGACCAAGACCAAGACCAAGCCCATATTCTACAACGTGTTTGAATTGATTCCAAAACCCTAGTAAGCGCGGTGTGATACTGTATTGTGTAGGTGGCGGCATTTCCCTTATAAAACCCCTTCAAACCCTTCCGTATTCTTCTCTTTAGTCGACTTGCTTAACCCGGCCTTCTCTTGTTTTTCCTTTCCACTCCCTTCATTTCGAAAACCCTTCCCATAAAACCCTAAGGCTCTCTCTCTATCTACCTCCCTATTTTCTTTCCATGGAGTTCTGGGGTAATTTCTCTCATTCTTTCTCCTATATTTCGTATTAGGGTTTTCTTTTCGGATTTGCCAAGCTGATACTATGCTTTTTAGCTTTTGTTCTCTTTGGTTTTCTTATTTTCTCTATTGATTTTTTTTTTACATTTATGCTTGTGGGTTTTCATGTATCTAGGTCACTTGATGGTTTTCTTAACATGTCCCATTCATTTTCATTTATTTTTAAAAAGTTTCGATTATGTTAAATGCGCTTCTCTCTTTTTAATTCCAACTCCCTATTATATTTTAGTGGTATTTTGTTTTTTGGTCTTCTAAGATCATTAAGAAGTTATATCAAGAAATAGTGTACGTTCGCAAAACTTTATGTAACTGGTACCTTTACTGGTTTTATTTATTTTGTTTTGCATTAATATTTCCCTATAATCTTTAATGGCTTTAGTTTGCAACACCCGCTCATTGATTTTCAAGCCTATGATTCTTTATGTTGTCAAGCTATTTTTTGTTTTGATTTGTAGATATAGGTATACGTGTATAATACTTGAAATGAGAATCTCAGAAATGGGATTCACTGACAGAACATGTAAATATTTATCAAATATTGATTTATTATTCTTCTTGGCCTTACGGATCTTGCATTAGGGATAACTCTAAACTTTTGATTTTTGGGTTATAATGGTATATTGTTACCTGCTTTTGTCTTTGTTACAAATGTTGCATTAATATTCATGATGTGATTAAGTTTGTATTTTGGTTTCGTTAGTCACTATTTTTTATTGGATCTTCGTTTAATTGAGTCAGATAATGCTTTTATTCTGTATCTGTAGCCACATTGATTTGCTTACTGCTCAATTTGTGGTCGTCTGTTAAGTATAGTTTCCTCTATTTTGTCTTCCCACAATTCAACTTCCCCATATTTTATTGGTCATTCCGGTATAAGAAGTTAATGCTAATATTTTTCTCCATTTATTCTTCGATCAGGTGTTGAAGTGAAGGCTGGAGCTCCTCTTAAGGTCACTCCTGAACTGAACAAGGTCCTTCACCTTTCACAGGTAAGAACCACTGCAATATTGCTAGTCATTTTTAGATGATTTATACATCTATATAGAAATAAATTGTTGAAATATTCTTTGATCCTTTTGCTAGGCTGTCTTGGGTGAGACAAAAAAGGAAAAAGGTGATGAATCTATCGTTATCAATGTCAAAATTGGAAATCAGAAGCTTGTTCTCGGTCACCTTTCCCTGGAGAAACTGAAACAATTGCAATTTGATTTGGTTTTTGAGAAAGAGTTTGAGATTTCTCACAACTGGAAGAATGGGAGTGTTTACTTCTCTGGATATCAATCATCATTCGGAGATGAATATCCTTTACTTTTTTATTTACGTTCAATCTCTTGAGCAATTATTTACGTTCAATCTCTTGAGCATCTGTTTCATTGTTCAAGAAATTTTACGTTCAATTTCAAGAGTATTTTCTGTGTTCGAGCAATTTTATGTTTGATTGCAATTTATAATATTTTATAAATTGCACCTTATTTTATTGATTTCCTTGACCGTTGGCCTTCTTTCTGGCACTAGTGATGATTTTGATGACTCAGGTATGTTGTAATCACTTGATGCTATATTTTTCCATACGTGTCTCCTTTTTACTTGAAATGATTCTCAAATTTTCATTTTTATTGTAGATCTTGGTGATTCTGAAGAGGAAGAGGAAGAGCTTATCCCTGCAAATGCAGTACAAAACGGTAGATAACGTGCTTGGTTCTGTTAATTTTGGGTTATGAGTTCTGTTTCTCTTTCTAACTGTTACTATTCTTGTTGATTGGTGGTGGTAAATATCTCTAGGGAAACTGAAGGGTGAACAAGCTAAGCCAGCTCCAGCAAAAGCTAATGTTACCAAACCAGCTCCAGAAAAACCAAAGGTTAAGGTTGTAGAGCCCAGCAAAGATGAGGTTGACGATGAATCTGATGACGATGAAGAGGGATCAGAAGATGATTCTGATGATGTATTTGCTTTATCAATTTAAGCTTTTGCTGCTATCGGGTCTAATGTGATTTGTTTTATTGGGTTGATGTGTTTGGTAATGTGTGGTCGATTTATTGTGGATGCAACATGCCTTTTTGCATAGATATATGCTGCAGTTTAATCTAACCTTATTTTATCTATAGAGAATTTATTCTTTAGCTCATTGCTTTCTTAACATGTGTATCAATATATTAAGGTTGGGCTCATGCGTTTCTTGCTTAATGTACATTTATAGGACATGCCTGAGGTTGATAGCGATGAAGATGATGATGAAAGTGATGAGGAAGATGAGGAGACTCCAAAGAAAGTAAGTTTACAAGTCACTGGGTTCATTTAATTTATTGATCGTTTGAAATTTGTAGTTTTGACTATCTTTCACGTTTAATTTTTTCTCAGGCTCAGTTACAATCTGGAAAGAAGAGGCCGAATGAATCTGCATCTAAGACTCCTGTTTCTGCTAAAAAGGCAAAAGCAGTTACTCCACAAAAGACTGGTAATTTATTTTCTTAAAAAATTTACAGGTTATATGAGGACTTTAGTTTCTCAACTGTTGTCCATAGTAATTTTGTATATCATGTTCAGCTATGAAAATAACTTTATTTATTAAATTAGAACTTAAATGATATATTCTCGTAATACTTGCACAAATATGTAGTGATATTCAAGGAAAAATGTTGAAATTTAGCTTGCCAGGCTTGAGCTGCAGTTTGATCTTATAAAATTGGCAAATTTTGGCTTCAAGAATTTAATTTAATTTCAAGCATAGGTACTCCATAAAAGACTGGTAATTCAATGAAAATGTTGAAATTGTGCTTGTCATATAGGTTTTAATTTGAGCAGCAGTTTGATATTTAACAAACTGTCAAATATTGAAACCAAGAATTCCAGTTGGAATTTTCATGCTTTCAGCTATTCTCCTTCCTTCTGCAACCTATAAGTCTTTTAGTTTGTTTGTTATAGGATTGTCATGCTCGCATTGTTTTATAAATACTACCTTCTCTATTTTTGGGGGAGAAAGAGTTTTGGTATTTTCCTCATAGTTTTGTGGTATTTTTTTATTTTCTTCCAGGTGGTAAGAAGGAAGCCCATGTTGCTACACCATACCCTTCTAAGAAAGCTGGGAAAACTCCTGCATCAGTTGATAAATCTAAAGTACAGACGTCAAAATCTGGTGGCCAAGTCTCTTGCAAAACTTGCAGCAAGTATGATATTGATTGCTAATTTGCTAGTACACAGTGACGAACTTATATTAATGAAAAGTGTAGTATATAGTTATATACTGATGTTATGCTGAATGTGTATAGGTCTTTTAACTCGGAAACTGCTCTTAGTTCTCACACAAAGGCAAAGCATACTTGAAATTGGAATGCCATGATGGACCATGCTTAAAGATTTTGGCATAATGATCGTTGGTTGTAGTGCAAAAAGTTTTGGAATTCTTGTCTTTGTATTTTCTTGGGATATTGTAGCCAATGATTCTCTTCAGTATAACTCATTTGAAATTGGAATGGAAGTTTTATGATATGTTACATGTTTATGGTATTTTCTCGTTTATGAAATTTTAATCCGGTGATTTTAAAAAATTATGTTTATTGGTTTTTAATGAAATTAAACGAAATTCTAATTTTATTGTAAACGTTATATGATTACCTCATATTTAGTCTTTATTCGAAAGTGTTACTATTGTTTTACGTTTTGTTTTGTTTCTAAAAAGTTTCATTAAATAAAATAGGTGAATTGGTACGATTTCAGTTGCCACGATGAGACCTTCATGTTAAAGTAGAGCTTTAATTATATCTTGTAAATGAGGAAATTATTTAAATTTGTAATTAAAAAATTCGGTTACAATTTTTTTCCCATTTGGGTTTTTCAAAGCCATTTATGTCATGTATTGTTGTTTGTTAGGAATAGGAACACGGATTTAATTAATTTATATTTTTATGTTTTGTTGGCTTATAGGTTAAGAATGGAATGGAAATCATTATCCAATTTTTTTAATTTTAATTTTATCTTTAAAAACACAAAAGAACCCAACTTATCCATATCCCCTCTCTCCCATTTGCGATCGTGACTCTAACCCAGTTTCTCCAGCCCATTTGCGATCAGTTCTCTCAACGAGCTCCACCTTCAGTCATCATCTGGGTGTGGACATGAAGAGATAATGGGTGATGTAGCTCTTCCAGACGAAGCTAAGAGTTTGAAATTATGTACAAAATTATAGATAAATTATTACTTTATATTAAAATGATTCAAATAGATAAGAGGTAGAAAACTTATATACGTAAATAATATGAAATTGATATTATATCCTTCAAAAAATATAATAATTAAATTATATTATTTAAATTTATTGATAAAAGTATTGAGATAATATATGTTTTTTATTTTATTTTAATTGTAAATCAAAATAATAATATTGATTTATTATATTTTTGGATTGAGTCGCGGAGTTGCTCTCTTTAAGACGTTTAAGATTAGATTGTTTTTTTAAAACGTTTTACGATTATGTCCAAATTTGTGAAGTAAATATAATCTCATCGTTCCCATAATAAAACAACTCATAATCTTTTTTTTTGTCTCCAAGTTTCATTGCAATGATAAAGTCCGAAAAGTTACATCTCTAAAGTATTTATGTAGTTATTAAGCGTCCTCTTAATATCACCGTGATTAACATAAAGCCAATTCATACATACTACAAAAATTCAGCACAAGGGTCTTATTCAAAGCCATAATAGGTACTCTTTCAAGCGCATTTTCCAAAACCTTAATCGAATCAGACAAATCCCTCAAATACATCAAGCAAAGAACTTTGTTATTGATGGCCAACACATCACAATTATCTCTCTCAACGCAATCATTATATTCCATAACAGGAAAACCATAGTCCTTAGCCACTAAGTACATCAATGCTTTGTTTCTACTCACTATATTCTGAAATTAAGTTTCTTTCAACAACCCACTACCGTTCTTGATTCTTGATTAAACTAAACCAAGATATATATAGGAAAACAAGTATATAAACATGTACATTCTTCAGTTCCTATTATAGAAGAAACTATCATTATCAAACTTACAACAAAACCCAGTTTTCATCAAGCAACTCTGGTGCCTTAGTTGAGGTAGCTGTCAGATTTGCCATCTCCGATTGGTTCACCAGTTTCATAACCTCTACTCTCACATCCACCCCTACCCGAAACCCAAAATTTGTTCCATAAATCAGTTGTGGTGGGCAAGACAAAGGAATTTATGTCTAAGGCATCTAAGTTAGTGTACGCTAGTGTGTGTTAGAGTAGCGAAGCGAAATCCCAGATCATCGTCTTCATCATCATCATCTGTAGTGGTTTGCAAGGCCATGACTTGAACTAGTTGATGAGCCGTAACTTTATCCACTACGTTCTAAGTTTGCTTGATTGTAGAGAACCTCGTGGTTCCCGATAGTAATCTTGAAATAGGATGAGCCAGTGACATTATTGGCGACGAACCAGTATTACTCAAGCTACCACTCCACTACCGAGTGATAACTGGACTCACAGGTCTCCTTCAATCCATCTACATAAACATATGTATTTGTATATATATGTGCAGTGTAGTTTATGACTTGATAAGAATTGAAGCACAGTTTTGATGGGATTATATTTTCTCGGTAAATCAATGGTGAAATTTAGAAGAAAGAGAAACACAAGACATATGAGGTTTTTGAGCTCACCAATTAATATTTCAATAGACATGGTAGATATAAAGTGTCTTAAAATTGTTGGAACAAGTATATGAAAATAATGTAAGAACAATGTTATCGATATATTGAAATATACTGCTTGGGTTGAGTCGTGGACTAAGTCGTTCTCTTTAAGATGTTTCGTGGTTCTGCCCAAATTTGTGCAAGCAAGTACAACCTCGTCGTCCCCAGGATAAAATAACGCAAGATCTTTTTACTATCTGAGAGCTTCACTGCACTATTAAAGTCCGAAATGTTACACATATAAAAGTTTATGTTGCTCAAAAATCTAAAAAAGCAATTCTAACTTTTCTTTTCTTTGGTTTTGCTACGAAGAATGGTAGAACCATTTTTAAGTTGTTAAGTTGTCTATCCAAAAATGAGAGCTATTGTCCTCTATTTATAGTTAAAAAAAGATGTACAAAGTTTACACAATTATGAAAATAACGATAATGTCTATTGGGTGAAAAATAATGGACATATTTGGATGGATAAATAATGGTCATGTCTTATAGAAAGAATAATTTTAATAATGAAATTTTTTCCAAAAAATAAAGTGTCACCTCACCTCACACACACACGCACTCGGGCTCCGTAAGGCACGGCCCAACCGATCGATCGGATTGTCGGCGGTGACGTTGGCGTGTGTGTGTGTGAAATCATAATTACCTAGGTCCTCTCCCCTTGCACAAATGTGGGTGCCCCTTAGGGTCCAATCACAATTGCAAATCATTCTCTAGTTAAACATCTCCTAAGAGATGTAAATTAATAAT
Organism: Hippophae tibetana; assembly: GCA_037013495.1. NCBI lineage: Eukaryota > Viridiplantae > Streptophyta > Magnoliopsida > Rosales > Elaeagnaceae > Hippophae > Hippophae tibetana. The sequence continues at coordinate 16,907,033 of CM072810.1, forward strand.
GCGAGACAAAATTTTAAGAGAGTAAAATTTAACACTTATTCTCATCATTTATTTATTTTATTGAAATTCATTTCCAATAATCCTCCACTTGAATTTTATATAAAATAGTTTTTCATCGTGCAATAGAACAATTAAAAGTATGAGAGTATGCATCATTAAAAGGTGTCTATCGACTTGAACCTTTGCATAGTATTAATGTTTTAGAATATACTAGAGTAACTTGTAGTTTTGAACTCTATCTCTAACAACATTACACATACAACATTTTCAAGATGTAGTTCGAAAAGCCCGTGTTTTACGGTCATGCACGTATATCCCAGTATAGTTAATGTTCTAGTAAATTTTGCCCAAAATTTTCATAAAAAACGACCACACTTTCACATTCAGGTAGGAGAGTTTATCAAGAATACTCATATAACTATGTACTCCAGTACACATAAATTATAGAACTCATTAAGAGTTTAATAATTAACTCATCATTTATGTCATTTAAGACTTCATGCTTCTAATAACATGGAAATAACATGGAATGAGACTTCATAATATCATGATTAATCTCATATCAATTCATAACTTGTTATTATCCATTTAACTTATTTCTTATAATTTTTCTTCTATAAATTGGGTTACTATCATTAGTGATGTCGAGTCTCTAAGTCGAGCTACTAATATTATTTGATTCTATTAATCAAACCAAATATTATAATACTAATAATATTTTTTTTACATTAAATTTTATTACCATTATCATTTTTATTATTTTTCTATTATGAGAATACCCTCTTCTAAAATTATGTATGTTTTTACTTTTAATCTATAAAAATACATTATTTTTATGTAAGAGAAAGAAATACATGTAACAATTAAGAGTTTTGAAAATGTGGAAAACATATATATATATATATATGATTTGATCTTTTATGTCACTTACTTAATGCATGTTCCGTTATTTAATTAAAAAAACAGCAAATAGGAATCAGCTTCTTATCATTAAATTTTGGAATGAAGTTGCATTGATTTCTCATCTAAGCAAAAATAAAAAGCACTTCAATCTGCTTTGTAATTTTGAGGGTCCAAATTTTTGTTTTTGAAACATGCAACTTCATTATTTTGGAAACTGATAAGTCGTTTTCATAATAAACTTTTTGCGTTTTTGGTAATCTACCAGCATTCAGACCCACCGCTGTACGTTATCTGAACGTGTTTTCGAAATTTCAAACTGTCCAATGACAAACTTGTGGATGATTTCTCTAGCCAACGCATTCCTGCCCTTTTTTAACAGAAAAAAAATTATTTATGTAAATTTAAAATAAATTATAAATAATATGACATAATACCATTAATAATTATATTTAAATTAGTAAAATTATATATAATTGTGATACATGAATACAAACCAAAAATTTATAATACAAGTAATAAAAATATTTAAATATAAGTTATACAACTGGCTTGTTATACATTCAAACATAATAAAACGTGTTTATATAGATGTTTTATTTTTATAAAAATATAAAAAATTAACACGAAATCGATAATTATTACAAATACGATGAATACGGTGGTGGTATTTAAAATTTTCTCAATTTTGGGAGGAGAACCGTACTTACCGTTAGAGTACTACTATGTCTATTCTACTGTTCTCTCTACCTAAAATCGTTTAGGTATATGACTCCATCTCCCCCCCTTTTTTTTTTCTCAGGGTAGGTAGGAAAAGTTAATATATTCCTAATAGTAACTCCTCATACGTGATTTGAAATTTTACTTAATTTAGTTTTATAATTTTATTTAATTCATATTCTAATCTTATAATTATTAAGATAGGTTTATTTAGTTCAATAATATTTAATTTAGATCATTTAAAGATAATTTTTAAAAAAATATCAAATTTTTTCTTTAAATGAAAAATGTATTATTCTTTTAAGGTATTATTAAAATATTAATAAAAATCATACAAAATGGGAAAAAATATTACATGTTCATTAACTCTAATATCAATATTAACAAAGGATGAGTCAAACCGATTCTCTTTTCACAATTGAAGAAAATTCAAATCAAATCTATGAGATTAAGGAGAAGTTGGATTTTAGAACTGGGTTAGGTTTTTACATACGACTTTTGTGATTAAAAAGGGTGTTTTAGATCTCTGAACATTAATCATTTTTTTTAATTTTGTAGGATTTTTAATTATATTCCAACAATATCCCTAAAAAAATTATAAAAATTATTAAATTAAATGAATTTATATTAATAGTTATAGAACTAAAATATCAATTGATTGAATTTAATAAGAAGTTAATGTTACTTGAACTTAATAAACAAGAGTTAGATTGAATTTAATAATCATTTTTTTCTTTAAAATAATTTATATTAATTAAACAATTACTTTTTAATTGATATAAAATATGATAGAATCAAATCACAAACATTATTAGTTCAATATAAATATAATAAATTCATAAATGAATTGATTGAATCTGATGTATTCATTAAATGGATAATCATGAATCATATAAATTATTACTCTTAATTAATTAAAATAATTACATTATATAAAATAAAAATACCAAAATTATTAAGGATAAAAAAATGTTTAATATATAAACATTTTAGCACATATTAGTATACAACAAAAACTAAAAAAAAATGGTTTGCAACCAAACTAATGTAATTAAAATATTAAAATAATTATTAATAAAAAATATATTTATTATATAGATAATTTTAATATTTATTAAAATACAAACATAATTATTTATAAATAAATATATTTATTATATAAATATTTTAATATTTAATAACGTAAAAAAAAAAAATTGATCGTAACGTAAACATTCACTTCTATATATATATATATACGATTCTCTAAAACACATTTCACTTTTTCAACCATTTTCAACCGTGTACTAGGTAGTTGATAATTGATGGACACCTGCTATTATAATATAATTTTGTTTATTTAATATATTATTTATGTGTATTTTATAATTTTTAAATTTAATTTGATACATTTAAGAATTAGTTTCTTGCTCATCCCTGGGAAATGTTTTTTTGGCTATTAGTGTCTCCTCAGATTTCACATTAGAACCAATAATTGAAAATCAATAAAAATAACCACATTGATCATAGGCTTGATAGGTACAAATCAAATTACACAAGAAACCAATATGGCTTCAGAAAAATATAAATTCATCCACAGTAAATTCACATAAAATAAATAAGATATGAATATAGTGTAAATACCTTTATTTGGCTTTAGTTATTGTTTAGTATCTTTGCTCATCGTACCTGTTTTTAAGTCCTTTTTTTTTTTGTGTAAAACATGTGTTAAAAGTAAAAATAAAGTTAATTTTCTATTAATGTTTTTTTTAATATAATGAAATGTCATAAATGACACAAGTATGCTTCTATATTTTGACAACATATATATAATTAATGAATTAATTTTAATTAAAAAATTACTCAATTTCTTTTTATCAAATTCTTTCAAATTATTCTATTGACAACATATATATAATTAATTAATGAATTTTATTGAAAAATGTGTTTAAGTGTGATTAAATATTAATTTTTTTAAATATATGTAAGAGATACATGTATTATTCTATTATATTTAATAAAAATTAAATAAAAAATTAATTTTTTTCTTAATTTGTAAAGTTAAAAAAAAGAAGATAAATAATATATATTTTTCAAATAAATAAATTTAAAAATACATGTTTTAACCTGTTATACTGGATATTATATATATAAAACTATTATACTGAACAATTTTGACCTAAAAAAATGAATTATTACGTCTCTACACCCTATAAATAATTGCCCTATATAAGTTTTTATAAAAACTAAATAAAAAATTGTTTTCTCATTTTAATATTCGGATAAACATGAATTTTAAATATTTGATAGAAGCACAATTGGATGAGCTTGACAATTTGCTAAACTTTTAAGAACTTAATCCTCATGTACACATCTTTAAGGCTTACAATTTACAAATTCCAATTATAATTAATAATTGCGAAAAGAAAACCTTAACAATAAAGTTATTAACAAACAAACTAAAAAAAAAAAAAAAAAAAATAATAATAATAATAATAATAAATTTAAGCGTAACTTGCTGCAAACTAAAGAATATTTTATAGGTATACAACTTGCAATTTGGAATAAAGCAATTATTACAAAGCTACCAGATTACATTACAGCATGAATTCCATGAATCTCATCCAAGCAAAGCCTGTACTATTATTCTTCGCAGCTTTTTCAGCCTCTTTTGAACACGACGTCGTTACACCTCCTTCCTTTGCCGTTTCTGATTTCCTCAGACACAGAAAGAAGTTCCTTGATCCCAATTCTACCAGTTTCTCCTCCCTATCCAAACCTGGCCCACAGAACCCAAAACCATCAATCAGAAACGTGTCTTTTAAAATCCACAACAAAATGAACGAAAGGCATATATGTGTTTGAATTTTTTTGAAAGAATTAGAAAATATATAGATAAATACACCCTACATTAAAATATTCAATTTAATATAATATTTTATAAAAACTATTATAATATTTAATATTATGAGTTCAAGAGGAAAAAAATTTAATAAATTTTTTGATAAAAAATGATGTAGAATTTGGTAAGCGGAAAGGTCGGAGATGGTCTTACTCTCTAAACTGAATTGCGAGTAATGAAGATCGAACCCAGTCGGATCAATGGAAGGAAGGATCGGTCGGCGAAACTCCTTGGCGTACTGCCGGACGGTGGTGACAATCACATCGCCGACTTTGGATTCCGGCGAGATAATTACATGTACTGCTCCTAAGCTCCCTTGAATAGTCACGTTAAGCAACAGTTTCGTTAACTTTGGCCGTGCCTCCAAAGACAATGATGTCGATGATACTGGACCAACAACTCTTCTGTAAGAAAGCAACTCCGGCACCGTCTTCGGGCGATGAAGCTGCGAAGCCATCGAAATTTCACTCCGGCCGTGAAACGACGACGACTTCTCCGTTAGTCTTGTTCTCCGACCACTCTTCTCCTCTTGCCCTCTTCGGTTAATCCTCGGACTCGGCATCGAAAGTATACTTTATATACTGAATGGAAATAATGATAACTTTGTTGTTCTTTTTCGTGAATTCTACGCTAATAAACTGGTTAATTACCTCAAGCGCCGGTACCGGAAGAATCTGAAGCGGGGGAAACCGAGAGCTGGACAAGAGCCAGGTTTCCAGTAAACGACAGCTAACATAACCTGTGGGATATTACTGTAATTAACGAGGCCAGGTTTCCGGTAAACGGCAAAGCGAGATAGAGAGACCAAGAACTAGCTATATTTGAGCTCTCTTCGGCTTTATATGGGAAATGAGTCCAAGATATTAATATCAGATAAATTGTAAGAAATATTAATTAATAATACACAATTTTTTTTACATAATTATATATTCCGATACTTGTAAAAATTATTTATAAAAATGATAAATTTTTAATATACAAAAATAATTAAAAAATTAATTTATTATTATTTATTAATATTATTATATCAAATAATTAATTATATTATTTTATTTTAATCATGCATAAGGAATGATAAAACATACTTAATTAACTTATATTTTTATAATTATAATTGTGTACAATATATTAATAATGATATAATTATATCACATATTTTTATTATTATATATACGTTATAAATATAATTATAATAAAATAAATATTTTGAGTTTTTTTTTCAAATTACTCCATAAAGGATAAATTTTTTTGGATGAAATTAAAATTGTAATATTATTTTGTTTTTATATAATATGGTAACATTTGGGGTTATATGGTGGCTGGCGAATTTGTTAATTTCCATATGTTCTTTATTTTATTTTTAGATAAATAAAATTTTAATTTTGATATTTATAATATAGATAATTTTTAATTTTTAATATTTATATAATTATAAAATAAAACTGTGCATATAAGATTTTTTTAAAAAGGAAAGGAATAATTGAAAAACATTTTTAATGCTTTATAGTAACCTTTTTAACCTTTTAATCCTAGATATGTAAGTGATTATATGTTATAATAATTATATATAACCTTTCTTATTAAATTTTTTACATATACAAAACATTTATATGATTTTTCAAAGCATGGCGCCACGTAGTGGGCCAATCCAATGTGGCTCAAGTGAAATCAAAACTCCATGCTATGAATCTAAGATGTATAATGTATTGATATGATTTTTCTTGAAGCGGATTCGATGGTATTGTCAATAAGTTGCCATGAAAGGAAGTAGTTACGTTACGGTATTGGTCACAGTTTGGATTATAATTTAAAATACCAATTTAATATGATAGGATAATTTTTTTTTATTTAAAATAATTTTTTTTAGATATATTTAATTTTTTTACCGTTATAAATTAATTATAAACATATGTAACACGACTAAATACAAACACAAATATACATAATACACATAAATTTTCACCTCTACATACAGCCTATTATGCGTGCCAGACATGTACGTAGGTAGTGACGAATCTAACTAGCTCTCAAATTCACATAGGACACTAGGATATAATCAATAATACAAATTTCATACAAAAAACTTATAAATTAAAAATTAGAACTAAATTTTTTACAATTGAACAAATAAGTTACTATCAAATTACAAGCCTGGTATAATTTTATTGGGTTTTAATTAAAAAAAATAATCGAGTTTATGTATAAATTTAAGCTTAAAAAATTTGATATCTAGAATATGAACATAAAATTTATGTTAAGGAGACATTATATGTCAAAATGATATAAATTTTATAAAAATTATAAAATTTTATGTGTAATGAGAAACATGTTTTGTCACACGAATATGTCAAAAAGAAAGATTATGAGATATATGTGAGTATTGACGATATTTGTGAACAAAATCTTTAAATATAATTTAGTTAATAGGCATGTTTTCAATATCACTATTTAAGTTGAATAAACTTTTGAGTTTCAAGTAAACATGTTTCAGGTACTCTTGTTCTTAAGTACGTTAGATTTCATATTAAACACATATGAACATTTAGTATATGGTTGCTTGATCGATCGAGTAGTGTTTGGATTGATCAAAGAGGTAGATCGATTGAGTAACGATCGTGTACAATTTAAGTTCTCTCAGGTTGATTTTGAAATTAAGACAAATCGATCAAAATTGGGTTCGATCATATCAATCGTATTCAATCTACCTGATCTCTTATTTTCATTAACTTTTGTCTTGATCGATTGAAAAAAGTTTCAATCGATCGACCTTATTGGTTAGATTGATCGAGCGTGGTCTAGATCGAAGAGCAACGATAACTTCAACTTTAACCTAATTGTTTATTCGAGCCAAACATTTCAATTACTATTTATCCCTATTATTTACTACTCTATGAATTTTTTAATGGATAGATTTATAATTGGACTTTAACTTGGCATTAAGGCTTTAATATTAATTTTCTATTTAAACAAAACTAACGCCACCTATTATCTCAACCATAATTGCTTTAGTCTTTTGATCATAAGCTAACTCTCTCAGTCTGTTTTGTAAAATTAAAATCATATTTTGTTAGGCTTCTTTTTTGATTAATCTAACAAATATTTTTTGGTTATGCTGATTGATTAATAAGCCTATTTATTTTATGATCATGTGCTTTGTCTTATGTTCAAGAGTTTGCTAATTGAATTTATTTTATATGTTATTATATTATATCATCTAGCTATAATTTTCATTATTGAATCTACTCTAGGACACGCCTTGTATTTATGTTATTGTGTTAACTTTTCAAGTGCCATTTGAACGGGTTCGATAACTTGTATGATTGGAGATTATCGAAACATTAGTTTGGATCCGTACAACTTACTTATGGAGACTGTGAAAGAAGTAACAGTTTGTAAGTAGATTACTTGTGGGCATTATATGTGACCACTAGTTTAAGTCCTAACTTTATAATTAAATATTATTTTCATAGTAAATAGTTAAGTGATTCGATAAATTAGTTGTTTCACTCTTAGGTCATTGTTGTTACCTAGATTGTTTCTACCTAAAAATATTGTATGTTAAATCTTTATTTATTTTTGCTTTACTTTATTTAAACATCATTGCTTGTCCGAACATTGGTAAAATATTAATTTGATATAATTTGATTAATTATCTATTCACTCCTTTAGTTAATTATATTCGCAATAGAAACTTTCAAGATTAATTTTTTAAAATTCAATCTTTTTTTTATAAATGATTCATTTATTAATTTTATTATAAATACTAAAATTAAAAATATCATATTATTAGTATCATTACAACTTGATGATATTTATTAAATTTAATTAAAATTGTTACCTAAATCATTTATAGAAAAAATAAAAAATAAAAGTAACAACTTTACTATTTGGGATAAATAAATAAAAAAATTGATTCATTGTGTATATATATATATAATTCAATTTTATTTTCTTATTTATTAAAGAATAATATATATTTTAAATTTTATGCAAATTTTTTATTTTTCTAAATTTTATCCTTTATAATATTTGATAAAATAAAAATATAATTTTTATTTTATTAGTTTAATATTATTGATTATTTAATTTTTAGCTTAAAATCAAAAATATCATTTGATTTTAAGATATTACAAAAATACTATTGAATAATAGTTATCTTTAATTTCCATTAAAATCTAAAGTCTTCTTTGAACTTGTTACAAGTTAAGGGATATGTGTGAATAAAATACAAACCTCGAGAGTAATATTTATATTTTCTCAAATAATAAGGATGTTCTAACATAGGGTAGCAATTTGTGCAAACTAACTAGTTTGAGTTGACCCAAATTAGTCCAACCCAAGTTAATATAATCCTACTTCAAGTTGAATTTAATTCGAGTCACCAAAGATGAGCCTAAACTCAAACCAAACACAAACAGACTGATAAAAGTAAATTAATAAATGTGATGTGAATAAAACTAAAATGTAATCTTATATTCTGTGTATATTTAAAACTTAAATCACTTCTCTATTAAAATTCATAAAAGTAAATTAATAAAAATAAAATAAGAATACGATAGATTTGAAGCATAAAGGAAAATCAAAATATGATGAATAATACCTCTAAAAGAAGAGAATGAAAATGATACAAGAGTATCCTATTTATCGTTAAAGCCATGGACCTAATAACATGTGATTAGTTAGCTTGCTTTCATTTCTCTATTTTATTTTAAATGTTAGTTAACTTCTTATTTTATTTATATTTTTTTGTTAATGTTTGTGGATATCATTACTAAAACTCTCACAAGACTTAAACTCGTCCACTAGGACAACCTAGAGGTTTAAAAGCTTCTTGCATACACTAAATGCAACCGTGTCAATCCAAAAAGTGATCTAAGATAGTTTAATTTTCAATTTTTATTTTAGTTTCTATTGCTTCTCTTGCTAAGGGACTAATAAGAAGCTCGTTGTGGATTGTGATGAATTCTTAAAAAGTACTAAAATTATCATGATTTTATGTACTTTAATTGATTGAATATATTTATATTTGTATAATTTTATCATATTTTTATATAAATTTATGTTTTTGGAATCATGGTTATTTTTGTGAGGCAATACATCACAAATATATTGAGAAAAGAATTGAGAAAAAGTCAAAAAGATGAAAAAATTGGACAAAATAGATCAAAATGGTCAAAAATGTCAAAAGGCTGAAATCTCATGTGCAACCGCCCATCCACGTTGAGTTTCGTGCGCATACGCCCGAAACACGCTAGTATATGCCCATCACATGCCCAACACACACCGTGCCAATTTTCATGCGAGCCAACATCCTCTCGCATCGTGTCCTGCGTGAGCTAGCACACTATTGCGCTTTGTCATGTGCATGCCCGTGCTTTCCAAACTCCCATCTGCTTCAATTTTCGCACCCCACACGCATACCAACCTGTCCAAAAGCGTCCAAAATCAATTTTTGAAATATTTTTTTCACATTTTTTGGCATTTTTCTCACCTATAAAAGGGTACTTTTCTCCCATTGTAAGACACAATTTTCTCAGTTTTTTCTCTCTCTAGAAATTTTTCTTAGTTTTTAGTTTTATTATTCTTCTCTTTATGAAAAGAACTAGCTATGCTTTTATAGATTTTTAGTTTTTGATTCAATAAATGGAAATGAAAATCCATTTGGAGATTTTCCATCAATAGAATTAACATCAAAGTTCTACAATGATTCTTTTGAGGTATAATTTTAAAATGAATTCTTTACAATTATTTTTATGTTTTATTCTTATATGTTATGTTTAATTTGTCTGTGACTGAATTTAACATGACTGGCTATTTGTAAATATGATATAATATTAACATTGTTATGCTTGCGAAATATTAAATAGGTAAAACATTTTTATAAAATAAATTAATTTTGTTTTTATTTAAGATTTTATATTAAGGATTTTAGAGAGAAATATATTATTTTTCATTACAAATTTAAATCTAAAAATTAGATTTTAAGGTTTAATTATCTGATCTGATTTAGAGTAGTGTCATTTTATTTTTTGATATAATCATCTGGTAGTTAGAGTGAAACTTTATTTCAAATTTTTTTATAAGGACTATTATTTGAAAATGTATTGACAACATATTTTTAGTAATGGTTTTAAAACTTAAAAGTTAGTACTCAGATAATTTAATTCTTAGGTTTAACTTGGATATCTTGAATAAAATTTAAAATTTCTAATCTCACTAAAGGTAGAATTTACATGGTTTATTTTCAATATCTTAGAAAAAGAAATTAATTTAATTAACCAAATTAATTATCAATCTCACTTTTAGGTGTTAATTTATTTTTTTAATTAATAAAAAATATCTAATCCCCCTAAATGTGGTATTCATATAAAAAAACGAGAATCAATAAATATCAATTTATATATTTAATAACCTAAATAAAATGAGCAAGAATAATTAATTTAATTATTATATCCATAAATATTCTACTGTTATAAATGATTAAAATTTGAATAATTTTTTATTGAATCCATATCTATGTTTATATTTTATGTTATTATTAGATTAGGAAACAAAAACCAAAATATCCCGACAGGATGTGTAGGATTTAATTTAATTTTTAAAAATTTGAATAATAATTAAAAACTATATATATTTCTTTTTTAGATCGACCTTGAGAGTATACTTGTCATTTTCTATAAAATAATTTGCACACTTGTGAGAGTTTTACAAATATAATACAAAACTATCCGCAAGATCTTCATGACATTGTTGATCTTATGCTCATTAGTAACTGATGAGACAAAATCGATATCGGGTTAGCAATATCGATTTTGCAGATAATTTGGTTTTACATTTGTAAAACTCTCGGAAGTACACAAATAATTTTATAAAAAATGACAAGTATACTCTCAAGGTTGATCTACGTAAGGAATATATGTAGTTTTTAATTTATTATTCAAATTTTTAAAAATGAAATTAAATCCTAAAAATCTTATCATAATATTTTTTTTTTGTGTTTCCTAATCTAATAACATAAAAGAAATATAGATATGGATTCAATAAACAATTATGTAAGTTTTTATCATTCATAACAATGGATTATTCATGGATATCATAGATAAGTTAATTATGCTTGCTCATATTATTTATGTTATTAAAGATATAAATTAATATTTATTGATTTTCTTTTTTTATATAAATATCACCATTGGTGGGATTAGATATTCTTTGTTAATTAAACAAATCAATTAACACATATGGGTAGGGTCGATAATTAATTTGGTTAATTAAATTAATTCTTTTTTTTTTCTAAAAGATTGAAAATGAACCATTTAAATGCCACCACCTTTGTTGGGGTTAGATATTTTAAATTTTATTCAAGGTCTAAGTTAAACCTAAGAATTAAATTATCTGAATACTAACTTTCAAGTTTTAAAATCATTACTTAAAATATGTTGTCAAGACATTTTCGAATAATAGTCCTTATAAAAAAATTTAAAATAGAGTTTCACTCTAACTACTGGATGATTATACCAAAAAATAAAATGATACTACTCTAAATCAGATCAGATAATTAAACCTTAAAATCTAATTTTTAGATTTAAATTTGTAATGAAAAATAATATATTTCTTTCTAACATCCTTAATATAAAATCTTGAATAAAAAAATTAATTAATTTTATATAAATGTTTTACCTATTTAATATTTCACAAACATAACAACGTTATTATTATGTCATATTTACAAATAGCCAATCATGTTAAACTCAATCACTCACAAATTAAATATAACATGTAAGAATAAGACATAAAAATAACTGTAAAGAATTCATTTTAAAATTATACCTCAAAAGAATTCTTACAGAACTTTGATGCTAATATCGCTTTTAGAAAACCTTCAAACGAATTTATATTTTCGTTTATTGAATAAAAAATAAGAAATTTTGAGGGATGCATTTTAGAGAGCGAAACCTAGAGAGATAAAGAGAAGAGATTTTGAGGGATGATTTTTACAATGGAGGATAGGGTTATTTTATAGATGAGAAAAGGCTAAAAAATTAGAAAAAATATCTCAAAAGTTGGTCTTGAACGTGTTTGGACAGACTGGCATTTGTGTGGTGGCATTGGCGCGGGCGGATGGGCAAGGTTTGTAGTGAGATGGATGTTGGTATGTGCGGGACTCGAAGGATGCATACGACTTGGCACGAATTGGGAAAGTTTTGACCTTTTTGACTATTTTAATTCATTTTGTTCAATTTTTTCATTTTTCTCGACATATTTGTAGTGTATTGCCTTCATTATTTTTCTTCGACTCTTTAAATTATTTTTGAACAAAAATACATGAAAAAAATAAAAATACCCATGATTTTGAAAAAAAATATATAATAAAATCGTAAAAATATAAATCTATTTAATCAATTAAAATACATTAAATCATGATTGTTTTAGTACTTTTAAGTACTCATCACTACCCCAACCAACTTATTTCTAGTCACTTAATAAGAGAAGTGGTAAAAACTAAAATAAAAACTAAATAATAAACTATCTTAAATCACTTCTATGGATTAACATGATTACATTTAGCGTATATATCAAGCCTTTAAAACCCTAGGTTGTCTTAATGGTCGAGTTTGAGTCTCATTAGGGTTTTCAGTAATGATACTAACAAACATTGAATTAAATGTAAAAATTAAAAAGAATAAAAATAATAATAATTTAAAAATAAAATAAAATAATACAAAACATAAAAATGTCTCATGCTTTTTAATCTTCTTTAAGATCATATTTAAAATCTAAACCATAATTTATTTTTAATTTCTTAAACAATCATAGTTTATAATAATAATTAGATGCAAATAATTTTCATACTTCCTTTTAAAAATGTTTCAATTCAAATTTATCCAATTTTAGTTTCAAAAATGTGAATACGCTTCGACTCTACTCCTCACAAGTCAATACCCCAATTCACTGAATCCTATGAGTTCAAACACTCATACTAAGGCGTATGCAAATAAAATTTATATTTAGAAATGAACTAATAAGTTCGCATACTTATAAAAGAAGAAAATCTCAAAAATAGTGCATAACTTTGATATGATGAAAGGAATCAAATATATAAATTATAAAGATTTCATATATATTATTTTCATGTATCAATCAAACTCATTAAGAAAAAATTTCAAAATATATGCCTTTTAGAAGTATAGGAAAAATAAATGCAATGACTTCTAGGGGAATTATTTCATATATTTCTTTTGTATTAACCAACTTTTACAACTATTTAAGGCTAAAAAAGTCATAGTATGTAGATTATACTGTATATTCTTTATCTCTCTATGTTTTAAAGATATTTTTCAACATATTTTTTTAGAGAGTAGACCTATGTACAAATTGTACATTTTTGTAGGATTTTGGTGAGTGTTATTTTGTGGCTTTTCTGTTTGATTTTGGTTTAGGTAACCCCAAATATGTCTCTTTTTGGTAGAAGTTATGCATAAATGATATAAAAGCATACACTATCAATTTATAATTAAATAATTTAATCTAAACAAATGAAAAATAAATATACGATACTCTATTTAGATTAGAAAATGCATACATTCAATGCTAATACATATAGAGATCATTTAAAATTTTGAAGAAATAGAATAAGTATTTTGAGTAAAAATAAAATATTTCACTCAGAATAAATGATATTAAAGCTCAAATAATATCTCACAAGGCTAGTCTCTACTATTTGATTTCTAAACACATATTTTGAGTTCATTATAATTTTCACATTTTATCATAAAATACTACTTATGACAAAACTAACTAATTACCATATACTCTATGATATGTTTTCAAAAATTAATCTAATAGTGCAAAAGACTTAACTATTAACTGAAATTTGGTTTAAAGAAATGAGAATTTTTTAAAAACTAATCCTAAAATTCTAAAAATTACTTAAAAGAGAATTGGCATTGGTGTGCACGGGACTTGGCGGATGCATGCAAATTGTTACATTTTTGACATTTTTGATTGTTTTGTCTCATTTTGTCTAATTTTTCCATTTTTTTTGACATTTTTTCATTTTTTTCTTAACATATTTGTAGTGTATTGCTTCTAGTATTTTTCTTCAAGTATTTAAATTATTTTTGAACGAAAATACTTAAAAAACAATAAAAATATCTGTGATTCTGAAAAGGTAAATTTATATAAAAATATGATAAAATTATATAAATATAAATCTATTTAATCAACTAAAATATATTAAATCATGATAAATTTAGTGCTTTTTAAGCACTCATTAGTAGCATCAGCCAATTCACAACCATCATTCTTAGAATTTTACCAACAATTATTTGAGTGGAGACATGTTTTGATTTATGCAATTGTACTCTATTAAGAAGATCAAAAATATACTTGGATTGGCATAGATGAAATCCATTATCTGTGTGAGTGACTTCAACACCCAAAAATAACCAAGCTAACCAAGCTCTTTTAAAGAAAAGACAACATTTAGTTGCTGCAAAATCTTTTTAATAAAACAAGCAAAATTTCCAACAATAAGAATGTCATTCATATAGATAAGAAAAATCATACCATTGTTGTTATATAACAACATAGAAGCATCTACATTAGACCCTTAAGAGCCAAATTGTTAGAGAAAACCACTTAGCTTAAGGTACCAAGTTTGAGGAGCTTGTTTGAGACCATAAATGACCTTCTTAAGTTTCCATACATATGTGGAAAATTGATCATCAATAAAGCCCTCAAGTTGATCATGAAATTATTTTTCCTGAATATCTCCATTGAGAAATGTTGTATTGACATCAAGTTACTACACTGGCCAGCCTTTTGACAAGGCATGAGTCAAGACAATACTTATGGTTGTAGGTTTTACCACTGGACTAAATGCCTCAGTGTAATTTATACTAGTTGTTTGTTGGAACCCTTTAGCCATAATACGAGACTTGTATTTTTCAAAAGATCTATATACTTTAAGCTTTGTGCAAATAACCCACTTATTACAAATGACTTTGCCATGTTTAAGATAAGGAACAAGCTCTCATGTACCATTTACAATGAGATATTTAAACTCTAACTGCATTGTTAATTTCCATTTAAGAATGAATAGGGTTTCTTTAGTTGTTAAGGGTTCAGGTAAAATGAGTGTAGAGAAATAAACTTTGGGTTTAAAGATTCCTTGTTTAGATTGAGAAGACATGTGATGTGTATTAAATGAAGAAGGAAGTTGATGAATGCTTGGGGCTGGTAAAAGAGGTAATTCAACCTAAAGTTGAATATCTTTAGGATTGAAGACAAAATTGATAGGTAAGGATAGTAAGGAATCATGAGTACCAGTTACAGATGAATAAACATTGGGTGAGCTAAAAGATGAAGCTAAAGATATGGGTAAAGAACCAAAATGAATAGGTGAAAAAGATGAATGAGAAGATGACACAAGTAAAGATGTAGTAGAATTTTTAGAAGTTTGTTGATAAATACAAGTGCAGATAATGTGTTTAAAGACCCAAAATTAAAAGGGCTAAAAGGAATAGCTATAGGTTGTGAATCAGACATAAAAACTGAACCTAGTGGAGTGTAAGAAGAGTTGATATGGACAGGTTGACCATGAGATGTATTATTAGAAGTCTGTTATTATCTACTGGTCTAAGAGAAGAAACTGGTGATGTACGAGTGCAAACAAGCACATAAAGTGGTGGAGTAAATTCAAGTGAAGGTGACATAGGACCATCATAAGGTGTTGTGTTTAGAAAAGAAAATGTTGACTCATTAAAGACAACATGAGGTGAAATAAAAACCTTTTGTGAGACAGGGTCTAAACACCAAAAACCTTTTAATGAGCAACATAACTAAGAAATGTGCAGGAACTAGTGCGAGACTCAAGTTTATTGGAATAGTAAGGTCTAAGTTAGGAATAATACAAGCATCCATACATTCTGAGATGGCTATAATCATGCATTTTATGATAGAGCAATTCAAAAGGGATAACATTATCGAAGAATTTTGTTGGCAAGTGATAAGACAAGAAACACTTTTGATTTACTCGGACTTTGTCCCTAACTTGATTCGTAAACCTCGATCCATTTATTGTGAAACTATGAAATGATTTGACATCGAATTTTGGGCCATGTGCAAGCCATTGTAAACTTTCTGATATTTTATGATTGAGTTTCTTGAGTTCATCTCGAATCTATGTATACAAAAACACGAAATGTGTTTAGAGCAAAGTTTTAAAACATTGAATATATATAGGAAGATACATGCATGATTTTTTGTTTGTGACACTTACGTGGTTGCGAAACCAATTAATAAGATCTCGCTTATGTTCATCATACAACCATTTTTCTCCTCTTTTTTTTTATAACGAGGATCGATCTTCAATAAGTTTAAATGCATCCTGTAACGTTATTAAATATATATTAAGTTATATATCATCATTAATAGTTAAATAAAAGATGAAACAATGAACATCACTTACTCTATGTACGGTTGTGCCTCGTTATTATTTACCAAAATGATTCGGTGTGCTTTTTCCCATCGAGTGCGATCAATAAATAATTTCTTACTTCCACCAAGCATAGGGTTACCTACTTGGATCATGTGACGTTCTAAGAATAACTTGTGCGTAGGATTCCCAATTTCAGTGCAACCACTAAAGTATTCAGAACAAAACTCAATGGCCTCTTCAGCAATGTAGCATTCCACCATGCATCCTTTAGGTCGATATCTATTATTTACATATCCTTTAAGGACTTGCATATATCTCTCAAAAGGATACATCCACCTTAAGTAAGTAGGACCACATAATTGAACCTCTCGAACTAAATGAACACATAAGTGAATCATTATATCGAAGAAAGAAGGAGGAAAATATTTTTCAATTAGACACAAAGTTTGTACAATTTCTTTTTGTAAAGAATTTAACTCACCAATTGATATAGATTTCTTGCATATTGTATTGAAGAATGAACAAAGCCAAATTATTGATATTCGAACATGTTTTGGAAGAATTGATCTAATAGTAACTGGTAATAACTGTTGCATTAAGATATGACAGTCATGTGATTTCAATCCATACAGTCTCTTATCGGTGATAGACATAAAATTTCTTAAGTTGGATGAGTAACCATCAAGAACTTTCACACCTTCCAAACATTTACAAAACACATCCTTCTCTTTTGTTGACATTGTATATGATGCTGGTGGTAAGTATGTTTGATTCTTATCATTTTCCACCCTTGGTTCCAATTCAGGTCATATGCCTAGTTTCTTTAAATCCAATCTTGCTTTAATGCCATCCTTTGTTTTTCTAGGTATATTAACTAAAGTGTCAATCAAGCTTTCACATACATTCTTCTCAATGTGCATGACATCTAAGATGTGATGAATGTGTAGGTCTTTCCAATAAGGTAATTCCTAAAATATTGATTTTGTTTTCCAACAACCATGGTAATTCGGTTCAAACTCTTTTTCATTTTCACCAATGTTTCCCTACCTTGGTGAGTTTTTTTTCATCTTTCCATATCGTTTGAATGTCATCCCATTCAATTGTCTTAATATCTCAATACCTTGCAAAGATCGAGTTGCATGATCATGATCATCTTCACCATCGAACGGTTTCTTTTGGTATCTAAACTTGTGTCCAAATGGCAAAAATCTCTTATGTCTTCTATAAGACATCTTTTGTCCGTGAACAAGATAATTTGCAGAAGTTCCATCATTACATATAGGACATCCCTTATAACCTTTTGTTGCATGTCCTGATAAGTTTCCATAGGTAGGAAAATCATTAATTATCCATAAAAGACCCCCTTCAAGTTAAAGTATTCTTCTTTATATGCATCGTAAACATTTACACCATCATTCCACAACGTATTTAAATCATCTATCAGAGGTTGCAAATATACATCAATATCAACACCGGGTTGTTTCGGTCCTGAGATCAATAATGTTAACATCATGAATTTTCTTTTCATACACAACCAGGGAAGAAGGTTGTATGTTACCATAATTACTGGCCAACAACTATATCTACTACTGAGGGAACTATGTGGATTAATTCCATCAGCAGCAATGGCAAGAAGCAGATTGTGCGGATCAGATGAAAATTGAGGAGATAAATTATCTACTACTTTCCAATTTGGAGAATCACAAGGATGACGTAGCACCCCATCATCAGATCGATTATCTGAATGCCAAGTCAACATATTTGATGTATATTTACTATTGAACAACCTTTGAAAGCGAAGAATCGGAGGAAAGTACCAAAGAACCTTTGCAGGCACGCCTTTCTTATGTTTTGTACTCTCATTTGTACCATGCTTCCATCTCGATTCTTTACAAAAAGGACAATCATGTAATGTCTCATATTCTTTTCTATAAAGAATGCAATCATTAGGACAAGCGTGAATCTTATGATATTCCATGCCAAATCGACTAAGAGATTTCTTCACTTCATACATTGAAGATGGAAATTCAATACCCTCAGGAAACATATCGACTAGTAGATTTAGTAATTCTGTGAATCCCTTGTCAGAAAAACCATGTTTTGCCTTCACATTGTACAAATGAACCAATCCTGACATTTTAGTGTATTTTTTGCATTTTAGATACAACGGTTTTTCAGCATCTTCTATAAGTTTATTAAAGGTTTCGGAATCATCTTCGCGTAATTCATCTTCAACACCACAAAACATATTTTCTGTCTGTACATTATGATAAGATGTATGTAATCCACTCACATTCTTATTATACTTTTCCCCATGAGTATTATCAATATTTTCTCCATGATAATACCAACATTTATAGCTTAATAGAATATCATTACGGATAAGGTGATACTTAACCTCATCAAATTCATGAAATCGCTCTTTTTTACATTTAACACATGGGCATCGAACCATACTACCAGTATTACTAGTTCTACAAGCAAATTCCATGAAACTTTCAACTCCAGAAATATAGTCTTGCTCAATTCTACACTTTGACATCCAAGATTTGTCCATTTTCTATTAATAACATTAATTAAACATATTACTTAATTATGTAATAATATATAAATTTCCTAATTATTAGAATATATATAAAAACATACATAATGCAAAACAATTATCATTTTAATCATTTTACAAAACCATTTATATACAAATTAAAAAATAAGCAACATGTTTCATGAATATATATATATATAAACCAATCACGCGGTTGATTCTAATTTCTAAACATGTTACTATATCATAATTAAAAAGTAATATTAATTATACGTATATAAATAAATTTATCCACGCAAACCCACACAACATTTCAGATATTATTGAATACATACAATAAGTCAAACATTATTATTACAAGCAAACTAAAAAACATAACTAAATCAAAAATTTATACAAAATATAAAACAAACTGATTGAATAATAAGCTAGTTGCATTTTGCATAAACTAAGTCAAACATATTTTTTAGGTGTTGTCCGTTTTTGGCTATCCATACATTTTCACAAAGAAACTGCCCAATATTGGGCATGTTGCAAATATTTAGTTGACGAGATCTTAGGTTTTTAAAAGGTAATAAAAATTCGCAATTTGAGAGGCTTTTCCTAACGAATTACAATTTGGAATTCTAGGATCTTATTCTTTTATCACATTGGAATATTTTCCATCATTGAACCTATTTTAAAACAATTACACGCTGATAAAATTAGCAAAGATTGAGACTCCTTACTTCTATTCAAGAACTAGTTCCTTGATTTTGGCTAAGTAACTAAATCAATAACAGAAAATGGGTATAAACAAATTTTAATATTTTGCTCAAAAAAATAGAAGAACTGACAGATAATGTGAGAAGAGAAATATAACTTACAAAACGACGTTACAAATGGTGGTCGGAGGTGGCCGAAAATGTAGAACGAAGGTGGCGCACGGTTAAGATTTTGGGAGAAAATGGTTCTGAGTGAGGAAAGGAGAGAGGAAGAAAATTGGAATCTGCGTACAAAATGAGCCGAGTGGGAATATATTAGGTGGATAGCGTCGGTTGACGTGGATAACCAATGCTATCTACGTGACGTAGCGTCGGTTGACGTGGATAACCGACTTTAAATTCATTATAAGTCGGTTTTTTCCAAAATCCGACTTTACATAGCAACTTATATACCCCTTTTTGTAGTAGTGATTCGAACACTAGCTCTTAGCATAACAACTAAAATAGTCTCAACAACATGTCTGTTACATCTCTAAATAACTCCATTTTAAGTGGGAGAATAAGGACATGAATCTTCCTTGAAACAAATAAGATTCAAGACTTTTAAACTCAATTCCACCATCACTATGGAGTCGTTTAATTTTATATTTAAACTATCTAAGAATTAAGGAATCAAAATACAAAAAGAATTGAACAACATGTGACTTTTGATTCAAAATATATATCCAATGGTATCTTGTCTAGCCTTCAGTAAAGAGAAGAAAGTATTTCATTCTAAGAGTGAAAACTACATGTGTGATGGACCCCAAAAATCCGTATTATTTCAAAAGTAATCTTAGATAGGCTATGTACATGTTTTAGAGACAAATAATGAGATTTTTCAAGTTGATAAAAATTATATATGTCAATACCACTAGCTAATTTTAAAGTTTTATTCGTAATATTAGTTACTAACTCTACGTGAGAATGGCCAAACCTATCATGAAACAAGAAAGTACTTATCCTAATATGATGACAGGAAACAATATGTGATCCATCTTTTGGTATTTGTATTGAATCTTATGAATTGCGTACAGATCTTATAAAGACCATGATCAACATTGGCCATTAAAACGGTATTTCTATTGACAAGATCCTTCAAAAGAAAATAATTATGAAATAACTCTACACTTATTATATTATCATCACAAAGTTTCTTCAATGCGATAAGGTTTTTCTCACGTTGCCGTGAAATAGTAGCAGTTATAAACTTAAAAAAATTAGTTAAAAAAGTAAAATGTGTTTTATATTGTATTTAATAGTGTACACAAAAATCCATGTGATCATTTCTTTTTAAATGGGTTAATTGACCCGTTAAGTTGACTCACTCTTTTATTGACACCAAAAATAAAACCCATATATACCGAGCACTATTAATTGTGATAGTGCGTAAAGCTAAAGGATATATACATTACATATAATATGAAGTGTCGGCGTGCTGTAAAATTGGGTAGGATTGAATTATATTGCAATTGCACAATCTCTAATGAATATGTCCATGTATAAATTAAGATACCTATTCATTATTAACTTACGTGATCGAAAATATTTTATCTCAAATCGTACGAGTATCAATACAACATAAGTATTACTAAAAAAAAAAAAAATATTAAAGTTGGTAGAAAGCGTGAATCAACTTAAAATTTTTTTTTTTTATAAAATTTATTTATTTTCTATTATACTCAAATTAAAACCTGTATTCGATTACTAAATAATATTAGAAAAAAATAAAATTTGTTTAACAAATAATTTAAATAATACAAATAATTTAAAAAATATATATTAATTAATAGCAAAAAAACCATATAAATACAAATAATTTAAAAAATATATATTAATTAATAGCAAAAAAACCATGATGTTATTTTATGTTATTCAAAATTATCATATTCTTCTTCTGATGTTATAATACAAACCTACATATAGGGGTGTCTATGGTCCGGTTTTTCCTAAAAAAAAATTAACCGGACCAGACCGTTCATATTACTCGGACCGGACCGTTTGAAACGATTTTAAAAAATAAAAACCGGACCAGACCGTTTGACTTATAAAACCATTCGGTCAGGTTTTATTCCCGGTTTGGTTCGATTTTTTTATAATTTAATGAAGAATAATGTAAATTTTTTAATATATTATTAAATCGATTCAGTCCGGTTTGAACGGTTTAAAATTAATACAAACCGGACTGGACCGTTTGATTAGTAAAACCGTTCGATTTGGTCCGATCCGGTCCGGTTTTACGGTTTGGTCCGGTTTATGGACACCCCTACCTACATATATAATACAAAAATTTATACACAAATAATAACACATAATAACAAAAAAAAATATGAATAATAAGTGCGTAGGATTAATAGAAATACTTACAAGTGTAAATGAAGTGACAAAATGAAGGAAATGAAGAAAAAATGGTGTTTTGTAAGTAAGAAATCGGTATAAATTTTTTGAGTATTTTACTCAAAAAATAGGCGATCTAAAAGATTAGTTAGAGAGGAAGAAAACCCACTAACTGGCGCTGAAATTGGTGGTCGTAGGTGACTGAAAAATGAGAAAGAGTGGAGTAGAAATGGAGGAGGTTTTGGGTTTTTGAGAGTTATGCAACGCGTGGAATAGTTTCTATCTGTGGAAGAAAGAAGAGAATAAAATTTATCCATGTGTGTAGCGTTGGTTCTACGTGTCAACCGACGCTATCCACGTAGGACGTAGCATCAATTGATGTGTCAAACTAACGCTACACGTGGACGTAACGTCTGTTCCAAGTGTCAATTGACGCTACGCTATGTGGATAGCGTCGATTCCAGGTGTCAATCGATACTATGCTACGTGAATAGCGTCGGTTAACACCTGAAATCGACGCTACATCCACATGTAACGTTGGTTTGACACGTCAACCGACGCTACGTTCTACGTGGATAGCGTCGGGTCTACATCGAATCGACTTTAAGTCAAATTTTTTTCTAAAAATTGATTTTATATGTCGACTTAAATACTCATTTTTATAGTAGTGAAGTATGACATGTTAATAAATAATCTTATAATTAATATAATATATCACGTTATAATTTTAAATATAATTTATATATAATAAATAATATTTAATATAATTTAAATGTGTAATATAATATAAAAAATTAAATTTTGTTATCAATCATTATATAAGTCAAAATTATACATTAGTAATGAACATTATTGATGCGAAAAGTCAAGTTATAAATATTTTTTTTTATTTCTTTAGAAATACTATTTCGATCCTGAACATGACACAAATTATATTATAGGCCAAATTCTATCTTCATACCTAATTGGACGAGACTAGTAGACTAGGGTCCTGAACAAACCTACACGCATGCTTTTGAGCTCACAATTATTTGTATTTTTATTATAAATAAAATTTTAAAAAATTATTAATCGATAAATATCAATAAAAAAATATCATAGCATTCGCTCCTTATCTTCTACTCCATTTACTCTATAAAAAATCTAATTGCGTATTTAGAGATATTTTTGACATATAAAATAAAGGCAATTTTAACTTGCATTTTTCATAAATTAAATTCAGCTCATATAATACCTTTGATTTACTTGCTCTTTTTTTTTCGTTTTTACAAATATATTTTGTGTGATTTAAAATGAAATAAAAGTAAATTTCAATATCAAATTATCATATCAAATACACTTTAATAATTATCTAAATATCGGATAATGTAACCTTAAGTTAGAATTAACCATAAAATAATATTTGTGTGCAATTTCATAAAACATTTGAGAAAATAAAAATAAAAAATTACAAAAAAAAATAATAACTAAAATTTATAATAATAAAAATTATATTTTAATTACGTTTTAATAATATTTAACGAAGGTAAATTGAATAACATTCAACACTAAATAGATTAAAATAATCATAATTTAATTTTAATAATATCTAATTTAATATTATTTAAAATAAAATAATGTATTAATTTTTTTAAAAGTAAAAATATTTAAATTAAATATAAATAATATTATTTTTACAATTATATATTTTAAAAATAATATTTTTATTATTTTTCAATAAAATTTCATACAATATAACATTTAATACTAATTAGTGTTTTTTACGAGACAACTATACGGAGAACTTTGTCGTGTATGGTTATAAAATAGTCTAAAACTAAAATAAGAAAAGTTGTTTAAATAAAAAAAGAAAAGCCAATCAAACAAAATATTCTCGACGATAATTGTTTTGACACACAATATTTTGGTTTTAAACATATCAATTTTTTTTAAAAATTAAAGATTTGCTGCTACTTGTTGACTTCCAATAGGTGAGACAAATTTTTTTTTTTTTTTTGGAAAAAAATCAAGTATTCACTGAATCAAAAGGTTTTTCTTGATATTTTATTAAAGAATCATAGACATATATTTTTTATTTTAAAAAAGAGAACGAGAAGACTAAAATATTATTTGAATATGAAAATTATAAAATTATAAAACGTATGTAGGTGCTTCTTGTTCTGTTGTCCATAATAAAAAAGAATATAAGATATGAAAATTGTATAAATTAATGGGTCCGGTTTTTTGAACCATGAAAAATGACCAAATTTCCGACAAATAATAAACATTTTTCACTCAGCGGTTTGCCTTATAATATCATTGGTCAGTGACTAACATTTCATTGTAAGAGTTTCCGATTCCCAGCCACATAGGATACTTAAAAATAATAATGTTATTATGCTATTATCACGAGACTTTTATCTTTCGTATAACAATTATATATTTATTATATTTAAATTACTTTAATTATTATTAGTATTATAAATTCAAATTATTATTAATAAATAATCACCATACATTAATAAATAAATTATGTCTATATAATTATATATATTTTATACTCATAATTGCTCATTACTAATTAATTAAACATGTTTATTCATTCATTTCAAACATATTTATCATATATCAAATAATATTGATGATGTATTGTCTCTTATGTACATAATCATAACATAAGTTTATTTTAAATAATTTAATCAGAGCAATCAATCAAATTTAGAGCAATTTCCATATGATCAATAACTCACATCAATACTTTTCTTATATTTAAACTATGAATAAAATATAATCAAGGCACATAAGTTCATATGAAGACATATTTGGTTAGGTTCATGATTGTTACTCTCTTCAA
This sequence comes from Hippophae tibetana, assembly GCA_037013495.1. Lineage (NCBI taxonomy): Eukaryota > Viridiplantae > Streptophyta > Magnoliopsida > Rosales > Elaeagnaceae > Hippophae > Hippophae tibetana. The sequence goes on from CM072810.1 coordinate 16,932,428, forward strand.
TTAAATAATACCCCATTCATATTTCATAGTTACTGTTAAAGTGATCCCATCTATTAGCATAAGTGTGACATTTTTTTAAGAGCTTCTACAATAATTTTTCTTCCTTATGATCATTTTTCTTTACTTTTTGTTTATTGAAGCTCTTTATCCTCACTCTTTAATGCATATATAATATACATTTTTTGTTTTCATTTATTGATTATAAATTCTTGATAATTTTATGCATAAATATTTTTGCCAATTGACAATAAGGTAACTCTCTCTATTTTATTGATAATTTCACACGTCAAAATAAGTAGTCTTGTTACCTTGTACTTTACCTTAATTTTTTTTAAGATTTTAAATGTATAAATAGGGTATACTTTTCACACTATAAACTAATTTATGTTGCAAGACATTTAACATACTAGATATTAGACCAGTAAAATAGTATCAACATGCATCATGGGTGTGTGTATGACTTGTCCTAAAATAGTTAATGCTCACAAGATTGTTTGACCCTCCTTTTTTGTTATATGAAGTGGAAAATATTATTCTATAAGAATGATTCCTAGGTACTTCTAAGTGATTCAAATCTTTAGATATCCAAAGTCTTAGCGAATAAGTTTGTCAATTATCTCTTAATAGGAACAAACTCAAGTATGCTTATCTTTTCCTCAACTGAGTTTCTAATAAAATGATATCTAAGATGTATGTGCTTTGTTCTAGAATTTTGAATAGGATTCTTATAGATGCATATAGCACTAGAGTCGTTAAAGTAATAGGACATTATACCTTGTGATTGAACGCAACTTTTGAGTATATTTTTCATCTAAATCATTTGTGTGTATGAGCTTTCTACAGTAATGTATTTTGTCTCATTTGTTGAGAGTAAGATGGAGTTTTACTTTTTACTATGCTAGAAGACTAGGTGGTTTTCAATGTAAAAGCATCCACCTAATTTGGTTTTCTTATCATCCAATCTGCATATGTGTAACCATTTATCTCATAAGTAATGTTAGTAGGAAAACACATATCATAATTGTTTGTGCTTGAAAATACCTAATGATTCTTTTCACATGATCAAGGTGTAATTCCTTGGGATCAGCTTGATGATGTGCACACACACCAACACTAAAACATATATCAAGTTTACTAGCAGTAAGATATGATAGGCTACCTATCATGCTCCGATAAAGTGTTTGGTTAACATTCTTACCTTGTATATCCTTTGTGATTTTGGTGCTAGTTCCTAATGGTGTTCTTAATGGTTTACTAGATTCAAGGTCAAACCATTCAACTATATTGTAAGATTGTTTAATTTGAAAACCAAGGAAAAAAGGTTAATTCACCTACTATGGATATTTCAAATTCATTTGACATAACTTGCACAAAGTTATCAACTGAATAAGTAGATGCGGATCCAAAGATTATGTCATCCATAAATATTTGAGTACTAAAGATTTCAGCACAAATTCTTTTTATAAAATGAGTTTTATCAGTTCTTATTCGAACAAATTCCTTATTCAAGAGATAGTTGGAAAGTATTTCATACTAAGCTCTTGGTGCTTGTTTCAAGATTAATCACAAACGTCAAGTATAATGTACATATTTGTTTAGTGAGTGTATAAACAAGATCATATCAACATCAATCATCATTTATAACATTGTAAGTGTGTTTTAAGTGTTTGAATTACAATTTATATAAAAGATAATCTCAATCGACCTATTTGAAGACAAGGTAGTTTTTATGTAAATATATCTAAGTTTATTACCTTGATTTTTTTAAGTCTCTCCCTCTTGTATAAATTTTAACAAATAAAAATCTTGAAAAATTAAAGAAATACAATTCTATGAAATTGTTCACCTAGAGTTATTAAAGCACTCAAATAAAATTACCTAGGTAAAAAAGAAAAAAATAGACAATCGAGTGACCTAACAAATGCATTATTTTCTAACCCCATTTTTCTTGAATTGTAATTTTTATGTCTTTGGATTAGGACTCAACTACCTAGGCGTCATAGGCATATTCTTGGACTAAGCTTTACTTTTCACATTCATTCTTAAAGAAGATGTAACATGTATGGTAGAATGATGATTATGAGTCTTAAAGTTAAATGTATTGAATTTCTCTTACCTTATTGAACCTAATAATTCATGCATCCTAGTAGAATTTTTGAACATGTTACTATAATTTTCATTCATTCTAGAATATGATGTAACATGGATTGTTGGATGATTGTTATGTGTGTTACTATATGAAATGTTGAAAGAATTTTTCAATTGAGGAGCATTCATCAAAAACCTATATTTTGATCATATATGACCTTTCCTACCATAATAATGACATATAGGCACAAATTTAATAGTTTTAGCAACTATAACCGTAGTGAGTGTTTGTGCACAATTAGTAATAGTAGGAGTAAGAGTAGGGTTAAAAGGCCTTACAAATGTGATCTTAGATGTTAAAGGTATGAAACTCTCATCCTTATAACCAAGGCCACGTGTATCACTATATAACTTACCAATGCTCAAGATTTTATCCAAAAGTTGAGTTTCAATAGTTAGCCTTTTGATTGCTTTACTTGAGTCTTTGAGCTATTGCATTAATTCATTATTCTCTATAGCAAGCTTATCACTTTTCTATTTCAAACCTACAAGACATAGATTCAAAGTATTAATATGTTCATAGTTTTGAGTTTTTTTACCAAGTCAAAAGCATTTGTTTTTGCACACTGATTATTTCATTTAGTTTTGCCACTTCAATTAGAAGTTTCTCTCTTTCTTCCCAAGCATATATGCAATCTATAAATAATTATTCAAAACTAGATGCATTATATTTAACTAAAGAAAAGAAGAGTTAACTCTCTCATCATTTTTATCAGAGCTAACATTGGATTTGAACGTATGGTGGATTTTATAGTAAAGGTACAAAAGTTGCTTTCACCATCTTTTGAATTATGTTATCTTATGTTTACCATATGTACCACTAAGTATATAATTAAGGGGTCTTTCAACTTTCTTATTATTGTTTGCAAACTCTATACAAAAATGGCAAAAACCATTATAGGAAAAACATTGAGGACTAGCAAGTTTAGATTTCTTACCATCTGAACTCGTGAGGTTAGATTTGTTATTTTGTTGATTCTTTGTCTAGAGGTGATTTTTGAGTATGCGACCAAATGAAAAAAAATACATTCATCATTCAAGTTATCATTACTATCAAAAGTTATCTTTTTAGAGTTAGGTGGCTCAGGAGTAAGCTCATAAGTTTGGAATGATTTAACTAGTCATTAATATTTAAGATGTCCACATTCTTATTCTCCTCTATAGCAACGATCTTCTTATAATCTCTTGTAAATGAGCTTAGAAGTTTGCATACAAGTATAGAGTGAGTAATTTTCTCACTGTGTAGAGTAAGTGTTAGAAATATCACAAAAAATGAGCATAAAATTGACAAGGGTTTCAATGTTGTTCAACTTTAGATAGTCAAAGTGAGGTATTAACAATCTTAATTTTGTTTATTTTAATCGGGAAGTTCCTTCATGAGCAAGGGCAAGTGCAAGTGCATTTTATGCACCTTTGGTAGTCTTATAGTCGAAGATGTGATAAAAAAATTCTATTGACACTACAGCAAAGATAGAACTTATTTTTTATTGTTTGATCCACTAAGGTGGCGTTTGGTTCACAGAATGGAATCAGAATCAAAATGAGAATGAGAATGAGAATGAAATGGAATGGAAAGGAAACAATGTTGTTTGGTTTGATCACTAGAATCAAGCTCAGAATCAGGATTACAGTGTTTGGTTTGCCACTAGAATGGAATGAAAAAAACTATAAATTACCTTAATACCCCTACATTCAGTAAAGTTCAAATAATGTCATTTAATTATTATATTTTCGTTAGATAAAATACATTATTGAAATCATTATTTTTCTAAATAATTATTACTTAATTAAAAAGAAAATATATTATTAAAATTATTATTTTTCTAAATAGGGTTTAGGGTTTTGAGGTTTGGGATTTAGGGTTTAGGGATTTAGGATTTGGGGTTTAGAGTTTAGGGCTATATTTGTGGGTTAAGGTTTAGGGTTAAAATTATTATTTTTCTAAAAAGGGTTTAGGGTTTTAGAATTTGAGATTTTGGATTTTAGGTTTAGGGTTTTAGGATTTGGAATTTGGGGTTTAGGGTTTTAGGTTTTGGGATTTAGGGTTTAGGATTTAAGATTTAGGGTTTAGGATTTTGGGGTTTAGGGTTTAGGGTTTAGGGTTTTTGGATTTAGGGTTTTAGGATTTTGGGATTTATGGTTTAGGGTTATATTTGGGGTGAGGGTAAAATTGAAAAACAAAATTGAGATTGGGAATGAAATCATGATTCCTAAATGGGAGAGAAGGAATTGTGATTCCTTCTCCTGTAGTAATTGATTCCATTCCGTACCCTCTATTTAGCCCAACTAAACACACAAATGGAAGGAATTAATTCAGATTCCTTTCCATTCACTCCAACCAAACATCACCTAAGGGTTCTTTCTTCAATCGTCCATTATTTTCTTGTCTTTATGGTTGCTATATCATATTTGGTTATAGAAGATAATTCCTAATATTTAAGAATGAAATCTTAGACTTTTCATCTTGTGCGAGATAGGCTTACATGTAAATTGAATACATAATTTTAAAATTTATCAAATTATAATTTCATAACATAAACAAAGCATTCCGATATGCAATTACATATAAATAGCATGGTGAAAAAATTAAAAATAACACATGATAGTTTTAGGTAGAAACAATCTAAGCTACAACCATTACTTGCAAGAAAAATCATTATTCTATTGCATAACCTAATTTTTGACTGTGAAAACCAAACACTCAAGTACAAACTAAGTCTTATGCTACCATCTCTAGAATACTGCCTCAATTTACCTAACTTACGAGCACATACTTTATTTTCATCGTTTTCAAGATTAGTATGAGTAATCGGACAAACGTTCCAATTAACTCCTCACCAATTAAACACATTCAACAACCAACAAAGATTAGCACAGAAACACATAAGTGTTAGTGGGTTATCTAAATGTATTTCAATAAGAAACAAATCTTAACTATAGTTCAAAACATAGATCAGTAATCAAGGAACTAGGATTTCTGTAACAAATAACAAAGCATTAATTATGTAATGATTTGTGAATCAAATAGAAATTAAAAAAAAACTAAAATCAATCTATCTCACTGCTACAAAAAATGGTATTTAAGTCATTGTGTAAAGTCGATTTTTGGAAAAAACCGACTTATAATGAATTTAAAGTCAGTTCGGTGTAGAACCGATGCTATCCATGTAGGACGTAGCGTCGGTTCGCCACATCAACCGATGCTACATCCTACATGCATTTTTTAAATTAAAAAATGCATGCAGTTTATAATTGAATTTTTTTTAGGTAAATTATTATTTTATTTGACTCTTTAAAATTTAAGTTTGATATATAAACTGAAATATATATAGTTTAAATTTTTATTTTTATAGACAATTAGTTTCTAAAATTATATAATTTTGTTTATTTGTTTGGATATTTAAATTTATATACGTACGTATAATATATCTTTATTTAATTTTGTGTATTTGTTTTAAATATTATTGTAAAATTATTATTTTTTCTTTTTCTATAATACATACATACATACATACACACACACACATATATATATATATATATATATATATATATATAAGAGTTTAAATAAAATAATAATTGAAAAAAAATCAATTTTAAATTGCGTGGATAGTGTCGGTTCACTGCGTCAACTGATGCTAGCCACATGGGTAGCGTCGATTCGCTGCATCAACCGATGTTATCCATGTAATATTACCGTTCGGCTTTCTTCTTCATTGTAGAAACCCAAAAAAATTTCATTTCTCTTCTCCACTTCTCCCAAAATCGAGCTCACTCACCCTTTTTCTCAATTTCTGGCCACCTCTGACCACCATTTGTAACGCCGTTTTATGGGTTATATTCCTCTTCTCATTATCTTTCAGATTTACTATTTTTTTTAGCGAAATACTCAATTTTTTATACCCATTTTTCACTTATTATCACTTACAAAACACCATTTTCTTTTTCATTTCCTTCATTTCATCACTTCATAACATTCTTGTAAGTATTTCTATTAATTTTGCAACTTATTATTCAATTTGTTTTATTTTTTGTATAATTTTTTTTTATTTATGTATGTTTTTTATTATGCTTGTTATTATATGTTTGACTTATTTTCTGTGGAAATAACATCTGAATGTTGTGGGTTTGTATTACATTTGTAAAATGATTAAAATGATAACTATTTTATATTATGTATGTTTTGATATATATTCTAATAATTAGAGAATTTATATATAATAATACTTGAAATATATTCATTGGATACATAATTAATTAACATGTTATAAATTTATTTATATATAAATAATTATATTTTATTAAGTAAAAGTAATATATTTATAAAATGATTAAAATGATAACTGTTTTGTATTATGTATGTTTTGATATATATTCTAATAATTAGGGAATTTATATATAATAATACTTGAAATATATTCATTGGATACATAATTAATTAATATGTTTAATTAATATCATTAATAGAAAATAGATAAATCTTGGATGTCAAAGTGTAGAATTGAACATGATTATATTTCTAGAGTTGAAAGTTTCATAGAATTTGTTTGTAGAAATAGTAATACTGGAACTAGTATGATTCGATACCCATGTGTTAAATGTAAAAATGAGCGATTTCATGAATTTGACGAGGTTAAGTATCACCTTATCTGTAATGGTATTCTTTTGAGCTATAAATGTTGGTATTATCATGGAGAAAATATTGATAATACTCATGGGGAAGAGATAAATAAGAATGTGAGTGGATTACATACATCTTATCATAATGTACAGACAAAAAATATGTTTCATGGTGTTGAAGATGAATTACGCGAGGATGATCCCGAAACCTTTAAAAAACTTATAGAAGATGCCGAAAAACCATTGTATCCAAAATACAAAATATACACTAAAATATCGGGATTGGTTCATTTGTACAATGTGAAGGCAAAACATAGTTTTTCTGACAAGGGATTTACAGAATTACTAAATCTACTAGTCGATATGTTTCCTGAGGGTATTGAATTGCTATCTTCAATGTATGAAGTGAAGAAATCTCTTAGTCGATTTGGCATGGAATATCATAAGATTCACGCTTGTCCAAATGATTGCATTCTTTATAGAAAAGAATATGAGACATTAGATGATTGTCCGATGTGTAAAGAATCGAGAAGAAAGCATAGTACAAATGAGACTTTACGTGTAAAGTCAGTTCACGCGATGAATCGACTTTGCATTTTAAGTCACTCAATTTAAAGTCAGTTGGCTTGTTTAAAGCCGGTTTTTAACCGACTTTAAAGCCCATTTTTGTAGTAGTGTCTAGAATAGCTACATAGTGCAGAAATACGGAAAATATGGAAATGACATTCAAAAATTATATACTCTGTATAGTCTTAAAGTGGGCCAAGGTTTGTATATTTATAAAATTTGGATTGCTAAACCTAGATCTCAATGATAAAGATTAAAATACCATCATTAGGATTTTAAAACATTTAATTAAAACAATGGTATTTTATAAAATCATATAGAGTTCAATTTAAAAAGGATTCGTAAGTCTCGATTTCTTATCACTTGATTGATTGAGTCCCTTGATCAATTAATCGAGATTCATAAAGAATTTGACCTAAGAAGGTCTCGATAGAAGTCAGTCAAAGTTTGATCGATCAAGTAAATGCAAAAAAAACCCAAGAAGATCTCGATAAAAGTCAATCGATCTAACCACTCAATAGATTAAATCTCATAGTAGATTGATCTTCCAAAGAAAACTATAGCAAAATAAGTAATTCTATGTGTTTTGAACATGTACTAGTGAATGTATAAGTATAACATTATATTTGATAGTTATTAAGGATATATCTGAATTAAAACTATTCAAAACTAGAACATTTTTTTGGCTTAACTTAATAGACTTGATAGTGAGCCTAAAATCTAATTTATCAATAAACGTTTTATCCATAAAAATTATCATCATTTATAATTCCTTACAGTTTCTACTAAAATTAGGAGGTACTTATTGCTTCTCCTTTTGAAGAACTATTTGTAATTTGTTGCATGTTTTTTAATGTTTACCTCTTTCACATGCTAGATACATAGGATTTGGTTGTTGTGGTTAGGTTGGTTTTCTATTATCTCTATAGCTACTTGGGTTGTGCCTAAGTAGTCTTTCATAAACCCTTTGCGGTTGGTTTTTTTTTTATGGGTGAATTGTTCCTTTTGAATACTTCTCTCTTTTGTTCCAAAAGAGAGGGAAAAAAGAGAGAAAACATTAACATTACTCAATTGTGATTGTATCATTTAACCATACAATCATAGAAAATATCTAGATATGTAAACAAATTAAATCATGGATACAAAATAATTTGTTAGGTTTCTCTCTTTTCTTATAATTTTATAATTTTCTTTATAATTTTTGGTTCATTTATGTTTTAAGAACAAATATTGTAAAAGTGAATGGCATAATTTATTATTGTATTAAGTAAGTGGGAGCTTGGAGATCACCATTTTAGTTCACTTCTAAAATTTTGGTTCATTTATGGGTTTGAGAGCACACGACCCAAAGGTGAATGATGGAACCTATTATTATATTGAGTAAGAGTTCGTTAATTTTTTAATTCAAATAGTCTTTCTTCAACCCTTTGTGGCAGGTTTTGTTTTTTGGTTTATGGGTGCATGGTTCCTTTTAAATGTTTTAACGAAATACTTCTCTATTTTCTTCCAACAAAAAGAGAAGGGAACATTAGCATTACTCAATTTACATTTCCATATCTTGTGAATGAATCTCGATACGACTCTAACATACAAAACATGTAACCCAACGATGGAATATCACAAAGTAATTCAAAAGACAAAATCTATGAAATGAAGCTAATTAGGATTAAGATTATTCTAAGTATAATCATTAAGTGATAATATTAAAATTATTATTTATGCAAGCATACATTACATGTTTTTAATATATCTAGTCCAATCATATTTAATGCATTATTATACAAAGTGTGTCCACTTAAATGTTTTCATTTCAAGTATTCCGAACAAAGTCGCTCTATTCTAAATCGATATAAATCATATTAATAATCTGATTAATTAAAAATCTCAACGTTAATTATTCATAAAATACTATTTTTGATTATTACACTCAAACTCAAAATAATCATTGAATTTTAATATTTTTTATTTAATAACATATACAAACATATGAAATAAACTTATTTATTTAAGTTATAGTAACATAAATACAAATACATTTGTATTAATCACTCTTATACTAACACAAAATACCATAAAATTGTACTAGCGTAAATAATAATTTGGTTTTCTCAAAATATATATTACAAAATTTTACATTAAATGTATTTTTCTCTTTCTCTCTAACCTTCTTATATTAATATATTCTTTGATCAATATTAATTGGAGAAGTATTAGTAACATTTTTAATTATAATCTCGTTTTTATTTGTACTATTCTTCAAATAATATGCGTAAATTTTATTTATTTATTTTTTAAAAGAAAATTAATGTATAAAAGAAAGTAAAATTTTGGTATATCATTTAATAAATGTTGTAATTAAAAATAAAAATATAATGAAGAATGTTAGTATGGTGGTACGTACCAGCCGATTGTTGATTGAAGTTAATTAATTAAAGCTTACCAACTGTTGAAAGAGTTGATTGGAAGTGAACCATGGTTAAATGATCATTGTTTTGAATTGATATATGGTTAGAAAAAGCCAAATGAAGTACACCCTTCATCTGAATTCATGGGCAATATTTTCATTTTTTAAAATTTTAAATTAAATCATGTGATAAAACGTTTGAAATACCAATTCTCTAAAATTATATTCATTATAACGTTCAAATGAATAGTGCTTTATTTAAAATTCATATGAGGAGGTCTTCATTTAATGTTGTGTATTTTATGTAAAGTTGTTTTAAATATAAACAATTATTAAAATTATAAATTTAAATCAGGGTATTCTCTAAATAGGTATTAAGTCTCTACCACTTTATCAAACTATATTATTATTATTATTATTAGTTGCGATATCTGTTCAATTCATCAAGATTGGTATTGTTATTTTTGAAAAATGTAATTTTTTGCTGTCTTTTTTTCTTCTCTTTTTTCCACATGCCAATGGATGAAAACTTATATATGCATGTTGTATTTTTCCTGTTTTGTACAAATCAAACTTAAGTGTACTTTATGTAATTAAGCCAAAATTCGTTAGCATGTTATATTTTCCTTACTTTATTTACTTTATTTATTATTTTTATTTATAAAAAATAATGTTAATTAATCTTTATATTTATAAAAAAATTATAATTTTTTTTAAATATATATTAACGAGAATATATTCATCATTTATTCTCGTCTTATCAAATAAAAAAATTATAAAAATAATTTAGAGGATGTTATGATCATTTAAAATTATTAAATATTTATTTTTGATATTATATTTATAAATGAATAAATTAAATATCAATTTTTTAAAATTTTCAAACGAAGTGATATCTTTTTGTATAAATAAACAGATAACCATATCCTTCCATCCTTATTTATATTTTCGACCATCCAATTGATGATTAAAAGTTGGTTTTGGAAATTAATTCAAAACGCTAGATAATGGGAAGAGAATAATGGTCAACTTTGGCAAACACACACCAATCAAGGTAGGTCTTTGACAGTGTCCTCACTTAATTTTTCCCGTATAGATGTTTGACAGGATGGCCCATCATTATTGGAGCTTTTGGTAAACTAGTTGCCAATCTGGTGAAGAAACTTCATATTCATTGGACGAAGATAAAGATGACAAGCACTTCAGTCAGGATAATCCAAACGCAGAGGCTGTATTTATGTATGGTAAGGATTTTTATCACCATAAAATGCATTCTGCTTCTTCTTCTTTTTTTTTTTCCTTCTCCCTCCTAATTTGGTTTTCTTTCAATAAATTTTTTATGCTTTTGTATCCTACAATTAGAAACGTTTTTAGATATAAATTTACTTTAAAAACAAAAAAATTAATGTTTTAAAATTTATAAAAATAAAAATAACATTCTAATATTAGTTTGCATTACTTTCCTTATTATAGGATATAAAATTAACTCCTCTTTTGAGAAATAACAATAGAAATAATAGAACCCACAGTAACCACATCTTCTATCTAATATTTTTTTATACCTATTATTAGTTTATGATTTCTAAGTAATAAGCATAGAAAGCAAATCGTGGTCGGAAAGGTTATATCAGCAGTCATCGGAGTTTTTATTTTATACATTGAAATAATTTCTTTTGTTAAAATGATTAGATTTTAGAGAAAAATAAAAAAATAAGAGTAAATTATATAGATCTCATATTATATTCATATATATATATATAACCTTTATTTCTTTTACTCAGAATGTAGTCGTTTTTTTATCAGAATATAACCGTTAAATGACTGGTACTCTTCTTTATTCAAGAAAATGGTCGTTATTTGTCTTTATTCACAAAAATGTCTGTTACTCGTCTTTACTCAGAAAATGATCGTTATTCTTCATTATTCAGAATGACTGTTACGCTCTTCATCCCCATATATTATCGTTATTATCATAATGGTCACACGGTTTTTGAAACCTATAAATAGAGGGTATTAGCTCTCAGTTTCTACACAACAATCTGCAAACTCATCTCACTAAGAAAAAAAATTCTCTCTGCAATTCTAAGTTATTTTTTCAATTTTTCGAGCAACAAATTTTTCAGGTGTAGCATTCTGGTCTTCATCAGTGCAGTGAAGTTCTGAGACAGAGAAAAAAATTATGGGATGTTTTATCCTGGGGACGACGGGGCTGTGTTTGCTTGCACAAATTGGGCAGAGCTGCGAAACGTCTTAAAGAGAGCGACCTAGTCCATGACTCAACCCAAGCAGTTCATTCCAGGTTATCGATAATATTGTTCCAACACTGTTTTAACAAACTTGTTTCAACAATTTTAAGACAAATTCTATCTGCCATGACTACTGAAATGCTAATAAACCATTCCGTTTTGAGGGACTACACTTTAAAAGATGGAGACAAAAAATGTTATTTTTCTTAACCATGAAAAAATTCGTTTATACTCTTACTACTGAAAAACCAATACAGTCCAATCCTCCTATTAAAGTTGTAACTAAGGATTTAGACACCTGGATGGAAAATGATTTTCTGTGCAAAATTTATATTCTTAACGGTTTAGCTGATGACTTGTATGATTATTATAACTGTGATAAGTCTGCTAAGGAAATTTGGGAAGCACTTCAAAAGAAGTATGACACTGAGGAAGCTGGAACTAAGAAGTATGCGGTCAGTAGATACATGAAGTTTCAAATGATTGATGGAAAATCAGTGGAAGCTCAATCACACGAATTGTAGAAGATAGCACACGAAATAACTTCTGAAGGTATGACTTTAGATGAACAATTTCAAGTAGCTGTTATAATAGATAAATTACCCCCTATTTGGAAAGATTTTAAGAATACACTTAGGCATAAAATTAAGGAATTTTTTTTAGAAAGTATTATAACCCGTTTAAGAATATAAGAAGAAGCCCGAAAGCAAGACCAAAGAGATGAAGTACTCGTAGTCTCAAATAACAGTACCAATAAGAAACCCTCATCTGCAATACTGAAACCTAAAGGTAGAAATATGAAAACTCATAATCGTAATAATAACCAAAATTGCAACCACCAAAATAGAAATAGAAACTATCCTCCCCAGAATGGACCTCAACCCCCTTAAGGAATAACACATTCATGTGTTATAGTTGTAACAGACCTGGCGACTTGGCTAGGAACTGCCGGAACAGGAATCATCCTGCCCCACAGGTGAACCTTACCGAAGATCAATTTATTGCTATGATATCTGAAGTCAATTTTTTTGGTGGATCCAAGGGGTGGTGGGTAGACACCGGTGCTTCTCGTCATGTCTGCTATGATCGAGACATGTTCAAGCCCTATTCTGATTCTGAGGATAAGAAAGTGCTGCTAGGCGACTCCCACTCCACTAAAGTTTCTGGTACTGGTGAGGTGGTATTGAAGTTTACCTTTGGAAAGACTGTCATCTTGAAGGATGTGCTGCATACTCCAGAGATGAGAAAGAACTTAGGTTCAGGCTATCTTCTTAACAAAGCTGGGTTTACTCAAACTATAGGGGCTGATTTATATACTATAACTAAAAATAATATATTTGTTGGGAAAGGGTACGCCACTGATGACATGTTTAAATTAAATGTTGAAATCAATAAAATCTCTTCTTATATTTATATGTTGAGTTCTTTTAATATTTGGCATGCTAGACTTTGTCATGTTAATAAACGTATAATCAAGAACATGAGTACTTTAGAATTAATTCCTAAACTATTTTTAAATAATTTTGAAAAATGTGATTTTTGTAGTCAAGCTAAAATAACTAAAACTTCACATAAATTAGTAGTTAGAGAATCTGAACCTTTAGAATTAATACATTCTGACATATGTGAACTTGATGGAAATTTAACAAGAAATGGAAAATGCTATTTTATAACTTTTATAGATGACTGTTCAAATTACACTTATGTATATCTAATGAAAAATAAAAATGAAGCGTTTGACATGTTTAAAATATTTATGACTGAGATTGAGAATCAACTTAACATAAAAATAAAAAGGTTTCGAAGTGATAGAGGCACTGAATATGATTCCAATATCTTCAATGATTTTTATAAAACTCATGGAATCATTCATGAAAAAACTGCACCTTATTCTCCTGAAATGAATGGCAAAGCTGAAAGAAAAAAATAGAACTTTTACTGAATCAGTTGTTGCAATTTTATTAAACTCTGGTGCTGCTTCTCATTGGTGGGAAGAAATTTTATTAACTGTTTGCTATGTTCTAAATAGAGTGCCTAAATCTACAAATAAAATTTCACCATATGAAATTTTGAAAAATAAGAAACCTAATTTAACTTATTTTAAAACTTGGGGTTGTTTAGCCTATGTTAGGATCCCTGATCCTAAAAGAAATAAACTTGCTAGTAGAGCATATGAGTGTGTATTCATAGGATACGCTGTGAATAGTAAAGCTTATAAATTCTATGACTTAAATGATCATGTAGTTATAGAATCAAATGATGTTGACTTCTATGAACATAGGTTTTCCTTTAAATTTAAAAATAGTGGGGGCTTGTTTTCTAGTAGTTTACCTATAACTAGAACTAGTGAACAAAATGAAGAATTAAACACTGAAATTAGAAGAAGTAAACAAGCTCGAACCCTTAAGGAAGATCCCCAAACTCTTAAAGAATCATTATCTTCTTTAGATGCCAACTTATGGGAAGAAGCCATAAATGATGAAATGGACTCACTTGAGTATAATAAGACTTGACATTTAATTGACTTACCTCCTGGTTGCAAAACCATTGGATGTAAATGGATACTAAAAAATAAATTAAAACCCGATGGCACTATTGAAAAGTACAAAGCGCGTCTTGTAGTTAAAAGGTATAGGTAAAGGGAAAATGTAGATTTCTTTGATACCTTTTCACCAGTCACACGAATAACTACCATACATGTACTTTTTTCTCTTGCTGATATCCATGATTTAGTAGTACATCAAATGGATGTTAAAACTGCTTTCTTAAATGATGATTTAGAAGAAGAAATTTATATGGATCAACCTGAAGGTTTTGTTATCCCAGGTCAAGAAAATAAAGTTTGTAAACTAGATAAATCTCTTTATGGTCTAAAACAAGCACATAAGCAATGTCATGAAAAATTTGATAATCTAGTTATCTCACATGGATTCAAAATAAATGAAAGTGACAAATGCATTTATTATAAATTAGAAGATAATATTTGCACTATTATATGTTTATATGTGGATGACATGCTTATTTTTGGATCAAATATTTATGTTGTGAATAATGTGAAAAATTTGTTAAGTGCTAATTTTGATATGAAAGATCTTGGAGGCTTGTAATCCTTGGTATAAAGATAATTAGGTTTGAAAAGGGAATTTCTCTAGATCAATCTCACTACATTAAGAAGATCTTAAAGAAATATAATTACTTTAACTGCAAACCTGTATGTACTCCTTATGATCCTAGTGTAAAGTTGTTCAAGAACACTGGAGATGGTGTTAGACAAACTAAGTATGCGAGCATCATTGGTAGCTTACGTTATGCTACTAATTGCACTAGACCAGACATAACTTATGTTGTGGGACTACTATGTAGGTTTACCAGTAGACCTAGTGTAGAGCATTGGAATGCTATTGAAAGTGTTATGAGATACCTTAAGAGAACTATGTACCTTGGGTTACATTATAAAAAATTTCCCGCTGTTCTAGAAGGATACAACGATGCAGATTGGAACACTTTATCAGAAGACTCCAAAGCAACTAGTGGCTATATATTTAACATAGCTGGTGGAGCTATTTCTTGGAAGTCTAAGAAACAGACAATATTGGCTCAATCTACAATGGAGTCCGAAATGATAGCACTAGCCACTTCTAGTGAAGAAGTAGGCTGGCTAAGAAGTCTATTAGCTGACATCCCTTTATGGGAAAGATCGATACCAACTGTCTTGATCCACAACGATAGTACCACGGTTATTGCAAAGATTCAAAATCGTTACTACAACGGCAAGAGATGATAGATACGTCGTAAGCATAGTATGGTTAGAGAATTTCTCTCTACGGGAGCTACAAGAGTGGATCATGTACGTTCTGATGAAAATTTGGCAGATCCATTGACGAAAGGATTACCGAGAGAGAAGGTTTTCAAAACCTCAAAAGGAATGGGATTAGTGCCCTTAGAACGAAGAGTCACTTGTGATGGTAACCCAACTTATAGACTGGAGATCCCAAGAAATAAGTGCAAAGGATAATAACAAGTCATGAAGTGATATGAGATGTATCATGCTATTTTCAAATCCCATTCTATATTGTTAGAAGCATGAAGTCCTGAAGCGATAAAAAATGATGAGTTAATTGTTAAACTCTTAATGAGTTCTATACTCTATGTGGAGTGGAGTACATAGCTACATGAGTGCTCTTGATAGACTCATCTATGTGAATGTGGACGTGTGGCCGCTTCCTATGAAAATTTTTTGGGCAAAATTTACTAAAGCGTTCACTATACTGAGATACACGTGCATGGCCATAAAACACGGGCTTTTCGAACTACACCTTAGAAAGGTTGTGTGTGTGATGATTGTTAGAGATAGAGTTCAAAACTACGAGTTACTCTAGTATATTCTAAAGCATCAATACTATGTAAAGGTTCAAGTCGATAGACACATTTTTTGCTTATGCTCAATCTTATAATTTTAATTGATCGATTACTCGATGAAAATTATTTTTATATAAAATCTAAGTGGGGGATTGTTGGAAAAGATGAAGTTTATAATTTTTTTTAAGTAAAGCCTTGTCCCACATTACTTTTTTACATTATTTAAAAGAGGTATAAATAGTGAATAGTTGGCTATTAGGATTTGGCCCCAAGGGGTACCCACTTTTGTAGAAGGGGAGAGGACCTAGGCAAATGTGCTACCACACGCGCGCGCGCGCCGCCGTCGTCCGTCCGATCGACTGACCATGTCGTGCCAAGACGAGTCCGAGTGCGTGTGTGAGGTGAGGTGGTATTTTATTTTTTGGAAAATTATTTTTTACAAAAAACTTTTCCAATCAGAAAATGGTTGTTATATATATATATATATATATATATATATATATATATATATATATATATATATATATTCTCTTAAAAAAAACAACCGTTATTTCCTTTACTCAGAATATGGCCATTGTTTTCTTTTATTAGAATATCACCGTTAAATGGTCGTTACTCTTCCTTATTCAGAAAAATGGTTGTTACCTGTCTTTACTCACAAAAATTTCCGTTACTCGTCTTTACTCAAAAAATGACTGTTACTCTTTATTACTCAGAATGACTGTTACGTTCTCCATCTCCAGACATTACCGTTATTATTATAATGGCCACACGATTTCTGAAACCTATAAATAGAGGGCCTCAACTTTCAGTTTGTACACAACAATCTGCAAACTCATCTCACTAAGAAAAAAATTCTCTCTACAATTCTAAGTTATTTTTTCAATTTTCCGAACAACAAATTTTTCAGGTGTAGCATTCCGGTCTTCATCAATGCAGTGAAGTTTTGAGATAGAGAAAACTATTTTGGACTGTTTTATCCTGGGGACGACGGGGCTGTATTTGCTTGCACAAATTGCACAAAACCACGAAACGTCTTAAAAAGAGCAACCTAGTCCGCGACTCAACCCAAGCAGTCCATTCCAGGTTATCGGTAATATTGTTCCAACATTGTTTTAACAAACTTGTATCAACAGTATACGTGTCAATCATATAAAAGATATACATCGCAACATATCAGAGAATACATTAGTAAAAACATGAACTAATTTAGGTTCGATCATGGTGATAGATTAGACTGATAGTCGGTCTTTTAGTGTTTCGTAACGCTATGGATAAGTGATGATACTCTTAAGATCAACACTCTAGGCACGAGCATATCTTACCGTCTTAGCTTAGATACATCACGAATCGGGTTGTTCAAAGATCGGACCTCAGATCGATCCTTATGCTAAAACAGTTTTGTTATTAATAGATTAGGAAAATGTTTTAATTTAAGAAAATAATGTTATTTTTGACGTTTATAGTTTTTTTTAAAAGAGCAATAATATTATACATAAGTTTGCATCTAGGTTAATCACTTGTTGCAAAAAATCATGAGAACATGTGAAAGATGCAAAATCATCCTTAGAAGTATATTTGGCTTAAATGCCCCAAAAACGAGCAACTACTTGCAAAACACAATCGATGAGTGAGTACGTATAGAAGTTCAAGTAATGCTTAACATCTAGTAACAAGACCCAACTTAGAGAAATCAGTGGAGGCAACTAAGATTTTACTGATAGTAGAAAAGGAATTAATTTCAACAATGACAAAGGTACCACCTATCTCGATTGCCAATCAAGCTTCAACTTGTAAGGCCAACAACTCTACTGTCAAAAATGGAGTATGTGTGTCTTAACACAATGATCCAAGTGATTTCTTACAATCAAGCCAAAACCCAAGTATCTTGTTTAGCAGCATCACAATTAACATTCAAAAGATTGGGAGGCAACTGCCATAGAGGAGAGGAAACCTCTAAGGCTACAGATGCCATGTTCATATGTTGTTCATAGGAAGAGCACGCCACCTGAATCACTTGTGACAAGAAACATGAAATAAAAGTTGAAAAGTATGGCACTTTAAAGTAGCCTTTAAAGATGCACTTGATCAAAATAATGGGAAAAGAATTTAGAAAATTTACATTTTTGACTCCTTGCCCAAATGCTTTTCATTTTTTTGACTCCAAAGTTAATTTATACTCAAAAGTAACATTAAAAAAAAATAAACCACTTAAATATACGTTCAAGAGTAACATTCATAGTCTATTAATTATTCTTTCAAGTGTAGCATGTTATTCAAGTCAACTGACCACCGTTTGTTGCCGAATCTATCATAACCATAGTGAGAATTGTACATTTGATTACATATATACAAATGTAAAAAGTTTTACCAACTTATATTCAAAACCATGAGGTCATGAATAAAAGTACCCTTTAAGAGAGTAGCAATATTCTCAACAATTTATTTGGTAGAAAATTCGGCGGCTAAACAGAAAAAAAACTCATAAAATTGACCTTAATTCTACCTTTCTAAGTCTAAATAATCGAACAGATGTAAGCTAAGAATATCTTCATTTTTATAACCTCATTCGCAAATGCTAAAGTACTTGAGAAATGTCGGTGAAATAAAGAAAAAGACTGCAACGTTACAACAACATTGACTCTTAGAAAATTTCCAAATCCATTATATAATCAAAGAAAGAGAAAGATAGCTAACTAAACAGGTGTATGCAAAGACAACACACTATCTAATTCAGTCTTTGGTGCTATATGCAACCAACTATGGCTTCTCCTTCTTTGCTCCTTTGCACTTCTCAATTTTCCAGAAGGAGAAGACTTCGATAATATCCGAGATAAAGAATGCAACTGACATCTCTTATTTGAGAAGCTTTTTGCTTGGAGCTCTATGTGTTGTATGTTGGATTTCAAGTTTCCATTTGTTCCACAAACTCTTGGAAAACTAACAAAATTAATAGTTTGGCAGGAGACCTCAGGCTCCTTAACAAATGAGGGAGAAGTTACCTTAGCAATTGATTTTCCATTCTTCCATGATAAGAATGATTGTTGCAGGCTGGATGGAACCTGAAAAGACAAATGAGACATTTATTCGAGTTCTATGAACTGATGTGCCAAAAATAACATCACGATGTACTCTATTAACGAGTCTGAGATTTAAATAACATGCAAGGATTGTACGTAATTGAATTAGCCCAAAAATAACATATTAGATGTATGTAATGTATACATATGTTACATGTACACATTGTCCATAATGTACATTTATTTAAGTATAAGGTGTACATAAATTAGATATGTATAAAAGTACATAGCATTATCTAGAAGGCATGCAACATATATGGATAACTGGATACGAGAAAAACACATATCTTATCCAACAAACTTTTATTCTCCAAGAATTACCTAGATACCTAGCATTGGCTAGTTAATTAGATTGAATTTTTTGTAATTTGCAGCATCAGAAAAGATAAAAATTCAACATATTTAGTGATCATTGGATAAGTGCCTCAATTCCTAATCCCCAATTCAATTTTCAAATTTTATAAATTTTACATTGGATAACTCATTTTCAATTTCTATTATATAAATTTTGAAATTCAATTTTAAAATTTGGTTGAATTTTGAAATTAAAAAAAATTAAGTTTTGAAATTGAAATTCTATTTCTTTTATTTCTTAACACTAAAAATTAACAACCCAATCATACTCAATCATCCTCAACCTTAATCAAAATGATTAAAAAGACAAGTTTAATGAAAATTTACCAAACATAATTTTGGAATTGAATTTAGAGTTTAGAAAGTTGAAATGGTTATCAAACAACTTTTTAATTTTTTCTTTCCCAACAAATTTTGAAATTGAAAATTCAATTACAAAACTAAGAAATTAAAAATTGAAGTAATTATCAAACATGGCCTAAAATTTCCAAAAACAAAAATTATTTTGAGGGAACTAGAAATTTCAGTACTCACCCCAGCTATGATGTTGCATGAAGCAAAAGACAAGGAAGATGTAGAAAATGGAGAGCCTCTGGGTTTGCCGTCCTTAGGGTCACTCTTTCTTGGGTCCTGATCTACAATGACAGACCCAAAACTTGATTGACCAGCATCACCTTCATCATCATCTTCTTCCTCCTCCTCATCTTCTTCTTCCTCCAAATTTGTCTCATCTTGTTTAGACAATATAGAAGTATCTTCTGTTTCCTGCATATCCATTTTAGCCTTCTTCTCCTCTTCTTTCTCCCTCCTCTTTAATTCCTCGTCCATGTCTTCGATAGCCTCTTCTAGACACAATTCAGCCTCTACTAGTTCAAGTTCTTTAGTATACAGCTCAATATTTAACTCGCTCTCTTTTCTTTTCTCTTCACTCCATTTCTCTAATTTATCAAGAACTGGTTTGCATGCCTTTTCCACTGCCGATGTAAAGCGCACCCATATATTTTCCTTCTTCACACCTGTGCCTCGCCCAAAAAATTCGTCAAAACCAAGAGGTAGGAACTCAACCTTTTCTGGGTCTGGTTTTTCGCCTTCTTCCAGTGGTGGCTGCCAAAATAAACGAAGCCCATGCTTCTCATCATCAATATAGTTGATTACTCGTCCAGTTGGTGTGTGCAAAATTAAAGGATCTTCTCTGTGCACAAGTTTTGATGGATCCTCAGGATCAGGCTCTGGCTCCTTGTTGATGAGAACAAATTCCGGAGTGTCATCTGATAGAAATATTAGCACTATTGAATACGAAACCAATTGCAAGTATTTTATTTATTTTTCAGGGGAAAGAGGATGATAGTAGGAGATATATCAGAGGATAAAACTTTTGATGTAACAATGCTAAACAATAAATCACAGATCTTTAGTTTCAAATGAAAATGTTACAAATACTGTTCGAAAAGCTATCGGTCTGAAGTCAAGCAATACTGACACAGCCATCAGGCAAAAATGAATGGCATCCTCACGTTAAGAATGTAATATGTAGTCACTTAGTTTCCAATTAGAGGGAAAAAAAACACCAAGTAATGTGGCAGTGAGTACCAATACTTCTTTACCAATTGAAAATCTAATACAAGCATTCTTGGAACAAAGAGAATGAAAGGTATACATGCTGTAAAAAAGAGGAGGAAGGAGGGAGATGAATGTGGTACCTCTTTTTGACCACCAGTACTCGAGCTCAGCAGGCATAGGTAATCTCAAAGGAGCTTTATAAAAGGAGTTTAACCACATTTCCCTTTCCTGATCCACCTCATGCACATATGTTTTCCAATAATCAGGGACCTGCAAAAGAAGTGCTTTTACCTTTACCTCCAGAATATCGTCTAAAATGAAATTCCAATACTTAAGGTGAGCGGTCTTACTCATCCGTTAGAATATATGTATTAAGTCAAGAGGGGAGCAAAAAAATGAGAGCCACGAGGAAAACTTAACATACTTCATAAAATTGGTTAATAAAGCCGGGTGCCATCCACATATCTTCTTCCTCATAGAAATAAGGATGCTGAGGATCACTATATGGACCCCTTTCTTCTCTGACCACTACGTAGCCAAATAATGCAGTTAATATCTCTATAATGACAGGTAGCTACAAGATGGAACTATTGAAGTACAAGTGTAACTGTCTACAAATCAAGCAAGTATTTTCAAATAATAAGCCAGATGCTTGCAAATGCCAGAAGACAACTTATCAATGAAACAGCATGTTATACACAGAATGGCTGATATCAAACCAACTAAACTCTAAGAAACCCATAATATGATGCCCCAAAGATTTCTTGTATGGAAAAGAAACTGCTTCGTAGGCAAGGGAAGTTCTATGACCACATAAAATCACATCTTGTTTTCCCATGCGCCAATAGTGGGTCTATATAATAATGCAGAGCATAGTAACATTATTATTCTACATTGTCACTTGTCATCTAGCCTTTGACAATAAAATACAAAATGCACGCAAGGTTTTGCACTTTCTGGATGACACTGCGTTGTTGGGTATCTATGAATTAAAGATAACACAAACACTCAAAAATACTTACTTCCATCTGGTTTGTTGACAAACATTCGGGCCTTAGCAGCAGCTACTTCTGCTATACCTGCATGCAGCTGAAAAACAACAAATAATAGCTCAATGAGGAGAGGAGAGAAAAATAGAGGGGGAAAAAAAACTCATCCAACAGAAAATGAGGAGAGGGAAAATATAAAACCCTAAAAATTAGAAAAACAAAAAGAGTTAACAGATCAATTGATACCGCTGACGTATCCTCATCACAACCAAAAGAGTCTTCCACTAGTTCCCCAAAGTAGAACCTACCCTGCATGAATACATAGCTATGTATGAAAGAAATAAAAAACAGCACATATATTTCAGCTAATACAGCATTATTGAGCAATACACATCCAACATTAAATATTTGACATAATTCAAACACAAATCCTAATAAATCAGTCCAAAAAGTAGCTAAGTTTGATGTGTCTTTAGTTGAGCCTCTATATTGGTATGACAAAGAGCCATTGTGACTCTCAGAGTGTATCCAAATGGATGTAATTGTTACTAATGAATGAAAATTAAAATACACTATAAAAAATAAAAAATTCAAAAACACAAACCCTATTTTCAATCTGAAAAGGAAGTCCCCACGTAATCAACCCTAATACAAATGGACATGTACATCTAGCAAAGAAGCTTGCCAGAAAAAGACCATTCTGGAAAGGACCAAAGACAAAGGTATCAAACTAAACTAAGAGTCCAGGGTTTCACAATTCAGGTTGTATATCATCTCTCTCGTTTTGGATCAACAAGGAGGTAACATCTACCCACCTCACTCCTAGAACCTATTGATAGTACCCATCACCCATGTTGGTTCATTTTCCAATATGAGGAAACTAAGGAAGTCCACCCAAAGCGTTGACTCCAATAAGTTTAACACACCTAGGCTGCAGCTTGTCCAGGTCAACAAGGAGGTAACATCTCCCCACCTCACACTCCGAGAACCTATTGATAATTCTCATCATTCTTGTTGATTCATTTGCCAAAATAAGTTAACTGCACAAGTCCACCCAAAAGGTTGACTTCCAAAAAGTTTAACACAGTTAATATCCCTGTAACCCTCTTCATATATCACCACAAACCAGTACCAAATGGCTTCTAGGAGAAAATGTACTTTCTATTTTCAAGTCCACCTCACACTCCGAGAACCTATTGATAATTCTCATCATTCTTGTTGATTCATTTGCCAAAATAAGTTAACTGCACAAGTCCACCCAAAAGGTTGACTTCCAAAAAGTTTAACACAGTTAATATCCCTGTAACCCTCTTCATATATCACCACAAACCAGTACCAAATGGCTTCTAGGAGAAAATGTACTTTCTATTTTCAAGTCCACCTCTCTTTTGATTGGCAAAAGACGTGTACAACCAGTTACAACAGTCATTCCTTTTCACATGCATCCATGATATCTACAAATTTGGAAAGAATTGTATATCCTTCAGTTTGTATCGTCAGTAGTCCGACATGAGTAGTCATTGTTTCCTAGGAATTGGATTCTGAAAATCAGATCTTTTGCATGATATTGAGTAGCAAATAACTAGGTATGAAAGCATATCCTAATTCCCATATCTGACTAGGATTCAAATTCCTAGTTCCTACAATCCTATAAGCATAGGTACATGACTGTACAATGTAGAAAGCTTATGAGAACATGAAAGCCCCTAACGCTAAGGAATTGCAGGAGCAATTAGTTCATAATAATAGAATAGGAAATTATCATCTCTGATTTAATTTGAAAATTCTGCATTTCTCAAATGACTCCAATATTCTCTAAATTGGAATTACAAATTGATCTTTCATCCATTCTTTTCCCAAGTCCTTAACATGATTCACTAGAAATTCATAGTCAAGAGCTGACTGGAACCCAAGTAATGGTTCTAAAATGATCAAAAGCGTATATCTCCCTCAAATTACTGCCTAATTTCCAACCCTTTTTACTCCTAAACCTTAAAATTAAGAGTATTTATCAGCCAAAACCACTCCATCTGCACTTCTATACAGCATGGAGCTGCAGAACTGATAAATCAATATTGTCACTACTTGCCAGTATATTTAATAAGCAATCACTTTTGTGACCCACCGCCGCTAGGACGACCGACGTAGCTAATATATTTTATCCTCCATCTCTGATGATACAAATTTATGTAGTTTCAGTTATCCTCAAATCTGATATTCGTGGAGGGGATTAGTTACTTAACTGTGATTTTAATCCCTAAAATTTGGTTCCTAAACTTTAATTTGGCAGAAATTTAGTCCTTAAACTACTCAGATTGGTAAAAACATTTAGTCCTTCAATTAAACTACGTAAAATTAGCTAGCGAACATTGGTGCCATGGCAAAGACATGTCACTTGTAAGAAGTCGCACTAGTTAAAGAATAAACAAATAAGCAGAAGGGCTTAAAGTACTATAGGATACATGCAAGATGTAGACAAAGATTCTAGATATGTTCATCTTGAATGCAAGCTTGAGAACCATAATATTGATATAACATAAGCAAAATAATAAGTGCCAATCGGATATCAAGCACCTACATAGATGGTACGTTCGTTTACTTCATATACACCGCACCCATGCATTCTGCCATGCTTCCACTGACCAGCATACCGATAGCGACCTTTTTCTCTGACATAAACGAAAAATGTAAATTGAATCCAGTAAGAAAGGACATCAGCAAAAATACCATAATAATAAATTCAAAACTAATTATCTGCTAAAGGGTCCCAATAATCTGAAAAGGAAATTACCAAAAGCCTCTATTTTTCAATAATTTACATAATATAACCTCTGTGATGCATAAAATGGAAATCAAACCTAAAAGTAACTGCTCTGCACAGGCAATTTTAAATTTAATCACTAACCAAAGCATGTGCTAGTCCCAATGGGAATGGAAACCAAAGATGTCACAAGACCTCAAGAAATAACCATCTAACTCTCTTTGCTACATCAAAGAGGTGTCCCACACCTAATGTAATGTACTGATAGAATGGTGGCAAACAAAGGATAGGATAAATACGAGAAAGAAATAAATCTTACTGGATTTAATTATATGATAGAGAGATGGTATTATCAAAATGAAGTTACTAAATAACAAATATATGTCGGATAGTTAAGCATTCATACTTAGCTTGTAACATTTTTTCAATGAATATCTTCAATGCAGCAAAAAACAACCAGCTTGGCTTATACTTACGGCTTTCTTCCAAACTGCCTTATCCACTCCTCATTCTCATAAAAAGGTTTTTCATAGACCCCCCCTGCCAAACGCATGCTATCTTCAACATCCATCTCAAGCCATTCCCGATCTTCTGGGGACATAAAATCTCTTGATATTATGTGCCCCTCAGCTCGCATCCGTGCTTCTAGCCTAATGAGAGAGTAAGTAGCTCGATGAATGCTCAGGCTGACCTGAGATATGACATACCTTTATGCACAAAAATAGGAATATATACATACTTAGAACCTGGTACAGGTTCAATATCAGGTATATCAACTTCAACAACTCCATGACCTTCCACATCATTTTGAAACCACTCGCCTTCATACCTAAAATATTTAAAAAAAATGAAATGCCTGGTAGTCAATTTGTAATCACAAATAACATCAAAATACTTTGCAAGTAAAGGAGATATTAATTCATCTACTTGTTATGCAGAACTTAAATGAACTGCTCAACCCAACTCAGTTCTTTCAAAGTCGGTCTATTGAGCTTATCAGTTGAAAAAACCAAATTCATTTAACTCACGAACTTAAATAAACAATCCACTTGAACTTATGAGTAACTCACTAGCTCATTTGACAAACACATATTGAATTAAAAAGTTAACAAATAATAGAGAAAATAAATAAGATATCAAAATGTAATTATTAATTACTATTATAAAGTTGACCAAAATGCTAATATTAGTTAAATTAAAAAAATAATAACTAATTTTATAAAAATAAAATAGAAGATAAAATTAAATTAAATTTATGTGAAAATATTACAATAAATATAAAATTCCATGACAAATAGTAACTTAAAAAACATCCAGAATGTAATTGAGGTTAAAGAGATGGTTATTGGTTCAGTTTTCAAATTAAAATTGTATTAATTTACAACAATTTATAATTAAATCCATATATTATTAAAAATATCAAATAGTCTATATGACGAGAAATGTTACATTTTAAAATTTTGAGTTTTCTAAAAGAGCTATGCTCATTTTTTTAAATATTGTTTAGTTTCTATTGAACATTTTTGAAATATAAACTATACTAATTCACAAAATATTATGATTCATTTCATATATTAATAGAAATCTTTAGAAGTTTAGTTTCAAAGATATTTTACGGTTGTGATTTCGTGTTTTTTGTAAAAGGTTATACACATTTTACTAATGATTGTTCAGATTTAGTAGAACAATGTCATTTTTTAAAATATAAATTGTACTGACTTGCAAAATGTTATGAATCAGTCCATATACCATTAGAAACTTTTAGAAGTCTAGTTTCTAATAAATTTTATAGTTTGTGATTTCAAGTTTCCGATAGAAAGTTATGACTATTTTATTAATGATTGTTCAAATTCAGTAGAATATTTTTTATTCATTCTTAAAATATAAACTATACTAATTCACAAAATAATATAAATTATTTCATATATCGTTAGAAAGTTTTGGAAGTCTAGTTTTTCAGATTTTTTCCAATTGATTTCGAGTTTTCAATACACAATTATGCTCATTTTATTAAAAATTATTCAAATTCTGTTGAACATAATTGAATCAGTTTTGAAATATAATTAGTATTAACTTTAAAGCAAATTATGATTAATTTAATATACTATTAGAAAACTTTATATGTCAAGTTTCTAAGAAACATTACGGTTTGTGATTTTAAGTTTTATATAGAAAGTTGTACTCAATTTATTTGATTGTTGACATTTTATTGTAGTATAAAATTTAGTTTATTTAAAAATTATATGAGTTGAGCTGAGCTGAGCTATAGCTCGTTTAAATGAGTTGAGCCAACCCAATTCATTTGATAACTCTATCAGAACTAATCAGTAGTGGAAAGAAGAGGGCATACTGCAGCATTTGTAGTAACAACATCAACATATAATAAGTTATGAAACCCAACCATGTCAACAAGTTACTGCCTAAATAAATATTTTGCATGGCTTCAATATTCTGAACTGTACAGTTATGTCTCATCAGTTCTGTTCCCGTTCATATTGCCATATCTGGAAGTTGCAATATTATGAGCTTACATGAAAGGCCTGCACCTAACCCTGTTCTCGTATTTGGGCTACAATGTCATTTCAAGCTACCATCTTGCTTTAATTGTTGTTAACTTATTTTTATTACACCTTAACAGCTATAATAAAAGGAAAGTACAGTGTCCTGTGACTCTGTGAGCACCTGATATTGTAACTTCTATTATTCACCTTCTTGATTAATTTTCGAAATGTTTCTCATATCCACGGTTACTGCTTATTATATTATCAGCATATATTTTTGTCATTGTAGCAACTTTTAATCAATCAAAAAGCTCAAGAATATTCCTCTTATGAATAAACGAATCCAAAAGCACTAAAAAAAGAGATTAAAGCTTAGACAAACCTTACTAGCCCATCTTCACCAACATAAACACCTTTTCCCTGAGCCAAGTCATCCCAAACAGTACCCTCATACCTTGCAAAAACAGAAAAACTCAATTTCAATAAAACATATGAAGTTGAAATGGTAAAAGTGTCCCAGTACAGCAAAGGAAGTTTATAATAGCCCATGATCAAGTAAAATCACAATGCATACTACTCCCTTGTTTCAAACCAGGTATAGAAGAAATGAAAATGAACACAAATAATAGATCTATTATGACTGGAAAATAAATGTATGCTCTACTCAGAAAACATTTTGATCAGACTCATAGCCGACAAAGAAGTCATGACTCGACAAAGAAAAAAACATGAAATCCTCTGCGAAAATGATGTTGATAAAAGACAAACAATAGTTTTCCCTACAGGCCACCCCCATAACCACTCCCTAAGTCATGTCAAGTAGTCATTGATTTAGCATATTTTCAACAAGGATTCGAAAATGTACACAACAATATCCCACATAATGTAATAAAGAGCAACATATGTACTATAGAAAAGAACGGTCAATGGAAAAATTAGACCAATCAACAAAAACATAACCATTCAGCAAAATAACCAATTGATCATGCACTTATTTTAGTACTAGCAACAGTAAGTTCAAGTTAAAAGAAAACTTACGAGCTCCCATCTTGGAAAACATAGCTAACCCATCTGAGAAACTCCTCAATCCTATCCAACTCTTCAATGACAGCTTTGGGGTTCGAAATATCATGATGGTCTTCAGGTATAACCGGATAAGACTTACGATACGGCACATAAAATGGCGCAATGGGTGGGTCTCTACCCTCTTCAATCTCCTCTCTAACAATGTCCCAGTCCTCTTCATCAGCCCAAACTGGGTCCCAACCAGGTTTGGTCGCCTTCGTTGGAGCATCAGCCCATAGCTCTCTCAAATTCTCCTCACACCAATTCTCTGGGTCCTTAGGAAAATCAAACAAATCCTCATCGTACTGAAAAGCACGGTCCTCTTCATCATGTTTCCTCCTCACTCTCTTACTATCAAGTACCTGAGAAAACCGCTTGAAGTTGGCCTCAGGTGTGTTCTCTGAATCAGGAATTTCTTCTCCGGGTCGGGTATATACAAGTGGTTCATCTTCTGTTTCTTTTCGATTTTGCTCTCCACTTTGAGATTCTTCATCTTCAGAGGACTCATCAGAGTCGTAACCAGAGTCCGAGTCGTCGGAGCTTACTTCTTCTCTAGCTTCTGGGTTTGATTCGTTTTGTTGGTCATTTTGTGGCTTTGACTCAGTTAGGTCTGAGTTTTCGTTCGGCATTGTTAAGGTTTTTGGGTCTCAGAGGAAGTGTTAGCAAAAGAGATAAGGTGGGAAATGGGAGATGAGGCAAAGAGCGACACAAGCTATGCAATTTTACTGTATACACATACAACGGTGGTTCAAAAGAAGCCCAATCCGATAAATTTGGACTATTAGGAATTCTATATTGAATTTAGTTCACTCAAATAAAAATAGAATTGATTATCATTATATTATTTAATTTAATCATTACAATCAAATAAAAAATTAATATTATAATGCTTAATTTACAATTGAAATAAAATAAAAAATATTTTATATTATTTTAATACCTATATATTTAATAAAATTTAAATAATATTATTTAATTATTATTTTTTCGTCATACAAATATATTATTAAAATTATTTTTTTAAAATAATTATTACTTAAAAATAAAATATATTATTAAAATTATTATTTTTTTAAATAGGTTTTAGTGTTTTGGGATTTAGAGTTTAAGTTTAAGGTCTAGGATATAGGATATAGGATTTAGGGTTTAGAATTTTGGGTTTTGAGTTTTGGGATTTAGGATCTAGTGTTTAGGATTTAGAGTTTAAGATTTTAGGTTTAAGATTTAGAGTTTAAGATTTTGGGTTTAGGATATAAGATATAAGATATAAGGTATGGGTTTAGAGTTTAGGATTTTGAGTTTTGGGTTTTGGGTTTAAGATTTATAGTTATATTTATGAGTTAGGGTAAAATTAGCATGATAATATAATCTTAATTCCTAATGGGATGATGAAATTCTTATTCTTTCTTTTTTATGAATTAATTTCATTCCCAATTTATAGTACAATCAAATATAAAATTGTACAGAATTAATTCTATTTTCATTCTTATTCATACCAAACAAACATGACATAAAAGATAATATCAAAAACATACATAATAAAAAATATCACAAAAATCCATTAGTTAGATTCACGAGTTGAATCTAACAAAAATTAGTAACATGGTTGAATTTTTAAACCTTTTACATTGCTTATAGTCTAGGTGGTTTGACTTAAGTGTTTTGTTTTTTTAGAAAAAAAATATTTAATTGCATGATATAACCACTTCATACATTAAATATTATTTTTAATACTCTTATAAAAAATATTTTTCTTATAAGATAAATGAATTTTACTAAATGGATTAAAAATGAAACTAGTCGAATAATTGAATCATCTATAAATTGAATGAAAAAATATTGAATACTCTATTTTTATTTATAGATTTATCTCTTTTTTTCTTCATTTTCTCCTTTTACCTATAGTTTTCTCCCCTTTTCTCTTACAAAACATTCCAAGAAAAATCCTAACTATGAAAACAATGATTTCCATTTCCAAAGTTGCTTGTATTCTTCTAAAAACAACATTTGATATTTACAATTATTAAATTATAAACATAAAATAACAAAATGATAAATTAATGACGAAAAGCCTAAT
Source organism: Hippophae tibetana (assembly GCA_037013495.1). Lineage (NCBI taxonomy): Eukaryota > Viridiplantae > Streptophyta > Magnoliopsida > Rosales > Elaeagnaceae > Hippophae > Hippophae tibetana. The sequence goes on from CM072810.1 coordinate 16,963,159, forward strand.
TGTTCGTACAAACCACAAATGAAAATCATGATTATTCATATATAGCAGCACTCTGATAATGATCATTGGTGAGCTTGATGCATTAATTATTTTGGTGCACTACTTACTCTATGACCACATTCAAATCAAGAACTTAAAGTCTTTTAGACTCTTTTGTATCATAGTTCACAATCATGTATGCTCAACTTACCATCCATATACAATGACTTATATCTTTCTCTCTCACAATCCTTAATTCAAGCCCAAAACTAACTCTACCAGTTATTTTTAGTATGATTTCTCCTTTAATTTTTGACTATTTGTGTGAACTGGTTGAATCAAAATTAAATACTAATGTTGCTAATATTTATCTAACTCCAATACTAATAATGCTTTTGAAGAGTTTAATGTTTTTTGTGTTTTAATTTTATCCAGGTGTTAGTTTATCATGTTTTGGTGAATCCATTTTCAAAACTTTTAGTCTTTGTTGAATTACAAATAAGTATACTTATATTTATTTTTTCTTTTTTAAAAAAAGAAAAAGAAGGTAGTATTCAATTATATCCTCAAATTACATAATCTTGTAGAATATGCAGCATTTAGATACAACAAAAAATACGACCTTTTGAAAAAACATAATAATAATATTCAATTATAAAAGAGATCATAACTCTAATAAAAATGCAATAAAAGCTAACATTTATATAATAATGCTACTTTTTGTTTCCTTCCAATTTTTAGTGACCTAATTATTCATCTGGGTTCGAAAATATGCCCCTTCATCCTAGAAGAACACATAGTTCTTTAACTGATTTTCCTCTTAGGATTTATTAGAGTATATTAGTTACAATCTGTTCATATACAATGCTTTTATACTAGATTATGTAACTAAATTTTGGTAGGATTATTTACATGTATTATTGCCCGCATTAACTCTTGTGCATTGATGAGCGAAAACCGGCATCGCCGATTCTACCAATACTTTGGTTTTATGTTTGTAAAACTCTCGCAAGTGTACGAATCATTTCGTAGAAAATGATAAGTATACTCCCAAGGTCGATCTAAGGAAGGAATGTATGTGGTTTTTAATTTATTATTCAAACCTTTAAAAATGAAATTAAATCCTAAACATCCTATTATGATATTTTGGAGTTTTTGTGTTTTTAATCTACTGACATAAAAATAAACATAGATTCAATAATCATTTATGAAAATTTTATCATTTATAATGGTGGAGTATTTATGGATATAATAACTAAGTTAATTATGCTTGCTCATATTATTTAGGTTATTAAAGATATGAATTGATATTTATTGATTCTCTCTTTTTTATATGAATACCACCTTTGGTGGGGTTAGATATTCTTTGTTAACTAAACAAATTAATTAACACCTATGGGTGGGGTTGACAACTAATTTGGTTAATTAAATTAATTCCTTTTTCTAAGAGATTGAAAATGAATCATTTAAATGCCACCTTTGGTGGGGTTAGACAGTTTAAACTTTATTCAAGGTGTCCAAATTAAACCTAAGAATTTAGTTTTCTGAGTACTAACTTTCAAGTTTTAAAATCACTACTGAAAACATGTTGTCAATACATTTTCAGATAATAATTCTTATAAAAACTTTTGAAATAGAGTTTCACTCTAACTACCGGGCGATTGTACCAATAAATAAAAGAGCACTACTCTAAATCAAACCGGATAACTAAACCTTAAAATCTAATTTTTAGATTTAAGTTTGTAATGAAAAATAATATATTTCTCTCTAACATTCTTAATATAAAATCTTGAATAAAAATAAAATCAATTCATTTTAGAGATTTTTACCTATTTAATATTTCGCAAGCATAACAACATTATTATTACATCATGATTATAAACAACCAGCAAAGTTAAATTTAATCACAGACAAATTAAATATACACATGTAAGAATAAAGCATAAAAAATAACTACAAAAAAAACAAAATCCTTACAGAACTTCGATGCTATTCCCATTGCTGGAAAACCTCCAAGCAGAATTTGCACTCCCATTTATTAAATCAAAAAGCTAATAAATTAGAAAAAACATAACCAGTTCTTCCCAAAAAGGGAAGAACTCTAAAACTAAGAGAAATAAACTAAGAAAAGCTAAAAACTAAGAAAAACTAAAAAAACTAAAAAATCTAAGAAATGAGAGAAAGAGAGAGAGAAGAGAATGTGTTTTGAGGTGTGGTATGAAGTGAAGAGAATGGGGTATTTATAGGTGAGAATGAGGAGAAAAGTGGGTGAAAAAATGTTAAAAAATTGTGGAAACGCGGAGTGGTGATTATTGACGTCATCAATGATGTCAGCATGATGTCATGGGGGCGGCTGTGCGTAAAAATGGGGCAAAATGGCAGCAGCGCACGCGGAAGGTAGGCGCTGTGCGCGCAGGATCTGGAGAAGGGCGCGCGGGCTGGGCGGCGCGATTTCCTCCTTTTTGACATTTTTGACCCTTTTGACCCATTTTGTCCAATTTTTCCATATTTGTTGACCTTTCCTCATTTATTTATTAATATATTTGTAATGTATTGCTTCCAGTATTCCTATTTGAGTCTTTAAGTTACGTTTTTAAGCGAAAATACCTGAAAAACAATAAAAATACCCGTGATTCCGAAAAAGACAAATTTATATAAATATATGATAAAACATATAAATATATATATTTTTAACCAATTAATGTGCATAAAATCATGGTAATTTTACTGATTTTGAGCACTCATCATGCATAAGCTCTTAACAACTAGTCACTTGTACACTACATACTGATATGCACATGACACATCACCTGCACACATGTGTTACACACAACCAAAACTTGCAAACTACACACATGCATAAAACAAGTGTTGCACACCACCTGCACATTCATGGCACACAAAGTGCTACACATATATCTCTAATAGGCCCACATCAAATTAAATGTTTGGGCAACACCAACAATTTGATTTTTAGAGAATGGAATTGAGGAGAATAAAGTAATTTTGTAAGGATGTCTACTAGTTGATCAATCAAGGAGACATGTTCTAGAATTAATTATTGTTGAAGAACTTGATCACATAGTGCTAATCCAACTCATCGTGTTGGAAGAGCTAAAAAATGCAAATGTAACTCATAGAAAGGAGACCTCAACCAAAGCAATTCAAAGGTAGAACTAGCCATGTCACAATATTCTGATTTTATGTTGGAATGTGAAACAACTTTTTTCTTTGAAATGTGCCATTAAATGTGATTATGCCTAAGGAAAAAAAATAAGTACTAGTGGAACCTCTATCAACAATATTGGAGGCTCAATCTGTATCACAAAATGTAGACAAATGCAATGCAGAAGACATGAGAAAAGTGAGACCATGGTGGAAATAACCCTTGAGATAACGCGTGAGTCTTTTCATAAAAACCCAATGTATATTTGTAGGGCATGATATGAACTAGCACAATTTATTGACACTAAATGGAATGTTTGACCTAGTCAATGTACATCATTAAAGCCCTTCAACTAAGATTATATAGAGAATTTTATCCTATGATAGAGTTCTATCTTGTTTTCTCAATGCTTTCCCTATATAGTAGGATCATCATACTCCTTGGCAGACCCCAAATCACACCTGTAAATGAGCTTGCTAATCTACTTTTGTTGATTCAACTATAGAACCTCATCTTGGATAACTACACCTAAGCCAAGAAAGTAACTTATAGCACTAAGGTCTTTAAATGCTAACTGAGAGTAGAGTGAGGTAATAAGAGTCTACCTAAGAGAGTGGGCTTCTTGTATTGATGATATCATCAACATAGATGAGAGCCACCATATAAATAACATCACAATCCAATACAGAGAGGGAAGTTTTTGTCTTGGAAGTGACAAAATCAACCAAAGAACAACTTAACTTTACAAACCAAGCCATATAAAGCTTTCCTTAGCTTACACACTAGACAATTACATTCCTCAAAACTAGGTTGCGCACCATGAAAACATCCTAAGTGAGGTCACCATTCAAGAAGACATTGTTGACATCTACTTGCATTAATATCCAACATTTAGATAAAGTAATTGTTAATACTAGTCTGATGGTAATTGGTTTGACAATAGGTGAGAATGTCTCAAAGAAATCAACACCATCTACCTATAAGAACCCCTTGGCCACTAATTGAGATTTATATTTATCAAAAGTCCTTTCCACCTTTAATTTGAATATGAATATCCATTTATAGCATGTAGTTTTCTTTCCTTGAGGAAGCTCGAATAATTCTCATGTGCCATTAGAAAGTAATGCTTGAAGTTCAAACTATATGGCTTTGTATCATTTATGGACCTTGAGTGCCTCTTTATAAGTGAAAGTTTATAAAATATGGACCTGATTAACCTAGAGGGGTGAATAGGTTATTTTTAATTTTTATCAATTTATAATTTACTAACCTAAGCAAAGCGGCCAAACATGCAATCGTGTGTAAGAGTAAAGTGCGAAAATTATAACACGATATTTTTAGGTGGAAACAACCTAGGCCACAACAATGACCTAAGAGGAAAACCACCGGTCCACCGGACCACCTAACTTTCCACTATGAAAATCAAATGTTCAAGTACAAACTCGGTCTTATGCTACCCTCCCCAATGTACTTTACTTACGAGTCCCTGCTCTGTTTTCACAGTTTCCAATATTAGCGTGAGCGGTTTCCAGACCAACGTTCCAATAAGTTCCCCGCCAATCAGATCGTTCACAAAGTAACTGCAAAATTGTTAGCACAAAAACACAAGTGCCCGTGTGTGTTCTAGAACGGATTTAACAATGAATAATCCTAACTAGATGATTTAAAACAAATGTCATTTAAACCAAATCAACTAGAAAATTCTAGAGCAAAAAGATTCCGTATAAGTTCCATAAAAATGACTTCTTTAAAGATTAATAATCAAATCAAATAACTATGATATGACAAAAATAATTATTTGATCTAACAATTTAAGAACAAAATTAAAGAAAAAACCATAAAAACATATTATCAAAATATCAAACTCTTTTATCAAGAACTTATAAATTAATATATATTAATTACTTAATCATATTATTTATATATTAATCATCTTTACTGCGTGCTCCAACTTCCTTTATATTATATATATATATTACTTACCTATATCTCGCAGCGTGAAGACAATTAAACTCTTTTCCTTTGAATTTTTTTTTCTATTCTTTTCGGCAGCAACACATATTTGTTTTAACTTAAAGGTATATATATAGTACTTACCTATATCTCGCAGCGTGAAGACAATTAAACTCTTTTCCTCTGAATTTTTTTTTCTATTCTTTTCGGCAGCAACACATATTTGTTTTAACTTCTATTCGGCCTCCTTGTATTCACTTTCTATTTTTTTCCCTAACTCCTCTCTAACCCTAATGTATCTATATATATAGATAATGATAATACTTAATGATATTAGGGTTAGGTTAAATGTGTTTTGGTCTTACCTTTTTAAAAGCCCATTAAAAACAAAACCTTAATATTATCTTAAGATATATTATAAAAATATTTAATTAATAATTTCATAAATTAATTAAAGTTTGAATAAATATTTTAACATAAAATATAATTTCAGATTTATGAAAATGTGTTATTAAATACATGAATGCAATCCTATGTGTCATAGTTATAAAAAAAACATACCTGAAGTACGAATATCTGAAACTTGAATATTTGTTCGGCTTTTCTTGATAAACTTGATAGCAGGCCTAAAATCAAACTTATAAGTAAATATTTTGTCCACGAAAATAGCCAACACTCATAGTCCTTACAAACTCCCCCTTTGGCATTTTCGTGTGGCAAAATCTTTCTCTCACTACATAACGCTTATAAAAATAAGATAAAAATACAATGATATCCCAGACTTCATAGTGGAACTATCCTATGGTCCGGTAGATCCATCTTCGCTGCAACTTGACAAGCTTGTAAGTAACTGAAATGACATTGACAAAGCATAGAACAACTTGGCATGAAAGCCTCATTGTATATTAGTTCAGTTTACATAAAAATAAGCGAAGTGTAAAGAATATTCATGTAGTATGCATTCATATCAATTAAGTTTAATAAAAATATGTTCTCTGCTTATATGCATAACAAATAAAAACATGGAAGTAAATATTCTCTCCCCCTTTTTGACATACGAGAAGGACAAAGCATTAGACAAAGAATTGAAGCTAAACTCCTCCTAAAGATATAATAGTGTAAAATCAGAGTAATGCAAAAGTGCAATGTGCTTTAAACTCCCCCTAAGTTCTATGACTCTCTAACTTAGAAACCAATTCAAAAAGTAATAAATGATTTTTTTTTTTAATTTTTCATAACTAGCCACATAAGGTATTAATCTCATTTAATTTCAGACAAGCACACAAGCAATTGAGAACTCATCATTATTGAACTCCAATTTTGATTATTTATCATAAAAATAAATAAGTAGAATAGAATAGGTGCACACGCACACTTCGCACATATAATGACATATTGACATTTACTTAAAATAGTATACATGTTTAAACTTCATAAATATGTCAATTAATTCATTTATGATCTATCAAGAAAGACTCAAAAGAAAAAATATCACCTATCATATAAAAATATAATCGAGTCTTCAATCTTACAAAATAAAATATATTTACTAAAAGAGGACTTAAATTTTTTTTTCTTCTATAAATGAGGTAAATGATATATATATATATATATTTAACCTCTATTAGCTCTTTCTTTTTGTGCATTCCAAGTACAAGATTTATAAGCAATCAGTTTTTGCATAATCTTTCCCTTTTTTTTTTTTGTTTTGCACGAGCCATAAACCTAGCATGATGACTTTCACACTAGTTGTGAGGTAGCCCTCTCCGTTCATTGTGGTAGCTTCACACATCACAGTAAGTAGCCCTCTCAATACTCGGTGCCTCCATACAGTAAAATTTTAGTAAGCAAAAGTAGAACTCAACACAATTTTACAATCAAGATTAGTTAAAGTCCTAGAGTCTTTCAAGAAAATTCATAAACTTCATGCGTAACATATATGTGTGTTTGTGAGTGTGTGAAGAAGTTTATGTCAACATCGATCATCACATGTATAAGAATATATATGTATGCACAAGCCAAAATTGTAGAATAATTTATACAATAAATATCAAAATGAGTTGAGTTACTAAAAATGAGATTATGTGTATGGAAGTATTAAATAAGTTGAATACTCTTTTGGCCAAACAAGGATGTTTTTTTTTTGTAATAAAATTTGAAATTCAATTTGAGGGAGAAATTCCCAAGGCACTTCTGAGATACTCAAATCTTTGCGTGTCTATGGCTTTAGTGAATATATCAGCTAGTTGTCTCTCAGTAGGTACAAACTCAAGTGTTACTATTTTCTCTTCAACTAGTTCTCGAATAAAGTGATGCCTTATGTCAATGTGCTTAGTTCTAGAATGTTGAACTGGGTTCTTAGAAATACATATAGCACTAGTGTTATCACAATATAAGGGCATCATACCTTGTGGTTGACCGTAGTCCTTGAGCATGTTTTTCATCCAAAGCATTTGTGTGCAAGAGCTTCCTGCAGCAATGTATTCCGCTTCAGCTGTAGAGAGTGAGATAGAGTTCTGCTTTTTACTATGCCATGATACTAAGTTGTTTCCAATATAGAAACAAGCACCTGATGTGCTCTTCCTATCATCCTGATTGCCTGCCCAGTCGACATCTGTAAAACCACTTACTTCACAAGTAGTGTCAGTAGTAAAATATAAACCATAATTACTTGTTCCTGAGATATACCTAATGATTCTCTTTACATTCTCTAAGTGTGATTCCTTAGGGTCAGCTTGATAACGGGCACACACACCAACACTAAAACATATGTCAGGTCTACTTGTAGTGAGGTAAAGTAAACTACCTATCATACTCCTATAAAGGGTTTGATCAACACTTTTACCTTGAGTGTCTTTTGTAATTTTTGTGCTGGTACCTAAAGGAGTTCGTAATGGCTTGCTAGTTTCAAGACCAAATCTTTTAACAAGGTTACAAGCGTACTTGGTTTGAGAAATAAATATATTATCATGAGATTGTTTGATTTGTAAACCAAGGAAGAAATTCATTTCACCTACCATGGACATTTCAAATTCATTTGTCATAACATGCACAAAATCATCCACTAGTGTACTAGATGTGGATCCAAAAACTATGTCATCCACATAAATTTGAGCAATAAAGATCTCGTCACTACTCCTTTTAATGAATAAAGTCTTATCAACTCCCCCTCGAATAAATCCCTTGTTCAAAAGATAGTTGGTAAGTCTCTCATACCATGCTCGTGGAGCTTGTTTTAAACCATAAAGAGCCTTTTTGAGTTTGTAAACATGATTTGGAAATTTCGGATCAACAAATCCTTTTGGTTGTTCCACGTACACCTCCTCATTCAAAAAACCATTCAAAAAGGCAAACTTAACATCCATTTGATATAATTTGAACTTCATATGATAGGAAATGGCAAGTAAAATCCTAATTGACTCTAGTCTAGCTACGGGTGCAAATGTTTCATCAAAGTCAACTCCTTCTACTTGTGTGTAGCCTTGAGCTACTAACCTAGCCTTATTTCTAACAACAATGTCATGCTCATCAGATTTATTTTTGAACACCCATTTTGTTCCAATAACATTTTTGTTTTTAGGCTTAGGTACTAATACCCACACATGATTTCTCTCAAATTGAGCTAACTCATCCTGCATGGCATTTATCCAAAATTCATCCCTAAGGGCTTCATTCAAATTTTTTGGTTCAAATTGAGAAATATAGCATAAATGGGTTACCTCACTTATTTGTCTTCTTCTTGTTACCATGCTAGCATCAGGATCTCCAATTATATTCTTAATAGGATGATTTTTTGAAGTTCGAGTTGGATTTATCATTGATGAGGTTGATGCTTCTTCCTTCTTTTGTTCACTTTCCTTCAACTCCTCTTCTTTTATTCCAATTGTGTCACTGGTTATTGTTAATTGAGGTGTTGTGAAATTTTCTTCATTTCCAACTTCTTCACTTGTAATCTTCTTACCTCCATCATCTATAACGACATTTATGGATTCCATAACTACATTAGTTCTACAGTTGAAGACTCTATAAGCTCTACTATTTAGAGAATACCCAAGAAATATACCTTCATCACTTCTTGAATCAAACTTACCCAATTGTTCACGATCTCTAAGTATGTAGCATTTACTTCCAAAAACATGCATAAATTTTAGATTAGGTTTTTTACCTCTTCATATCTCATAGGGAGTTTGGTTTGTACCTGGGCGAAGATATACACGATTTATAATGTGACATGCAGTGTTTATAGCTTCAGCCCAAAACCTTTTGGAGACTCCCTTGGCATGCATCATTACTCTTGCCATCTCTTGAAGTATCCTATTTTTCCGTTCAACTACCCCATTTTGTTGAGGTGTGATAGGAGCAGAGAATTCATGAAAGATACCATGTTCTTTACAGAAGTCAGCATACTTGGTATTTTCAAACTCTTTTCCATGGTCTGTTCTCAGTCTCTTTATGGTTACTATTTTGTCACCTGCTTCAACCTGCACTCTTGTACAATATGAGATGAAAAACTCAAACGCATCTGACTTGTCTCTAAGAAAGTCTACCCACGTGTAGCGAGAAAAGTCATCTACTACAACTATGATATATTTCTTACCTCCAATACTTTCTGTTCTCATAGGACCCATAAGGTCAATATGTATCAATTCCAATACTCTGTTTGTATTTATACTCTTGATCTTCTTATGAGCAATCCTAGTTTGTTTACCTAATTGACATGGTCCACATACTGGTGTTTCAATTTTTGAAAGAATAGGTAAACCATGCACAGTCTCAATTTTGCTTAATCTAACCAGATCTTTAAAATTCATATGACCTAGCTTTTCGTGCCACAAGATAGTTGAGTCATTGCTAGCTAGGTTACATGTTACTCTAGGTGATGTATCAATACAATAACAATTGTCATGTGATCTGATTCCCTTAATCACACATTCACCATTTTGATCTGTTACAATACAGTGATTGTTTGTAAATTGCACATTAAAATCACTATCGCATATTTGACTTATGCTAATCAAGTTTGCCTTAAGTCCTTCCACATGTAAAACTTCATCAAGTTTAGGGATACCCTCTATTTGAACAGAGCCTTTTCCAATAATTCTAGATGTTTTACCATCACCAAAGGTAACTGTTCCTTCATTGTATTCCTTAAAGGTTTTAAACAAAGAACGATTCCCTGTCATGTGTCTAGAGCATCCACTATCAAAATACCAAGCGGTATTTGATTTAACTTTAAATGCTATATGGGCCACAAAGCAGTACAACTCAGATTTCTTAACCCATCCTTTTTTAATTTTGGACATTTGAGTTACTGGTTTCTTATATTCCTCTTTTTGTGTAGTTCTTGTAGTAAAAACTTTACATTTTGAAATTTTTTGAGGTATTTTAGAAACATTTGTATTCGTGATAGAATCATAAGCATAAAGAAATCTACACTTAGGTCTTATATGTCCTTTCCTACCACAATGATGACAGATGGGAACAAACTGAATTTTCTTAGAATGATAAGGTGCAAAAACTACCTTCCCTGCCTGAGCAATAGTGGGTTTTACAAATTGAGTTTTGGATGATGAAGGTGTTGATTGTTCATCTATGTATCCAAGACCTCTCTTATCTCCATATGGCTTTCCATAGTCTAGAACTTTGGTTAATTTTTCAGCACCAATGGTCAAATTCTTCATCGTTTCTTTAGCAATACTAAGTTCTTGCTTGAGATTTTTGTTTTCCTCAATGGTTTCTGCAAGTCTCAAATTCAAAGCATTAATATGATCAGACAATTCCTTTTTATCTTTCTCTAGGTTAGAGGAATTTGTTTTGTGAACATTGATGATATCATTAAGTTTAGTTACTTCCACAAGCAATTTATCTCTCTCTTCCCTGGCACCTAGACAATCCATGAATAGTTCCTCATAATTTGATACATTAAACTTAGACAGTAAGAGAGAAGAGTTTACTTCCTCATTTTCTTCATCCGAGCTAAGGTCGAAGTCATTGTGATGTGCATTGGAAGTTGCGGTGAAGGCACAATAATTAGTGTCATCCTCTGAGTTACTAGCATTGTCCTGCTCACTTTTTGTGTCACTGAGTGTAGCATTAAAGGCTTTTCCAAAGTTCTTTTTATTGTTAGCACAATCTGTAGAAATATGACCAAATCCCCCACAAGTAAAGCATTGAGGACTAGTAGGCTTACTTTTCTTACCATCAAGGCTAGGAGACTTGATTTCCCTTGACTTTCGGTCATTCGAACGACTGGATTGTCCCTTGTTGGAATGATTATTCTGTTGACCCTTCTTCTTCATGAACTTCTTAAATTTTCGTGCTAGCAATACTAGTGACTCATCATTCATATCATCATCACTATCAGAGATGTCCTTTTTGGAGCTTTTGAATGCCACATCCTTATTTTTCTTGGGTGGATCAAGAGAAAGCTCATAGGTTTGAATTGACCCGACAAGTTCATCAATTTTTAGTGTGTCTATATTCTTGCTTTCCTCTATCGCTGTAACTTTCATCTTATAGTCAGCTGTTAAAGAGCTTAGGATTTTGCGCACTTGTATAGGTTGTGGAATTTTCTCACCGAGGTTAGAACAAGCATTAGTGATATCACAGAAGCGAGCATAGAATTGACCAAAAGTTTCATTGTTGCTCATTTTAATAGAATCAAACTCAGATGTTAGCAATCTCAATTTTGTTTGTTTCACTTGGGAAGTTCCTTCATGAGCAAGAGCAAGTGCATTCCATGCGTCTTTAGCAGTCTCACAGTCAGAGATGCGACGAAACTCATCCATCGACACTGCAGCAAATATTGAGCTTAGACCTTTTTGGTTTGCCCCACTAATGGTGCGTTCTTCAATGGTCCAGTCTCTTCTTGGCTTTATGATTGTTACACCATCTTTCGTTACCGAAGGTGGTTCCCAAACATCAAGAATAGCATCCCAGACTTTTTCATCTTGTCTGAGAAAGGCTTGCATACGAGCCTTCCAGTAAGGGTAATTAAACCCATTAAAGAGTGGGGGTCTAACAGATGACCCACCTTCTTTCATTTGGTCCATAAGTAAGTGTGTGTGTCCCTAAGGATCAATCTCACTAAGTGTGTTTAGTGTCTGCTCTGATACCAATTGAAAGTTTATAAAATATGGACCTGATTAACCTAGAGGGGGTGAATAGGTTATTTTTAATTTTTATCAATTTATAATTTACTAACCTAAGCAAAGCGGCCAAACATGCAATCGTGTGTAAGAGTAAAGTGCAGAAATTATAACACGATATTTTTAGGTGGAAACAACCTAGGCCACAATAATGACCTAAGAGGAAAACCACCGGTCCACCGGACCACCTAACTTTCCACTATGAAAATCAAATGTTCAAGTACAAACTCGGTCTTATGCTACCCTCCCTAGGATACTGCCCCAATGTACTTTACTTACGAGTCCCTGCTCTGTTTTCACAGTTTCCAATATTAGCGTGAGCGGTTTCCAGACCAACGTTCCAATAAGCTCCCCGCCAATCAGATCGTTCACAAAGTAACTGCAAAATTGTTAGCACAAAAACACAAGTGCCCGTGTGTGTTCTAGAACGGATTTAACAATGAATAATCCTAACTAGATGATTTAAAACAAATGTCATTTAAACCAAATCAACTAGAAAATTCTAGAGCAAAAAGATTCCGTATAAGTTCCATAAAAATGACTTCTTTAAAGATTAATAATCAAATCAAATAACTATGATATGACAAAAATAATTATTTGATCTAACAATTTAAGAACAAAATTAAAGAAAAAACCATAAAAACATATTATCAAAATATCAAACTCTTTTATCAAGAACTTATAAATTAATATATATTAATTACTTTATCATATTATTTATATATATATATATATATATATATATATATATATTACTTACCTATATCTCGCAGCGTGAAGACAATTAAACTCTTTTCCTCTGAATTTTTTTTCTATTCTTTTCGGCAGCAACACATATTTGTTTTAACTTAAAGGTATATATATAGTACTTACCTATATCTCGCAGCGTGAAGACAATTAAACTCTTTTCCTCTGAATTTTTTTTCTATTCTTTTCGGCAGCAACACATATTTGTTTTAACTTAAAGGTATATATATAGTACTTACCTATATCTCGCAGCGTGAAGACAATTAAACTCTTTTCCTCTGAATTTTTTTTCTATTCTTTTCGGCAGCAACACATATTTGTTTTAACTTAAAGGTATATATATATTACTTACCTATATCTCGCAACGTGAAGACAATTAAACTCTTTTCTTCTGAATTTGTTTTTCTATTCTTTTCGGCAGCAACACATATTTGTTTTAACTTCTATTCGGCCTCCTTTTATTCACTTTCTATTTTTTTCCCTAACTCCTCTCTAACCCTAATGTATCTATATATATAGATAATGATAATACTTAATGATATTAGGGTTAGATTAAATGTGTTTTGGTCTTACCTTTTTAAAAGCCCATTAAAAACAAAACCTTAATATTATCTTAAGATATATTATAAAAATATTTAATTAATAATTTCATAAATTAATTAAAGTTTGAATAAATATTTTAACATAAAATATAATTTCAGATTTATGAAAATGTGTTATTAAATGCATGAATGCAATCCTATGTGTCGTAGTTATAAAAAAAACATACCTGAAGTACGAATATTTGAAACTTGAATATTTGTTCGGCTTTTCTTGATAAACTTGATAGTAGGCCTAAAATCAAACTTATAAGTAAATATTTTGTCCACGAAAATAGCCAACACTCATAGTCCTTACAATAAGTTTTTGGTTTAGAAAGAATAGATACACCGTGAAGAGTAAAAGCATATAGTTTAGGTTTCATAATCCCTACCTTAACCTTGTGATCATAGTGTAAGTGTTTGATAGGTCTGAGCTAAGAATATGAGAGATATGATGAATATAATCAGAAGGTGCATTATGAGAAAACACATTAGGATTAAAGAGAGGTATATAAAGTAAATCAAATATAAGTTGCAAGGAATTAGAAGGAGGTGATGGAATAGAGATAACTAGGATGTCAAAAGTTGTTGTACTATGTGTCAGATAAAGACATAGGTGAAGACACATCAATATCAGAGATAACATAACAACTAGATAAACTTGTTACAGGTGATACATTAGCCTTAGAGATATTTATGTAGTAGGTAAAGACAAATTGAAAAAAAAACATGTTGGTACATGTAGGATAAATGTAACAAAAAATGGGCCAGTAGACAAAATTATTATCTTAGAATTAGATTAGAAAGGATAGCATGGCTCCTTAAAGAAAACTTGTCTACTAATGTAAAACTTCCCAGCCTTCAATCATAGCATATATAGCCCTTATATTTAGCACCATATTTTAAAAAAATAACTCAACTGAACTTGCATCCAGTTTATCATGATTACAGGAATGCATATATGGAAAACATTGACCAAAGTTCTTTAAGATACTAAGATCACATGACCTATTATACAACACCTCAAGATGTGATTTATCAGTAAGTACATTAGTTGGTGTTCTATTCAACAAATACATAGTTATTTTGAATGAAAAAACCCAAAATTTAATTGGTATATGAGAGTGAAATAAGAGAGCTAAGTCATGTTTAAATATCCTTTTATGCCTTGACTCTACCGCACCATTTTATTTAGAGTTGTGAGGACAAGTGCACCTACGCATAATATCTTCTTTCTCAATGACATTCACTATAGGTTTAAACTCAGTCCCTTCATAAGTTTCTATCATTTTAATAGTCAAACCAAATTGTTTTTCCACCATAGTTTTAAAATACAAAAAATGTAGATAAAGTTAGACCTTTTGTTGTTAGGAGAAAAAACATATATGTATCTATTATAATCATCAACAATGGACAAAAAATATCTCTCATTATTATAGGACAACTAAGGTGAAACTCATAGATCCAAATACAACAAAGAAAATGGAGATTCAACCCTAGTATATGTGGAAAAAGGAGTGCTTATGTGCCTTAACAAGCTGACATGAATCATAAAACTCAAAAGTTTTATCCAAAGAAAATAAGACACCCCATTACATTTAGGCATCTTAAGAGTAGTACTAAAAGAAGGATGACTCAATTTCCTAAGCTACAAAAAAATAAGTTTGAATGCTCGAGTCACTTGAGACATTGTAGGTCATTGACACGTCATTGTTGTTACCATCAACACCATTTTTAATAGCAAAATAGGGAAAAACATCACCATATACACTTTGAACAACAATAGTGAATTTGTAGGGACCATTCTCACTAGAATAGTGAAGAATAATTACTTGCTTGGAATTGTGATCCTTAACATATAATGAGCCATAATGAAATTAAACAAAAATATTATTGTTACTGCATAACTTTGGTACAAAAAGTAGATTAGTAGTTGCATATGATGTGTAAAGTAAATTATTGACAATGAGATCACAATTATCATTTGCATGTAACAATCCTAATCCAACACTAAAGATGGGTAAATTGTTACCATTTCCAACTACTATGCCTTCTAAACTAGTTTAAGGAGTTGTATTTGGAATTTGATCTATACTTGGTATGAGATGATGACTAGCACCAAAGTCCAAAAACCAAGTTCTTGAAGAAGAACTCAAACTATCATTTGAAATTGCACTCACGATTAAAGGACTAGGTGAATTCTTGCTTAATAAATCATCTTTTAACATAAAACAAAAAGAGGTTGCATGCCATTGGTTTTCAAAAATTTGATATACATGTTTCTTTGATAAGGGTGTTTTGAAGTTCTTGGAGTTAGAAGTTGGAACTTGTGAGGCATTTCTCTTTTGACCAACACCACCCTCTTTCAAGAAATAATGAAAGTTCCATTGTAAAGGTGGTTGAATGCCATTGGTTTTCAAAAATTTGACATATATGTTTCTCTTATAAGGATTTTTTGAAGTTCTTGGAGTTGGAAGTTGGAACTTGTGACATTTCTCTTTTGACCAACATCACCCTCTTTCAAGAAATTATGAAAGTTCCATTGTGAAGGTTTAAAATGACTCTAAGGTTTGCCATAGGAATTTTTGTTAGAACCATAATGATGACTTCTATAGTCTTAGTAAATTTTTTTGAATTGGCTTGAAAAACTAATTATTGAACAGTACCCACATAAGAAAGTAACATTCTATCAAAATTCTCAAGCTAGTTATGTAAAACATTTATAGAAAGCCTAACTTGAGTCATATTAAGTGTAGTGATAAAGGTAAGATATTAAGGACACAAACCATTGAGAATATACAAAATCATCTCATGTTTAGGGATGATTTATCCAGTTACAGTCAAGTAAGCTGCAAGGTCTTTACCTTAAGTGTGTAATTAGAAACAAATAAGCCATTCTTGACTAAAAATTGAAGTTGACCACTAAGTTCCATAACTCATGATTGAGTAGTATGACTGAATCGATTCTTTAATGATATCCATTATTATCAAGCGGATAAGTTACCAACAAGAAAAAATTTCATTCTAATTGACACAGAGCTATAAATCTAGCTCTTTAAAAGTGAATTAAATTGCATCCAAGTTCCAAGTAATGGATTAGAAATCGAACATTGAACATTAAAAAAGGTGAAGATTTAGACAATGTTCCATGTACAAATCCTTCAAGATGATATGGCATGACAAATCATAGCAACTTCTCACACCATATAAGGTAATTATTATCATTAAGCTTTATAGATAGAGAGATGTTAATGGGTGGAAAAGATGAAGAATTACGAGCTAGGCAATCAAGAACATTGTTACCAACAAGTTGATTGGTGAATCTCTATGAATTTTCAATTGCATTACCTCGAATTGATGTACCTCCATTAGCTCCCAATGACCTATCTCCATTTGTACAAAAATCTTATACTTGATTATTAACTGGTGAATGAGAAAATGTAACTTTATATGTAGCTTTAGACCCCATAGCTATAATCCCAAGGATTCTTCACAAGAGATTCGATACCACAGAAGAACACAAAGTTCTTTAACAAAATTTATTATGAGAATTTATTAGAGTAGATTAGTTACAATCAGTTCATATACAATACTTTTATACTAGATTATCTAACTAACTTTTGCTAGGATTAGTTACATGTATTACAGCCTAAACTAACTTACATGCACAAGCTTCTAACAGCTAGTCATTTGTACACTACACATTGATATACACATGCCACATCATCTACACATATACATCCACACACAGCGCACATATGCTATACACAACCAACACATGTGCAATACACAAGTGTTGCACACCACTTGCACATTCATGGTACACAATTGCTACACATATATCTCTAACACACCTATACCTCATGCAAATACTATAGAAAAGGAAAAGATATACAATAGAATTCTAACAATAAACTAATCAATTTCTTTCTAAATGCTTGGGGTTATTTGTGATACCCAATTTGTGAAAGTAGGTTAGTCCATACGATTTAGTCTAGTTTTTTATTCTTCAAGAGCCTTGTAATATATATGTTTCTAAGATAATCCTAATGAGAAACTTTAAATAAATTAAATAATAAAATGGAGTATATGTGAACAAGCAAAGAGATGGCAGCTAAGATCAATGGAAATAATGAAAGGGATCTTGCTTTTAATAGAATTGCCCTAATATGGGCATCACCATAAGCTTAATGATAAAAATCAATTTTGTGTTTTTGTGGCTTCTTTTCTTATTTGACCTTCAATTAATATTTTCCTAATGAGCACACTACCATTTTTAATACTAAAGTGTTCTTTCACTACTACAATACATACATATATTTTCAGAAATTTAGCCTCAGTTTTTTTAAAATCGAGGCCATAGGGTTTTGGCCTCGGTTATTTAAAAATAGAGGCCATAGACATACCCTATAGCCTTGTTTATTTAAAAATTAAGGCCATAGACACATCCTATCAATTTTTCACACCAGATACCAAATTTTTTTATTTTTCTCTTCCAATTTTTTCTTTTCCCTTTTTTTCTTTTTCCTTCCCTCCCTCTCTTTGTCTTTTCATTTATTTTCCCCAGTGTTAATCATCACTAGCACACACCATTCTCTCCTTTTCTTTTCCCTTTTCCCTAGCACATACCATTCCTTTTTGAAACCCAACTCTAGTTGTACTGCTCACCCTTTATGTCGCTCTACGCGTGTCACCGTTAATGGAAAAATTATCAATCTTTCACTCCTCAAAGTAGTTGAGAAATCCCAAAACATAGTGGAGATTCTCAACCTACTAACCCTAAAAAATCCCGTGCTCTTCTTTGAATCTATTGCAAGCTACTATTGGAGAAGTCGTAAAGATGAGGATAAATGAAAAAAGGTTACAAGTTGTACTAGAACAGAGGCCTATTAGGTCCTCTAATAAAACCATATTTTGGACACTCATATAACCTTTTGAGCTATTCTATCTCTGGTCTCAAGCTTTCTTCATAAGCTATGCCTTTTCTGTTCATGAATAGCTAGTTGATTCCTACTACTATTTCATGCAATTTTGCTAGGTTTTAAGCTTATTATAATCTTGAAATCAAAATCAAGTTTATCAAAATTCTTGAAATCAACATTCTATTGCTTCACATAACAAAGAAGACAACACCGACCACTATGTCAATCCATTTGTTCCCATCAATTGACACAAACTGAGAAGTGAGACCACCACCACTCCGTGAGATAACATGTTCATAATTTCTCTATTTACTGCTTCTTTGTTCATCATATGGAAAGGTTTGCATGTGAATCTTTCTCTGTAGTTTTGGTTTTGTATATCTGATAGTCATTGAGCTTTTGGAAATTGTTCTTTGTTTAAGAATGATGTTTCATATGATTTTAGCAATCTGGATTGCATGTGGTAGAGAAGATGACAACTGCTAAAACTTTCTTGTTATACAATCTCTATCATTCTCTTGTTACTTGATTTTTATTTTCTCATAAGAAGATTCTTTTGCTAGTGCATTTATTTAGTTATGTTAATGAATTATTTTTTAGATCTTCTTTTTCTTCTAATGTTTTTAAGTCCCCCAAACCATTTTTTGAATTTAATGTCATCCATTGTTTGCAGCTTATTGTAGAGGGACTAGTAAGCAATACCATCCATTGTTTGCAGCATATTTGTAGGCCTGGTTGTGAGGTCTCTTTTACTGTATACAAGGTAAGTACTAGTACATATTTATGAAATTAGGAACTTTAGTTAAGTAAAAAATAACTGCATTATTCTTATGATTGTGTCAGATTTGGCTTACTATAAATAAGGTATTTATAAGCACATTATTTGAGATGAAATGGGAGGTCATTTAGTCAAGCTAATTGGATGGGGAACTACTGATTATGGAGAGGACTACTAGGTATATCATCTTATCCTAACTATATGTCTCAGTTTTTTCAACAAAGTTGTTCTAAAATTGTATGTATTGACATTTCATTTTCTATAAATCTCTAGCAACTTCTTGCTAATCAGTAGAACACAAATTAGGGCGCCCGTACACCGGTAAGTACTAGTACATATTTATGAAATTAAGAACTTTAGTTAAGCAAAAAATAATTGCATTATTCTTATGATTTTGTAGGATTTTGCTCACTATAAATCAAGTGTTTATAAGCACATTACTGGAGATGAAATGAGAGGTTATATAGTCAAGAATAATTGCATTATTCTTTATGGTATTATGTAGCTTCCTAAGTATGTAGATCCCCTCAATTTAACTACAATGGCATGTCCAGCCTTCCCACTTTGCCCACTTGCAATAATCGAATTTGAGCATGGAATACCTAACATTCTTAAGCTTGTTGAATTGTATTTGAAAAGGTAACATTGCAAGCCTGTTGCAATTAAATTGGATGGTTTAGAACAAAAGTGTCAACTATCACATGTATACATAGGACTTTATATCATTATAATATAATTATTTTCTAATTTCAGATGGGTTTAACGTATAGTGAATATGTGGTCATAAGGATAACTAGTTGTCCAAATGGTTAGAGATGGCCCCAACAGTTATCAGGTAATTCTATTACACTACTCTTGCCCATCCTTCTAGGAATGAAGTAGTATCAATTCATGCTAATTTATGATTTTAAAAAAACTAAAATAGGGCTAGCTTGGAGGCACACCTAATCAAACCTCTTTGGCAAGAAGCTTTATGAACAAGGTCAAGGTTCAAGATATTGAGAAAGTTTTTGATCCAATGTTTTATCATTGGAAACACAAACAATAATCTCGGTATATCATTTGGAAACTTTACAAACCGCATGATAAGTAGTAGAACTACTATGTCATTTTTTTTACCTTCTAGGCTACTGTTGAAATCTTGAATTAACCTAGTTGAGTTTACTATTGTTACTATCAGGATTTGAGATACTTCAAGAATTGGTTTATAAATGGGAGGATCCTGAGATGGTGGCTCCAGCACACCAGCGCACCAGCGTACCAATACACCAACACACCAGTATGCATCAACACACTAACACACCAGCAACAACATGTGTTGTATGTTTTATTATAATCAACTTCTTCTTGCTCATAAGTTAGTGTTATTGGATGGCTTGTCACACTACTTTGAGCATTTTATTTAAAAAAACCTACATTAATATTTAAGGTACATTATCCTACTCTTAAACTATTATTGTTCCTTTGCTAAAGTTTTCTATTATTTTATTTTCCTTTTATTTTAGGACAGATTCTATTAAGAAAATTTATTTTATGAACTAGTCAAACATGAATATGTATCTTCCATTTATCCTTTTCAATCTTTTCAGTTTTCTCTTGTTTTATCTTAGTGTTGGTGTAGTTCTAGAATTATTTGTGGAAGACAGAGTATGCATTCATTTGTTACTATTTCAGATTATGCATTTTTCCTGTTCATTTTGTTATTGGTTTTTTGCATTCTATTTATTGTAGGTAGAATACAAAGATTTTTTTCAGGAGACATTAGACTTGCATTAGCAAAATCTCTACCTGTTGTTGGTGCTGGTGTCTGGTGCTGGTGCCTGGTACATGGCATTGGTGTTGGTGCTAGCGCTAATAACTATAGCTCACATTTTATATTACATGCCTTTATAACTATGACATGTAAAACTTGGTGCATGATATGATGTAAGTGGTGCATGATTTATTACAAAGCAAGTTGTTTCAATTTTGTTCCTCATTGTCAATTTTTTGGAGTTTAGTTGCTCTCTAAAAAAAATTCATCTATTGTAGCACATGAGATGCTAATTTTCTTTACATTGTGAGAGGACTGTGGAAATTAAAGCCAATTTGCCTATTTTGAAAAATTAGATACATTGTAAAATCCAATTAGACCCTATGGCTGTGACTAACATTAGTTGCAAAAATCCAGTTGGACCCAGCACTAGGCCTTTATGTATTGTGATTTTTACAATTATAGGATGGCATAGTTATTTGTATTAAGCATCTTTGGAGGAGTATTGGCTATCTTCTCATATTCCCTGGCATGGATGATTGATCGTATCTCTATGAACATTGATCTTAATCATTGCATTTGGGTGGATTTTTTCATAGTTTGTTCTACAATGGTGAATTTTTAAGGAAAATTAGTGCTTTTATGGGAGCTTCTGGTTCCTCGTCTTTGTCACGCATTGGCCCTAGTTGATATAATATTATTGGTTTGTTCTTAGCATGTTGGCATTTGATACATTTTGCATGCTCTATACGCTTTAATCCTTTAGGAATCTTGAGGGTAGAGTGCATTTCTTGCACTTCATTCCATTAGCCTTCTCGAGGAGAATAATCTAGTTTGGAGATATCGATGTGATTGAGACTTTATTTTCTAAGCACCATTCATAAGGCTCATAATTGGAACTTGAAACTATCTTCAGGAAATGGCTAGGACTTACCTAAGCTTCGTGCTAAGATGGCTCAAAACTATCTTTTGGAAGTGGTGGGCACTTCTCTAAGCTTCTAGTATAGATGACTTATAATTGTCTTCAGGAAGAGGCAGCCACTTCCTTAAGCTTTAAGGAGAAATGGCTTGAAACTATCATCAAGAAGTGGATGGAACTTCCATAAGCTTTGAGGAGAGATTGGAGGCTATTTATATAATTTAAGTTGTTTGTGGGGTTTGGCCACTCAGCTTCTATCCTTGCTTTTTCTTGTTTGAAGAGTGGAGATGATGATCTTGGCTTGCACTTTTGAGTAAAGAACTTTGTGCAGGAGCTTCTTTCATATTTTGTTAAGGATACCTGATGACTAAGAGTTATTCCTAAAGTCCCTTTGTTGGAAACTGGATCTATGTTGAATTTTAATTATATCTAAAAAGCCATCCTTAAGAATTGAAGCTGCCTTTGAGAGATGTTTCCTAAGTTTCAAAACTTTGGAATGTTTTAGGAGAATTCCTAAGCCTTTAGTTTTCAGCTAAGGACTTTGTCCAAAAGATTTTTCTTTATTCAATAGATGTCCTTAAAGAATAAGAGAGAATCCTACAATTTCTTTGTAAGAGTAAGTTTACTTGTTTGAACTTCTCTTAGTTTAATTTGATGTTCCTAGTTTGTGGTGGCTTTTATTTTCTTCCTGAAGGTAGCTTTTAAATGAATTGAATGTTATTTTCGGTTTGTTTGCACTCCTCATGTTGGCTTGTCTTTTTTTGCAATTTTATCTTGCTTGAGAGGTGATGAAGCACAAAAATTACCATGATTTAATTCACTTTAATTGATTAAAAAGATTTATATTTATATGATTTTATCATCTTTTTTTAAAAAATTATCTTTTCAAAATCACGGGTATTTTTATTGTTTTTCAGATAATTCCACTTCAAAAATAATTTAAAGACTAGAAGAATAATACTGGAAGCAATAATTCACAAATACGTTAAGAAAAAATGAGAAAAAGTAAAAAAAATGGAAAAATAGACAAAACTATCCAATCGCGCGTGCACGACGATGGAACAATGCGCAGAGCCGCACTTAATCAAGCCGTAAGTCCACGTGCATCCGTGCTTAATCACGCAGCAAGTCCGCACCCATTGAAGCCGTAATTTTTCTCTTAGATGCACACGCATCACACCAAATTCTGCATGCATCATCGCTTGTGTTAGCACCTGATGAGTGAAAATCGGCATCGCCGATTCTTGCCAATACTTTGGTTTTATATTTATAAAACTCTCGCAAGTGCACGAATCATTTCGAAGAAAATGATAAGTATACTCCCAAGGTGATCTAAGGAAGGAATGTATATGGTTTTTAATTTATTATTCAAACTTTTAAAAACGAAATTAAATCCTAAACATCATGTCACGATATTTTGGGTTTTGTGTTTTTAATCTACTTACATAAAAATAAACATAGATTCAATAAACATTTATGCAAATTTTATCATTTATAATGGTGGAGTATTTATGGATATAATAACTAAGTTAATTATGCTTGCTCATATTATTTAGGTTATTAAAGATATGAATTGATATTTATTGATTCTCCCTTTTTTATATGAATACCACCGTTGGTGGGGTTAGATATTCTTTATTAACTAAACAAATCAATTAACACTTATGGGTGGGATTGATAACTAATTTGGTTAATTAAATTAATTCCTTTTTCTAAGAGATTGAAAATGAACCATTTAAATGCCACCTTTGGTGGGGTTAGATAGTTTAAACTTTATTCAAGGTGTCCAAATTAAACCTAAGAATTTAGTTATCCGAGTACTAACTTTCAAGTTTTAAAACCACTACTGAAAACATGTTGTCAATACATTTTCAGATAATAATTCTTATAAAAACTTTTGAAATAGAGCTTCACTCTAACTACCGGGCGATTGTACCAACAAATAAAAGAACACTACTCTAAATCAGACCGGATAACTAAACCTTAAAATCTAATTTTCAGGTTTAAGTTTGTAATGAAAAATAATATATTTCTCTCTAACATTCTTAATATAAAATCTTGAATAAAAACAAAATCAATTCATTTTAGAGATTTTTACCTATTGAATATTTCGCAAGCATAACAACATTATTATTACATCATGTTTACTAACAGCCAGCAGAGCTAAATTTAATCACAGACAAATTAAATATAACATGTAAGAATAAAGCATAAAAAATAACTGTAAAGAAAATAAAATCCTTATAGAACTTCGATGCTATTCCCGTTGCTAGAAAACCTCCAAGCAGAATTTGCACTCCCATTTATTGAATCAAAAAGCTAATAAATTACAAAAACATAACTAGTTCTTCCCAAAAAGGGAAGAACTCTAAAACTAAGAGAAATTAACTAAGAAAAGCTAAAAACTAAGAAAAACTAAAAAAAAACTAAAAAATCTAAGAAAAGAGAGAAAGAAAGAGAGAATAGAATGTGTTTTGAGGTGTGTTTAGAAGTGAAGAAAAAGGGGGTATTTATAGGTGAGGATGGGGAGAAAAAGTGAGTGAAAAGATGTTAAAAAATTGTGAAAATGCGGAGTGGAATTGTTGAGGTCATTGATGACATCAGCATGATATCATGGGGCAGCTGCGTGCGAAAATGGGCAGCAGCGCGCGCTGATGCGCGCGGCTGGGCGCTGGCGCGCACGGGTTTGGGCTCGACGCGGCGGCACGATTTTCTCTTTTTTGACATTTTTGACCCTTTTGACCCATTTTGTCCAATTTTTCCATATTTGTTGACCTTTTTCCATTTATTTATTAATATATTTGTGATGTATTGCTTTAAGTATTTCTCTTTGTGTCTTTAAGTTACGTTTTTAAGCAAAAATACCTGAAAAATAATAAAAATACCCGTGATTCCGAAAAAGACAAATTTATATAAATATATTATAAAACATATAAATATATATATTTTTTAATCAATTAATGTGCATAAAGCATGGTAATTTTAGTGTTTTTTGAGCACTCATCAACACCATCCACTCCACAAATTCCACACTTGTTAGCACATTTTTGACCGCAAATTCCACCCAATCACATGTGTCTGCACCCACATTGTAAAAAACATACCTTAATAAGCAATTTTCTTAGCTCTTTATCTCTCAATGAAAATTTCTTATTTTAGTTTTAAAGTTCTTTTCTTTTTCAAAAAAGCTAGTTATGTTTTTGTAATTTTCTAGCTTTTGATTCAATAAACAGAAATGAAAATCCGTTTGGAGGCGTTCCAGTAATAGAATTAGCATTAAAGTGCTATAAGGATTTTTTAAGGTATAAATTTTAAAATGAATTATTTACAGTTATTTTTTATATTTTATTCTTATATGTTATATTTAATTTTTCTATGATTAAAATTAACATGGCTAACTGTTTGTAAACATGATATAATAATAACGTTGTTATGCTTGTGAAATATTAAATAGGTAAAACATTTTTATAAAATAAATTGATTTTGTTTTTATTCAAGATTTTATATTAAGGATGTTAAAGAGAAATATATTATTTTTCATTATAAACTTAAATCTAAAAATTACCTTTTAAGGTTAATTATCTAGTCTAATTTAGAGTAGTGATATTTTATTCTTTGGTACAATTGCCCAATTGTTAGAGTGAAGCTCTATTTTAAAAGTTTTTATAAGAACTATTACTCTAAAATGTATTAAAAATATATTTTCAGTAATGATTTTAAAACTTGAAAGTTAGTACTCGGATAATTAAATTCTTAGGTTTAATTTAGACACCTTGAATAAAGTTTAAACTGTCTAACTCCACCAAATGTGGCATTTAAATTGTTCATTTTCAATTTCTTAGAAAAAAGGAATTAATTTAATTAACCAAATTAATTATCGACTCTACCCATAGGTGTTAATTGATTTATTTAATTAACAAAGATTATCTAACCCCACCAAATATGGTATTCATATAAAAAAGAGAAAATCAATAAATATCAATCTATATCTTTAATAACCTAAATAATATGAGCAAGCATAATTAACTTAATTATTATATCAATAAATAATCCACTATTATGAATGATAAAAATTTGCATAAATGTTTATTGAATCCATATCTATATTTATTTTTTTGATATTAGATTAGAAAACACAAAAACCAAAATATCGTGACAGAATGTTTAAGATTTAATTTTGTTTTTAAGATTTTGAATAATAAATTAAAAATCACATATATTCCTTCCTTAGATCGACCTTAAGAGTATACTTGTCATTTTCTATAAAATAATTTGTGCACTTGCGAGAGTTTTACAAATATAAAACTAAAGTATTTGCAAGATCGGCATTGCCGGTTTTTCTCATCAGAAGGCTATTTATTGGAGCTAGTTGTTAATGTCATTGCTTTATGAAGAGTAGCTGCCAATTTTGAAGTTATTTTTGGTTTCCTTCCCTAAGCTTTGAGCTTATTTAGAAGGCTTAATATTTTAGATAGAAGCTGTATTTGGGAATTGTTTCCTCAACATTAACACTTGTAGTTCTGTTTAAGCTAAGAACTTTGTTCAAGAGCTTCTTTTGCTTTATTTAGATCTTTGGAGGTTAGGAGCTAGTCCTAGAGCCTTTTTGAAAGAATTTATTTCATGGAGTAATTCCCTAAGCTTTTAAGTTGTTTGATTAGGCTAGTAGGAGCTCTTAAGATATTAGCTTTAAGCTAAGGACAATGTCCAAGAGCTTTCTTGAACGGTGATGATTGCATTAACTCTAGAACCATTTTGAAGGATCAATTTTGTTTTGAAGCTAATGACGATATCCACGAGCTTCATTGTAAAGAGATGGTCCTTAAAAGTTTGGAATTGATCCTAAAGCCTCTTTGAAGGATTAGTTTCATCTTGAAGCAAAGGACTATGTCTGAGAGTTTTTTCAAGGCGGGCTTAAGGTAATACTTTAAAGTGATCCCTATAAGCTAGGAGCTGGTCCTAAAGCCCTCTTTGAATCATCAACTTCAAGTTGAGCCCATTTTAACTTGAGGAAGCTTGTCCCTTACATAATTTTAAGCTAAGGATTATATTTGGGAGCTTATTCAATATGAGCATAAGGTAATGCTTTGAAGTGATCCTTGGAAGCTAGGAGCTGGTCTTAGAGCTTCTTTACAAGATAAGCTTTATATTGAGCCTATCATTGTTCGAGGGAGCTAGTACCTAATGTAATTTTTAGCTAAGAACTATATTCTAGAGTTTCTTCATTGTATGCATAAAGTAAGGTTTTGGAGTTATCCTTGGAAGATAGAAGCTAGTCCTATAACCTCTTACTAGGATAAGCTTTACCTTGAAATTATCATAGCTTTAAGGAGCTGGTCCTTCATGTAATTTTAAGTTAAGGACTATATTTTCAAGTGCTTATTCAATGTGAGATTAAGGTAACACTTTGAAGTGATCCTTGAAAGCTAGGAGTTGGTCTTATAGCCTTTTAGCAAGATAAACTTCATGTTGAACCTATCATAGATCATGGGAACTAGTCTCTCATGTAATTTTAAGTTAAGGATTATGTCTAAGTGCTTCCTTAATGTGAGCTTAAGGTAATGCTTTAAAGTGATCCTTGGAAGATAGAAGTTGGTCTTGTAGACTCTTAGCAGGGCAAGCTTCGTGTTGAACCTATCATAGTTTAAGGAAAGTCTTGAAGCTATTTTGATGTAGTTCCCTTAGTTACAAGCTTGTTTTGTTGAAAAGTAGTTCCTAATTTCATAGCTATTGGGTGTAATTCCTTGAGCTTCAAACTTCTTTGGGAAGCTGTTTAGACATTAATTCTCTACTTTGAAGCTTATTGAGTGTAATTCCCTTAGCTTCAAGCTTACTTGAAAAGATAATTGGAGAGCCATTCCTTACTTTGAAATTGTTTCGAGTGTAATTCCCTTAGCTTCGAGCTTACGTGGAAGCTATTTAGAGATCCATTCCTACTTCAAAGCTATTTTATGTATAATACCCTTAACTTTAAGTATATTTAGGAAACTTCTTAGAGAGCCATTCCTACTTGGAAGCTGATTTGGGTGTAATTCCTTTAACTTTAAGCTTACTTAGGAAGCTTGTTGGAAAGCCATTCCTTGCTTCGAAGCTATTTTAGGTGTAATTCCCTTAAGCTTACTTGGGAAGCTTGTTGGAGAGCCACTCCCTGTGTCTAAGCTATTTTAGGTGTAGTTCCCTTAACTTCGAGTTTATTTAGGAAACTTCTTGGAAAGAGCTTAAAATAACTTATTTCCTAGTGGTCCTCTAGGAGTATTTCCTAGAGCCTTTTTGAAGAGTCAGTTTCGTGTTGAATCTATCATTGCTTGTAAAAGCTTGTCCCTTTAGTGGATCAAAGCAAGACAAAAAGTCATTCGATTTAGGTGTAATTCCCATGTTGTATAGTCAAGTGTAGCTACTTTGTCCACACATTTTGAGGTCAAAGCTCATAAGTTATCTTTAACATAGCTTCTTCAATGTGAGCTTAAGATAATGTTTTGAAGTGATCCATAGAAGTTAGGAGCTAGAGAATCTTTACAGGATAAGCTTTCTGGTTGAGCCTATCATAGCTCAAGGGAGTTGATCCTTAAGGTGGATCGAAGTAATACAAAGACTAAATCAGTATAGATTTCATTCACTTGTTGTTGAATCAATTGTTAGCTTCTTTGTCCATATACTCTTAGGGTATAAGCTTATGAGCGACCTTCAAGATAGCTTTATTGAAGTTATTTTCTATGTAGGTCTAAGGATCAATATATTGTCTCATTCAATAACCTTTTACACACATAATCATGTTGCCTGTGGTAGACCTTTTGTTCATATATGGTTGGAGGACATTATCCTCTCTATTCATAAATCTTGAAGTGTTGCTTCATCCTAAGATTTACTAGATGTAGTATTGGTGCTCAGGTTATGTATGACTTCTTTTGCTATGTTGAAAAAGTTGTATGAGTGTTGTATCATCATTTTGCTCACAGGCATTGCCTAGAAGATCTCGTGAAGGAGATTTTTTAAGAAGAGTATGGAGCTTTGACTTGTAAACTTCTCGTGTTCCCCTACTTTAGGACTTGTTAGATGTAGTAATAGTGTTCACCTTTTGTATTATGCTTCTTCAAGCGTCGCCTAGAAGAGCTAGCAAAGGAGATTTTTTGGGAGTATAAAGCTTCAAATTGAAAACTTCTTGTGCTCCCCCATGTTAGGACTTACTGAATTCAGTAATGGTAAGAGAGTTATCATAATGCCATATCATCGTCTTGCTCTTAGGTATTACCTATAGGAGATGGCGAAAGAGCTTCTTTAAAAGAAGGTGAAGCTTCAATTTGAAAACTTCTTGTATTCCCTTATGTTGCTCCCACTAAAATCTAGTGTCCAAAGGTGCTTGACTTTGAAGAAAGTTCATTTTAGTTATTTTTTGAAGTTCCTTTCTAATTTGGACACTATTTTCAGTAGCTACAAATTGTAGGCTCTTATCAATTCAACTTTTCATATTTTGAGATTTTAATCATGTAACTTGTGAGGAGTTAAGGAGCTCCATTTATTCTTGGATGGATCAGTGAAACTTGGTTATACTTGAAGAATTTATATTAAAGAGTCATGAGAGCTCTTATCTTGGTACATTTGGAGCTTGAAATAGCATCAATGGGCTAGTAAACCCTTTTTTATTGAATCTAGGTGTGTAAAGAAGTTCATTTATTGATAGAACTCTTAAGGGCCTTGTACATACTTTGAGAGTTAATATGTTTATATTGGAGGTAGATCCAAAGCTATTTTAAGCAAATAAATAGCATCGTGGAGGACATTCTAGCTTTGGGAGCCACTAGGCTCTTTTCTTGAGCATCTGTGATTATTCCCATTCTAACTTCGGGAGCTACTAGGTTCTTTTCATGAGCATCTATGATTATTCCCTTAAGTCATTATTCGTTGTCAAGTTCCATAACTCTTTGTATGTTACGTGTTGAAGTTATTTTTGATAAGGATGAGATCTTTAATGAGTTATAGAGCTTTTTAATACCCTCTATTAGGGTTAGGATGTTTATCAAACCTCTCTTTATAATGATTGAGACATTGGAGATCTCAGCTTATTATTAAGAGCTATGTAATAGCTCTTTGAAGATATATGGAGCTTCTATCAGCTTCATGGAGATGTGAAAGAGCTTTAACTTTCTATTTTGCTTTAACTGTAGGATTGATGAATGATCTCGAGTTTATAGAATATGTATCATCAAGTGTTGTGGAGCTTTGAAAAATCTATTGTGGTGCTTCATACGCTTCTCCATTTGTGATTTAAGATTTTGACTTGCATAAAAGAGTTGCATGGGCTTTGTTATTTTTTTCCCATTGAAACTTTAAAGAATGTGTTGAGGGGTCATGTGGGCGTCATTATTTTCTAGCAATTAGAGATTTAATGGAGACATATGGGAGCTTTGTAAGCTTCATTAATATTGTTCCATTAAAGCTTTAATGAATGCACTATGAAGCTTTGTTTACTTCTTTATCTTCGTACAATTGGAGCATATTGAAGCTTTGTGATCTTCATTATTTTTGTTCTATTGAAGTTTTGAAGGATGCATTACAGAGCTTCATTAGTTTCTCTATTTTTTGGAATTGGAGCTTCGTGAGCTTCATAATTACTATACCATTGAAGCATTATTTAATGCACTATGAAGCTTTGTTGGCTTCTCTATTTAGTGTATTTAGAGCTTTGATAGAGGGTTATGAGAGCTTTTATGAGCTTCTTTTCGCGTACAATTGGAAATTTCTTGGAATTATTGTGCTATTAACCTATCAAATTTATTTGAAAATAGTATCATTAGATCCTAAATGAAATTAGGATCAAGGAATCGGTTCAACTTTATTGAAAAATGATCTAAAAATGGGTGGATTGGGCTAAACCACTTAGGTAGTCATATTGAACGTGCCCTTGTACAAAAAAGCTTGGTACATCATTTTGAGTTGTCACTAGTTAGGTTTTAGTCGTGTAAATTTTGTAAAGCTACACTTGTTGGAGGTGTTGAAAGAAGAACAATATTTTTACAGCTTATGGGCATAAATATTTCTGATCATTTTCGATCAAAAGTTGTAAAGTTATCTATTTTCAATCAAGTTTGATCGTTTCTTGAAAGAATTTATCTACATTTTATGTTAAATAATAGCAAAAAAATATAATCAAACAATATTTTTATGAATTAATTGATCATGCCATTGACCCTGAATTGATTGTTCTTTATGGAAATTGTTACATGATTATTCACGGTGGAAGAAATTCTCCATTTATTTTTGACTGATATTTAATTGATTTTTTGGGTCTCTTATTGAATTGAAATATCAAATAAGAAGAGTTTTCCCACAAAAAATTCCAAAGTGTTGATGCAGATTTCGTCTCAATAGTCATAGAGAACTTGCGAACATGAAAAGACTCTAAGAGCCATAGGATCCTCCGAAGGGAGAGGATACATATGACCTCCAATGCTTAAGTCATATAGTTATAATATTCTTAATAATTAGAATGTATTTAATTTGTATAGGAGGTGTGTATTTATAGGTAAATATGTACTCTTAATCCTTATAGGATTGTACTACTTTATAGATAAGTCATAATCCATATAGGATTATACTACCTTATAGATAAGGCATAATCCATGTAGAACCATTATGAACTTGATCCAATAGTATTTGTATGAGGAGAGGACTTATATATAATTAAGAAGTCTATTAATGGAGGAGTCCCACTCATTGTGGACTTTCATTGTGCATAAGATGTTCAGGATGCTATAGTGGCTTAGTAATTTGAAGGTGCTCTTAGGCATCAACTTTATAGGTACCTTGAGTTTCATTGAGGCTTGAGGATACTATATGTAGTCTCATAAGTTAAATGACTCCTTTTGGAGGCTTATTGATGATATTCTTCTTAAGTAAACATTATCATGGAAAGTGTTAGTGTTTTAGAAGCTTCCTTCTTAAGTCATTTGAGGTCAAGATATTTAGAGGCAGTTTATTAGGTCCTATGAGGTCATATGATGTAAGGAATTATTCTCAATAGGGATGTGAAGGTGAGAGGCTGCTAGAAGCTTCCTTTCACCATCTATAAGGGTCTATTCCTGTGGAGATTCATCCTCAATGATGATCGAGTCATATGAGATTATGTTTACTCACTAGAAGCTGTTTGATAGCTCTTTGAAGATATAAAGAGTTTTTGTCAATATCTAGGAACTTCTAAGGAGCTTCTAATTTGTGCTTCTTCCTATGGATTAGGATTATAAATGAGGTGGCAAGATGCTAATGATTTTTACCCTTTATAGGTACCATTAGATTTAATTGTATAAGCCATTCAAAAATACCATATGTTATTTAGATTCAAAGTGTGATGAAGCGTTCTTCGACATTGAAAACATTATGAATGAGTAGGTTATATATTTTTTATTACCTCTAATGTTTTTGGAAGCATTAATTTTTGATTTGTCTTCCCAAATAACTTCTAATTACATATTCATTTTTCTTTAACATATAGGATACATATTATGTTCAATGGTTACCAAAATGGAAGGGTTCAAGGTTTGTCAATATGGTCTAAAATGAAAGTAAATTATATAAGCATGGTTCATTACTCTATATAATTCCAACCTTTTAAGATTTCTCATATGTGTATTGTGAAGTAAGCTAGATATTGACCCTCTATGTAATATGTACCCTTTTAATTAGATTATATATTTTTTCTCTTAATTTATTTTATGAAATATTAAGCTTACAATTAATTCTTTTTTAATATATAATGTCTTAAACAAGATGACTCAGTGAATTATGGGTATATGTCCTTATATTTATAAGGATAATTATTGCCAATTCATTTATTTCCATAGTTGACTTTGTAATAATTAGAATTATTTGTGTATTATTTTTCTAAGTTGAAGTTTGATTTTATTTTGTTCTTTGCTTATGTAGCTTAATCATGAAGGAACTTACAAAGATGGTGATATTGGTGAAATACGTAATGAGTAGGCATAGCTCACAAATCGATTCTTTCAACAATATCTAACCAATCTCTATGCACTCTAAATTACTTTTTTGATATATTCTTAATTCATTGACAATTTGTTAGATCGATTTAGATAAATACTATTTGGCTAGTATTGTTATGGACAAACTTTAGAAAGTGCCATTAATATTTTTGAACATTTTAGCTAGTAAGGTTTGTTATCTTTTGGTACATAACTTTAAAATATAATTGCATTCTTAAATTTAATTTTAATACATAAACTTTTTATATTGTAACGTTTGTTGACTTGAGTGGTATCTTGCATTTATAATGTAAGAAACATTAAAAAACATGTATTTAAATTTATGGAATGCAAGAAAAATTAGTAGAATGTATTTAATTAAACAATATATATGGTCACAATTTTGGATTAAAATTGTGACAATAAAAATATAATAGGTCATGATTTTAGTGTAATCGAGATAAAATATGAAGATAAAAGACCATGGTTAAGTGTAATCGGGACTAAATGTGAAGATAAAAGGCCACAATTTTAGTATAACCAAAATAAAAAATGAAGATTACTTCTCAATTATTGATAAAATCGTGACTTAATGTTATAGATATGGTCATAATATAACTTTATAAATATGACCAAATGATATGTGTATGGTTGCATTTAAAACAATGACCATATATAAGAGTCTATGTTTTCTTCCACTTAGGCTATGATTTTTATAATTATTACCATAAGTTTATGATTACGGTTAAAAATGTTAGTTGTATATCATTATTGTAATAGCTAGTGTTTGATTGAGGACTATAACTTCTTGCATATTTAGGTTGAATACATTTATACATGTTATGTGCTTAATTAAGAGTAAATTCAATATGAATAAATTTCTCATGTTTTTAATTTCACCTTGGACATTTATGATAGTAAATAGAGTAAATATATTTTTCTACCACCAAACTTTTGGGTTGTTATAAAAATATCATCTAACTTTATTTTATTATATTCATACCATTAAACTTTTTTAGATGTTACAAACATACCATCTGTTGGAAAAGTACTAATTTCAAAGTAACAATAAAAGCAAAAATAAATAAATATTTTTCACTTGTGTGATTAAAATAGCATAGTTAACCAAATATAAGAAGTTATAACAAAAATGATGACATATCAATTGTTAATGTGGTTCACCAATATGCCTAATCCACATATGGGTACACTAAAATCTTCTCTAAAAAACTAGAGGATCATTAGAGTATATCAATCTCAAGAAAATACAATTCTTGGTAATATAAATAATCTTCACCAAAAAAATGATGGAATACAAAAAGTGTTTTAGATTTCATCAAATATGACAAAACCTTTTGTAGCACAACAAAATGAGAGCCCTTTCGATATTTGAGTAGGTAGAAAATAGAGTTTTAATAGATGAACAAGCCTCTAAAATGCAAACCCAATTGGACGAAAGTTTTCATTTTCTCTCACTACTCTCAGATT
This sequence comes from Hippophae tibetana, assembly GCA_037013495.1. NCBI lineage: Eukaryota > Viridiplantae > Streptophyta > Magnoliopsida > Rosales > Elaeagnaceae > Hippophae > Hippophae tibetana. The sequence continues at coordinate 16,997,563 of CM072810.1, forward strand.
TTTATTCTCTATCTTTTTCTCTATGTTTGTAGCCTCTTTGTATGCAAAATGCCTCTTTGGCTTCTTCCATAATTCAGCCAAAAATAAAACTAATAGTTGTTTTGTTTGTCTTTTGTCTTTTCATATTTCTTTGAATGTGAAGGATCACATGAAAATGATCCAAAAAATCTCCCCTTCTGATTCATGTGGATGGTTCTACCTTCCAAACCTTCTGCGTGTACTTTTCAAACTTCTCTTTTGGTAGTGGCTTCATCATCATATCAGATTCATTCTCACCAGCGTGAATCTTTTCAACTAAATATTCTTTGGCTTCAATCATATTGTGTACCCAATGGTATCTCATATCGATATGTTTTGATCTCAAATGTGGCATTGGATTCTTGTTAAGATTACTAATAATCTAGCTATCACTTCTCTTGTTTCATTCACAAGGATTCTTTACACGCTTCAGTTATGACAATATAATCTGCTTTTATAAAAGACAAAAAAAAACACATTTTTGTAATATTGTATGCTATGAAATGGTTCTCCTACAAAAATCATCATTTAACCTAAAGTAAATTTCTTTGAATCAACATCATCTACCATATGTAAATCTGTGTATCCGTCTAACATAGGTTTACCATTACCAAAAAATAAACATGTCTTAGAAGTATCTCTAAGATACAATAATTCACTTCATTCCTTCCCAATGTTCTTTACCAGTATTGGAGAGAAAACGATTGACCATCCTAACAGCATGAGCGGTACTTGGTCTAGGTCACACAATGGAATACATCAAACTACTTATTATGAATGCATAAAGCACTTTTTATCTCAACCTTTTCTTTTTCACTTATAGGAATTTTCGTAGAACTCAGCTTGAAGTGTCTTGTAAGTAGAGCACAAACTATCTTTGCATTTCTAAAGTAATACCTCTCAAGTACTTTCTCAATATATGCTTCTTGAAATAACCAAAGTTATATGTTCTTCATTTGATGAGAAATCTTCATACCAAGAATTTGTATTGCTAGTCGTAAGTCTTTCGTTGTAAAAGGCTTGCTAAGTTCCTTTTTTCATTTCCTCTATTTTTCTTGTATCATGACCAATAATCAACATGCCATCCATATATAACAATAGAATGATAAGTTCATCATCAAAAAATCTTTTCACATACACACAATGATCATATGTAGTTCTGTTGTATTTATGACTCATCATGAAAGAGTCAAATTTCTTGTACCACTGCTTAGGTGCTTACTTTAATCCATATAAGCTTTTCCTAAGACTACAAACATAATCTTCCTTGCCTTTAACTTTGAATCCATTTGGTTGCTCCATATATATTTCTTTTCCTAGATCACCATGAAAGAAAGTAGTCTTTACATCAAGCTACTCTATCTTTAAATTCAAACAAACATCCAAACCAAGAATGATTCAAATCGATGACATCTTCACTAATGGAGAGAAAAAAATTCAATTTCAATGTCGTTCTTTTGAGCATACAGTTTCACAACTATTCTTGCATTGTATCTTAGTTATGAGTTTTTTTCTGCTTTAACTTGTAAACCCATTTGTTTCTCAAAGTCCTTTTGCCTTTAGATAGCTTTAACAAGTCATAAGTGTGATTTTTATGTAAGGAATTGATTCTTCTTGTATGGCCTTATACCACTCATTTTGCTTTTTGTGGCTCATAGCTTATTGGTGAGTCTTTGGTTCTCCCTCATCAGTCAAAAACACATACTTATGTGGAAACTATCTTGTAGAAGGCTTTCTTGCCCTGGTTGACTTTCTCAATACAAGCTCTATTGGAGATGAAATTTCTTATAAAACTTGTCTATTATGTTCCAAATCATCTACTACAAGGACTTTAAGATGATCAACACCATCATGGTTTTCTTCTCTACCTCTCTCATGATCATTATGAGCTAGATGTTTGAAAATTGGCTCTAAACTAAAATGAACTTCAACAAAGTATTAAGGCTTGTTGGTTCAATCAACACTAGCTATCTAATCTTCAAGAAAGATCACATCTATACTCCTGATCGATTTTCTACAAATTGTATCCCATAATGTGTGTCTAAACTATTCATGTGAATATTTAAAAAAGGTACACTCCTTAGCCTTGTCATGAAATTTTGGATATTTCATCTTTGGTAATATGAATATAGGCTATGTATCCAAACACTCTCAATTCCAAACTCTATTAGGAACATCACAGTCCAAAGGAGATGAAAGAGAAAGGTTAATCAAATTAATTGCATTCTTCATTGCTTTACCCTATAATGACTTAAATAATTTGGCATCAAAGAACATACACCTTATTCTCTCTTCAATTGTTCCATTCATTCTTTCTACCACACCATTTTGACAATTATTCTTTGGCATAGTCTTCTTAAGTCTAATACCCTAGCTTCTGCAATAGTTCTCAAATGGTCTTCTGTGTTCACCATCATTGTCTGATCTAACACATTTCAATGTCCTTCCAATTTGTTTCCACTATAGCATGAAAATCTTTCAACATACCTAACACTTGGTCATTTGTTCTTAAAGCTTATGCAAACACTTTTTTAGAAGAATCATCTATAAAAGTGATAAAATAATATGTATCCCCAAATGTTCTATCTTACATACTGCAATCTAAAATATGTTTCTTCTGTAAAGGTAATAACTATGAAAATAAACTATGTTTTATCAGTTAAACAATGAACAGAGGTTTTCAAATGTGTACCTGTTAAGCCTAGTTATTTCTTCTTTCTGATATGTGTATATAGTCTTTTTTTTACTAATGTGCCCGAGCCTTTTATGCCAAAGCTCTATATTAAAGTCTTTTTCAACTGCACTCACTTCTTCTTTACTCAACTTTCCATACAAATAGTAAAGTGTATATTTCTTGGTGAGCTTCCATTTACCTTCACCAAATTGAATACCATAGCCGACGTCATCTAGTCTAATAGTAGAAATCAAGTTTAGACATATATCTAGAACATGCATGACATCTCTGAGTACTAATTTTTAGCTTGTATCCATTTCTATGAAAATATCTCTCATTCTCACAATTTTAGAAGAACCTTTATTTCCTATCCTAAGAAAGCCATAGTTATTGGTTTTTGTAGGATTTGAATAACTCACCATGTGACGTAACATAGTAGGATGTACCAGAGTCAAAAACCTATATACTTGGCTAACAAGCAAGATTAATGAGCCATCATAATCTATAACTGCTACAGTAGTCTCTTGTTGTGAATTATGACAAGCACCTATTTCCCTAAACTACATTTTTTCCATAAGTGGCTGTTTTACTTCATATGCCCTAGCTTTTTACAAAGATAACACATGATTGGATTTCTACCTCTAGACTTGGATCTGTCTCTAGAAGTATCATGCGTGTCATATCTGCAATGATCTTAACCCTAGTTGTGATTATGCCTCCCATTTTTCTGAGTAACATGTGCTCTATTGCTAGAAGATTGCCTTGAATCTTTTCTTCTAGCTTCTTTATTAAGAAATATACCTCGAATCAAATCAACGGACAATTTTCTGCCAAGTGCAAAGTTGCTAACTAACACCACCAATGTCTCCCAATAGTTTAACATAGAACTAAGTAACAATAATGATTGTACTTATCATCAAGGGTAATATTCATACTCAATAACTAGTTCACATAACCTTCAAAATCACTAATGTGTTTGTTGATGTTGCAACCTTATTTATACTTCAAATTCACAAGTTTCTTAATCAAACTGTCAATATTGCTTTGTTTTAAGAACTTTGATTTTTTTATAGAATCTCTAATTTCTTCTATAACACGTCGACTTTGGTTTCTTTAGTCATATTGTGAAACATACTATGATGAACACATCTTCTAATGCACGTAACATATTTTTTGTGCATTTTGTCCCAATCATAATCATTAGTCTTATCACATTTAATTAGCTTATATAAATAATAAATCCTTCATCGTAGGTTGTCAAATATAATAATTATCTCCTTTAAATTTTATTATACATAGAAATTTAATACCAATCAACCAGTGGCTCTAATACCAATTTTGTTGGAAAAGTACCAATTTTAAAGTAAAAACGAAAAATAAAAAATTAAATATTTCCCATTTATGTGATTAAAATGGCACAATTAAAAAAATATTGAAAATAATAATAAAAGCGATAAAATAAGTGATAAAATAATTTCCAATATGGATTAATAATATGCTTAATCCATGTGACCTTCACTTTTAATTTTCACTATATCAAAAATGGATACACCAAAGTATTGTTTAGAAAAGCTATAAGAACACAATCTTACATCAATCTCAAGAAAATAAAAATATTTAAAATACAAACAACCTTCACCAAAAATTGATAGAATAAAAAAAAGTTTAATATCTCATCATATATGATAGAACATTTGGTAGCACAACAAAATAAGAGAATTTTTGAAATCTTAGCTACTAAAAAAATAGAAAAATAGAAAAACAAACCTCTAAATTATATACTTAATTAGACTTAAATTATGGTCTCTTTTTACCACTCTCACACATTTTTTTTTGGTCTCTTTCTCTCATAGTTTGCAGCCTATGCTTTCATGCCATGCTAATTCTCTCTTTATATATATATATTGCAAAAAGCTTTTTTTCTTTCACCGTTCATAAAAAACATTATATAACCTCATCAATAGGTAGGCTTTATTTCTTCCACTATCCCAAATAAGGATGGATATTTTGATTACAAATAATTGAAATTATAGTTAATCTGTAAAAATTTGAAAATTTGTTTTCTCAAAAATAATTGTAACCGATAAGGCGTTGGATGAGATAGTTATTACATATCGTAGTTGTCATTAATTAAAATCAAATATATACTAATATTATTTTTTATATACATATAATTACATAAAAATATACTTTTAATAATAAAAGACACAAAATTTGAAATAGTTATTATCAATTTTATTTTTCCTTACTTTTATACTTTTTATTTAATTTAAAAACATGTGCTAAATAGTTAAAAAATAAAAATTAATATCAATATTTTAAATAATATGATATAGTAAGAATTATGTTAATATTTAATTTTATAAACTGAATATATTTTTAAATAAATATTTTAAAAAATAAGAAACATGGTTAAACCATAAAAAAATGCTATGAGTTTATAACCAACGATTATTATATAATATGCTTAAAAATGATGTGAAGTGATTATGTGTGCTAAATAGCTAAAAAGATTAATATTAATATTTTAAATAATATAATAGAGTAAGAATTATGTTAAGATTTAATTTTTTAAACTTAATATATTTTTAAATAAATGTTATAAAAAATAAGAAGCATGACTAAAACGTGAAAAAATTACTATGAATTTATAACCGACGATTATTCTACAAATATACTTAAAAATGACATGGAATGATTATGGTTATTAATACGACCAAATGTTTTACTTTTTTTTCTTCTTCTTTGTATTTTTGTAATATGTAGGAGAATCCAACACTATCAAATCACACGTGCTAACTCTAAGAGTGCTATCCTTGAATCTAATTGATACAAATACAATCTCACCAACCACAACATTTTTCTCATCTTCATCTGTGGCTTCTCTAGCTTCACCATGTTTGATTTGTTTTGATGCCGCCACCCATTTTGACTTCTTCCTAATTTATTATCGTAGTTTACCTCTCTCTAAAATCACATTCCCCCTCTCTCTACAATGCGTTTAACCTTTCTTAATTCTCAATTACCATTGTAGAATACACACATGCTCTAAAAAACAATACCCATTTATATTCTCTCTTCTGTAACTGATCATCCATTTAAACTCTCCAATTTTCATTTATGTTTTTCTTTAATGGATCATTTAGTGGTCCAAACATTTATTTCATTGAAAAGCTCGTCGGTTATGACTAAATCTGGTAACGATTCCGATGCTTTGATGGGAAGCACAGATATAAAAGGAGTGTTATGGTCCTTAAGCTAAACACACAATTCTAGTGTAATACATCATATATTTGAATGCTGTTAAGAGTTTAGAAGTTCCTAACACATAGAAAATTAGTTTTGATCAACTTGGAGCTTTAAGAACAATTTCAATGTCTGGAGATAAGATAATTACTTTATTTGTTTTCGATCTCTTTATTTTGTTTATTCTACAGTTGGGTCGATTAATTTATGCTTACATTTAGTATCAGAACCCATATTACCTTTGTCTTGATTAGTTTAGAATGATATATGTTTTCTCTGTTTCATCAAGTGCCTTGAAATTGGGTTTTTAGAAAGACTCAGTTTTGATGCATATGGAAATTATAAATGATTTCATTATTAATTTTCCAAGGATTCTGTGAATTGAAATGTGAAAAACCATGAAGAAAATCATTCTAATTTTTTGTTCACATTCATTGAAATGTATTAATTACCTTTTTATTTAAAATGACATTTTTGATTCATATTGAGACCATAAATTACTTGAAAATTCAATTATGAGAATTTTGATAAAAAGAAAGATGAATTTTGTCGTCAAAATCATGAGATATGGTTCGGTATCCATTTGGGTCGTAACTAGGTTGGCTTGACCCAATTGGACATTTAAGACGACTTGTCGAAAGATAAAAAAGAGTGTTATTCATGGGACTCGAACCCGAGTGGCTTATTATTATATGCATTCAGAGTTTAATTTTTATAAAAAAAAATTTTGTTTTGCTGAGAATTGAACCCAAATCTCTCTCATGAAGGTATAGCGCTCTAGCCATTGGACTACAGCTAATTTCTAATAATTTTATGTACTAAATTATTTTTATATATATATTCAGAATATATTTTTTATTATTTACTGAATTAAAAAATACAATTTTAATCTGATTAATTTATTTAACTTAGGTTTGTTATGTGTAGAATATTTATTATACATATGAAATTTATTTAAATAATTTTGGCACATTAAAATTTATTGATGAATAAATACATTATGCTTAAATTATTTGTTTTAGTATTTGTATGTATAAATTATGCATATGAAATTCGGTTATACAATTTATGCATAATGGAATTAATTTTTAATGGCTCTTCATAAAATTAATTTTTACTTATATTATTTATTTTGCTTGTATAATTTATTGTCATTTCTTTATACATACAATCTTAAGATAGATTGTTTTTTGTACAATTGGAATTAAATTAATATTGTTTATGGTTTTATGCAATAATTGAGACTAAGGATTTACTTAATGTTTAAGTGATTCATATAATATAATTAATTAGGGAGTAGCCACTACATCTTTAATTAATTAAAACTATAATAAGGTTTATTTAGGATCATATTTAGAAAAATAAATATTAATTGTAATTAATCATATAAGATATAGTAAATCTTATCCCACAAGAATTTTTATTATATTTAGTGTGATTAATTAGGATAGAATATTAAATTATATTTTCTAATTTACCCAAAGGGATTAGGAATAAACATAATTTGATAGTTTTATCGTAAAGTTAAGATGAATCTAATTGAATTAAAACTTTAGCTCACATGCAAGTTTTATGTCACTATATTCATATTTTGTATGATTTACATAGGTAAAGAATGACTTTAATTTAGGTCTCAAATTTTAATAAGTATATAATCTTTAATCATAGCTTCATAACCTATGAATTTCTCTAATATTCGTTGTGACATTCCTGAATTGAAAGGGGATAATTATAAAGTATGGAAGGAAAGAATTCTATTTCATCTATGGTGGATGGATATTGACTATGCTATTAGGAAAAATGAACCACCTAAAATTACTGAAACCAATACTTTAGAGAATATCACGCTTTATGAATAATGGGAGCGATCTAATCGCCTTAGCGTGATGTTCATTAAGACTAAGATCTCTGCTAGTATTCGTGGTTCTATTGATCAGCATAACAATGTTCGAGACCTACTAAAAGCCATTGATGATCAATTCGTCACTTCAGATTATGCTTTGGAAAGCACCCTTATTATAAAGTTCTCTTCCTTAAGACTTACCAATGTGAAAGGTGTGCATAAGCACATTATACAAATGAAGGACTTTGTAGCTCAACTTAAGAATCTCAAGGTTGAGATGTCAGAATCTTTCCTGGTGTATTATATCTTGAGCACTCTCCCACAATAGTACAGGTCGTTCACAATCTCGTACAACATACATAAGGATAAATGATCAATTAATGAACTAATGACCATGCATGTTCAATTGGAATGGAGGCTTGTTATGGAGCTTGGTGAAAGTGAAATGTTGGCTACAACAAGCGGGAAAGGAAAATCTTAAAACAAACATAAAGGGAAAGGGATAGTTCCACCTTAGGGTGATATTAAGAAAGAAGCCAAGTGTTTCTTTTGTTGAAAGAAGGGACACATAAAGAAGGAATGTATCAAATTCCAAAAATGGCTTGAGGGTAAAGGTAATCCAACCTCATTTATTTGTTATGAATCTAATATGGTTAATGTTAATATTAACATATGGTGGATTGATTATGGATCAACAATCCATGTTGAAAACTCCTTACAGGGTATGCGAAACCTAAGGAAGCCAGTTAGAAGTGAGCAATACATCTTATCCGGAAACAAGATGGACTCACATGTGGAGGCTGTAGGAAAATGCAGCTTGATTTTAAGTAGTAATTTTGTTTTTGAATTAGAAAAGACCTTTTATGTTCCAAGTTTCTCTAGAAACTTGATTTCGATTCCAAGACTTGTACCTTCTAGTTATTTCTTTCACTTTTCATAAACATCTTTTAGTTTATTTAATATATTTGATGGTGTTGGGAATGATATTTTGTCTGATGGTCTTTATTGTATTAATTTACAAAATAATGCCACTCATAACGCTATGCATGTTCAAGCTAGCACTAAAAGGTGTATTATTGATGAAGACTCTTTCTATATTATGACATAAGAGATTAGGACATATCTCCATAGAAATAATTAAAAGATTAGTGAAAGATGGGGTACTTAGTACTCTAGATTTTACTGATTTTGAGATATGTGTGGACTACATTATGGGAAAGCAGACTAACAAGTCAAAGAGTACTTAGTACTCTTGGGATGAATCATAGAATTGGGAATAATGTCGTGCCGTGGCATGAGTCGACATGCGCCACGATCTGCAATATGGAAATGCACTTAATCTCTAGATTTTCAGCATATATCTATCCAAAATGTTCTAAATTTTTTAGATTAGCATTTTAATTGTTCAAACCTATACAATATTATTCCTAACTACATCGTAATTCTTTTACAATAAATATATAGCTTGGGCTAAGAACAAAAACAACCACATATTGTAGACATATAAATTTATAGAAAATATGTAGGTTTGTAGAGAAATTGAAAGCTAGAAACAAGATAGAATTCAAAGAGGTAATTAAGGATGTAAACTATATAAGTGTTGGCGATATTCATGAATAAAACATTTAAATGTAAACTAGTATCTAGGTGCGTTTCTTTGTTTGTTACTCAAATTGAAGAAATTTTCGAGTTTCAAATCAATATGTTTTAGGTATATACTTATTCTTATACACGTTAGAAAACATATTACACACTTAGGAACTTTGGTATATATATTGATCGATCCATTGAAGGGTTAGATCGATCGAGGATCAATCTTGTACGATCCATGTGCTCTTGGATTGATTTTCAAATTGGTATAGATCGATTTAAGTTGCTATAAGTTTCAAATTTTAGGTATAAGGTCAAATTTTAATCAAATTTTCCCTACAATCAAATAATCTATTTTTTTAAAATCATTTTTATATAACTTTTTTTTCTTTTTACAAAATCAAAATAACTTAAAGAATAGTAAATCATGTAATTATTCCCTTATTATTATAGGAGCATTATAATTTCTTACTTCATAGGCGGAGTTAAGAAAATGGTGATGTATTGAACAATGATCTCAATCCATCGTGTTCAAAAATATAAAAACTAAAACTGTTAAATAGAACAAAATTTTGAATAATTTTATAAAATAAAATTCATAGAATATGCTTATTCTAAATGGTATATATAAATTATGTATATAAACGTATATATAAAAGAATAGGTATATATACTTAGTGATTGATGTAGATGAGATCGATATGATTATTGTTGAGAGAAATTTCCTTGAACCTTTATCTCTCATAAATTCTATGACTTCTACCTCCACACTTTTTCAAGCCTTACATTTCACTCTAGGATTAACCATTAACATAAAAAGATAACTAACAACATGTCTCTTAAAAAAAGTGTTATGGGCTTGAAATGGTCCAACTTACAACTCTCGAGGGGTGAGTCCATGGACTATATAATAATAATCAATCTATTCCATTATGGCCTAATAAGATTATAAATAATACATGCTAAATTTAATCCATTTTATTTATGATCATTATTCCAATCCTATGATATGCTAGTCATATAAAATTCTATTATTCTACTACTTGGTCATAATCATATAATAAATAATGATATAACAATTCATAAAATGCCAAATAAGTAACATAAAATACTATATCGACATGGTATAAAAAGAAAATATCAAACTAGAGGTCACTAAAAATATGTCATTTGGATACTTTGGTCATGTAGCTTTTGCAAGGGATACATAAGTCACTCAATTTTTTAAATTGGGATACTTTAGTCACATAACTATAAACTTATGTGACCAAAATGTTCAAATTTTGAAAATCAAGTGATTTATGTATCCCTTATGAAAGCTATGAGACCAAAGTATTATAATGACAGAAACAAAAGGACTTGAAAAATTGGTCACCCATATAAGAAATTATACAATTAGGATCCAAATATATAAAATATATAAACTTTTTATTATGTTACAATCTACACAAACACGATAGGTATTTTGTAAACAACAACATGCATTAAGCAACACAAGTGGTCTCTCACCTTTCATCTGTCACTGGTAAACTAACAAGTGTGATCACATGATATGTGCCTAAAATGCACGCATATCTTGTGATTTATCAAAATTAAAAGAATGATTTGGGTTTTAATATCCCATATAAACCTAAGTATTTTATAAATTGTGTTTTTAGAATCATGAGGTATAATTTGATGTATTTTAGGTATTTTTGGACTTAAAAGATGCAAATGATAAATGACCAATAAAATCCTCACAATCAATGGGCAAGACCTAAATACAAATATTTATACAAGATACATCAAAAAAGGGTCAAAACATTAAATTATCAAAATTAAGGACACGTCATGATATGATCATAGGGGCATCGTGGCACAACACTCTCGAGATTAATCTCATAGAATAAGGAACAATGTCATGTCTCAACATGATCAACACATGCCATGATATACAATCTATATATGCACTTAATCTCCATATTTTCAACACATCTCTATCCAAAGTGTTCCAAATTTGTTAGATTAGTATTTTAATTGTTTTAAATCTCTACAACCCTAATTTTAACTACATTATAATTATTTTACTATTATTATGTAGCTAGAGGCAAAATATAATTCAAATAGGCAATTAAGGATGTAAAGTATATGAGTATTGGTGATATTTATGAACAAAATATTTAAATATAAACTAGTTTCTAGGCATGTTTTCTTGTTTACTATTCTAGCCAAAGAAACTTTCGAGCTTTAAGTCAATATGTTTCAGGTATATACTTGTTCTTAAACACATTAAAATATGTATTATACACTTAGAAATTTTGATATATATATTGGTCGACCGATCAAAGTGGTAGGTTGATCAATGAAAGGGTTAGAGTGATCGAGGATTGATCTTGTACAATCAATGCCCTCTTGGGTTGATTTTCAAATTGGTATGGATCAATCAAAGTTTAGTTTGATCAATCGAGGGAGAGGATCGATCAAGAATCAATAGTGTTCGATCTGCCTGGTCTCAGGTTTATTTTAATCATTATTAGATCGATCAAAAAGGGTTTCATTCGATCATCCTTAGTGGTTTGATCGATCAAGCCTAGACTAGATAGATCAAGCATATAGGGTTTCAACTTAAAACCCAGTTGTTTACTCATACCAAGCTATTCTTTTATCATATTATCCCTATTAGTTATTTCTATTTGAATTATTTAATAGATTGAATGGTAATTACTCTTTAACCTAGCATTTGGGTTTCATCTTTCCTATATAAACAACTTAACACTTCATATTTCAAATGAACACACTTACTCTATTCTTCTAATTGTCTTTGTGCTTTCTCTCTCAAAATGTTTTGAAAAAACTTAATCATATTTTATTAGGCTCGTTCTTGAATTGATCTACCAATCATTGTGAGATTATGTTTTATTGATTAATATGCCTATTTATTTTATGATATTATGATTTCAAGTTCATATAACTTCTTATTGATTAGGTTCTTAAATGCTTTGATCAAATAATTTTGTATGTGATCATAATTATTTTATTTAATTATTTAATTTTAAAGAAACTATTTTTATTGAACTTATGCTTAATCTATTTGTTCTAGAGTTTGTTATATGATTTACTTTAATTGATTTATTCTTGAATCTTTTAATTATGGGTTTTCATTATTGAATCTTCTATAGGACATACTTTACACTTGTGCTATTTATTCTAATTTTCTAGGTGCATGGTGAACGGGTTTGATTGCTTGTGACTATGAAAGAAGTAATGATTTGTAAGTATATTACCTTGGGGGCTTTATCTAGTGGTTTTCCTCTTAGGTCAGTGTTGTGACCTAATTATTTCCACTTAAAATATCATATGTCAAGTTCTTATTTATTTTTGCTTTATATTAATTTTACAAGATTAAATGTCTGGCCGCTTGTGATTTTTTAATTAGACATAATTCAATCATCCTTTCTAGGTTAATTTGATCCATAACTTTAAACTTTCAATTGGTATCAGAGTGGTTCACTGGATATACTTAGTATTTTCTTAGGATCTTGTCATGGATCATTTGAGAGAAGGATCTTCTACAATTCATTCTCCCTTCTTTGATGGGTCTAACTACCCATACTGTAAAGTTTTTATGAGAATCTTTCTATGTTTTCTAGATAAGAATGTGTGGAATTCTATTATTTATGGTTAGGAACCACCTATAGTTACCAAAGATAATATTTATCACACTTAAACCTAGGAATGAATGGATAATTAGAGATAAAACTGGTATTAACTAGACCTAGAAGGAAATTAATGCTATGATTAGTGTTGTATCTATGATGAGTTCATCAGATTTCTGATATTGATATATTAAGCATGATTGAGATATTTTAGAGGTTTTCCATGAGGGAAATACCCAAGTTAAAAGAACCAAACTTTTCATGCTAGGCACTATGTTTGAAAATTTTCATGATAACTATATTTTATACAGTGATTTACGTCTATTTTATTAATTATAATTGCTAGTTCTTTACATTTTTAGTTAATTTTTAAATTAATTAAATTAATATTTAGTATTAGTATTTAATAAATATATTTTCAAGTAAATTAATAAATTTTAATAAAAAAAAGGGCTTAATTGCAATTATAAAAAGATTACAGTTAAATTTGAAATTAAGAATGGGTTAAATTGCAAATATCAAAAGATTAGAAATTAATTTAAGGGTCAAAATGCAATTAATAAAAGTTAAATTTCTGTGTAGGAGAAGAGCCACTCGCGACATTCACAACGCCCAACACACACCGTTCGATCATTCAATCAACTGTGAAGATTGGATGCGTGAAATCTAGACGCAACAAAAACGATTAAGCCGGAATTCCAGAAGCACGTGGCTAGGCACACATGGGGCCCACCTTCTGCGTAGACAGGCGTGTAGGGTGGGACCCACGTGTCGGCTGCGCAGATTTTCTCCCGAGGCAATTGCTGACCATTGGATCTATTGAACGGTCCAGATTTAAAACGCGTAGAAGCAAGCTGTCGGGCACCGAGCAGCTCACCTATAATCTCGTGCGACGCGGTTCATCCAAGCAGCGTGCACCCTCGCGTTTCAACGAAAAAGAAGCAGCCACGTGTCTCCTAAATATTCTAGCCAATCACATGATGACACGTGGCATGTATTTGGTAGATTAAAAACTCAGAAACGGCGCCTACTTACCAGCTGCTAACGCTTCGCCACGTGTTGAAATCGTGTGCGACACGGTCCAGTTGATTTCCATACGCCCGTTATTTCCACCGAATGAAGGGCTATCACGTGTCACCTTAATTCTCGCAGCCAATCAAATGATGACACGTGGCATGCTTAAAAGAAAAAAAAATCAGAAACGTGCAGAACGGTTTTCACGCGTGTTGTTTATTTTAATTCCCCCATATATTTTTGTTCCCCATTATGTATTCTAAAAATAATAGTTGGAGAGAGGGGATATGTTTTGTACGCAAAAAAATTAGAGAGTTTTTTAGTTTTTTTTTTCGTTTTCAGTTTGGGGAGCTCTCCATTTTTTCTCTTCAAGTTTTCTTTTTCTTTCCTCTCTGCGTGTTTTACTAAAACACGCAGAACATTTATTTGACATAAGAAGACCTTAAATTCAAGCTAATAATTTTGAAATTAAGCCTGCAATAATTCATATGATTCAAACTTCGGTTCAATTTGGTGGTTTACCCCATGATGATCCAAACTCCCATATTGTAAATTTTCTAGAGATTTGTGACAATTTTAGGCATAATGGAGTCACTGATGATGCTATTCGTTTGAGACCTTTTCCTTTTTCACTTAGGGAAAAGGCAAAGAATTGGTTGAATTCATTGCCATGTGGTTTTATCACTACTTGGGAGGACTTGGCTCAAAAAAATTTAGTCAAATATTTTCCATCGGCAAAGACTGCACGAATGAGGAATGAAAGCACCACTTTTATGCAGTTCGACTCAGATTCATTATATGAAGCTTGGGAGAGGTACAAGGAGCTACTTAGAATATGTCCTCACTATGGTTTACCGAAGTGGCTTCAAGTTCAAACATTTTATAATAGTTTGATGGGTCAAACTAGAAACATGATTGATGCTGCAGCAGGTGGTGCTCTAATGGGGAAATCAATTGATGAAGCCTACAAATTATTAGAGGAAATGGCTTCAAATATCTATGAGTGGCCATCAGAGAGGATGATGCCTAAGAAAGTAGCTAGAATTCATGAGATTGATGCTATGACCGCTTTAACTGCACAAGTATCTGCTTTGGTGAAAAAGATGGATACTTTGGGTGTCCATTCTATTCAGAGTCCTTTTGTTGCATGTGAAATTTGCAATGGAAATCATGCTAGTGAGAGATGTCCTCACAACTCTGAATCTGTCAATTTTGTTTCCAACTATAATAGGAATCAAAACAATCCCTATTCCAACACTTACAATCCAGGGTGGAAGAATCACCCTAATTTTTCTTGGAGTAATAATCAAGGCCAATCATCTTCTATGAAGCCCACTCATCCTCCAGGTTTTCATAACCAAGTCCCACAACAAGAGAGAAAGCCTTCATTGGAAGATATGTTTGCTCAATACATGGCTAAGAATGAGACTATTCTCCAGAATCAGGCAACATCTATTAGAAATCTCGAAGTTCAATTGGGTCAACTAGCTACTGCTGTCAACAACCTCCCTCAAGGAGCTTTACCTAGTGACACTAAAGTCAATCCAAAAAGGGAAGGAAAAGAGCATTGTAAGGCAGTTACATTGAGAAGTGGAAAAGAGTTAGAAGAAATACAAAAGCCTATTCCGCCAACTCTTACTGTTGAAGCTATTGACCCAGAAAAACAAGAGAAAGCTGATGAAAGGGTCAAATAGAATGAATTAACAGAGAATCCTGTAATAAAACCAGTTTTAGATAATCTCAAGCCTTATAATCCACCAATTCCATTTCCTCAGCGCTGCCATAAGCAAAATCTTGATAAACAGTTCTCCAAGTTTCTTGAAGTATTTAAAAAACTTCATATTAACATTCCTTTTGCTGATGCCTTGGAGAAAATTTCCAATTATGTGAAATTTATGAAATACATTTTGTTTAAGAAGAGAAGGTTAGGTGATTTTGAGATAGTTGCTCTCACAGAGGAGTGTAGTGTCATCCTTCAGAAGAAGCTACTACCTAAGCTTAAAGATCTAGGAAGTTTCACCATTCCTTGTACTATTGGTGAGAAATTTTTTGGTAGAGCTCTGTGCGATCTGGGTGAAAGCATTAATTTGATGCCACTCTCCATCTATCATAGACTTGGATTAGGAGAAGCACAACCGACCACTGTGACTCTTCAACTTGTAGATAGGTCTTTGAAACACCCAATAGGCATTATAGAGGATGTGCTTGTCAAGGTAGACAAGTTTATCTTTCCTACAGATTTCATAATTCTTGACATGGAAGAAGATAAAGAGATTCCTATTATTCTGGGGAGATCATTTTTAGCAACTGGTAGGACTTTGATTGATGTTCAAAAAGGAGAACTCACCATGAGAGTTCAAGACCAAGAGGTAACTTTCAATGTCTTTAAAGCTATGCAATTTCCAAGTGAATATGATGAATATTGCTTTAGAGTTGACATGGTGAATGCGTTAGTTGAAAGCAACGTCAGGGAAAACTTGAGTACTGATGATTTGGAAATTGCACTTGTGAATGACAATATTATTGATAACCTTGAATCTCTGGAATATCTTAAGTTACTTGAAGCATTTCCACAACTCTTTAGTCCTCAAACTCAAGAAGATGCATCGCAAGTGGTAACACCGTCTACGTTTATCCATGAGAAGCCATCTAAGGAACAAAAACCATTATTAGAGCTTAAGCCATTGCCTAACCATCTAAGGTATGCTTATTTGGGTGAAATGTCTACTATGCCTGTGATTATTTCAGCATCTCTAGATGAAGATCAAGAAAAGAAGTTGTTAAGAGTGTTGAGAAATTACAAGCTAGCATTGGGGTGGTCTATAGCTGACATTAAATGAATTAGCCTTTCACTATGCATGCACAAGATCTTGTTTGAGGAGGATTTCAAGCCCACTATTGAGCATCAACATCGTTTGAATCCAATCATGAAGGAGGTAGTAAAAGATGAGATCATTAAGTGGTTAGATGCAGGTATTATCTACCCTATTTCAGATAGCTCTTGGGTTAGCCCAATTCATTGTGTGCCGAAAAAAGGAGGAATTACAGTGGAGGCTAACAGCACCAATGAGCTAATTCCCACAAGGAAAGTGACGGGTTGGAGGGTATGCATGGATTATCGAAAGCTCAACAAGGCCACTCGAAAGGATCATTTTCCTCTTCCATTTATTGACCAAATGCTAGATAGATTGGCAGGACATTCTTTCTATTGTTTCTTGGATGGATATTCTGGATACAACCAAATTGCTATCGCTCCTGAGGATCAAGAGAAGACCACTTTCACTTGTCCATATGGAAATTTTGCTTTCCGAAGAATGCCGTTTGGACTTTGCAATGCACCAGCTACTTGTCAAAGGTGTATGATGGCTATCTTTTCAAACATGGTAGAAAATTTTATTGAGATATTTATGGATGACTTCTCAGTGTTTGGAGATTCATTTGATATGTGCTTGCATAACCTTTCTTTGGTCCTACAAAAATGCGAAGAAACAAACTTGGTGTTAAATTGGGAAAAGTGCCACTTCATGGTAGAAGAAGGTGTTGTTCTCGGCCATCTAATTTCTTCGAAAGGAATTGAAGTGGATAGGGAAAAGATTGAAACCATTGAGAAACTACCGCTTGCAACATTTGTGAAAGGAATTAGAAGTTTTCTCGGTCATGCAGGATTCTACAGGCAATTCATAAAGGATTTTTCCAAGATATCTAAGCCTCTTTGCAACCTTTTGGAGAAAGATACAAAATTCACATTTGACGAAGATTGTTTAGAAGCTTTCCGGGCTTTGAAAGAAAAGTTGATCATGACTCCCATCATTATTTCACTAGATTGGAATCTACCTTTCGAGCTCATGTGTGATGCCAGTGATTTTGCGGTAGGATCTGTTTTAGGACAACAAAAAAAGAGAGTTTTCCATGCCATATACTATGCCAGCAAAACTCTGATCGAAGCTCAACTGAATTACGCTACCACTGAAAAAGAATTACTTGCTGTTGTATATGCTTTTGAAAAGTTCTGATCCTATCTAATCAGTACTAAGGTGACATTTTATACAAATCATTCTGCCATAAAATATCTTATGGCTAAGAAAGATGCAAAACCAATATTGATTAGATGGATCCTCCTATTGCAAGAATTTGATTTGGAGATCAAGGATAAGAAGGGAACCGAAAATCAAGTGGCTGATCATCTATCGAGATTGGAGAATGATGATGGAATCGTGGACAAGACTATCATTGGTGAGACTTTTCCTGATGAACAACTATTTTCCTTTGATTATAGAAGTGTGCTATGGTACGCAGACTATGTTAATTATATCGTAAGCAATGTGGTCCCACCTGAATTATCTTTCCAACAGAAGAAGAAATTCTTACACGATGTTAAGTACTATTTATGGGATGAGCCTTTCTTGTTTAGGCATTGTGCATATCAAATTATCAGAAGGTGTGTCCCAAAGGAAGAAATTGAAAACATAGTTAAGCATTGTCATTCTTCAGCCTATGGGGGCCATTTTGGAGGAGAAAGAAAAGTGGCTAAGGTTCTTCAATCTGGTTTTTACTGGCCAAATCTGTTTAAAGATGCCCATTTCTTTGTCTCACACTGTGACATATGCCAAAGAGTTGGTAACATTTCTAAGAAACATGAGATGCCTCTAAACAACATTCTTGAGGTGGAAATATTTGACGTTTGGGGAATTGATTTCATGGGACCGTTTATCTCTTCCTACAACAACCTCTACATTCTTGTTGCTGTGGATTATGTTTCTAAGTGGGTAGAAGCAATTCCCTTGCCTACTAATGATTCCAAAGTGGTTTTGAATTTTCTAAAGAAAAACATTTTTACTCGTTTCGGCACCCCAAGGGCAATCATAGGCGATGTGGGAACTCATTTTTGCAACAAATTTTTTGAAACCCACCTTGCCAAATACGGGGTCATTCACAAGATCGCAACTGCTTACCATCCTCAAACAAGTGGACAAGTTGAGAAATCAAATAGAGAAGTGAAGAGTATTTTGGAGAAGACAGTAAATCCTTTGAGGAAGGATTGGTCTAAGAGGTTGGATGATGCACTTTGGGCATACCGAACATCATATAAGACACCCATCGGGATGTCCCCATATCGATTAGTGTTTGGGAAAGCTTGTCATCTCCCAGTTGAATTAGAGCACCATGCGTATTGGGCTATCAAGAATCTAAATTTTGATTTAGGAGCCGCGGGCAAAAAACGTCTCCTACAACTCAATGAGATGGATGAGATTCATCTACACATATATGAAAATGCTAAGATTTATAAGGAAAAGACGAAGAGGTGGCATGACAAAAAAATATTGCATAGACACTTTGAACCAGGACAGAAAGTGTTGCTCTTCAATTCTCGTTTGAAGTTCTTCTCAGGAAAACTGAAATCTAAGTGGTCAGGGCCTTTCATTATTACCAAAGTACACCCATATGGGGCTGTTGAGATCAAAGGTGAAGAATCACAAAATACTTTCCAAGTGAACGGGCAAAGACTCAAACATTATTAGGGAGGTGACATTGATCGTCAAAATTCCACCATTTTCTTTTCTGATCCAACCTAAAGTAAAAAAAAAAAGGAAGTCAAGCTGACGACTCTAAATCAAGTGCTTCTTGGGAGGCAACCCATGTGTTGTAGTTTTTATTTATTGTATTTTAGAACATGTATCAGTTGCATATTTCTTCATTTTGTTATTTTGTTTTGATAGGTGCAAATCGGAGGAGGTTAAACGATTTTTGGATTTCAATCTCACAAGCCAACTCACCATTCAGGGAAGTTTCTTTTAACACATCTCCTTTGTTCTTTAATTTTCACACAATTGGGACAATGTGCATATTAAGTTTGGGGGTGTAGAGATTAAACTTATTTGAAATATTGCTTGATATTGTTGCTTGTGTAGTTTTGTGAATTTCGGTTGATCAAAACATTGGAAAATATTTTGCGTTTAATGGTGATTTATTTTTATTTCTTCAGTTTAAATAATGCATAACTCCTTGAAAAATTTGAATATTGTCTAAGCGATGAATAATTTTTACGTATGTTTCATTTTTACAAGAATAAATATTCATGAGCACTAGTCTTAATTTTTGAGTTGCTATGATAATTTAGAGAAGGTTTATGTGAGTATGAAATTCGATTGATATTTGTGGTGTCACAATTCTTAGAATTTGTTTGATTTTATCTTGAGGCGAAATTATAGATAACATTTAACTAAGAAAATGATTTAGGCCATCTTTGGGTCGTTTGAGCCTTTCTATCTACCTTTACATGCTTTATCCATAGTATACCCTTTTTGAGCTTCAAAGTTTATATATATATATATATATATATATATATATATATATATATATATATATATATTTATCTCATTTCAAAAGCCTACTTTAATATATATATATGTGTGTGTGTGTGTGTGTGTACAGATATATCTATTTTTCTTATCTAACTAACACGTGACAATTGTTAGTAAATATTTAAAGATATATAAGAAAAAAAAAGATACTGAAAAAAAAAACAAAAAATGGTTATGGTATGTGATGTTAAATCCCAAATTAGGAAGTGTTTATTTTATGATAGAAGATCTCTTGTTTCAATCCTAAAATGATGTGTTTAGGAAAAATTGAGCTAAATATTATCCTTTATCCTACCTTTACCTAAGCCATACATTACAAGCTTAATGAAGTCCTAATGATTTTTGGTTTTGTTTTTCTACATTAGTGGGGAGAGAAATGAAAAATAAACTTATGACATTTGTGATTTCATTAAAAAAAAATTGATTTTATATTTGCATAAACTGATCCGGATTGCATGTGATGAAATATGAAGGGACTTCACACACACACTAAATTTATTGTGAAAATGTAATATATTTTTAAATTGATTTTGATACTTAGATAGCATTCTTTTATTTCTTCGAGTTATGTTATTTGGAATGACTAAAAATAAATATTTTGAAAATCAATATTTTAAATACAGTTAACTTTTGTTTTCTTCCTTTCTTTTTGCTCGAGGACGAGCAAAAACTTAAGTTTGGGGGTGTGATCACTGTATTTTATACAGTGATTTACGTCTATTTTATTAATTATAATTACTAGTTCTTTACATTTTTAGTTAATTTTTAAATTAATAAAATTAATATTTAGTATTAGTATTTAATAAATATATTTTCAAGTAAATTAATAAATTTTAATAAAAAAGGGGCTTAATTGCAATTATAAAAATATTACAATTTAATTTGAAATTAAGAATGGGTTAAATTGCAAATATCAAAAGATTAGAAATTAATTTAAATTAAATTTGTGGGTCAAAATGAAATTAATAAAAGTTAAATTTCTGCGTAGGAGAAGAGCCACTCGCGACATTAACAACGCCCAATACACACCGTTCGATCATTCAATCAACGGTGAAGATTGGGTGCGTGAAATCCAGATGCAACAAAAGTGATTAAGCCGGAATTCTAGAAGCACGCGGCTCGGCACACGTGGGGCCCACCTTCCGCGTAGACTAGCATGCAGGGTGGGACCCACGTGTCGGCTGCACAGATTTTCTCCCGAGGCGATTGCTGACCATTGGATCTGTTGAACAGTCCAAATTTAGAACGCGTGGAAGCAAGCTGTCGGGCACCGAGCAACTCGCCTACAATCCCATGCTAGGCGGTTCATCCAAGCAGCGTGAACCCTCATGTTTCAACGAAAAAGAAGCAGCCATGTGTCTCCTAAATATTCCAGCCAATCACATGATGACACGTGGCATGTATTTGGTAGAATAAAAACACAGAAATGCCGCCCACTTACCAGATGCTAACGCGTCGCCACGTGTTGAAATTGTGTGCGACGTGGTCCATTTGATCTCCATGCGCCTGTTCTTTACACCAAATGAAAGCCTGCCATGTGTCACCTTAATTCTTGCAGCCAATCAAATGATGACACGTGGTATGTGTAAAAGAAAAAAAATCTGAAACGCACAGAACGGTTTTCACGCGTGTTGTTTATTTTAATTCCCCCATGTATTTATGTCCCCTATTATGTATTCTGAAAAAAAAAATAGTTTGAGAGAAGGGATATATTTTGACGCGAAAAAATTAGAGAGAGTTTTTTAGTTTGGTTTTTTTTTCGTTTTCAGTTTGGGGGGCTCTCCATTTTTTCTCTTCATGTTTTCTTTTTCTTTCCTCTCTTTGTGTTTTTCTACAACACGCAGAATGTTTATTTGACAATTTTTTGTGTTGTATTTTCTTAGGAAAATTATAGAGAAAGAAGACAACGAAGAAGAAGGAAAGGGAAGAAATTTATTTTTCATTGAGGAATCGTGAAAGAGTTTTTCCTAATCTATTTTCTTTTAATTTTTATTTCTCTGAAATGCTTTATTATTGTGGTGTTGTAATTTTAATTTCTGCTATGAACTAATTTATTTGTTCTAGGATTGCAGTGTAGCTTAAATTATGAAACTTGAATTAATTATTTTTGAATGATTTATTGAAGTGTTTTAAGTTTTTTATTTTATCTGTATTTAATGCTTTTAATTATCGGAAGATTAATTAACTGATCTGTGACACTTAAATAAACTTGGAAAAGGTATTTTTGTGTGTAGTTCGTGATAAAATAACGTATATATAAGGGATAGAAATATACTTTTATTGTATATGTAACTGTTTGAGAACTCAGAACTTAATAAATCTGGTTGAATTTAATTCTCATAGGAATATAGTGAATTATTTTAGCGTGATGTGTCTGTATGGTGCTTGGAAGAGATATATGGATAAATTAGGAGTTCTTGGTTAACAACTTAAAATATGAAAACATAAATCAAGAGAAAATAAAATGTTCAAGTGGATTAATTTGGTAAAACTGCGTTCCTAGAATTTTCGTACAAACTGTTAAAAAAAATTAGTTAAGACAAACTGCATCAAATTATTGATTGTTTGGATAAAATCAGGTTTAAATAATTTTAGTAATTAACGAAATCTAGTAACAAATCTCTGTGGGAACAATATTTTATTTATCATATTATTACTTATGATCGTGTATGCTTGCACGATTTTATGTTCTTCAAAATAGAAAACACTTCACATGGAAGAAATTATAACCTTATTTAAATTTTATGTTAAATTATGTAATATTACTAACACCTCTTTAAATCTTGGAGAGAGAATTGAAGAATTCAAGTTGGTTCAAAAAAACCTTTTCTTGTTACTAGATTGCTTCCATGGAAAGGTCACTACCATTGATAAAAACAATGATATTAATGCCATTAAAATGGAGGAGTCATTGTCTCACTTTAAACCTTTGAGATGAGCTTTCGAACCCCTATAAAGAACAAAGATGTCATTTTCCAAACTGCCATGACTAATGATGGTGACAATGACAATGATAAAGGTGATGAAGAGTTGATAATTATAGCCAAAAGACTCAAGAAAATCCTCAACAAGAACAACTGGAAACCAAGCCATTTAAAGAATCAAAAATCAAAAGAACTCAAAACTATGAATTCATAAGATAAGAAAACTAAATCCATTGAACCATAATGTTTTTAATGTAATGTGATTGGTCATTTTGCAGCTAAGTATGCTAACCAAAAGAAGAGATCTGAAGAGCTTTCAATGCTGAATTTAGTGACTCAAAAAGTGACATCGATAATCCAAATGAATTAGAAAACAGTGGAACCAACTATTTGGAATTTACTATAACTATTGGTGGACATTCTAAAAAGTCTGACATTGGTTCATATGATAAGGAAAGTGATTCCAAAATTCTATTCAATAAATTTAATATTAATAGTCTTGATGAACTGATTATAAATTTACTGAGCTATAAGAATGAAAATGATAGATTACTAGTAGAAGTATCCAAATTAAATGATAAACTCAAATCCTATCAAAATGGGTATTTAAGTCGATACGTAAAGTCAGTTTTTTTCCAAAAACCGACTTTAAATTGGTTTAAAGTCGGTTCGGTATAGAACCGACGCTATCCACGTAGGACGTAGCGTCGGTTAATGTGTCGAACCGACGCTATGCGTGGACGTAGCGTCGGTTCTAGGTGTTAACCACGTAGAGTCGGTTGACGTGGCGAACCAATGCTACACATGGACGTAGCGTCAGTTTACGTGGTGAACCGACACTATCCACGTAGCGTAGCGTCGGTTGACACCTAGAACCGATGCTATCCACGTAACATAGCGTCGGTTTGACACATCAACCGATGCTACACACGTGGATAAATATTTTCTCTTCTTTCTTCCAAGATAGAAATTATTTTCAACGTTGCAGAACTCTAAAAAACTGAAAACCTCCTCCTCCACTTCTCCTCCACTCTTTCTCATTTTCCGGCCACCTACGACTACCATTTCCAACATCGGTTAGTGAGTTTTCTTCCTCTCTAACTAATCTTTTAGATCCCCTATTATTCATATTTTTTTTTCCTGTTATTATGTGTTATTATTTATGTGTATAGATTTTTGTATTATATATGTAGGTTTGTATTATAACATAAGGAGAAGAATACGATGATCTTGAATAAAATAGAACAAAACCATGGTAATTTTTCTGTTATTAATTAATATTTTATTTTTCAAATATTTGTATTATTTGAACTATTTGCTAAACTGATTTTGGTTTTTTTTCTGCTCGAATACAGGTTGAAAATGAATAAATTTAAAAAAAAAAATTAAAGTCGATTCATCGCGTGAACCGACTTTAAACTTTAAGTCATTTAATTTAAAGTCGGTTTTTAACCGACCTTAATGGCCCTTTTTGTAGTAGTGTATGAAATTAATGATGGTTTGAATTCAAGTCTTGCATATCTTGTAGATCTTAAAAACGAAAAAAAGAATCTTGTGCAGGAACTTGGACAATTAAAGGAACCTATGAAGAGTCTAACAATTAGAGCTGAAAAGTTAAACTTCTTAACTATGGAAAACATTTTAAAGACAAGAGAAGGCTAGGAAATGTAGATGAGCACTCTACGACATCATCTTCAAATATAACTCAGTTTGTAAAACTCTCTAACACGTCTTTTTCACATGTTACAGATACACCTTTAACATTAAAGACCACATATGTAAGGTATTCTAACTTTACACCTACGATCACAAATTACACCCAAAGAACAATTGCACATGTGGTAGAAAAAAATGTTAAGTTTATACTTGAATGTCGTAATTGTGGTAAGAAGAGATACATTAGACCTAGGTGTAGATTCCTGTTGCCTTTCAACAACTTTGATCATAACATGCATGCACCATATTCTAGAATCAATAAACATGACCGTGTGAACAAACCTTATGTTTATAGATATAAATACATAAGTATAAAGTCTAAGAAAAACCTTCGTAGGAAACATGAGATTGAAACATCTAGATCACCTTATATTAGTATAGCTAAATATAAGAAAGGTTGGGTCTAGAAGTCTGATCTACATTGTTTTGTAGCCCATATTGCACTTAAAGGCAAATCTTTTACCATATGGTATTTTGATAGTGGGTGTTTTAGACACATGAGTGGTGATCATTCTCTTTTTAAGACTTATAAAGATTATAATGAATGAATGATTATTTTAGGGATGGAAATAATTCTAAGATTATGGAAAATTTATAATTTAGGTTGAAGGCATACATACATTGGATGATGCTTTATATGTTGATGAACTTAAGGCTAATCTAATAAGCATCAGTCAACTTTGTGACAAAAAAATTAGTGTGCAATTTACCAATAATCACTACATCACAACTAATCCTAATGGTAAGTGTATGCTTAAAGGAACCAAGTCTCATGATAACTATTACTACATTGATGTAGCTCCTAGTACTACTTGCAATATAGCTAATAATGATTCTACTTCTTTGTGGCATCAAAATATGGGACACATCAATTTTAAAGGTCTTAAAAACTTGATCAAAAAGGAAATTGTGCATGGTTTACTTATACTTTATGAAATTGTAAAATATTTTTGTGGACCATGCTAAATTGGAAAACAAACTAGCTCTCCTTATAAAAAGATTAAATGAGTTAACATAAGTAGAATACTTAAGTTAACTCACATGGACTTTATGGTCCACTGAGAACTAGGAGTTTCAGTGGTAAGAAGTATATTATTCTTACTATTGATGATTTCTCTAGTTTTACATGGGTAAGTTTTTTAAGAGAGAAATTTGATGCATTTGATTTCTTTAGTTATTTTGGTCTTCAAATGCAGATTGAAGCATGTAATAAAATAGTTAACATCATAAGACTAAGGAATGATCATGGTAAGGAGTTTGAAAACTCAAAATATGTTGAATTTTGTAACACTCGATTCTTCTTTTCAACTATACCATATTTTTTGGGGTAATTGATAGCTTCAGTCCAAAACTAATCTTAAACATCTACATGTGTTTGGAAGTAAATGTTACATCTTAGAGATCGTGAGCATTCGAGTAAATTTTATTCTATAAGTGATGAAGATATTTTCTTAGGTTACTCATTAACAAGTCATGATTTTAGAGTCTTTAACTATACACTAACACTATGATAGAGTCTATCAATGTTGTTATAGATGATGTAGGTACCTCATTAATGATAAAGATGACCCCTTAAGTATAAGTTTGTCTACTGAAGAACAAAATGATGAAACAACTGACATTGAAAAGGTAGAATCTGAGATAGATGAAGAAATAAGTTTGGATGATGGGGATGCCATTTTCAACACTCTAATTCAGAAACCAACACATACTACTAAATACCACCTTGCTAAGAACATAATTAGTGATCTAGGTGCGAGTATGGTAGGTAGAAGATGACAAGTAAGTGAGGTAACTTATCTCTATTATATTTCCCAAATAGAACCAAAGAATATAAATGATGTTTTGAAAGATAAATATTGGATAAATGCTACAAAGGAAGAATTTTTCAATTCACTAGGAATGATGTTTGGACTTTAATGCCTAGACTTAATAGCAAGAATATCATAGGAACTAAATGGGTGTTCAAAAATAGTTATGATGAGTATGATATTATAATTAGGAAAAAAGCTATGTTAGTTACTTAAGGGTATAGACAGGTTGAAGGAATTAATTTTGATGAAACACTTTCTTTTGTAGCTAAGCTAGAATCAATTAGGATCTTACTTGCATTGCATGCTTTATAAAATTTAAACTCTTTCAAATAGATGTGAAGTCTACTTTCTTAAATTGTTTTCTTAGTGAAAATGTCTATGTAGAACAACCCAAAAGGTTTGTTGACCCGAAATACTCCAAGCATGTCTATAAACTCAATAAGGCTCTTTATGGATTGAAATAAAATCCTAAGGCTTGGTATGAGAGACTTACAACTTATCTCTTAGACGAGGGATTTTTTTGAGAGGGAATTTATAAGACCTTTTTTATTAAGAGGACCAAAAAGAATATATTCATAGCTTAAATATATGTTGATGGCATAGTTTTTGGATCAATGCTTTTAGCATACTCGTTCATTGAAGTTTTGAGTCTAGTAAGAGCATTGATCAAATGCCATATAAAAGTATGATAGGAAGTTTATTGTACCTCACAACCAGTAGACATGACATTTGCTTTAGAGCCAATGTCAATGCTCATTGTCAATCAAATCCTAAGGACTCATATATGGAGCATGTTGAAAGGATTATTAGATATATTTTTGGAATTAAAAACTTTAGCATTTGGTTTAATAATGATACTACCTATGAAATCAGTGGGTACTGGAAAATTAAGAAATATAACTTTATCTCCTTATTTACTGTAGAGGTAGAATACATTTCATACACATCTTCTATGGGTGAAAAACATGTTTAAGAAGTATGGCTTTGAACAAAGTACAATACCCATCTTTTGTGATAACACTAGTGCTATATATATTTCAAAAAAACTTGTACTTCATTCTATAACAAAACATATAGGTATTAGGCATCATTTCATTAGGGAACTTGTTGAAGACAAAAACTTTTCCTTTGAATTTGTTCATACTAAATGTAATGACCTATTCACTAAGGCACTCGATATCCAAAGATTTAAATTTCTTACAAGTGCCTTAGGAATCTGTTCTATTGAGTAATTTTTTATTTTTTGTTTTGATTTATGTTCATTTATTTTAAAAAATATAAAATATATAAATAAAACAAAAAATATAAAATATATAAAGGAGGGTAGATTTTTCTTTTAACAATAAAAAAACTTTACATACTACTTTCACTTCCAAACTTCTCTAATTAAAATTTACTTTTCATTGATTAATTTAGTATTTTGACTTTTACATTTATATATTTTTTCACATATGGTGATCGATATTGACAAAAACTTGCTCACACACTCACTGAACTTATATGTATATCATGCTTAAAGTTTGTAATTTCTTTTGTAAGATTTAAAGCCTTGAAATCATTATCTCTTTGTATGAAAAAAAAAGAAATTAAGCTTCAAAGTTAAATTCAATATGAATAAGAGAAAGAAGGGGAAAGTAGTTAATAATGGGAAAGTTAAATTCCTCATATTGAATTTAAGCTTCAAAGTTAAATTATCTCTTTGTATGACAAAAAAGGAGAAAGTAGTTAATAATGGGAAAGATATTACATATAGGAGGAGAACACATTGATTAAGTATTCTATTTGTTATTTATTATTGCAGATAAAGGGAGAATTCTTATTAATTAAGAGTTCACTTTGATATGTCACATAAGGGTAATTGTAATATTTAAATGTTTGTTGATTACTCACTATTGATGTTTTTTTTCTATACTATAATATGTACATTGAAATAATGAACAATGAGTCTTTCGGACAATTTGTTTTCCTATATGTTGTTTTGTTTTCTAGTATACCTATGAGCTATCAAGACTCAAGCGAAAATGGCTTCACTAGATCATAAGATAGTATCGCTATGTAAATTTTATTTTTCCAACGAGTGTCATGTAGTGAGAGAGAAGCTTTGTGACACAAAAATTCCAAAAAGGGATATTGTAAGTTGTATAAGTGTTGGCGACATTTATGAACAAAAATATTTAAGTTAGTTTCTAGGCATTTTTTCTTGTCTGCTATTGAAGTCGAAGAAACTTCCGAGCTTCAAGTCAATATGTTTCAGGGATATACTTCTTTTTAAACACGTTAGAATACATATTATATAGTTAAGAACTTTGGTATATATACTATTTGATTGATCGAAGTGGTAGGTCAATCCATCAAAGGGTTAGATCTATCGAGAATCCATCTTGTACAATCTATGTCCTCTCGGGTTGATTTTCAAATTAGTATAGATTGATCGAATTTGAGTTCGATCAATAAAGGGACTAGATTGATCGAGAAAAAATGTATTTGATCTACTTGATCTTAGGTTTATTTTAATCATTACTGGATTGATCGATCAGGGTTTTCATCAATCGACCTTAGTGGTTCTATTGATTGATCTTGGACTAGATCGATCGAGTATGTAGGGTTTCAACTTAAAACCTAATTGTTTAATCGAGCTAATTAAGCTATTCTTTTACCATATTATTCCTATTAATTATTTCTTATTGAAGTATTTAATGGACAGAATGGTAATTTCTTTTTAGCCAAGTATTATGGTTTCATCTTTCCTATATAAACAATATAATGCTCTATATTTCAAATAACCACACTTATTCTATTCTTCTAATTATTTTTGCGCTTTCTTTCTCAAAATGTTTTGCAAAAATTGAATCATATTTTGTTAGGCTCTTTCTTGAATTGATCTATCAAATATTGTGCTGTTATGTTTGATTGATTAATAAGCCTATTTGTTTTATAATACTATCATTTCATGTTCATATAGCTTCTTCTTGATTATGGTTTTTCATGTTTGGATCAAATAATATTATGTATGATCATAATTATTGATTTAATTATTCAATTTTAAAGAAGCTATTTTTATTGAACTTATGCTTAATCTATTTATTTTAGGGTTTACTAGATGATTTAATTTAATTGATATATTGTTGAATCTTCTAGTAGGGTTTTTCATTATTGAGTCTATTCTAAGACACACTTTTCACTTGTGCTATTTGTCCTAATTTTTTAGATGCTTACTAAATAGTTTGATGCTTATGGGACTTAAGATATAAAATCATTGGTCTGGATCCATACACCTATCTTGTGGAGACTGTGAAAGAAGCAATGACCTATAAGTAGATTACTTTTGGGGTTTTATCTGTGAAGTGTAGTCTAAGACCTAGTCTTGTAAGAACATTGATTTTCATAGTGAACAGTTAGGGGGGTTCGCTGAACCGATGGTTTTCCTCTTAAATCATGTTATAGCCTAAGTTGTTTCCACCTAAAATATCATGAGTCAAGTTTCTATTTATTTTTGCTTTATATTAATTACACATGATTATATGTCTAACTACTTGTGATTTTTTAATTAGATATAATTCCAAAATTATCTATTCCTTCTTAGGTTAATTTGACTTGTAACTTTAAACTTTTAAAGGAATTGTAATTCAACCATTAATATAAATCACTATCTTCTTCTTCTTATTTTTATTTTTCTTCTATGTTTTCTATTATTTTAGTTATGATTATTTTAGAATCTATATCTGGCTAATTTATTTACGTGATTGTGGGCAATTTTCAATCCCTAAACTATGATTTTAAATAATAAAATGTTATGATGATTTTTAGATTCAATGCTTGATTTTTGATGTAGTCAATTCTATGTTTAATTTTCATAACTATGCATGTATGGATTAAAGTGATCAATAAGTTTATTGTATGCATATGTTTAATACTAGTTTAAGATGCTACTAGATTGTTTTAATATAATTACTAATGTTTTTATTCAAAGTGGTAACTTATTGCTTTGGGACATTATAACAAGTGAGGTTGGTTCCTTCATTAAAGGTTACGAAAAATTGTAATCTATAGAATTTAGTTATCTCTTTTTTAGAATGTAATGCAATGAATGAATTATCTTGTGATATCACTAGGTTGTTCATGATTTATGTTGGTTAATAAGTGAACATTTAATCAATTACAAACTAAGAAAATATACAATATGAAATCTAGCTTTAGTTACCAAGATTTTTCAAGCTAAAGTTAAGAAGCTAAGGATAGTCCTAATATTAATTCATAATATAACTGGTTAGATAATAGACTAATAGTAATGATAGTCTCATAATCATATATTTATCTTAATTTGTGTGCTTATATATTTATGTTTTATTTTTAGTTAAAAACAATTTTCAAAACCCCATTTACTAATTTATTAACAAGGTAATATATAGTGGTAGTTATTATAGCAATTCTCGTGGGATCGATAAATATTTTTTCTTAATTTATTTATCATCACTTGTACAATTTAATTATATATACTTACATATTTTTAAGCATATCATAACACATAAAATAAAAGTTACAATGAAATTTCAATTGTATGTAATACAAAAAAAAGTCCTAAATATCATAAAAACAAACATACTCACCAACCAAAAATATCCTCATGCTTCAAAAGTTTCGTAAGAGAAAAATGTTCAAAAAACACATTTGAAGTCAAAGCTTTGGAAAGGGGATCTCCTAACATGTTGCTTGTAGGCATGAATTCAATATAAACCACTACTAAAAAAACATACTTTAAAGTCAGTTCAGTGACTTAAAACGTAACGTGAAACGACTTTATGTATTTTATGATTTTTTTTATTTTTATTATCATTTTTCACTCCACCCTATATTCAATATATATATAGCATAAAAAAACCAAAATATAAATAATAATACAAATAATTAAAAATTTAAATATAATTAATTACTTGATAATTAAATTTATTACAAAAACAAATAATGTATATACAATACATATATAGTTAACATCAATTACAGATAAAATAATATCGTCAAAGTGTAATTGGATTGTGCGAGCAAGCTTGGTTGACTTAGAATCACCAACATTGTGACAAGGAAATTGGACAAAAAAAAACTGATCTATATAACAATTCATTTCCCTACATACATGAGCACGTAAACATCCATCAAACAAGTAGTCTAAACTTCAGAGACATACGAATGGAGAAATTAAATCATTATAAATATTACCATAAAAAAGAGATTACCATAGCGATATCCGAGTGATATAACCCTTCAAACTCATATTAACACTTTATTAATCATTTGTCTTTAAATATGAAGTTAGCTGGAATCTCTGCTAGTATTTTTAATGCTATAATGAGCTCTAAATATAAAATCAAGTGTAACTCTGATTTGTTACTTGGCTTGTGTAAGTTTTGGTGTCCTTAAACGTATGGAACAATTTTGTAATACGTTCATGGGCACCAAAACTCATACAAGCCAAGTAACAAAATATGAGTTACACCTGACTTCATATTTAGAGCTTATTATAGCATTAAAAATACGAGCATAGATTCCAGATAACTTCATATTTATAGACAAATGATTAATAAAGTGCTAATTGTTGTCATAAGGAAGGTAGGCAAGAGAGATGAGATGAAGTTTGGGCCAAAAACAGGCTCATAAAACAATGCATTCCCCTAAATACATGAGCATATAATAATTTTATTTCAAGTATTATTATATATAAATTCCCTAATTATTGGAATATATACCAAAACATACATAATAAGAAACATTTATCATTTTAATTATTTTACAAATGTATTACTTTTACTAAATAAAATAAAATTATTTATATGTAAATAAAATTATCCACGTACGATAAATATTATAGTCCCTCAAACCCACAACATGTAGATATTATTTTCATAGAAAATAAGCCAAACATATAATAACAAGCATAATATAAAACATACATAAATCAAAAATTTATACAAAAAATAAAGCAAACTGAATAATAAGTTGCAAAACTAATAGAAATACTTACAAGAATGTTATGAAGTGACCAAATGAAGGAAATGAAGAAGAAAATGGTGTTTTGTAAGTGAGAATAAGTGAGAAAATGGGTATAAATGTTTTGTGTATTTTTCTAAAAAAATAATGGATCCGGAAGATAATGAGAAGAGGAATATAACCCACAAAACAACGTTGGAAATGGTGGTCAAAGGTGGCGAAAAATTGAGAAAGAGTGTAGGTGAGAGCTCGGTTTTGGGAGAAGGGGGAAGAGAAATGAATTTTTTTTAACTTTTTGTGGTGAAGAAGAGAGTAGAACGGTAATATTATGTGGGTAGTGTCGGGTGAAGGAGCGAACCGACGCTATCCATGCAATTAAAAATTGATTTTTTGTCAATTATTATTTTATTTAAACTCTTATATATATATGTACTATAGAAAAAGAAAAACAAATTTAAAATAATATCCAAAACAAATACACAAAATTAAATAAAGATATACTATATGGAGTTATATAAATTTAAATATCCAAACAAATACACAAAATTATATAATTTTAAAAACCAATTGTCTAAAAAAAAGAAAAAATTATACTATATATTTATATATCCAACTTAAATTTTAAAGAGTAAAATAAAATAATAATTGACTTAAAAAATTCAATTGTAAACTGCATGCATTTTTTAATTTAAAAAATACACGTAGGACGTAGCGTCGGTTTGCCATGTCAACCGACGCTATCCACGTGTGTAGCATCAGTTTGCCTTATCCACCGACGCTATCCACGTAAGACATAGCGTCGGTTGACGTGGAAAACCGACACTACACGCGTGGATAGCATCCGTTCGCCACGTTAACCGACGTTACGTCCTATATGGATAGCATCGGTTCTACACCAAACCGACTTTAAATTCATTATAAGTCAGTTTTTTTCAAAAACCGACTTTACATAGCGACTTAAATACCTTTTTTGTAGTAGTGAATTATGGATTATGTAACTTTCTCTCTAACAAATTAATACTTGATATCAATATGCTTAGAATCTGAAGAACTTCTAGTACTCTAAAAGAAAGATACAATTGCGGTGTTATCACAAAATATCAACGATCTAGAAATGAAACTGATAGTTTCTAGCCCTGAGATAAATTTTGCAAACATATTGCATGACAAGTGGCCTTATAACGTACACACAACATACTCTACTTCTATAGTTGAGTATGTTGTAAGTGTTTGTTTTGACACTTTTCCATTACACCGCTCCACAAACATAACCAGTGAGGGATTTTATCACTTATGCAACCAACACTATCAATATCACAATATCCAACTATATCAAAAGAGTCGGTTCATCAATATATCAACACAAGATCCTTGGTACCCTGAAGATACCTCGTGACTTTCTTTAAGGCCTTTCAATGGCTAAGTCCATGATCACAAAAGTATCTCCCAAGCACAAACACTTTAAAAGCTGTACCAAGACGTGCATAAACTAAAGTATACATAAGGCTGGCCATTGCAGACGCATGATGTATTATTTTCATTTGTTCTCTTTCATTATCACTCTGGGGACAATTATCTCTTGAGAAATTATCACCTTTTAAATTTTTCACTTTTCAGGAGAATACAAATGCATATTGAACCTTTTGAGTACATATCAATATAGGATTTATGAGATAAATTAAGAACACCATTTTCTCTATAATAATGAATCTGTATGCAAAGGTCATAAGAGGCTTCATCAATATTCTTTATATCAAGTTTATTAGACAACATATTCTTAGTCTCAAACAACATAACAATATCATTAATACAAGCAGTATATCATCCACATACATACAGAACTAGAAAATTAAACCTGTCCTACTAACCGTCAAATATATGCATTGATAAACAACATTCTTCTTAAAATTATTAGTAGTAACAACTTCATCAAATTTAAAATACCATTGCCTTGATGTCTGTTTCAACCTGTAAATAGACTGCTTGAGTTATAGATCAAATATTCCTTTTTAGATTCTTTAAAACCCTTAGGTTGTACCATCTATGCATCTTCATATAAATCACCATTAAGGAACACATTTTTCACATCCTTTTGGTGTAACTCTAAATCAAAATGAGCAACAATTTTTATGATTATATGTAACGAGTCTTTTGAATAGACAGGCAAAAATGTCCCTTTAAAATCAAATTTGTTTACTACTAATAGGCAATACAACCAATTCCTAAAGAAGATTTCAAAACATATAAGACATGTCATCATGCATTTCTTCCAACCAAAAAGAAGATTGAGCACAATTCACAAATTCTTCATACGTAACAAGATCAAGGAACTAACCAATATTAACCTCATGCTTCTACAAATATACAATGTAGTTATCAAGAATATCAATTCATTAAGTTCTTTATGGCCTCCTCAGATTGATAGTCATGGTAGGATCCATTAGTTCTACTTGTGCTTGTTCATTTGGTTCATCATGAATAGCCACATGCTATTCTAATCATGGTTGATAACTAATATGCATCAAAACAAGAGGCAAAGGAACAATAATGCACTATTCCCTCAAGTTCACAACACGAGGCTCATTATTTGTAATGCCTTCCTCAAAATAGATAGCTTTGTTTAACTCAATTACTCTAGTTGTATGGAAAGGATAAAAAACCTAAAAACAATTGTGTCAATTACCTGAAATAAAATATGAGATTCATTTATATAATTGTTGAAATCGCCATCATAATTGGTTGAAATCTTACCATATTAGGAAGACTTACTTGTCTACAATAAGTATATTATTCCAAAACTTATGATAAGAATAAAAAGATATATTAATGATGACATTTTACGTCAAAATCATAGGCCAACAAATCTTAGGATAGAGAAGTAATTATGCACTATGTTTGACCTAGTGGCCTATAAACAACACAAAACAAATATCCAATTAAGCAAGAAATAAAAGTACAAAAATATTTTTTTTTCAAAATTAGTATCATGTTAAGATTATTAGTAAACCAAGTAAGATAAAAAAATTACATATGAAAAGATTAACGCAGGTCTTCAAACTAGATAATGGATCGATGACTCCTTAAGTATAACTTGTTCCTTGTGTTGGAGATTGCTATAAAGCTCCTTAATTTAAGGAGCAAATTAAGAAGCAAAGCATGGAGCAAAATAAGGAGGAAATGATGGAGCAAAACATGGAGCAATTCATGGAGCAAAACAAGGAGTTTAATTCAAGGAGCAATTTAAGGAACCATTAATTCAAGGAGAAATTCAAGGAGAAATTCAAGGAGTGAATTTTCCTATAAATAGATGTGTTATTGTAATGAATTGATCATCCAAAGTGTTCATTCCAATTGAGAGAAAAGCTTTTGTTAGAGAAAATTGAGAGTAATTTTCTTGGGTGCAATTGGGTTGTGGGTTGTGAGTTGTGAGTGTTGTAAACACCTTGTGTAATTTCTCCTCTTTTAGTAAAAAGATTTACAGTAGGTCCGGAGACGTAAGCAAGATTGGCCGAACTCCGTTATCAAATTTGTGTGTTATTTTTATTCTTGCTTTCTCATAAATCTGGCTTATCAGGAATTTGCGTAATTTCCCAACAACTGGTATCAGAGCTATTGGTGGTGATTTTTGTCAATTTTCTACAAGGTTACTATTTACAGGAATAGTGACATTTGTCGATGATATTTTTTCATTGACGGAGGTGTTATAATACACGATGGTTTACATTAATAGTCAGAAACGATCCGGAGGAAGTCAGATTTGAGTAGGAGCAATGGTCCTAGATTTTGGATTTTGGAAAATGCAAATAGAGGATTATCTGTATCAAAGAAATCTATATCAACCTCTCTCAGGGAAGAAGCCAGAGGCTATGAAGTTAGAAGATTGGAATCTTCTAGACAGACAAGCCCTCAGAGTTATTCGATTGACGTTATCCCGTAATGTTGCTTTCAACATAGCAAAGGAAAAGACCACGGTGGGTCTTATGGCAGCTCTCTCCAATATATATGAGAAGCCATCAGCCTCAAACAAAGTTCACTTGATGAGGCGTTTGGTCAATTTACGGATGAATGAAGGTGCATCGGTAGCTCAACATCTCAATGAACTCAACACAGTCACAACCCAGTTGAGTTCAATGGAAATTGAATTCGATGAAGAAGTACGAGCATTGATAATTTTGTCTTCTTTAGCAGAAAGTTGGAATGCTACTGTCACGGTTGTGAGTAGCTCGTCAGGAAGCAATAAGTTGAAATTTGACGATGTTCGTGATCTGGTTCTCAGTGAATAGATCCGACGTAGAGACAGGTGAATCATTAACTTCTTTAGTTTTTCATACAGAGTCAAGAGGAAGAAATTCAACCTAAGGGAATGGACGTGGTAGAACAGACTACCGAGGCAGATCAAAGGATAAGAGGTCCAAATCTAGGAATCCTAATAATTCCCATAGCTCAAAGACTATCGAGTGTTGGAATTGTGGAAGAACCGGACACTACAAAAATCAATGCAAGAGTGCACGGAAGGACAAACAAGTGAAGGCAGAGGAAAATGTTACTTCCACCTCAGGAGGGGATGATACATTGATATGCTCTTTGGAGAGCAAGGAATAATCTTGGGTGTTAGACTCTGGAGCATCGTTCCATGCTACTTCACAGAAAGAATTCTTCGAGAAATATGTCTCCGGAAACCTTGGAAAGGTATATCTTGGTGATGATTAACCATGTGCTATTATTTGCAAAAGTGTAGTAAAGATTAAGTTGAACGGGTCAGTTTGGGAGCTGAAGGATGTCACGCATATTCCTGACCTCAGAAGGAACTTAATCTCAGTAGGGCAGTTGGCCAGTGAAGGCTACACTACGATCTTCCATGGTGATGATTGGAAGATTTCAAAAGGTGCAATGACAATTGCTCGAGGCAAGAAAAGTGACACTCTTTACATGACAGTAGAGGCACATTGTTCAATCACAATTGCAGCATGCAATGAAACACTAAATCTGTGGCACTAGAGACTAGGCCACATGAGTGAGAAGGGGGTGAAAATTATGGACTCAAAAGGAAAACTTCCAGGTCTACAGTCTGTAGAGATGGACATGTGCGAAGATTGCATACTTGGAAAGCAAAAGAGAGCCAGCTTTCAGATAAGTGTCAAAACCCCAAAGAAGGAAAGGCTAGAGATTATTCACTCTAATGTTTGGGGACCAACGACCGTCTCATCTATTGGTTGGAAACACTACTTCGTGACTTTCATCGGTGATCACTCTCGGAAGGTATGGGTTTACTTTCTAAAGCATAAGTCTGAAGTATTTGAGGCTTTCAAAAGATGGAAAGCTATGATGGAAAATGTGACGGGTTTAAAGATCAAAAAGCTCAAAACCGATAATGGTGGTGAATATGAAGATACCAGATTCAAAACTTTCTGCTATGAGCACGGGATCAGAATGGAAAGAACTGTGCCAGGCACGCCTCAACACAATGGTGTAGCTAAGCGTATGAACCGAACGTTGACAGAAAGAGCCAGAAGAATTTTAGGCCCATCTGTTCCATTGTATATCACGTATTTTAAACAAGATTACTACAAAAAATCAATTATTTGGGACATACTTTTTTGTCCTTGAAAATCACAATTTCGTCCTATAAATGAATCAACAACAAAATATTTTGTTATTTCTTTCATCACAATCACCAAATCCTAGAAAGTATTACAAGGATGAAATTAGAGATAATTTTTTTTTATCTTTAATTAACATAAATTTTATCACGCAAATATGGTGCTATAATGCTTGGAGTTATTTCTATTTGAAATATAGCAAGAATACACAAATTAAGAATAAATATTATATCATTTTAAATCAAAATTACATAAATATAAATATATATTAATTGTAAATATAGAATTTAAATGATATAAAATAGAAATTGAGTAAATAAATGACTCAGTCTTGTGTACTATAGGTATCTTTAAGATAATTTTTTCCACTCACTCTTGTTGTTTGAGAATTTTCTGAAAATATCTCTCAGTATACAACGATCAATTATTAATAAACTTACACACTGTTGGTTGCTACAATGACCTTTCAAATATATAAACTCTATAAAAAGAGACCTAACTCTAAAATGATAACACAAAAAATTGCCTCAATGTTTTTTTTATCTGCTCGTTCTTGAATTTCTAACTTCTATCTATATATGTGAATTGTAAATACAAATATATATATATATATATATGAATTATAAATACAAAATTTAAATTACATAAAATAAAAATTAAGTAAAGAAATGATTGAGTCTCGTGTAGCACATGATTTTCTTAAGATTCGCTCACCATAGGTATTTGAGAATTCTGGAAAATATCTCCCAAGATACAATAATCAACTAGCAACAAACTTATCACACTATTAAGTTGTTATAATGAACTTTCAAGTGTCTAAACTCAATAATAAAGAACCTAAATCAAGAATGAAAACACAAAAAATTGCCTCAACGTTTTTCTTTTTTCTTTTTTCTTTTTTCTCTCCATTCTTAAAGTTCTAGCTTCTATCTATATATATAGATAAAGCTCCACAAATAAAATGGAAAAGGATTTAAAAATAAAAAGGTAAAATTTTATATGATTAATATCATTTAATCATTACACCAAAACTACTGACTAATAGGAAAGCAAAGTTTTTTTCTTCCCTTTTTTCATTCAAAATTTCAACAATCCCCTACATGAATAAAAAATGATGGAGATTTAAAAAAATGACTCAAATTAATTTTGACATGAAGATACACTACTACAATATATACCTTTGGTCTTGGGGTTTTAGCCTCAATTTTTTTTAAAACTGAGGCGATAGACATACCTTATGGCCTCGGTTATTTAAAAATCGAGGCCATAGATATACCCTATAGCCTTGGTTATTTAAAAACCGAGGTCATATACATTCCTATGAATTATTTACACCACATACCAAATTTATTTATCAATGTTTTTTTATTTTTCTCTCCCAATTGTTTTTCCTCTTTTTTTCTTTTTTTTTCCTCCTTGATCTCCTTTTCCTTTTCCTTTTCTTTTCCTTTTCCCTCCTTCCCCAATGTGAACCATTCCTTCCTTTTCTTTTCTCTTTTCCCAGTCCAACAACACCATTCCTTTTTGCAACCCAGCTCCAACCGTC
This sequence comes from Hippophae tibetana, assembly GCA_037013495.1. Lineage (NCBI taxonomy): Eukaryota > Viridiplantae > Streptophyta > Magnoliopsida > Rosales > Elaeagnaceae > Hippophae > Hippophae tibetana. The sequence goes on from CM072810.1 coordinate 17,037,527, forward strand.
GCTCACCCTCTCTACCGCTCTGCGTGTGTCATCGTCAACGGAAACGACATCGACCTTTCACTTCTTAAAGAAGTTGAGAAATCCCAAAAAGTAGTGGAGATTCTTGACCTATAAATCCTAAAGAAGCTCGTGTTCTCCTTCAAATCTATTGTAAGCTACTGTCAAAGAATTCGTAAAGAAAAAAGGTTCTGGAGAGTCCGAAGGTATAGTATGGAAATAGGGATCAATCATCGCGTTAAGGATTATATGATTTCATTAGGTGTTTATGGGACCCAGAGCCCAAAACCTTTTCTCTACCTACTCTGTTGGCTAACTAGCCTGAAGGTATTTGAATTTCTTTTGGGTGTTAGGGATTCTTTTAGGAGCCATGGTGAAGCTCTTTTGGTCTTTAGTTATTTATTTATTTTTAAATCTTTCTTTGTATCCATTAGAACTTGGTACGTTTTGTTTTTGTCTTCTGGATAGTCCAGTCTGGTTTGTTACATTAACAAGTTGCTTAGGGTGCTTTATCTTACATTATAGTGAGGTCTTTTGTGGTATTAATAATATTTCTCTTGCATGAACTCTGAAAATATTGAAGCATCAATATTCCCCCTCCATTTGATTGTTATACTTCATTGTTAGTCTTTATAGATGTTATGTTATGCTTTCTAAATCTTGTAACAAATGTTATGTTGGAACTATAAAGTCTATAATTAAATCAGGTTCCATATTAATCTTTTCACTGCTTTCAGATGGATATGATGGTTAGTCATATTTGGGTTTATCATACTCTGAAATATTTTAAATGTGTCCTCATATACTAGAGCTCTTGACCTGCTCTATCTTTCTTTGAAATGAAATTTTTTTGGATGTGCTTTCTATTTTAATGCTTATGTTTGATTAAAATCTCTCATTCTGTTTCTTTTCATTAAACTAAAATACAGATGATCATTTTATTTTCCTGTAAGTATCATCTAAAGTTGGTGCTGGTGCAGATCAATAGAGGAAAAGTAACAGCAACGGTATGTGATCAACCTTAACTTCTAAAGTTGGAGCCCTTGACCTGCCATATAAGAGTTCTTTTTTTTCTTTTTTCTTTTTGAAATATTCTAAGATCTCTTTACAATAAGAATAATTTATGTGATGAGAATGTACCTTATCAGATGTTGAATAGATTCTCATGTATAGTCCTGGCAGGCATAGCAATTGAGTATCTTTTGTTTGGATATGCAACTGAGTATCTTTTGTTTGGATATGCTGAGGGTGGACTTGGTGACATAAATAAGGTTTACTTAAATATTGTTTTCTTCTCTTCTTTTGGTATTGCTAATAAAGATAACTTTGTTTGCCTTTGTAATATAGTTGGAAAACTTGCTGAAAAGCTTAGGTTTCACATATAAGAAAGTAGATTCTCAAGTCAAATGGTCATAACTAAACACGGTGCTAATCTTGTTGAGACAATGTCTGTAGGAAACTTTGTGGGATCTTGCATTGAAACCATATAAGGTACAATAGGCAATACTGGCATTTAATGATGGTGGACTTGAGACACTTAGTGCCAATATAATTTTTGCACTTCCAACATTTTATGTTCTTGATGGTATTTGGTATTTGATGAATTTGTATTAAATGAAAGGGTGAAGAGCATGTATATATAAGGTATTTGAATTGTTTAATCATGTAGTTTAGATATAACATTTTTTGTTCTATTATTTTTTTGAAAATAGTTAAGGATGGATAAAATCAATAGATATAGTATATTAAATTATCACATGCATATTTAAAGTGTATATATAACTTTAATTTTCTAATTATAATAATTAAGTCTAAAGAATCAATCAATTTGATGTAAATTTGACATGAGGAGTATTTAAATATATATGTAGGTGAACAAAGCTTCAATAATAGTGGATGCAACAAAATGTTCTCTTTCAATAACCTTTAATGAAATCAGATATGTTGTTGACATGCCATAGGTATCTTTTTGCAACTCTTAATTATAACATTGTAATTAGAAGTCAAGCTTATGAACATTCTACTGAATTCTGAAGATATTGGTCTTCTTTGACTTCTTTGTGAAAGAAAATAAACTTGAAACCTATTATTTCTGGAGTTTCCTGATTCAAAAGCACTTTTGACGTTCTTGTAAGAAATGAAAGCTCAAGGTATCATTGAGGATCGACTAGAACTTTTGAAGGGAGTAATTGGTTCTTTTAGACCAGGAGTTCTAACTACTCTAATGGGTGTTAGTGGTGTTGTAAAGACTACACTAATGGACGTCTTGGTTGGAAGGAAAACTAGTGGATATATTGAAGGTAGCATCAGTATATCTGGATACCCAAAAAATCAAGAAACATTTGCTAGCATATCAAGATATTGTGAATAAATTGATATATATCCACTCTCCTCATGTCATAATATATGAATCATTGGTCTATTCTGCATGGCTCAGGTTACCCTCAAAGGTTGATTCTGAAACTATAAAGGTAATTCAAAGCCTTCAAGCAGTCATAATTTTTATTTTTTTCAAGCTTTTCCAAGTTTTTAGATTTGATATGCTTAATTATTTCCAGATGTTTATTGAGGAAGTCATGGAGCTTGTGGAATTGACATCATTGAGAGAAGTTATTGTGGGATTACTTGTGAATAGACATATTTGATGCCTTTGACGAGGTTATCCATTTAAGGGTTGAAGATTTGAAAAATTGTAGATGAAAAATCTTTTCATCTCAATTTGTTTTGTATCAACAACTAAGGTGGCATTTGTCTCATTCAGTTATTATATGCCATCAATTGTTGTCTACAACAATTAATATATGTAAAAACAATTGTTCGGTTGTAGAGTTTGTTAGTTTTAATGGATTAAAAAGTTCAACTTGCTTTACAGTTGTTTCTCTTGAAGTGGGGAGGTGAGGAAATCTATGTTGGTCATATAGGCTGGCATTCCTCACAATTGATAAAGTATTTTGAGGTCAATTGGATAATTAAATGATGCAGAAGGTTTTGACTATTTTAACTGTTGTATGGTAACACATGCTTGCTTGTGTTTCACTAGGTAGTTGATGGAATTCAAAAGATCAAAGATGGATACAACCCGAAAACTTGGATGTTGGAGGTTACTTCTGAAGCACAAGAAGCAAGTCTAGGGGTTGACTTTGCTGAAATATATATAAAATCACAACTTCATAGGTAGTATAGCGTATGAGGTTATAAATACCAAGTAAACAAATATGTTACAAGTAAATAATATAATTTATTGATCCAAGTTGGTTGTATGTTATTAAGAAGAAGAGAACACATATTCAAATTGCGAGACACATTTTTGAAAGGATGCAAAATACTCAAGATGGAGATAAGTGGATTATTCCATATAATGGAGGGTAAGTGAATTATTATAACATTTATGAAAAATTATGTTATTTAATCAAATACATTTATCAATATATATCTTATTATAAATTGATGTAGGTACCATTGGATCTTAATTGTGTATGAGCCATTCAAAAATACCATTTATTATTTGAACTTAATGTGAGGTGAAGTGTTCTCTCATATTGAAAACATTATGAATAAGTTATATTTTTTTTATTAATTTAATGTTCTTGTAAACATTAAGTTCAATGTATCTTCAAAAGTAACTCTTATTTATTTTTCTTTCATTACATAGAGTTCATATTATGTTAAATGTTCATCAAAATTGAAGGTCTCAAGATTTTTCAATATGGTATAGAATGAGAGTAAGTTATAAATGCATGGTTTATTAAACTCCATAAATTCAACCTTGTAGATTTTTCATATCTATTTATATTCATTAGAAGTACTAACAATATTTATTGATAATATCTATATAATATATTTTAATTAGATAATATATATTAAGTTTACAATTCAATTTCCGTTCTAATGTACAGTGTCCAAAGCAAGATGATTTGGTAACTTGTGGATATTATGTCTTTATGTTTATGAGGGTAATTATTGCCAATCCAATTGCTTCTATTATTGACTTGGTAATAATTTAAGTAATTTTGTGTGTTTTCATTTCTGGTTGCCAATCCATTTGATTTCCAATTCTATCTATTTGTATTGAAAACAAGATAATATTTCAAGTTATGAGGTTGAGGTGGAATGTTAGAGGAAATCAAGAAATAGTTTTTAGATGGGTTGTTAGTGGATATGATGTGGGATGTTCATGACTAGTTTTTTAATCAAAAATATGGATTTGTTGTTTCATTTTTAGATGTTGGTAGTGGATTGGATAGTAGACTTTTGTTGGAAGAGAAGATTTTGGAGCAGAAAGATCAAGATAAATCTGAATTTTTCTTGTTGATTTATACTTATAAGAAAAATTGAATGGTTTGATTTTAAAAATCTCAACTTTAATTTCAGTGTTTTCATAACATACATGCTCTAGTTTTATTTTATTTATTATCTGGTTGCAGAACCAATAAGTTTAGTTTTGTTTATGTTCTCACTAATAGCTTCTGAGTTGTAAATGTATAGGTTACAATGTCAAGGATAAATATAATATTATTCAATGGAATTTTTTCCTTTGTCTCTCAAGTTAATATGGGTAATACTAAATAATAATGTTGCTGCTGTTATTGATATGAGTAGTACTAAATAATAATGTTGCTGCTATTATTGATATGGGTAGTACTAATTTTGTTGAATTGTCTCTCAATTTTTTGTATTAGATCGAGTACCATAAATTTACTTAGAGGCTAGATATGCATTCCAACTTTCACTCTTGAATATCTTGAAGAACTTATTATGGATCATATGTTGTATATGCAAAAATAGATGTAGATTGAAGAACTTGTTATGGAAATCTAAGTTATAACTTATAATCATGGAATCTGGATGTTGCTATGCTTATATATAGTAGATGCTTATATTCACAGGTACTGTCATATGGTGTCATTTATTATAGACAATTCTATGACACTATAATCATGGTGTAACCTATATATTAAGAATAAATAAGTAGAGAGGACCCTTGTGTTCTAGATGTTGTATATGCATGATTATATTCATGGAATCTGGATATTGGTATGCTCATATATAGTAGATACTTATATTCACAAGTACTTTCACACAGTGTCATTTATTATAGACATTTTTATGACACTATAATCATGGTGTAACCTATATATTAAGAATAAATAAGTAGAGATGATTTTTGTGTTTTGGATGTTGTATATGCAGGATTATATTCATGGAATCTTGATTTTGGTATGCTCATACCGAGGAACTGTTTTTTATGAGGAAATTAATGCACATAGTAGATGTTGTGAAGGAAGAAGATTTTGAAGAAAATCATTACAATAGGACATGCAAAATATTTTTAGATTGATTTAGATTGTAAACAATTTGATTAGTTATATTAGTAAAAAAAATCATGTATATTTTTATATTTTTGGAACACTTTAATTAGCTAGTTATATTAAGGCTTTATTATGTTTTAGTGTATCTATTAAACTCTTAAGGTAATATCTCTCTTAAGTTTAACATAATGACTCTTAATTTTCTCAATTTATTTTAATTTATATTTTAAAATTAGCTTAATTGAGATGTATATAGTCACAGTTTAAGTGTAACCGAGACAATAGATATCATTTTGATTACAAGTCTATGCCCTCGATCATTAGAAAACCGAGGCCATAGGAGGAACCTATGCCCTCGATTAGCATATAATCGAGGCCATAGATATACCCTATGACCTCGCGTTTTTAATAACCGAGGTTATAGGTCTTTACCTATAGGTTCTCTCACTTAGGTATCAGTTCTTATAACCGTGGCCATAGACATATGGTCATGGTTAAAAACCAAGGCCATAGGTATAAATTGTAGTAGTGATAAAGTCCAACGATCTGAAACTTGCATAGGATAGATAGGTGTTACCTTTTGATTCTTCCCTTATGAAAGTATATTTATCTTACTGACTAACTAGTAGTCACGATGTCTCTAAATTGTTCTACCATTTACATAAGTGATGACATATGTCACACATGATTCTTTCCTAACATAATTTAATTCTCTTTATTATGTTCATTTTAACCATGAGCATACTTTTGATTCTATAAGAGTTTCTAAAGAATTAAGCCGTACATAATTCCCTTTCAAAGCATAACCATTTTTTTCTCACATAGGTGATCTCTTATCTATAAGAGGAGTCTACAAATAGTAACCCGTAGTACTCCTCTCGGTATCCTCTTTATAAAAATCATTACAACCTAACCTGGCAAAGTAATTTATTAGCTTCAAGATCTCTTACGAATAATCATGTCTCTTAGTATAACTTGTATCATATGGGTATCACTGCATTCATCATAGAAATTGAGTTAAGGGTAAAATTCTACATTGATCTCGCTACATTGACTTGGGATCTCTAGTCAACTAGGATAGATTTTCTTTGCAAAATCCTTATTCATTTTTAGGCTTCAGTCTGATTCCTCTTGATGACTTATCAATTAGCTCTGGATTTAACCTTCTGATTAATAAATTTGCTATGATATACTTAGAATTTACATAGCCAATAGATATAACCCTAATTAAAAGTAGTTGTCTAATGATACTATACCTATAATGTATATATCGAAATCGTTATACATATTGCTCTATGCCCTGGAAATAGTAAATTAATTATCACAATAGATGCAAATTGAAGGAAGCTTTGACAACTTTTGAATATCTTCTAATAAATTATATATGCATTCAACATCTTCACTATATTTACCTAAAGCGATAAATTTAGATTTCATCATAGATCTAGCAAAGTATGTTTTTTTATAAGACTTCCATAAAACAACTACTCCACAACAAAATGGAGTAGAAGAACGTATGAATAGAACTTTCTTAGAAAGAGCTCGTTGTATGTTCTTTCAAGCTGATTTTGGATAAATCCTTTTAGGTTGAAGCTTGTAACCATGCCTTTTATTTGGTGAATTGGTCTCCATCAACCATAATTGAGTGGAAGACTCTGTTTGTGGTATTCTTTGGTACTCCTACTAATTATTCTGATTTGAAAGTTTTTGGTTGTCCTGCTTATGCTCATGTTAATGATGGTAAACTTGAGCCTTGGGCACTGAAATGCATATTTTTATGCTATCCTTATGGGGTGAAGGGTTATAGATTATAGAGTGTTGAACCCAAGTCACCTAAATTTTTGATTAGTAAAGATGTTAAGTTTGATGATTTTTCCATGTTAGAAAAGAAAAAAAGAATCAATTGTCATAGGTAAAGACCACGATGTTAGTGAGCAGGTAGAGCTTGAGAGTGGAGCTCCTAGTCAAGTGCAAGAGGGAACTTCAGATCAACCATCCATGGATGAGATAGATTATTATGCTCATGATGTAGCAGAGTAACCATATAGTATCACAAAGGGTAAAGGAATAAGAGATATTTGATGCCCTCAAAGGTACACAGATGCAGACTTAGTTTTTTTTGCATTATCTGTGGAAGAGTCTATAGATGTGCATGAACCTTCTAGTTATTATGAAGCTATCACTTGTGATGAGTCTGTTCAATGGTTGGTTACTATGAATGAAGAGATTGAATCACTTCATAAGAATCATACTTGAGAATTGCTGAAACTGTCTAAGGGTCAGAAGATTGTTGGAAACAAATGGGTCTTCAAGAAAAAAAGAAGGTATACTTGAGGTTGAAACAACTAGGTTCAAGGCATGTGTTATTTCCAAAGGTTATTTTCAAAAGAAGGGTATTGACTTCAATGAAGTATTTTCACCCGTTGTGAAACATAGCTCTATTCGTGTGTTGCTTTCTATGGTTGAATTGTTTGACATGGAATTAGAACGACTTGATGTCAAGAAAGACTTCATATATAGTGAGTTTTAAGAACAAATATATATGCATAAACCAGAGGGGTTTTTTGCTCCATGTAAGGAAGATCATGTTTGTTTATTGAAAAAGTCTTTATACGGGTTGAAGCAATCCCTAGGCAGTGGTATAAGTGATTTGATTCTTTTATGATTAATCATAGTTACTATAGGAGTGATTATGATAGTTGTGTTTATCATTAAAGATTCCATGATAGTTCATATGTCTATTTTTTGCTTTATGTTGATGACATGCTTATTGCTTCTAAGAATAAGTTTGAGATTCATAAATTAAAGTCTCAACTTAGTGGTGAGTTTGAGATGAAATATTTAGGTGTAGCGAAGAAAATTTTGGGCATGGAAATTTATAGGGATACAAAAGTGTACAAGCTTTATTTGAATCAGAAAAGTTATATTGAAAAGTGGTACATATCTCAGGTTCCATATGCTAGTGTCATTGATAGTTTGATGTATGCTATGGTTTGTACTCGTCCAGAAATTTCACATGCAGTTAGTTATGTTTTTGTGATTTATTTTCTTTTCGATTCAATAAATGGGAGTACAAATTCCGTTTGGAGGTTTTCCAGTAACGGGAATAGCAACAAAGTACTGTAAGGATTTTATTTTCTTTATTGTTATTTTTATGCTTTATTCTTATATGTTATATTTAATTTGTCTGTGATTAAATTTAACTTTGCTGGTTGTTTGTAAACATGATATAATAATAACTTTGTTATGCTTACGAAATATTAAATAGGTAAAAATCTCTAAAATGAATTGATTTTATTTTTATTCAAGATTTTATATTAAGAATGTTAGAGAGAAATATATTATTTTTCATTACAAACTTAAATCTGAAAATTAGATTTTAAGGTTTAGTTATCCGGTCTGATTTAGAGTAGTGCTCTTTTATTTGTTAGTACAATCGCCCGGTAGTTAGAGTGAAGCTCTATTTCAAAAGTTTTTATAAGAATTATTATCTGAAAATGTATTGACAACATGTTTTCAGTAGTGGTTTTAAAACTTGAAAGTTAGTACTCGGATAATTAAATTCTTATGTTTAATTTGGACACCTTGAATAAAGTTTAAACTGTCTAACCCCACCAAAGGTGGCATTTAAATGATTCATTTTCAATCTCTTAGAAAAAGGAATTAATTTAATTAATCAAATTAGTTATCAACCCCACATATAGATGTTAATTGATTTGTTTAGTTAACAAAGAATATCTAACCACACCAAAGGTGGTATTCATATAAAAAAGAGAGAATCAATAAATATCAATTTATATCTTTAATAACCTAAATAGTTTGAGCAAGCATAATTAACTTAGTTATTATATCCATAAATACTCCACTATTTTAATAGATAAAATTTGCATCAATGTTTATTGAATCTCTATCTATGTTTATTTTTATGTCAGTAGATTAAAAACACATAACCCTAAAATATCGTGATAGGATGTTTAGGATTTAATTTCGTTTTTAAAAGTTTGAATAATAAATTAAAAACCACATATATTCCTTCCTTAGATCGACCTTGGGAGTATACTTATCATTTTCTACGAAAGGATTCGTGCACTTGCGAGAGTTTTATAAATATAAAACCAAAGTATTGGCAGAATCAGTGATGCCGGTTTTCGCTCATCACCTTCTATGTCAACAAATCTTGCGAGATTGAGAGAGGAACTCCTCGGTTAGTCATTAACTATAAACCTTTGAACCAAGCCTTAAAATGGATCAGATACCCTATCCCAAATAAAAAAGACTTGCTCCAAAGATTATACTTATCATCTATTTTTTCAAAGGATTATGAATGACATATTCAATCCTTATTCAGAATTCTATATCGTGTATATCGATGATGTACTCGTATTTTCAAAAGATGTCAGACAATATATCAGGCATCTCAAAACATTCTTTCTTATTATCAAAAGGAGTGGTTTAGCTTTGTCAGCTAAAAAATGACTCTTTTCCAAACCAATATCAAGTTTCTTGGACACAACGTATCTAATGGAACAATCATTCCAATAGAACGATCTCTTCAGTTTACTACTAAGTTTCCTGATAAGATCATTGACAAAAATCAACTGTAAAGATTTCTTGGTAGCTTCAATTATTTATTAAGTTTTTTCCCCAATATTAACAGATTAGCATAGCCATTATACAACAGGCTCAAAAAAATCCTGAGCCCTGGACAGATGAACACACCAAAATTGTGCAAAAAATAAAATCACAAGTTCAAAACATACCCTGTTTACATCTTAAGGATCCAACACTTCTTAAGATAGTAGAAATCGATACGAGTAAACTTAGCTATGGTGGGTTATTAAAACAAGTCTAAGATAATTAAGAACAAATTGTTTAATTTATCTCTAGTCATTGGAATGATTGTCAAAAGAATTATTCCACTGTCAAAAAAAGTACTATCAATAGTATTTTGCATTTCTAAATTTCAATCAAATTTATTAAATCAAATTTTTTTATTAAGAATTGATTGTAAGTTTGCCAAAGAAATTTTATTAAAAGATGTAAAAAACATTGCATCAAAATAAATTTTTGCCAAATGACAAGCTTTATTAAATATTTTTTATTTTGATATAGAATTTTAAAGGAGAGAATAATTCATTATTATTGAGGCATGTTTACTTCCGTTGAAATATTTTATATTATATTACAAGTTAACATTAAACCAAATATATGAATACTCAAAATCATTCTCATTATCATCCAAATTACTATTTACCAAACATAACAATATAAACAAAATAATAACAAACCTCACATTATATATCTATGGAAAAAACACGTTAATTTAATTATAAATTAGTGTGATAATATTATCATAATAATTTTTGTTATTTTAATAATAAAAATACATAAAATATTTATTCTATTTCTAATATTAATTAGACATTAGCATCATTATTTTGAATAATTTTTTTATTAATTAATAAAATATTTTTGTGATAATAATAATTTATATTGTGATAATATAGTTATCCTAAATTATTTATTGGATATTTTTTAAACAAATAATTAAAAAATAGTTTTTTTTATCTCGTACTTGTATTTTTAAAGCATAAAATCCAAATCTATATGTTTAATTATTGTATCCATTATAAAAAAAATAAAAGAAATAGGATAAATAAGAAAAAGACCTTTAACGTTTAATATATATGAAATAAATAAAGATAATCATTAGGGATAAATAAGAAAAACACCTTTAACGTTAAATATCAGATTGGATTTCACTTTTAAGTGGATAGATCTAATTTTTTTTTTTAAGCATGGGAATCATAAATAGAATTCCTTCTTCACTTAGATTCTTAAATAAGTGGAGTAAAAACATTTGGTTACCTAATTATAAAATTATGTTAATAAAATATATTAATTTTAAAAATTGTGTTAAGTATATATTTTTTATAAAAATTAATCCATTAAAAGTGATTTCTTAACTAAGTATATATATATATATATATATATATATATATATATATATATATATATATGGTTATTTTATTTATAGGTATTTTAGTAATTTAAAGTTAATTTTAAGGATTTTAATTTATATACCTTGAGTGCAATTATCTAAAATTCGAGCATTTGTACGGCTTTTCTTGACAAACTTGATAGCAGGTCTAAAAAAAAATTTACAGGTAAATATTTTGTCCACAAAAATAGTCAACACTCATAGTGGAATAAGATAAAATAAAATGATGTCCCAGACTTCATAGTGGAACTATCGTCTGATGAATCCATTTTTGCTACAACTTGAGAAGCTTGTAAATAATTGAAAAAACATAGGCAAAACAAACAACAACTTGGCTTGAAAGCCTCATTGTACATTAGTTCAGTTTATAGGTATATTTTCTATATGTTTAAAAAATGAAAAGAAAAAGGATAAATAAGAAAAATACCTTTAACCTTAAATATATATAAAATAAATAAAGATAATCATTAGGGATAAATAAAAAAAGACCTTTAACGTTAAGTATCAAATTTGATTTCACTTTTAAGTTGATAGATCTAATTATTTTTTCACGCATGATAATGATAAATAGAAGTATAGATACAGGAGGAATCCGACTTGTACGGAATGTAGAAGTCTAAACAAAGACAAAATCCAAAACAATATACAAAATAAACTTTATATATATATATATATATATATATAGTAACTTGTTACTGTAAATCGTCCATTGATCAGCAGCTAAGAGAGGAAAAAAATGGTCGCTCATTCAGTAGGAGGAAAACAGAAAATTGTGAAGGAAGTGCCAAAATGTCCATCATGGATTAAGATATTGTTAGAAACTGAGTTTGATGCAAAGTGTGAGAAACATAAAAAACGTACAAAATGCTTTTGCACAAATTGCATAGGCTCACCTTTTTGTGAAGTTTGCAAGAATAATAATCTCCATGAACACCAAGGACATACCCTTGTAAAGGTAACTACGAACAATTCCTTTAAGTTTTTTTTCCCCATTATTTTATTATTTATTAATAATAATTAGTTTTTTTTGGGAAATTATTTGATCTCTCTAAAATCTAACTTTTATGGCACTGATGTTCAACAATTTTTTCCACAAATAAAAGTTTTATATTAATTTATAGATAAGTAGTTAATCAATTTTTTTTTTTGTTTTATTTTCACCACCTTAGTAACAAGTTTATCCATCAATTAATTTTTCTCAAAAAAGATATCCTATATATGATAAAATTATTTAACTTTTCTCAATAATTCAATCTTTTGAAAATGCTGATCTTCTTACATACTCTTACTATTAATATTTACTCTACTAAAATTATTTTTAATTTTTAATATATTTAAAAATAAATTTGCTAGAAATATTATTATTATTTTGTTGTCAAAATTTATGGGTTACCCATATGTATAACTATATAAGAAATAGGTAAACTATATTGTTCCATGTGTTGCAAATTTGTTCAAACGTTTTGATTAGTAGTTAAAAGAATGTTCCTAATTATGATTTGGTCCATTTGTAAACAAATCTAACATAAAAATAAATACTTTACATCCAATTTCACGGATATTTTATTTTTACTAAATCAAAAGTCGGAAGCAAATTTACAAGGGGACTAATATATGTTGGGACATAAAACATAATTTATCATAAAAAAAATTCATTATAAATTTATATATTATTTTTAATTTATTAAAAAAATTTAAAAGAATTTCTGAGGACAATCTTGATAATATCTTATATATTTATATTTCCAAAAAATTAAATTATCAATGTATCAATAAATATTGATATTTTAATCCTTTAATTTTTTTACCGAGTATTAAATTTCTTGCATTAAATTCTTATATTTTTTTTTGTAATTAGTTTCAGGTGGTAAGATCGTCACGTCGAAGTGCAATACAACATAAAGACATAAAAGACTTAGTTGATATATCGTTTATACATCCGTATGTAAATAATGGAAACTATGTAGTTTATCTACATGAGAGAGCACCTATAGACTACAAGAAACGCACTAGTTTTAAGTATGGAAGTATTATTAGTGGAAGAAGGTGTCAAGAGTGTGGATGGGATCTAAAAGACTTGTTCGGAAAATACAAGTTTTGTTCCTTGGAATGCAAATTCCATTCACTTGATAATTTGTCAAAATTATTATCAAGTGACAACGATGAAGAATATTTATTACAAAATATTAGTTTGAGGAAACTCAGGAGAAAACAAAGTCGTCCCAAGAGAGCTCCTTTCTTTTAGTAATGTTATATAGGTTATGTTTAGTTCACTCATTTTTGTATTTTTTTTTTTTTACTAGCTATTTTATATGAATTTGATTTACCTTATACTCTTATATACAAGGGATTAATTTATTTTTTGATATTATATAATAAAGAAATGTTATTTTTTCCAAGTAACTAATAGAGGTCTCGATGGTTTGGTCTGATATTTAAAAAAATTGCCTAATTAGACTGACCAAACTATGATGTATGTATATATATAACCTGTTCGTTTAAAACAGTTTCATCAAATCAAAATGATTTAGTAATAATCACTAGATGCAATCATATATGCAGTAAAGTAATAAATATACATTTATTTATGATATATATTTGGGAAAAATTTATTGGTCCTAAAGAAATAAATTTCACAAATTCAAAATAATTTTCCAAATCAAAATTGAACAAAAATAATACCAAAAGTTTTTAGCGTGAAAAACTTTTCAAAATGAAAATAACAATCACAGGACTCGTAAGTCACTTAAAACTTCTACTATAATAAAATGTGATTACAAACTTCACATTTAGGTGAATCTCTCATAAAAATACAACAATTATGTATCTTTAATTTGTGGGTAAAACTTTACAAATTGACTTTTAATTTTCTTCTTTTCAGAAAACTCTTTCTGTTGAGGCTTTTTATTTTTCTTTCTCTCAACTTGTTATAAATATTGAGATTGAGGCAAATGCTTTTAATAGAGCTAAAACACCAATTCCTTAAGCCATTCAAGGCATATTGTGCGAAGACAAACAACACAAATATTTGACTTTTTTTTCTTCTCATCGCAAGCCTTCATTGTTGAATCCTTTTTTATTTTTCTTGTTGCTGGCCCACATGAGATGGACCAAAAAATATCCCCCTCCACCTTATGTGGGATAAGGCTCCTCTATACTTGCAATCTCTCTACAGATAATAAATTTTTCTCTAGTCAGGGTCTTTGTCATTATATCTGCCCCGTTATCATTGGTGTGGATCTTCTCAACTTGCAGTAGTTTATGTTCCAACATATCATGAATCCAATGATACCTTACATCGATGTGTTTGGACATTGAATGGAAGGTTGAGTTCTTACTAAGGTGAATTGCACTTTGACTATCGCAATAAAGAACATAATTTTCTTGGTTATGATGCAATTCTTGTAGGAACTTTTTCATCCACAGGATCTCCTCACAACCTTCAATGATTGCAATGTACTCTGCTATGTGGTACTTAAGGCAATACACTTTTGTAATCGTGATTAAAATGAAACAATTGCCCCTTCAAATGTTATTAGGTACCTAGATATAGATTTTCTCGTATCCACGTTGCTAGCCATATCTGAATCTATATATCCTTCTAATATAGGTTTGTTATTACCAAAGCATAAACAATGAATGGAAGTTCCTCTGAGATACATAAGTATCCATTTGACAGCTTCTCAATTTTCCTTTCTAGGATTTGATAGGAATCGGTTCACAATACCAACAACATGTGCAATGTTTGGTCTGGTGCATACCATATCGTACATTAGATTGCCAACCGTTGATGCATAAGGCACTTTGCTCATCTCTGATTTCTCCTCCTCACTTGATAGAAATTGACTCACATTAAGCTTGAAATGGCTTGCAAGTGGACAACTAGCAGGTTTAGCTTTGCTCATGTTGAATCTTTCAAGAACTTTTTCAATGTATCGTTTTTGGGAAACCAAATTCTTTGCTTTTGCCTATTGTGGGTAATCATCATGCCAAGAATCTTCTTGGCAGGTCCTAAGTCCTTCATTGCAAAGGACTTTCTCAAATCCTTCTTCAACTTGCTAATCTTGTCAATATTTTGACCCACAATTAACATGTCATCAACATAAAAGCAGAAGAATAATAAAATCACCATCAGAGAATTTCTTGATGAAGACATAGTGATCAACCGTTGTTCTGTTGTATTCATTTTTCTCCATGAATGAGTCAAACTTTTTGTACCACTACCTTGGTACTTGCTTCAAACCGTACAAGCTCTTCTTTAGTTTGCATACCAACTTCCCTTTTCTTTTAAATTGGAAACCTTTTGCTATTCCATATAGATTTCCTCATCAAGATCACCATGTAAGAATGCGGTCTTTACCATAAGTTGTTCAACTTCCAAGCTAAATCTAGGTGCCAAACCAAGAACAACTTGGATTGAAGACATTTTAACTATTGGTGAGAATATTTCATCAAATTCAATGCCCTTCTTCTACTCGAATCCTTTCACAAGCAATCTTGCTTTGTAACGTGGTTGGGAGTTGCATTCTTTGCTTTTTATTTTGTACACCCACTTGTTCTTAAGAGCTTTCCTTCTTTGTGGTAGTTTCATCAAGTCAAATGTGTGGTTCTTATGTAGAGATTTCATTTCTTCATACATGGCTTTTAACCACTCAATCTTATGTTGATCAATGATAACTTCACCATAACTCTTTGTTTATCCCTCTTCAGTGAGCATGATATACTCGTTAGGAGAATATCTATGACTTGGTTATCGTACTCGGATGGATGTCCTTGTCTGTACTTTTGGTTAGACCTATACAGAAACTTGTTCTGGTTCTGAACTTCCAGTTGGTGTATTAACACCATCAGTATCTGGTGTAACTCCCTTGCCATCAGGATTTGTTGGTGGAAGGACTGGTTCTAGATTTACTGGAATTTCATCTAACTAGGGTTTCTCAGATTTCTCAAAATCCTTGATTGTTTGATCTTCAAGAAATACCACATCTTTGCTTCTGACAATCCTTTTGCTAATAGGATCCCAAAATCTGTAGCCAAATTCTTCATGGGTATATCCCATAAAGATACATTGCTTCGCTTTTCCATCCAACTTGGACCGTTCATCCTTTGGGATGTGAAAAAATGCTCTGCAGCCAAATACTTTCAAGTGTTTATAAGAAATGTCTTTCCCCATCCAAACTCTTTCTAGTATGTCGTAGTTTAGTGAAACTAATGGAGAAAGGTTGATTAAGTCGAGTGATGTCCTCATTGCCTCCCCCCAATAGGATTTTGGTAGTTTTGCATTTGAGAGCATACATTTGACTCTTTCACAGATGGTTTTGTTCATCCTCTCTGCAACACTGTTGTGTTGAGGTGTCTTTGGTACTAATTTTTCCAGCCTGATGCCAAAAAATTCTGCAGTACTGCTAGAATGGTCCATGATACTCACCACCATTGTCTCCATGTACACACTTCAAACATCTTCCAATTTCTCTCTCCACTTTTACATGAAACTACTAGAAAACTTCATGCACTTGATCTTTTGTTTTCAAAGCAAAAGTCCACACTTTTCTAGAATGATCATCAATAAAAGTCACAAGATAATGAGCACCTCCTAGTGACTTACAACTCATTGTACATACATCTGTGTGTATTAAATCTAAAATATTTTTCTTCCTTGATGGTGTGAGACTACGAAATGCAACTCTATGTTGTTTTCCCATAATGCAGTCAACATAAGTTCGCAAGGGTGTACCTTTCATTCTTGGAAAGAGATCCTTGTTGGAAAGAATTTTGAGACCTTTTTCACTTATATGGCTGATTCGCTTATGCCATAGCTAGGTGGGAACTTCTTTCCTAGTCCTGTTTACTTCTCCTCTACACAGTCTGGCATCTGTGAGGTAGAGTGATGTATCTTTCTTGCCTTTTGCTACTACCAAATTTCCTTTGGTGAGCTTCCACTTTCCTTCACCAAAATAATTATTATATCCATAATCATCAAGCATATCAGTAGAAATAAAATTGAGGCAGATATCGGGAACATGCTTCACATCTTTCAGAAGTAATCTGCATCCAAGATTAGTCTCTAGATAAATGTTGCTAATGCCGACAATTTTTGATGAATTATCATTTCCCATCCTCACACGTCTAAAATCACCTTGAGTGTAGGCTAATAGGAATTCCCATTGTGAGGTGACATGATAGGAGGCACTTGCATCAACTATCAAAATAGTGTCTTGACATGCAAGATTGACATAAACAGCATCTCGAACAATGACAACTTCTTCAGTGATAGTTATGGTGTCATTTGTTCAGGTTTCTGCTTCCTGATTTTTGGATCGTTCAGCCTTTAACCTTCTACATTCTCAAATGAAGTGTTCGAGCTTGCCATAGTGATGAGACTTTTTTTTCATGCCTTAATCTAGACTTCGACCGTCCTCTTTATTGACTTTGGTTATGGAGATTTCTATTTTTACTTCTCCTGTGCCACTCTTGCTTGCCTTGTTTCTCCATGACAAACGCATAAGTATCAGAAATATATCCTTCATCTTTTCGTCGAAACTTTTCGTTTAGAATTCTGTCTTTTACCATATCCATGGTAAGCTTATTGTCAGGAGTTGAGTTGCTAACTGACACAACTAGAGTAGCCCAATTTTTTGGTAGAGAACTCAATATCAACAACGCTTGCAGCTCATCATCTACGGTCATCTTCATAGAATTGAGTTGATCTACAATGCCTTGGAACTCACTCATATGTTCTGATACGTTGCTTCCGTCTTTATACTTCAAATTGATTAATCGTCGCATCTGATTTGCTTTATTCTATGCGGTTGTCCTCGTATACATTTTCTCCAACTTTTGCCAAAGAACGTAAGCATCGTGTTCATTAGCAAAATTTTGAAAAATGCTTTTTTCGATCCATTGTCTGATTCGAGCAGCACACTTTCGATTCAGCACAGCCCAGTCAACGTTTGCATTGGTTATTTTTGGTGTCTTGTCGTCAGTTTTCTCATCTGTTGAAGTTGTAGACACTACTTTCTCCTTCGGTATTATAATTGGCTTAAACCACATATCTTTAATGTATAAAAGATCCTACATCTTTGGCTTTCAAATTTCATAATTAAATGCAATCAACTTTATCATGTTACTTGTGCTCTCCTCCATTTGAATCGTTAGTCAACAGGTTTCGCCAATCTTAGTACTATGTGAATAGTACTTACTTACAGAACAGTTCATGCCGACAAAATAATACGTATATGTGAATAGTACCGTATGTATAAACAGTACTCTCGTTAAAAATAACCAAAGCTCTCGTACCACTTTGTTAGGAAAATTGATTGGTTGTAAAAAAAAATTCCACAAACCCAGGATAATTTTCCAAATCAAAATAGAACAAAAATAACACCAAAGATTTCTAGCGTGAAAAACCTTCTAAAATGAAAGTAATAACCACGGGATCCGTAGGCCACTTAAAACTTTCACTATAATAAAATAGGATTACAAACTTCACCTTTAGATGGATCTATCACAAAAATACAATAACTATTCATCTTCAATTTGTGAGTAAAACTTCACAAATTTGCTCTTAATTTTCTTCTTTTCAGAAAACTCTTTCTCACAAGGCTTTTTGTTTTTCTTTCTCTCAACTTGTTATAAATATTGAGATTGAGGTAAAGGCTTTTTATAGAACCAAAACATCAATCCCTTAAGACATTTAAGACATATTGTGCGGAGACAAACAATACAAATATTTGACTTTTTTTCTAATCACAGCAAGCCTTTATTATTGAATACCTTTTTTATTTTTCTTGTTCATGGCCCACCTTACATGACAATATCTAACCTCAAACTTATGAAAGTAGTACAATGTAATTTGCACTACTTCCATGTATATAGTAAAGCAGTAAATATACATTTATTTGTGATGGTATTACACTTAAATTCACATAAATTTTACCAATAGAATATCTACTAAAGTATGAAACTAGTCTAATGTTACTTAAAAATGTAATA
The DNA here is from genome assembly GCA_037013495.1 of Hippophae tibetana. Taxonomy (NCBI): domain Eukaryota; kingdom Viridiplantae; phylum Streptophyta; class Magnoliopsida; order Rosales; family Elaeagnaceae; genus Hippophae; species Hippophae tibetana. The sequence continues at coordinate 17,056,826 of CM072810.1, forward strand.
TAACTTAAAAGAATCGAGAAATTAACACATATATAACTAATTACTATTCAAACTATAAAATTAGACGAGTGTATTGTATGTTTGCTATCCACTTTTTATTATTCTCCAAATCTAGAGTTAATTGTAATGTTTTAAATCTCTTTCCTAAGTTCTAAATGACACAAGTAAAGGGAAATACATTTGTTGTGTTTTATACATAACTTCGAGAATGCTTTGGCTCATATCCTTCAAATATAAAAATAATAATCTTTTAACTTCTCAGATAAAAATTAAATACAATATATAAGTATATAATAGGCTAGTTAGATTGACAAAAAACCACTACCGCTATATCAAGAGTATTTGTTATTTGCATACTCAAGGCATAAGTCTTTCTCTTAAACGGACCAAACCAGGAGTGTCATTCAAGTCCATGCACTTGGTTTGTACTAAAATAAATATAAAAAAAAACCCAAAAAAGGAAATCTATTAAACAGTGAATTCAAACTCAAATAACCATATATATATACAACTAAGAACTTCAAGAGTTATTTCACTTAATTAGGATACTTCATGACCAATGAAGGCACTTGTTGATGTGGCTGCATGGTCAATCAGATGCATTAAATTCAATGGATTTTTCTAAAATTGTAGGTAATCTACTTAACTGAAAAAGTACTTAAAACAATAAGAGAATTAGAAGGGATCGAACGTCATAAAGTGTAAGTTTCGTAGAAAACAAACTATTAAGAAGTCTATTTGGATTAATATTTGATTCAATTTTGCTAATCACTTTACCACAATGATTTAGTGATCGATGGGACAAAACGAAGTCAATGCATGAGCTGGAAAATAATTGAGTGTACGTAATTGAGTGTTTGATTGTGTTGGTTTCGGTAGTCAAGGGAAAGCATCTTCCTAAAACTATGGAGTATGTGTCCTTTGGTATCACATGCAAGGACGCTTATAGTCATTATCCATAGGTAGAAGCTAATTAAAACCTCTATGGTAAAAACTATAGGCCTAATAGAATTATAACCCTTCTTGAATTTATGAGTCCAATTTTAGAAATTTATGTTAGCTTAAAATTTTATACATTTTATTTTTATTTTTTAATTGATTAAAAATTTCATAGTTAATTGATATAACTAATTAACAACTTAAAATTATGTATATTAGATTTAATTGAATTAATGCATTAGGATCACATATGATAATAACTAAATTAGATGAAATTAAAACTTTTTATAATTTTTAACCTAAACATTCGATCTTTAATTATAATTAAAAATCACAACTTTCAATTAAAATAATAAAAATTGGTAATTTTATGTCTATATCGATCATAATTTAACAATAAATATAACCAACCATCAAATTATTTGTACATTTAATGTAATATATAGAATGTTTTGACATTGGAAAATGGAGTTAAAACACATCATTAATTAAAAATTAAAACTAAAATTGAATCATAACATAAAATTCAATTAATTTGCTATCCGTGGAATTAATGAAACTTATAGAATGAATTGAATAATCCGTGGAATCAATGAAACTTATTGAATGAATTGAATAATCCACGCAAAATAAAAATAAAAAAAGAGAAGAAAAATGTTTATTTTTGGTAAATAAAGAAAGCCAAAAAACACAAATACACCGATCTTAAACCTTTTCTTCAATTTCCTCCAACTTCTTCAAGTAGTTGTCCAATAAGAACTTTTTCTCTCAATTTATCTCTCAAAATTTGACTCTTTAGTGTAGGAGATGGGTTTAAATGCTATGAATAAGTTTACAAAAAACATGGAGATGATTTATGTCGAATCTTCAAAATGGACAAAAACACGCATTTTTATGGTGATTTAGCAAAGCTATCCACAGTGAACGGACATTCGTTTTGGTTCGTCAGACATCCAGTTGTAGTGTGGAGGACATTAGGGAGTGCATTTGGGTAAGCATCCGGTTGTGACGAGAAATTTGCCTCACATACGTTTCCATTTTGAGCGATCATTAGTTAGAAATACGATGGTGTGTCCATTTGGTCCTGATTTGTCTTGAAATGTTGTATTTTCATCCTCTTTTTCTATACTTTTCTCTTTTTGTCCCAAATACCTATAAAACATTAAAACAAAATTTGAGGGCACGAGGATAATGAAATAGATGTAATTTATAGAATTTTGATATACAAAATGTTAGGATATGAGACTCAATGCAAATGTGTTTGTATTTAAATATTATTGAAATTAAAATAAATAAAACTATTATATTTCATTTATTTGCATTCTTTATACAATTCTTTAAATAAATGATTAAAATTCCTTTACTATTCGTATTTGCTTGACTTCAATATATCAATATATATACGAGCATGATTTAATTTAAATAAAATAATCAAAGTAGAATATTATCATTAATTAAAATTTGAAATAAATCTTTAATTACGTTACTTATATAACCTATATCTATTGAGAATAGAGATTTTTTATCTAGGGTAATTTACGTGGAGACATCTAATTAAGATTACTATTTATAATAATTGATTACACAATATAAACCAAATATATGAAAACATTGTTAATATTTGTTTATCCATAGATATTTCAAAATGTTATTTGATGATTATGTGCGAGACTATTTTAATACTAGTGACTTAGCTGGTCCCTTCATACATTGATATTTGAATTACTCAACAATGTTCATACTAGTAAGAAAAGATGTCTTGTATCTTAGTATCTTAGTAGAAAAAAATATCTTATATCTTAGTATTTTTGGTATAAATACTAAAATAATAGCCCATAAAAGAAAGTCAATATCAAATTTACATTAAATTTTTAAAAAATAAGAAATATTTGAGATTCAAAATAATATTACAAGAAATTTCTATAAAGATTCAAGAACAAATAAAAATTTATATCGTTGGTTCATTTAATTTTAATAATTCATCAAAATCATATTTTTTTTCACGACCTTTTCTCTTCTTTATAATGGAATATTGAGTTATTGTTATGAATTTGATAAATTCTATGTATAGCTAAATTCAATCTGATTATGAAAAATTTCAAACCCTGAACTATGATTTAATTAATTTAATGTTATGATAATTTTAGTTTTAAGTATTGATTTTTGATGTATTTAATTTTATGTTTAAATGTCAAAACCATGCATGTATAAATTAGACTAAATAACTAGTTTATTGCATGAATATGTTTATAGATGGTATAAGGTGTTAGTATGTCATCGTTAATATTTTTATTCGAAGTGATACCTTGTAGCTGTTATGACAAGTATGTTTGAATACGTTTGCTAAATGTTAAACGACTGTTCCAATCTTGCCTAGTTTAGTTATCATCATTTTAGATTTTAATGCAATAAATGAATTAAATCTATTAAACACACCTCTATATTGTTCAAAATTTAAGTTGGTTAATAAACAAACCAAAATCTATTAAACACAAAAACCTTCATTTTGTTAATTTTAACTAACTGACTAACGAACTAGTAATTAGGGTATATATTGTCAACAATCTTCGTAGGTACAATAACATTTGTTCTTAAAATTACTTATCACTTATATGTAATTAAGTATACTTATATATTCTTAACTGTGTCAAAATCCAACCTAGTTAACTTGAGATCTCAAGATCTAAGTTCAAAGGAACAACCTAGCTATAAACACTTAACGAGATCACCATGAAGGTTTATGCTCAAGTCTACTCCTATGATGAATAATAGTGATACTTGTAGCATAAAGATTAAGCTAAGACTTTTAACGATTCTTATGAAGAGAATATTGAATGAAGTATTATGAATCACTCTTTGTGAGTTACTCTTATTGATAAGAGATTGGCTATATGAGAAAGAGGTAAGACCACTTTGAAAGAGAATTATAACGGGCTCAATTCTTTAGAAACTCTAGTACAACTAGGTGTATATTTATGGACAAAATGAGCATAACAATGAAAACAAAATTTTATCAGGAAATATTCTTGTGTGAAATATTTTATCGTTTGCATAAATAGTAAAATATTTCAAGGACATCGTATTTACTATCAGCTCGTAAGGTAGACATTTTTCACAGGAAAAAGGTATAATATATACTATTTACATCCTTACATTGTTTTTACAAAATTCGGTAATATATATGTGAACATATGCTAAAAGATAAAGGCATTAGTGATATTTGTCTACTAATTAACACATTAAAAGTTTTGCTCCAAATAAACATCCTCCACATAAATGATACATTTGGTTTTATATTTAATTGGAATGAGTGTAAGTTGAAATGGAAAGGGAGGAAGGGAGGGGAGGTACAACCATTCCATTTAACAAATTTGTTTATATTCACAAAAGTATTCTATAGCTAGCTAAGTTTTAGTGTGATAGAGAATTGATACAAAATAGTTCAACTAATGTTAATTGATCGTTGTATATTGGGAGATATGTTTTCTTTTGATCTCAAACACCCATGTGAGAAAAATATTTATGTTAAGGATATCATGTAACACAGTCCATAATCCTCTTTTAGTTTTTATTTCTTTTACCTTTTGGTTGTAATTTATAGCTTTTTCTACTTTGTATCAATTCTATAATTTTCATTGTTTTAATTTATAGGTATGATTTTAAATTCCTATTTGTCTTGTAATTTATTTTTACAATAAGTATACGAAACTTATCTTTCTTTTGGATTAATATTATTTTAGGATTGAATATCTCATATTACTTATACATTTTAAAAAATTTAGATAGTATCAAAACTTTAGTCAAACAATAGGTCAAGTAAAAACTAATAGGCATCCCATAAAAAAAACGATCCATGCAAGAGAAAGAAAGACAAGTGACACAAGTTGTATTAGAATATAATAAAAATAAGTTAAAAATACAAAATGTTGGGTCAAACCATCCTACTTTGAAGAGATAATGTAAAAAAAAGAGTGTTTTTTTTATATTGACTAAGAAATATATTAATGTAGTGTTTAAAAATAATTTAAAACTTATATTCCTTTATGTTAATTTTTTAAGATTATATATCTCATATTATTTATACACTTCACAATATTTATAATATATAATAAACATAACAGGAGAGAAACAAATTATGTTACAGCCACGTTAAATCACATTCATCCATATCACATTTGTTTGTTTTTTTAACAAGAAAGCTAATACAACTTTTATTGATCTCATTTTTCTTAGCATCAAATAGCCTTGGTCACTAAATCAATTATAAATCAACTACTAGCCTAATTTTTTTAATAATAAAATTAAAATTAGTATACAAGTACTTTATGGATGTCATAACACTTGAAAAATATATTATATTAAAATTATAAAATAATACAAGTATAATAAAATGCTACAAAAATACTTTATATATACTTCAAAGTATAAAATTCATTTATCATAAAAAAACAATACTAATAAATTTATGCATCAATCAATTATAAAGATGAAAGGTTTACCTATATTAAGAACTCAAAATAAGATGAAAAAAAAAAAGCACGGGTGTATATTTTTTATTCTTAGTTTGACTATAAAACAAAAACAATTTATAAAAGAAAGAAGAAAATGAAAAATGTAAAAGAGGAGCAAGACAAAAAGAAAGAGACAAGATAAGGTATTGTTTGATATTTGTTACTTAGTTAGAGTAAGATTTTTTATTTATATTTTTCTATTATTTATTTTATTATTTTGATTTAATATTTTTTTTAATTTTGTTTATCTTTTAAATAATGATTAGATTGCCAATAGCTTCAATAGTTTAGTGATAAAGGTCATATCATGTATCCTTTTACATGTATAATTTCAAGTTTTTCAGTAATTTAGAATTGTTACTGAGTAACGGGGTATGCAACCTATATTAAAATCCAAACTAAACCAACCCAACATTTTCAATTTTAAATTTTTATTGATTTAATTTGTTTCTTATTTTATAATATTAATATATATATATTCATTTAGGGTTTTCTTCCTAACTCTATATTTTTTCTACTTTAATAAAAATATCTCACCCATCAGATATTTTTTCACCCATTACTCTCCTCAACCACTACTTCACTTAAGTGGTAGTGTACTAGTTCCACCAACTACGCCTCACCCAAGTCAACCTTTATTATTGATATGAAATTAATGATATTAAGTGATTGAAATCTAAAATCTTTAAATTTAGTTATCATAATCAATTAACATTGAAAATATTAGAAACTATAATGGAAGAATTTAAAAAACAATTAATAAACAAAATTCATTAGAGAATTTTTTTTCTTTCTTCATAGAACTATTTGAGCAAACCCAAATCAAATCACTTATGATGATGATTTTTATAGTGCATTATAAAGCTATGATATCTGTATTTAATACTAAACACAGATACTATAGTAAAAAGGGAGAAATACTCCTACTTCAAATAGATCTCTCAAAATCAAATAAAGTCCTTCTAAAACCTATTGAATGGAACCAAATAACCCTACCAAAAGAGTGACTCTTAGAAGGAGCAACCCAACCTAAGTCAGAGAGAATAAAACCTAAGAAAATACCCAACTTGGAATATAACCCAATATAATGATGGTAGTGTAAACCTAAGTTTCAATAGATCTACTAGTTCTAGGTACCCTAGTACTAGTTTGACAAAAACTTTAGATTTAGGAAGAGTCCCAAACTTTTCCTCAACAATAAACCTACCATACAAAACCTAACCTAGGTATTCCACATCAGATATACCTAGTTCAAGCCTTCAAAACGTAGACTATAGTACTTTAGTACCACATCCAATCTACACAGAAGCATAAAATGAAGACCAAAATGAATCATCTCCTTAATCACCAACAACATCAGTTATAACCGAAAATATAGCCAATGAATTAAACGTCTTGGAGAAAGATGATTTTGAAGCAAATAAAAATATCTGTATGATGACTTCGTTGCAAAATATAACAGAGAAAAACATTATTGGTTTTTACAAAACTTCATAAAGACTCGTAAAGAAATTCAGAATTTTTTTTATAAATTTGTTTATAAACTTAAAATTAATATTTTATTCTTTGATTGATTTGAAATCTATGCTTCTAAAAAGAACATAGATTATTGATTCAAATCCATAAAACTAGTAAATACAAAAAGAAAATTCATGATTGGGAAACACTAAACAGTTATGTGGAGGTGGAACACCCTTCTCTCAAGCTAATAAACTTTCCCTACAGCAATAAAAAGGTTGAAACTTGTCCTCTTAAAAACCCACAAGAAGACACTACAACCAATCTTAAAAACATTGTTATACAAAACAATTTTACCATCATCTTCCTAAATACTTTAGACAAACAACTCACTAAACTAGAAAAACAAACCTTACAGTCTTCCATAACCTCTAGTTCTAGTATTAAATATGTTGATAAAAAAGTTAAAAACCAAATTTGAAAACCCTATCAAGTATCAAAATCCACTCAAAATGAGATAAAATCTAATGAAACTGAGTTTCTAAACTCTATTAAAAACCTAAAAACCAAGCAAAAGCTTTCTAGCTTTGGCTCTAACATTGGTCCTATAATCCCAAAAACTCCATAAACACCTCAAAATTCTCATACTATTAGTTTCTTACACCTGGAGGCTAACACCTCAAAGATTAACACTTTTGACGAAGAAGCATTTTAGGAACCGTCTCTTGATGTGGAAAAAATTCATTGGAAAAGCCTAACACCTCAAAACATATTATCTGCTAGGTCCCTAGATCCATAAATAGGAACCTAGCCAAACAAAACAATATAGCCAAAATATAATGCCTCATCCGTCTATGAATGGAATATCGATGGCATGGATGAATACCAAATATTAAACCTATTATAGGAAATGATAATGGCATCAAATGCTTATAAAAACTAGTCTAGTACATTAGATAAAGCAGTTGTTGAACTCTTTATAGTTGGCTTTCCAAACCAACTAAAAGATGGCGGGATTTCCACCTAAAAAATAACAACAATTGGATATCTTGAGTGTTATCCAAACTAGAGAGGATGGTGAACCTATTCTTGATTATCATGGAAAACCTTACAAAATAATTTGAAAACCCCTCCAAAAAAGAGGTTACTTACTTCAAATGTGTCAAGAAAGGTCATATATCAAACCTTTTATTTCTATATAAAAGGTGCAAGAATCGACATGTTGGAATTCTGTGAGCATTGTGTACTTGGGAAGTAGAAAAGAGTAAGCTTTGGCAATGCACTCCATAAAACAAAAAAAGAATCTTGGATTACATTCATACGGATGTGTGGGGGGCAACAAGAACTATATCCATGAGTGGCAAACATTATTATGTCACTTTCATAGATGACTTCTCGAGAAGAGTTTGGGTGTATCTCATGAAGAAGAAGGATGAAGTGCTGGGAATTTTTCTCAAGTGAAAGAAGATGATCGAGACTCAGACTAGTAGAAAGATCAAGTGTCTGAGGTTTGATAATGGCACTAAGTTCACAAATGATCCATTTATGAAAGTTTGTGAAGAAGAAGGGATGGTGCAACACTTTACTATTCGAAAAACACCATAATAGAACAGAGTTGCAAAATGAATGAACCAAAAATTTCTTGAGAAGGTTCGATGTATGTTATCAAATGTTAGGTTAGACAAGCAATTTTAGGCTGAGGCTATGATGTATGCATGTCATCTTGTCAACTGTCTATCATCATCTACTCTTGAAGAAAAAATGCCCATGGAGGTATAGTTTGGAAACATGCTAAAGATTATGATTTCTTAGATATTTTTAGTTCTATTGCATAGTACCATGTCATGGAATCGAAATTGGATCTAAGAGCGCTAAGAAAGCTAGTTTTTTGGGGATCCTCTCTGGTTCTAAGGGATATTGTCTATAGTGCCTTTAAATAAAAAATAATCTTCGGTAGAGATATTACCTTTGATGAATCTGCCTTGATGAGAAAGGTAATTGAGAAGATTGATGGCAGTTTATAGTAGGTCGAGCAAACTCTAAAGTAGGTGGAGCAAACTTTGAAACATGTGGAGTTTGAAAGCAAAATCATTGACCTAATTGGTGGAGATAAGAGGGAAGCTGATCCTTCATTGGCAGAAGATGAATCGGATGAAGAAATTTTTAACCCTAGAACCTCTACAATAACATGAATAAAATGTAGTTGATAGGCCACGACAACAAAATGTCATAGTGCTTGCACGATACAAGTATATGGAAGATCTACCTGCTCAGTTTAAGAATATTGTGGCTTGTGCACTTTCAATTGTCCATGATGATATTCCTTCCATATATAAAGATGTAATCAAAAGCCCTAAATTTGAAAGATGCAAGGAAGCCATGGATGAATAACTATTTTCTCTTCAGAAGAATAAGACATGGAAGTTAAGACAACTACCTAAGGGCAAGAAGCAATTGGTTGCAAATGGGTATATGCAAAGAAAGAAGGATTTCTTAACAAAGATGGTATTCGCTACAAGGCAAGGTTGGTGGATAAGGGCTATGCTCAGAAGAAGGGAATCAATTATAATAAGGTATTTTCTCCAATTGTAAAACATTCCTCCATTAGAATTTTGTTGGCCTTGGTAGCACGTTTGGATTTGGAACTACTTCAACTTGATATGAAGACCACATTTCTACATGGTGACTTGGAAAAGGAAATCTATATGTCTTAGCCATAAGTGTTTAACTCTACTGGTAAAGAGAATTGGGTTTACAAGTTGAACAAATCTTTGTATGGATTGAAGCAATCTATAAGGTAGTAATACAAGTGATTTGATCAGTTTATGTTACAGTGAAAGTATAGTAGATGCACACATGATCATGGTGTGTATTCTTTCAAGCTACAAGATGAGTCTTTCATCTGTCTCCTATTGTACGTCGATGATATATTGATTGCATCAAAGAGCCAAGCAGAAATTGAGAGGTTGAAGGCTTAACTAAGTCAGGAGTAATAGATGAAAGATAGAAGCCAAGAAGATTCTCAACATAGAGATAAGTAGAGACAGGAAAAAGAGCAAGCTTTGTTTGACCAAGAGTCAATATTTGAATAAGGTACTACAACGTTTTGGTATGAATGAACAGACAAAACTAGTAAGTACTATACTTGTTTCTCATTTCAAGCTTAGTTCTCAATTGTCTCCTAAGAATGATGAAGAAAAAGAATACATGGAAAAGGTACAGTATGCAAATGTTATTGGTAGCTTGATGTATGCAATGGTATGTATGAGATCTGACATTTCACATGCAGTTGGTGTTGTAAGCAGGTACATGTATAATCCTGGTAAAGGACATTAGTTGGCTGTGAAATGGATTCTACAGTATCTTCTAAATATTGTAGATGTTATTTTAGTATTTGAGGAGGATAATAATTTTGCTCAATATGTAATCAGATATTGTGATTATGACTATGCTGTAGATTCAAATAAGTATCGGTCAACTACTAGTTATGTGTTTACTCTTACTAAAGCATCAATTAGTTGAAAGTATACCTTGTAGTCCACAATTTCTTTATCTATTATAGTGGCAGAGTATATGGTAGTTATAGAGGCTGTGAATGAAGTTATTTGGTTACGAGGATTGCTTAAAGACTTGAGAATTAGTCGAAAGCATATTAAGGTGTTTTGTGACAATCAGAGTGCTATTCATTTAACAAAGAACCAAGTCTACCATACACATATAAAGCACATTGATGTTCGTTATCATTTTGTGTAAGACATTGTTGAAGAAGGTGGAGTATTAATTCAAAAGATTAATACTACAGAGAAATCTGTAGATATGATGATCAAGGTGGTGATAGTAATCAAGTTCAAACATTGTTTGGACTTGATTAACATCCTACAAATTTGAGTTGGCACTGACATCGCTAATCTAGAGAATGAAGAAATCATTTAAGAATCACTGAGTCGCTAAGGTGGAGATTTGTATGTATAGCTTCTTAGTGAGAAATCTGTATGTATATGAGTCTTTTTTTTAATTTTCAAATTGCTCACTAAAGAGCTATACATACAAATATCCACCTTAGCGACTTAGTGATTCTTAAATGATTTCTTCAATCTCTAGATCAATGATGACTATGCCAACTCAAATTTGTAGGATGTTAATAAAGTCCAAACATTGATTACTATGACCACCCTGATCATCATATCTGCGGGATTCTCTACAATATTAATCTTATGAATTAGTACTCCACCTTCTTGAATAATCTCTCACACGAAATGATAATGAATGTCAATGTGCTTTGTACATGTATGTTAGACTTGGTTCTTTGCTAATGAATAGCGGTTTAACTGTCACAAAACACCTTAATATGCTTTTGACCAACTCCTAAGTCTTCAAGCAATTCTCGTAACCAAACAGCTTCATTCACAGCCTCTGTAACTGCCATATACTCTACCTTTATAGTAGATAAAGTAACTGTGAACTACAAGGTATACTTCCAACTGATTGGTGCTTTAGCAAGAGTAAACACATAACTAAGATTTGATCGATGCTTATGTGAATCTCCAGCATAGTCAAAATCATAATATTCGACTGCATATTGACCAACATTATTATCCTGCTCAAATACTAAACTAACATCTATAGTATTTAGAAGAAACCATAGAATCCATTTCATAGCCAACCAATGTCCTTTACTAGGATCATACATGTACCTACTTACAACACCAACTATATGTGAAATGTTAGGTCTCATACACATCATTGCATACATCAAGCTACTAACAACATTTACATACCGTACCATTGTCATGTATTCTCATTCTTCATCATTCTTAGGAGACTATTGAGCAATAAGCTTGAAATGAGGAACAATCAGAGTACTTATAAGTTTTGGTTGTTTATTCATACCAAAACGTTGTAGTACCTTCTTCAAATATTGAATCTAGGTTAAATAAAGCTTCACCTTCTTCATGTCTCTACTTATCTTCATACCGGGAATCTGCTTGGCTTTTCCTAGATCTTTCCTCTCAAACTCTTGACTTAGTTAAGCCTTTAACCTCTCAATCTCTAATTGGCTCTTTGATGCAATCAACATATCATCGATATACAATAGAAGACAGATGAAAGACTCATATTGTTGCTTGAAAAAATACATATGATGATCATGTGTGCTTCTAATATACTTCCACTGTAACATAAACTGATCAAATCGCTTGTACCACTTCCTTAGATATTGCTTCAATCCATACAACAATTTTTTCAACTTGCAAACCCAATTCTCTTTACTAGTAATGTTAAAGCCTTCTGGCCAAGACATATATATTTCCTATTCCAAGTCACCGTGTAGAAATGCGGTCTTCATTTCAAGTTAAACTAGTTCCAAATCTCAAATAGGCTACCAAGCATCCAAAATTCTAATGGAGGACTGTTTTAAAATTGGAGAAAATATTTCATTATAATCGATTCCATCCTTTTGAGCGTAGCCCTTATCCACTAACCTTGCCTTTGTTAGGAAATCCTTCTTTCTTTACATATACCCATTTGCAACAATTTCCTTCTTGCCCTTAGGTAGTTGCGTCAACTTCCATGTCTTATTCATCTAAAGGTAAAATAGTTCTTCATCCATGGCTTCCTTCCATCTTTCAACTTCAGGACTTCTCATTGCATCTTTATATATGGAAGGAACATTATCATGCTCAACTAAAAGTGCATAAGCCATAGTATTCTTAAATTGAGCAGGTAGATCTTTCATATCCTTGTATCGTGCAGGCACTTTGAAAATTATTCGTCATGGTCTATCAACTATAGTTTCTCCTTGTTGTTGTAAAGGTTCTTGGGTTAAAAACTTTTCTTCATCTGATTCATCTTTTACCAATGAAGGATCAAATTCTGACTTATCTCCACCAACTAAGACAATGATTTTGCTTTCAAAATCCACCTACTTTTAAGTTTTCTCCACCTACTTCGGAGTTTCCTCGACCTGCTGCAAATTGCCATTAATCTTCTCAATTACTTTTCTCATTAAGGCAGATTCATCATAGGTAATATCTTTACTGAAGATTATCTTTTTCGTTTAATTGCACCATAGACAACATCCCTTAGAACTAGTAAGGATCCCCAAAAACTAGTAAGAAATCATAATCTCTAGTAGGTTTTCCAAACTATACCTCAATTGGTGTTTTTCCTTCAAGAGCAGATGATGGTAGATGGTTGACAAGATGAAATGAATACATCACAACCTCAGCCCAATATTGCTAGCCTAACCCAAAATTTGATAACATACACCGAACATTCTCAAGCAAAGTTTGATTCATATGTTTTGCAACTCTATTCTGTTATGGTATTTTTTGAATAGTAAAGTGTTGCATCATCCCTTATTCTTCACAAACTTTCATAAATGGATCATTTGTTAACTCATTTCCATTAACAGACCTCAGACGCTTGATCTTTCTACTAGTCTGAGTCTTAATCATTTTCTTCCACTTGAGAAAAATTCCCAACACTTCATCCTTCTTCTTTATGAGATACACCCAAACTCTTCTCAAGAATTCATCAATGAAAGTGACATAATAATGTTTGCCACTCATGGATAGAGTTCTTGTTACTCCCCACACATCCGTATGAATGTAATCCAAGATGCCTTTTGTATTATGGAGTATAGTGCCAAAACTTACTTTTTTCTACTTCTCTAAAACACAATGCTCACAAAATTCCAACATGTTGGTTCTTGTGCTTTTTAGTTGGCCTTGATTTACAAGAATCTATAAAACTTTTTCACCAATTTATCGCAAAAACATATGCCATAGCTTTGTAGTTTCATAATATTTTTCTTCCTTTGAAACTATTGTTGATGCTATTCTAATAACCGTACTACCAAGGTAATAGTACAAGTTATTCTTCCAAACACATTTCATTGCCACAAGTGCTCTAGAAGTAACCTTTAATGCCCCATTTTGCATGGTCATAGTGAAGCCTTTTGATTATAAGACTCTCATAACAATGAGATTATTCTTTATATCTGGAACATAATGAACATCTGTCAAGACTCTGGTGGAACCATCTTAATTCTTCAAATGAATTGTATCGATCCCTAAAATTTTGCAAGGATAATCATTACCCATGAAAACAACTTCATTGTCTTGTTCTTAAAAATTAAAGAACCACTTCTTATTAGGAGACGTATAGAAGGTACATGTTGAATCAAAAATCCAATCACCAGGATGGGATGCTATTAACGAACCAACCAATGCAAATATGAATTTGAAATTATTTCAGCTACACATGCATTAGAGGACACGATTTTTCCTTTCTTCGGTAGCTTTGGACAATTTTTCTTCCAATGGCCTTTTTCGTGACAAAAAACATATTCATCTTTACCAAGCCTTCCTTTAGAAAGAGATCTATCTCTTCTTTCTTTCTGTTACGTTTATGGACGCCCTCTTAAAGACACATTGTCTCTGCTGCTTCATTCCTGCTTTTTTTATCATTCTTTCTAATTTCATAACTATACAAAATGGTGAAAACTTCCTCAAAAGACACTTTATCATTCCCAATGAGTAATCTTGTAATAAGGTGATCAAACTCATTAGGAAGGAATGGTAACAACATCAAAGCTAAATCTTCATCTTTAAAAGTTTCATCTATATTTAGCAAAGCTACTACTAATCAATTAAAAGAAATAATGTGGTACCTGAAAGGTAATCAAAATGGAACAACTTCTTCTTCAAATAGAGTCAATTCTATCCTTTCTTATTCATGAACTTTTTCTCCAATGCCTTCCATAACTTATCTGCAGATGTCTCTTTCATGAACGTGTACTTTTGTTCTTTTAAGAGACATGAACGTATTGTAGCATATGCCAATCGGTTGATATTTTTCCACTTGTTTTCATCTTGTTTCTCTTCTTCAATGGAGATGTCTAGACCTTGTTGAAATAAAGCATCTAGAAATTTGCCTTTCCACATACCAAAATGACCGATTCTATCAAACTTCTCCACCTTAAATCTTGCATTCATAACCATTTTTCTGCTTGATGTGGATGGTTGGCCTTTGTTTGAGGGAGACTTTTCTTCTGGCATTTCATCAAATTACAACAACTAGCAACTATATTCTAATAGCAAACAAATAGAATACAAACAAATTCCTAGGTAGAAACCTTCGGCTCTGATATCAATTGTTAAAAAAATCGGGTATATTTTCTCTATTTTAAGTAGTTACTATTAATTTATGATTTAAATGAATAGAACTCAAATTAGCCCAAAAAAATAATGCTAAAAGAAACTAAAGCAGATATTAAAGTAGAGAAATAAAAACACAATAAATTTAACGAGATTCAGTATAAATGTTATTTATATCCTCAGGTGTCGTTGACCACTTCTACTATCTCCAAATGGATGAATTATAAAATTATAACTAATTTGAGCAAAATTGAGCTAATCAATTACCTTTATAAAAAGAATTAGATTTACAAATTTTAAGATACTTTCAAAATGGAAGAAGGGGCTTTATTTATTGCTCAAAATACAACATCCATCATGGTTTCTAATCCATGTGGGACTTTATCAAATTGCTCACTAATGTGCTATACATATAAGTCTTCCATCAACTTTATTTTAGTAGCTAGCTCATACAATTTTTCAATGAGTTTAATCCTCGTGTGTGCATATAATTATATATGCAACAAACACGCAACAAATTAGGTTACAAAACAGACTAAAATGGTAGGTGAACATTATTTCTATGTGTTTGTCCAGTGGTATGAAACATATAAAGTGCCATACCAAATATGGTACTGGTGATTTGATTCTTGATTTTTTATTATTAAGTTTTTTATAATGCCACATACGAACTCTGAGAAAGAAATACAAGTCTGATACAGAAATTATTCAAAAACCACTACTAAATTAATTTTTCTTAAGAACCCTAATATCTTTCCAGCGAGATTCCATGTAGTTAGAACTATTATCTTGTTCATAAACTCCACATTTAAAATAATGAATATTTCCACCATGTCCTGGTCCCTCATACTTGAGAACACCATCAATGTAAACCTTCACATTTGAGGCACCAACGTCATGGATTACATTTAACTTGAACCATTTATTGTAGATGTTGGTAACCAAAATTAGGCATCCTATAGGATGTGAGCGAACCATTGTACACTCTTAGCATGATTGTAGTGGCTGACTGCTTCCTCCAAATACTTGCATTATTGATACACCACTTGTTCCGCTTGGTACATACCCATATGCTTCGAATTGCCAAATCCCAGAAGAGTAGTCATATCCCTATATATATATAAGAGGCACATAAAGATTGAGTTGATGAAGAGTAATTAGGTTATTATATGAAAGAAGAAAATCTTGTATTCATTAATTAATAAATATATGATCCTATTTTTTCTGATAATTATTAGTTACTTTTACTTTAGCCTAGCTATGAGAGTAGAGGAAGGAATTTCTAAAGTCATGAGCAAAATTGAGATAAATTATAAATCATGTGCGAGGCTTGCATCTACGATTTGTTTTTTAAATAGAGCACTCTGATTGTCAACCCGTCTGAATGGTTAATAGAAATTTTGACAAAACATTACACAAGAAAACCCACATTTTGAGCAAATGTCTCACATTAAAATATTTAATACATAATATTAGTCTTTTTTTTTTTAAAGAAATTACACAAATGCATCAACTCTCCTTTAGTTAGGTCACTTAAAGCAATTTAGTCTATTTATTATTTTTGAAGTAGTTTAATCATTTAGTTATAAAAAAAGTAATAATAAAATATGAAAATTAATTAAATTTTAAGTTTTTTAATTAATTTTGTAGTCATTATTTTTTATTACTGAAGATAATTTATGAAATTAATATTTCAATAAAAATTGAAATAATTTGAGAGAAAATATTAACAAAATTAAAGAATTGATCATGCTATCAATTACTAAAAAAATAACAAAAAGAATAAAATGTTATTATTTACCAAATTTATACACTTATTCTGTATTTTTTTTTTAAGAAAGTCTTTTTCAGCTTGGAAATAGGCTTTCAACCTTTCTTTTATCCTAAAACGCTAAGACAAAAAAAACACAAAATTAATTAACAGAAAAAATAATAATAATTTTGAACGCAATATAAGTCCAAAAATTCAGTCATAGGAGTTTTTGAGTTTTTAATTTAAAGACAAATGAAGCTGGCTAGCCTTTATATATTTGCTTACACGTATGCGTATTTCTGTGCGGAGCTTGGTTTTGCTAGAAGGAGTATGAGACTTGTCAGTTGCGTAAACCCAAAGCTTGTGAACTCCATTTACAAAGCTGTATCGGTCACTTTCAGAAACACCATATGGCTTATGGATGTCAAAATTTGATGGATTTAGTGTCACGGATTTGAACCCTTTTGTGGGATCAACTACTTGGCCGGAACAAATGTGTTTGTGCAAATTTAATTGAACTACAAGACTTAAACACAAGAGCTCCAAAAATAAAATGTTGGAACAATTGATCCTCATTTTACACACTCGAAGCAATATGAAGAAGGCCAAAAGTACTTATTCTATAAGGTAGATGAATATTAAGCAAAGGAAGCTAGTACTGGTTTAATATATATATATATATATATAATGACTTAGCTTTTTTCATGAAAAAAAGAAGTCTTCGAGAAGAAGTAGAGATATGTCATGACTTCACTCATTATCTTTAACGAGTGGCTTAAATTGGAGTTTTTGGTTCTTTGTGTCTTTTTGTCAAATATGAAGGTGGTTTTCCAAATTTTGATTCACTAGAGATAGAAATCTATAAATAACAATTTTAATAACACTCCTTACAATTTATAAATATAAAAAAAATAGTATATTTTATATTTACCTTATATATTTATACTTAAAAAAAACTCTTCAATTAATATTTCATATTTAATGGCATCCAATTGGATATTATTTAATTTAAACTCTAACAAATTAGATCTCATTCAATATTTTAGAGTTATTTTTGTTGTTATTAGTTTTTGATATGTTATTTATATAATTTTTCAAATATTTTTATGGTCACAAATTAATGTACGTGTTAGAAGTTATTGGAAAACTAATTAACTCTCTCAAAAGTTTTAAAAAACTAATTATCCCAAAAGTTTAAGATATGAGAAGAAGATTGATAAATGTATAAAAGTATAGTTGACTCTAATCTCAATAGCTTAAGTTTTAAGAAGAATAATTTTTTTAACAATTTCTAACATGTTATCAGAATTCGAGATCTTGTATTCAAAGCCTAACAATCTCAATTATTGAATTATAAGCGTTCGATTTACACGTTGTATAGAATTAACATTTCTAGATGAGTGATAAATATATAAAAAATATTTGGTTCTCCTATGAGTAACTTAAATTTTTAAATAGTTGGTTTCTCAATCACTTCTAACATTATGTATTAATTGTTCATCTTACAATATAATTTGTCACTATTAATAAGTGGTAATATTATTTATAGTTGACCTAAAATGGCAAGCCACCGGATTTGAATACACTTAATACTAACAAGGGGTTAAACGACAGCTGGCATTGTTTGTAATTCATTACGTGCAAGTCGGTTTGAGAGAAGTAACATGCATATACTTTATTTATTTATGAAACGACCATTTAAAAAAATTAAGAGTAACTTCAATAGTTCATAAAGCATCAAAATTGATCTTTTGCATTATTAGAGATAATTTCTGTTGGTGTGTGCTATAACAGTGGCAGACACAAATGCTCAATGGAGTAAAACATTGAGCAGACAATAATATTAGTGGAGCCATAAAACCTGGATGTGCAGGTTTTATGGTTATTGTTTAATTTTCGTTTTCCTTATATACATATATTGTAAACTCTTGTAAAAAACAGAATAGAAATAATAATGAAATATACTGATAATTATCAGAGAAATACAATATTTTGACATGGTATCAGAGCAGGATATTGCTAACTAATAAACTACCTGCTGATTTATGATGAAACTACCATTTTTTGATTGCTGATTTGCAAATTTGCAGATTTGCTGATTTCTGATTTCTGAATTCTGAATTCTGATTTTTGAATTCTGATTTCTGATTTCTGGTGTGGCTGCTGATTTCTGATTTTTGCTGATTGTGGCTGCTGATTTCTGTTTTGCTGATTGTGGCTGCTGATTTCTGTTTTTTGCTGATTGTGGTTGCTGATCTCTGAATCTGTTTCTGGGGTGGCCATTTTGATTTCTAGAGTGGCCATTTCTGATCTCTCGACACTTTCCACCATCAGTTTCCTTTCTGAAAAAAAAACAGAACACAACGAGAAGGAACTGCAGTTGGAGTCACAGATTGTTCGCAGTCTATCTACGTAGTCGTGGGCAAACTGCACCAGTTTCCTGACTCTGTGAAACTTGAAAAACAACAACATATAATTTGTGGTTTGTCTATGTACGTGTAGCTGGTAGGTCTATCTGCAGTTGTGGGTAACCATACTGTTCTTCTAAGCTCGGACAAGCTTGGAACGAGATGGAACTGCACAGAAGCTGAGGAACGCAGAAGAAGTTGGTTGAGTAACGTAGAAGAAGCTGCGTGAATCTAGCTGAGAAGAAGCACATAGGTTACATGAAGGAAGAGTTGCTGTGAAACCACGTAGAAGAAGAAGCTGCGCTGAGGAACGAAGAAGAAGTTGGCTGAGGAACGCAGAAGAAGCTGCATGAATCTGGCTGAGAAGAAGTTGCGCGAATCTTGGCTGAGAAGAAGCTGCGCTAATTTGTAAAATTTTTTTTAGGGTTACGGTTTTTTCTTTATATAGTGTACGAACGAAGTGTAAAAAAAGAAGGAAAAACAAAAGGACAAAATTTTTAGATTTCATGGCAGAATCTAGAGATTTAACTACCAATTTCGTGTTGGAAGATTTGATAGCGAAAATGACAGAAGTTCTAACTAGAGCTCAGATCAGCTCACAACCTCCGCTAACTGAAGCGTCGACTGCTCCCATTAGTATCAAGTTGGGAGGATCCAACTATGCCTTGTGGTCCCAGGTGGTGGAGATGTATATCTCTGGCAAAGACAAACTGGGAAATATTAATGGGGATTTTCCTCAACCTGTTGAAACCGACCCCTTATTTAGGAGATGGCGTACTGAAAACGCCATTGTCAAAGGATGGTTGATCAATTCGATGGACCCCTCCTTAATTGCAAATTTTATCTGATTCCCAACTGCGAAACAGGTTTGGGATTCGGTGGCTACCACTTACTATGATGGGACAGACACGTCTCAAGTATATGATCTTCGCCGTCAAGTTACTCGTATGAAACAAGCGGGTGGATCCATTGAAAAATACTACAATGACCTTCAAGGGTTGTGGCGTGAAATTGATTTCCGTCGTCCTAATCCAATGGAGTGTGCGATTGATATACAAAAATACAACTCCATCATACAGGAAGATCGAGTGTATACCTTCCTCGATGGACTTGATGATAGATTGGATAAAACTCGAAGTGATGTGCTTCAGATCAAACCATTCCCTACGGTGGAACAAGCCTATGGATTCGTCCGTAGGGAAGAGGTCAGGCAGACCGTGATGATCACAGGTGTAGATACGACACCCGGAGCTGTTATGGCTTTTAAAGGGGTCAAGAGACATCATAACCTAATGCCACCAAAAACAGGAACTTCCTTGGGTAGCAAGAAATCCACGGGAAATCCACCATCTCTTGACATGAAATGTGGCCATTGTGGAAACTCCAAACACACCCATGAAAACTGCTTCAAACTACATGGGTATCCAGAATGATGGAATGATCTTCAAGCACGGAAGAAACGGGACACTACTGGGCGAGCAGCTGTGGCTACCAATAATGCCTCACTATCCCTTACTTCTCAGGCCGAATCTTCCCAAGATCCAGGTATTTCAAGTAAAGCATTTCACATCTCTACTCGTAATGAGAAAGATGAGTGGATTCTAGACTCTGGAGCTACAGATCACATGACATTTGACCCAAACGATCTCTCCAATACAACCCAGCCAAGACGGAGTCGTGTTGCCAATGCAAATGGGGTCACTTATCCAGTTACAGGAGCTGGAACAGTGACCTTATCTCCTTCATTATCATTATCTAATACTTTGCTTGTACCCTCTCTGTCAAACCGACTAATGTCTGTAAGTCAGGTCACTTCAGATCTTAACTGTGTAGTACTGATGTATTCTACTTTTTGCCTTCTACAGGATATTCTCACCAAGGAGATCATTGGGCGTGGTACTAGGAGAGGAGGGCTATATTATGTGGATGACCTTAGTTCAGGAAGAGCCAATCACATGCAACATACTGTTGGTAACAAGGAACGACAGATTTGGCTATGTCATCGTAGATTTGGGCATCAATCATTTGGGTATTTAAAGCACCTACTCCCCAGTTTATTTTCAAATATCACACATTCAGATTTCAAATGTGATACTTGTATCCTAGCAAAAAGTCATAGGGCGTCTTATCCTATGAGCATGAATAAAAATGTGGCTCCTTTTGCTTTGGTACATTCTGATGTTTGGGGACCTTCCCCGATCATTACGTCATTAGGTCATCGTTGGTTTGTTATTTTTGTTGATGATTGTACACGAATGACATGGCTTTACCTTCTCAAACATAAAGATGAAGTATTTGCTACATTTCACATGTTTCACACGATGGTTCAGACACAATTTTTTGAAAAAATTAAGATACTTAGGTCTGATAATGGAGGGGAGTATGTTAATCAACAATTCCGGACATACTTTGACAACCATGGTATTCTCCATGAAACCTCATGTTCACAAACCCCACAACAGAATGGGACTACGGAGAGAAAAAATCGGCATATTTTAGAAACGGCTCGGGCCTTACTAATCGGTGCACATATGCCTAATAAATACTGGAGTGATGCTGTTACTACAGCTGTGTATCTACTGAATCGAATGCCCACAAAGACCTTACAATTTCATACTCCATTAAAGGTGTTATCTGATCATCTTCCTTTGCCTACTATTTTGATGCTTCCGCTCCGAATTTTTGGATGTGTTGCTTTTGTCCACCTCCATAAAAATCAACGAACTAAGTTGGATCCATGTGCTGTCCGATGTGTATTCTTGGGGTATGGTGTACAAAAAAAGGGGTACCGATGTTATGATCCAATTACTAAAAGAAACTATACTACCATGGATGTCACTTTCCTCGAATCAGAATGTTTTTTCCCATCACCAGTATCCAATTACACTCTTCAGGAGGAGAGTTATGGTGAAGAACGAAATTGGCTTGATGTTGAAATATTAGACACGAGTCCAACATACTCGGAACGTGCCAATAATATGGAGGAGCCCGTATCTAGACCCGAGCTTGAACGTCCAAGAACTGAAGCTGAAGTAGTAATTGAATCTCCAGAAGATGAAGTGGTTGATGTACCCCTCCATTCTCTAGTACCCAATGATCCTTCTGCTGAGAACACTCCTGAGGTAAGCTATCCCATCACACCTTTACAGACTAATGCTATAGATACATCTGTTGGTTATGTTTTACCTTTCAGACACAATCGAGGTAAACCTCCAAATCGATACTCCCCAGAAAGAGAAGAACGACAACCCAAGTATCCAATAGCAAATTATGTATCTACTCAAAGGTTATCAGAACCTATCAGGGCATTTGCACAAACACTCTCCTCGTGTCAAATTCCGAGTAGCATTGAAGAAGCCTTATCTGATCCAAAATGGGCTCAAGCTATAAAAGAGGAATTTGAGGCACTGCAGAAGAATAACACATGGGTGTTAAGCGAGTTGCCTCAAGGGAGGAAGATGGTAGGATGCAAGTGGATTTTCTCCATTAAGTATAAAGCAGATGGGTTAGTTGATCGTTACAAGGTGAGGCTTGTAGCAAAAGGATATACACAGAAACATGGGATAGATTATCAAGAAACCTTCTCACCTGTGGCTAAACTAAAAACTATGAGAGTTTTGTTATCTCTTGCAGCAAATTTAGATTGGCCATTGCACCAACTTGACGTGAAGAATGCCTTCCTTCATGGTGACCTTGAAGAAGAGATTTACATGGATATCCCACCAGGATATACTGTTACATCAGGAAAAGAAACTGCATGTAGATTACAACGAGCATTGTATGGACTAAAACAATCACCTCGAGCGTGGTTTGGTAGGTTGAGTTCAGCAATGAAGAAATATGGGTTCCAACAAAGCAACTCTGATCATACTCTTTTCCTAAAACATCGATTAGGGAAGATAACAGCCCTTATAGTCTATGTAGACGACATGATCATTACAGGGGATGATAAAGAAGAAATCTCTAAGCTTCAAGAACAACTGTCAAATGAGTTTGAAATGAAGAACTTAGGAGGGCTCAAATACTTCTTAGGTATTGAGGTAACAAGATCAAAACAAGGCATATGTCTTTCCCAAAGAAAATATACTCTGGACCTACTAGCAGAGGCAGGACTACTAGATTGTAAACCTGTCGATATTCCAATGGTTCAAAATCATAAACTCGGAGAATATGTGGACCAAGTACCAGCAGATAAACAGAGATATCAACGGTTAGTAGGTAAACTCATATATTTATCTCATACTCGACCTGATATTGCTTATGCTGTGAGTGTCGTGAGTCAGTTCATGCACTGCCCAAGTGAAGACCATATGGATGCGGTCATGCGAATACTTCGTTACTTAAAATCCTCCCCTGGGAAAGGACTTATGTTTTCAAAGAATGGTCAATTGAAAGTCCTTGGATATACAGATTCAGACTGGGCAGGGAATATGAAGGATAGGAAATCTACTGCTGGGTACTTTACTTTCGTGGGGGGCAACCTTGTCACATGGAGAAGCAAGAAGCAAAATGTAGTTGCCTTATCCAGTGCTGAAGCTGAATTTCGAGGAATGGTCAAGGGAATATGTGAGCTCCTTTGGTTGAAAAAACTTCTAACTGAGATTGGTGTTGCTCCTAACTCTGAAATGAACTTATTTTGTGATAACAAAGCAGCCATTGCCATATCTCACAATCCAGTTCAACATGATCGCACGAAGCACGTTGAAGTGGATCGGAACTTCATCAAACAGAATCTTGAAGAAAAGATTATTAAGCTTCCATTTGTTAAATCAGAAGATCAATTGGCTGATATACTCACAAAATCTGTGTCTGCAAGGAACTTCTACAACTCACTTGACAAGTTGGGCATAAGAGACAATATGCACCAACTTGAGGAGGAGTGTTGGTGTGTGCTATAACAGTGGCAGACACAAATGCTCAATGGAGTAAAACATTGAGCAGACAATAATATTAGTGGAGCCATAAAACCTGGATGTGCAGGTTTTATGGTTATTGTTTAATTTTCGTTTTCCTTATATACATATATTGTAAACTCTTGTAAAAAACAGAACAGAAATAATAATCAAATATACTGATAATTATCAGAGAAATACAATATTTTAACAATTTCATTCCTCCACAATCAAATTATTCGATCTACCATCATCACAACAATAAAGAATAAACACTGAAGCATTCATATCATGCGAGATAATTTAACATATCAAAATATGTACAACTTATAAGTAAAAGACCATATAATGCCAAACCCGCTTCACAAATTTGGGCTCAAACATTATATATTGTTGTAAACTTTTGTTAAGTAGTAGTAGCTAAATTTGCCTTAATATGTTTTAAAGTTGGTTCCAAAAATTTTGCTAGGATTATTTATATTTTCATAGCAAAATTACTACAAAAAGTATTGATTTTTTGCGAATATTTAACTACTAATTGTTGTAAAAACTTAGGACAAATAGATGTAGCAAAACTTTATACTTAGTATGAATCTTTTAAAATACTCCTTCAACTATTTTAACAAAAATAAGATAATTATGAAATTTTTAATTTTATATTAATTTACAACAAAATTTGTAAAAATATATTGAAATTTAACTTATGAAAAGGAAATGAGTAGTCACAAACTTTTGTAGTAATTTTTTTGCATAAATGAATAAAATAGCGCCAATTATTTTCCTATAAATGTTGAAATTTTTTAGCAATTTTGTGGTTAATATTTTTGGCAAAATATTTGTTAAAGAAATTGTTACTTTAACTTAATAGTCATTATTTCAATTTAAAATAACTAAAAAGTTATAATAATTAAAATTAACAATTTTCAAAAAGTTATATTGAATATTTTTAGTTATTAATCGATGTTTAAAACATAAGTCTAAGCTCATTCATCTTTTAGAGTATATAACCTGTAGTATCCTTGGTCAACATTCAAGGTTATTCACATATATTACTTAAAATCTTCACATATTAAATCAATAATATAGACTACATGTTTATCTAAAAGTTATTTATGAAAAGTTCATTTTTTATTATAGATTACAAATTAATGTAATATATTGATTTTTCTAATTTTAAAATATTTTTTTTGTTAAAGTAAATTTATTTTGAAAAATTTAAAATTAGAAAAAAAATTTAAAATCAATTTATGGAACTTTGAAAGAGTAACTATTGCTCAATGGGATTCTTCGAATTTATATATGCCGGTTTTAGTTTAAGGTATAATACATATAAGATTTTGGTTCAGGTTCAAAGTATATGCCCGAGCCCTCTCATAAACATTTCTAAGAATTACACACTGATTGAGCATCTTAAACATCTTATCCCAATCGTTTTATTGTATTGCCATACATATGCTCCAAATGCGGATTAAGAGGACGTGACTTGAAATCTCGTCAAATATAAATGATTTTGTGAGTGTATAATATGTTATTTAAAAAAAACTTGGTATGAAATTTCATGGCTAATTTAATTGGAGTGAATATTTAATTGGGAAAAAATGTAGCACAACGTAAAAGTTTTCCACCACCTACATTACTATAAAATGTGGCATTTAAGTTGATATGTAAAGTTGGTTTTTTGCAAAAAATTGATTTATAATCAATTTAAAGTCGGTACGATGAAAAACCGATGCTCTATCCTACGTGTAGCGTGAGTTCAACACGTCAACCTATGCTACATAATTAATTTTTTATTTTAAACATGCAATTTAAAATATACTTTTTTTTGGTTAATTATTATTTTATTTGAACTGTTTAAAATCAATTTAGTCAATTGGTTTTTAAAATTATAGAATTTATAAAATTTTGTGTATTTGTTTGGATACGTACTTAATTTTATATACATGTTTTTCATATGCAGTTATCGAATTTGGATAGAATGAAAAACACAATACAGAAAAGTTTTAAAAAAGAATATAAAAGGTCTATAATTAATTAAAATCTTAAAAAATAATTGATAAAAAAATAAAAAAAAAATTATATTGTTTAATTACAATTTTAAAAACTGTTAAAATAAAAAATACACGTGGATACGTACTTAATTTTATGTACATTTTTTAAATGTGTAGTTATTGAATTTGTATAGCATGAAAGACACAATAGAGAAAATATTTCAAAAAATATATAAAAGGTCTATAGTTAATTAAAATCTTAAAAAATAATTGACCAAAAAAAATAAAAAAAATTGTATTGTTTAATTTAATTTTAAAAATTGTTAAAATAAAAAATACACATGGATAGCATCGGTTAATGTGTTGAACCGATGCTATCCACGTGTGTAGCATTGGTTCAACACGTCAACCGATGCTATCCTCATGTATTTTTCCATTTCTCTTCTATCTTCTCCACCAGAACATCATTTTTAATTTACAGCACCCAAAAAAACTCAAAACCGAGTTTCACCTTCTCCACTCTTTTGCATTTTCTGGCCACCTCCAACCACCATTTCCAACACCCTTTAGTGGGTTTTCTTCCTTTCCAAATTATCTTACAGATCTCTTATTTTTTTGAGCGAAATACTCAAATTTTTTATACCCATTTTCTCACTTACAGAACACATTTTTTTCTTCATTTCCTTCATTTTGTCCATTCATTACTCTTGTAAGTATTCTTATCAATCCTACGCACTTATTATTCACTTTGTGTTATTTTTTTTATAAATTTTTTATTTATGTATGTTTTGTATTATGCATGTTATTATTTGTTCGGCTGATTTTCTATGGAAATAATATCTAGATGTTGTTGGTTTGAGGGACTAGAATATTTGTCGTACGTGAATAAATTTATTTACATATAAATAATTATATTTTATTAAGTAAAAGTAATACAATTTTAAAATGATTAAAATGATAAAGTTTTGTATTATATATGTTTTGGTATGTATTCTAATAATTAGGGAATTCATATATAATAATACCTGAAATATATTAATTGGATACATATTTAATATACTTAATGTCATTAATAAAAAATGGATAAATCTTGGATGTGAAAGTGTATAATTGAGAAGGTCTACATTTCTGGAGTTGAAAGTTGCATGGAATTTGTTTGTAGAAATAGTAATAATGAAATTAGTATGATTCAATGTCCATGTGTTAAATGTAAAAATGAGCGATTTCATGAAGTTGAAGAGGTTAATTATCACCTTATCCGTAGTGGTATTCTTTTAAGCTATAAATGTTGGTATTATCATGGAGAAAATATTGATAATACTCATGGGAAAGAGATAACTAAGAATGTGAATGGATTACATACATCTTATCATAATGTACAAACATAAAATATGTTTTATGGTGTTGAAGATGAACTATATGAGAATGATCCCAAAACCTTTAAAAAACTTCTATAAGATGCCGAAAAACCGTTGTATTCAAAATGCAAGAAATACACTAAAATATCGGGATTAGTTCATTTTTACAATATGAAGGCAAAACATGGTTTTTTCTGATAAGGGATTCACATAATTACTAATTCTACTAATAGATATGTTTCTTGAGGGTATTGAATTTCTATCTTCAATGTATGAAGTGAAGAAATATCGTAGTCGATTTGGCATGAAATATCATAAGATTCATGTTTGTTCAAATGATTGCATTCTTTATAGAAAAGAATATGAGACATTAGATGATTGTCTAATGTGTAAAGAGTCGAGATGGAAGGGTTCTTTGGTTCCTTCCTCTGAATTTTTGCTTTCAAAGGTTGTTCAAAAGTAAAGAGACATCAAAGATGTTGACTTGGCATTCAGATAATCGATCTGATGATGGGGTGCTACGTCATCCTTGTGATTCTCCAAATTGGAAAGTAGTAGATAATTTATCCCTTCCATTTGCATCTGATCTGTGCAATCTACATCTTTCCATTGCTTCTTATGGAATTAATCCATATAGTTCTCTTAGTAGTAGATATAGTTGTTGGCTAGTAATTATGGTAACATACAACCTTCCTTCCTAGTTGTGTATGAAAATAAAATTCATGATGTTAACATTATTGATCTCAAGATCGAAACAACCCGGTGTTGATATTGATGTATATTTGCAACCTCTGATAGATGATTTAAAGACATTGTGAAATGATGGTGTAAATGTTTACGATGCACATAAATAAGAATACTTTAACTTGATGGGGGTATTTTTATGGAAAATTAATGATTTTCCTACCTATGGGAACTTCTCAGGACATGCAAAAAAAGGTTACAAGGGATGCCCTATATGTAGTGATGAAATTTTTGCAACTTATCTTGTTCAAGGACGAAAGATGTCTTATAGAAGACATAGAAGATTTTTGCCATATAGACACAAGTTTAGATACCAAAAGAAATCTTTCGATGGTGAATAAGATCATGATCATGCACCCTGATCTTTGCGAGGTATTTAGATATTAAGGAAATTGAATGGTATGACATTCAAACGATATGAAAAGATGAAAAAAGAATACTCACTAAGGTAGGGAAATGAAAGAGGTTAACTAATAAAAGGGGCGAAAATGAAAATGTTACTGAATTAGTAGACCATGGTTATTGGAATAAAAAAATCAATATTTTAGGAATTACCTTATTGGAAAGACCTACACATTCGTCACATCTTAGATGTCATGCACATTGAGAAAAATGTATGTGAGAGCTTGATTGGTACATTACTTAATATACCTGGAAAAACGAAGGATGAAATTAAAGAAAGACTAGATTTAAAGAAACTAGGCATACAACCCGTATTGGCACCAAGGGTTGAAAATGATAAGCATCAAACATACTTTCCACCAGCTTTATATACAATGTCAACAAAAGAGAAGGATGTGTTTTATAAATGTTTGGCAGGTGATAACTATATTTTATACAGTTATTTTCGTCTATTTTATTAATTATAATTGCTATGTTTTTGACATTTTTAGTTAATTTTAATAGAATAAATTAATATTTACTGTTAGTTTCTTAAGGAATATATTTTTAAGAAAATTAAAGAATTTAAATCGAGAAAGGACTTAATTGCAAATATATGTCTGAAAATATAATTTAAATTAAAAGAGTGTTTAATTGCAATTAAAAAAAGTGTAAAAGTTAATTTAAATTAGAAAAATGGCTTAATTGCAATTAACAAAAGTATAAAAGTTCATTTGAATTAAATTGGAGGGCTAAAATGTAATTAAGGAAAATTTATTTTTCTACGAAGGAAGGAAGACTACGCGCAGCTATTATCCATGCGCGACATGCACAGTCATATTAGAAAATCAACGGTGAGGATCAGAGCGTGTAATACAAACATGGCAAAAAGTGATTGGAAACATTTTTCTAGATTGTGCGCTGCTCGGTGCGCCATGTGGGGCCTACCTTCCACGCAGGTCGGCATGTAGGGTGGGACACATGTGTCTATTCTAGAAATGCTCCTGTGTGACGCAGTCCAGAGAAATATCGTGCGCCCTATCATTACAATGAATCATACAATGCCACATGTCTAGAATATTCTTTCAAAAAATCAGGGGTTGACACGTGGCATAGGTTTTGTAAAAACAAAACACAGAAACGCCGTGCGTCTCCAACCGCATCTACGTCCCCCATGTGTCTCACTAGCGATTATCCTGTGCGACGCATTCCTCATACGCCCGTTCATCACACCCTATGAAAGGCTGCCATGTGTCCCGTTATTTCTTATAGTCAATCAGATGCTGACACATGGCATGCATGAATTGAAACAAAAACACAGAAATGATGCCCTTTTCCAGCTGTTTTATATTTCTTCCATGCGTGTTTTAAAAAATTATTTTCAATGTCCCCCACTATTCATGCTTCGTTGTAAGAAAAATATTTTTTGATGTATTTTTTTAGCTATAAATAGGGCATTTATTGCTAGAATAAAAGGTTGGGTTGAAGAGTTTGGAGTGTTGAATGGTGGGAACGATAATTTAATTATCAAATTTTATTACTTGTGACAGTGTATACTTGCACGTTTTTATGTTCTTCTAAAAGAGACAACAAGTTTTTGGCGCTATTGCCAGGGATTTGTTTACTATTTATTTTTGTTGATATTAATACCAATCAATCTGATTTTAATTCAAAAAAACAATTATGCTTATTTTTGTTTGCTTAATTTATTTTTCAGTTTTTTGGTAAGTTGAGATTTTGTTTGACACACAATATCTTAAATCACAAAAAGAAAAAAAATTGAGAAGTCAAGTTGACGACTTTAAATCAAGCGCTCCTTGGGAGGCAACCCATGTGTTTTAATTTTCTATTTTATGTGTTTATTTATTGTATTAGTTTGCATATTTATTTATTTTGTTATTTTATTTTCGTAGGTGCAAATCAAAGGAAGTAAAGCTATTTATAGATTGAAATCACATGACTGTCATATCTTAATGCAACAGTTATTACTAGTTGCTATTAGATCAATTCTTCCAAAACATGTTCGATTATCAATAATTTTTCTTTTTTAATTCTTCAATACAATATGCAAGAAATCTATATCAATTGGCTAGTTAAACTTTTTTACAGAAAGATGTTATAGAGACTTTGTATCTAATTGAAAAATATTCTCCTTCTTCTTTTTTCGATATAATGATTCACTTGTGTGTTCATTTAGTTCAAGAGGTTCAATTGTGTGGTCCTACTTACTTAAGGTGGATATATCGTTTTTAGAGATATATCAAAGTCCTTAAAGTATATGTAAATAATAGAAATCGACCTAAAGGATGCATGGTGGAACGTTACATTGCTGAAGAGGCCATTGAGTTTTGTTCTAAATACTTTAGTGATTGCACTGAAATTGGGAATCCTACACACAATTTGTTCTTAGAATGTCACATGATCCAAGTAGGTAACCCTATGCTTGGTGGAAGTAAGAAATTGTTTATTGATCACACTCGATGGGAAAAAGCACACCGAATCATTTTGGTAAATAATAATGAGTCATAGTAGTACATAGAGTAAGTGATGTTTAACCTTTCCATTTATGCAAAAGTAATTTTTTTTATTTAACTATGAATGATGATATCTACTTGATATATCTTTAATAACATTATAGGATGCATTTAAACTTACTGAAGATCGATCCTCGTTATAAAAAAATGAGGAGAAAAATGGTTGTATGATGAACATAAGCAAGAGCTTATTAATTGGTTTCGCAACCATGTAAGTGTCACATACAAGAATTCATTAGTACTTCTATACAATGATTTAAAACTTTTCTTTAAACACATTTCATGTTTTTGTTTACATAGATTCGAGTTGAACTCAACAAACCCAATCATAAAATTTAGAATGGCTTGCACATGGTCCAAAATTTGATGTCAAATCATTTTCTAGTTTCACAATTAATGGATCGAGGTTTATGACTCAAGCTAGGGACAAATTCCGAGTGAATCAGAATAGTGGTGTGAAGATGGTTACACAAACTATGCAATTTTCCAAATCAAAAGATGGTAATCCTATACTTTCTGATAGAACATATTATGGTATAATTCAGGAGATATTATTCCATATTTTTGAAATTTTTCACATTGTATTTTTAAGTGTTTCTTATACACTTCTACATTTTTAGAGAAAACAAGAATTTCATCAATATATACCACACAAAATTCTTTAAGATCTTTAAAGATGTTATTCATTTATCCTTGATAGACTTATGAGGCTCTATTTAATCCAAAAAGATTACATTTTATTGATAATGTTCTCTTGGTGTATTAAAGGTTATCAATAGTTTTGACTCTTCTATTAATTTAATTTTCCAAAATCTAGATTTACAATCAAATTTACTAAAAAAATTGGCTCCTTTAGTTTGATTAACTAATACATACTCTAAATTCTTATTTAATCTTTTGTAATTAATAACCATTCAAACATTTTTCCTTTTTATTTCATTATGGTTTCTTATTATAAAAGATGAACTAGAGTGTGGACTTTTAGTTTCTTAAATTAATTTTTTATTTAATAATACATTTATTTGAATATCAAATTCATCTATATCTTGTTTAGTATAGATCATTGGTTTAACTTGAATAATAACATTAAGATCACGTAATTTTAGAGTACAATATCTAGGACTACTAGACTAAAAAGTTTAAGTGGGTCTTCATTATTTTTTTTTCTAAAATTTTATATGACCAATGGGTTTCTTATAATTGGTTGATAGATAGTGTGTGATTACCACACTTGACTGGGGCAAATTCTTTATTAGACTTATACTTATATTGTTGTAAAAGAAGAATTTCTTTAAATTCTTTATCTAAAATAAAAGATATGGAATTTTGATTTATATTCATTGGATAACATTGTATCATATAATTATTTCTTATAACCAAAGCTTCATTCATATTAGGAAAATATAATATTTTATAAATAATGATTTTTTTGTCATTAAACCAAATAGTTATCTCTTTATCTTTGTATTGATTGATGGTTTCTTTTTCATATGTTCCTCTAACTATAATAGGATTTTTCATAAGTATCCATTTTTTTATGGAATTGCATTGGATTTACAAGAACATATTGTTACTCATGTATCAATTAAAGTACATAAGTTATATGGTTTATAGAATGCAAAATTAAAATATTCTAACACATAATTTTAGTTTTTTTACCATAACTTGGTGAGAAGATTATTTATTTTTTTTACCTAATTAGATATGATAAATTTTTGCTTGAAAGATTTCTTTTTTTTGGTTTGTTCCGGATAATATCGGAACTTGAACATTTTTTACAGCAATAATTTTATTATGTTTATATTTAGGTTTAGAAGATGAATAGCTAACTTTTACCTTTTCTTTAAAGTTTTTCCGATCTTATTCAAGATACGAAGTTTGCCAACTTGCATTGACTAAATTTTTGTTTCTTTATATACTTGATTTTTTGAGTCTTGCATTTCCACTATTGAAGGATTTTTGTGTCTATATCATTCATGAGATTTTTAAATAACCATTATTTTGGTATTTTTTAAGTCTCTCTAATCAATAAGTCGGGATTGAATTTTCGTTTCATGAGGTCTTGGTTTGAATATTCTACACAACTTTTATCAAATTCTTTTGTTGAAGTTTCAAGAAATTTGTCAATTCGTGGATGTTTTCCATTGAATAGCTAAAATTTGGGATTGATGATCCATACTTAGTTTTTAAGTTGAATCTTCATTTTTATTGAATTATTGATATTATGATATGTTATAGATATAAAGAAATTTGGTCTTATGTTAAACCAAATAGTTTCATTTCCTAAGTTTGATTGGGCACACATATTACTCATTATAATGGATCTTTCTATTTTTTTTATCAAATAATTATATTTTAGTTGTTCCGTATTCTATACATTTAGTATTAAAAAATTTAACAAATTGTTCAAAAACTATTGTTGAAAAAATTTTAAATTTGGACATTTTATATGTGTATTCTTTTTTAATCTTTTGTTTGGTTCGTTATATTTCTTCAAGTTGTTCTTTAGTATAAATTAGTTCTTCTCCTATAACATCTTTTAATTTTATATTTTGTAGTTCTTCAATAGGAGCTTAATTTATTTTTATAGAACAACTTAATTGTTCTTGCATCATAAATATCATTTCAGTCTCTTCATTAGATGATTTGGCTTCACTTTCTACTTCAATATTATTTTTTTATATCATAGATTTCTTCCTGATGTAGAATCTTTAATTCATTTGTTTCTACATTTTTGGTCATCTTTTTTGCACTTTTTTGTCTTTTATAGGATACTCGGTGCATAATGACCTTATTCATTACAAATATAACATATGTATTTTTTCTTTGAAGCAATTTCTAATTTAGGTTTTTGTTTTCTAATATATGTTTTATTTTTCGAAAATTTTGCTCTTTTCTTATAGGATTTTCTATTTCTTGGTATATGACATCCTATTTTTTAATTTTCTTTTAATATTTTATCATAACATTATTGACCATATTATGTACTATTGATTTGGTTTTTAACTTACTTTTTTTAAAATGATAAGGATTGGTTATTTATCAATCTAAGGATATAGTATATCCTAAGACCTATAATATCTGCATTATTTAGCTTTTTTTACCAATCCATATATCTTTTAATAGCTAATTAATACCAAGAATTTGGTAGTTTATGAAAAAATTAATCTAACCAATATATGTCTTGGGGAGGTTCCATAATAAAATAATATTTTTTTATATAGTTTTACATAATTTTTAAATTGATAAATATTACATAATTCTAGTTTTGATATAGCATAGTTAGCATCTTCTGAAATGTTGGTTCTCCTACTTCGCCTATCAAATTTTCTTTAATTATTTAAATTCTCTTAATATATCATCATGTTTGAAAAAAAATTGACAATAAAAATAACTTTTGTTCTCTACCACTTTAGGTTTTTTCCCATTGTATAGTTTCACCTTGTAGGGTTCCTGCAATATAATATAAAAAAAATTTCTTTTATCCAAGTATTTCTATAATTATGCAAAACAAAGGACATAGATTGTGTCAATTCTTTTATAAGTTCTTGATCTTTAAAATGTACATTAGAAAGGTTCAAATAAGTGCTATGCTTAGTTATTCGTTGTCTACCTAAGTCATCTCTCTTAGTATAAGAAGGATTTGGTTCTTCTTCTTGTTTTGTTCCACTATGTGAAGCTTCATTTGTATCAATATAATCTTCATCTTGAGTTCTTTTCAAGTATTCTTCAAATTCTTCTTGCTTTAAGAATTCTTTTACTGGTTCTTCAGGTTTTCTCTTTTTATAAGTATCTGAAGATTTTTTAGATTTAGTTTCTTGATCACTCACCAAGTTGGCTACATATGGAGTGTCAAATCAATTGAAATGAAAACATGAGTTGTTTCTAATCAATTGAAAAGAAATGATGAGATGTTGGAAGATGTTAGAATAATGGAAAATATACTTCGCTAATTAGATTCCAAATTTGAACACATCGTCATGACAATTGAGGAGACAAAATATTTGGAAGAAATGATCATTGATGAACTCAATGGGTCATTACAAGCATATGAAGAAAAACATAAGAAGAACCAAGGGATCACTAAGCAACTCTTCAAGATGTAGTTCAAGAATAAACATGAAAGCCAAGGCAATGACATATCCTTAACATGGTATGAAGCATGCTCAAAAGCAAGAAACTACCCAAGGAATTTTGGGCAAAACTAGTAGCATGTGCAGTTTACTTGTCAAACGGATCTCCTACAAGAAGTGTATGGGGAAAGGCATAGAGTGGAAGAAAGCCTGATATTTCCTACCTAAGATTCTTTGGAAGTATAGCCCATATTCATGTACCAGATGAGAGAAGAACAAAACTTGATGATAAAATCAAGAGTTTTATCTTTATCGACTATGATGCTAATTCAAAGGGCTACAAGTTGTACAATCTAGACAATAAGAAGATTGTGATTATTCGAGATGTGGTATTCGATGAAGAATGAGAATGGGATTTTAACTCTCATGCAGGTAACTTTAATTTCTTTCGTCAATTTAAAGAAGATAAGCAAACAATACGGGAGCAACTAGGTGAACCTCAACAAGAGCTTGTAACTCTACCCACTTCACCAATATCAACCACTCAAGAAGACTCATCACCTTCGTCATTATCAATTGGAAGTAAATATGAAAGAGAAGTACCATGCACACGAAGTCTTAGAGATCTTTATGAAGTAACCAAACGATTAGACAATCTCACACTTTTCTGTCTCTTTGCCGACTATTAACCAGTAAACTTTGAAGAAGTAGTACAAGAAAAGAAATGGACGGAGAAATCAAGGCTCATTGAGAAGAATGACACATGGGAACTCATCTCACTTCCCAAATAACATAAGGAAATAGGTATCAAATGGGTGTACAAGACAAAGAGGAATGCTAAGGGAGATATTGAAAGGCACTTGGGGAAGGCTAGTAGCAAAAGGATATAGTCAAAAGGCTAGAATTGACTATGATGATGTATTTGCTCCTGTTGCTCGATTAGAGACTATAAGACTAATCATTTCTTTGGCAGCTCAAAATATGTGGAAGATACATCAAATGGAATTAAAATCTTCCTTTCTAAATGGAGTTCTTGAAGAATAAGTCTACATTCAGCAACCATCAAGCTATGAAGCGAAGGTAACAATGACAAGGTGTTGAAGTTGAAGAAATCTCTTTATGGGTTGAAGCATGCACCAAGAGCATGGAATAACCACATAGATAAGTAATGTTTAGAGAAAAACTTCACCAAGTGCCCCTATGAACATTCACTCTATGTCAAGATTGAAGATAATGATATTCTGATCATTTTCCTATACGTAGATGATCTCATCTTCACCGGAAGTAATCTGAAGCTGTTTGAAGAATTTATGAAAGTGATGACCCGAGAATTCAAAATGACTAATATTAGGTTAATGACATACTACCTTGGAATTGAAGTGAAATAAAAATAAGAAGGAATCTTCATCTCTCAAGAAAGCTATACAAGGGAGATACTAAAGAAGTTCAAGATGAACAATGGCAAGCCGATCAACACACCAGTGAAATGTGAAATCAAACTATCCAAGCATGAATATGGTGAAAGCGTGGATCCAAAAAAATTCAAAAGTATAGTTGGAAGTCTATGTTATATCATGTCCACAAGACTTGACATCCTGTATGTCATTGGATTGATTAGTCCTTACATGGAGAAAATTAAAATCACCCATTTCAAAGCTACATAGAGAATCCTATGATATCTAAAAGGAATAATTGATCTTAGCTTATTCTATTCGGCTTCTAATGATTACGAGCATGTTGGATATAGTGATAGCAATTTTGGTGGAGATATAGATGATCAAAAAAGCACTTCCAAATTTGTGTTTTTCATAGGAGATACTACTTTTTCGTGGATGTCGAAAAAGAAATTGATTGTCACCTTGTCTAGTTATGAAGCAGAATATGTAGCAGCTACCTCATGTGTTTTCCATGCAATTTGGTTGAGAAACTTGTTGAATGAGCTAAACATAACACAAGAAGAGCCAACCAAAATTTATGTGAACAACAATTCAACCATTGCCTTAGCCAAAAATCCTATTTTTCATGATCGAAGCAAACACATTGATACTTGCTATCACTATATTAGGGAGTGCATTGCCAGAAAGGATGTAGAAGTCGAGTATGTCAAGTCACATGATCAAGTTACTGACACCTTTTCTAAGCCACTGAAATTTGAAGACTTTGTGAGGATAAAGAGTTTGCTTGGTCTCATAAAACAAGTTTAAGGAGGAGTGTTGAAAATAAAACTTATTGAAAGCCCGAAATGGAGTCCAACCAAATTGAAGCTCAACTTGAGGAAGCTTCCATGGTAGTTCAAG
The DNA here is from genome assembly GCA_037013495.1 of Hippophae tibetana. Lineage (NCBI taxonomy): Eukaryota > Viridiplantae > Streptophyta > Magnoliopsida > Rosales > Elaeagnaceae > Hippophae > Hippophae tibetana. Next base: position 17,094,324 of record CM072810.1, read on the forward strand.
AAATTAGGTAAGATGATGAGTTGTGAGATAGTTAGTGGAGATTAAGTTGGATTGTAGGTAAGATGTTGAGTTGTGAAACAACTAATGGAGGATGAGTTGGATTGTAGGTAAGAAAATGAGTAGTGTGTGATGATTAGAGAGAATATTAGCTTTATATTGTGTGGATTGTATTAATTCTATGATAATATATATAAATACCTTGCATCCTTTGCTATGTAACATATCTCAATCAAGTTTAAAAAACCAAAAATAAAAGTTTTAGAGTTTTTAAGAATTGTTGGAAAATTGTTCTTGAGTGTTCTTGAGTTTTGAGTAGTTTTGATCCATAATATTCCAAAAAGTGGATCCTCCAAAGTGGTACACCCAAGTAAAAGGAGGAATTCTACAACTTCTTCTGATCAGGTCATTACTAAGGAGGTCATTAATATTCTAGATGATGATAAGGCCGATCCTCAATGGGTGAGGGTAAATTCTTTTGAGCCTTTAGTGAACACTTTTGAAGGTGGGGTTTTTGGCTGCAAAGACAAGCTTGATTAACTATATAATTACTTTGCTGGACAAAAACAATGAATTCACTATTAACAAAGCTTGCAAGGAAGAGCATGAATAAATATTCTTATGTGATTTTGGCATGTCAAAAATGTAAGTGTAGATTCACTTATATTTTCTATTTTTTACCTTGTTTTGTTTAAAGCCATTTCTTATGTGCATTAATTTATAGGGTTTGCCACTTTTTTGCACTATTGAGCTGATTAGTATAGCCCGAAAAGATCAAGTTCTTAGGCTAAACAAAGAAAACTCACACTTGGAGCTCGACAATGAAAAAGTTTCAATGGAGCCCTAAGAACTTGCTAGAAAAATCCAAGCACAATTCATTGAGCTTGATGACGTGCATACAAGAAGAACCTACTTCACAAGAGATATAATGCAGAGTAAAAACAAGTTAAGGAACTTGCTGCAAAGGTTGAAACCCTTGAAAAAAACTAACCAATAACTTACAGAGGATGAAAAAAAAGGGTTTTTTAAAGGTGCCACGAGGGTTCTTAGCGATGTTTGGCAGGCCATACAAGCTCTAGATTTTGAGGCCATATAGTTTACTCAGGTACGATCAATACTAGTTCTCATACTAGAGATGGTTTTATTGGTGATGAGATTGCTGATGGATAAGCTCATACTAATGATAACTCTGCATTTTTTGGGCACTAAAGACACCTAGGTTGCGTCTCATCATTTTGGTTTTGTTATTACTAAGGTTTATACCTCCATTTTTTTGTAACTTTAAGGCAATAGTTGCTTAGTTGACCCAAGTTGGAAATAGTTTATGCTATTTTGACGTTTGTTTCTATTTTGTTTAATTCTATTTATTTATTTGGCTGACCCCATTTTGCGGGCTAACTTCAAACTTGATTTTTACATTCTTTCATGAAACACTTTGGGTGTCTAGGCCATTGATTCTATTTGAATAATGGGCTAGAAAAATATCATAAATGTTTACCCTATTATACTTGCTAATCCTTCTTCAAACCTGAATACATTTTTTTGAAGCACTCTAAGTTGTCTATACTATTGATTCTATCTAAATAACGGGCTAGACGAACCACATAAATTTTGCATAATACTTCTTTTTGTAACATTTTGGTGCATCTAGGCCATTTATTCTATCCGAGTAATAGGCTAGACACACAACACACATGAAAGTATGAATTGGAGTTATGGATTCTTTGTCTGCTTCAAGTTTTACCCCAATTTTGTGGGATACACCCACTCTTAAACTTGTATTTTGTTTTGTTTCATTTTGAAATATTTCGGTGTTTTTTTGTCTATTTATTCTATCCAAATAATGGGATAGACATACCACACATAATAAAGTATGAACTGGAGTTGTGGAGTCTTTGCCTGTTTCGAGCTCTATTTTTATCTCAATTTTGTAGGCTAAATCCACTCTCATACTTGTATTTTTTTGTTTCTTTTTGAAAAATTAGTTATGTCTAAGCCATTTATTTTATCTGAATAACAAGCTAGACATATCGTACCTATTAAAGTGCAAGCTAGAGCTATAGAGTCTGCTAGCTTTAAGCTCTATTTTTATCTCAATTTTGTGTGCTACATTCACTCTTAATTTTGTATTTTGTTTTGTCTCTTTTTGAAACATATCACTATGTATAGGTGATTTATTCTGTTCAAATAACGAGGAAGACATTGCAATGGACTAGGAAATCTTTCCTACCTCTTATACTCATATCAAACGAGCATGGGTTAAACTTCCTTACTCCTAGTGGAAGATTTTGCATTATTTTACTCATCGATGGGTGTTAATAGGTTGGTTTAAACTTGTCGATAGAACATTTGTTCCCAAAAAGGATGAATCAACATTTAGATTATTATTCTTTCTTAGATTGATAAATCTTTTTTGCCTCTTAAGGTCGCTGATGAGTGCTTGAAAAACACTAAAATTACGTGATTTATTTGCACTTAAATAATATAATTAGATTTGAATATGCATGATTTTATCATTATTTAAAGCAAATATATGTTTTTGGAATCATGAATATGTTTTATTATTTTCATTTTTTTTAGCTTCATTTTGATTAAATTAATCAATATATGAAGAATTGTATCTAAAGTACTCCTTTCTAATTTAGAAGCTTAAAGAACAAAACTTACATGTAATTCAACTAGGTCGTAAACGGTGAAAAAAAAGTGGAAATAGGCAATACGGATCATGATAAAGGGTAAAATGGGCAACAACGAGTATTTCTCGCCTTTCTTCAACTATAAATAAAGTCTCGATTTCTCTTGTAAAGACACACCAAAAATATGATGAGAGCATCACTTTACAAATAAAATTTGTACTAACACTGAAATTGGGTAAGTCAATATTGATACATTTTTTATATGGAATAGAGATTTGTGATTTCAACAAATCTTTACAATAAATTGTGAATATTTGGAAAGTTGATCTAACTTAAAGCTTCAGATTTTGATTATAAACTTAAAAGAAACTAAAGCATGAAAAGTTTAATTATTTAATTTTTACTTTGTTATTTTTTTTGTTTTAGTTTTTACTTTATTAAATTTTTTTATTTTGTTATTTCTTTTAGTTTTTTTCATTTAGTAATATGTTCGTGGATATCATCACTGAAAGTTCTCACGTGGCTTAAACTTGTACACTAAGAAAACCTAGTGATTTAAAGGCTTCTTGCATACACTAAATGCAACCATGTCAATCTATGGATATGATTTAGGATTAGTTTAATTTATTTATTTTAGTTTTCAAATTTCTTATTAGAGACTAGCAAGAAACTGGTTGGGGGTTATGATAAGTGCTTGAAAAGCACTAACATTGCATGATTTATTTTCACATAATTGGTGTGTAAATATATTTGAATATGTATAATTTTGTCATTATTTAAAGCAAATTTATATTTTTAGGATCACGAGTATGTTTTATTATTTTTAAGGCACTTTTTTTAGCTTCAATTTGATTAAATTGATCATCACATAAAAAATTATTCCTAAAGTACTCATTTTCAACTTAGAAGATTAAAAGAACAAAACTTATATGCAATCCAACCAGTTTGTAAGGGGTCAAACAATAAAGTGAAAATATGAAAGTGAAAATATGAAACATGGGTCATAACATTAAGTAAAGTGGGTCGTGAAGCGCTCCTTGCTATTCAAAATAAAGTTCATGCAATTTTACCTAGGTCGTGACAAATGAAACTTTAGGGTTGATTTGACACATACCAAACATGACATAGCCTCTCATGGAGGAAATAGTGGGCCATGGTGCATAAAGCTTTTTCCCTCATAGTCTTTTTTTCTTGTCTTTCCTACACTATATACAAAGTCTTAATTTCTCTTATAAAGGCACATCAAATATCTCATAAGAGCATTTTTCTTTAGATAAAATTTGTAGTAGATTAGTATTTTTATTTTCTTTAGTTTTATGTAGTTGTTTTGATTTTGTAAACAATATAGGTAGATCTTTTAGAGGTTTTTTAGATAAAATATGGGTACAAAAGTTATCTGTATACTGAAGAATATATTTGAGGTATTAATTTTAATTATATTCTATTATTTTGAGATTCAATTTTTATGTATCTTTTTGAATGATATTTTTGATTTACTGATCATTTATTAAATTCGAACATATATGGCTTAAAATAATTATGGGTTATTAGTTATGTTGTCATGATTGTGAAATGTTAATTTAGGTAAATATTTTTATAAAATAAATTGAGATTATTTTCTCATTCAAGATCTCTTTAAAGTGTATTCTTGATTAATATATTAACGATTTGAAAGTCATGTGTTAGAATCTAATTTTGACACTTTGAATAAGAGTTTAAGTCACGCACTCCACCTAAAGAAGTGATTTAGATGGGTTGTTATTTCCTTAGGAACAAAACATAATTTAATTTAATCAGTTGGTGATCCCCACCTGAGGATATTAATTGGTTTTATTAACAAAGAATCTAATCCCTACTTAAAGATATTTTCATACAAGAAAGAAAAATCAATAATCTTAATTTATATCCTTAATAACCTAATTAATTTTGAGCAAATATGATTTACTTGCTAATAAATTCCATAAATTATATATTGAATTTTAATTTTTTATTTGCCTAATATTTGTTGAATAAATTCTATTCCTATCATTTATATTTATGTTATTAGTTTAGACTTTTCAAAAACTAAATTATCATGATAGAAAATTTATGTCTACTTTTTATGCTTGTTTTTAAGAGACTTTTTGAATTATTTAAAACATGTAATTCCTATTTAGATAGAAATTATAAGTATACTTGTCACTTTTTATCAAATGATTTATACATTTGCGAGCTATTTTTAGAAATACAAAATTTGTACATCACCTACATCTCAAATGGGAAGGGGTTAAACCTCATTACTCCTAATTGAGGATTTATGTTACTTTATTCTGAGACGGGTGTCACTAGATCGGTTTAAACCTATAACCAGGACATTTTGTCCCAAAACTGATGAATAAATATTTACATTCTTCTCCTTTCTTAGGTTGGGAATCTTTATTGCCTCTTAAACCCGCATCTCAAATTGGAAAGGTTTAGACCTCGTTACTCCTAGTTGAGGATTTGTGTTATTTTATTCACAGAATGTCACTAGGCCAATTTAAACTTCTCGTCAGGACATTTGTCCCCAAAAAGATGAATCAACATTAAGATTGTATTGGTTACTCTTTTTTGCCTCTTATGCTTGCATCTAAAATGGGCAGGAGTTAAACCTTCTTAATCCTAATTGAAGATTTCACATTATTTTATTTGTAGATGGATATAGAAAAAACCTTCAAATTATTGAAAAATTTGGACTTTAGTCCTAAAAATATCAAAAATATCATGTGCTTATCTGAGAACATGTAAATTCACTATTGATAATACTTTTAGAGGTGATTTTCATTTCAACTCAAGTCTATTTCCTTTCCATCTAGGCTTTCAAATTTGTATGCCCCTTCTCCCCCTTGATTGTTACCTTTTTCTTATTTTCCAAAGTTTTTCTTGTCACTAGGTCATTTGTTATAAAACTTATATGTCTAATAGTTTAGTAGAAAGTGTTATGGATGCTTCCATTTTTATCCATGCCTTTTCTCCTTTCTTTTCTAGTAATATTAGGTCTATGGAGTGATTTTCTTTGTTATCTTCATCAAGTGCTCCTCTTTTGAGTGTTGGTTGTACGTAGTATCTCTACTGGTATAATTTCTTTAGAGTCATAGACGAGTGAAAAGAGGGTCTCTCTTGTAGTTGATTTTTGTGTAGTTTTCATTGCCCACAATACCCCTAAAATTCTTCTCTCCATTCTCCTTTGGCCTTTTATAATCATTTTTTTAGACATTAATCAAAATCTTGTTTGAAGATTCAACATTTTCGTTGACTTGAGGTCTGTATGGAATGGAACGGCAAAGTTTAATTCTCAATTCAATGCAAAAGTTGACCAAAATGTTCCTTGTGAATTGTTTTCCATTGTCAATTACTAATTCATTTGGAAGCCCAAATCGGCAAACTATATTATTCCATAAAAAAAATTTAATCTACCACTTGTATTCTTGCTAATGGTATTTGGAAAAGTTGTCGATAGAAAATATTAAGAATTTTCTCTAACCTATTGCTATTGGAAGTGGTCCTATGATATCGATCCTTCATTTTGGAAATGGCCAAGTTCATATTATTCCTTTCAATTCTAAGGAAAAAAAGGTGAGTAATTGTAGCAAATCCTTCATTTATCATCGTTGGCTAGTAATTTCCTTGTTTTATAATTTTCTAGCACATGCTTCTACCCCGTGAATGAGCATTACATTCTCCACCATAGACCTCATTAACTATGAATTCTGCTTCTTCTTCCTTGAGACATTATAGCAATGGATCACTTGTATTTTTTTTTTTTGTATAATTAATCTTGCATTATGAGACAATTATTTGGCTTAATTTTATGTCTGTAAGCTTCCTTTTTATCCTCTGGAAGAATCCTTTCTTTCAAATAATTCCAAAAGGGAAAGACCCACAACTCTTGCTGAACTTGGGCTAAAAGAGTTTTCCCACTTGGCCCTTTCTCCTTAATAACGGCTACATAATCATTAAGACATGTACTCTTCTATTCATGATCGTTAGTATAATCAAGGAAAAAGTAGCCAAAGCGTTTGTATAAACACTGTTGCTTCACGGTATTTGGGTGATTTTAAATGCCTCAAACTCTATCGCCCTTTTTTTTTATTTTTACCAAGTATTTCTTCATTTTCTCTTTTTTTTCTACAAAGGTTCAATTCATTTGGTTCACCACTAGCTGTGAAACACTATGGAAATTTATGCATTTTGATCTCAATCCTTTTAATGCTTTCAAAGATAGCAACAGTACTTGATATTCGGTTACATTATTAGTGATTGTAAAGGTTATTCTTATGCTTTGTTCAATCATACCTCCATCTATTGTGAATATTATGATCCCTACCCATATGCCTTTCATGTTGCTAGATCCATTGATAATTACCTTCTAAAACTTCTCCTCATATTATTCTTACATATCTACTCCTTGAATTGACTCTTCTTCTCCAATCCCATCTGCTTTGAAATCGGCCATTGCATGTCCTTTAATTTTTGAGTGATGTTTAAAGTGAATATCCAAGTTGCTTAATTCGATGGGGATAAAAGCCAACCTTTATGATACATCAGGTTTTTGTAACACAATTTTAAGAGAGTGTGATGTAAGAATGAAAATAGTATGGCCTCCAAAACAATGCCTCAATTTTCTAGCCATCATCCTTAAGGTGAATGAAAGCTTGTTCAATACTATGTAATTTTGTTGAGATTACATCAAAGCTTAATTAACATAATAATTAGGTTGATGTCTATCTTCTCTTTTTGCTACAGACACAACACTTACATTTTTTTCAATAGTAGATAAAACCTCATTTGGCGTAGGACAAACTAATGAGGACCCAAATATTACTTAATAGATTACAAATTAGTCGTCTCATTCCATTTATACTCTTTGTTTTTTGTTAACATTGAAGGAAAGGCAAGCATTTATCTATACACTTTGATATAAATCTCTATTGTGCCACTATTTTTTTTCATTCAACTGTTGTATTTTTTCAGACTTCTTAGGAATTTTATATTTGAAAAGGCTTTTATTTTTTTAGAATTTGCTTCAATTCCTCTCATTGACAATAAATGGCCCAAGAATATTCCTAAAGTAATGCCAAAACACACTTTTTGGGATTCAGCTTCACTTTATATCACCTTAGTACCCCAAAGCTTCTTTTATGTTTTTGCGATTTGGTCATCATGTCATTCATGTAGCTTCCATGTTTTGCCCAAGTTGATTTTTGAACATAGATGCTGGTAAGTTGCTTCTGCATTTTTTATTCTAAATGTCATTTTGGTGTAACAAAACATTCATTCTTCTATAATAAAAGATGTCTTCTCCTTATCTTTAGGATGCATCCATGAAGCTTATGGCACTAAATCATATCGTGGAATCCACCAACAGATCTATACTTGGTAGAGGGAAACAATATTTTGGTTTGGCATTATTAACATCCGTTAAATCCATACATTTACAAGAATTACCTCCATCCTTGGGGGCTAAAACGACATTGGATAACCAAGGAGGATAGCCAACCTACTTGACCCCCTCCCACTTCCTTCAACAACTCACTTGTTTTTTTTATTATATTGCACTTTTCCTTAGAAAATATCCTTTTCCATTATTTTATGGGTTCCACTTATGAATTGACATTTATGGGTGATTACTTTTTAGGAAATACTACTCATTTCCATAGGAATCTAGGCAAAAATATTTTTGATATCTTTAAGACATGCATTTAGATCTACCTTAAATTTTTCTCCTAACATTGTGCTAATATGAACCAAATGACCTTTTTTTCTCCAATTTGCACTGACTTGAAAATCTAGCTCACCATATTGCTCAGGCTTGGTTTTATTGGTACTTTAGGTAGATCATCCTCCTTACAACCTTTAGTTGCTATTTGCTCCGAACTCCTTTAAAAGCTAAAACATAACAATTTTGGGCTCTTTCCTAATCATGTTGGACCATTTCTATACGCAATTCCATGGGATACTTTGTCACATGATGTAATATGAAAGGTAAGGCTTGTAACCTATGTAGCCATGGTTTGCCCAAAATGACATTATAATGTGATGGAATATCAAGGATGAAAAAAATTGTTAAAATAATAGCCCCTAGCATGGATATAGATAGTATTATAATTCCTATCATCATCATCATTCTTCCATTAAAGACTACCAGAGGAAACTTTTTTCTAGTAATCTTAGATCGATATACTTCCATTTCTACTAGTGTGGTTAGATACATAAGATTGTAGAAACTGCCATTGTTGATCAACACTTTTATTATTTCACAACTTTCTATACGTACAGTGATGAACAATTGGTCATTGTGCATGGGAAGTAATTCTCATTTACAAAAAATGATTGGGTGACTAGGTTATTCCTCCATGTTACACACCTTATACTACACATTTCTCCTTTCACATGCATTTCTTTTCCTAGATTTTGACATGAACCTGAATAGGCTTCATTCTCTATGTATGGTATAAACTATCCTTATGTTCCTTTTTGCTTAATCGGGTTGGGCTCTTATAGATGGAGGAAGTTTTGGCACATTAGCTATTTCTCATATGGGATGTTTCTTCTTTCTCTTACAAGGTTTTCATTTACTAGGTCTATCAAATGATGTCATTCCAGATATCGAGAATGACTTGGCCGTTTGCTTGAATGATGAATTTCTAACAATGTCAAGGTGGATAGCTATTATCAAGCTTGAACTAGCCTAAGTCAAGGTTATTCTCGATAATCCTTACACCATAATGTTTTATTTCTCATTGTTGTACATTTTTTTATCTTTAGTAATGAACAATATTTGTTCATTACTTTTCATCAAAATGTAACATGTTACATCGTTTTTTATATTTTATGTAACATATTACATCGACAGATTACATTATTGTAACATGTTACATTTTCTGTAATATCTTATGTGACATGTTACATTATGTAAAAATCTCATTTTATCATGATGAAACATTTTACATAACTAAAAATATTGTATGTAACACCATTTTTAATGTCATGTGTTATGTTATTTGTTAAATAGCATTTGAATTAGTTTGTGTGAGTTTATATTAATTTTAATTGTTAATGTTGATTATTCTGTTGTGTTTTCTTTTGGTAGTTTTGCATGAATATGGTGCTAACACATGAGAACACACTTTGTTTTAAATCTTTATTGTCATATGTGGAAGTAATTTACTATAACGACGTGGGTTTGTCTCAGAGTAAAGCTGGTGGTTCACAACATGAACTTGTTGATAATGATTTGTTGAAGGAGAGGTTGGAAGAGAATAAAATAATTTTAGGGAAGAGGGGTTGGACAGAGGGTCTAAGTCATTGAATGTGAACTTTGATAATTTTTGTAACAAGCTATCTTCATATTTTGATGAAAAATTCAACCAATAAAGAGCCTATTTTGATAAGAGGTTTGATGAGTATAGAGTTGCCATTGATGGACTCTATGTAGATATTATAATTATTTTTCGATGTTTTTTCAAACTATAAGTTATAAATTATTTTTTGATATTAATATTTTTTTATTTTTTTATTATACCATTAATGAATTTCATAATTAATTTGATTTTGAATTTTTTTTGTTGATAAGGGCAACATACTTCTAAATCATACAAGTCTCCTCCTAAAAATTGTATTACACCTATTCGAGCTACAAAGGGTGATGTTCATGGCAAGATGTATAATAATGATGATGTAGATAGGCCATATTTTGATCTCAGTCTCGATTTAGAATCCTCACAAATTATTCTAAAGACTTCACATTCTCCGTCTTTGGATCCAAATATTGACAATGATACATTCAAGATCAAAGATAAGGTTTGATCGTCACCTTTAAATTTCCAAATCAATACATATATATGTGTTAGAGAGAGAAAATAGATCAATTAAACTATCAAGAGTTATTTCTAGTCCATATTTTTGTCCACTTAAGAAAGATATGTCTTTTGATTATGGTAGAATACAAATAGAGCCTTCACTTAAACCTGTGGGATCGAGTTCTTGTGTTGATAATCTACATAGGTTTTTAGATATTTGTGAATATGATGTTACATTAGTGGGTCCATATTGCCTTTACTAACCTCTTCCCAAAGAGCAAGAGAAGCATTTTAATGAATGGTTTAGAAAGAAGTCATTGTATGTATTTTATCTATTTATTTTCATTATTTTTTATGTTTGTTGTATACTTTATTGATCTTTTTTAATTAGTGAACCAATTAGAATCCAATATCGTGACATGGTCATTAATAAGGAGGATTTCATTTTTCCTTTGAAGAGAACTAGGAAATTGTTTCATGACATTGTAAGTATTACAATTATTTTTGTTTGAACATTATATTCATGAATTGTTTTTTCTTTTTTTCATATACTATAATACTTGCATGTATCTGTTTGTTGTTTTATAGAATTTGGATAGTGTTTTGTATTATATTCGTGCATAGAGGTCCCATTATCTAGACTCTTTTGGTTTGAAGAATTACACTACTTTGTAGACCTTTTTATTGTAAGTACTATATGGGTTTTTATTCTTTCAAATTATGATGTTATGAAACATTTACTCTATACTTTAATTACAATGTAACATGTTGCATTGAATTTCAAAAACTATGTAACATGTTACATAAGAGTTCACAAACAATATAACATGTTACATAATAGTTAAGTGTAAGAATCATTTTAATATGGACACATTTTCCTATCTAAAGACCAGATTATATCTTTATTTTTTCAATATATCATGTTATGTAACGTATTAAAATATATATTAGTTATAATGTAATAGTCAAAAAAATATATCTAAAATGGTGTAACATGTTACATTAGAGTTCCATGCCAATCTAACATGTTAGATAATGATAACTCTATTTTATATAATTATTTTCATCTATTTTATTAATTATAATTGCTATGTTCTTAATGTTTTTAGTTAATTTTAGTTTAATAAATTAGTATTTACTATTTTTTATATATTTTAAGAAAATTAAATAATTTGTATCGAAAACGTACTTAATTTCAAATTTGTGTCCAAAAATATAATTTCAAATAAAAGAGTGTTTAATTGCAATTTATAAAAGTCGAAAATATAATTTAAATTAAAATTGGGCTTAATTTTAATTATTAAAAGTTTAAAAATTTAATTTAAATTAGAAAAGGGCTTAGTTGTAATTAAATAAAGTTTAAAATGTAATTTGAAGTAAATTTGTGAGCCAAAATGCAATTAATTAAAGTTTATTTGTCTGCACAGGTGAGAAGAAACCACACGCCATACACCACGCGCGAAACTTGGACCATCCGATCAGAGAAGAAACGGCTACGATGCGCGCATCCCTATCACACCTGACCAACTCGCGTGGGTGCAGATTCTGTTCTTTGCGCGGCTTGGCGCCCGAGTGGGGCCTACCTGCCGCGTAGGCCAGCGTGTAGGTGGGACCCACGTGTCTGACGCGTCCAGCCGTTGTCCCCCCCACGTTACTTGCATCTCTGATCCCGTGAGTTGAGCTCTACTGCAACCAGATCTTCAGCGAATGAAATGCTGCCACATGCCCGCACTAATCCTTGCAACGAATGAGAAGATGTCACATGTCCCACTTTATTTTGCAGCCAATCATGTGCTGACACGTGGCATGTTACGATGAGCGCAAAAGCGTAGGATAATGCCCGTGTTGCAGCCATTGTCTCCCGTGCGACAATCTATCGTGCGCCCGTTTCCCGCAGCCAATGAAATTCTGCCACTTTTCTGCATTAATCCTTGCAGCGAATCAGACGCTGACACGTGGCATGCACTTTGAATTAAAAAAATCAAAACGGCGCATCTGTGCCTTATGCGTGATTTTAAATAACATTTTAAATATCGAAAATCGATACGCGTGTGTTTTATTTTTCGATACAAATTTTTACGCGTTTATTAAAAAAATGTAATATTTTAGATGTATTTTTTTAGCTATAAATAGGGGATATTATGATAGAGTGAAAAAGTTTTTGGAGAGTTTAGTTTTTGAGATTTTTTTGTATTGTTCGGTTTTGGACTACAGAACACGTAGAAGCCATTTTTTGACTTTTGTTGTGTTCTGCGTGTGCCAAATATTTGTTCTAAGTGATGTTTTAATTTTCTGTGTTCTTCATCTTATTTTTCTGAAACTGTTGTAATTTTTATTTTAAATTTATGAAGTAATTTAATTTTTCTAGGGTTGTATTTGATCTAAATTTATGAAGCTTTTATTTTAATTATTTTTGAACGATTTATAAGACGTTTGAGTTGTTTATTCTATTTTGTGCTTAATGCTTTTGATTATTTACGAATTTTATCAAATGATCCGTGGCACATAAATAAACTTGGAAGAGGCATTTTTGTGTATATTGCTCATAGATAGAATGACATGTATCATGAAGGATAGGAATATACCCTAATTGTATATGTGGCCATTTGAGAACTTAGAACGTAATGAATCTCGGTGAATATAATTCTCATAGGAATATAGGGAATTAATTTAACGATGTGTGTTTATACGGAGCTCGGAAGAGATGTATGAATAAAATTAGAAGTTTTCGGTTGACAAATTAAATGTACTAAAAAAATATAAATCAAAAGAAAATAAAATGATTTGAGTTGATTAATTTTGGTGAAAAATTGCAATCCTAGATTTTTTTATTAAACTCTTTTCTTAAATTTATTACAATCAACGATCGTTTTGAATAAAATCAGAGAGAGATAATTTTAGTATTCAACAAACTATAGTAACAAATCTCCGTGGGAACGATAACTTACTTATCAAATATTATTACTTGTGATCGTGTATACTTGCACGTCAAACTATAGTAACAAATCTCCGTGGGAACGATAACTTACTTATCAAATATTATTACTTGTGATCGTGTATGCTTGCACGTTGGCCAATTGATTGGAGGTATTTGGACATATTGTACCTGCCAATCAATATTGATGGCAATCATTGAGTATGAGACGTAATATATTTAGATAAACGATTTATCAACCTATATGATTTTTTGAACACAACCAATCTAAAGGAGAAGTGTAATCATATAGTGATCATGATACCAATCTTGTATTTTTTGAGTTATCATGGATATGATGAGAATCAACAAGTTGATCCATACACGCTGTAGCCAATATTTATGGTTGATGGGTTTCCAAAATAGGAAAATGTGTAAGATTTTTTTAAAATTCTGTAATATTAATGTCATGGTTTTATAATATCATTTTAATTCATCCTATTGTAATTTTTTGTTGTTATTTTGTTGCAATCATGACTATGGGGTTTAATTCCTCAAAATTGTGGAGTTATTTACAAAATGATCAACATTGGACATGATTAATTCGATTAGTTTTCTAAAAATTAGACATAGATATTATGTATAATTTGTTTGCAATAATGGATTGATAGACCATGCTTATTAGCAGACTGGAGAGCTAGTAGCATTTCATTTTTTTGTTGTTGAAATAATATAGTATTTGTAGAAATGGTGACATATAGTATTTAGTATTTGTGCTTTTTCTGAAATTCATGGTTTGATGGATGTAGTCTTAGTTTGTTAATCTTATTAAAATTTAATGGTATACAATTTATCAGTTTATTGCTTCTGTATTTAAATTTATTTAAGTCATTATATGTTGATTATATTATATAGTAGGTTACATCGTATGTAATATCAATATAATATGTTACATCTTGTCTAGCTTTTTAGTATTAACTATGTAATATGTTACACTGTTATGTAAGAGTAATGTAATATACTACATTATATTCAATAATGTTATAATTATTAAGAAATATGTTTTTTTTAAGATCTATAGTTTTTCATTTTATTGCTTGTGTATTTAAATTTATTTAAGTCATTATATATTGATCTTATTATGTAACTAGTTACATTGTATATAATATCAATGTAACAGGTTACATCATGTCTAGCTTTTAAGTATTAACCATGTAATATGTTATATTATTTTGTAAGAGCAATGTAATGTTGCATTATGTTTAATAAGGCTATAATTATTAAGTAATAGGTTACTTTAATTTTTAAGATCAATATAACTTGTTACATTATATTTTCAAAACAATATACTTCTTAAACATACTTATTTTCTATTAACAAATGAAATAGATAAGATGAAAAGATTCACAATTATTACTCTATCATAATATTTTAATAAAAGATCCTTACAACTAATATAAACACATATGAATGTATAGAATTTATTTGTTTTTATAATTTCAATTGTCAAGAATACATATGTAAGTTGTGTCGGTATCCTATCCCTCTTAGGTCTTTTAAAATCACCAAGTGATGGTATCCTTGATTTCCTTATTCTTCCTTTATTTTTATCCTCTATATGGTATCATCCTTTTTTAATTATTATTGGCAACACTAGGACATCTCTTACTATGGAACTTCAAGTAAGTTGTGTTATAGTATATTGAACATATGTCTTCTATAGATAGCTTCTTTTCTTTACATGCTATAATTTCATGCGCACAATGGATCTTAAATACTTGAAATTTACCACACGTACAAGTTTGTTGCTCTAAGTCTACAATCTAACTTTCAAACTCCTTTTTCACTTATACTATTTGACTATTTATGTCTACCACATTCATATATTCTATCTTGGTCTTCCTTTTTTCAATCTTATCTTGCACCTATTTTGTTAGTGTTCCTATATATGAAGCATTTAACCTTCTTTTTGCAAACCAACTTTGAATTAGGTCTTATATCTCTCCCAATAAGTGTGTCAGAAGGGTGTCTCTAGCATGCCTTAGCATTGAATTCATGTATTTTGCATTGTTTGAAGCCATGAAATCATACCTTGTTATGGGAGATGGACATTTTGATCTTGCCTATGTCGGGTAGTCAATTTTAATTATGTATTTCATCATTGCTTTTGAAGTTTCATTAAGCATGTACATATTTTTGTTGAAATCATCTTCATTATAAGCGTAAGCATCTAGTTTGAAATAGGTATATGTTGCTTTGTTTTGATAGTAAGTTACATGGTTTTATTTCATATGGTAGTAACAATAACAACGATGTGCCTTGTCATCGTAAACTATATTGATTGTTGATTTTATTGTTGAATTTCTATCCAAAACTATAACCAAAATTTTCCTTTCTCCAATAAGCAACTTTAGTTTTCTACAAAACCATTTTCATGCCTTTGGTGTTCCCTATCTACCACCCCAAATGCAACGGGATATATATGCATTACATTATTTGTTACATTAGTAACTTATTATGTAACATGTTACATCATTGGTGTTGTATTAATGTAACAAGTTACATATAGAAAGTTTTCTAAATATGATTAAAAAAACAATAATATTACCATAGATTCATCATTATCTTATTGTTTCCATCTTTTGTAAATGCTACAAGTAATATCCCTTTCTTATCTTTCTTTGATGAATGTTTCATCAATCACTAGTACAAGCCTCGTGTATTTTTTGAATCCATTTATGCATACTTCAATTGCCATAAAACCATACCTCAAGTTGAAATTTGTATCAGTTTTTATCTTAGTGTACAAATTTAGGTTTTCCTTTTCTAACATTTAGAAGAATCCAAGTAGTTTACTATATGATTCTTTAGAATCTTCTCGTATTTGCTATAATGCTTCCTTTTTCCCCATGCTTTTGCTTTTGTAAGTGATTGTTACTCCTATTTTCCTTTTTATGTCACTTATTATTTCTTTCGACCTCATTTGTCTTCCTTATTCTTGGTAAAATTCTTTGATGTTGTCAACTACATACTTGTATATGGAATGTTTGTCTCTTTGAGAACATATGTTGTAAGGACAATGGGTGTTGGCTATTTTCGTGGACAAAATATTTATCTATAAAATTTTTTTACGCCTGCTCTCAAGTCTATCAAGAAAATCCAAACAAAGACTCGAGTTCTAGATAATTATACTTCACGTATATTTGATAACTACGACACATAGGATTACATTTATGCATTTAATAACACATGCTTATAAATTTGAAATTATTTTTAGTGCTAAAATATGGAATAAGATATGCTAAAATATTAGATAAGATATACTCTAAATTATAGTTGAAATCTTTAGCATAAAATATATTTTAAAAGAACTTTTCGTTAAATAGGAGTCTTCTTAATTAGTGAGTATTATTAATCCTATTCGTAATAGAAAAGATATTTATCAATTATATAGGAGTTTTCTTAATTAATGTGTATTACTAATCTTATTTATAATAGAAAATATATTTATCAATTACATAGGATTAATGGTTTTAATTTTTCCTATAAATAAAACTCATTGCTTATTGTTTCAATCAACCACACAACAACACTATTATATTCTTCTTAATTTCTCTCTCTTGAACTTATGGTTGATATTTTTGCTCTATGATTTACTAGTTGATTTGATTTAAGTGGCATATGTTTTGAATCCTCTAGTTAGGATTATTAATTCTAGAATACACACGGGCACTTGTGTTTTTGTGCTAACCATTTTGAAGTTAATTTAGGAACAAATCTGATTGGTAGGAAGCTTATTGGAATGTTGGTTTGGAAACTGCTCATGCTAATATTGGAAATTGTGAAAACAGAGAAGGGCTCATAAGTAAAGTACATTGAGGCAGTATCCTAAGGAAGGTAGCATAAGATCAAGTTTGTACTTGAACATTTGATTTTCATAGTAGAAAGTTAGGTGTTCCGGTGGACAGGTGGTTTACCTCTTAGGTCATGGTAGTGGCCTAGGTTGTTTTCACCTAAAAATATCATGTGTTATTATTTTATTTCCGCACTTTATTCTTACACACGATTGCATGCCTGATTGTCTGCCTTGTTTAGGTTATTAAGTTATAAAGTGATAAAAATTAAAAATAACCTATTCACTCCCCCTCTAGGTTAATTAGGTTCATATCTTATAAACTCTCATATGTAAACATGAATGATGTTCATTGTAAATTGTTAAATTAGATGCATATGATTGTCTAATCTTATTTGCTGCAAAACTCCAATGATGATTTTCATCTTTGTGCTTCATTCTAATGCTTGTTTTGTTGGAGTTGCTAATCTTGTAGTATAACCTATTAGTTATTACCAATGCTGACACATGTAATTTGAGAGCCTCTTTATTATCAAATATCCTACCATTGTATAACCCTTCCTCAATATTTTCATCTATTGTTAAGTTATTCTCATTATCAAAGCTTGTTATTACATAATCAGAGTTTGACGGTAGACTAATCTCTTCATGTACATCTTCTTGGATGATATGAGTTACATACAATTTTCTGTACGCTTCATTATGTTTTTCAACATTTGTATTGATGAAGTACTCTACATCTCTATCATCTTCCAAGCTTAGGGCTATACGGATGCCCATACATTTCATATTGGTGTCGATATCTCCAACTAGCTGTAATGCATCACATATTTCTTTCTTTAATTCAACAAAGTGATATTTCTTTTTATGCAATTCCCTTTGGAATACCATTCATATATTTTTCTCTCTTCATGAAATATCTATTTTCCATTATGAATAATAATTGTTCTAATCTTTGTGTCACATATTTATTCATAATAATATTAAGTAAACAATACCGAAAAGATACCATAAAAGGGGAAAGATTAATTATCCAAACCTATTATTGTAACAAACAAAATAAAAAATGTATTTGGTTACATTAGATTCCATTTTCAAATAATGTAACATGCGACATTATGTAATTTTAAAAATATAACATGTTACATCATATTGTACTAGAATGCTCTGTTTCGTGTTTAGCTTTAATTTACTCAAAACCTGAAATTTGGTACATCATAACATCATTTAAGTGAGTTCATACAAAAACAATCAGATAATTATTAACATATTAATTAAATTTTTATATTGTTTAGTTAATTTACATATTGTGTATATATATTTATTTTTAAAAACTCAATTATAATAAAAATGTGTACGAGAAAACATATTTTGTAGAGTTTAGAAGCATAAACTGATGGAGGAAACATTTGAATTGAAAATGTACAAAGAAGAAATAAATTTTAGATTATTGAGAGTAATTCATATCTATAGATAATCAAGTGATGGATGAAAAAATTACTTGGAGAACTTGATCAAATCTCAATTTGTATTGTTATAATGGTTCGATCCTATGATGTAAGAGGTAAATCAAAACCTCAATTTCAATTCAATATTGTCAATTTTTGGTTCAAAATTTTCATTTTCTCTATTTGAGTTGGTGATGACAATTTCAAGATTATATAATGTAACGATATTGCTTTGATTTCTTGCCCTGATTTCAAACCAATACGGATCAATATTTGAATTGATTTGGTTGTGAATATTGTTATGACATATTGCAATGCAAGATGATTATAGAAGCAAAAATGGTGCATGATGGACGAAGATTGCACGTGAATAATAGATTTTTAGTTACAAGCATGTGTTGTTATTTGGCTTGTAGGGGATAATTTGATAAAATATCAATTAATGTAACATTAAAACTGTGAATTTTGAGTTTTATAATTGCTAGTTTTAAAAAAATGAATATTTTCTCTAATATAGTTCTATTTAGGTGGTTTCTTTTAGACAAAAGCCCATTTATATAAGTAAAGGAATGTGCTTAAAGATAGAATAAGCCAATAGATGGAAAGTCAATGGGATACAACTTGTACAAGCATAATACAATATAATAAAAGCTAATAAGTTCAAAATAATATTATATTTAAATTGATTTTATAAATTTATCAAACTAACTCAATTAAATAATAAATTACATGTAATTTTATCCATTGATATTAATTACAATTTAATGCGATTATTATTAGATAAAGTTCTTATTAATAAAACATTATAATTATAATTTTCATTATTATAATATCACTACCTTTTATGAATATATGTTAATTTTTTTTGGAAATGTTAATATATTTTTAAATAATTGGGTTTGTATTATATGTGTATTTTTAACATTACATAATATTTGTACTGTTGAGTATATTTTCCCTACGTATGCAGAAGATTATGGCAATATATACATCCATATCATTCTCGAATTGTATCTACATATGACCATGATTTCTTCTAAAATTTGTAGCTATAAGGTATACTATGGCCACAATGTTTTTTACACGTTGCTAAAGAGTAATGACAACTGTTAAAAACCATGATCGAATGAGTTTCCTGTTGCTAAATGTACTTCTAAACATATTGAACATGAGTTTGATATGTTTTTAATTATAACAAGTTAGAATTTGAAGAACGGTCAAGAGATACGCATTTTCTTTCACTTAGAATTTTGATTTAAATTCAATGTAATTATTATTCTTTATTTATGATATATAAGTCATGATAGGATACTAGTGCTCTTGTATTGGACTAATAAAAAATATATATATATATTACTAATATTGTTATTAGTATACTTTTTAGATTAATAAATGGATAAAATATTTACAAATATTTACAAATACTCGTATAAATTTATATTAAATGTTTATTTGTCATTAATTTTTGTTGTAAAAGGAAACTATGTTGTAGTGATTGATTAAAAGGATCATATTATAACTTCCTTGAAAAGAAGAACACTAAAACAAGTAGGCCATGACTACAAGTAGGAAGCATGCATTCTTAGTTGGCATGCATAATTGGAAAGGTTATCTTTTAAAATTTATACGATAGAGTGAATGATGACATACATCAAATAAGTACCACTTGTCAGATATTTAATGTTATCAATTTACAAAAATAAAATTATTTATATGGACCTTAAATATCAGTGAGTAACCTAAGAAAAAAGTTACATTCAGACATTACACTATAAATTATAAACTAATTTGTAAAAGTTGAAATATAACTTCTTAATAATATTTCTTTCTTTTACAAAAAAATAAAAAATAAAAAAGAGGAGAAAACTTACTTCAACTTCAAGAGCCTTCTTTAAAATGGGTGTTTTGAATATTTGAAATAGAATCCAGCCTAAGACAAGGTACAAGCGCCTAAAAGTGCCTAAACCAAGAAAAAGATGAGGTTAAAAATTGAGGAAAATAATGATTAAATTTTAATTCTGTTTTGGTAAACTGTAAATTGAAAGACATGTACCTTCTCTTACCCCATTTAATGAATGGCCCTGAGCCACCAAAGTGGATCCACTTTATCATAGATCTATTTATTATATTTTTTCCGACTTAACCTAATATGGGAATAAATAGTATGATCAACTTATATGATGTACAATTTAAGACAAAAATAAATGGTTTCTATTCACACAAGTAATCAGGCTTGTAAACATGCATGTGAACATATAGCTTGTAAATATTTGAGATTGTTATATTTTATCACACTTACTAAACACATTATATTTTTAGGATTAAATTAATTATAGTTACATACCTATATATATTGTGTTAAGTGTATTAATATGTGACTTTTTTATTATTTCATGTATTTGTCAATTAGGATTTGGATGCTGGAAATGGATTAATTTGGATCCTGGTCCAATATGTGTAAACCTGTGAGCTGATGGGCTTATGAGCTGAGACACTCAAAGGGAATTTTCGTCTTTTCACGTTTATGTATATACATACACCTTATTAGGGTTTTTTGTAATACAACTTATTCATTTTCTTCTCTCAGTGTCATTTGGTTCTCTATTTTCTATGTGTTTATAGCGTGTGTGCGAGTGTTCATCAAGAACAGTATGTGTTAGGGTGTTCATGTTCTGCAGGAAAAAAAACTGATATTCTTCTATATATATAAAAGATAGAGCATAGGAGGGCTATATATAATTTGTACATGAAATTAATTTGGAAGAAACTAATCACACTAATCTAGGCTACAATCTTGGATGATTTACAATCACATAAAACTAAATTAGTAACTAGAATATTTTATTCCTATAATTGCTCTTTCAACAACTCATGTCAATACTCTCTCTCAAGTTAGTGCATAGATATCATCAATGCTTAACTTGTCAATTGAGTTATGAAATTTTTTGCTAGAGACAACCTTTGTAAGAATATCTGCTAACTGATCTTCTGACTTCACAAAAGAAACTGAATGACCTTGTCTTCGAGCTTCTGATTCATGAAATGTCAATCCACTTCAACATGTTTGGTGCGGTCATGTTGAACTGGGTTGTGCGCTATTACTATGGTTTCCTTATTATCACAAAAAAGTTCATTGTGTCCTAAGATAAACACCCAATTTCCTCCAATAATATTTTTAACCAAAGTAGCTCACACAATCCTTTAGCCATGCTCTAAACTTAGCCTCTGCACTAGATAAAGCAACTACCTTCTATTTTTTACTCCTCCAAGTGAGAAGATTGCCTCCCACAAATGTGAAGTAGCCCGATGTAGATTTTATGTCAGTAATATTCCCTACCCAGTCTGCATCCGTATAGTCGTCAATGTGCAGATGTTGGTTTTTCGTGAACATTAGTCCTTTTCCTGGAGAAGACTTCAAGTACCGTAAAAAAACGAACCACTACACTCATATGATCTTTGCTAAGGCAATGCATGAATTGACTCACCAAGTTCACTACATAAGAAATATTAGACCGTGTGTGAGATAAGTATATCAATTTTCCCACAAGGCGTTAATACCTTTCTTTATTGGTAGGGACCTGGTTAGGGAATTATCCCAAGCCATAGTTTTGAACAACTATTGTATCAACAGGTCTACAATCAAGCATTCTTGTTTTAGACAACAAGTCAAGCACGTACTTCCTTTGGGTTAGAAATATGCATTTTTTTGATCGAGCTACTTCAATCCCCAAAAACTACTTAACCCTCCAAGATTTTTCGTCTCAAATTCATTTGCTAAATTCTCTTGTAATTTAGATATTTCTTCCTCGTCATTTCCTGTAATTATCATAACATCAACATAGATTATTAGATTTATTACCTTCCCTCGTTGGTGCTTCAAGAAAAGAGTATGAACTGAATTACTTTGCTTGAAACCATGTTTTCTCATGGCAAGGCTAAATCGTTCAAACCATGCTCTAGAAGATTGTTTCAATCCGTATAATGCCTTTTGTAACTTGCAAACTACCTTCCCTTGTGTCAAAGAAACAAAACTAGGTGGAATGTCCATGTACACCTCCTCTTCAAGATCCTAATGGAGAAAGGAGTTTTTAACATCAAATTGGTGTAACGACCATTCCAAGTTTTAGAAAGAGAGTTTAGTACTCTCACAGTATTTAATTTTGCTACATATGAGAAAGTTTCTTGATAATTTATCCTATATGTCTGAGTATATCCCTTCACAATGAGCCTTGCTTTATATATTTCAACTCATCCATCTATTTTGTGTTTGACAAAGAACACTCATCGACATCCCAGAGCTTTCTTTTCCTCAGGTAATGGCACAAGCACCCAAGTATCATTTTTCTGTAATGATTTTATCTCTTCCTCTATCACTTGGATCCACTTGGGATTATTCATGGCTTCACTCACTATATTAGGAATACCATATGTAGATAATTTATGAACCAATACCTTGAGAGGTTCAAACACCAAAAGAAATAGTAGTAGGAGTAGGGCCCCAAATGTGAGAATGAACAATCAAAAAAGGAGTGTCACATTTATTCAAAATGATTGGATAAGGTACACGATGACTCTTAGCTTGAATACAATCTTCACACTTAAAATATGACTCATTAAACTTTGTAAATAAATCTGGAAATAAACATCTCAAATATTGAAATGAGGGATGCCCCAACCGATTATGCCATAACCAAATCTACCTTTCTTTAACTCTAACATAATGCATATTATTTGCTCTACCATAACTAAAATCATCCATGTAATACAACCCTTCCTTTCTAATACCATGCCAATAATCTCCTTGTTGAGAATATCCTGAAACAAACAAAAGTTAGGATACATTATAGCACAATAATTAAATTCCTCAGTCACTTGTCCAATAGATAAAAAGTTATTGGAAAGTGATGGAACTTGTAAGGTATTTGGTAATGAGAATGAGTCACTGTTCCAACCCCTGTTATTGGATATGTTACTTTATTAGCATTGCAAATTCATATTTATTTTGGTTGGGTGGCCTCATAGAAGTCACAAGGGTCAAATTTCATGTGGTCTGTTTCCCTAGAGTCAATGATCTAGCCATCATGGTTCCCTGTTTTCGAGCAAGAAAAAACATAACTTTGATTACCTGAGTCATTATGAGCAATCTTTTCACTAATGGAAATAGAATATTCTTGTGGTACAAGAGATAGTTAAGGCTTTATGCTTATAAGAGATGCATAACCAAGATTGTCGCCTCCAGTTGCTTCATGCTTTTTTCTTTGCCTTGAGTTCATGCCACCAATCTGGATAACCATGTAGTTTGAAGCATGTTTCTTTGGTGTGTTATATATTCCCAAAATGTTTGCAGCATCCTTCTTCCCTTTGTGACTTTGATTTTGTAGTTATTTTAGGCTTTCCATTTTTTGGCACTTGAAAAGATAATTAGTGTTGAGGTTTCTACCATCCTTTTGAAAGCATAGCACCACCATATATGGTATCTTCATTCGTTATCATTATGGATTGCCTCAAATCCTTTCTTCAGACTTGTGCATAAGCTTGTTCCATTGTTAGGATTGGTTGTATCTGGAGCACATCTGCGCAGATCTTGTTAAGCCGATCATTAAGTCCATCTAAAAAGATATAGACTTTATCCTCTTGCAAAATAGAGTTATATTTTTGTACATCAATATCACATTCCATAGGATTTAGTCGACAAAAGTAGATTTCTCTCCATAAGCCTTGTAAATTGTTGTAGTATGTCTCAATAGATCCTCCTCCTTGTTTGAGTCTGGTTACTCTTTATTTTTAGATCATGTACTTATGATGTATCAATACCATCAAAGTACATAATAGCAATATTGTCACAAACATCCTTAACCATTGAGAGTTTGATAAAGTTACTAACTAACTTTGATTATAGAATTGATTAGCCATCCCTTCACCAGTTCATTTTTGGTTCTCCATTTTCTAAATGCAAGATTTGTTTGTAGAGGTTGTGGAAGATCTCCATTTATGTATCCTAACTTGTCTTTTCCAGAGATATAAATCTCGACAATTTGGGACCATAGTGCATAATTGGTACCATCTAGTTATGAGTTTGGTTGTGGTTTAGTACTTGTGTCATTCTTGTGGTAAGATCTGTGAGAATTGAATTCTCCCCTTTATGTTTTTCCAACCTAGTAGAAGGTGTTTCCATTTTCCTTTTTTCTATTTTTTTTAGAAATTCTATGGCCTAAGAATCTTCGCTCTAATACTATATTGTGCAGAAGAAAACTGATATTCTTATATATATATATATATATAAGATACAACATAGGAGGGCTATATATAACCTGTACATAAAAGCTAATTTGGAAGAAACTAATCACACTAATCTAGGCTACAATCTTGGATGATTTACAATAAAATAAAACTAAATTGGTAACTAGAATATTTCATTCTTATAATTGCTCTTTCAACAACTCACGTCAATAGTTCAATCCTTTATTATGTTAAGGGTTTTCTACTATAATTTGTTCTTGATGAATTGTACTATTTTTCATATAGTGTATATATCGATTTTACCTTTCCAATGGATTCTGTTGCGAAGTATAGGGATTGAACCACCTAAATCTCTTGCCTAGATATTTACTTTGATTCTCTCTCATATTTGTGATTTTTGGTTCAATTTTGCATTGAAACTATTAATTTTCTCTTGAGTTGGTGAGTTTTGAGAGTGCAAAATCTTAACATGTAGTATCAGAGCATGGTTTTGTATTTTTTGGCCTTCAAGTTTCTATCGAAGTGTTCTAGATTCTCAAAGATCCACAATATTTATTTTCTAGATTGGTCATTCAAAAATCTAAGGTGTTTAGGGTTTCTATAGTCCCTTGAAGAGTTTGACAGTTGGGTTTTTACCTTATTTTCTTCTCTTTGTTACTTGATAACTCTATGAAAGTAGAGTCATTAGTATACTTTTTTACTTAATATTTACTTGTTTTATTAAATAAATGGTATTTTTGGGGCTAAAATATGAAAATATAATTTTTTTAGTGAAAAGCAATGAAAATATAATTTTTGGAATTTTATGGATTTTTAGTGAAAAACTGTCAAGTGACCTACCACGCAAGTAAAGTAGCTGACTGGGCAAGCCACACAAATGTCACATAAGTAGGGACAACAAATTATAGATCACTACATGTGAGGAGCGAAGTAGCACGTACCACGTGCCAGCACGGTGTTCAATTCAACTTCGGAGCACGATCAAACCTTCACGCCACATGTTGACATGTGATTGCTCCCCGCATTCCACCTGTGTGCCATGCCATCCATTACAGCAAATCACGTTGTGCTACGTGGCACTAACTTGGATCGGTCTCCCCTGCCATGGGTTGCACTCTTATTTTCCTAATGAATTCCAAGTGCTATGTGTCATGCCATGATTGGATGGCACTATTCATTTTGCTTGTTCCAATCTCAACCATTGATCTGATGTTGATTTGACGGTTAAAATTTTACCTGAGCTTTATTTATGTCCCTAATCACCTCATAAACCCTAAGAAGCCACCATTAGCATAATTTTGATTAGTTTTTTTATGCTAAAAATACAAAAAAAATCAAAAAGAGATACAATTTTGGTGGAGATTTAAGAGAAAATTAGTACTACACTTCAAGAGATTAATTATACTTCTTCTTCTACTCTTTTCTTTATCAATTTTTATGTCTTTCTTTATGAAAAATATGATTTTTATGGACAAAATTATGTATAGTTAATTTATTAATTTAGGCTTCTTATGAACCCAATTTTCACCATGTGATTATCTAATATTTTACTCCAATAATAACTATATTATTTAATCTGATTTTTATACTATTAATTATTTGGCCAACAATTTATCTATAGAGACAATTAAATAGATTTGAAAGAATTATTTAATTGTTTGTCTTGATTAAATAACATGTATAGGTTTTAGGAAGATATATATGATTCTTATGTATATAATCCATGATAAATGAACTTAATGAGTAGTATGCAACTTAATTAGCATGAGAGTGTGATTAAATTAATTGCTATATGGTGTGTAGTTTTCTTGAGAGAGAAATACATGATAGGTTAGATTCAATTGATCATGTAATTAATTGATAATTTTATTGGGGGGATTTTAGCAATTCACATATTTAGAAAATTGAGAGATTAAGTATTCCTATATATTTTCTCATATATCTTCTTTGTTACTAAATCTTATTTAATTAATTATTTTTATTTATTTTTAGTTATTTTAATTTTTCTTTCTTAAAATATAAACAAAAAATTGATTTTTATTTTTTTAATTTTAAAAATTACTATCTAGTAAAATAATATATGTATGAATGATTTTTTCTTATTAATATATTACTTATTGTGATACGTATATATGCATATTCATTGCACACACTTTGTGTGTGGTAATTAAGCTTTTTGGCACAGTTGTTAAGGATTATAAATATTAGAATGCACAAGAAGAGTAGCTAGAGTGCATGGGGTAAATGATACCATAACACTTACAGCTCAAGTATTATCTTTGGTTAATATTTTGAAGGCTCAAAACTTGACAGCGAGTATAAACCAGGTCCAAAATTCAAGAATGTCTTGTGTGTTTTGTGAAGGAGATCTTTTGTTTGATAATTGTCCAAATAATCATGAATCTATATGTTATATTGGTAATCGGAATCAAAACAATAATCCATACTCGAATATATATAACCCAAGATGGAATACCAACAATTAAGTGGTAATTAATTCAACCATCAATCATTTCCACCACCTGGTTTTCAACAACCAAAACAATCACAAGCCTAAGAAAAGTAGCCACCTACTGAGGACAATACAAATGCTTTAATGGGGGTGATGAAAGACTTCATCCAATTAGTAAATACAAAAGTGTCAAATCAAGAGGCTTTAATTAGAAATTTGAATATCCAAATAGGGCAACTTGCTCAGGCTAAAAGTCAAAGGCCTCAAGGTAACTTTCCAAGTGACACGATTGTAAACCCACGAAGAGAATGTAAGGACTAATGCAATGTTATACCTTAAGGAGTAGTAAAACTTTAGAATAGGAACATAAAATAAAAAGGATGGGGAGACACAAGAAATTAACAAGGATGGGGATGAACTAGTGGATAAAGAGAGCACTAAAAAGGAAATAATTCATCCAAAGAAAAAAAAACATTTACAAACCCACTATTTGTTTCTCTCAAAGATTGCAAAAGCAAAAGTCAGATATGCAATTTTCAAAATTTTTGGAAGTCTTCAAGAAGCTGCACATAAACATACCATTTGTAGAGCCACTTGAACAAATGTCATCTTATGCCAAATTCATGAAGGATATAATATCAAAGAAAAAGAGGCTTGGAGATCATGAAAGCATAAACTTGACTGAAGGTTGTAGTGTTATCCTTGATAGAAAACTACCACAAAAACTAAAAGATCGAGGTAGTTTTGACATCTCTTGCACTATTAGGAAATTCGTTTTGGCAAGGCATTATACAATTTGAGTTCTAGCATTAACCTCATGCCATTATTAGTATTACAGAGAATGGGGTTTGGTAAAGCTAAATCCACTTCAGTAACATTGCAGATGGTAGACAAGTCAATTAAAAGACCCCAGGGTGTGGTAGAAAATGTGTTAATAAAAGTAGACAAATTCATCTTTCTAGTAGATTTCATTGTGCTAGACATAGAAGAGGACCGTGATATTCCTATAATACTTGGTCATCATTTATTAGCAACTAGAAAGTAGTCATTGATGTAAAAATAAGTGAGTTTACAATAAGGGTTCAACATGAGCAAGTGACATTTAATGTGTTTAAAGTAATTAAATTTTCTAATGTTGACAATGGTAGTGATTGCTTTCGAATAGATAGTATTGATGAGCTAACCACTGATGTGCTTTATGACATATGCCCTATTAATGATTTAGAGTATGTGCTTGTTAATTCTATAAACACACATACTAATTAATAACATGACACTCATATAGGCACACAAATTCATGTCGATAGCTTAACAAAAATTGTTGAATCACCCTCACGTATGACTTTAACACATGATGCTATGAACAAGGACATTAACTCAATAGAGAACAACTCAACCTATTTTAATTTTGAAAATATGGAATCAAAGGTTGATATTGTGAACAATGTGAACTTTTTGGAGGATATGCCGCTCATTTGTGTATCAAATGCATTTGTGGAATGTCTTGAAATAAGCTCACAATTGAAACCAAATTAGAGCTTAAACCTTTACCTTCTCATCTTCGTTATACATTGTTGGGTGATAACGAGACACTACCAGTCATAATCTCTACTGATCTAAGTAAAGAGCAAGTGCAAGCACTACTAAAGGTGATAAGGAACTTCAAAAGAACTATAGGTTGGTCTATTGCTGATATCAAAGGCATAAGTCATCTATATGCTTGCATAAAATATTTGAAAAGAAAAGGATCATCCCAAAGATAATATTTCACATCATGCAAAAACTTCTTACATTAGTGGTAAGTAAGACATGATGGCAAAACCCTATAAGCAATGTAGTTGACAATATCAACATACCAAGGAAGCTTGATCTCACATGCAAAAAATTGTTGATAAAGGAATGCTTCTTGGATCACTAAATCTAGTTTTACTTCCTCTTGCTCTAACCAAGAGAGATGGTCACCTACTGAATTTTCACTTCCTTTCTTATCTTGAACTTACAAATCAAATTCCTGAAAAAGAAGGATCCAACAAATCATCCTAGGCTTAGCATCCTTCTTTCCAAACAAATAATGAAGTGCTACATGATCAGTGAACACTATCACCTTTGTACCAATGAAATAAGACCAAAATATTTCCCAAGCAAATACCACAGTAATCATCTCCTTCTTAGTTGTTGTATAATTCAATTGGGCTTCATTCAATGTTCGACTTGCATAGTACATAGCTTTAAACAATTTGTCTCATTTTTTTTCCTAACACTGCTCCAATTACAAAGTCACTTGCATCACACATGACTTCAAAAGGTTGTCTCCAATCAAGTACAGTCATTTCTAGTGCTTAAATCAGTTTCTCCTTGGTTGCACTAAAGGCCTACAAACAA
The DNA here is from genome assembly GCA_037013495.1 of Hippophae tibetana. NCBI lineage: Eukaryota > Viridiplantae > Streptophyta > Magnoliopsida > Rosales > Elaeagnaceae > Hippophae > Hippophae tibetana. The sequence continues at coordinate 17,124,066 of CM072810.1, forward strand.
ACATCATCAAAGTCAAATGCAGAATTTTTTCAAGAAGATTACATAAAGGTTTAGAGAGTTTAGAAAAATCCTTTATAAATCTTCTATAAAATCCCGTAAGTCCTAAAATGCTTCTGATTCCTTTTACATTCTTTTGAGGTGGTAGTTTTTCTATGGTTCCAATTTTAGCTCGATCAACCTTAATTCCTTTAGATAACACTCTTTCGCCAAGCATGATCCCTTCTTGAACCTTGAAATTACACTTTTCCCAATTTAGGACAAGATTTTTATCTTCACGTCTCTACAAAACAAGAGCTAAATTATGCAAACAATGATCAAAGATATACCAAAAATCGAAAAGTCATCCATGAAAATTTCCATTATGCAACGTTGAAATGTTGTTGGGGCATTGCACAATCCAAATGGCATTTTTCTAAACGCAAATGTTCTGTAGAGGCATGTGAATTTAGTTATACCCCGAATAACCATCTAAGAAGCAATAATATGAATATCTAGCCAATCAATCTAACATTTTATCGATGAATGGAAGTGGAAAATGATCATTCCTTGTTGCTATGTTCAACTTGCGGTAATCCATACATACATGCCAACCTATGACTTTTCTTGTAGGAATAAATTCATCATTGTCATTTTTCACCATCATTATTTCACCCTTTTTTGGTACAACCTGCACTGAACTTACCCATGAGCTTTCTAAAATATCATAACTAATTCCAACATTGAGGAGCTTCAAAATTTTAGCTCTCACAAATTCCCTCATTGTTAGATTTAATCTTCTTTGGGGTTCAATTGATGGTTTGTAAAGTTCCTTCATTAGAATCTTGTGCATGCATTAAGATGGACTTATACCTTATATGTCAGAGATATTCCATCCCAAGGCTATTCTATATGCCCTTAACACACGTAGTAACTTTTCCTCTTCTTCGAGTATAAGTGATGTAGAAATAATCACTGGAAAGGTATAACTATCACCCAAGAATGCATAGTGAAGATGCTCACGCAATTACTTAAACTCTAGAGTTGTACTTTGATGCACTTTTCTATAGAGATTATAGAATCCATCTTTGCTACCATTGGATCCAACCTCTCCGCTTCTTTTCTAAATGATGTAATCTGCTACAATGCTTCCAAGGAAAATACATTATGGAGAAATTCTTCACTAACAAAAGGTAAATTAGATTCACAAATTGTAGAGTTATTAAAATCATAAGCATGACGTGGTTATACATCGTTCTAGGTGTTTGGCCAGCATATCCTCTTGGAAGGATTTTACTACACATTGTTCAATGACATATACCCAAAAGCAAGTACTTAGATCTTGTGCAAATCTTATGGCTTCGTAGATGTTGAATGTGTAGCATCAGTTGACCTGTCGAACCGATACTACACATGGACATAGCGTCAGTCCAAAGTGTCAACCGACACTATGCTACATGGATAGCGTCAGTTTACCCCATCAACCGACGCTACGTCCATGTGTAACATCAGTTCGACACGTCAACTGATGCTACACACATGGATAAAAAAAATCTCTTCTTTCTTCCCCACACAGAAACTATTCCAAGCGTTGTACCTAAAACCTCTTCCACTTCTCTTTCACTCTTTCTCATTTTCTGGCCACCTACGACCACCAATTCCAGCGTCGGTTAGTGGGTTTTCTTCCTCTCTAACTAATCTTTTAGATCCCCTATTTTTTGAGCAAAATATTCAAAAACACAATTTTTTCTTCATTTCCTTCATTTTGTCATTTCATTTACTCTTGTAAGTATTTCTATTAATCCTACGCACTTATTATTCATATTTTTCTGTTATTATGTATTATTATTTATGTGTATAAATTTTTGTATTTCTGTTATTATGTGTTATTATTTATGTGTATAGATTTTTGTATTATATATGTAGGTTTATATTATAACATGAGGAGTAAAATACGATCCACAATACCATGGTAATTTTTCTACTATTAATTAATATTTTATTTTTCAATTATTTGTATTATTTAAACTATTTGTTAAACTAATTTTATTTTTTCTGTTATTATTTAGTGATCGAATACAGGTTTTAATTTGGGTATAATAGAAAATGAGTAAATTTTGTAAAAAAAAAAATTAAAATCGATTCACGCGTTGAACCGACTTTAAATTTTAAGTCATTTCATTTAAAGTCGGTTCGTTGAACCGAATTTAAATCCCTCATTTTGTAGTAGTGAGATTTTATATTAAGGATGTTAGAGACATATATTATTTTTCATTACAAACTTAAATCTAAAAATTAGATTTTAAGGTTTAATTATCCGGTTTGGTTTAGAATAGTGTTTTTTTATTTGTTGGTACATTCACCCAGTAGTTAGAATGAAACTCTATTTCAAGAGTTTTATAAGAACTATTATTAGAAAATGTATTGACAACATATTTTCAGTAATAGTTTTAAAACTTGAAACATAGTACTCGGATAATTAAATTCTTAGATTTAATTTAGACATCTTGAATAAAGTTTAATTAATTGATTTCATCTAAAAGTGTGATTAAATGGTTTGTAATTTTCTTATAAATAAAGCTGAACTTTAATTCTTAATTAATTAATAAGCTTTGCTTAAGGATCTTAGGTAACTATATTAAACAAAAAAAGTTTGGCCCTAGACACTTTCATACCAAAAAGTAAAAAATCAATAAATATCAATTTATATATTTAATAACTTAAATAATATGAGTAAATATAATTAACTTAGTTATTATATCCATAAATATTCTGTTATTATGAATGATAAAAATTTGTATTATTATTTATTGAATGCATAGCTATTTTTATTTTTTACGTATTAGATTAAGAAACACAAATTAAAATATCATGACAGTATGTTTAGGATTTAATTTCGTTTTTTAAAAAATTGAATAATAAATTAAAAATCATATATATTTCTTCCTTAGATTGAACTTAGGAGTATACTTGTCATTTTCTATGAAATGTTTCGTGTACTTGCGAGAATTTTACAAGTATAAAATCAAAAAGATCGATATTGCTAACACGATGCTGGTCTTGTTACTCATTAAGTTTTTGGTACCGTTACTGGAAACTTGATCTATTTTTTTCATCATTTACACAAGAATATACAATTTAATAAAGCAAGAAAGTATTAAGACCAATTATTTTAATACAATACATATTTATACAAGTCTTTTGATCTATATATTTAACTACGTTAAAATATTTCAAATCTATCATATAATTTTCCCTTTCGATAGTAAATCACAATATCAAAATCATCAAATTAATGATAATTTAATTAGCACGATTTGAAATTAAATTACATCTTTTTTCTTAGAATAAAAAAAATTAGTTCATATTAAAAATTAAATTTAAAGTAAATAAATTTAACATAATTTTTCTGAAAAGAATCAAAAAGAAAATTGAACCATGCAAAAAAAATTATCTACTTCACTTTCCACCGTTCCAGCGTTTTTCTCTACCAGTGTTTTCTGTTCTTTTTCTTTTCTTCCTCTACTGCACTTTTTCATTTTTCGTTCCCCAGTGCCGTTTTTCTGTTTATGTTTCAGTTCCTTTTTGTTTCTCTTCTGCGCATCCCATATATATATATATATATATATATATATATATAACCGCGTGCCTCTGAATGCCACCCTTTTTCTCTTTTCTTTTTTCGTTTCCCACTGTCATGCATTCTTTTTTATTCCTATTTTAACATTTTCCTTTTTCAATATATATTCATTTAAATTTAAGAATTCTTAGATAATATGATTTTAAAAAACTTACATCATCATTTTTTTCAAATTTATAATAAAATTTAAATAACAATAATGAACTCTAAAATAAATAAAGTTAAACTAAAGTTTAAAGTTAAGAAATAATAAATTATGACAAATTATAATTGACATAAGTTTTTGCTAAAAAAAAAAGACTTACTTTAATGAATTTTTTTCCCCTATTGTCAATTTTACACCCATAAGAATTTTGTTTTTTATAATTATTCAATTTGATAGTTTACTTGAACAAATGGATGTTAAAATTACTTTCTTACCTCGTGACTTGATGAAAAAATTTATATGAAACAACACAAAAGATTTGTTAAATTTGTTAAACTTGGTAATGAAAACCATTTTATTTAAGAAATCTTTGTATGGTCTTAAATAAGCTTCTAGATAATGGTATATGAAATTTGACACTTTTATGACTAAAATTGGATTTGTAAGATGTAATTATGGTAGCTGTTTTTATTTCAAATTGGAATCCTATTTTTCTGTTGTTATATGTTATGATATATTCATTGCTTGTAAGAGTAAAACTGAGATTGATCATTTAAAACTTAAGTTGAACAATGATTTCGATGTGAATGACTTAGTTCCTACAAGAAAAGTTTTAGGGATGGATTTCATTAGAGATAAGGGTATACTGTTTTATCACAACAATCTTATCTTGAAAAGGTTTTAAAGTGTTCTTTATGCTTGATGCTAAGTTAGTAAGTTAGTGTCCTTTTATATTCACATTTTAAATTGTCTCGTAAAGATATCCATGAAACTGATTTTGATAGAGATTATATGAGTAAATTACATACTCTAATGTTATTATATCCTTAATATATGTTATGGTTTGTACTAGACTTGGTAGAGCAAGCTGTAAATGTGATTAGTAGGTATATATCTAATCCAGGTAAAGCTCATTTACTATCTATTAAACGAATACTAACGTATAATAAAGGCATTACAAATACAAGTTATTAATTCAATGTAATCTCCTCAATGCCCTTGTTGTACAATATTACTCAGATTCTGATTTTGCAGGTGACAAAGACAATAAAAGATCACTTTTTGGATACAATTTTGATGTATTTTGGAATGTTGTTTCATGGAAAGCTAATTTACAATATGTTGTTGCTCTTTCCACCATTGAAGCTGAGTTTATAGCTTGTATTGAGGCTATAAAAGAATGCTTATGGAAAAAAGGCATTACCAAGCAGCTTGGGATAGTATCCTCTAATATTATTGATACTATTTTTTTTGTGATAATCAATCTTTCATTCGTTTATCCAAGCATCTCATGTTTCATTTTATATCTAAACATGTAGATGTAAAAATGCACTTCATTAGAGACATTGTATCACAAGGATTAGTTCATATTGCAAAAATCTCTATAAAGATAACCCCTGTAATGTACTTACATAACCAATTCCACTAGAAATATTTAAGCATTGCTTGAATTTGATTAGAGTGTCAAACATATAAGCATTAAGTATGAAATTAAGGGTTAAAAGATATATCTATTGTTTGCATTGCATTATCTCTGCTTTAGTGTCAATATCGAAATTGTTATATTTTGTGACACCACACATATTATTGAATATTTTATATTTTTATGATTAAATGAATTATAGTTGCATACCTATAGATATTGTGTTAAGTGTATTAATATGTGACTAGTTTTATTATTTTATATATTTGAAAATTAGACTTTAGATGTTGAAAATGGATTGATTTGGATCCTGGTTTATTATTGTGCAAACCAATATGCTGACGGGCTTCTGGACTGAAAGCCTCGAGGGTATTTTTTTCATGTTTATGCATATACACCTTATTAGGGTTTTTTGTAACTACTCCATTTTTTTATTCTCTCAGCATTGTTTGGTTTTCTATTTCTTAGTGTGTTTTTCGCATATGTGTGTGTGTGTTTATCAACTATAACGTACGTCAGGGTGTTCTATCCTCTGATTGTGTTAAATTTTTCCCATGTAATCTTTTCTTTTGATGCTTTGTACTATTTTTCATATAATGGATATATCAATTTTTCATTTCCAGTGAATTATGTCAAAATATATTTTTCTGTTGTGATATTTCATGTACAAGAGTGATGTATTTGTATACTAAGAAACAGAAAGAAATAAAAACCCTAAACATTTTTGTATGCCACTAAATATTATTGTCTATCACACTACTACATTGTTGTATGTCATACTGCTAACACACGCCAACACTCCCCCTCAATGTGGTGCATATATGTCTCTTATGCCCAACTTATCAAGTGAGTTGTAGAAATTGTTTACAGACAGATTTTGTGAGTATATCAACCAATTGATCTTCTGATTTAAAAAATGGATGTTGAATAATTTTTTCTTCAAGATTTTGTTTGATGAAGTTCTGATCCACTTCAACGTGCTTCATGCAATCATGTTGAACTGGATTATGGGAGATGCAAATGGTTGCCTTGTTATCACAAAATAATTTCATTTCAGAGTTAGGAGCAACACTAATCTCAATTAGAAGTTTTTTTCAACCAAAAGGGTTCACATATTCCCATGACCATTCCTTGAAATTCAGCTTCAATACTAGACAAGGCAACTACTTTTTGTTTCTTGCTCTTCCATGTAACAAGATTCCCCCCTCCCCCCCTCACAAAAGTGAAGTACCCAGTAGTAGATTTCATATCCTTGATATTCCCTACCCAATCCAAATCTGTATATCCAATGACTTCCAATTAACCATTCTTTGAAAACATAAGTCCTTTCCCAGGGGAGGATTTTAAATAACAAAGTATTCACATGACAACATCCATATGGTTTTCACTTGGGCAGTGCATGAACTGACTCACGACATTTCAAACTCATTTGACAGTCGTTCTTGAAGCCTAGAGATTTCTTCTTTATCATCCTCTGTAATGATCATGTCGTCTACATAGACTATAAGGGCTGTTATTTTTCCCCATCGATGTTTTAGGAAAAGAGTGTGGTCAGATTTGCTTGGTTGAAACCCATATTTCCTCATTATTGAACTCAACCTGTCAAACCATGCTTGAGGTGATTGTTTTAGTCCATACAATGCTCGTTGTAATCTACATGTAGTTTCTTTTCCTGATGTAAACGTATATCCTGATAGGATATCCATGTAAATCTCTTCTTAAAGATCACCATAAAAAAGGCATTTTTTACGTCAAGTTGATGCAATGGCCAATCTAAATTTGCTACAAGAGATAACAAAACTCTAATAGTTTTTAGTTTATCCATAGGTGAGAAGGTTTTCTGATAATCTATCCCATGTTTCTGTGTATACCCTTTTGCTACTAGGCTCGCCTTGTATCGATCAACTGACCCATTTGCTTTATACTTAATGGAGAAAATCCACTTGCATCCTACCATCTTCCTCCCTTAAGACAACTTGCTTAACACCCATGTGTTATTCTTATGCAATGCCTTAAATTCTTCTTTTATAGCTTGAGCCCAGTTTGGATCAGATAAGGCTTCTTCAATGCTACTTGGAATTTGACATGATGAGAGTGTTTGTGCAAATCCCTTATAGGTTCTGATAACTCTTAAGTAGATACATAATTGGCTATTGGATACTTGGATTGTCATTCTTCTCTTTTTGGGGAGTATCTATTTGGAGGTTTGCCTCGATTGTGTCTGAGAGGTAGAATACAACCAATAGATGTATCTATAATATTAGTTTGTAAATGTGTGATAGGATAGCTTACCTAGGGAGTATTCTCAACAGGAGGATCATTGGGTACTAAAGAGTGGAAGGGTGCATCAACCACTACATCTTCTGTAGATTCAGTTACTACTTCAGATTTAGTTCTTAGAATTTCAAGTCTGGGTCTAGGTATTGGCTCCTCCATATTGTTGGTATGATCCGAGTATACTAGATTTTTACTAGTGTCTAACATTTCAACATCAAGCCAATTTCGGTCTTCACCATAACTCTCCCCTTGAAGAGGGTAATTGGATACTGGTGATGGGAAAAACCATTCAGATTCTAGGAAAGTGACATCCATGGTAATATAGGTTCTTTTAGTAATCGGATCATAGCATCGGTAGAACTTTTTTTGTATTCCATACCCCAAGAATACACATCAAACAGCACATGGATCCACCTTAGTTCATTGATTTTTGTAGAGGTGGACAAAAACCACACATCCAAAAATTCGGGGTGGAAGCATCAAAATAGTAGGCAGGGGAACATGATTAGATAACACCTTTAATGGAGTATGAAATTGTAAGGTTTTGTGGGCATGCGATTCAGTAGATACACAGTTGTAGTAACAACATCACTCCAATATCTACTAGGCATATATGCACTGATTAGTAAGGCCCGAGTAGTTTCCAAAATATGCCTATTCTTCCTCTCTACAGTCTCATTCTGTTGTGGGGTTTGTGAACACGAGGTTTCATGGAGAATACAATGGTCGTCCAATTATGTCCTAAATTGTTGATTAACATACTCCCATCCATTGTCAGACCTAAGGATCTTAATTTTTTCAGAAAATTGTGTCTGAATCATGGTGTGAAATGAGTGAAATGTAGAAAATACTTCATCTTTATGTTTGAGAAGGTAAAGCCATGTCATTTGTGTACAATCATCAACAAAAATTACAAACCAATGATGACCCGATGATGTAGTGACCGGGGAAGGTCCCCAAACATCATAATGTACTAAAGCAAACAGAGTCATACTTTTATGCATGCTCATAGGGTAAGACGCCCTGTGACTTTTTGCTAAGATACAAGTATCACATTTGAAATCTAAGTGTGTGACATTTGAAAATAGACTAGGTAGTAAGTGCCTTAAATACCCAAATGATGGATGCCCAAATCGACGATGACATAACCAAATCTACCACTCTTTGTTACTAATAGTGTGTTGCATGTGATTGGCTCTTATTGAACTGAGGTCATCCACATAGTATAACCCTCCTTTCTTAGTACCACGCCCAATGATCTCCTTGGTGAGAATATCCTATAGAAGACAAAAGGTAGAATACATCAATACTACACAGTTAAGATCTGAAGTGACTTGACTTACAGATAGTAGTCTGTTTGAAAGAGATGGTACAAGTTATGTATTAGATAATGATAATGAAGGAGATAAAGTCATTATTCTAACCCCTGTAACTGGATAAGTGACCCCATTGGCATTGGCCACACAACTCCGTCTCGGTTGGGTTGTATTAGAGAGATCGTTTGGGTCAAATATCATATGATCTATAGCTCCATAGTCGAGAATCCAAACCCCATTATCACTATGAGTAGAGATGTGAAATACTTTACTTGAAATACTTGGATCCTGAGAAGATTTGGCCTAAGGAATAAGGGATAGTGATGTAGTATTGGTAGCCATAATGGCTCTCCCAGTGGTTTTCCGTTTCTTCCGTGCTTGAAGATCATTCCACCACTCTGGATACCCATGTAGTTTGAAGAAGTTTTCACGGGTGTTTGAAGTTTCCGCAATGGCCACATTTCATGTCAACAAAAGGTGGATTTCTTGCTACCCAAAAAAAGAGTTCCTGGTTTTGGTGGCATCGGATTATGGTGTCCCTTGATCCCTTTGAAAGCCATAACTACTCTAGGATTCGTATCTACACCCTTGATCATCACGGTATGCTTAACCTCTTCCCTATAGACGAATCCATAGGCTTGTTCTACTGTAGAAAATGGTTTGATTTGAAGCACATCACTTAAAGTTTTATCTAGTCTGTCATCAAGTCCATCGAGGAAGGTATACACTCGATCTTCCTGTACGATGGAGTTGTATTTTTGTATGTCAGTCACACACTCTATTGGGTTAGGGCGACGGAAATCAATTTCTCGCCATAAACCTTGAAAGTCATTGTAGTATTTTTCAATGGATCCACCTGTCTACTTTATACGAGTAACTCGACAGTAGAGATTATACACTTGAGACGTGTCTATCCCATCATAGTAGATTGTAGCAGCAAAATCCTAAACTTGTTTCGTAGTTGGGAATCAGATAAAATTTGCAATCAAGAAGGGGTCCATCGAATTGATCAACCATCCCTTGACAGTGACATTTTTATTGTGTCATCTCCTGAATGAGGAATCGTTTCAGTAGGTTCAGGAAAATCCCCATTAATATATCCCAGTTTGTCTTTGCCAGAGATATACATCTCCACCACCTGGGATCATAAGGCATAGTTGGATCCTCACAACTTGATACTAATGGGAGTAGTCGCCGCTTCAGATAGCGGAGGTTGTGAGGTGGTCTAAGCTCTATTTAGAACTTCAATCATTTTTGTAGTCAACTCGTTCAATATGGAATTGGTGGTTAAATCTCTAGATTCTGCCATGAAATTTATCAAATTTTTTTTTCCTCTCTTTTTTCTTCGTACACCAACCAAATATATATAGAATATTCAGAACTGTAACGCTAATTCATTTTCTTTATTCGTGCAACCCTCCTGCAGAATGATGCTTTTCTTCTGTTATGTTCCAACTTTCTCTGTAACAGGCAGTAGTGTAGCATTTTCATTTCTTTAGGCCAGCCATAACTACTCTAATACCATGTCAAAATATATTTTTCTGTTATGATATTTCCTATACAAGAGTGATGTATTTTTATACTAAGAAACGAAAAGAAAAAAAACCCTAAACATTGTTGTCTGTCACTAAACATTATTGTCTGTCACACTGCTGCATTGTTGTCTACCATACTGCTAACACACGCCAACAGATTAGGCCATAAAGGATAGGAGCAGAACTACTTAAATCTATTTTCTTGATATTTACTTTGATCTTTCTCTGATATTTGTGATTTCTAGTTCAATTTTGCATTAAAACTATTAATTTTTTCATGAGTTGGTGAGTTTTGTGAGTGCGAAATCCTAACAAGATAAAAGGTAATTTGTGTCATTATCTCTTCTTTTTTTAATAAATATCAATAAAAATTTATAATAAATATATTTTTATAAATAGTTATTTTGGTAATTTTATATAAATAATCTCTATAGTTTTTGGTTGTTGTCCGTTTTTTTTAGTGTTTGGTTTTTCATGTATACTAATAAATATCAAAATATTTCTATAATAAATACAATTCCCATAAATAGTTTCTTTTGTAGTTTTATCTTTTTTATATATATAATAAAAAATAAAGATTCTATGGTTTTTGTTGCAATTTTTTTTTTTAATTTTAAGTTTTTTTCATTAATAAATATCAAAATACTTCTATAATAAATACATTTTTTATAAATAATTATTTTGATAATTTTATATAAAAAGTCTCTGACTTTGTTTGTTCATTTTATATTTTTTTTAGTTTTTGTTGTTTTTCTTGTACACTAATAAATATAAAAATATTTCTATAATAAATACATTTTTTATGAATAATTTTTTTATTTATAATTTTATTGTATATTAACTCTACATTACTACCTTTAAATAATTATTTTAATCAAGACAAGAGTGACCATCTATGATATTTATACTTACTCATTTAATGAATAAATTGATGAGGTATTATATTTTATTGAAGTAATCATTTTCCTATTTCATATATCATATAAATTGAAAAAAAAAATAAACTAATATACATTTTTTTAATGCCAAAATGACTTATAAAAAGGGTGCTTATAGTGTTCATATTTTTTTTTACCTCTTTTAATGATAACAAAAGTAATCATTAAACAAGTTCATTTATATTGTTATATTATATTTCACTTGTTTATTAAATAAAGTTAAGTAAGTTTTGTAAATATAGTGTTAAATTAGTCATATTTATTCATGTTTGGATTATATGTCAGCATAAATTATCGTACATTAATTCATAAAATAATTAAGTAATATTATATGTATTAAATGATATGTAAGTATTAGATTTAATGTTAAATTAAGGATATGAAATGTTAAAGTAGAAAATAAGATCTTAAAGTAATTATAATAACATTTAGTAATAAAGACTAATTATATTATGACATATTGATTGCATGGATTAAATTATAATAATTACAATAAAAATGACTATTTTTTTCAAAATAGTTGTTATTATAAATTTATTTTTCATTAAATTAATAAAATTAACTATTCGTTTAATATTATTTCTCCATACTTTTTTAAAAAAATTGTGACATCAAATCCAACTAAATAAATAAGATTTTTTTAATAAATAATTTTGAAAAATTATTAATTATTATTTAACAATCAGTATTATTATATATTTATTAAATTTAAATTATTAAGACATATGAATGCATGAGTCTAAAACGCTATAAAAATTTGCATAATATTTAAGTTGACTAATTAAAAAAATAATAAATGATTCAATTAACATCAATAGCAGTAAAGTTGGGCATGGGTACATCACTTGCAGGCCTAGTTGAAATGGTAGGACCTGTAATAGATATGTTAGAAGTAGCAAGAGGTCCGGAGCATCGAGTGGAGAGCTGATGTGGTTGCACATGTGTTTGATCATTTGTTGTTTTGATGGTCTTTCTTGGCCTTTCGGTGGCATTCTAAAATCCTATAAAACCAATTAAAATAAAATTAACCACAAAAAATAACAATTTTTAAATAAACCAACAAACAAACCCCCTCTTATTATATTCCCAATTTGTTCATTATTAAATTATGGGAACACAACTTCAACTTATAGATATTATGTGATTAAGAATTTTAACCCCTTAATAAAGCATTTATTAAGAATGTATATCGATTTTCAAAATGATAATTCTAGTTCATTTAATTAGTTTGTAATAATTTTTTAAAAAAATTACATGTATAAAAGAATCCATATTATATACGGTAATATGCACACATTTTATTATATAGTATAATAATAATAAATTATGATTTAGATCATGGAAAACAATTGAATGTATATCAATAGAAAAATTACTTAAAAATAAAAAAGAATAATAATATTACTAATATAATGACATAAAAATAATTAAGGTAAAATAAGTATCTCATATCAAACTAGTTGTGGATTTAGGCCTAAAAAGAGACAACTTTATTATTTATCAAATTCTACTAATATGAGGTAAAATGCTCACATCCACCAAAAATTAGCTGAAAGCCTAAAACAAAAACATATATAAACCCAAATCTGATCGATTTATCAATCCACAATTATGATGTACTATATGGAAGGGTATTCTCAGAATACCCAAATCAAATTGCACTTCAATACCATTAAATTGAAGAATATTTTTATTGTTGAAAGTAACAACTAACACACACATTGTAATTTTGTAGCATGAAGAGATTTTATTAAGCCCTAGTTAATTTTCTAATCACAAAGATAGATTAATAAGCTTGATTTTTGCCCATAAACTGTCTCTAATGCTACCGAAAACCTCACAAGCAAATAGAGAGACTGTAGTTAAAAGTTAGAACTGTAGAACTTACCAAAAACAACGTATCTGGCGGTGGCCTAAACACTGCACGAATGGTTGGGTCAAGATAAAGGTGGAATAGGATGCGTTGATGGTTGCAAACAGAGGTACACAAGTGGTGGCTGGGCTGCTGGCTAATGGTTGCAATTATACTTGAATTTTTATCTTTAGCTTGAAAAATCTAGTCAAAGCTAAAATTCATCATGCATCTTTTGTTATTTTGTAATTGATTAAAGGTCTATTTATTAATCAATTTGTTAGATAATTCATTTATTGTATTAAATTCTACAAAGGAGATGATTAAATTAATGATTATACAATAATACCATATTAACGTGTTAAATTAGAATTAAATATATACATATAATAAATTGGTTAGCTATTTTAATTTCTACAAATTTAAACAGAGTCAAATACATCAAAAATGAACTGCATCTAAAAATTTCGTCATAATATTAACTAAAATCATAACCTAGGGCTTGAAAAGTTTCCGCAATCACATATATAAATCAACTAGGTATGGATTCTAAAAGAATCATAATTAAAATAAGAAATACTTCTTAATTGAATATTTGAAAATTAAAAAGAAAAATAAGAAATACTCTTTAATTGTCTAATTGAATTCTATCTTACCTCTAACTTTTAATTTCCTTATAAACCTACGTATATGTAAATTTCTATGTTTATAATCTATGGTTGTTTTTGTTGTTAATCCTAGTTATATATTTATAGTAAAAGAGTCCTAATATAATTAGGACTAGGGTTGTAAAGATTTAAAACAATTAAAATATCAATCTAATAAATCTGAAACAATTTGGATAAAGATGTGTTGGAAATCAAGAGATTAATTGCATATCAGGATCGTGGGTTGCGGCGTGAGACTGTTTCTAGTTTTGTGCAATTCATCTCAAGAGTGTAGTTCTTGTTTCTAGTTTTGTACGATTCATCTCAAGAGTGTAATTCTGTAGCGCACATATAATCATGTCGTGACATACTCTTAATTTTCTTAATATAATGTTTTTACCCCTTTGATATATCTTGTATAAATATTTACATTTAGATCCTTTGTTATATGACAATTATGTCCCTAATTATGAAGATTTGATTGATCATTTGTCATTTGTAGCTTTTAAGTCTAATAATACTTGAAATAAATCATAACATATTCCATAATTTTAAAAAAATAATTTATAAAATATTTAGATTAAAATGTGATATTAAAACCTAATTCATTCTTTTAAATTCCATAAATCACAAAATATGTGTGTTTTTTAAGCATATATAATATACTTCTTGAAAAATAAAGATGAGAATGAGACAGTTTTGTTCATATAGTGGAATGCAGTTTTGAGTTTAAAATTAAATCTATACAAACTGATGGTGGAAAACAATACCATTTTACTACAACTAAACTGAGTGACTTAGGCATCATTCATAGAAAAACATGCCTCATACTTCACGGCAAAATTAAGTAGTTGAGACACAGAATATAAGAGTTGCCAAGCCTGGTATGCTTATGCCAATTCAATCTGGTTTGAAAATGGAGTATTGGATGTATGCTTTTTGTACAACAACTAATGTTTTAAACAGACTATCTACCAAGGCACTTCAGGATCATATATCTTATAGTTTATTATATAAACGTGTCCTATATTTTGAATTAGTTAGATCATTTGGATGATTATACCATGCCTACCTTAGATAGTCTAAGGCTCACAAATTGCAACAATGCTCTTTGCCTTGCCTTTTCTTGGGATATGTACCCCAATAACAAGGATACCCATCTCTTGATACTAGTGCTAGTAGGTTGTACACTATAAGACGTGCTTTTCTGATGACACTAATTTTCTTGGCTTAAATAGTACACCTAATACTGTTGATGAAAAGTCTATACAAGAGCTTTACTCTCTTATTTAACCTTTTGTGTTGTCTCCATCCACTATCATAACACATGTTTTGCTTGAGTCTAGTCATCCCTCACTTGTACCGAGTTTACCACCATCTTAGTCTGTTTGTTCTAATATTATACCTATATCTTTTTATCGTGTTCCTTTGTCTTCTTCTCACACTCCTCAATTTTCATCTCATTATTTTTCCTTCTTAGAATGAGGTTCTTCCTTTATCTCCTTCTTTATCTCAATTGTCTTCTTTTCAATCTGTGGAATGTCAAATGCTATTTCAGTCACAGATTTACCTTTTTGTTACTGAAATTCCTTCACATGTTACAGGTGATATTGTTATTACTTTACCTTCTCTACATGTTACTTGTTCCAACACTCATCCAATGGTTACAAGACGTAAGACATGGTACTTACAATCTAAGGTCCTTAATCTTTAACCCGCAATTATTCTACATGAGCCTAGGAATTATGCAAAATCTCATTGTATTCCTAAGTGGAAAGAAGATATAAAAAATAATGAAACTCGGGAGTTAATGCCTTGCCATATGATGCATATCCCATTAGGAATAAATGGGTTTACAAAACCAAGCTTTTACATGATGGTTTACTTGATAAATATTAAGCTAGGGTTTTAGCAAAAGGGTATGATCAAGTTGAAGGTGTTGACTACTTAGAGAACCTTTTTCTAGTTGTCAAACCTCAAACAATAAGGGTTTTTCTCACTACTGCTATTATTATGGATTAGCCTTTAGTTGGATCTAAATACTACTTTCCAAAATGGTAAAATTCAAGAAACAATGTACATGACTCAACCTATGGGATTTGAGGACAAGCATCATCTTGACTAGGTTTATAAATTGAAAAAATCCATTTATGAACTGAAACAGACACCTAAAGCATGTTACTAAAAGCTCAGCTTAAGTAAGATACCTTTAGTTTATTCAACATACTTCTAGTCACACTACTATAGTATTAATCTATGAAGATGATATTATAGTGACTGGTTATAGTGAACCCTATATTGAGGAGATGGTTGAGTCTCCATATGCCAAATTTTCTCTTAAAGATTTAAGGGAGTTGCACTTCTTCTTTGGTATTGTGATTAAGAGGAAAAGTGACCAACTACACCTTAGTGAGCAAGAAAATATCGTGTCAATCGTTACTAAAGCTGGACTAGAATATGCTAAGCCAATAAAGGCACCCATTTGATCTAAATTTGCTAAGTATGCTGGTGAACCACTAGACGATAAGAGTTTGTATAAAAGTATTGTTGGTGCATTACATGTAAACACTAGAGGTTAAATAACCTATGTTGTTAATAGACTATGCTAGTTTCTACATCAACCTACAATTGATCATTGGACAACAACTAAGGATACTGAGGTATCTAAAAGGAACGTTGAATCATGGGTTTCTTCTTCAAAAATGAGATGCTTTGGGCATTATAGGCTTTAATAATTCAAAATAAACCAGTGCTTGTCTTGATGATAGAAAGAACACTATATACTTTGGTGACAATCTAGTGTCATGGATGTCATACAAGTATAAAGTGGTAGCCAAGTCAAGTGTTGAAGGTGAATATAAATCAATTTCATTTGCTGCAAGTGACGTGATTTGATTGCAATCTCTTTTAAAATAATTACATATGACATAAGCTCATATACCAATGTTGTTTATAAAGAATATAAGAAACAAACAACTTACAACAAACACTATAATGCATGAAAGAACTAAACATAAGATAGACTTCGATTTCATTAGAGATGTGATTGTTGCTAACAAATTGGATGTTAGATACCACTTGGAGCTGAACAAGTTGTTGATGTACTTACCAAGCGACTAGGAGAGTCTAGATTCATACCTTATAAAAAAGTAAATATTTTTAAACATGGGTTTAAAAGTAGTGAATATATGGTTGGTTAAGAATGAATTAAAGAACACCCTAGCTAGAAACGTCAATATCCCTATATCCATTGCTAAAACGACTTAATTAAAATTGAACAATTAAAACGAAGAGATTAATAGAATTTGAAAAGACATCAAAACAATAGATTTAATACATTTTTTAACAATACACACTTAAAAAGTTAAAACTGCATGTACCTACCTCAAAAGCAGTATTTATTTGTTGTTGTTTTGGTTAATTATTCCCTGTAGAGCAGTGCTAATATTCGCTTCTTTGGTCAAATATTGTAACAGTGATTCGAATATCATGAGTTAATGTTAATGTAAATGCTGATGAACATAAGAATATTTGGTTTTTCAATGTCACTTTCACACAAAACATGGTCAATAGATAGACTTTGTTCATGTGCTAATTAGTTTTTTGTGTTTATTTTATATTTAATGGGCCAATCAATTGGTTTATTTAAGGGGTATCATTTTTCGAGTTACATTGGTCTGAAACTAGCAGACACGATCTTTCAATATTCCCTACCAAATTATTCTTTAGTGAACTACTTTCCTACATCATATGATAAATTATATATATTTCACGTGGAATATTACTTTCCTACATTAATTATGTTTATGAATTAAACAAATAATTTGATAGATTCAGATCTTTTTGCTTCAATTTATAATAATCGTTATATTCAAGGAAGAAAAATGAATCAACAATTGGTTGTTTAGTATATATTTTTTGCAATCCTGTAGAATGGGAGATATATATACAGGCTCAAAATAGCAGGAATTTAGGGGTATTTAAGTGAAAATATCCTAAAAATAGATGTTTAAGACTTGTTTGGCCGATGAACTTAAACAACTATTTTTTAAAATTGTTTTCAAATCATAACTAAAAATTATTTTATGTAGTTTTAAAAAAAACAATGAGAAGTTAATTGGTTGATGTTTTTAAAAAAAGTTTTTTCGTTTTAAAAAATATATTTCTTAAATTTTTATATAATTAATATAACTGACCTTAATAATAGATGTGAAATTCTATTGCAAATTAGTAATAATTTCAATACTAAAAACAACTATTTAACATGTAGTAACATGTTCAATGTATTTATAAATGAAATTATAATTCCTATTATTATTGGAGTTCTAGATGTATTAACATTCTAACCAATAAAAAATTCAGTATCCACTTAATTAATAAATCTCAAATTTATTTATTACTCTAATTAAGTTCAAATCATCTTTAAAATAATATATATATTATATTTTAAAGATGATTTGAACTTAATTAGAGTAATAAATAATATTTAATTGAGCTTATGGTTGTTAGAGTTAAAAACCCAATTTAGGAATTCCTCTTTTCAAACATGATCTCTATTCTAATAAACTTATGTATTAATAAAAAATTATATTTAATCTAGAATCTAACACAATTATGATATAATTTAACTTTTTTCCATATCGAGTTTAGGCAAACTAGAAATTTAATCAAACAAAATCTATAGTGAGCCGCATCTTACTATAATTAAAATATATTGGAATTAATAATAAAATTGAAATTCACATCTTAACAAATTATTTTAAGTAGAATGCTTTTTGAGTAGTGCATCTAAATGTGCTATTTTCTTAAAATTTATATTTTCACGTATGAAAGTCGGGATGTGTATTGTTTTTAATAAAAAATAATTATATTTAATAAGATTAATATATATATTTAAGTTGTATGCACCGAGTAATATATCAATTATTGATGGCGTGTTAAGTTTATAATGTGTGATGATAAATTAAATATGAGATTATTTATTAATAAAAAAATTAATTAGATTGTAACATGTAAATTGTTGTAATTTATAATAAAAATTATTTAATAAATAAAAAATATTGAGAATAAAAAAAAAAGAGATATATGTGAGATAGTGATTTGGTATATTGAAAAAAAGATAGTGAGTTAATGGATAATGATTACTTAATATGAATAATATTGTGTGATAATATAGGTTTAATTATGCTAGATGCTAATAATTTGTGTCCTAGTTATAAATATGTTTAATTATATGTGCGAATAATAATAAAAATATATTTAATATTAGATATGTTTAAATTTATATTTATGTTTATAATTTATAAATAATGATAAAAATATATTTATATTTATAACGTATGAATAACGATAAAAATATACTCAATATTGGACATATTTGTATCGTTATTCATATTTTATAGGTATAATTATAATTAAATAAACTTCTTAGATATATTTATAATGAATTTTATATGTTATGGGTATAAAACGTAATTCTATCAATTTTATTCGCTATTATAAAAACCAGTGTTCTTCATGTTTTGGATTTGTTTTCTAAACTAGTGAAAACAAGATAAAGATGTGTTTAATTTTTTGTGTTTAGTACACATTATTTTTTAAAAACACTAAAACTTAAAAACATTCTCAAATAATTAGGTTTGTTTTAAAAACTAATATATTATTTTTTAAAATAAAAAATAGGTTTTTGTTTAGACAAATGGACCGACCTATAATCCGGCTCGATTTGAAATGAGCAGCCCGAGCCTAAATAAAAATCTTGCCCCAAGCCGAAGTAAAAAGCCCGGCCTATCTAATCAAATAGAGCCTACACGAGATACCCTAGCCATAAGGTAGAATGACCTAAATGATGTATCTGACTCTACAGATTTGAAACACACCAACAAGTAGGAGGTTAGTCCCAGAAAACCATTCCTCGTACAAGGTCGACCACTAGCTCGAGCTAAGGTCGACCTCAATACATAAAAAGTTGTATGTTTTATACCAATTGTATCCCTCTAACACCCATATATGTGTACCCATTATATGATCGACATATGTATATATGGTGTTCTATGAATAAATGAGCCTCTCATGGTATCCATACATTCAACCAATTATCTTAACTTCTCCATAAGTTTTCTCTCTATAAATAGGATCAATCCTAAACATTTTAGCGCCAACCGTGGGTCTCATATTTTTAGGTCAAGCTTAAGTTTTTGACCCTGTATTTCTTGGGATTTTCTCTAAGTCATTAGAGGAGCTTGGAAAATCTATCGTGCTCTATTCAAAAGTTACACCTAAGACTCAATCCATTTGACACACATCAATATGGTAGAAACCCGCACTAGTAGACGTTTAAAGTCGGTTAAAAAGGAAATGAGGGTAGCTTAGAAAGATGCAACACTACCCCTCGATGAGGTTAGAGTAGGAGAGAGTCTACATCACCAAGTAATGGCTCGCCAGCTCCTAAAATTGAGAAAGGAACTTGAGAAAACCAGAAGAGAAAATAGAGCATTATGATCCCAATCAGGGGGAAAGGCCCTAGACGACCAAGCAACAAACCCAATTAACAAAAACATAGTAGGTCAGGGTCAGCTCGAGTCACCCCACTCAGAGTAAGAAAATGAAAGGAATCTCCTTTCTAGCTCGGTGAGACCTAGTAAAGAACAATGGGTTCAAGAAATGAATTGTTGGGAGGCAAGATTTCAAGCGTTGAAGGAAGCTAATAAGAAGCAAGACCAAGCTTTGAAGATAGCCAATGAGAAAAATGAAAAGAGTAAAACTCCTTATGATGTTGATAAGGATTGTGAGCAATTGTGTATCTCCTTTTTTTTTATAATATAGAAAATGACGAGCCTCCTTCCAAGTTCAACATCCTCAAATGCCCTAATTATTTTGGGACAAAGGACCCAATAATACACGTGTAACACTTCAAAATAGTCATAGATCTCATGAACTTAACCTAGGGAAAAAGAGATTATATGCTGTGCAAATTGTTCGCAGCTACTCTTTGTGAGGGCACCCAAAAATGGTTCAATATCTTGGCACCCCAATCCATGACCTCTTTTCCACATTTCCCCAAGCTCTTTTTCACAAACTACGCTTACAACAAGCCCGTGAGAAAAGAATCACACCATTTTTTCTCAATTTTTTAGGAGAGGGAGAATCTACCGAAGATTACATGAAACGATTTTGAGAGGAAAAATTGGAAATATCTTATTGTCCTAACTCTATAAGTATATAAGCCTTACAAAGAGGTCTCCTAAATAATTTTGATATATTTGTAGAATTAACCAAGATAGTGCCTCGTACTTTGGAGAAAGATTATAACAAGGCAAGAAAGCTTGTAAACTTGGAGAGAGAGCTAGGCCCGATCAAAGATCCGCAAACTAACATGGATGTGGTGCCAGACAAAGAGAAGATGAGGATAAGTCTAGACAAGGCACATCGAAACAACAAAAATAGACGTTTTATACCAAATAATAGGCTAGCCGAACAATGGTTAAGAACCAAGTCGATGATCTAACATTGAAGGGAGAGATGAGCACTTCGTTTAGGAACAAGGTCAACGCTCTGACATTGAAGGGAGAGATGAACACCTCGGTCAGGAACTGGGTAAAACTCCTTCTGCCACCATTATATGTCATGGGATGATCACCTTAGATAAGAACTAGGTAGAGCATTTGAACACATGTAAAAGTTACAAGTTGTACACCTTGGTCTAGAATTAGGTTGACACTTTAACAATGAATGTTGAGATGAGCACCTCGGTTAGGAATTAAGTAGAGTGCTCTAACACATGCAAAATTTATGAGTTGTCCACTTCGATCAAGAACCAAGTCAACACTCTAACATTCAAAAGAAAGATGAGCACCTCGGTCAAAAACCAGGTAAAACTCTCTCTCTCACTAGTATATGTCATAGGCTGACCATCTTGGTTGAGGACCAGGTAAAGTGCCCAAACAATTACAAAAGTCACAAGTTGTACACCTTAGTTAACAACCAGGTCAATATTGTAACATTTAAAGGAGAGATGGGCACCTCGATTAGGAACCAGGTAAAACACTCTCTCCTACCATTTTACGTTACAGGCTAATCATCTCGATTGAGAGCCAAATAAGGCTCCTTAATAATTATAGGCCTCATGCCCTAGTAAAAAAAATCAATACACAATATTAGAGTATCATGAGTACATGCCATGGAGAATACTTTCATTATTTAGAATTACAAATCTTTTAATACTTATTAATATAAAACACGTCCTTCTTAGACGGTTAAAGACTCTTTAAATGCTTGGACACATGACCAGTATTTGAATCATTAGTTTATTCCATTAAAGGCAATAACTTGACTTGAATCTCAATAATTTTCTTCTATGTATGGGTCACGGGCTAGTGGTAAGCTAACATTATCACGAGTGTTCCTCTTTCCAACTCTTCAGTATCCTCCATCACCTTAAGGAACTCTTTATGATCACTTCATATAGAAGCTCACCCAATAAGACTCCTACCTACGAGGGTGGCCATATAAGCCAAAGTCATCCTCTTTCAAGATTGAGATTGGATTAACTGCTCCTTACAAGAAACAAGCTCACACCTAATCTATTTTACCTTACACTAAGTTTAACCACCTTGGTTTTAAGCTTCCTAACCTCGTCCTTAAGCCTACCATTTTCAACATGTAAAGCTTAAACTTAGCATCTACTAGTTCGATTAGAATCCATAAAATATGACCAAAAAAGTTGTAGAAATTGGAAAAAAAATCCCTAAATGAACGGATCAAACAAGTGTTCTTGACCTTTTTTATAGGTGATAAAGGTTGATGATGAGAAAAGGAAAATGACACAAGTTCCCAAAAAAAAGACAAGTAGGCCAATATCATAAATACACAATAATTGAGGCAAATTAACTTCCATTAATAAATAAAGTTGATTTTTACATTTCACAAGATAAGAATTTACAAGTTTGACCTCGTGACCATACAAACAGAAGTTGCATTGAGCTTGAAAAAAAAATTAGATCGAGTCCTTAAATTTTAATGATTCTCATGCTCTACCCCTGCACCCACTACCTTAGGACGGTCCTCACCCTTGGAGAAGCCCGATTCTTCTCCTTCTCCCCCTTCCATAAAAGGAGCCTACATGCATCAAGGTGTGACCGAGATGTCCAGAATATGATAATAGTACTCACTCAGATCCTTTTGCTTGGCCTCCGTCTTAAAGGATTCCATGGCCAGCTCATACGCCCTATCTACACTCGACTCGAGCTTCTAAGCCATGACATCCACATTGGCCTCCACTTTACGGGCCTCCTCGACTGAAGCCTTGGAACTTCTCTAGGATCCCCCAATCTCTTCCTCAAATCACCTTTGAGCCTCCTCAAGGTCAGTTATACATTGGGCATACCCATTCAGCTTGGAAATGGCCTTTTTCAACTTCTCCTCTTTATTAATTGCCTCCCCTTGCCACTTATTTTACTTAGCTAGTAGCATGACATTTCTAAAATGAGTAAATGTGTGGCTTTACCTATACTACACCAATCAACCTCATGGGCAAGTATCTCAAACAATCAACATTCGTAGCCAATGCATGAAAACAAATTCTATATAAATCTCTTAAATTAGGTCATTTTAATAGTTTAATCACTTAGATTAGAATAGTGTCATGTAGCACCTTAGTTATGTAAAAAATTAAAGATAAATTATATATTTTTAATGATTTTTTTCTTAAATATTTTTTGTCAAGTGATTAAAAACGATTAAAATACGAGTCTTTAAAAATTATAAAGTTATAATTAATTTAAAAAAAATTTACAAAATTTTCATTTTTTTAATATTTGTTAATTTCACTATTTTATTTCAATGTTTTATTAATTTTAATTTTTATTGAAAATTAAAATATATATTAAAATAATTTTTTGTTTATTTTTTTAAAATTATTTCATATTAAATTTTATTATTATCTTTATTAAAAATTCAAATTTTAATTACTTTCTATTTGCTTGATAAAAAATAATAATATTTTAAATAATATAATTTATCTTTGATTGATATTTTTACAAAATTAAGAAACTAAATTAACTAATTTAATGAACTTATATCACCACTCAACCATGCATAAAATATCATGAAAATATATATTATAACAACGTGGTCTAATAAACATAAATGTTTAAATACCCTTTTAAACTTAGGTTGCACATAATTTCATACCGTTGTAACATATAAAACTACTGCAAAATTTACATCTGGATTGTTAAAGGTAATTCAATTTGCACTTAAACGGAAATATGAAACTAGGTGAAAAAAATATATCAAATAATAAACACTTTCCATTGTCTTATAAAATCACTTTAAAAAAAGATGCTTTTGATGAACGTAAACTTTTGGGTGTTATTTTTTTTTTACAAACTTTAATGGTGTTATATGTTTAGAAAAAAAAATTTAAGAGTATTATTTTTTGTAATTTCTTTAAAAAATTTGTAAGTGTTTAAAAAACACATTTTGTGGTTGTTTTCAAAATCTTTTTTTAAACCATTTTTATCTGTAATCAAATTTAAAAAAAAACACAATCATACAAATCCTTTAAGTGTTTAGCATGAAATTATTAAAGTTAATTTTTTTGTTACAAGATATTAAAGTTACTTTTGAATGAGAATTAAGTAAATAATTAAAAGAATTGAGCATTTGTTTAAAAGTAATTGTCTTAGAGGAAGTAATTTTATTTTTTTTCTTAAAATTTTTAAATAATTTTTCATTGAGATTATCAAATATTTTAAGTATTATATCGATTCATTTGAAAGCAATTTCAAATAAAAGAGATACAGTTTCAAATGACTTATAAAGGTTTAATGGATTTGTTGAGTTACCACATATTTAGAGAGACTTACTTTTTATCAAATTTTTGTTTATTTTAATTTCTTATTATTATTAAAAGGTTTTGTAAATTTATAAATCATATATATATTTTTAATTTTTTTATTATTTTATTTATCTTTGGAAAATACTTTTATCAGAGCAATCGATGCATGTGACCATGTATATATGCAATGATGTGCTTTCAAAATTTAGCCAGACAGCTCAGGGTCAAAGTAGTTTGGCCACTTATGACAAGAACATCAAATTAGTATAAGAAATAAAAATGTACTCTACATGATGGGCAACAGCTGTCATGATTCTCATTACATTGTCCTAAAGGTTGACTAATGTTTGACACTGTCAACCACTAACTATTTCATTGGTTTTTGGAGTCTTCTTTGTATTTGGACTTTCCTTTAAACCACTATGGCAGACAGTGATCAAAGCTACATGTTTCTCTCTCACGTTACAAATATTAATCAATTAGTGCTCTTGTCACTTACAAGCATGAAGCATTTTTTTTATTATATTATTAAAGATGATTAATTATGTTTTATGTATTAAAATATTAAATTTATTATAAATATATTTATAATATTTATAAAGTTACGTATATATTTAAAATTATAAACATATTTATTATAAATATATTTATAGTGTTTATAAATTCTAAGGTGTTTATGTCAAATATATCTATAATATTAAATTTTTAAATATATTTATAATTTTATAAAATTTATGAATATATTTATAGCAAACCAATAAATTACTTAATCTAATTAAAGAAGACAGTGCTGTTTTTTTGGTCCAAGGGATCTAAAATTTCTAATGCTTTATTTGTACAGGGATCTATTCTTTATTACTTTTCATTATTGTTACTACTTTCTTATCTTTTACTTTTTTTTTAGGTCTTAATTTTGTGGTTCTAATTTATAACTTAAATTAGAAAATTACGTATTAGCGTCAATCTAGTATGCTTAATATAAACCATTGCATTTTCTTCCTTCACTTATATATATATTTGCCTTTCTCATCACCCAAACTCCCAAATCCTAGAACTACTTAGTTATTTCTTTATTATCAAAGTTTTGAAAAAAAAAACATGAAGAAGCAAGTTAGTAATGTCCCCATTACTCCTGCTCTTCTCTTTTTCTTGCTTCTGCTATTTTCTTCCTCACTAATATCGGCCCGTTTCTTGGAAACCAAACCAGGTATAATGATCCATCTGGGTACTTAAATTTTTTTAATTTCTTTTCCTCTCTTAATTTTATTTATTTTTTAATTTATTTGTATAAAAGTTGTAATTTGTGTTGGCATTTTATGCAGGACTGGAAAAAAAGCTTGACGAAATCAAAGGCAGTGATTTAACACATGTATGTCTCAAACTTCATTTTCTTCTCCTTCTTCTCCTTCTACTTCTACTTTTATTTATTTTCAATGGCCAAATACTTTGAGATTTGAATAGCATGTATACTTTACTTTCAATGTTTAAACTATGTACACCCAAACACAAACTTATTATTTTAAGGCTAATTCGATTATGTATAATATATAATCATGTTTTTGACTTTTCTTTTGTTCTTTTGGGTTTTCCATATTCATAGGAGCTTTTAGGATTGGAGGAATCTTGTGACAAGGGAGATGAAGAATGCTTGAAGAGAAGGATAATTGAAGAGGCACATTTGGACTACATTTATACTCAGGATCATAAGCCTTGATAGTGATACACCTTAGTTGGCTTAATTTTCTCGCATTATATCCTATATATATATATATATATATATATATTATTTGTAAGTTCTTAGTTTCTTCATATCTAAAGAAGTTCATAAGGTGGGTGCTCTAGAAATCTATATGGGTAGATTTTACCTTGCTTTGGAATTGATGTGTAATATTTTTTTTCTACCAAGAGGATTATAGGAGTCTTCTTTAATTATTATATAAATACCGTATTACTATATAATCTGATTTGATTCTCAATGCTATATATATTTAATTTTTATTTCTTCTCCCACTAGATCATATAAGTTATTTTACTTTTGAATTAGCAAGTGGGAAGTTTTGTAAATAGTTAAAATTAAATGATAATTATTAAAAGAGGAGACAATGGAACCACAAGGATCTGAATGCACAGTGAATATATCCAAAAGTTGTTAAAAAAACTGCTTGTTCGTGGTTTAGAAATGCAATTCTATCTTTAGGGAAATCAACACACTTGAAAGGCTGCCAAAGCTCTAGATTTTTGTCATTGGTAACTATTTTTTCAACCAAGTTACTTCGTTTGTTTTAAAAAAAAATTATAGCACAAAACATAATTATATATGAATTAATTATGTCTTGAAACTATTCTTTTTCATTGGCATTTAACAAAGTAGGATTTTAACATGAAAAAATAATTTAAAATTTAAAAAATAAAAAATAAAATATTAAATTGTCCATCACTTTTTAGAGATATTAATAAAACTAAATGTTATAATTGACATAAGAGAAAATTTGTCACATCTACAATATAGTGATAGGAAGGTGAGGTGTTAATAGAATGGGCGACGGGTAGTAATGGTACTACTTTTACTCTCTTTTTGCCGAGACGACTTATATTCAATATAGCAGATGCTAAATTGTATAGATGGCAATTCACATGTTATATTTTCAGTTATTCAACTATATATATATTATTAATATAATGTAAATACATAACCCTTAACCTTCTTAATAATTATCTAAAATTTTAGATTTTTTTCCAAATTAAATAATATTCAACGTTTTGAAATATAGGGAGGGTTACGTAAACAAGGAATTCAATAAGAATAATAAGTTACCCAAAAGAGAAACAAATAAACCTCCCAGCCGATAAAACACCAAAATAGGCTATTCAACATTATCACATATAAATTAGGTTGTTATGTTAATAACAATGAAATAAATTGTTTGAATATATGGGTTGATTTAGAGTCTAATTCAACTAAAACTCCAAGCCATTAGACGAGTCAATCTAAGAGGATTAGTCTATACCCGCATCCACAATAACACTCGTAGAATGAGTCTACCTATGCATAAGAGTTTTGGTGTGGGGAAGCCGATCACATGCAAGTCCGAGTCATGTGATGGTTGATCCAAGTTTTAAATATATTTTATTTTATCCTTATACTTCTTTGACACGTTATGACATATATTTTCTATATAATCGATACGTATATATATAATAATTTATATATATATATATAGATTTAATAAAAGATATACACATTTTATAAAATTGTGTGACTTTTCTTTAACTTTTATCTTTGTAACAATTCCAGCATAAGTTATGTATGTTTTATTATCTTGTTATAATATAATATGAGTTAATTAGAGAGAAAAAACTTTATCACAAATAAATTAGATTGTTATGTTGTTAATATCAAAGAAATAAATTATTATATGTTTTGTTATCCTAATATAATATAATATGATATGAGTTAATTAAATTGGTTTATTACGTTGTTAATAACAATGAAAAAAGTTATTATCTGTTTTATTATCTTAATATAATATAATATGAGTTAATTAGAGTAAAAAAAAATTTATTACTAGTAAATTAGGTTGTTATGTTGTTAGTAGTAATGAAATAAGTTATATTATATATTTTATTATCTTAATATAATATAATATAATATAATATGAGTTAATTAGTGTGGCAAAACAACTTTATTTCAAGTAAATTAGGTTGTTATGTTGTTAATGGCATTGAAATAAGTTATAATATGTTTTACCAATGAGTTAATTAAAGGAAAAAATGTTGTTAAGTAAATTAGGTTGTTATGTTGTTAATAGAATGAAATAAGTTATTATATATTTTATTATCTTAATTTAATATAATATAATATAATATGGATTAATTAGAGAAAAAAAATTATTATTTTTTAAATAACAATAAAATAAGTTATTATATGTTTTATTTTACTAATATAATATAATATAATATGAATTAATCAGATAGGAAGAAAAAAAACTTTGTCAGTGAGATTTTGGGAGGCACAATTTATATTAATTTTAAACTTATTTTTGATAACGATTTAAATTATAAATTTTAATTTTTTAAGTGATTTTTAATTTGGATATATTTGGTAATAATTTTTTATTTTGATTTTCATTTTTTTAAAGAATTACTACTAATATATGCGACGATTTATAAATCTTGAAAAATATGATTTTTGAATTAAATTTATAATTTTTTATAATTTTTCATTTTCACTCCATATATTTTAGAGAATATCAATTCTTATGACTGTTGAGCATTGAGCTTTCCTTGTTTGCTCAAAGATTCTCTCCATTTTAACGTTGGAAGCAGCAATTGATACAATGAAAATTCTACAGATACAAAATATTGATAAATTCTTGCATATAGAAACATGGTAGATCAAAACCAAATTAAAAAAAAAAAAAAAAAAACCCAATAACACAAGACGAAACCACGATTTTAAAACTTCAGACCAATGTCTTGAAGCATACACCAACATATCAACTTACCAAGCGATAACAGAAATCTGCAAACCTTGGACCAAAATAGATAAAACAAAGGAGCTTTAAAACACGCGCGATACTAAAGCAAGTCAGCGAAGCAAAAACAGCAAGCGAGGTTTGATATATGTGGTGTTGTTAAAACAAGAACGCTAGTGGTGAAGCATGTACTCTTTTATTGGAACCAAATCAGAACCTTATTATGAAAAATCTATAGGGATATATAAAAGAAGGAAATGTACTTGATATAGGTGTCAAATGAGATGTGTTTGATCACACTCTTGTTCTCTATTATTTATCTATTTTCAATAGTTTTTGGTTAATTGGAATGCAATTGAATCAGAATTATTTTTTTTAAATTTTATATTTGGTTGTGATAACAATTACGAATGAAATGAAATCAATTTCTAAAAGAGAATGAATGACAATTAATTTCTAAAAGTTATATTTGTTCCAATATTATCCCAACCTCAAATATAACTTTAAATCTTAAACTCAAAACTCAAAATCCTAAATTTTATTTAGAAAAATAATAATTTTAACATTAAACCTTAACTCACAAATATAACTCTAAATTTTAAACCTGAAACCTTATTTAGAAAAATAATATTTTTAATCTTAAACTTTAACCCACAAATATAACCCTAAACCCTAAACATTATACCCTATACCCTAAACTTTAAACCCTAAATCCCACAACCTAAAACCCTAAACCTTATTTAGAAAAATAATAATTTTAAGCCTAAATCTAAAATATAACTCTAAACTTTAACCCATAAATATAACCCTAAATAGTAAACCCTATACCCTAACCCTAAATAGTAAACCCTATACCCTAACCCTAAATCTTAAACCTTAAACCCTAAATCTTAATCCCAAACCTCAAACCTCAAACCTCAAAACCCTAAACCTTATTTAGAAAATAATAAGTTTAATAATATATTTTATTTTTAAGTAATAATTATTTTAAAAAAAATTCAATAATTTATTTTGTCTGAAGAAAAAATAACAATTAAATGATATTATTTAAACTTGACTGAATATAAGAGTATTAAGGTAATATACAATTTTACCATTTCATTCTAAGTGTACACCAAATACTGTAATATTGATTCATTCTTTGATCCAGTGTCAACCCAAACAATACTATTTCTTTCCATCCCATTCCATTCTCATTCAAATTTTATTCTGTGAATCAAACACCACCTATGTTCTTTTAAGGTTAAAAATGATTTTTTTATTAAGAATAACATTTTACTTATAATACTCTAAAAAATATTAAAAACCAAAAAGGATACTTTTTTTTTCTTTCTTTGTTCATAAATAAAAATAATTTTTCCCTCATTTAAGTATCTCTCAATCTCTTTGTTTTTCTTTATTAGAAAAACTATTTTTTTCTTATAATATGTACATATTCAAACAATTTCAATGAGGCTAGTGAGTGTTCGTCAAGTGTTTACCCAATGAGTGGGTTTGGCAACTATTATCCTCATTAAGTGGTCTGTGAGGGTAGTATCGATTTCACCTAATCCCTCACCATGCCTTACTCATCTAGTTAATTGAATTTAATTTTATCTTGTTATTAGCAATCTCCAAAAAATATCCAAAATCCTCTTTCAATAGTCAATTAGAAATATTCTTGTTCATTAATTTACACAAGAGTATGCAATTTAATAAAACAAGAAAGTATTAAGACCAATGATTTTAAGACTACACATGTTCATACAAGTCTTTGATCTCTATATTTACCTATGCTAAAATACTCCAGATCTATCCTATAATTCCTACTTTCGATAATAAATAACAAGACTAAAATCATCTAATTAATGACCAGTTAATTTGAAGCATTAAAATTAGAATAAATCAGTCAAACATGAAGAAAAATAATTCAAATTAACATAGAAAATCAAGCATAGTTTAGGGAAAAGTAGGATAATCATGACTCTAATTTCCCCCCTTAACAACCACAGGTAGTGAATCAGAAAGGAAGGTAGCCCTCGTAGTGTGTACTTTAATTACAACTTTTTCCTAGAATAAAGAAAAATTAGTTCATACTAAAAATTAAATTTAACATAAATGAATTCACCATAATTTTCTAAGAGAAATTGGAAGAAATTTGACTCGCAAAAGAATCTACTTTCGTGTTTCTCTGTTGCGCTCCAATATGCTTTTGCATAAGCTTGCGTAGCTATTCTTTCTTTTTCTTCTGGCGGAGCTATGCGCTTTCTCTCTTCTCTATCTCGTTTGTTTCCCATTATATTGTTCCTTTTTCTCTCTTTTTATTCTTTTCCTTTGGTTGCTTTGTTCCTCTCTGCTTTTTAGTTTCCTTTTGTCAATATATTAATTTAAATTTGATTTAAATAAAGCTTAATTTAAATTTTAGAGTCCTTAAATGATATACTTCTAAAATTTTGGATCTTCATTATCTTCAAATTTAAATAATAACAATGAAGTCTAAAATCAATAAAAATTAAATAAAATTAGACTAAAGTTTAAAGTTGAGAAGTGATAAATTATGTCAAATTATGCAAGTCATCAAACATCCAAAAACTTAGATATTTGTTTATCCTCAAACAAAAAGAAAATAAAATAAAAGACAATTGCAAACATTGTTAACAAGACCCTATAGAACACTTCCATCACTCACCAAGCCATGATCTGAATTTAGATTTTATCACTAATAACTTACTCTTTTACATCAAAGATAGGAGAAAAATCAATCAAAAATTCAACAATCTGTCAAGAAAGAGTTAAGAATTTACTTTAACCTAAAGCTAAATCTTGAGTGTGTGTGTGAAATAGTCAATTTAACTCCATAAGTCCAATTTTTAGAATTCCTCTCCACTAATGTAATCAAATATCAAAATGAGAGATCAAAAGGTCGTTAATTAGGGTTGTAATGATAGATCATAGGGTAAGGGCTAATAAATAAATGGATATGAAAAATCAAAGAATTTGGGAAAATACTTGGTAGAAAGAAATAATAAAAAGAATATCCATAGGATTCACACCATAGCTCTTTCTTGAAAATATGCTCATATTAATGATAATATTGTTGTCATACTCAATAAGTAGAGTGCTTTTCTTCATTTTGTTTTGTTGTGGTTTCCTTGATACTCACAGTCTTTACTAATTTCAATCACTTTAACCCTTTTTCAATTCGTGTCCTTTCACTTTTTTTTTCTCTTTGATCAAATAGAGCAAACATAATGTGAATTATTTAATTTGAGCTAATTTTCTCTTTAAATGCAAATTTCCACCAAAGTATTTTCTCAAAATTTAAGGTAAGTTAATTGTTTTTCAAGCTTAGAATGGGAATGACTTATATAATTAAAAGAAAAATAAGGCTTATGTTAAATAAGGCTCAAGAGGGTTGACTATGGGAATACACCATGTAATGATGACATGATAATTAGGATAACTGGGAAAGCTTTTTGGTTGTGAAAAATATTTCCAAGATCATTTCTCTAATAGTTTATATCAACTAGGATTTTGCCTCAAGGATCCATCAATGGATTTTAGAGCAAAGAAAGATTGAACTTTCTTGACCTAGTTAATTCTACTCCTTCTCTTTATAGGCCAAATAGAGTAGAGAAAAATTTACTATATGCTCAATTATTTTCAAGGGCAAAGATTTAAATCAAAGTACCCACAAACTCTGACTAACATAATAACAAATTTTGAAATTTGTTTCTCAAAACCATTCCCAATCACAAATTTCAAAGTCATAGAAAATTCAATCATACTTAAATACATGCTTGATAAGATAATTCAACGACTCAACACTACACTCCCAATATTAAACTAAACAATGTCCTCATTGTAATTTAAAAGTGAGACAGATTGAAGAAATGAAAGGAACTTCCTTAGTTTTATGATGAATTCATATTAGTTGTAATTTTTAGCTTTTTATTCCTGCAAAAATACACTAGCATACAAATACAAATTATTCAAATAAAATAAAAAAGTAAGTTTTATGGGTTGCCTCCCATAAGCACTTGTTTTATAATCTACAGGCAGATTTTTCAATTTCATCAATTAGGATTTTGAAGAGGAATAAATACACAATTCCTTTCCACTTGTTCTCCTTAATAGTGCTTCAATCTCTCACCATTAACTCTGAATATATTCCCTGCCTTGCCCTTCAAGTTTATTGCTCCAAAAGTGAAAACTTTGTCAATTATATAAGGACCTATCCATCTTGATCTTAACTTACATGGGAAGATTTTTAGTCATGAATTGAAAAGCAAAACGTATTGTCCTGGAGAAAATTTAAGCCTAAGAATTTGTTTATCATGCCACTTCTTTGTAGATCTTTGCATTTTCATACTCATCATTTTGGAACTCAACCATTTTATTCAATTGAAGAACTCTTTTTTCCTCTACTGCCTTCAAATCAAAATTACTTTTTTATAGACCAATAAGATTTATGCTCCAACTCAACAGGGAGATGACATGCTTTTCCAACCAAAATTCATCCATGAAAATTTCCATTATATCTTCCACTATATCAAAAAAGATAGGCATCATGTAACATTGAAATGTTGCTGGGGCATTACACAATCCAAAGGGCATTCTTCTAAAAACAAATGTTTCGTAGGGTAATGTGAATGTAGTTTTCTCCTGATCTTCAAGGGCTATGGAAATACGGTTATACCTCGAATAACCATCTAAGAAGCAATAATAGGGATATCTGGCCAATTAATCTAACATTTGATTAATGAATGGAGTTGGAAAATGATATTTCCACGTTGCTTTTTTCAAATTGTGGTACTCTATACATACACGCCAACCCATGACTATTCTTGTAGGAATAAACTCATTGTTGTCATTTTCACCACCATTATTCCACCATTGTTTTTGTATAACCTGCACTTCACTTACCTATGAGCTGTCTGAAATAACATAATTAATTCTAGCATTGAAGTTTTTTAAAATTTCAACTCTCATAACTTTCTTCATTACTGGATTTAATCTTCTTTGGGGCTCAATTAATGGTTTGTAAAGCTTCTCCATTAGAATCTTGTGCATGAAAATGAAAGGATATATACTTATTATGTTAGAGATAGTCCATCCTAAGGTTGTTCTATACTCCCTTATACGTAATTTTTCCTATTCTTCAGGTGTAAGTGGTGCCCTAACAATCACTATAAAGGTGTAACTATCACCCAAGAATGCATAGCGAAGATGCTCAGGAAATTGCTTCAACTCTGGATTTGTAGTTTGCTGCACTTTTTCTATAGAGATTATAAAATCTATCTTTGCTACCATTGGCTCTATCCTTTCCACTTCTTTGCTAAATGATGTAACCTACTGCAATGCTTCCAAGAAAAATACATAGTGGAGAAATTCTTCACTAACAAAAGGCAAATCAGATTCATAAATAGTAGAGTTATTGAAATCATGAGCATGAAATGAAATGGTGATACATCGTTCTAGGTGATCGGCCAACATATCTTCTTGAAAGGCTTCTACTTCACATTGTTCAATGATATCTACCCAAAATCAAGTGCTTGGATCTTCTAGAAATCTCATGGCTTTGTAGATGTTGAATGTAACCTCTTCCTTCTTCACTCTTAATGTTAACTCACCCTTTTGAACATCCATTAAATCCTTTCCTATAGCCAAGAATGGTCGACGAAGAATTAATGGGACATCTTAGTCTTCGTCTATATCTAACACCATAAAATCAGTAGGAAAAATAAATTTATCCACCTTTACCAATACATATTTTATGATTCCACGTGGATACTTAATGGATCGGTCTGCTAGTTACAAAGAAATTTTTGTTTGTTTCATCTCTCTAAGTCCTAATTTCCTATAAAGAGAAAATGGCATAAGATTAATGCTAGCACCAAGATCACATAAAAATTTATCAAAAAATGAATTTCCAATAGTTCAAGGAAAAGTGAAATCCCTAGATCTTTAAATTTTTGAGGTAATTTCATTGGAAGAATGTCATTATATTCTTCAGAAAGCTTCATTATTTAGAACTCCTCCAACCTTCTTTTCTTGGACATGACATCCTTTAGGAATTTGGAATAATTTAGAATTTGTTCCAAGGCATTTGCAAGAGGAATATTTATGTGAATTTTCTTAAAGATATCCAAAAACTTAGAAAATTGCTTTTCTAATTTTTGTTTTTGAAAGCATTGAGGATAAGGAAGTGGAGTAGAGAG
The DNA here is from genome assembly GCA_037013495.1 of Hippophae tibetana. Taxonomy (NCBI): domain Eukaryota; kingdom Viridiplantae; phylum Streptophyta; class Magnoliopsida; order Rosales; family Elaeagnaceae; genus Hippophae; species Hippophae tibetana. The sequence continues at coordinate 17,159,330 of CM072810.1, forward strand.
AATATGAGGATTATCAGGAAATGAAATTGATGGAGGTATGTCGGTCTCTCTTAGTGTATCATCAACAATCTCCTCTTCTTCTACTTTATAATTGCTAAGTGTAATGGCCTTGCATTGTTCCTTGGGATTCACTTATGTATTGCTATGAAAAATTCCACTTTGTTGGGCATTGATAATCGTGGCTAGTTTCCCAATTTATACTTCAAGATTTTTCATAGTAGCCCCCATATTGTTAAAATGAGTCTCAATGTTATCTATTCGTGAATCACTCTTTTTAAACCTTACTTTGGTCTCCTCAACAAAGGAAACCATGGCATCCTTAAATGACATCTTCTTCTTGCTTGGTTAACTATCAAACCTTGGAGGTGGTTACAAGACATTCTTTGTGTTTCCATAAGAAACATTCTCATGATTTTGAAGCCCTAGATGGTAGTAATTTGGAATAGGATTACCATGATAATTATAGTTCTGATTGTTGATGTATTCAACTTGTTCTTGACTTGCTTCATTCATCGAAGCTGTCATACTTGAATCTGCAACATATTTTTCACTTTGTGGTATTCTTTGGGTTATCAAGGATGAAATATGATGAGATAGAGAAGCTACTTGAGTTGAAAGGGTAGAAAACGACTCCAATTCATGAATCTCGACAACTATCTATGACATCAAAGTTCCACCAAAAGTAGCATCAACTATAGTTCTAGTTTGCTCATTTAACCCATTATAAAACATCTGAACTTGCAACCAATATGGAAATCTATGTTGAGGGAAATTTCGAATCATATCTTTATACCTTTCCCATGCTTCATAAAGTGTCTTAAAATCATTTTGCCTAAATTGACCAATCTCACTTCTGAGTTGGGCTATTTTTGTAGGTGGAAAGAATTTAGCAAGAAACTTTTCTACCATGTCCTGCCTACAAGTGTGCTTCCTGGTTGTAAAGAGTGTAACCAACCTCATGCCTTGTCCCTCAATGAAAAAGGAAACAATCCTAGTCTAATGGTGTCTTCAGTAACACTATTCATCTTTACAATGTCACAAATCTCCAAAAACATCTCCAAATGAATATTGGGATCATTAAGTGGTGATCCGCTAAATTGAGCTTATTGTACCATGCTGATCAACACAGGTTTGAGCTCAAAATTATTGGCATTAATGGTCTGGCATCTTACACCTGAGTAATTTTCATTCACAATTAGCCTTACATAATCCTTCAAGGTGTGTGTGATACATTATGTTCTCCTTCAGCCATGGCTAATACTTTCTTCTTTCTTCATGATCTCAAAGTTCTTTCAATCTTCAGATCAAAATGAATAACGTTTTGAGTTCTAAGACAGAGCATCCAAAGTCAAAAACACATCTAGAAAAAATATAAAAATAAAAATGAAATAAAATATAATTCTAAATTAAAGCGAAGATTACTTTGTATCGATGTTGGCAAAAATAAGAAAAAATCAATCGCTGGCAATGACGCCGAAAACTTGATCGGTGCAAAACTGCAAGTGCATAATATCATAGTTTTATAATAAAGTGATAAGAAGAGTATCATCCTTAGGGATTGGTAACTTACTTTTGACAAATATCAAAATTATACTAATCTCAATTTTATCTAGAAAAATTACTAATGTTGTTGTTATTGAAATTTAAAATAAAATTAATTTAAATAAAATATGCAAAAGAAAATAAAGATATAGTTCAAAGATCAAATTAATGGGAAGAAAAATTCTAGGAAATCGATTTCACCTAATCTCTTACTATGCTTGACTCATCTAGCTAATTGAATTTAATTCTCTCTTTTGTTAGCAATCTCCAAAACATATCCAAAAGCCTATTTCGATAATCAATTGGAAACATTTTTGTTCATTAATTTACACAAGAGTATGCAATTTAATAAAGCAAGAAAGCATTAAGAGCAATGATTTTAAGACTACACATGTTCATACAAGTCTCTTGATCTCTATATTTACTTATGCTAAAATATTCTAGATCTATCCTATAATTCCCTCTTTCGATAGTAAATCACAAGACTAAAATCATCTAATTAATGGCCAGTTAATTAGAAGCATTAAACTTAGAATAAATCAGACAAACATAAGGAGAAATAATTCAAATTAACATAGAAAATCAAGCATAGTTCAGAATTAAATTACATCTTTTTCCTAGAATAAAGAAAAAATATTTCATGCTAAAAATTAAATTTAACATAAACAAATTCACCATAAAGTTCTGAGAGCAATTGGAAGAAAATGGACTCGCAAAAAGAATATGCTTTCATATTTCCATGTTGCGCTCCAATCTACTTTTTCATAAGCTTGTGTCAGTGTTCTTTTTTTCCTGGCATACTATGCACTTTCTCTCTTCTCTCTCTCTTGTTCGTTTCTCGTTCTACTTCTCATGTTTATCTTTTTCTTTTCTTTTTCTCTGGTCACTTTGTGCCTCTCTACTTTTAAGTTTCCTTCTGTCCTTTCTATCTATCTATCAATATATATCCACCAGCCTCCTCCCTTATTACTTATATATATTAATTTAAATTTGATTTAAATAACGATTAATTTAAATTTGAGAATCCTTATATGATATGCTTCTAAAATTTTGGATATTCATTATCTTCAAATCTGCAATAAAAGTTAAATAATAACAATGAAGTCTAAAATCAATAAAAATGAAATAAAATTAGGCTAATGTTCAAAGTGGAGAAGTGATAAATTATACTAAATTATGCAAGTCATCACCCACCATTTTCTTTGTTTTCTTAATTAGAAAAAAAGGAAGCTCTTTCAAATATAAAGTCGATTTGTTATTGTTAGTTCAATGTATTAATGATACAATTTGTAAGCAATTTTGTAAAATGCATTTTTGGAATTTTAATTAAATGAATTAATACCAAGATGTAGTTTAGGTATCTAGGTTCATGTGCATGAGAGTTACATTAAGTTATTTTCACTAGATTGGGTTATTGTGATTAAACCACATCACATGGTGGTAGATCTCTACGGAGAGCTTTATCGATTTGAGCATGTTGTCGTGTAGATTATAGGTGTGGTAACTTAGGTGCATCTAGGATAAATGCTTCAACTTATAGAGGTATTTGCATTTATATTTATATTTATTGTATTTCAACGAATTGCTTGTTGTCGATGGTTACTGTTGTAGCCTGGAAATGTCACTACATAGATACTAGACCTTATGAGGGTTTACCATTTTATGTGTTATGTTTCAATGATTTCATATAGTATTAGTACAATATGATATGTTACTAGATTTTTTTCTCACATAGAAGGTTTTGACTATGATTGAAAAGATTTATTTCTTTCTTTGTAGCTTTCTTGTTTTTTATTTACTTATGATATCTATTTGTTTACTATGATTAATTATCGTTTTATTTTGTGCTATTTGTTTTTGCTTATTGAGTGTGTTAGGAGTCCTTGAGATGTCTATGTCACCTCCATCTTCGTTATTAGTATCATGTGTGAAAGTTTAATTGGTATTAGAGTAGGTATACCTTATTGGGTTTAATTGCGTAGGTGTTAACCATTCTTTATTACTATCGTGCTTTTCTCATTCTATCTTAGAATGACCTTCTGTGTTAGAGGAGTTTTCAATAGATCTCTTCATTTAAATGATATTGAATACGCCTCATAGAGATTTCAGATGTGTTCATATTTGAGTTTGTATGACGATCATATTATGAAAATGTTCAGAACTTGGTACATAACTAAAGGTAGATAATAGAAACATATTGGGACTCACCCAACTCTCACAAATAGTGGAAATAAATAGCACAAGTAAATAAGTAAGCTATTAATAAGAAAGAAAGACAATCATTAGTTTAAAACACACCAGCAAACAGATAAGTAATAATCAACCAATACACATCATGGTATTAACAACATGTAATAGATATGATAGTAGTAAAAAATAGAAGGTTTTCTAATCACAATCAGATCTTCCTATGTAGGCATATATTTGGATTATTCTTGATTGTACTAACACATCATTTGATCATGCAAACAAGAAAATATAACATGGTAAATTTATATAGGATCCAAAGATATGTGGTAACATCCATGTGTTTCTTAAGAAAATAATTAGGTAGCAAGAAATTTACTAATAACATCAAATCAATAGTTCATAACCTACAACTGTATATGATAATACCACTACTTGTTGGATCATTATGCTCATTATGCCTCATTTGTCTCCTCTACTATTTCTATAGAAACTACGATCCAAATGCTAATCTAGCTCTATTTCGGAGCCTCACTACCATGTGATGTAGTACAATCACCTATGGCTCAATCTACAAAAATCCTAGGGTAAAGAAAATCCCATGATCATGTACCTAGATACAACTATGTCTTGGTATAAATTAGATTTTAGTTAACCCACACAAAAAAACTTTAACAAATCACTCAACTTGCTGACAATATGGAATCACACTAAACGTAATGATGTATTTAAAAACTGTTAGAGTTTACCCACTTTTTTTAATTAATTCAAACATTACAAATATGCGGTATTTATAGAAAACTCTTGACCTCCCACGACCCTAGATAGCCTTTACAACGAGGATAATAGCCATCACAGTGAGGATAATGGTTGTAATTTCTTGCTACTGATGATACAGAAACTTGATTATCAAATTTTGTAAAATTTATAAAATACGAACAACTGCACAAATCACTTATAGAAAATGAAAAGTATACTTTTAAGATCTATCTAAAGTTTGGGTTTGAAATTTGAATCCAATGACATTAAACTAAACATAAATTCAATAAACATTCAGGCATTTAGACATTTATCATACTTTGGAGAATTTATAGGAAGTATTAGTTTAGTTTATTATACTTGCTTAATATTAAGTAGGTTGTTAAAGATTTGAATTAAGATTATTGATTTTTACTTCTTTGTATGAAAATATCTTAGTATAGGGATCATTCTTGTTATTAATAATAATCTAATTAGAATCCTTATGTTGGATCTATCAATGGATTTTATTATTAAAATTTTCTTTATTTTCTAAAAGATTAATAAACCATTTAATTGTCTTTCTTAGGTGGGGCCTAATAATTTAAACTTCATTCAAGATGTCAAAATTGAGTTCAATAATTTAACTATCTGATAATTGACTCTTATATTTTAAAACTACTATGAAAGAAATGTCATCAATATAACCTTTAATAATAATTCTTATAAAAACCTTTGAAATAGAGTTTATACTCCAAATACACATATGAACCAAGTCACAAATAAAAGAGCAATACTTTAAATCAAATTCAGATATTTAAATCTTAAATCTAACTTTGATATTTTAAGTTTATTACTAAAATTATGACATCACTATATTTTATGAAATAAACTTGGTAGAATTTTTGAATAAAAAATAATACTTAATTTTGTAAAAACAATTTACACATTTTAATATTTAATAAGCATAACAACTTTACTAATATTTCATTATAATTTTAACCAGACATGCTTAATTTAATAATTTATCAAAAATTAAACATTATATTAAAATAACACATAAAGAATAATTGAAAAGATTACATAAATATACCTCAACATAATCTTCTTGAATTATTTCTAAAAAACCTATGAAAGGAATGCTAAACTTTTTCATTGAATTGAGACTACAACTATTACATAAATTAATTTTTTTCAACTCTCTAAAGAGAGAATAACCTTAAGCTAATAAAGGAAATCTAAGCATAAGATACTAAGAAAAGAAAAGTTGAAAACATATGAAAGAGATGGAAAAGGATGATTGATACAATGGAATAAGGGTCCTATTTATTGGTTTGGAAAATAAGATAAAATGGATTGGCATGGCAGCACACAATAGTTCCCACCGTAGCATGCATGTAACTACCACACTCATTATACTCGGTCTAAGCATCTTGTACCATGACACACAACCTTTACATGTTGTAGCTCACAAAGTATTAGGAATAATTGTACTAAGTCTGTTAGCTTTGCGCCACGACACACAATGTTTCCATGTTGTGGCATACTCTATTCTATGCGACTTTGTTCCTTTTTTATTTTCATTTTTTAATGGTTTAGAGCATTTCAATGAAGTGTTTCAAGTGTAATTCTTCAAATATTGATCAATTTTATCGTTTTAAGCTAAAATACCTAAAAAATAACAAAATATACTTATGATTATGAAAAGATAGATTTGTATAAAATAATAGTAAAACTAAGTAAATTCAAATATTTTTATCATTAAACATGCATAAAATCACTCTATATTGAGTGCTTTTAAGCACTCATCACAACCTCCAACCAACTTCTTGCTAGTCTCTTAGTAAGAGTGGAAAAAATCTAAAAACTAAAAACTAAAATAAAATTAAACTATTATAAATCATTTCCATATATTGATACGATTGCATTTAGCATATGCAACAAGCCTTTAAACCCCTAAGTTACTCTGGTGGATAAGTTTGTGTCTCGTGAGAATTTCAGATATGATACCCACAAACATCAAAATTAAAATGCAAAAATTAAAAATAAATAGCAAAGATAAGATAAAAATTACAAAAATTCTAGTGATTTTTAATCTCTTTTAAGATTATAATTAAATTCTATAGCATAAGTTATTTTAATATTCTAAACATTCATGATTTACTATAATAATTAGTTAAAAATCACTTGTGTATTTTAATAAAAAAATATATTCATATTAAATTTTACCCAATCTCAGTGTAAGGAATCTGAATTTGCTTGAACTTTAACCTCACAAGGCATACTCTCAAATAAATTGATCCTATTGGTTCAAGTACTCATTTAAAGGTATATGTGAATTGAGTTTATATATAAAAATAAATTAATAGTTTTCCATATGTTTAAAGATGAAAAGCTCATAAAATGAATCAAATGAAAAGATTTATGAAGAAATCACATATTATTTCCATGCATCATTCAAACTCATCAAATAAAAATCTTAAGTAATATGCCTTTAAGAGATGAATAAAATTCAAATCACTTATTGGGGAATTATTTATTATATTTTTCTTTTGTATTTAACCAATTCTCATTACTTTGAAGGATATTGAGTCATAGTATGTAGCTTCTACTACTCATTTTTCTTTCTTTCTTCTTCTATTATTTTATTTTATAGATATTGTTTTAGAGAAATGACCCATGTATAAATTGTACATATATTGAATGATAAAGTGAGTGGCTAATTTGTAGATCTTTCCTTTTGTATTGGTTTAGATAACCCCATGTATATCTCTTTTCTTAGAAGTCATGTATGAATGAAGAGAAAGACATATACTTTCAATTTTTGTTTAACTTATTCCATTTATTCAATAAGAATAAATATATGGCACTCTATTAGATGTAAAAATCCTAACATTCAATGCAAAGATATATAGAGATCATCTAACAATTTGAAATTTGTAAGAAGAGTGTTTAAAGGAGTAAAAAAAATATCATCACTCAGAAATGGAAGATGGTGGCTCAAAATATATTTTCATAAGGTAGTCTCCATTATTTGATTCACAAACATCGATTTTGGATTTATCGTAATTTCAACATTTTCTTATGAAATATTAATTATGACAAAAACTAAATAATTATCACATTACACCATGAAATGGTTAAACAATTAATCAAACAATGCAAAGACGTAATCATTTTCTTAAATTTAACAGAAAGACATGATAATTTTGTTAAAAAAATTTAAAACTATCCTAAAATTTCTTAAAGCAATAGAAATAATTAAAAGCATACAAAAAGAAAAGTAAAAATAAAATATAAATGTGAATGTGAACATATAGACATTTAAGCATAAATTTTATAATGCAACTTTTTTTTACTCTCAACCTAAACATTACTCATCAATGTAACAATTATAACTTAAAAAGTAAGAGAGTAGAAAAGTTATCCCATTGTTGATCCTATTTTAGTGTTGGTATACATGTGCATTCATTAATCCCATCATTAAATTATAGATAGATAAAAATAGTGTACTTCTCACACATTTCAACAATTGGTTATAACATTGATAATTCTAAATAATGTTTAAAAAATGGAAATAAAATAACATGAAATAATTAACATAAAAAAAAATTATTGTAAAATCCAAAAATACTAAAAACTAAAGTTCTCAACATAAAATAAAATAAAATAAAGCAAAGAAAAATAAAATAAAATAAAAAATTTGGATCATAATTCAAAGCTTATCCTCCATGTCAAATCGGGTCGCAATGTAGGAAAACGCATGCCATAATAACAAATGGTTATCCTTGTTTAAAATTACAATATTTCCCTCCATGACACGACTCTAATAAATGCATGCCATGATGTGCATGTTTTAACTTCACTTTGTGTTTTATTTCATGGAACCTTATGTCGTGACATAGAAAAATTCATGTCGTGACACCCCTTAAACTATTTTCTCACTTCTTTTAAAGTTTTACCCCTCTTTTAATATATATTAACACACATAAATAAAACAATAACCACACAAAATAAAATAAAGGATATGAAAATAAAATGCAAAATTAAAAGTAATAATATAAATTAATGGGTACCTCTCATCTTGGACTAATTTTATTGTCTTTAGTGAGATATTACTTGGGGGATTTCATCTTCTGCCAAATCCAATATCCCCTTATTATTGAGTTTTGTTGTTTTTTTTCTAACCTATTGTTGCTATTCTTTGCCTTGCTTTTGTAAGTGTTCAATCAACTACTCCACCTAAAATTCCATCTTTTTAATGAAACTTCCACATATTCCAACCTTTGATATGTTTGTGCGTGGTTCTCTTTGCTTACTTAAATAAATGAATTGAAGTTATCTTCCAAATTGGGCTAGTTGTGAGTATTTCTGGGTATTTGTTGGTGGAATTATCGGCTTGGTTAGTTTGAACTTTGGGCAAATGGAGGGTTTTGCCTCCAGGAGAAATTGGAATCATTTTTCCACCCGGATTGTAAGTATTGGTGTTAGGGTCATACCTGGGTCTTGGTTGGTATCCTCCTTTTACATTGACTTCCTTGGATCCAATACTAGTCTCTCATTGATTGCTACATATACCATATTGTTCTTTGTTTAATGTGGCATATGTTGGGAGGATTGAAACTTACTTGGTTTGTTGGGCAATCTGCATTTTACTTTTAGTATCAGAGTCTACTTCATGGATTCTCTATTTTCTCACTCTAGAGCCCTTTTGTTATGACTTATCACCTAACATCTCAAAGAGATTATAAGTTTCTAAGATTTTTTTCTCTCCCCTAGCTTCTCCTACAACATTGTCAATGATGAACTAACAATGCAATGTTAATTTATCATAAAGAATTGGTTTTGTAGCTACATAGTATAACTATGATAGGGATACTGAATGACAAAGAGTTTGAACCTATTACATGCTTAATGGAAAGGTTCTACCTCCATCTGAGAGAAATTTTATATCTTAGGTTCCAACTTTGATGTTTTTTTATGGGAATAGAAGTTTTTCATAAACTTATTGAAAGCATCTTCTCAGGTCGTCAAGGAACCTTGATGAATTGACATTAGCAAAGCTTTGTCCCTATCTTTTAAAGCATTGGGGAAACACATCATTCTTAATTGATCCTCGGTGAGTACACCAAGAGCAAAAGTTTGGACTGTGGAGTAGAAATACCGAATGAAAGATAATGAGTCTTCATTGAGTAGTCCATAAAAGAAAGGTAACATGAAAAAATTGATATTTCTTAATTCATAGTTCCTAATAGTCTCACCCAGTTGGATTGAGGTAGCTTCATTGCCAAGTACTGGCATTGCAAACTCTTTCAGAGTGGTTTACCTAGGTAGTGGATTTTCTCCCATAATCAATGGTTTTGGTAATAGTTTTATTTAAGTTATCACAATACAGTGTTAGAAGGTACCCTAAGGACCTCCTAACTCACATAAACTTCAACTTAAGAAAGTAGAATTTGAAATCACTTATCAAGTAAAAAAATAAAAAGATAAAATAAATACACAAAAATATATTACATGTTTGTACACAAAAATACTAAACATGTAGAAAATACATGGTACCTATGTTAATAAAAGAAGTTATACTAAAAATGAGTTAATACACATAAATATTAAACACAAAAATAATTAGAAAAATAAGAATGTAATTGAGATTAAATAAATTAAATAAAAGAAATTAATTTAAATTTAAAAGAAAAAAATTGGCAAATTTATAAATAAAGAAGAGAAATTTTAATTTTTAAACATTAAATGAAAGAAGGTTTGAATTTTTAAAATATCTAAAATTAGTTGATAACCTAGATATTCTAAGATTGCAAATAAAAATCAAAATAATTACAACATAAAAAAGTCTTTAAGATTTTATTTACAATATCAATTTTATTTTTTTGGCTAAAACAATATTTTAGAAAAAAATTCATAATATATCAATTTTAGAAAAAATATTTTAGAATAACCATACTAAAATATGTATTGATCCAAGGGAAAAAATCAACGCCATACACAAAAATAGAAAGAATTTTTTTTTTCACTCTATTTGTAAATATAGTTATTTAATTCTTTGATAAATGAACCTTAATCTTATTTTATAAAAATATACATGTTAGCCATGTAATTTTTAAAAAGAGTCGTTGTGATTGATTTTTTTTTTAAAAACAACTCATTTAATTTTTTTAAAATTATTTTAAAACTTTTAATTAAAGTATAAAAAATATTTCATAAAATATGAAATTCATTTAATCCACACAAGAAAGTCATTAGTATTACTACTAAAGATACAAGCCTACGAGATTAACCCCTAAATCATCATAATTATGATTTTATTATGATTTTTAGATATATAGGAAAAAATGTAGCACAAGTTCATTATCAGTAGACTTTTGTAATCCTTTTTATAAAGATAACAAACTTATACTGTCCTACCTAATAGGTATAAGGTTTAAAATGCAATTTCGATAAAATTAGTAAATTATATATATATATATATATATATATATATATATATAGGACCGGGGCTAACAAGAATGGTTGGGACAACAAGTATCCATCTCGTTCGTATTTTGGATACCCGAATAACCATCAAAGATTGTTGAAGTGACTAATTCTAGGGAATTTAGAGGGATTAAAGACAAATAAATTGTTGGAGTCACCCTTTTTTATCTAGTACCAACTCCATGTTAAGGAAAGATCTTTTACAAGAAGGTTGGCTAGACCTCATACAATAATTTTCCTAGCTCTACCATATCTTTTGTTTCATTTCTTCTGGAACATTCAAAAACATTTTTTTTATTATGGATCTACTAACAGAAATTCAAAACATAATCTTAGTATTCAATGTGTATTCCTAAATAATCTCATTTTTCAATTATTCAATCATTTCATTTTACCAAGTTGAATGTTAGTTAGATTAGTCAACATAATATATATGTATGTATGTATTAAAAATTAATAATAACCTTTTTTCTTTCATCACAGTGGGTACATTTCCATCATATTTATTTTGTACTAATGTTGAGATGCTATAAAATATAAGAACTTGATATATAGTTTTCCCTTCTTATATATAGATAAAGAAAAAAATATAACTTTTCATAATTGGTTCATTTTCACATAAATTAATGCTAATAGTGTATACAAGATGAAAATTGAACTTAAAGTATTTAAAAAATGTTCAACTAAATTTTTTTTTAGTAAAAAGATGTTCAACCAAAATAATATTATCAGCTAAAAAATTGTAAAATAAGCTAGTGAGTTGTGAGGTCAAGTGATCTATTCATATATATGCTTACGAGTTATGAATTGTGATTTTTTAACTCATGAGCTCATTGAGCCAACTTTAAATGAGCTGAGCTGAACTGAACTGAGCAACTCATTTGACATCTCTAGTGTGTGATACTTAAAAGACTCACAAAAGGGATGAAAACAAAAATAACACAAAAATGGTATTGAAAGTGTAAAATTAGAAAATAGATGAAAAATAGGGTAGAGAGAAAGAAAACAAGTAAAAAAAACGAATGGAGGGGTGGGAGAGAAAGGGGTGGCAAAGGAGATAAAGAGGTAGAGGAAAAGAAGAAGAAATCCTAATCCCTAAAAGACTATCAAGACGGTTGCTAACACTCTTAAATAAACCTCTCAAACTTAAACCCCATATTCTAAAATCATTAAAGTTGTTATAAATTTTGTTAGGTTTTGATTTCAAATAAAAGGCAAGTTTTTATTGCAAAGCCATCCATTCTGCTCCAAATTTTTCATAAAACTATTATCTTCAACATGATTCAGTTCCTTTAGGTTTTGCGTAAGACTCTCTCCTAACTTTTCATGATTTCGTTTAGTTTTTGGGGTCAAATTAATTTTTTTAATAATAGTATTTTAATAAACTTTTCTTTTTCTTTAATTATTTTAAAGAGAAGTTTGCCTTTAAGTTTTTACCCATGTGTGTGGCATATGATGAAGGTTCCAATTGAATCTTAATTTTGGACCACGGGTGTACACAAAATTAAATATAGGGATAGTAGTGTACTATTATAAAAATATGGGTCTACATGCTTAACATTTATTAAATAGGGATACTACTAAAGTACAAACCCTTTGAATGACACAATTATCCTTCATTTATATAACTTGTGCCAAACAGGTGATGAAATCCTCAATTTAAAAATGAAATTTGACCATTTGTGTACCTTAAGGTAAATGAGGGACTACTAATGAATTACTTTGGGAATATGAGTATGAGTATTTTTTGGTTAAAAGAAGTATCACTATTATACCAAACCCATATAAATTTTCAACCATATGATTAGTGTGTAATACCATGGCATTAATACTCCAAAAATAATGAATAATTTCTCACTAAATGATATATATAAAACAACAAAACCAAGATCATGTAGTTCTAACAAAGAAACCACCAGTAAAGCACGAACATAGTAAATAACAACCTTTCCTGGTTGGCCCTTGTCCAAGAAAGCATGTCAATGTCCCACTCCTTCCTCTCATAGCCAAAAAAACCTACCAAATCAATAACATTTTCATCCATATCTATAAATAACATAGAGATGACATGATCAAACATCCTTTATTCCATAAACCTTTTTATGAATAACCAAAATTTCAACAACTTAATTAAAACCATTACCTATAGAAACAAACTACAACCAAATATCCATATATGAGAAAGAAAAATTATAGTGTTTAGATCTTCCATAAACAAGATCTCATCCATATAACTCTAAAGCAATAAAGTTTGAAAGATCAAAACTATTTTAAATTCACACTAAAAGTTCTCACTCGGTACACACCAAAGAGGGAGATGATATGTACATCTTAAGGACTCAACACTCTTACCCACAGTGGAAAAAAAAAATAAAAACAATAAAAATCAAGTTATTATGACATATAATAAAAGGGTATTTATAGATTTGTACCTATCTTCCTGAACATACAACAACACTAAAACAAAGAAATAAATGTTTTTCTATCACAATCGGTACCTTCTATATGTGAATATATTTAGTAATCACTTTAATTTTACAAAAATAAAAAACATTGATGATCACGCATTACATAGCATTATAATGTGGTAAACCTACATAAGAACCAACTTCTATGTGGTAACATTCATGGGCTACAAGGGAAACTAATGACAAAAAGTAATTCATTATAAGTAAATCAACCTTATACAACACAATAGAAATATAAATGTACAAAATCTCTAACAATCAGGATAACTGCCCTAATTATGCCTAAGTTGATTCCATTGTTGTCTACACAACAAATGTGATCTAAGTAGATCTAGCTTTCCTCTAGAGCTCCACCACCACGTGATGTGGTATAATCACTAGTGACTCATATAAGTAAAACAATATAGGTTATGGAAACTTCCATGCACATGCTAGATACAAACTATGTCTTAGTATTTAATTTATTTTAATTACATCTCACCCAAAATCATAATTTTCATAAAATGACTGAATGTATCACTAATACAAAACAACTCATCATATAATAGGTATGGAACAATAAAAAATAAATTTCACAAAAGCTCAAGTTTTCAAATTGAAATAGTTTCTTCTTTTTTTCTAATTATTATAACATATAAAATAAGGGTATTTATAGAATAATTTTCAACTTCCAAAGTGCTCACCGAATACTCTCATTGACCTTGTGGTTATCCCTTACCACCCACACTGCGAGGATAATAACCATTAAGACTCCTCATTAGCATAAAATTGGTAAACCCTCGTTATTCTCATCGAGTCCCCCTTAACCAGCCATATGGCAAGCTTTGGTTATCTTAGCTAGTGATGCTCATTAACATTTTAATGAGGACAATAAAAATTTAGTTTTTAGTTTTAAAAAATTCTAAGTAATTTCTCAAATATTAGAAAACCAATGACGCAAACATACAACCTATACATGCCATCTATATGCCTGAACCTCTAAATTGATGTATGCAACATTAAAATTTTAATGCCACACTCTAACATATAGTATGATATTGTCCACTTTGGGCCTAGACCTTCATAGTTTTACTCTTGTGCCTTCACCCAAAAGGCTTCATACCATTTAGAGTGAAACCCATACATTTGAACCATTATAATCGTCATTTCTTAAATATTGTGGGACTATACAACTTAACCTTATCTTGTCCAAGCTCAAGTGATTTTAGCTCAACATATTGATACATGTCACAATCACCCTACGTAGAGGGTCTGACATCTTCATTGACCATATTTTTTCTTGGGTCATGCTTTGATACCATCTATAACATCCCATTCCAACAGATGGAATGATATTGTCCACTTTGGGCCTAGGCTTTCTTAGTTTTTCTCTTAGGCTTTCACCCATAAGACCTTATACTATTTAGAGTGGAACTTATATTTATGAACCATTACAATCTTCATTTACTAAGTAATATAGAAATGTACACCTTACCCTATCTTATCTTACTCTATCTTGCTCAAGTTCAAGGGATTTCAACTTAAGGGATTTCAATTCAAGGGAATGATGAGAATTTTGTGAGAAACAAAATTTCCCACCTGTATGAAATTGTTTCTTGATTGATTTTGAGTTTTCTTAGAGAACACTAATATCTTCAGTTATAAGGTATTAGTTAAAGAAATATAAGGTGATTTTTTTTATCAACTTAGCAATAGAAAGGATACCGACTTGTTCTGTTCATCCTTGTTGGGAGATAAGGTTTGGAAGCCCGAAGGTTGTAACATTCATTCTACAAAATTGAAGGTGTGATTTTGTTCTACTTTTATAATTAAATTAACAATATCATAAGGATCGTGTTTGGGAAATTTTTGTTTTGCCTGATATATTGATAGCTTCCACAAATTTTGTTGATAAAAACATTATTTGTATATAAAAATAATTTTATAAAACCAAGAATGCATATATTTAAGGGAAGAGGTGTTTGATGACATGTATAATGTCAAGTAGATTATTGTTTTTGTTTTGCATCTTTAATGTTTGTGTTGGCCCTATATATATTCATACTAATGCTTGTATGTGTTATGTTCTCAATGAAATCACTTTATATGAAGCATGCATAAATAGGACATTTGTATGCATAGTATACATTATTTTGGTTCACATATATTCATGATTTGCCTGCCAACATTCATGCCTTGTAGTGATTTATTACAGGTCTCTTGTATGTTAATGATTTATTAGTGTTTGTTGTTATGATGCATAACATATGTTTGCTTTAGTATATTTTGATGTCTTTCCTTGCATATATGCATAATATAGGGTTAGTTGAATGATTGAATCTCCCAGGAGAAGATAGTTGAGACAATAAGAGTTTATAACCTTGGAAGATAGTTAGACTCCTAATCAATGTTTTCTTTTAGATTCGTTGACATGTTTATGTGGCATTGGTGCTTGATATTACATCATGCTAATGTGCATTGTGTGTAATGCAAAGTCCCTTATTATCCTCTTACAACACGTAAAACCATAGGACTTCATGCTATGTATCACATTAGGGATATTTTATCTACATTTTTATTAGCTTACCTAGGAAAATAATTTGTATTATTGCATGTTTTTTTCCGTGTTAAAGTTGTTTTGTTGTTTTACATGACTATATAGGTTGACTATATATTTGATTGAGAAACCATTCAGTGATATTTGATATTGCATGCAGAATGGTTAGTGGATTGATCTATCCTAAGTCTCCATATATTATTTACTTAATCGTTATTTGTGTCTTTGAATCAATTCTAGGTTTAATTAGTAACTTAGAGATAATTTTTGCTTATTACTCACTTAGATAGCATTGCAACTATTGCATATTGATACATAGTTATAAAAAGACAAATTACTCTCTGTGTGACGATATTCATGCTTAACAAATTTTATTACTCGGATGACCCGTATATTTATGGTAAAGCTACCAAGGTTTTTGTTTATCTAAGGAGTGTAATATTTTTTATAACTAATATCAGTAATAGTATAACAGTATTAGTTTAGGAAATTTTAATTTTTTTTTGTTTTAGTGTTGTTATATGTCCAGGAAGATAGGTATAAATCTTGAAAATTTTGATCCTAAGATAGGGAGAATTCTTAACTTGGAGATATGGAAAATTTAGGAGACTAACGGGATATTATCATTCCTAAACCTCTTTGGGACTTTATAATACCACCAGTGGATGGAGTTCAATCATCCATCACTAGACCTTCTATCAATGCAAAAAACTTTGAGCTAAAACCTACTATAATACAAATGGTATAATCTAATCAATTTGGAGGGCTAGATAATGAGGATCCTAGCTCTCTCTAAGTCATATTCTTTTTCTGCTATATGCCATATTTAAGATGAATGGAATTTTCAAATATGGCATACATCTTCACTTATGCACCTTGTCACTTTAGGAAAATGCAAAGGCATGATTAAATTCATTATTAATAGGATCCATCCACTGCCTAGGAAAATTTGGCCTAAAAAGTCTTTGTTAAATATTTCCTACCTTCAAAGACAGCCAAGTTTAGCAATGCTACTACTTCCTTTTAATAATTTGATAGAGAATCTTTCTATTAGGCACGAGAATGCTTCAAAGAGCTATTGAGAAAATACTCATATCACGATATTCTTACATTCTATGGGAGATTATTATGGAAAACAAAAACTATACTTGATGTAGCAACTAGAGGTGCTTTAATGGGTTAGGGTGAGAATGAAGCCTTTGTACTACTAGATGAAATGGATTCCAATAGGTATCAATGGCCAGGAGAAAAGCCAAAACCAAAAAGGGTTGTTGGAATGGTATATATGGATGCCTTTACAATCTTGCAAGTACAAACTAATCTATTGTTATTAGGGCTATCAAAGAAGTTTGATTATGAACTTGTTGGAATAAATATGGTGCAAAATCCTTTTCTAGTTTGTTAGCATTATGGTGAACTTCATGCTAGTAAAACATATTAAAGCAATCTAGAATTTGTTAATTTTCTAAGGGAATCCTTATTAAAATATGTATAGTCTAGGCTGGAGTAACATTCCAAATTTCTCTTGGGGGTAATAACAATCAAACTGAGGCACCCTATAATAGACTAACTTTTAATCCACCATGTTTCAATCAATCACAACAACAACAACCACCACCAATGAAAGGGTCAAGACTTGAAAAACTAAAGGGATTATTGGAGAGCATGTTATCTAATACTGTGCCAAGAATGGATTTAACAATAGTAAAATGGATGGTTTAATCACTAAAGAACCAAATAATAGTGCTAGTATAAGGAACTTAGAGGTACAAATTGGACATCTTCTATAAGCATTCTAAACATGGAACAATTGTATGCTTTCTAATAACATTGAGGTAAATCCTAAGAAAGAAGGTATAGAGCAATCTTAGGCTATTGTAATAAGAAGTGGAGGAGTAATAGGAGGTGAAAGTGAGAAGGAAGATAGAAAATTTAGTGGAGAGATCGAAAAATACAAAGAAAGGAATAAAGAAGTATTTGTTAAGCCTAAAGAAAAAACAATCATGGGGAGAGAGTCTACACCTCACTCCTTCCTTTTCCACAACGACTCCATAAAAAAAAGCTAGATAAGTAATTCTCCTAATTCTTTGATATTTTCAAGAAGTTGTATATTAACATCCCATTCATAGAGCCTTTGAACAAATTCCTTCATGTGTTAAATTTATAGAGAAGTTTCTATCCAAGAAAAGGAAGCTCGAGATTTTGAGACAATTGACCTTATAGAGGCTTGTAGTGCTATAATTGATCGAAAACCACCACCCAACTTCAAAGACCTGGGTACATTCCATATTCCATGCACTATTGAGGAGTATCCATTTGGGAAAGCTTTATATGATATAGGAGCAAGCATCAACCTTATGCCATCATCCGTATTTATAAAATTGGGACTTGGGGAAACAAAGACAACTTCTATCACACTCCTTATGGTAGATCATTTGTTAAGAGACCTAAAAGGGTGACAAAAAGATGTTCTAGTCAAGGTGGAAATAATTCATCTTTCTTGTCAATTTTATTATGCTAGATATAGAAGAAGAAAAATAAATTCCCATTATCTTGGATCGATCATGCCTTTCCATTAGAAGATCATTGATTGACATACGCAAGTGTGAGCTCACTATAAGGGTGCACGAACAAAAGGTAAATTTTAATGTCTTTAAATCCATGCAATACAAAATTACCAATAATGTTGTTGATGAGTGTTTCATGTTAATATGATTGAAAATTTTGTATAAGACATGCTTCAGAACTCTAATAATGATGATCATTTAGATTATTCTATGCTTAATTTTTTGATAATCCTAAAAGCCTTAACTTTATGTGAAAAAAATGATATGATAGATGAAACTAATGGAGGGATCGTCTATCCTAACTTTGATTCGTATGTACATGATACTAGTAACAAAATGTATGTGAATGATTTTAATAATGATATGAATGCTCTTAATCTTGATGAAATTTCACTCGATTCCTATGAACATGATGAAATTAGCATACTACTCAATTTTATGGAGGCTACACCTCCCATGTTAGCTTTTAGTGAAAATTTTG
Source organism: Hippophae tibetana (assembly GCA_037013495.1). NCBI lineage: Eukaryota > Viridiplantae > Streptophyta > Magnoliopsida > Rosales > Elaeagnaceae > Hippophae > Hippophae tibetana. Next base: position 17,178,341 of record CM072810.1, read on the forward strand.
AGGGTGTAGAACAAGGCCTAGACTTAGGTCATTAATTGAAGATCCTTCAATATTAGAGTTTAAGTCATTACCGAACTATCTTCAATATGCATATTTGGGTATTCATGAGATTCTATGAGTGATCATTTTCTCAAATCTTAGTCAAGACCAATAAGGTAAATTATTGTGTATTTTAAAGGAATGTAAAATTGCTATCAGGTGGGCTATAATGGAAATCAAAGGTATTAGCCCTTTAGTGTGCATGCATAAGATTATAATAGAAGATAGGGATAAACTAATGAGAGATGCTCAAATGAGATTAAACCCAAATATGATGGAGGTGATGAAAAATAAAGTGTTGAAATGCTTTGAAGTTGGCATAATATACCCAATATCATATAGAGAATGGTTGAGTCACATTAAATGTGTGCCTAAGAATGGATGTATAGTAGTGGCGACCAATGAGAAAAGTTAATAAAGTCACATGAAAATATTACTTCACACTTACCTTTATATAGATCAAATTTTAGATAAGTTGATTAATCATTCATTATATTATCTATTGGATGGATATTTAAGCTACAATCAAATAGCCATAGCATTAGAAGACCAAGAGAAAACCACTTACACTTTTCCTTATGGTACTTTCAAATTTAGAAGAATTCCATTTGGTTATACAATGTACTGGCCACCTTTCAACAATGTATGCTATCTATCTTCTCCAACACAATGGAGAAAACTCTTGAGGTATTTATGGATGATTTCACTATCTTTGGTAATAATTTTGATGAATTCCATGCAAATATGGTTAGGGTACTACAAAGATGTGAAGAGCCCAACCTTTTTTCTTAATTGAAGAAACTTTCATTTGATGATGGAAGAGGGTATCATACTTGATCACAAATTCTCATCTAGAGGTTTGGAAGTACACAAAGCCAAGATCAAAGTCATTGAAAAGTTACCACTTTCAACAAATGTCAAGCTTTTTAGGCTATGTCGGTTTCTATAGGAAGTTCATAAGGGATTTTTCCAAAATATCAAAACACCTATGTAATCTTCTAGAGAAGAACACATCATTCCATTTTGACACATAATGTCTTCAAGCCTTTAAGACATTGAAAAAGAGTCTAACCACAGAACATGTAACCATAACACCCAATTGGGAAGAGCCCTTTAAAGTGATGTATAATGCTAGTTATTTTCTATTGGTATAGTTTTGGGGAAGCAAAGAGTAAGTCATTCCATGCCATAAATTATGCTAGTAAAATCCTTAGTGAAGCCCAATTGAATTAAGCCACCACGGAGAAGGAATTCCTACCAATCAGTTATGCATTAGAGAAATTTCTACCTTATTTAGTGGGTACAAAGGTGATTGTGTACATTAAAAATTCTGCTATTAGATACTTATTTTCAAAGAAAGATGTCAAGCCAAGACTCATTAGATGGGTATTTTTACTATAGAGTTTAACTTGGAAATACTTGAGAACAAAGGTATACAAAATCAAATAGCAAATCATTAATCAAGGTTGGAAGGGGAGATGAAATTGATAAAAAAGAATTAACCATTAATAATATTTTTTGAATGAAAAAATATGGGCCACTTTCTAGCAAGTGGAGTTATGCCATGAAAATTTTCAAGCTCATGGAAGAAGAAATTCCTATATAATTTACAATTTTGTATTTAGGGTGATCCTTACATTTTCGAGAGTCACCGTGATCTTATACTTAAAATATATATTCCTTTATAATCCCACACCATTTTCAAAATCAAACTATGAAAGCTACTTTGGAATGGCTCGAATGATATCTAAGGTATTACAATGGTGATTTTATTGGCTCATTCTCTTTAAATATGTATTTGAGTTTAAAGAACAATATGATAGATGCTAAAGGGTGGAAAATATTTCTAAGATACATGAAAGGCCTCAAAATGCATTCTTAAATGTAGAACTATTTGATGTTTGGCATATAGATTTCATGGGTCCCTTTGTCACTTCTTTTTGAAATTCTTATATTTTAGTTGTTGTGGACTATATGTCTAAGTGGGTGGAGGAAATTACCTCCCCAACTAATGATGCAAAAGTATTGACAAACTTCTTAAATAAAATATATTCACTAGGCTTAGAACTCCTAGGGCTATAATTAGTGATGGAAGTAGTCACTTTTGTAACCATTCTTTCAATTCTTTATTGTTAAGTTATATGGTAAACCATAAGGTGTTTACTCCGTACCATCCACAAACTAGTGGTCAAGTAGATGTTTTAAATAGGGAAATTAAAACAATTTTGAATAAGGTAGTGAGCACTTCAAGAAAAGATTAGTCTTTGAAATTAGATGATTCCCTTTGGGCTTATATAATAGCTTTTAAAACCCCTATTGGTATGTCCCCATATCGCTTGGTATTTGGCAAAGCTTGTCATTTACCAGTAGAATTAAAGCACAAAGATTTTTGGGCTATAAAGAAATTAAAATTCAGTTTGGAAGAAGTAGGAGAACAAAGGATGTTGCAACTAAATGAACTTGATGAAATTAAGTTGCAAGCATATGAAAGTGCAAAGATTTACAAAGAAAAGACTAAGAAATGGCATGATAAGCAAATTGTGAGCTGTAATTTTGAAGTAAGGCATAAAATGTTATTATATAATTTCCCCCTAAGACTATTTCTAGGTAAACTTAAATCAAGATAGTTGGGACCATTTGTAGTAGCAAATATATTTCCATATAAAGCCACAAAAATTGAAGATAAAGTGCCTAAAGTAAGATTTATAGTCAATGGACAACATTTAAAGCTATACTTGGGTAATGAAAATAAGAGAGTATTCTCATTGATATATTTAAATGAACCATAACAACATGCTAATGAAGGTCTAATCAAGGGCCTAAAACATGAGACTTGTTGGGAGACAACTCAATGTATTTTTATTATTTTGTAGGTGAGTACATGTAAAGATACTTGGAAAATACATGGATATATTTGGTGATGAAAACCAACACATTAAATTTACCGTAGTTTTATTTTTTCCATACTTTTTATTTATCTTTACTATATCCCACATTGGAGACAATGTATGATTTAAGTGTGGGGGAGGAAACTTTATTATCTATTTTAGTTTATTTGTTCATTTTTAAGTTATTAGTTTAATATTTTTTGTTAAGATATGAGTAGAGATTGATAAATATATTGAAACTATATGCATGTATGATTGACATGAAATATATGAACCCAATGATAGAATTGGTTGTCTTGATTATGATAATGAAACTAGCATATAACCATTGAGATGGCTACATTAACCATATGGTATGCTCGCTTGTTTTTAATTGAAACCATTCAATACTTATGCAAAATATATGTGATTGATTTTTTGATATACTTAGTGGGATAACACTTGGTATGAGTAATGTTATATGGATTTAGTTAGAGAAATGATTTAGGTTTTACAGGGAGTAATTAAGTGCTAAAATAAATTCTCAACACTATAAACCCTAATAAAAAGAAAATTAATAAATTTAAAAATAAGTATGGGAGACTTGAGTTATTGGAGAGAGAGATAGAAGAAAGGAAAAGATGCACTAAGCCAAAAGAAAAGCTTTATTTCATGATAATGAAAAGTAAGGTGTGAATTTGAACCTAAATATAATTATTTATTTGTCCCCAACTAAGATTCATATTATAAGCATGTAAAGTCATTTTGATCTCTAGCTCAATGCATAACCTATATATGTTGAAAAGGATAGGAAAAGTGGACATATTAAACTTGTTCCAAGTGGTGATGCTGTTAAACCCCATTAGAGGAAGTTCTACATTAACAATGTCAAACTCTTTTACTCCTAGAGCTCTAGCAGTAGATAGGAAAAGGAGATCCACCAAGCTTCCTATGTCGATCATTATTCGATAAACATCACAAGACCCTATCCTCAAAGTAATCACTAAGAGATATTCGTGATGGGATGAGGCCTTTCATCCTTCTTGTTAAAAATGATTTATGCACCAGGTCTCACCTTTTGTGTGAGTTTTATGAGACCCCATTGATCCCCATTCCTCCATGTATGGTATGTATGGTCCTGATGTTAGGTTTATTAAGGTGCTCTTTTACACTTCTCGATGGGTTTGTTGGCTTTGACACCTTTCACCTATTTTGACTGTTTCCTCTTTCACTATTTCCCCCTATAAGGTTCTTTAGATATCCTCTAGCTAACAACTCCTTTATCTATTTTTGAGATGTCTACAATATATTGTTTTGTAGCCCACATCTTTATTAAAAGGCACACCATTTAGAGGTGTCTATGAGTGGGGTTTTAATCTTTGGGGGTCATTTAACATTCAACTCCTCTTCCATCCTAAATACAACATTGGCTAGATCCACTCTCAAATGAAGCCCTCTAAAAGGATAGAGTGACCTCTCCCAAGGTCCCCTATTCCTCTACCATTCTCCATCTCCCCTATTATTTGGCATGAAACATTTATTTCAGTTTCTCTTATTACTCTAATTTTCCCTCTTTGGGCTTAATCTCTTCTTTTATTTTTCTGGTATGATCTCCATACTAGTTCGATGGCCTTTAATTAGGCCTAACTCCCTCTCAAGGTTGAAAAATCTGTTTGCCTCTCTGTATGCTTCTTCCAAAGTACAAGACATTATTTTTGTCAGTTCCACGAACAAGTAAAAATTCTTTAAGAGATCGCGCTTGAAGGCCTCTATAGCAATAAAGCTAGGACAATCAAAGATTTCCAATTTTTTCTCCCTAAACTGTTTCATATACTCCATAGTGTATCCATATCCCTCCTAAATAATTAAGAATATGTGATGTGATTCTTTTCTCAATGGCTTATTGTAGGCATAGTTCGTGATGAATAGCCTAGCGAACCATGAGAAAGAGGTTCTGTAGTGAGGTTCCAATTGCTTGAACCACTTTTGAGCACGTTATGACATCCCTCTTTCACTAAGTAAGACTCATAAGGGCTATAACCATCTTGAAGTGTTGTACATATGTTACAAGGTCCTTAGTTCCAAAATAATTGGGACATTTAAGAGCAATGAATTTGGATGGTGGTTCATTGTTCTCATCTCGTTAGAAAATGGAGAGACACATAATTGCTCAGGGTCATTGTCCACATCATAAGGGGTTTTACCTTTCTTATGTTTCTTATAAGCCGCCTTCAAGGCCTCATCTTGTTTTTTATTGGTCTCTTCTAGTGCTTAAATTGTGCCTCCCAACATTTTCTTTCCTAAATCCATTTTTCATCACTAGGTCTCACTGAGCTAGAAATGGAGTTTCCTTCGAATTCCTACTCAACCTGGTTATGTTTGGGCTAGCCATGCCTAGGAATGTTTATATTGATTGTGTTAGGGGTTTGGTTATTAAGGATTCCTTTTCCTGACTGGGAAAATAGCGACCTATTTTCTATTCTATTCTCTTCAAGCTCTCTTCTTAACTCAAGGAGTTGGTGAGCTAACTCATGGTGAAGGTTAGCCTCTATTCTGGTCTCATTGAGGGTTGGTAAGACATTCCCTTGCATTACCATTGCTTTCTCATTAGCTAGTCTTAACCATCGTTCATCACAGGTTCCTACCATAGTGATATGTAACATGTGTTTATGAGTTTCGGTGTAGCTTATGAATGGAACACATTTTATTTCCTAAGTTTCTCTCAAAGCTCAAGATGAATCCCAAAATATTCAAGGTCAGAAAATTAAGATCGACCTTAAAATCTATACCCCACGGTGGGTGCCAAAATGTTGGGATTGGTCAAATTTACAAAGAGAGAAACTAGAGATAAGTTAGAGTAATTGGCTGAATGTGTGGATTCCTTAAGATGACCATTTATTTATAGAACATTATACATAAAGGTGTTGATTACATAGTGTGTGCACATATATGGATGTCAAATGGATACAAATGGTAAATAGTAACACATTTTATAACTCTTGGTCGACCTTATAAGTAGCATGGTTCCCTTGGACTGATCTTCTTCTTGCTGGTGCGATCTAAGCCCGTCGTCAGGTAGGTCATTTAGGATGCTTCGTCTTATGGCTCGGGCTGATGACTAGGACTGAGCACTAGGTTGGTTCATATGTCCAAACAATACCATGCAATAGTTACTGTGCATATACTTTGACAATAATTCTTGAATGTGCCTAAACTCTAATGTTGAATAAATAACGGGAGATTGGATCACATTGTCTTAGTGCAATTCATGGTGGAGAGACATTGTTTGATAAAATGACAAAATTGCTGAGAAAATCCCAAATTACTCATTACTTGAAAAATCAACTCCCATTCCATTTTGTCATAAGATTTGTTCATGTGAATTTTTATTCCCAATAAGGACCTAGCTCTTTTCTTTTTATTTATAGTATTTATCACATCTTGATCTAAAATAGTGTTCTCTATTATCTACCCATTTGGGAAAAAGCAATTTGGTAAAGAGATATGAATTTATCAAGTAAAGGCCTTAACTTTCCTACTGGAATTTTTGAAATTATCCTATGAAACATTGCAAAGGCTTATTATACGATAATGAGCAATAGGAGTAGGATGATATAACCTAAAGTACATCAATTTCTAGTGCTTTCAAGATTCAAATGCTCCATAAAGCCTTTTTGCGATCATTTGAATTTTTCACCGGCCATAAATTCATATATCTTTGGCTATTAAAGAATAATGAGAACCATTAATCTGAAAGTGTGAATTCATATGGATTTCAAGATTGAAACATATTTGTAAAATAATTGGCAATGTTATTACCAATTTCACTCCTATCTTGTAACTAGATGCCTTGCTCATTCTAAATTCAATTGATGAGGTTCTTTATCCTTATGAACAACGTACTCAAATAAACATATTTAGTATTCTTGTCTTCTTTTTGTATCCAGTTTGTATAAACTTTTGTCTCTATATCATTTGTTGCCTAATTTTTTGCTCTTCTAGTTGTCTCATCAATTTATCTATTTCAATCAAATTACCCTCATTTTGGATAGCTTGCAATAACGTATAGCCAATTTTCTCTCTAAATTAGTTATCTTTTCATGGAAAATTTTCAAAGTAAATCTTGGTCTTGATGTCCCTACGTTCATACTACCATTGTTGTCCATGCAATCTTTTAAATAGATCTTATGAATTTGGATATCTCTACCATCATCTTTCTCATTTGCATATATGAACTCATTAAAGTCACCCATTTCCACTCATTCATATTCATAAACCTCAACTACACCAACAAAGTAAGGCCAAAATAATTACTTTTCATTAAAGTATGGTGTAACATATTCAAAGAAAATCATCCACTTAGGAAAATTATTGATATGAGCAGTATTAGCTCGTGCTGTTTGTGGGCACAACGTCGAGCGTATATGGCACACAAAGGCACAAAGGTGGGTGCAAGGCGTAGAACGATGTAGGTTGGACGTGTGAGTAGAGGACTATCAAATTTAGTTAGAAGTGTCAGAGTTAGTTAGGCTGTATATAACCTCAGTTAATTCAATAAAAGATATCAAAGAATTATACAAAAAAGCTAACTCTCTATCCCTCTTTGTTTCCTCTCTTCTTTTACCTCTTTACAACCATCTTTATCAGTGTTATCAAAGCCGGTTCCAAATATGGATACCCAAGACAAGTCTAATGGTGAGTTTCACAATGATGTCATAGAAACTCTAGCATGACACGAGATGGATTTTGACCGAGTAGGTGCCATAATGCAAGTTCTGCTTACCGAGTTGCAGGCATTGCGCATAGCTTGCACTTTAACTCAGGTCAATCTTTTTGCCAAAGATGAACATGTGTTCTCACACCTTCTCACTTCTCTATCAAACCCTAAGAACCCTCACCCCCACCTGAAATTATTATTCCCTAAGTTTGTTGGTAAGCATTCCACCGGTTGGATTTACAAAGTAGGGTAATACTTTGAATTCACCAATATTGCTCCATACCAATAAGTGTAGCTAGCTTCCTTCCATTTGAAAGGCATTGCATTACAATGGCACCGATGGCTCACAAAATTTTATGGGCCGTTCACTTGGGAGAATTTTATCAAGGCTGCACAACTAAGGTTTAGACCCACTAACTACAAGGACCTTTCAGAGGCATTGTCTAGCATAAAGCACACAACTAGTGTCGTAGCATATCAGAAATCCTTTGAAAACATTTCTCATCGGGTTGATGGTCTACCTAAGGAATTCCTGATTAGTTGGTGGCTTTATTGTTGGATTGAGAGATGATATTCGTATTGATGTTAAAATCAAGCAACCTATAACATTGGCCGATGCCATTCGCGTGGCTAGGCTTATTGAGGAAAGAAACCTCTTACAGTAGAAATAAATACCAAACCCTCGTTATCAACTTCCTATAATGCAACCCAAATAGCCAACTAACACCAAAGCTGGTGTGTTAGGACCACCACCTACATAGCACTCCATTCTAGATCAACTAATAACTTTTCAATGACTTACCAACTAAGAAGCATGAGAATGACGGGAGAAATGATTGTGTTACTACTATAATGAGAAATTTTTTGCTAGTCATCACTTTTCATGACCACAGCTATTTATGATGGAAGACTCAACCCAAAATTACATGGACGATAGTGAAGAAACCCTATCAAAACAAGAACATCATGAAGTGATACCTGAAATATCCTTCCATGCCATAACAGGAACTAAACACCCACAAACCTTACATAGTATGGGAAAATTGAGGAATAAGAAGGTGTTAGTACTGATAGATGGAGGTAGTACACATAACTTCATTGATCAGGCCTTAACTTCTCAGTTTGGATTGCTAATTATCAAGGGTAAGAAACTAGAGGTAGTGGTGGCTAACTGTGAGAAAATATAGTGTGCTGGACAATGTTGTATCCTCACTCTCACCATTCAAGGTTATCTAGTGACTATTGATAATTATGTTCTTCCAGTGGTAGCTTGGTCTTAGGGGTTTAATGGCTTGAAACCCTTGGGCCCATCTAGATGGATTACAAGAAACTCACCATAAGCTTTACTATAGAAGGAACCTCTTGTACATTCCAAGGGTTAGGAAGAGCCCACATTACAACTCTAACCAATAAAGAATGTAATGGTTTACAAGGCACTGGGTTGTTCCTCTAGATAATGCATGTTAACAATCACAAAGACCAATCCAATGGATACCCTCTTAAGATAAGTAAATTATTGGCTAAGTTTCCTTAGGTATTTGAATCTTCCACCTACTTACCCCCTATGTGAGTACATGACCATAGAATTCCCTTGCAACCTAGATCTGGACGAGTGAATGTGGGACCCTATCACTACCTTTATTATTAAAATGCTGAGATAGAAAAGATGGTGGAGGAACTCTTACAATCCCAATCGATAAGGCCAAGTAATAGCCCCTTCTCATCACCAGTTTTGTTAGTTAAGAAGGAAGATGGAGCTTGGAGGTTTTGTGTGGACTATTGAGCTCTAAATGTAATCACTGTCAAAGACAAGTACCCTATACCTGTCATTGATGAGTTGTTGGATGAACTTTATGGAGCCAATGTTTATTCCAAATTGGATCTCCGTTCAAGGTACCACCAAATAAGAGTTCATGAAGATGAAATCCATAAGACAACATTCAGAACATATGAAGGCACTATGAGTTCCTGGTGATGCCATTTGGTTTCACCAACGCCTCAACCACCTTCCAAAGTCTCATAAATGATATCTTTAGACCCTTCCTCAGGAAATTCATGGGAAGACCCTAACATGCATTTACAAACTATCCTACAATTACTAACGACTAACAGTTTGTTTGCTAAACAATTTAAGTGTCAATTTGGTGTCTTACAAGTAGAATACTTGGGCCACCTTATTTCAGAATAGGGAGTCATAGTTGATCCAGCAAAAAATTGTTCTGTCATTGAATAGCCAACACCAACCATAGTAAAAGGGAGTCAGAGGGTTCCTTGGATTGGCAGGCTATTATAGAAAATTCATTTGTCATTTTGGGGGAATAGCAGTACCCTTAACCCGCTTATTGAGTAAGGAAGGGTTCCAATGAAATGAGGTTGCAGCAATGGCCTTCTAGCAACTGAAAGAAGCTTTAACCTCCCTTCCATCCTACATCTATCAAAATTCACACAATGTTTGGTGATCAAATGTGATGCTAATGGCATTGGCCTCGAGGGAATTCTCACCCAAGAAAATAGGCCAGTGGCTTATTTCATTAATGCTACACTCAAGGGATTAGCCTTAACATTGTCTACCTAGGAGAAGGAAATTCTAGTTGTTGTTAAAGCCATCAAGATATAATGCCATACTTACTGGGAAGACCATTCACAGTACGCACAAATCAAAAAAGTCTTAAGTATCTATTGGAGCAATGGATAACAACACCAACACAAGCATGTTGGTTGCCTACTCCTTAGTTATGACTATGAAATTGAGTACAAAAAGGGTTATGAGAATAAAGGTGCAAACTCCTTGTCAAGAGTGGTAGAGTTCCAAATCCTATCTATCTCTCAGCCCCAAGTAGATTGGTGGTCAATACTCAAGAAGGAAGTCTAACAAGACCTTTTTTATGAGAAATTGATAGCCAAGGCTTCCTCTTCAAATGTCATCAAACTATGCCAACATGATGAGGTATTGTTCAAAAAGAACAAAGTTTACCTGAGCTCATAGTATTCTTTAATTCCAAAAAAATTAGCTGACTTCCATTCATCACTAATTGGAAGGGACTGGAGGTTCCACAAAACACTCTCTCGAATCAAATAGAATTTTTATTGGTCCAATATGCGTCAAAAGGTAAAGGAGTTCTTACGTATGTATGAGGTATGCTAGAAGTTCAAGATTGATTGCATGAAACCAATAGGGTTGCTGCAACCCTTACCAGTCCCTACCAAGGTATAGGCTGAAATCTCAATGGATTTCATTGAAGGACTACCACCCTCAAAGGGAAATATAGTGATTATGGTAGTAGTAGATCGATTGACAATGTATGCCCATTTCATTGCCATGAAACTTTTACTGCCCTAATTATAGCCAATATGGTACGCCCACACGGTATTCCAACCTCCATAGTGAGTGATCAAGATAAGGTCTTCATCAACTCTTTCTGGCGAGCCTTATTCCAATTACAAGGAACCCAATTATGCATGAGTTCTAACTATCACCCACAAACTGATGGCCAGACAGAAGTGGCCAACCATACTCTAGAACAATACTTACGCTACTTTACTAATGATCAACCAAGGCAATGGGTTGAGTGGATACCCTTGGTAGAGTTAGGCTATAACACCTCAACACACTCATCCACTAAAATGACCCCATTTGAAGCAATTTATGGCATTCCACCTCCATATCTGCTAGTTTATGTCCCAGGCACCTCCAACATCCAAACTATGGATAAATACCTACATGATCGAGATACTATCATACGTTATTTACGCCATAACCTTCTACACGCTCAAAATAAAATGAAATGTTAGGCCGATCAACATAGACGAGAGCTATCTTTTCTCGATGGGGATTATGTTTATCTGAAATTGCAACCCTATTGGAAAAAATATGTAGCCTTTAGATCATCCATAAAGCTTGCACTATGCTTCTTTGGACCTTATAGAATAATTGCAAGAGTTGGTCAAGTGGCTTACAGATTGGCTCTTCCCTCTGACTCTCAAATACATTATGTGTTTCATGTCAACATTTTAAAGAAACATGTGGGAACATTTACACCAAGCTCCATTCAAATACCTCCAATCTTTGATCACGCCATAATCATGCCTCAACCCGAAGCCATCCTAGATCATCGTGTGATTCAAGAAAAAAAAAATCGACCAAAATTTAAGATTTTGGTCAAATGGATTGGAGCTCCAACGGAAGAAGCCACTTAGAAAAATGAATGACACTTTTCTAAATCATATTCTGAAATCATCCATGCCAACATGGATTCAAGTGAAGAAATGATATAAGTAGTATTAGTTCAGGCTGCTCGTGAGCGCATCGCCGAGCATATGTGGCGAACAAGGGTGCAGAGGAAGGCGTAAGGCATAGAATGATGCAAACTGGACGTGTGAGTAAGGGACCTTGCTTAATGAACAAAGCATAAAACCCCTTACAAGAAGAACAAATTACATCAAATCTAAAACCTAATCTAATAGCTATATATTATGCAAAAGTATTAGCCAGACTACTTCAAGATTTAAGTTTATTGCCATTTTTCTTAACTTTCTCCGTGTAGTTTTTCTAACTATTCCCTCTTTCTCTTATCCTCTTCTACTCTTCTTCTCTGGCTTTCTTTTATCTGTCCTTTCTATTTCCTTATTTCTCACTCTTATTCTTCTTCTTCTAGCTCTTCTTCTTGTTTCCTTCTCTTTCAAAAAGTATCAAATTGGGTTTGAATATAGAAAATTAAAGAAAATCTCATAAAATCAAACCTTTCCACCACATCTCATCCCAAGCAGCAAACTCTTTAGCAAACTCCTCTATTTTTCACTATTTCAATGATCCAAAATGTTACCGATCATACCCATATTTCCTCAAAACCCATTGATATAACCAAACAACCCAATTTGAATAATACATGACAATAGTTCAAATTTTATTAGATCGAAGATGGTCATAAATTGCCGTAAAACTTTCAAAAAGTTAAGAGTATAATATTTTTTCTTTTTGATTTTATGAAGATCATATAAAATTAGAAACATAGAAATGTAGAGAAAGATGTGCTGAAATTATTGAAACAAAAACATTGAAGAATAGGCTGAGAAATTACTCGTATGCAAATTTAGTTAGATAACCAAGGTTGTCATAGAGCTCTCTCAATTTTTTACTCCTTTACAGACTTTATTTCTCTAATTTTCTCTCTCTAAACACGCCATTTCCATTCACCCTGATTTCTTTGCGTTCCTTATGGGCTTATATGTTTGAAGGCATAAAGATCCTTAATTAATGTATTATGTTGATAACAAAATAATGGGAAAGACTTTTTGTAACTCTTAACACACAAAATACTACAAAGATTGTCTTTTGGGACAATTATTGACCTTTCCAAAAAAACAATTTTACAACATTTGTTTTTCAGTTGTAACTGTGGCGTTCCAAATATATGACTTTTTGGGATAGTTAATATCCGTCCTAAAAAATAAAATAACAACCGTTTTGAAATACTTTTATATTATACATTTTAAGAATAATAGAACAAAATAAAATATATATATATATATGTGTGTGTGTGTGTGTGTATAGTATGCAAGCTTGGTGAAGGAGATGAAGGGTGGGGAGAAGGGCATCGTAAGTGGCTAATGGTGTCGTAGTTGGTTGAGCAACTTGACAGACGAAGGACTTGGGTGCGCTTAGGCTTTGCAAGGACTTGCTTGCGCACTGGTGGACTTTGCTGCACACTGGTGGATTTTGCTTGTGGTCTTGAACGGTTGATATGCTCCATTCATGATGACTGACAAGAAATGTGGCTTAGAACTAGAACAACCCTGAAAGTATGTAAAGTATATGTTAGGAAAAAAGTGAGGGAAAATGAGAGAGTTGAATTTTTGTGTAAAAAGTTTTTGGGACGATTCTTAACCATTCCAAAATGTTTCAAAAATTCTTTAAGTACAGTTAATAACCGTCCCAAAAATAAACTTTTAGAGACTACTAATAACCGTCCCTAAAACATTTTCATAAATTTTCGCCTATAACCATCCACATATCACCCATTTTGGGCCGAATAAGCACTATTTTATATTTAGAGCCGTCTTAAATTTATTTATTGTTGTAGTGGGATCGTTAACTAATACATTATGTTGTTTTGTCTTGTTTATTGAATTAGCAAAATAAATAACCTTTTCCAACTTAATGAAGAATAATTTCCCAGTAATCTTATCAATTATACTATATGCATTTAAGATAAAACAAAAAGTTTAAGTGCAGAGTATAACTTATTTTATAGATGTAGTTTTATATTTGATATTATCAGCACATTGTATATAATTTTTGTAGAAAGTAAAACAAAAAATATAGTGCATATTAAAAAATACGGTACACATATATTTTTTAATGAGTTAAAAATAAAACCAATTGATTAAATAGATCATATAAGATGAGAGAAAAAATAAAATAAGAAATGATTAAATATGTTAGGAGTTAGGTTGGCTAAATATCGCTAGTATAAAATAGGGTAAGTTTTACAATATATCATTAGATTTTATCTATTTATACAAATCTACCACCAAAATTTTAAAGTATTAAAATCTATCATCAATTTTATATAAATTGTAACAATATGTTATTTCCATTAAAAAAATTAATAGGGCTTAATGGGAAACAAGTTACATAAAACTCATATGATTTGATTACTCTAAACCTTTAAATCCCTCTCCATTACCTACAACTCACAATCTTTTATGCAAAAATAAACCAAAAATCATCATCCTCACCCAGATTTTTACATTCTAAAATCTTGGTAGTAGATTTTTATTAATAGATAAAGTTTGGTTGTAAAATTTTGAAGTTTATCCTATAAAATATTAGTGAGTGAGATTATTATTTTTTTCTTAGCCCCACATGTGGGGTTTATTTTTATTATCAAACTCATTTAATAATTAAGACATGTTTTAAATAGATCAATTCAAATTTGAACTACATATACATATTGCTAAACCTACCCATGTAACATATATGGTTTGTACAGTAGTAGGACAATGAAATCTCACCCCTTTGCAATTTGTGTTATGTAAGATTATGAGATAGGAAAACCATAGTAGTTTTCCTTGCACTATTATAAGCGTTAGTGTAGAAATGAGAAACATACTTAGATTATTATATTGAGTGTAAGGTTTAATCTCTTTTATATTGTATGCATAGAATGTATATTAACATGTACTAGCACCTACAGTAGGTGCATAAAAGGTGCTATGCTTGTGTGTGCTAAGGAGCACTATATTATATTGTCTAACAATCCTAGTCAAGATTACGATGGTGGTAAAACCATGAGCTTGATCTTCAATGGAATGAATCAAGCTTCTCCAAATGGCTTGGTTATTATACCAACTACTTGCTCTTCTATAGATGTATACCTAACATCAATTTTATTCTCCATGCATGATTGAATTTGTTGCTATAAACTTAGCACTGGTATTATATGTAAACAATATTGGCACACATGTTTCCTTAATCTTTCATTTATAAAGCAAAAATTGCAACCATGTTACCTCAGATGCAACAAGAGGTAGTGCCATATATTCTACTACACTAGATCATGCAACTACCTTTTTCTTTGAGGATGTCTATGATACTAAACTATCCCTAAGGTAGATGCCATATCCTCTGGTGCTTTTCCAATCATCATGGAAACTAGCCCAATTTGAATCAACCAAGGCCAATTATGCATAACACATCTAACTTCTACATTAATAGGCCATGATTCAAAGTCTCTTTCAAGTATCCCAAATTATTTTTGCTATAAGACAATGTGTCTCAATTAGTTGATGCAAAAATTTATAAGGCTTGTTTATTTCATATGTTATCCTAGGCCGTGTGATGACACAATACTAAAGTGCTCCAACAATTCTTTTAAACAAGACACTATCAATAAGAGGTTCATCAGCATACTTTGACAAAATAGAATTGGAGCTTATAGGAGTTTTAAGTGGTTTTTCATATTCGAAACCTAAATTGACAAGAAGGAATTTGATTTATTTTTCCTGGTTTAGGTGATGTTTGTCATTATTTATATGAACTTTCATAAAAAGAAAGAAATGCATATTACCTAACTCTTTCAATGAAAACTTTTCATTCAATTGAGTGACTAGAGTAGCAATGTAGCTTTCATATTTTCCTATCATAATTACGTCATCTACATATACTAACACAATTGTGACTCTATCTGCACAATCATGGATAAACATGGATGTATCAAATTTGAACTTCGTAAATCCCAACTCAAATGAAGAGCTCAACTTTTGATTCCATTCTCTAGGAGTCTGCTTTAGACCATAGATTTATTTTTTGAGCTTATAAACCTAAGTAGGATGTTCCTTATCCTCAAAATCTCTTGGTTGATTCATATGGATTGTCTCTTACAAGTCCCCATTCAGAAAAACATTATTGACATCAAGTTGCTTAAGAGGCCAATTAATGGAAATGGTAATGGTAAATGTAAGAACTACCCTGATAGTTTGAGGTTTGACAATTAGGGAGACAATCTCTGAATAATCAATTTCTTCATGAATATGATTGTAACCTTTGGCCACTACCTTGTGAACAACCAGGGTAAGGATATAAGAACTCCTTAGAGACTTACACTCACATGTAGTAGAAATAACATAAAGCAAAAGTAAAGTAAAAGCATATTAAAACAATCGGAGAGAAATCATATTAATTTAATATCAATAGGTAGAATATTAAAAAGTCAATAGGCATGCTAAATAAGGTAAGAAATCATGCAATAACATAAGTAAACACTTTCCAATTAGAACGAAAATCGCGTATGCTGGCACATACACGAGAGAAACTCATATTGTAATAACTCAATAGTAGATTATACAAATATAGCAATATAACAAGGTAAACCCACATAAATAAAATCCTTGAGTTGCTTATGGAAACCACTCAACAACAAACAATTCACTAAATAAAATAAACAAACACAACTTGATAGGAAATATAAATGTAAATACCCCTATCAATAGGGACACCTGTCTTAATTACCTATGCTCCATTTACTTGTTGCTTCTGTAACAACTATGATTCAACACATGAATATAGCTCTCATCCGCAACTCCACTACACACGTAGTATGATCGATCACCAACAATCAATAGTGTAATAAAGTGATGTACCCACCTTAATAACAAACCCACTAGTAAATATCATCTCAAGTGCATATAATTCAAGAATATGACTTTGCTTTCACAAATACGATTCATAAATACTAAAAAATCAAGGTAATTGTAGAAAGGAATAAAAAAAAGTGATAATTTTTACACATGAATATAGCTTTGTTTGAATTTTTCTAATTACCATTTCAAAGAAAATGGGGTATTTATAGAAAATTTCTCAACTGTTTGAGGCCTTATTAACCACCTCGTTGACCTTGGGTCGTCGAGGTAATACCATAGCAATGAGGGTAATGCTTGTTACAACCTCACCGATCAAGGTTGGTGAGTGGTTGACGAGCCCTCTATTATTTGACTTTTTGTTTGCAAAAATTACCAAGTAAATTTTCACAAATACCCACAAGTAAAACGAAAATAAACCAAAGACAACACAACCTAATGTACCTAACTAACTGCGTGCATGAATTGTTGAACTATCAATAACCAACCTTACCCAGAGGAAGACAATATAATAAGATAAACAAACTCAACATTTTGCACATAAGAACGCCAACACTAACACAGAGAACTTACTTATAGAATTAATTGATCGAGAATTGATTGAGTCATATATAGATATATCGAGGAGCTATGCATGGAAAAATGATGAACAATTATGATTGATAGATTGAACCAAAAGAGACTGGATCAATCGAAAACTCTAAAAGTTTAAAGTTATAGATCTAATTAACTAGAAGAGGGAAATAGGTAATTTTTCAAACTATTACTAATTAAACAATATAAGCGGCCAGACATAAGTCGTGTGTAAATAAATAAGAAATTGACAAACAATATTTTAGGTGAAAACAACCTAGGCCACAACAATGACCTAAGAGGAAAATCGTTGGTCCACCAGACCATCTAACTATCTACAATGAAAATCAATATTCAATTACATGGATAGGTCTTATTCTACCCTTCAAAATAAAACCTCCAAAATAATCTACTTAAAATTCTCTACTTCTTTCAGAGTCTACACAAGATAGGTTTACGGATCCGAATCAACATTTTGATAACTCGAGTCACACAAGTAATCAAACCCATTCAACTAGAACCTAAAAAGTTAGTATAATAACACGAGTGCAAAGTGTGTCCTAGAGCATATTTAATAAAAAACCTTAGTTAGAAGATTCAAAAATAAATCAGTTAATTTAAATCATCTAGTAACCCTAGAATAGAAGTTGAAACATAAGTTCAATAAAGATAGCTTCTTTAAAGTTAAATAAACAAATCAAATAATTATGATTACACACAAAATTATTTTATCCAAACATTCAAGAACCTCATCAAGAAGAAGCTATATGAACATGTAATCACAACATCATAACTTAAATAGGCTTATTAATTAATCTAACATAACCACATAATGTTTGATAGATTAATTAAAGAAAAAAAGCTTAAAAAAATATGATTCATTTTTGGAAAAATAAATTGGAGAGAAAGCACAAAAACAATTAGAAAAATATAATGAATGTGATTGATTGAAATATGTAGCATTGGGTTGTTTATATAAGAAAGATGAAATTCTAATGAAGATTAAGGACCAATTACTAATCTATCCATTAAATAATTCATAGAATAGTTAATATGGAAAATATAGCAAAAGAACAATTTGGCTTAAGTAAACAATTAGACTTTAAGTTGAAGCCCTAGAAGCTCAATCAATCTAATCTAGTCTTGATCGATTGAACCTATAAGGTCAATCAATCGAAACCCTTTTCGATCAATCCAATGACGATTAAAACAAACCTAAGACTAGGTAGATTAAACATGATTGATTCTCGATTGATCCATTCCCTTGATCAATCAAACCCAACCTCGATCGATCTACACTAATTTGAAAATCAACTCGATAGGACATAGATCGTACAAGATCAAACCTCGAACAATCTAGCCCTTCTTATGGTTAGCCTATCACTTCAATTGATCGAATAGTATTTATACTAAATGTTCATGAGTGTGTAATATGTATTCTAACATGTTTGAGAACAAGTATATACCTAAAACATATTGACTTGAAGCTCAAAAGTTTCTTGGTCTTGAATAGCGAGCATGAAAACGTGTCTAGAAAATAGTTTACATTTAAAATTTTTGTTTACAAATATTGCCAATACTTATATACCTTACATCTCTCCCTTTGGCATATTCATATGAAAAAAATCTCTCTCGCTATATGACGCTCATAGAAAAAATAAATTTTTTATATAGTGGTACTATCCTACGATCTGATGAAGCCATCTTCACTTGAATCTTAATAGCTCATATGTACAATGAAAATCAAGTAAAAAAATAGGCATTCAACTTCCCTCGAAAGACTCATTGTTTATTATTTTAGTATAATAATCATAAAGCGAAGAAATAAACATAAGTAGTGAGTAATAATAGATATAGCATTTTCAATATTAAAATTACTCCCCTGTGTGACATATCAAAGTGAGCACATGATGATTAAGAGTTCTCCTCCAATTTGTAATAACCAATAACAAATACAATGTTTAATCAATCTGTTTTCTCCATATGTGCAATATTTCTCCCATTAATAACCACTCTTCTTATTTTTGTCATACGAAAATGTAATTTAACATTGAAGCTTAAATTTGATATAACCAATAATGCAATTTATTTACAAAAAGAACCCCTTAGTTTTATGACTCCCCTAAATAAATTAATATTTATTTATTTTGAATTGAGAACATTAAATTTATTTAAACATGAGGAGAATAGAACACTCAGTTAAGAAAATAATCATGTTCAAATTTTGATTATCCGTTGAAAGCATAAGACACACAGACATACTAACACATATAGTGACATATTGACAATCACTAAAAAAAGATACATGTTTGAACTTAAAAAGTATACCACTTAATTCATTTATAATTAGTCAAGAAAGATTAAAAGGAATGAGTATCACCTATCATTATAAAAATATAATTGAATCCTTAATTCACAAAATAAAAAATATCATGCAAGAGAGATCTTAAACTTTTTATTCCTACTCTTTTATATATAGGATTGGTTATTATGCATTTTAAACGTTTTTTGTTTTATTTTTCTTTTTTTGTTAAGGAATCATGCATGAGCCAGAAACCTAGTATGACGAATTTCACACTAGTTGTGAGGTAGCCATCTTCACTCAATATTATAGCTGCACACATCACAGTTGATAGCACTCTCAACACTAGGTGTTTATCTTCATATTTATTTATAAATTTAAAAATGAGCTCAAACATAATTTTCTTGTTAAGGCTAAATGAAGCCTTAAAATCTTACAAAAACAATCATAGACTTCAAGCATAACATACATATGTGTTTAGTGAGTGTGTGAGTAAGTTCGTGTCAACATCGAACAACACATATGAAAGAGTACATAAATGTACAAGACAAAATGCTCAATTAAACTATAAAATGTAAATCAAAATAAGAGAAGTTTGGAAGTGGAAGTAGTGTGTAAAGTCTATTTTATTGTTAAAACAAATCTAGGCCCCTTTTATATTTTTTAATTTTATTTTATTAAAACTTAAAAAACTTCAACAACAAACACATAAAAAACTAAAGATGTTCACCTAGGATCAATTAAGTATTCAAACAAAAGTATTGAAGTGAATAATAAAGGACGGTCAAGTGACCAAAAATATACAATATTTCCTAATTCAAACTTTCTTGAATTTTATTTTTTTCTATATTTTTGGGTTGAAAATCAAACACCTTAGTTGTTATTTTCATGTTCATGGACTTACCTTTACATTTCACACTCATCCAAAATTAAGATGCAACATGCATGGTAGAATGATGATAATTAATCCAAGAATAAAAAGTGTTGAAATTCACTTAACGCTTTTAACCAACAACTTATGCTTTCTAGTAAAACTATTAGATGTACTATGCATAAATGGTTGGCAATAATGAGTCCTATAACTAGAAGCATGGAAAGAATTACTAAATTTTGGAACATTCATCAAAAATCTATATTTTAGTCTTAAATGACCTTTCCTATCATAATGATGACAAATATGCACAAACTTAACAATATTTTCTATCATAGGTACAATGGCTTTTTGTGCATAAGTAGAGTTATAAGGCCTAACGGATTTCATTTTTAATGTTGAAGGTATAGAGCTCTCATCATTATAACCAAGGTCAGCCACGTGCATCACATGAAAAAAAGGGTTTGAGGGTTTTACAAACTGAGTTGTATTTGAAGATGATGGCGGAGAGTGCTCATCTAAATATCCTATCCCTTTCTTATCTTCAAAAGGTTCTCCATAGTCAAGAACTTTGTTTATATTTTTAGCTCTAATTGTTAGACTCTTCATAGCTTCTTTTGATTGTTCAAGTTCCTACACAAAATCCTTGTTTTCCTATTTAAGCTCTACAAGACTTGAATTCAAACACTAAGCAAGTTTAGATAGTTCGATAGCTCTTTTTTTTCTTTTTCTAATATGGAGGAATTAATTTCATAAGATTTGATTTTATTATTTAATTTGGTTACTACTAGTAGTAACTTATCCTTTTGTCTCATACAACCTACTAAATCTATAAATAGTTCATTAAGACTATTAGCATTAAATTTATTTAGCAGGAACTTAGAATCATTTTCCTCATAATCTAAATCAATGTAAGACTTACTGGAGTGTCTATAGTAGTCGTAGTAAATGCCAAATAGTTGGTACCACAATTTTTAGAGTCATTAAGACTATCTCTGTCACTTTCTAAGTCACTAAGGGTAGCATTGAAAGTCCTTCTGGTTCTCTTTTTTTATGTTAGTAAACTCAACTACAATGTAACCAATCCTATTTCTTTCAAAAAAATTGGGTCCAGTGGTTTTAGTTTTCTTACCTTCAAAACTCATATGTTTGAGTTCTCTTACATTCTAATCCCTTAAACGGTTTGGTTGTCAATGACTCTATGAATTGTTCTGGTTGAAGATTTTCTTGAGTTTTTTTGGCTAAGACTTTCAACTCTTCTTCATCCTCATCAATGTCCTTATCAACATTATCAAGTCATGGTAGTTTTGAAAGCGATACCTTTATTCTTTGGTGGTGTTCGAAAACTCATCTCAAAATTTTAAAGTGAACTAATGAGTTCCTCAATTTTGTTTATGTCTACATTCTTGCTTTCATAAATGGTAGTGAATTTTGCATGAAAGTGATCTATTAATGAGCAAAGGATCTTTTGAGCAAAACTGAATTCCTCATCAACACATCACTAAAAATATCACAATTTCTTTTTGGTTCCAATTACTACTAGTTTTGTCTTCAGTACTCCATTCGTTTATAGGTTTAAAAGTGATAATATTATCTTTAGTAACCGTAAGTGATCCCTAACCATATATAATAGAATTTAATACTCTCATCTAGAGAATGTAGAAAGGTTGTTAGCCTTCTGATATGGGTAGTTAGACCAATTAAAGAAAGGTGCACGAGTTATGGAAGAATCCACTCTCAAATGATCCATAAAAAGATCCTAGGTAAACACTAAGTATATGTAGTGACTCTTTCTAATACCAATTGAAAGTCAAAAGTTATAAATTTAATTAACTAGAGGGATAAATAAGTAATCTTTTGAATTATTATTAATTAAAAAATCACAAGCGATTAGACATGCAATCATGTGTAAATAATATAAAGAAAAAATAATTAAGAACTTGACACACAATATTTTGGGTGGAAACAACCTACGCTACAAAAATTATGTAAGAAAAAAACCACCTGTTCATTTGAACACCTAGTTATCCACTATGAAAATCAATGTTCAATTACAAGGTTAGGTCTTATAATACCTTCCAAGATTAACTTTCAAAATAACCTACTTACAAGTTGCTACTTCTTTAACAATCTCACAAGTTAGGTGTACAAATCTAGGCTAACATTTTGATCACTCAAGTTACATGAGCAATCGAATCCATTCAACTAGTACTTTAAAAGTTAGCACAATAATACAAGTTCAAAATGTGTCATAGAGCATATTTAATAATGAAAAATCCTAATTAAAAATTTAAGAATCAATCAATTATCATCTAGCAAGCCTATAATAGAAGTTGAAGCACAAGTTTAGTAAAGATAACTTCTTTAAAGTTAAATAATTAAATCAAATAATTATAATTATACACAAAATTATTTTATCCAAACATTCAAGAATCTAATAAAAAAGAATCTATATGAACATGTAATCATAATATCATTAATTAAATATGTTTATTAATCATTCAAATATAACCACACAATGTTTGATAGATTAACTAAAGAAATAAACTTAAATAAAATATGATTTAGTTTTCGCCAAACCATTTGAGAGAAAGAGCATAAAAATAATTAGAAAAATAAAATGAATGTGGTTGATTGAAATATGGAGCATTCTATTTATATAAGAAAGACAAAATCTTAATGCTAGGTTAAGGACCAATTACTATTCTATTTATTAAATAATTCATAGAGTAATAATTATTAGGGATAATATGGTAAAAAGTAGTTTGGCTCGAGTAAGCAATTAGATTTTAAGTTAAAACCCTAGCCGCTCGATCAATGCAATTCAATCATGATAGATCAAACCTATAAAATCGATTGACCAAAATCCTTTTCAATCGATCTAGCAACTATCAAAATAGACCTGAGACCAGGTAGATCAAACACGATCGATTCTCGATTGATCAAACCCAACTTCAATCTATCTATACTAATTTTAAAATCAACCCGAAAGGATATAGATCATACAAGATTGAACCTCAATTGATCTAATCTTTTGATGACCGACTTGCTACTTCAATTGACCAGTTCTTAAGTATGTAGTATTTATTCTAACATGTTTAAAAACAACTATATACCTAAATATATTGACTTGAAGCTCCAGAATTTCTTCGAATTAAATAATGGACATGTTTACATGTAAACGTTTTATTCACAAATATCACTAATATTCATATATCTTACAATCTACTAGATAAATCAAGCTTCAATTAAGGATCGATCGAAAGCTCTTGAGTTAGAAATTGGCATGTTAGATTGATTGATTTAGGGTCTTAATCGATTGAGAAGTCCAATCAACATGTGAATTTAGTGCTTTTCATAACTAGTTTTTAATCTTGGCCCTTGGATAAAGAAAAATAGAATCCTATTTGAAGTAGGCTTGAGAAATACACTATAAAAACAACCTATTATTAGACCTTCAAAAGATACACAATTCGATACAAGGACTAAAGGTGAGCAAAGAGCACATGAAAGGATAATTGTTAGAGAAGATTTTGAAGGGAAGATTGGAGATTGAGGTTATGTTGGCTTCATTCTATACTTTTCATGAGCTTTTCTTAATCCTCTTCTTTATTGTGTTCCATGAAAATAATGTTGATTCTTTAAGAAACTATGACTAACTAATTTAATGTTGTCATTGTGGGAAATTCAAAACACTAGATTATGGTTTAATTAACTTAATATTATGATAAATTTTAATTTTAATTCTTGATTTTTGAGGTGTTCAATTTTATGTTTGAATGTCAAAACTGTGAATGTATGAATTGGAGTATTTACATATTTTATTGCATACAAGTGTTCATTGCTAGTTTAATATACTAGTCTATAATTGTTAGTGTTCTTAGTCGAAATAGTACCTTGTGGCTTTTGTTGCAATAGAATTGAATGCTTAGGTTAAAAATTATCAACAAATTTAATATTACTTAGTTTAGTTATTACCTTTTTCAATCTTAATACAATGAATAAACTAAATCTAATAGTTATTCTTTTAGCTTATTCAAAAGTTAGGTTGGTTAATAATTGAATCTTTAATCAATTATATGATAAAAAGTAGGAAATCTTAAATGTAATTAGATTTTAAAAGCTAAAATGAAGAATTTAAGAAGGGTTTTAAATCATGAATTTGATTTAAGACTTAAAGAACTAATTTCGATTCATGACATGATTAGTATAATTGTAGACTAGTGGTGCGGTTAGTCCCATAATCATATATCTCTCATCATTTTTGTGCAATTTAGTTTTATTATTCTATGTTATTTTTGTTTTTCTTCATAATTGTTGGTATCTTAAGAGAACATAAACGTGTACACGATCACAAGTAATAAGTGATAAATAAGATATCGTTCCCACATAGATTTGTTACTAATATTTGTTAAGTACTAAAATTGTTTCAACCTAATTTTATCCAAACAATCGATAGTTGGATAGAGTTTAACTAAATTAATTTTAAATAAGAATATATGAAATTAACACTTGAAGAAAACTCTAGGATTGTAATTTTACTAAATTAATCCACTTGAATCATATTATTTTCTCTTTATTTATGTTTTTGTATTTAATTTGTCAACCAAGAACTTCTAATTTATCCACATGTCTCTTCCGATAACAAATAGATACATATCGCTAAAATAATTCACTATATTCCTATGAGAATTAAATTTACCAAAGATTCATTAAACTCAAAGTTCTCAATAACTACACATACAATAAAGATATATTCCTATCCCATATAAATATATGTTATTCTATCCACGAGAAAAACACAAAACATTATTTTCCAAGTTCATTAAGGTTCACAGATCAATTTATTAATCTTCTAATAATCAAAAGCATTAAGTACAAATAGAATAAATAACTTAAAAACATCTCACAAATCATTTAAAAATAATTAATTCAAATTTCATCATTTAAGCTACATTGCAACCCTATTACAAATAATTTAGTTCATAACAAATATTGAAATTACATTATGAAAATATTTAGACATTTCAAATAAATAAAATTAAAAGAAAAAAAAGATTAGAAGAAACTTTTTCACGATTCCTCAATGAAAAAAAGGAATTCCTCCATTTCAATTCTTCTTTGCTACCTTCTTTCTCTGTATTTTTACGTAACAGAACAACAATAAAAACCAAAAAATGGCTTATGCGTGTTCTCTTTATTTTTTAGAGACAGAGAACAAACACCAAAACTTACAATAGCTTCAACAAGTTCTCCAAAATATACAACACAAATATTCTGCAAACACGCATGCCAAAAAAGGGCAATAACCGTGCAAAATAAGCTAGTAAGAGAATGTTTTTTGAATTATTATATCACAATATGCACAACATGTGGCGACATTTGATTCGCTAGAAGGATAACATGACACACAACGGCTTTAGAATAGGCGAAATGTGAGGGTGCATGTAGCATCGATGGACCGTGTCATAGTGGAATTCCTCGCTCTAGGCTGTGCAGAAAAACTGGAATCCACTCATGACTCTCTCGCGTGGGATGTGGGAAACACGCACGATCTAGACCGTTCATAATTTGATCTGATGATGGGTGATGGAGGGTGCATCTTATTGAAAATCAACTGTGCAGATAGGTGGACCCTAGCCTGCGCGTCGTACTGTGCAAAAGCAGTTGAAATCGCATCCACTCACCCACGTAGCGTTTGCATCTCACTCTCCAAATCTACACTATGAAATTTTTTATCTGATGGTGCATGAGGTGTGTTGATCCATGCCACGCGTGGGACTCCCTGTCTGCGCATAAAACAATTTTAAATTCAATTTTTTGTTAATTACATTTAAGCCTTTTTTTAATTCAAATTAAATTTCCAACTTTTTTATTTGCATTTAAGTCTTTTTTTTTAATTTAAATTGTTTAATTTTCTCTAAAAATATAATTTCTTACAAAACTAACACTAAATAATAATTTAGGAATTTAAAATTAACTAAAAACCTTAAGAACATAGTAATTATAATTAATAAATTGGATAAAATAATTCTAAAACACAGAGTTATCAATAATTAACCGAAATCTCTCATTGTTAATTTTAAATAACTTACTAATAAACTATTAATTAGAAGTAGAATTATTATTAATCCTCTGCAATTTCAATTTTTACTCGAGTTATATTACTATTAAGATAGCAATTATTTATGAAAAAAGGATTAACTTTTAGAAAAAAAATATTTCATAGGTCTCTTACATTAAGCTAATGCTAAAGGGGTTATTTAATTAATCCCTTAGAAAATATGTGTTATGTGGTAATTTATTTTGTAAAAAAATACAAAGAAGGAAAAAAATATTTTTTGATAATACTTTGAACAAATAATATTTTTTTTTCTTTATTTTATTGATAAATAAGAGAATGATAAAATGACTTTTTGCTATATTATTTTATCATAAAAACTGTTAAAACATTGAGTAAACAATAAAAAAATTATTTCTTTGGTATCATGTACAAAACTTAAGGGATTAAATGACGCATTTTATAATTCAAGGGACTAATTAAAATAAATCTCCTATTATAAGTGACATTTACGGTACTTCATCATAAGTTTTATTGTACCTTTTTGAATATATTATTCTATTTATATTCATTTATATCCATATGTATAGCTATTAATTGAGATAAATCAAATACAAAAGTTAGACTTAGGGATGGACATAAATATTTAAGAATTGATCGAATCTATCGGACTAGATATGAACTGAACCTTTTAGGCCGATTTTGGTGGTTTTTAGGTACGATTTGATCCTATATTTTTAAAACTACATAAATTAATTCGTTTTAGTTTTTCTATTGAAAAACAAACCGAATCCATTTATTAAAAATAATATATTATATTAATTATATATAATTTAAGAATTAAACATTGTAATAATGTTGAATCTTATGTTTAGGGTTGCAAGTTAACTATGTTTACTATGTATGTTTAACTTTGGAATGAATACTAAAATTTGATTATTTTATTTAAATAATAGTGTTTAAATTATACTCAAATAATATTATAATAATAAATATAGGTATAAAATGAGCTATCTACCTAATCAACAAGTTTGGTTGTGTTTTGGTTTTGGTTTTGTTTTATGCATAAATTGGTGTTGATTTATCAAATTTTTTAAATGGACTAATTAGTTTGATTAATTTTTTATATCAAAAACCGACATGATCAGCTTATGTCCATCTCTAGTTAGACTTTAGATTTCAATTTTTATTTAAAACAACAATCAATGTTGTTTAACTTTGGAATGAATACTAAAATTTGATTATTTTATTTAAATAATAGTGTTTTATATTATTGTTGTGGTATAGATTAATAATTAATATGATCTTATAAATTCTCATTTTATATTATTGTTGTGGTATTTTTGTTATTATAAATGGTAAGATTATTTTTTTTATTTTCTTTTTGTTTTGACATCAGTAGTTCAATACTAACAAAGAACCGTTAGTACTTGTAAAAAAAAAATAGTTGATCTATTCTTTCTTGCAGCGGAAAAAAAAGAGTATAAAAAAGAGAGAGAATACCAGCATTGAAGTAAAGAACTTGCTAGAACATTCCAGCTTTAAATCATTTATCGGGTCTCTATCGCGTTGGGCATATATAAAATGAACTCCTTATCAACGAACTCAGATACTTTGAAACTTCAGACCGTTTTTATGATCTGCTTTGTTCTGCTTTCTCATTCGATATAGCTTAAGTTGAGGAAATGAGGTAACGTAATATCACAACTCTTTCTCATTTTTTGCAGATCACAAGTCACACTTACCAAATTGGAATATTGTGTCTCCTCTTCAGCCTTGGAATCACGCACTTCTTGAATTTGCTTCTAATTTCCTTGCATTTTGGCGATTCTTTTAATATAATAATGTTTAGATTTTCATTTTTTTTGTCCCTGTAAATAATAGTTTAATAATGGTTTATTCCTATATTTTGTCAAATTTATTCAGTTTCTGGTAAGTGTAAATGTCATGTATATTCGCTTGTGGTTTATTCCCATTTTCTGTTTGGTTTATTGTCGTGAAGGTAATATATTTGTCCTTAAAACTTTGATCCCTTAACTTTTTTTTTCATAATATTAGGCTCATATTAATTCAAATTTAAAAATTATACTAAATTGCACGGTAATAATCAGAATTCACGTGTTAAAAAAATTTAATTTTTTTATTATTCAGTTTCTTAATTTCTAAAGTTTGGCATAATTGGTCTATTATCTTTAATTTTGGATCAAAATTGTTAAATTAAAAAGATAGTGTATGTAATATTACTAATAAATTAAGATATGAAAGTGTTAAATGTGATAAAGTATGGAGATCAACAGCTAATTTCAGCCTTTAAAATAAGAACTTGGGTAGCATATTTTCAACCTACCTCTAGAGTATTAATTTTTTCTTTTTGGGCCATAAGTACTAGAAATAATGATGGGGTAAGGTATGGGAAAATTCTAGACTAGGCATAGAAATGTTGGTATTAGATTTGATTGCAGTAGAATGGATAGGAATAGAAAGGTCAACTGTGAGAATTGAAGTCTTGGGTAATAGCAATTGTTAAGTTGTAAAGAGTAGAATGTAGATGGGGCTTAAATAGTTGATGAGACTATATCAGGTTTCTGATAGAGTGATCTTTAAATTACGGAAGGAAGAAAGAAGGATTTAAAGATGAATAATAACCCTTGAATAGAAGAAGGAATAAATTTATGAGATTTCTCAGTGAAATGCAATTTAGTCTTTCGAATGAATTCCAACCATGTTCTGTGGTTCCTTTTATGTTGCCAAGGCAATTCAAGGACCTGCAGGTATTTTTTAAAATCATTGAGATTATGTATAACAAAAATTCATCTTCTCGTCAATTTGTGGTTGTTGTAGTAGATACCCACAAGTAAAATGGGCCCAAAGATCTGATACCATCCATATCACAGTTGATTTACCTGACGCTAAGGAAGTAAAAGTTGAGCTTCAACCTTATGGAAGATTTGTTTTCTCTGCTACTAAGGATTCAGTCCAATATGCAGTCAATATAGAACTCTTTGACAAGATCATAGTTGAGGTATGAGTTATTATCTTGGAAAGACCAATTTAATTGTTTACAATTTGGATATTGAAAGCACATTTATACAGGAAAGCAAGTCTAAGGTTGTGGCACGAAGCATTGAGTGTGTCATAAAGAAAGCAGAGAAGAAGTGGTGGGACAGACTTATCAAACAGGAGGGAAAGCCTCATGGTTTTCTTAAAATTGATTGGGATAAGTGGGTTGAGGAGGAAGATGAGAATGGTAATTGTTGCCGACTTTTTCTTGAGTGAAGTCCTTGACATTATCTATAACGTCACTAATTAGCATTTTTGGTTCATATGTTGACAGAGTGTGCAGGAAAAGGCTTTGTTGATGCTGATATCACGGTAAAGATATGATCCCCTTTCTCGTTTGCACTTTCCCAATTTTTAAATTGTTTTGAGTATATGTATCTTTGGCTATAGATATGTCATTTCTAATAGTAGGATGGTGGAAATTAAAAGGATTTTTGAACTTTGGACTTCCAATTTTGTGATCTTGTTTTCAAATACATTCACTAATTATCAAGTTTTGATATCTCTACAGCCATACCTGATATGTGACTAGACCATACGCTTTTGAGGGTATAGTAAGTGACTAGGTGCTATATTGCCAATTGTCATAAGAATCATAACCTCAAGCAAGTTAGATTACAAGAATCAGGAAACTTCATTAATCCCATAAAATATTTCTGCACTATGCAACATGATCCACATAATTTTTGCATTTTCAACAATTCTTAGTCATTGTATCAGTCAGCTAGTCGAGGGAATCTATATACTCAGGTGATTGTGATCTCAATATGTATTTCTTTGTACAATGTATATCCATTGATCTTTAAAATGATGTCAGGAGCACGAGTAATTTAAAGGATATCCATATATCATTACAGGTCAGTTTTTGCTGCATGTTGTGTTTGTTTGCATATTCAAGTTGCCTGTGCAAAATTAGTGTTTGAAAAACTGAAACTACATTATTACTAGAAATAGTTTCTTGATGTTTGTGAAAAGTGTGACTCAAATAACTAAGTATTGTGTACTCAATTTTATTACACCCAAAAGCAAGTGTTGTTTCATAGGATGTTGAGTTTGTTATAACTGATAGTCTTATATAATCCTTACTTAGAGGATTATAATCTCTTGTACAAGTGTTACTCTATGGAGCCTAAATAGGTCTAAATAGAGGTTATTGCTCTCATTTAGGTAGAGGTTCAAGATTATCATAATGAACTTGTGTAACTTGTAAAAGGAGTTCTAACAAGGCTAATTACTGTGTAGTGTGATGGTGTGAAGTTCTTAGCATAGAACAAGAATGAGAGGGTACGAATTGCTTCAAGATCATAGTGAATTGGTAGGGTGGCTCCTCCCATGGATTAGGTACACACATTGTGTGTTGAACCACGTAAAGGTGCTTGTGTGTTCTTGTGTGCTTTGTAATTTCTTGGTTAGATTCATCGTGTAAGTTTTGGTTCATTTTAACAATTGGTATTAGAGTCTTAAAATCTCTTGGAAGAACAGTGATTGCAATTTTCTTGTGGTGGTTTGAGCTGATCAACTCGAAAAGTGATGCAATGTTGAGAAGTTTTCCTAAATGAGAGACGAGAAGAAAGGTTACACCAATTATGAAATTGACAAATTTGATGGAGTTAGATATTTTGGCCTTTGGAAGCAAAAGATGTATTCATTACTTGTGCAACAAAGGCATTGTTGATAACCCTGAATATCCTAAAAGTTACTCATAATTGAGTATGCAAAAACTTCTTAAAAGGCATTTGCAAGCGTTATTCTTAATTTTGCTGGTAACATAATCAGGTAAGTGAATAAAGGAAAAACAATTGTGAAGGTGTGGAAGAAAATAGATGAACTATGAAGTCCCTTTCGTGGAGAATTGTTCTGAAGGTGCCACTTTTTGGGTTCAAGATGGACTCGAACAAGAGTTTAGAAGCCAATCTTGATGAATAAAAAATAATGATGATCGAGTTGGTTGACTATAGAGAAGACTATCAAATGAGAATCAGGCTATTGTCTTGTTGAATTTTGCTCTCGATCTTTTTAAGGAAGTCAAAAATGCTCTACAATATGGTAGAGATGAATTGAGATTTGACACTATAGTTTCTATACTGAGATCTAGAGATTCAGAACTCAAGTAAGAAAAGAAACAACTTGGTGGAGGTGATAAAAACTCAAGCAAGAAAAGAAACAACTTGGTGGAGGTGATAAAAAATAATGGTAATGGCGATACTTTGTATGTGGAGACAAAAGAAAGGCATATCATAATCAAAGGGTAGGTCTAAATTTAGAAAGGGAGGAGGCAAATGTTGGATTTTGTCATAAGGATGGGCATCATAGGAATTGTTGTCCAATTTTACAGAAAGGTTTTGAAAATTCAAGTGATGGTGAAATTGATGTTGTTTTAGAATCATATGATAGTCTAGGGGTATTTGAAATTTCCAACGGTTAAATTTGAGAATGATTGGATTCTTGATTTAGGTTGTTCATTTCACATTTGTTCTATCATGAATTAGTTTACTGGCCTCAGGGAAATAGATTATGGAAAGTCAATCAAGGATGACTTTGAGTGCAACATTAAAGGTATTAGATAAGTAAAACTAAAATTGAATGACGACACTAAGAAAGTTTTAACTCATGTCAAAATTGTACTAGAGATAAAGAAAAAATTAATTTCAGTTGGTTATTATATCAAGGTTGAAAATTAAAACTTGATGATTACAGTGAGAAAATTTTAATTGATGTCAAAGTTATACTAGAGATAAAGAAAAATTTAATTTTAGTTAGTTATCCTATCAAGGTTGAAAAAGGAAATACGAGTCTCAAAAAGATCATTGGTTATCTTAAAACCTGAAAGGCAAAATGGTTTATATGTACTTCAAGGATGTTCTTCACCTAATATTGTGGGCATGGTTAAATAGAAAGATGACAAGGATTTGTTATGGCATAAACGACTTGGTTACCTTGGTGACAAAAGGATTATTGAACTGTCTAAAAGAGGACTCTTTGAGGTGATAAGTTGACTAAAATTGAGTTGTGTGAACACTATATCAAAGGGAAGCAAAAGAGTCAAATTCAAAAAGGCATCTCACTCAACAAATGGCATTCTAAGCTATTTTGACTTAGACTTATGGGAACCTGCATCCACCACTTCCTTGGGAGGTAACATGCATTTTTTGACCTTCACTAATGATTTTTGAAGAAAGAATTGGATATTTTTTTTTGAGGTAAAAAGATGAAATATTTACTAAGTTTAAACATCGAAAGTGTTTGGTTGAAAATTTGATTGGTAGAAAGATCAAAGGTTGAGGACCAACAATGGTTAAGAGTTTTGTAATATTGAGCTTAATGAGTTTTGGAAGGATACTAGGATTGAGAGACGGAATAGCTAGATTGACATATCAAGAAAATGGGATTACAGTGAGGTTAAAAATGTTGTTATATGTTTGTTGTCAAATGCTAAGCTTCCAAAGTATTTTTGGGGTGAAGCGATTCAAACTGTCTTATAATTGATTACTAAAAGTCTCTCTAGTGCAATTGAATTCAAAACACCATGTGAGGTTTGGAATGGAAGGCCATATAACTATGATCATCTTAGGATCTTTGGGTGTGTTGGTTATGTTCACACAAATGAAAGAAAGTTGCATTCTAGAGGCAAAAAGTGTATTTTTCTTGAATATCCCATGGGATAAAAGGGTATAAGTTGTGTCTTGATACAAGGAAAATTATTGATTTGTGATGTCATACTCGATAAATTAACTACAATCAAAGACATGCTTGGAATGAGCAATGAGAGATCAATGATTGATGTGAATAATGTGCAAGAGATTGAGGTGGAGACAAGTGAGATGAAGAATGATAAAATTAAGTATGCTGTTGGTGAAGTTATGTCTAGGAATGATACATTAACTCAAAACAATGATGTTGAACCAATTTCATAGGTAGATGAGTCATTGGAAGTGTAAGGTAATAATAATGAGAGCCTTGAACACTTGCCAAGCAACTGCCAGTTGGTTGGAGACAGAGTTAAAAGGGTATGAAAGAAACCTATAAGGTTTAGAGAAGTAACTTAATACATTATGAACTTGCAACTAAAAGTGAGTCTTACTTGGAAGAACTGGCCACTTATAAAAAAGCAATGGCTTCTAGAGATGTTAACAAGTGGAAAATAGTCATGAATGAAGAATATCAATCACTTATGCATAATGACATGGATTCTTATGCCTAACCCCAAGGATGTGAAGGTAATTAATTGTAGGTGGCTGTACAAATTGAAGGATGAGATTAAATTGATTGAACTTACTAAGTATAAAGCAAGGTTTGTAACTCAAGGTTATACACAAGTTAAAGGTCTAGATTCCTATAATATATTTTCACCAGTTGTGAAATATACATCCATAAGACAGTTGCTTTCAATGTTTGCACATTTTGACATACATCTTGAGCAAATAGATGTGAAAACAACTTTTCTTCATGGAGAATTGGAAGAGAAGATATTCATGAAATAACCATAAGGGTATATAGTAATAATGTCGTGAAGCATTGGAGAATTCCATCCATTATTATGAGTGACCGAGACCCACGATTTACTGGCAAGTTTTGGACGGAATTGTTCAAGTTGTTGGGATCAGACTTGAACTTCTCTACAAGCTTTCATCCCCAAAGCGATGGACAAACAGAGCGTGCCAACGCATTGCTGGAGTTGTATCTCAGGCACTTTGTTAGTTCCTATCAACATGATTAGGCGAAGTTGTTGGATGTAGCCCAATTTTCTTATAATTTACAAAGGAGCGAGTCTACCGCGAAGAGTCCCTTCGAGATTATCATGGGGCAGCAACCCATGACTCCTCATGCCTTGGCCACAAGTTATGAAGGAAAGAGTCATGTTGCCTTCAAATTTTCCAAGGCGTGGCACGAACAAGCTGAGTTGGCCCGAGCCTATTTGAACAAGGTGTCTAAGAAGATGAAGAAATGGGTTGACAAGAAAAGGAGGATGGTGGAATTTCAGGAAGGAGATTTGGTCCTAGTCAAACTATTGCCCCAACAATTCAAGTCCTTGCGGAAGGTTCACAAGGGGTTGGTTCGGAAATATGAGGGACCATTTCCAGTCCTCAAGCAAGTCGGTAAGGTGTCCTACAAGCTACAACTCCCTACGAAGCTTAAAATATATCCTATTTTTCATGTAAGCATGCTAAAACCTTATCATGGAGACAAGGAAGACATGAGTCAAGGAGAATCCAAGAGGGCGCCTACCGCAGTGGTAACCTTCTAGGGAAGTGGACTCAATCTTGGCGGATTGCCTGATCCGGCGTGGAGGTGTACCAAGTTATCGAGAATACTTGGTCAAATGGAATAACGCTCCGGATGTAGAGACAAGCTGGGAACCTGAGGATTCTTTGTGGAAATTCAAAGATCACATAGAGAGGTTCAAGCTTGAAGGCGCGACGAGGGCATTGTGAACTTGAGTGGGGGAGGGCGTCACGTCCCACTCAAATTGTCCCGCGAAATCCAAATAAATGGTGGTTGCCTAAAGGATCTAGACTTTTCTACCTAGGAAAGTTCTAGAGTTGCCTAAAGATGTCTAGAAAGAGCTAGAGTTGGATGGACTCAACTCAAGCTTTGAAGACCTTAGAATATTCTATAGCACGTTAGAGGGTGCTAGAATGGGCTAGAATAATCTAGAACATGCCGGATGGTTCATGAAGGATGTAGAAGCCGCTGGAAGCTTACGGAACATCCCGGAACTTACATGAATGAGCTAGATAAACCTAGAAGACTCTAGAGTTGGCTAGAAGGTCCTAGAATCTTGTGGCATATTGTACATAAAACTAGAACACTCTTGTATATTCTAGAACTAGAAGGATCTAGAAAGATGTAGCATGGTCTTAAGCTTAGTATCACACTATAAATAGACCTATTGGTCTTCATTTGTATTCATTCTTGAAAATCCTTGGGAATTCTTAGCATCTTGTAAGATAAACTCTCTCTAGAGCAATACAAAACATTCTTTACAAACTCTCTTTGCAGTTTCATTCGAATTCAAAGGCAGGCTTAGTGCAACGGATGGTGCTAAGTGTCGCACGATTGCTACTTGAAAAATAAGGTCATGACAATATGCAAGCATAATTGCATAATACTGTGATGGTGATGGAACAGAAGGCTAGGAAGAGCCAGTTTGTGAAGTTAGCACAGCATTCATTGGATGTTGATTGAAATTATTAAAACTTGTCCATTAAATGGAAGAGATACATGAGGATATGCTTGAGAATTGGAGAAATGAGGTGGAACACTAACTTCTTGGCCAGTAGCAGATTGATTAGTACTTGAAGTATCATTCTGAGGTGCACTTATTGGAGCATTAATGAGTATTCTACCAATTCGAAGGACTTTGATTAGATTGTACATATGGTTGAAAATTTGGATTAAAACGACACATAGGTCTGTTAGGATTGTAAGGAAAATTTTCTCTTCCATTATCACAGCCTCATCCTATTGGACCAAAATTAGGAAATGGAAAGAAAACAGAAAAGTCTGATGTGGTGGAAAAACACCTTGTACACTAGACATTGCTCCATAGTTGGCTTGATGTAGTACCAGGAGCTATGTTCTTCGATTAAGAACTGGACTGAGCCTCTTGTGTACCACGTTGAGCAACCTTTACAGAAGGAAGGATCGAGTCGGTGTCCATATTTCTTGATTCAAGCCAACTTTCATGTCCAAGCAACAAAGAAGTTGCATTAGAAAATGAAACAATTTCATTTTGCATCTTTGCATAAATAGTTGAAACAATTGACTGGAAGTCTATGTCTAATCCAACAATTATATAAATGACTTTATCTTCACTTAGCGCGTAACCAATAGATTCAAGTTGATATGCTAGTTCTTTAAGCTTTAAGATAGAATCATTTGTACTCAGGTTGTTCTTGCTAATCTTTAATAATTCTTGCCTCAATTGAATAATTCGAGCTATAGAATTAGATAGAAAGAATTTTTCTAGATCTTTCCAAGCTTCTTTAACAAATATAAATCCTGAAATTTGTTTGAGAATTTATTGATTTATACAATTCATAAACCAGTTTTGAATCATATAATCTTGCTTACTCTAAATCTTAGAACATCCTATTAACTAAACCATCAGTCATAATTCTTGGTGGTGGATCCATCAACCAGAAAATTTTCTAAATCAAAATTACATAAAATCTTCATGATTTGTTGTTTCCAAACTATATAATTTGTTTGATCAAACTTCATAGTAATTACTTGATTTTTAAAAACTTATCAGACTATGGTCTTCTGGAGTCATAGTTAACTTCTGAACATCGTTATTATCCCTAGCATCAATTGTCATTTTGATGCTATGTGTGATACCATAAAGAAATTAAGCATCCTTATTGTAAACTCTTTTCACAAATTGATTTTCAACAAGAGAAATTCAAGAACTTGATGAAGACAGCAATAAAGATTGTAGTGTCACAAAGAAGAGAGAAAAATCAGGAAAAAGAAAGATAACAATCGAGAGAAGGGCTTATGAAAATTGCATTGTGTGTTTAGTACTTCTCATTTTTTCGCCTTGGTTTTTCACACTTGAGCATCAGCCATGTGCCAGCAACTAAAAGATCCTTGTGTGAACTGAAACTCACATAAAATCATAGCAAATACTCCACATAAAATCATAGTTGTGCCAAGTACACAATCAGCTTGGACACTACAAAATCAGCTTTTCTAGAACTGATTCATCACCCAAGCCAAAGGGCTTGCAAACTATCAGCTATGGCTGCATAATTGTGCATTAGAGTGCTCAACCAACACGCTTCCTTCTATAAGCTTCAGCTACTCATTATAAGGCTTATCATTAATTTCTCAAAATCTTTTATAAAATAGTTACTTTTATTTTCATAATTTTTAAAATATTCATTGTTATTGATCATGATATTGGCTTCAGCTACTCATTATAAGGCTTATCATTAATTTCTCAAAATCTTTTATAAAATAGTTACTTTTATTTTCATAATTTTTAAAATATTCATTGTTATTGATAGGATAGTGGCTCAAACTATGCAGGAGAAACCAGAAAAGAATAAAATCAAAAAGAAGAGGAAGGTCACTCATCGGTGGTTGAGAAATCTAAGGCTTGATTGCCTTGGGAAGCTAAGAGAATAGCTAGCGTGTTGTTTGTGCTATCACCTTACTAACACTATACTTTGTTTATTTTGATGATGAAAGGATATATATATATATATATATATATATATGAAAAATATTAAATACTCACAAATATGCACTTTATGAATTGTGGTGCATTATGTGGTAGATGTTTCTTAAAAAATGAATATTTTTTTTATTTTTAAAACTTATTTTGGTACTTGACATACTATAATAGTGTAAATGAGTGTTCTTGGATGGTGGTGTTGATTTTGTACAATAAGTTTAAAGCCTGAAACTATGAATTAACATTTGAAGCTAATGGAAGACCACAACAGAAGGGTAGTGCTTTCAATTGGAATTCAATGCATTGAGGCTTTGTAATGATCTCTCGAGTTTTGAATATATGTGATTATGAAGGAAATCGAGTTGAGTTTAGAATTGCTTAGATTGATTATAATGCTTGTTTAGGAGGTTGAATTTCCTATTTATATTGACTTGTATGTGCGATTTTGAAGAATTTTGAGATGGTTTTATTCTTTTGTCAACTAAGATTGCTAGCTATTTCTAACAGAGTGAGGATTTTACTTTTTTATCCAATTGGGTACCGAAAGGAGTTTTTTATTGATAGAGATTTTTAAGAGATGTATCAGATCTTGGGAGCTAGTATGCTCTTATTAAAGACAGGTCAGATGATATTGTTGACTAAATAACCTCGCAGAGGAGGTTGTCTCTAGGAACTACTAGCTTTATCTAGAGGCATTTAAGATATGCTCTCTTAAGTCTTTGGAGGCCTTTAAGAGGTTGGAGGTCGTTCTATAGGTCTTAGGAGATTCTTATGGCATATTAGAGTTGTTCTTGATGAGGATGTGGTCATGGAAAGTTTCTAGGAGCTTTCTCTCTACATCTATCAAGGTTGGTGTTGGTGGATGATTCACTCTAGATGGTGGTCGAGTTATAGGAGTCTTAATTTAGTCATTGGGAGCTGTTTGATAGCATTTTTAAGATAAATGAGAGTTTTATTAGCATTTAAGAGATGTTAAGGAGCTCTTCAGCGATGCAATACTTTTATTTGAAGGTATTGGATGCGCCCAAGCTTGTCAATGTTTAATGGAGCTTGTTATGACATGATAGAATACTAATGAATTCACC
This sequence comes from Hippophae tibetana, assembly GCA_037013495.1. Taxonomy (NCBI): domain Eukaryota; kingdom Viridiplantae; phylum Streptophyta; class Magnoliopsida; order Rosales; family Elaeagnaceae; genus Hippophae; species Hippophae tibetana. The sequence continues at coordinate 17,217,236 of CM072810.1, forward strand.
CTTTATGGATGATGTACGATTAATATATGTATATGAATTTTATTAGAGAATATCATGGTCGAAATGCAATGTATAGTTATTGACGTGCACATTGAGATTATGCATAATGTAGATAAACTTGGATGAATGCTAAATCAACACAAGTTTAAAGTTCAACCCTTGATAGGCTTACTCCATTGTCCAAGCACAACACTTTATTTCTTCTTACTCCATTAAGAACAACACACTCCAATCACATATACAATATCTCCTCTCTGAATTTTATTCCAAAAGTATTTCACACTATCACATTGGTATAGTCTTAAGTCGTGATTTTCTCTTCCCAATTTTCCTTTTTGTGAATTATCTAATTGTTAGTGTATAATGTATACTCTTACACATGAAGTATATGTCTATTATAGAGTTTGTTATGGACTAAACTATAAAAAGATTATAACTTCATGATCTTGATATTATTCCCTTATTAGCATATAAATTCCACTAGGCTTTCTCGTGCCACATAGTGAGTCTTGGTAACCATTTATGTAGGGTTATCATCTATATGATCTTTAACAACACTAGTTCATTTTTTGTTATACCGCTTATGAAATGATATTTTACGTCAACATGTTTAGTTCTCTCTTGATGTTGAGGATTTTGGATAGCTGTATGACATTTGATTGTCATAGAATATGATAATTTCACCATACATATATCCCAACTCCTCAATGAAGTCTTTTAACTAAAAAAAATTTTGATAGCTTTTTTTATTTTGCCTCTGAGGATGACAATGCTACTACCTTTTGCAGAGTTTCTTTCCAACTTTCTAATCCCCACCAAATATGAAAAGATTAAACTGTTAGTGACCTTTTGTCAAGGTTTTCAGAAAATTCTGAATCTAAAAGACCAACAACTCGTGGTGATTCCTACTTACCTTTAAGCATTAATCTTGTTATGCTTGTACCTCTCAAGTACCTAAACACTTATTTAACTACTTCCTAGTGGGTTTTCAATGTTTTCTCATAAACCTACTTATCAATCTAACAATATGAACAAGATTGTACACACCATAAGTTACATCAAACACCCCATTACATTTGAATAAGACATTTTCTTCATATACTCCACATGTTCTATTGTTTTTGGTGCACATGACCTAGACAATTTTTAATGCTAAGCCATAGGGGTTATGACTAGTTTTGCAAAGCTCATCCCAAACCTTTCTAACATTTTTTTCATTTATTTTGATTGTGTCAAGAAGATTTTCTTTTGTTTTTTGTCTTTCGTAATTTTCATTCTAATTATCCTTTGACCTACCTAAGTTCTTGTATTTCAAATTCCTTATTTAGCAATGCCTTCATCTTAGATATCTGCACCTTACTCCTTCTTGTCACTAGCATATTATCTTCATAAAGTAGCATGTATACTATACTTTTATATTCAACAACTTTCATATAAACACAATGATTATATTCACTCCTCAAGAAGCTAGCTTTGACGATATATTCATCAAATCATATATACCAACATGTGGGTGACTTCTTTAGTCCATAAAGGAACTTCTTCAATAAGCACACCATATCCTTCTTTCTTGGTATTACAAATCTCATTGGTTGATCCATGTAAATCTATTATTGTAGCTTCCCATCAAGACATGCTCTTTTAACATCTAATTGTTCAAGCTTAATGTATGACTATACTACTATTGATAGTATCATTCTAATTGATATATGCTTAATAATTAGGGAAATGTTTTGGAATAGTAAACCCCCTAGCCACTAACCTTGATTTGTACCTTGAAGCTTCAACTTATGGTATGCCCTTTTGTTTTTTCTTAAGTAGCCATTTGCACGCAATAGTCTTAGCACCCTTAGCCTTAAGTACCAAGATCCATGTTTCATTATTATTATTTTTCTCCTAATGAAACCATATCATCTTTTATAGATTCTTGCCATTGTTTTGAGACATTTATGCTTAAAGTCTCCTCATAACTCTTAGGCTCAACATCATTAATACTACTAGCTATTGTAAATGCAAATTCTATTAAGCCATAGGAACCCATGAACTCAAAAGAATAAGAATAATTGATTTTCTAGGAATGTGTTGAAGATAATTAGATTATAACCCCAAGAAAACAAAGTCATTAAAACCCTAACCTTATCAATTGCCACAAAAGATGATCACTCCCTTTGATAAGTTAAATTCAAGCATTCAATCAAGAACACAAGAAGACAAAGCAAGAATCTTTCTAAAATAAACTTTTTATTAATGATATAAGGTATGCCTCCAAATTACATAGTTGTTGTGTTTTTATAAGCAAAAAACCCTAAAAAGAAGAAACCATAGACAAAATGGGCTTAATGAACCTATTTAGTTGTGGATTGGGCCTAATCCATCCTTAAAAACTAAAAAACTAAAAAGACTTATGATAAATAGAATACAAAAGGTCCATAATTAACTAAAACAAAAATATAGCTTCCTAAATTAATCCTTACACTCAACTTGATCTTCCAAATCTATCCCTTGCATAAAAAGATAATAGACCATCCTTGGTAAAGTTTTGGAATTTTTAAATTTAGTCTTAGAATCTTCTAGTACAGGCTCTTTGCATTGCACTTCCATGATCAAATCTTGCAAAGATTTTTTCATCCTCTTTGCCTTTGCCTTAGTCATTGGATCATCAATTCCTTGCAAAGGATCTTGAGAATATTTGGGAACATCTACTTGGTCAGCACCTTGAACTCCATTATTCCCCTTCTTTTTGAAAAGATTCGTCCTTGAATCACCTATATCAAACAAAGATAAATCAGCAACATTAAAAGTGGCACTAACATTAGCATACTCACTTGGAAAATCTAGCTTATAGGCGTTATCATTGATCTGTTCCAAGACTTTAAAATCTCCATCTTCTCAAGGCTACAATTTTGATTTCTGTTGTGTGGGAAACCTCGTCTTACGCATGTGTACCCAAACCCAATCTCAATATTGGAAAACAACCTCCAATAGCCTCTTATTGGCTTGCTTAGCATATTGCTCATTTTTCCTTTCAATGTTGGCCTGAACCCTAGCATGTAAATCTTTCACAAAATCTTCCTTTTCTTACCATCAAGATTAACATTCTCATTAGTAGGAAAAGATAAAATATCAATAGGTGTTAAAGGATTAAAGCCATAAACAATATCAAAAGGGGAAAATTTCAAAAGGAGAAAATGAAGAAGTAGAATGAATAGTCCTATTATGTGGAAAAAAATTCTCCCACTGCCTTAAATCCTTTTGAATGATAGCACGCAACAAGGTAATGAGTGTCCTATTAACTATTTCAATTTGACCATCCGTTTGAGGATGTGCAATAGTAGAAAATAACATTTTAGTTCCTAATTTATTCCATAAAATGCGCCAAAAATGACTTAAGAACTTAACATCCCTATCACTAACAATTGTCTTAGGCAACCCATGCAAACAAATCATTTCTTTAAAGAACAAATCATCAATATGTATTGCGTCATTGGTTTTACAACATGCAATAAAATGAGCCATTTTACTAAACCTATCAACAAAATCAAATATGATATTCTTACCACTTTGAGTCCTTAGTAATCCTAAAACAAAATCGATCGATATATCATTCTAAGGTTGATTAGGCATAGGTAAAGGGGTATACAAGCCATGTGGTTTAACTTTAGACTTTTCTTGCCTACATGTAATAAATTTTTCACAAAAAGATTGCAAATCATGCTTTATATTATGTGAATAAAAATGCTCATGTAAAATATCTAAAGTCTTTAGAACACCAAAGTGTCCCATCAAATCTCTCCCATAACTTTCCCTAACAACCAACTCACGAATAGAACAAATAGGCACACATAATTTATCTTTCTTGAATAGAAATCCTTCATGCTTATAAAAATCACCAAACGCACATTTATCACATACATTCTTTACTAGGATGAAATCATAATCATTGGCATACAAATCCTTAAGCAATTCAAAACCAAGTAATGCGTTTACAATGAAGTAAGTAATGCATACATCCTAAACAATGCATCAATCACAACGTTGTCCTTCCCATGCTTGTATTTGATTACATAAGTAAATGTTTCTATAAACTCCAACCACTTAGAATTTCTTTTATTAAGCTTACCTTGGGTCTTCAAGAACTTCAAACTCTCATGATCGGAATGAATGATGAATTCCCTTGGCCATAAGTAATGCTACCATGTTTGAAGAGTTCTCACCAATGCATAAAGCTCCTTGTCGTAAGTACAATAATTCAACACTATCCCACTTAACTTTTCACTAAAATAAGCAATTGGTTTGGAATCTTGCATCAAAAAGGCTACTATGCCAATTCCAGATGCATCACAATCTATCTCAAAAGCTTTATCAAAGTTAGGAAAAAATAACAAAGGTGTATTAGTTAGCTTATTTTTAAAGTTTTAAAAACTTGATTATGCACATGATCCCACTTAAAAACAACATTATTTTTAACAAGTTCATTCAAAGTGGAAGTAGTAGAACTAAAATCTTTAACAAACCTTTGATATAAACTAGCCAAACCATGGAAACTTCTTACCTTATTCGCATTTTTAGGTGTAGGCCAATCCCTTATTACCCTTACCTTTTCTTCATCAACACTAATACTGTATGTACTAACAAAAAATCCAAGAAATACTACATATTATACGCAAAATATGCACTTCTTAAGATTAGCATACAACTTGTTCTCTCCCAACACATTAAAAATAGCATGCAAGTGTTCCCCATGTTTATCCAATTTTTTGCTATAAACTAAAATATCATCAAAGTAAACTATTATAAATTTTCTCATAAAAGCATGCAAGACATGGTTCATTAACCTCATGAATGTACTAGGTTCATTAGTTAAACCGAAAGGCATTACTAACCACTTATACAACCCATATTTAGTCTTAAATGCAGTTTTACATTCTTTTTCTTTTTTCATGCGAATTTGATAATATTCATTCTTTAGATCAATTTTAGAAAACAAATGAGAACCATGCAATTCATCAAGCATATCATATAATCTGGGGATGAGATGTTTATACTTTACCGTTATCTTGTTAATAGCTCGGAAATCCACACACAAATGAGAACCATGTTCCATCTTTCTTTGGGACTAAGATGGCAAGAACCAAATATAGGTTGAGACTCTCCCTTACAAATCCATTTTGTAGAAACTCATCCACTTACCTTTGTATCTCCTTTCTTTCCTCAGGATTAGCTCTATAAGTAAGTCAATTTCGTATTACGGATCCAAGTGCGAAGTCTATTTGATGCTCAACTCCTCTCAAAGAAGGTAATCTATCAGGAATCTCTTTAGGAAATAGATCCTCAAAGTCATGCAATAAAGACACAACAATACTAGGAAAAGATGAGTTAAGATCATTAGTATAAATATAAATATTCTTGAACATAAGAATAAATGCTTTTTGTCTTGCCATCATTGCACTCTTAATCTCATTCTTTTCAGTAATTACACTCATTCTTTTGTTTTTCTCTTTTGTTTGCTCACTTTTCTCTCCTTTTTGCTTAATTTTTTTGTCTCTTTTGCTGTCTTTTCCCTTCATTTTTCTCACTTTTTCTCCTTTCTGTTCACTTTTCTCTCTTATCTGCTCACTTTTCTCTCCATTTTTTCTCTCGACCTCACCTACTCTCTTTTGATTTTCCTCTTGCTCATACTTTTGTTTTTCTCTAAACTTGCACTCTCTTACTATCCTAATCTGGTTCTCAAAACTTGCAATAGTTTGAAAGGGGCTAATACAATTTTTTGGTTATTCATTACAAAAGAATAATGATTTTTATACCAATCATATGACACCCTCCTATCAAACTGGCATAGTCAGCTAAGCAACATATGAGCAATATGCATCAGTACTATATCATAAAGAACCTCATCCTCATACTTTCCAATTGAAAAAGGAACCCATACTTATTTTTTGACTTTCACTTCTCCACAATCATTCAGCAATTGTAGCTTGTAAGGTTTGGGATGCTTCTACCACTTTAAATTCAACGTTTTCACCAATAAAGTACTAGGAGCATTAGTGTAGCTTCCATTATCAATAATCAACATACATACCTTATCCTTCACGTGGCATCTTGTGTGGAAAATATGCTTATGTTGCTCCTTATCTCCTTCATCTTTAGGTTGTATACTCAGGGCTCTCCTTATGATAAGTAGTTCTCCATTCACAGGTTTTTCCACTTCAACATCAGAACAATCCTCCAATGGTGGCATCTCATCGTCACTTGAACTAGCACTTTCAATTTCTCCATATGCTAGTATGACTATAACCTTTTTTGTTTGGGAATTTCGAAGCAATATGTCCTAATCCTTGGCACATAAAACACTTAATATCACATGACTTAGTGAAAGTTTTAGTTTTAGGTTTACCCTTAGAAACAACAACTGAATTCTTAAACTTTGCTTCATCTCTCATTCTAAAGACATATTTGTTGTCCTTCCAATTTTATCTCTATGGAGAACTAGAGGACGAACTAGATCTAAACCTTTTGGACATAATTTTCTTCTCCACTTTAATGGTATTGTACAATAGATCTTCCATCTCTATGTAATGTTGCAACTCAACCACATTAGCAATCTCCTTGTTTAATTCAACAATGAATCTAGCCATTGTCGCTTCTCTATCTTCCTCTATGTTTGCTCTAATCATAGTGATTTCCATCTCCTTATAATAATCTTTGACACTCATGGAACCTTGAGTCAACCCTTATAATTGTCTATATAAATCCCTATAGTAGTGGCTAGGTATAAATCTCTTATGCATCACCAACTTCATCCATTTCCATAACCAAATAGGCCCCTCACCATTCCTTCGCCTATTAACCACCAATTGATCCCACCATATACCTACATGATCTGTAAATTCTATAGCTACTAGCTTTAGTTTCTTATCCTCGAAGTAATTATGACAATCAAATACATTTGTAACCTTTCTTTCCCACTCCAAATATAACTCATAATAATTCTTTCCTTGAAAAGGCCAAATTGTCATATTTATACTGCCTATATTGCTATCTCTTTTGGAATCAACATTTTTGTCCCATTTATAAATTGATTTCTCTTTCACATTGGAATCAACTTCTTCTTTATTGAACTCATGTCTTCTATGTCTTCTTCTATATGATTTAGAACCGAAAGAGAAATCTAAATCATCCAATCTTGCATTCAGTCTTTTAAATTGATCATTAAAAGTCTTGATGAAGAATTTCAAGTCTATCTCTTTTGGTTCTCCTTCTTCCTTACTCATGTTTTCAACCTGTAAAATATAATGAGATAAATCACATACTCCCTCACGTGTTTGCTCTCAAATCAGATTGTTATCGCTTCTTTTTTTACACTATTTTGGCATTTTTTATTTCTCTTACCTTTTACCACTCAAAGCTCAAGCAAGCCCCTTTTTATGTTCATAGCAACGAATTCAACTAATCTTATATCATCACTCCTTTTCACACTATTTTGGCTTTTTTTATTTCTCTTACCTTTTACCACTCAAAGCTCAAGCATGCCTTTTTTTTATGTTCATAGCAACAAATTTAACTAATCTTAAGAAACAATCGGTTTATTGGTGAAAATCTCAAAAATATGAATTTTAAAAACTTAATTTAGGAAAATGGCAGTAGAAAGAAAAATCCAAAGATAACTCTAAAGAACCAAGAAAATTAAGAAAACTCTAAAAAGAAGCAAAATACATGTGAAAGAAATCTAAGAAAATTCATTAAGAAGGCAAAAGACACAAAATAACCTTGTTATGCTTGAAAGAATCACAAGAATAAAACTAGAATGAAATATTGGAAACTAGAACAAAATAAAGGACAACTAATTTCAACAAGAATAAAAAAACTTAAGCAAGAAAATAAGAATTGGAAACTTACTTCAACAAGCATAGGAATCTTGAACAATCTGTTTCTTCTATTTTTTTAATTTTGACTACCTATTTACCCAGAAATATGATGAAATATTTAGGAAAGTTAAAATAGAAAAACAAAATCACAAGTTGTAAATCTTTTTTTTTTCAAGATCTTTCTTTTTCAAGAAAGAAAACTAAAGTGAATATGAAAATAATATAAGAATAAAGGAAGGAATAAATAATAAATTTGAGAAAGTGAAAATAGGAAAGAAATAATCTCAATTGTAAATCTTTTTTTTTAAGATCTCTCTTTCTTATCTTGTTGGAAATCTTTTCAAAATCTTTCTTTTCTTTTTCTTTCAAGATCTCTCTTTCTTTCTTTCTTTCTTTGTTTGTTTTCTTTAACAAAGATGGATTGAACACATAAATAAAGAACGAGAAAAGATAGGAATAATTCAAAGAGAATTACAAAATGAAATCTAGAGACAAAAACAACGACAACAAAATTGAAAGAAAATACAAGACTTGAAGGACAAAATTTGTTTTGGAAATTAAGAACTCAAAGAAATATAGATGTTAATAAATAACCTATTTTTAGCATCCAAGGCTATGATACCAAATTATGCGGACCCTCTAAGTGAACAATCCTAGAAACCCACAAACTCAAAGGAATATGAACAATTGATTTGCTAGGAACGTATTGAAGATGATTGGATTAGAACCCTAAGGAAATAAAGTCCTTAAAATCCAAACTTTTTGTATGATCGGATTAGAATCCTAAGGAAACAAAGTCCTTAAAACCCTAACCTTGAGATGCCACAAAGGATGATCACTCCCTATTATATGTCGATTTCAAGCATTCAATCTAGAACATAAGAAGGCAAAGCAAGAAGCTTTCTAAAATAAACTTTTTATTAATGATATAAGGTCTACCTCTAAATTACATAGTTGTTGCGTTTTTATAAGCAATAAACTCTAAAAGAAAAAATCCTAGACAAAATGGGCCTATTTAGTTATAGATTAAACCTAATTCATCCTTAAAAAATAAAATACTAAAAATACTTATGATAAATAAAACATAAAAGACTCACAATTAACTAAAACAAAAATAGCTACCTAAATTAATCCTTGTACTCAGTTTAATCTTCCAAATCTATCCCTTGCATAAAAAGATAATAGACCATCCTTGGTAAAGCTTTAAAATCTTCGAATTTAGTCTTAGAATCTTAAAGCACAACCTCTTTGTATTGGACTTCCATGATCAAGCCTTGCAAAGCTTTTTCCATCATCTTTGTCTTTACCCTAGTCATTGGACTACCAATTCCTTGCAAAAGATCTTAAGAATATTTGGGAATATCCACTTGGTCAGCACCTCAAAATCCATTAGGGTTGGTCCTAAAACCTTGTTGTTCTTTTTGTTTCTCTTTGTTCGCTATCTCTTACTAGCTAGTAATCTCTCAACTCATCACCATCATTAGTTTGAGTTGGTTGCCTATTGGTACATCATCAATGTCACTATCTTCATTAATCTTCAGCTCTATGATAGAGTGACTTTGTTGATTTCTTGATCTTGGGTTGCTAGGTTCATTCTTCTGTAACATGTATATTGCATCCTTTCTAAAAATAACATACATGCTTAATACACACTTCTACTGAAAGGCTCTCAATTTCATACCATTTCACCTCTTTAAGGTATTAAAGGAATAAACATTTAATAGATCTTAGTTTATGCTTTCCCATTTTTGTATACATGTTGCTGACATAACCAAATACCCTTAGCATGTCATAAGATGCAAGTTTCCCAGTCCACTTTTCTTATAGTGATATAGAACCCAATGTTATTGAAGAAATTTTGTTTATATAGTAACACACAGTGTGCAATGCCTCTACGAAAAACCTTTTAGAATTTCTAACACTTATTAACATACACCTTTCATGTTCCAATAGGGTTTGATTCGTCCTCTCAATGGTAACTATCATGTGTTTGGTTATACCACAGTTCTTACAATATTGATAAAATTCCTCACTACAATACCTAAGTCTATTAGTAGTTCTCAAATATTTCACTTTCCTTTCTGATTGTAGTTCAATTTAAGTCTTTCATGCCTTGAATTCTCTAGTGTTTCATCCTTTAAAGTTAGTGGATATACCTAAGTCTTCCTTGTACAATCATCATTAAATATAACCCTTTTTGCTTTGCCTAGTACACATTGCTCAAAAAATCACATTTTGCTCACCTTCAAGGTTCCAAGTAAGACTTGCTAATTTAATTCATGCAATCCTCTATCACTAATATGAGCTACTATTTTGTGCCATAGTTGTAGGCTTGCCTCATTTCCTTCTTCATTGAGTGCCACATAGAGTGCATCAACTCCATCTTTTAACAAGTATATGCCATTTTTTTCATTTCACCTCTAAAGTACACTATAGAGTTTTGAGTGGTCTTTAATTCTTCCCCTTATCTTTTGAAAACATATCCATCTTTTATCGATTTCCCAAGAGAGAAAATTTCTCTTCAAAGAATGTACATGCCTAACCCCATGTACATACCTAACCTCATGTACATGCCTAACACCATGTATAATTCTTTTAATGACATGTATCATCTTTATTTTAACAACCAACATGCCTACAATCTTGTAGGGTTGATTTTTCTCTATTTATACTACTCCATTTTCCACATATTTATAAATGGAAAAACAACATTTTCATGGTATCATATGGTATGAATACCTATAATCCAAAATCCAATCTCCCTAACAATGGTCAACTGAGATAGTGATGGCTTTTGCACTCTTATGGCCATCATCTTTTTCTTTATATATCTTTCTCTTTTATAGGTAATCTCTTTAAAGTGACCTTATTTATGACATATGAACCACCTTAGTTTTTTCTTGCCCCTTGACTTTGATCGTAAGTGTGATATGTTGTTCTTTGATTCTCTTCTTTCACTTCTACCCTTAGCGGTCAATGCATTACCATTATCATTGTCAAACATATAGTTTTTAAAACTTGATTTCATGTCAAGTTCTTTAGATCCTAAGGCTAAAACTATGACCCTTATTGTTAAGTTCTCCCTACCATACTCTATGGTAGCTCCTATTGCATCAAAACTCTCAGATAGTGCATTTAAGAGAATAACTACTTGATTTTCATCACTCACCACCTCTCCTTTGTTAGCAATTTCTATGGTAACTCTTTTAAAATCATTGAGATTTGCTTTTAAAGTCTTTAAAGTGTCCATCTTGTAACCCAATAGTTTTTTTTTCAAAAATAGACTTTATTAGATAGTGTTATCTTGAGATATAGTTTCTCTAGTTTCTTCCACAATTCCTTTGCTGTTGTTTAATCATTTACTTGATGCAAAATTGAATCTGATATATTCAATATGATACTAGTGAAAGCAACATTAGAAATTTATTATTTCTTTTGTGCCATCATCGTTTCTGTAGACTATGATCATCATCTAAGGCAATTGAAATGTTATGTTGAATTACAATGACCCTTATCTTTTTCCTTCATATGCAAAAGTACCCATTTTTGTCAAACTTCTCGATGTCCAACTTGAGTGAAGCCATCCTCGAAATAGCTTCTTGAACTATTGATAATCCTTAAGAACCTATTCAAGATTTCACTCCCTACATCTCTTCTTCCCAGTTCTAATGCGAATTTTGATGTGCAAATTAAGATTATATAGAATATAGACAAATGTATATGAATGCAAGTATGATAGAATGCAAGATCAACACAATTTTAAATGGATTCAACCATTGATGGGCTTGCTCCATTATCCAAGCACATAACTTTATTCCCTCCTACTCTACTAAGAACAACAACACTTCAATCACATATATAAGATCTTTTCCCTAATTTTTATTTTATAGAGTATTTCATACTATCACATCATTACAATCTTGAGAATTGTGTTTTTTACTCCCCAATTTTCTTCTCTGTGAACTATCTATTGTTCGTGTACAATGTATATTCTTATGTATGAAGTGTGTGTCTATTTACAGAGTTTTTTATTGACTCAACTATCACAAGAATCCAACGTGTATGATCAATTACACTAGGTTTCTTGGTGCCAAGTTATAAATTAAGTATTTGCTATGTTTTTTTATTAACTAATCAGTGCATATCTGTCAAAGTGCAAACAAAATCAAAAAAACATTACAAGATCAAACTTATTAAAAGAAAAATAAATGAGTGACTTGTTAGCCAACCCATACAAGCTTGAGTTTTTAAAAATAATTGTACCTAACACTTTTTTATGGTATAAAACTAGCAAGATTTTGGGATCAAATCCCAAAAATTCCAAAATCAATTAAATTTCAAGTTTATGAGTGATAAGAAACTTATAAACTTGAAATTTAATTGGATAGAGTATTAAAGATGTTATAGGTAAAGCTAAATAAGAGTTCTACGTGAAAAGAATATGATAATTTAAATTATTTATAATTTATTGGATTACTCTTTCCAATAAGATTTATATTTTAAGTTGAATTCTTATAGCACTTATGAAAGCCCATCTGACTAGTTTAGTTTACACAAAATGGTATTTCGTTAATGGGTGCAAGATTGTCAAATATGGGCTTTTGTATGTGATGAAGTAGCATCAATTCACCGACAACGGTGCCAAAAACTTGATGAAAACACAAGACCAATATTGAGTTAGTAATACCAATCATGTAGATATTTTGGTTTTATATTTATAAAACTCTCACAAGTGCATGAATCATTTTATAGAAAATGACAAGTATACTCTTAAGGTCGATCTGAGGAAGGGATATATGTGGTTTTAATTTATTATTCAAACTTTTAAAAACAAAATTAAATCATAAACATCTTGTCACGATATTTTGATTTTTGTACTTCCTAATCTAATAAGAAAAAATAAACATAGACATTATTCAATAAAAAATTATGCTCATATTATTTAGGTTATTAAAGATATAAATTGATATTTATTGATTCTCTCTTTTTTATATGAATACCACATTTGGTGGATTATATATTATTTGTTAATTAAACAAATAAATTAACACCTATGAGTGGGGTCGATAATTAATTTGGTTAATTCAATTAATTCAATTTTTCTAAGATATTGAAAATAAACTATTTAAATGTCACATTTGGTGGGGTTAGATATTTTAAACTTTATTCAAAATGTTCAAATTAAACCTAAGAATTTAACTATCTGAGTACTAATATTTAAGTTTTAAAATCATTACTGAAAATATGTCGTCAATATATTTTCGAATAATAGTTCTTAAAAAAAATTTTGAAATAGAGTTTCACTGTAACTACCGGGCAATTGTATCAACAAATAAAAGAGCATTATTCTAAATCAAACCAGATAATTTAACCTTAAAATCTAATTTTTAGCTTTAAATTTGTAATGAAAAATAATATATTTCTCTCTAACATTCTTAATATAAAACCTTGAATAAAAAAAATCAATTTATTCTATATAGATGTTTTACCTATTTAATATTTCGTAAGCATAACAACGTTATTATTATATCATATTTACAAATAGACAGTCATGTTAAATTTAATCATAGAAAAATTAAACATAACATATAAGAATAAATCATAAAAAATAACTCTAAAGAATTCATTTTAAAATTATACCTTAAAAGAATCCTTATACTTATAGAACTTTGATGCTAATTCTGTTATTGAAAAACCTCCAAACAGATTTATATTTTCATTTATTGAATTAAAAACTTGAAATCTATAAAAGCATAACTAATTCTTCTCAAAAAGAGAAGAACTTTAAAACTAAAAAAATTAAGAACTAAAGAAAGAAAGCTAGAGATAAAGAAGAGATTTTTGGGGATGTTATTTTTACAATGGGGGAGATGATCATTTTATAGGTGAGGAAAAGGCTAAAGAAATGGAAAAATATCTTAAAAAATGATTTTGGATGCGTTTCAGACAAGTTGGGTGTTGGTGCTGGTAGATGGGCACAGATAGGGGTGTGGATCTCGGCATTGAGTGTGTAGGTGCACTGGGATAGGCTGGGTATGGATCTCGGTGTGACATGTGCTAGCGCACGTAGGGCTTGACATGCCATGCACATGATTGGGTAGTTTTGTTTGTTTTTCCATTTTTTCGTTTTTTTTACTTTTTCTCATATTTTTTTCAATTATTTGTATAATAAATGAATACTGCACTTTGAATATTGTGATGTATTTTTTTCTCCGTGTCTTTAAATTATTTTTGGAGCAAAAATACCATAAAAACAATAAAAATATATGTGATTCCGAAAATATAAATTTATATAAAATATGATAAAATCATACAATTATAAATCTATTTAATCAATTAAAGTAAATTAAATCCTAGTAATTTTAGTACTTTTTAAGCACCCACTAGTATGGTAAATTTCTAAGAAGGCACACAATAGTTTTTTTTTTAAAAGGATGATAGGCTAAATTAAGTTGATGGGAGGGTTATATGGTTTAAGAAAATGATATGTATATTCGTTTAAAGGAGTGAATTGTTATAGGAAAAGGAAAATATGAGTTCTATTTGAAAAGAAGGTGTCAATAGTAATTATCGAAGCCCATTTGAAATGTTAAATTAACACAAAACAATTTGGATATATGCAAATAAAGTCTCACATCAATTAAACTTGATATGATTTATCAGTTAATAATGACTTTGACTATTTCACTTAATATGTTAGCCTTTTGGGATAGAACCCAAGTTTTTTACAAGTCATATCAAAATAAACTTCAAACTTAGTCAATTCAGAAACTATATGAATCTCTAAGACATGGACACTTTTTGTGTGAACCATAGGATTGTTATAGGTTCTATCTGCATTAATTTAAGGCTCGTTGTTGGCCCTTATTATTCAGTGTGAATCCCAAACCTTAGTATAAGCATAGAGATGAGACTTTTTTCTCCTTGAACCATAATGTGAAGCACAAATATAATGTGTATTTTCAATTGATGGGAACTACACCGTAGTGAAAGCACAAAAATAACACGTATCTTCGATGAGGGAAATTGAACTATGTCCACTTCATTCGAGGAAGAGATTGTGGGTAGAGTCAACACTTTATATTATGACCCGTAAACTATACACGAATTGAAGGCTTTTAAATGACTTTGTGTTGAGGTTAAGTCGATTGTTTCATAGACAGATCAACTCATCTTCACCCATTTATTAAATGGGTTGGGTCCAGGTTGGGATTAAATAGGTTTAAATGGGTTATTTCATAAACGGGTTGACTTATATACAATTTATTAACCAAAATTGGACTATAACTAACTCGACAAAAACTCAAGGTTTTCAAATGGAGTTGGGTTAAGGTTAAATGTGTTAAGTCACAAACCAATTGACTCATCTTGACTCATTTGTTGACTAGGTTAGATCCGATCTAAGGTTAAATAGGCTGAGTCATAAATGATTCGACCAAACCTTGATTCGACTCACACATCCAATAACCTTAATTGTTGGTTATATATGAACTAAGTCACATTTAAATGATTAAGGATTTGTACTAATCTACCGACAAATATTTAAAATAGAACTTTGCATACAAAACGAGTTAGATAAGAGTTATTAGGCATATCTCTTACAAAATTGTTTTTTGGAAAACGGGTGCTTGCACATGTTTTGTACCATCTTTCCTTTTCTTCCATATCTAACAGATATAGCCAAAATGACAAAGAATATCGTTATTTTAAATTGGAGTTCTTTTGTGGCTTTTTCCATCGACAGTGTGTTTTAGTTTCATTTTCTTGCTTGAACTTTTTTCTCCGTTTATCTACTTGTGATTTAGACATGTTATCGTATATTCATATTTAATTAACAATACAATACGGATAAGATCCACATCCCCACAGGTTTTTTTTGTTTGACTACCCTTTCTATTAACAATACAATACGTATAATTTTGAGTTTTGAATTAATATAGTAGCTGTTTATATCCAACAGTAAAAAATAAATAAAAATAATAAATCAATTAATTAAAACACAAAAGTTTAATTAAAATAAAAATACATATTATAGTATGGCAAGTTGGCAACAATTACTATCGTTAACAAAACTCTGACAATCATCCTTCGTTCATTTATAAGGATTATAATTTTTTCTCAATCCCGTACCACTTACAAAATAAGTGTATATTTTCCATAATATTTTTGAAATATGTTATTATCAAATAATATTTTAATTTAAAATTCACCTATTTTAAAATTTATTTATGTAAAACTTACATAATTATATATAATTTTGATACATTTTATAAAATAATCTTAAACATAAAATTATTTATATTGAGTAACATATATAATTTAAAACTTAATTATTTTAAATTTTTTTTTATATAAGGTTATTGTTTAAAGATTTTTCATATAAATTAATATAAATTATCTATATATTTTACAAAATTATGTAAAATTTGTACATAATTTATGTAATAACATTTATATAAAGTTCACGTATTTATATACAACTTCCGTATAACTTATAAAATAATCTAGAACAACAAAATATTTATAAAAAGTAATATTTTTAATTTAAAACTCATATATTAGGAAATACATTTTCAAGTTTAGTGTGATAGCTTAAATTTTTTTTATGTTATTTTAATATAAATTTCTTTTTATTATATATTTGGGAAAAAAATAGTATAGAACTTCTATCAAGCTTATAAAATTATGTAACTTTCATGTATAGCATGTAGATTGACCTAAAACATGATTACATAAAACTTCACAAAAGTAAGAAATCAAAATATAAACAAAAAAGACAATAATTTTTTATTTCCTCCACTTAGTACAAAGGAATTCAAATGATAAAAAAAAAAACTATCTCCACCAACTTACGGAGTTAAAACTCTATATTGAATTCAATTTGTGAAATGTAAAAAATATGTACAATAATGTATAAGTTGCATAGAAAATTCATATATATTTGTCTAATATAAATAATACATAATTTCTATAAAGCATACTAAAACTAAAAATATATATTAAAAAACCTAATATTTAAATAACTTCTTATAATATAAAGAAAGCAATTAAAACAGTTATTTTTACATAAACAACCATAAACTAAGCAAAAATTGCACATCATGAAGGACAAGAAAATGCATAACGCACTGCATCAAACATACACATATATATAATAAAAAAACCACTAGTAAAGCAAAAAAAGAAAAAAGAAATACATGCACAAACTAAAAAGAACAAAAATCATTTAAAAAGACTAAAAAAGTAAAATATATTAAACAATAAACAAATAAAATGAAAATGATGAGAAAATGTAACATAGTGACTCATTTACACTGCCAAAATTTAGGAGTGAATCAAGAGACATATGGAAGTAACATTGAAAGACCTTAAGAAAATTGGAAAATCTAAAAGATTTCATCTATGATTTCTACATACAAGAGAGGAGCTAGGAACAATTTGGTCCAAAAATTAAACTCTGTAATTTTTCTATGAAAACCAGAAAGAAAAATATAAGCAAAAGGACCAAACTCAACGAAAGAAAAACCCCTAATATTGGATTTACCTACTTCAACAAAAGATGAACTCCCGATATTGGATTCCTATATATACTTCAACAAAACATGAAATTCTACAAACTTTCAGGTAAAGCATACAAAACATTATCAAGTACTTGAATGATTTTAACAACAATAATCATAAAATGTAAGCAAAATCATGTAAAAATGTACAGAATAATCCTCATAAAACTGATTATCACATATACCTCTAGCACATAATATAAAAGCCTATTGTACTTATAGATGCATTTTCCTTGTCGGTTATTGTTGCCGAATATTTATGGATTGATAAATAGAGTCGAATGTTGGAAATCACGACATAGAGAGAGAAGTCGTTAGAGAAAGAGACAAGAATCTTCAAAGGCAACGATGATCGACATTTAAACTAATCATCGTAATGACAATCGCAAGTAAAACACATGAGCATGAGAGAGAGACAAGTGGATAGTAAAAGGTTGCAAAATAAAATTGCATCTGAAAAGTAGAAACCTCTGAACATTTTTTTTTTTAATAAAAACCTCTGGACATTAATCACTTAGTTAAAAGTAGAAAGGTAAAACGATGACGTAAAACTATTTTTTTTTTTATCAAAACTGTAATGTAATTGAGTAAACCTCTAGTATACCAGACATAGTACAATTATAAATATATACTATTAGGCTCGTATATACGGGCCAACAAATGAGGCCTAAATGGACATTAGAACTTGAAGATATCAGCTTTGTTTAAAATTGATAAATATATGTAAAGAGGGAAAAAAATTATAATATTCAATAAAATTTATAATCATAAAAATAATACTTTTTATTTTCAATTTATATATTTTTACTATAAAAATTTGGCTCAAAATTTTATATTTAAAACCGTCTATTTTGATGCTGTTAAAGTTGAACTCTAACTAATTAGATATGTCTATCGTTAAATTCTAATCAATTAAACATTATTTAATGCTATTGTGATATTATTATTATTATTATTATTATTATTATTATTATTATATACACTAATAATATAAAAATACTTAGAAAATACGAAAGAGATATCAAAGTTTAGACTAGATAGACTCACTCTCTGGTAAGATATTCTTATATTTGTATTATAAAACAAACATAAGGAAATTATTATCTAATCAAGTACTCTATCAAATATAGAATAAGACAGACCTAGTTATGTTATATATCTTTAGACAAACACTCTAGTAACTTTAGAGTGGGACTAACTTAAAGATATTTTTTTATCTCACGAATAAGAGGACTTCAATTGCCAAACGAAAGAAATAAAAATTATTCCTAAAATATTAAGAATAAGAGAAAAAATAAAGGAGATAACTTCTTTAACAAAATAAGCCATTATTTTAGTAGAACTCTAAACAAAATAAACTAATTTTTTTCTAATTTATCCTATATTATTCTCATCTACTTATTTTAAACTTACCATTGAGTTTTTTCAAATGAGAATCATAATACTCATAGCATTCATGGATCTTTAAAATTGGTTTTTCTTGTTGTTCTACTTCCTTGAACAATATTAGACAATATATTGTCTACATACGCACCTATATTTTCAACAAGTTATGAAATAATAAAATATGACTCGGTATCTTGAAGATGATTTAACAATTCTTGTTGCTTTGAAAAATAATTTATTATGATGTCAAATACTTGATTGTATTTGAAAGTAGTGAAGATACTTGATTCTTTAACTTCACGAACATCTACAAGTGTCATAATATTTGAATTTTCTTTTATGGAAATGATTTTTCAAATATGGGACTAACTTAATGAGTGCTTAAAAAGTACTAAAATTATCATGATTTTATGTATTTTAATTAATTAAAAATATTTATATTTATATAATTTTATCATATTTTTATATAAATTTATCATTTTTGGAATCACGTGTATTTTTAATTTTTTTTTTAAGTATTTTTGCTTCAAAATAAATAACCTAAAGTCTTGAAAAAAAATACTAGAGGAAATACATTACAAATATATTAAGAAAATAAATGAGAAAAAGTTAAAAAGATAGAAAAATTGGACAAAATGGGTCAAAAAGGCCAAAATTGCACGTGCACTCGCACCTAGTCGCACCGAGAAACATACACAGTGTGCCACCCAACATTCTGAGTCCAGTGCGCGTGCCCACGCCTAACCACCCATTCCTACCAATTCCCACGTATATCATCCCATCTGCGTCGACTTTCGTGCCCACTTACACACTCCTCATTGCGTCCCGCGCGTGCTAACCGCCCATTCGTCAAGTTTTTCCCTCAACATATACACGCCAACTTGTTCAAACGCATCCAAATTCAAATTTTGAAATATTTCCCCCCATTTTTTGGCATTTTCCACACCTATAAAAGGACCATCTTTTCTCATTCCAAAACACACAATTTTCTAAGTTTTATCTCTCTTTAGAAAGTTTTATTTTTAAAGTTCTTCTCTTAGTAAGAGGAACTAATTATGTTTTTATAGATTTTAAGTTTTTGATTCAATAAGCGGAGATGGAAATCCCTTTAGAGATTTTCCAGCATTTCCAGCAACAGAATTAGCATCAAACTATTGTAAGGATTTTTTAAATATATTATTTTAATGGATTCTTTTAAGGTATTATTTTAATAGATTCTTTATAGTTATATTTTTATGTTTTATTCTTATATGTTATATTTAATTTGTCTATAATTAAATTTGAATGACTAACGGTTTGTAAATATGATATAATAATAATGTTATCATGCTTGTAAAATATTAAATAGGTAAAACATTTTTTATAAAATAAATTAATTTTGTATTTTTCAAGATTTTATATTAATGATGATAGAAAAAATATATTATTTTTCATTACAAACTTAAATCTAAAAATTAGATTTTAAAGTTTAATTATCCGGTCTGATTTAGACTAGTGTTCTTTTATTTATTAGTACAATTGCCAGATAGTTAGAATGAAACTCTATTTCAAAGGTTTTTTTATAAGAATTATCATTCAAAAATGTATTGATGACATATTTTCAATAATGGTTTTAAAACTTGAAATTTAATACTTAGATAATTAAATTCTTAGGTTTAATTTAGACATCTTGAATAAAATCTAATTATTTGACTCTCTCTAAAGGTGTGATTAGATGATTTGATATTTTCTTAAAAATAAAACTGAAATTTAATATCTAATTAATTAATAGGTCTCGTTTAAGGATATTAGACAAATATCAATTTATAATCTTTAATAATCTAAATAATATGAGTAAACATAATTAAATTAGTTTTTATATCCTTAAATACTCCACTCTTATGAATGATAAAATTTTACATTAATATTTATATTTTATGTTATTAGATTAGAAAACAAACAAACAAAAATAATTTGTTATACATATCATTTGTTATAAAATAATTCGTACACTTACGAGAGTTTTACAAATAATAATAATAATAATAAAAGTATTACGTAATATCAGTATTTGCAAATACCGATCTTGCGTGAGCTCTTCTTCATCAAATTTTTGGAGATGTTATTGTGGAAAGAATAACGTTTTTAAATTAATTATCAAAATTTTAAAAAAAAATAATGCCGTAAATAATTGTAATTTTTTTATTTATTTTGAGTAAAAAAATTTAAATTTAAGATAAAATTTCAATTTCAAATTTAAGTTAAAAAAATAAAAACTATTTAGAAACGAACAGTGCAAAAAATTTTAAAAAAATAAAATAACTATTCTTGAACAGTAAAACAAAAAAAATTAAACTGTTCTTCAATAGTTCAACAAAAAAATTAAAATTTGAATTTCATAAAACAGTAAAACAAAAAACAATGACTCAAAAATAAAATTTGAATTTACTCTGACATTTAAAATTAAAAAATCAAAAAACATTTACTGTCCTTAAATAATAAAACAAAAAAAATAAATTTAAAATTTAAAATTCAAATAAAGAAGTGAACAGTACAAAAAATTTAAAGTTTAAAAATTTAAATTTAAGATTTGATATTTAAAAATAAAATAAATAAATAAAATTTTTTTATAAAAAATATTTTTTTTATTTAATTATTTTCCTTTCAAAAAAATTAATAAATAAATAAATTTTGAAAAAAATAATTTAACTTTAAACTTTTAATTTTTAATTTTTAATTTTAAATTAATTTTTAATTCTTATTTATTTTATTTTAATTTATTTTCTTTTACTTTTTAATTTATTTATTTTTAATAATTTGTTTAAGTCTTAATTTTCATTTATATTTTAATTTATTTTTTTACTTTTTTTATTTTTAATATTTATTTAATTTTTTATTTTTATTTTAAAAAAACTTAATTTATTAACTTAATTAATATAAATCTTTAACTTAACTTAATTAAGATAGATTTTTAACTTAACTTAATCAATTTAGATTTTAATTTAACTTAATTTATAAACTTAAATAATTTAGATTTTAACTTAACTTAGATTTTTACTAACTTAATGTACTAACATAATTAACTTATATTTTTACTTAATTTAATTTATTAACTTAATTGACTTATATTTTCACTTAACTTAATTTATTAACTTATATTTTCACTTAACTTAATTTATTAACTTAATTAATTTAGATTTTAATAGCATGAAAAGTAAAGATATAAGAAAGTTATATTTAAGAGACTAGTTATTGGAAGTCTTTGTGTCATTAATCTTTCCTAAATAATGGTTTTTAAGGAGCATTTGTCCCACCATTTTTTATTGGAAGCACTATTGGTTAATAATGATTTTGTTATATAACTTAGAAATTATAAAAATAATAAATATATATATATATATAATTTTTGAAGTTATCTCAAAAAATTAAATATTTTTAATTACAATTTGTAATAAAATGAGGTAGTTGTTTTGTTAGATCTAGGTACAATTGTGTTTTGATGCCTTCATTATTTGACTTCATAGAAGTGAGTTATCTAATAACCACAATCATGTCCCTAGTTTTAAGTAAAGAAAATTTTAAAAATCTATAGGGTATGATTGAAAAAAAATGTAGGTAAAAAAACTTATCCTACCTATTGGTTTGATTGACTCAATGATGTGGGGACATTGAGTTTACTTAAAATGAAATCTCTTAAGTTACATCTTGCTAAGACGTTAAACGAAGCACTAGATGTGAGACAAACCATCATTTTAGGTCATTTCTTTTATTTGTTTATTTTATTTTGTTTATTTTAGTTTAATTGCATGTGAATAATTTTAGAATTGTTAAAACTAAAAAAATTTGTTAAGATGTTAGAAGTTCACAACAATCTGTCTATGTGAACATTAATCATAAACATGATGGATGCACCTCCATTTCTCTATCAATACTTGCACATTTTCAAGAAATAGGTAATTTTTCTTCTCTTTTATTTTTATCTTTAATTTACAATTATTACATTGAGGATAATATAAACTCTAAGTTGAGGCTGATGAAAAGTTAACATACTTAATTTCAAAATTTTAACAATTAAAAAAAAAATTATATTCACATTTTCATTTTTATTGTGTTTGATTTTATTTTCTTTGTGTGATTTAGTAATTTTTAGACTTTTAGAATTAGTTAAAAAAAATTACAAAAAATTATCATTTATTTAAATCAAATTTAAGTAAGTAGTTAAGTCTTTTGCATTGTTAAATTAATTTTTAAAAACATATCATGAAGTATATGATAATTAGTTAGTTTTTGTCATGACTAGTATTTCTTAATAAGGTGTGAAAATTATATTAAACCCAAAATAGGTGTTTAGGAATCAAATAGTGGAAACTACCCTTGTGAGATATAACTTGAGTTTAATTTTCTTTATGTTGAGTGAAATATATTTTTCTTTATTCTGAGTGAAATATATTTTTTCTACTCCAAACACATATCTTATTTCTTCAAATTATTAGATGATCTCTATAGGACTTAACATTGAATGTTTGGATTTTTACATCTTAATAAAGTGATTATATATTTATTTTTCATTTGCTTAGATTAAATGATTTAAGTAGAATTTGATAGTATATGTCTTTTTTCATACACACATGACTTGTATTAAAAAAAAGATATATCTAAGGTTATCTATACAAATATAAACAAAAAAGCTAAATATTAACCACTCATCTCATCATTTTTAAAAAAATGTATAATCTTTACATGAGTCTACTCTCTAAAAAAATAGATTCTCTTATAAAAAAGAATATAAGAGAAAGAAAAAAAGAAAAAAGAAAAAGAGAAAAATGAATAGTATAATCTATTTATTATGACCCAAACAACCTAAACAGTTGTGAGAAATGATTTAATGCAAAAGAAATATAGGAAGTAATTCCTTAAGAAGTCATTACATATTCCTACATTTTCTAAAAGGCATATTACTTGATATTTTTATTTGATAAATTTGATTGATGCATGAAAATAATATATAATATCTTATAAATCCTTACATTTGATTTCTTTCATGAGATCAACGTTAAAATAATACTTTGAGCCTTTATTCTTTATACATATTCGAACATATTAGTTCATTTATATACATCAACTGTTTTGCATATAAAGTAGTATGGGTGTTTGAACCCATAGTATTTAGTGTTTTTGAGAGTATTGACTTGTGAGGAATAGAGTCAAAGCGAATTCAGATTTCTAACACTAAGTTTTGGTGAAATTAAATTGATACATTTTTTATATGAAATATGAAAATGATTTTCAACTAATTATTAGAATAAATCATGAATGTTTAGGAACTTGAAATAATCTATGCTTAAGATTTTAATTATGAAATTTAAAAGAGATTAGAAGCATGATATATTTTTGTATTTCATTTCTTAATTTTATTTTAGTCTTTTTACTTTATTTTAAAGTTTAGTTAACTTCTTATTTTATTTTATTTTTATTTTTTTCATTTGTTTCCGTTAATGTTTGTGGATATCATTACTGAAAACGTTCACGAGACTTAAATTCATCCACTAGGGTAACCTAGGGGTTTAAAAGCTTATTGCATACGTTAAATGCAACCGTGTCAATCCACAGAAGTTATTTAAGATAGTTTAATTTTTAGTTTTTATCGCTTCTCTTGGTAAGGGACTAGCAAGAAGTTGGTTGAGGTTTGTGATGAGTGACAACCGCCTGTCTGTCGAGATTTTCACACCCTATAAGCACACCAATCTGTCCAAATCCAAATTCAAATTTTAAAATATTTCTCCCCATTTTTTTGGCATTTTCCTCACCTATAAAAAGATTATCTTCTCCCATTCCAAAACACAATTTTCTGAGGTCTTTCTCTCTCTAGATTTTTTTTTAATTTTAATTTTTAAATTTCTTCTCTTTGTGAGAAGAACTAGTTATGTTTTTATAGATTTTTAGTTTTTGATTCAATAAGCGGCTAAGCGGAGATGTAAATTCGTTTGGAGATTTTCCAACAACATAATTAACATCAAACTATTATAAGGATTCTTTTAAGGTATTATTTTAATGGATTCTTTACAATTATCTTTTTATGTTTTATTCTTATATGTTATATTTAATTTGTCTGTAATTAAATTTAACATGACAAGATTTTTGTAAATATGATATAATAATAATGTTGTTATGCTTGCGAAATATTAAATAGATAAAACATTTTTTATAAAATAAATTGATTTTGTTTTTATTCAAGATTTTATATTAATGATGTTAGAGAAAAATATATTATTTTTCATTACAACTTAAATCTGAAAATTAGATTTTAAGGTTTAATTATCCGGTTTGATTTAGAATAATGCTCTTTTGTTTGTTAGTACAATCGTCCAGTAGTTAGAGTGAAACTATATTTCAAAAGTTTTTTTATAAGAATTATTATTCAAAAATGTATTGACAACATATTTTCAATAATGGTTTTAAAACTTGAAAGTTGTATTTGGTAATTAAATTCTTAGGTTTAATTAAAGTCTAATTATTTGACTTCGCCTAAACCTTTGATTAGATGGTTTTCTATTTTCTTAAAAATAAAACTAAAATTTAATATTTAATTAATTAATAAGCCCCGCCTAAGGATATTAGTTAGTTAATATTAAACAAAAGAATTTGGGCCCTACCTAAGGACACTTTCATACCAAAAATAGAAAATAAACAAATATGAATTTATATATTTAATAACCTAAATAATATGAGTAAGCATAATTAACTTAGTTGTTATATCCTTAAATACTCCACTGTTATGAATGATAAAAAAATTCATTAGTGTTTATTAAGTCATATATATGTTTATTTTTTATATTATTAGATTAGGAAACAAAAAATTAAAAAAATCGTGACAGGATGTTTAAGATTTAATTTCGTTTTTAAGATTTTGAATAATAAATTAAAAACTATATATATTCATTCCTTAGATCGACTTTGGGAGCTTGATTCTTATTTTTGTTCAATAGCGCTAATTATACAAACAGTTCATTAAAAACTTGATTAACCTCTTGATGAAATTTTTGAAATTATTTTCATGAAATGTCTTTATTATGCTCCATTGGACCCATATGAACTTCACTCTGATACCACATAATGTAGGACGGAAGCGCAAATGCACCAATAATATAGAAATACTTAAGAAATAAGAAAGAGATGAGCAAAGTTTAGACTAACCAGACTCATTCTCTTTCAAAAGATTTTTGTATTTATGTTATGAAACAAACATAAGGAAACTATTATCTAGACAAAAAATCTAAATAGAATATGATAAACCTAGCTATGTTATCTATCTTTAGACGGATATTTTAGCAACTCTAGAATAGGACTAGCTTAAAGATATTCTTCTATCTCAAGGATAAGAGAACTTCAACTTCCAAATGAAGAAAAAATATTTATTTTTAAAATATTAAGAATAAGAGAAAAAAGAAAGAATATAACTTCTTTAATATTATTAAGTTGATTATTTTCTAAAATATCTTATACAAGCATAAGACATAACTATTTATAGTTGAAAAGTTATTAAAATAGTACATAAAGTTTATATGTAGGGCTTTAGTACATAAAAATTACAATTCTAAACAAAATAAACTATTAGTTTAGTACAACTCTAAACAAAAACTATAAATAAAATAAATTACTTTCTTATTATAATATTGTCCCATATTAATTATAGTTTTAGATGTGTTATTTTATGTAACTTTCTTAAAAAGTTTTTGTCTTGAGATAAAATTAATTTCGTAAAAGTAATTTCAAGATAAACGTGATTTAGCATAAAAATATATATTTTAATAATATTATTTTGGCTTCTAAAAAAAAGTGATTTGCAAAAAGTTATTTTGGGAAAAGTAAATTTGTAAAAAGAGATTTTATAAAAAATAATTTTTTTATGCAAAATGTAATTCTAAGTAATTGTTCCATAAATTTTATAAGTATCTATATGAAAAGAAATGATGTATTAGCAAAGGAATTCTTATTTATAAAAATAGAAATTTCAACTTTGGAACAAACAATAAAAAGGATTTTGTAAAGTAAAAGTGATTTTATACCATATTTCTTTCTAAAATAAAATTGTTTTGGACTCAGAGATAAAAATAATTTTGTAAAAGTGACTTTATGATAAAAGTGATTTCACAAAAGTATTTCTTTATAATTATCTGTTATGTCCTATGAGATAAAGAGTGATTTTCCAAAATGTGATTTTGGCAAAATAGTTGACAAAATGAGGGCAAAAGTGTTGGAATTTTTTTTTTAACAAAATTGCTTAAATTTAAACTAGCCTTGAAAAACTTGATTATTGTAATTTGAGATGGTAGCCTTTTATTATGGGAGTTGCAGAGCTATGAAAATTTTTGTGCTAAAAATGCAGGAGCACATGAAAAAAGAAAAATAAAAAGAAAGAAATAAAATGGAGACATTGAATCTTTAGTACCATTTATTTTTGTGCCAAAGAGAACTTGAATCTTTATTCTCATTTATTTTTGGTTTTCTTTTAGAAAATAAGAAGAGAAAGAAATAAAATAGAGTTGAGAGTTAACGAAAGATGTAAAAGAAGAAAATAGAATACTGAGTTAGAAAAAAAAATTGATCGATAAATTATTGAATGAGTTTTAATTTATCAATTTTTAAATTAAAATAAATTATAATATTTTTTAAACTATGATAAGAGATATATTTTATATTAGACAAAATCGCTACTTGAATTTCAATCACAATTTGTAAATATTTAAAGTTTAATAGCTTTTGTAACAACCATAATAATTTGTTAACTAAAAGAAATCTATTTAGCCTAGTTATGTAAAAAAATACTATAATTGTGTGGAGAAGCAACATTGCGTAACCTTGTAAGCATGTCTAGTTATAACGAAGAAGCTAAATTTTGTCAAACATTGTAACAATGATTGACACTGGATGCTTAATTTTCTATATCTAGCTTGACTTATTATAACAATTTCATTTGAAGACGCACCCAACCTCTCTAAATAAAAAAACCTGTCAATGAAAGATATATTAATTAGGACATAGTTGTTGCTTTTTGTTTAAATATTTAGGAAATAAATAAATATATATTTTTGGTCGTGATAGAAATCAATATTTATATTTTGTTGTTGTTAGTCATGGTTTGTAAGTCCTTGTTTATCAAGCCGCCGATGGTATGAGTACTAATCTGCCATCGAAAACTAGTGATTTTTGTTTTTCTCCATTTTTATAGTTATTCAAAAGTTTATTTGATTTTTTTGAACCAGAGAGATATATTCTTCTATTATGGTCATTTTTGATAGGTTTATTTTACTTATATTTTTTATTAGTTATTTTAAATAAAAATATATATTTTTGTTGTTTATTTACTTAGATTTTGTTTTAAGATGATTTTTATATTTAGATATTTATTTAAGATAATTTGTATCTGTAAAATTTACTGTTAATTTGAATCTTTAACTAGATATTTAGTATAAAAAAATCAAGAAGATTACAACATTATATCAAGATTTTATTTATAAAAAAATGATTAATATTTTAATTAAAATAAAATAATTTAAAAGGAAAATATAAAAGCTAAAGTTTTTCTATAATGATTTTAGTTTTAATCTGATAATTTGAATGGTTGATGGTTTTTTATTGAGATTATATATTTTAATATTTAATAAAAAAAGTATTTATTTTTTTAAAAAGTCATCGAATATCAAAAGTCTGGTCCCACTGAAGGAAAGAAAAGCACTCGGAATTGCGGAATATTCTAAGCATATAATACAAAACAATGTCACAAAAATTATTAACATTTTTTTTAATCCACACGTTTTAATAGTTTGATAGTTTTATTTCCCCTAAAGTAATACAAAATTATAGATGAAATTATACAATTTCTGGCGGTTTTAACCTTTAACATTTAACTATTTCCATTTATTATCCGATGAAACTGACTTTATCTAACTACGTTGACTTCAATTTTTGTAACTATTTCTATTTAATATTAAATGGATATCTTTTAAATTTAGTTTAATTGAAACTATTTTGTATAGTCGAATATAATGTATAAATAAAGAAAGATAAATTAAAGAAAAAAAAAGGATTAATACTTATTTTGAGAACATCTTTGTTGACTCTTCGCTTGGGTCTCTATTACTTCATTTATTTTTTATTTAATCACAAGAGTGATTCAGTGTAACCTAACCAATGGTGAATATAAAAACCAAAAAGCGTTACTGAATTACCAACTTGGCTTCCAAAAAAAGAGTTCCCACTTGCTCTCCAGTAGGGCCGATGCCAATAGTACTGTGTTTTATCGTATTTACATGTTGAGTTTGTCACGTCTTTTTTGAATATTGGTACTATAAAAAAACAATTAAATTATTTATAATTTGGAAAAAAGCAAATTCGTTAGATCATATATATTTTTATATTATTTGGTATTCTTAAATTAAAATAATATTATTTAATTTAAATAAATTATTAATTAATGAAAAGCTTATTATTTTAATATTTTTTATTAAAATATTTAAAATATATATATATATTAACTAAAAAATCATTAAAATAATCTATTTTGATTTTAATTGATCAATTTTTTAAAGTTAAAGAATAAAATAATAATTATTATAATTTAAGAAATCAAATAATATAAATTAATTAATTTAAGTATCCGTAAGTTATATTCTCTAAATTCTAATTATTTGTGGATATGCTATTGTAGTATGGTGCTATTATTCTAATTTTGTGTATTGAAGGTACTTGGATTATTGTATGAAAGCTTTGTGTTTTAATTAAAAAGGGATAATAAAGTGAATTAATTTAGTAGTAAATTTTCAGTGGCTTAGACGTTGAGCAACAAAGAGAGAACGTCAGCTTTTTCCTTTTTTTTATCAGTTGATTCCTTAAAGTCACGATTTATTTCTGTTTTTTCTTTAATTATTTGTTGACGCATATTAATTACTTGTACAAATGAGATTGCGATTTGCAAGCTCTTGTGAAATCTATTGTTAGAAATATATACATTAACATCTATAAAGAAGATTAATTAAAATTTATTATTAAATTGAAAAGTTATATCAGCTTTAAGGAGTTATAAGAATTAAAACAAAAAAAATCTAATTATTTATGTCTACCACCTATTATCCTAGTAGAAAATAAATCCAAAACATAAAAACAAATTTCCTAAACAATAAGAATTATTCACGTCAATCTTACGACTAAATCAACAACTAATGAAAACTTAACTTTAATATCCTCCTTGAATTATATTACATAATCAATTAATTTATACATGTAATTAAAAACATCTCATCAACTCACGCATCCTTGAAAAAGTATTGGTCATGATATATGTAACCTGCTCTTGATTAGGACAATAGACAAGTTCTACCACTCATTACTTTGTGAGCTCACATAGAAAGTGAAAATGCACATGAATGTGCTTGTTGCGATTGTGCATCATAGGATTCTTAGAGAGCTTAATTGTTGAAATAATGTGACAGTTCATTCTCGTAGGACGTTGCTGAGTATGTGAAAAAACTTCTAATATTCTTCTTAACCATACAACTTGACAAACGCAAAGGCTCATACAATGAATTTTATCACAATAGTGGACAAAGTGACCATTGGTTGCTTCTTAAAGAACCATGATATAGCCCATGAACTTAACATGAATAGATAACCATATGTACTCTTCCTGTCATCAAGATCTCCAGCATAGTCACTATCTGTGTAGGAAATTAGTTCTATGTTTCCTCCATTTATGTAGAATACCCCAAAATCCAAAGTTTCCTTCAAATATCTTAACACCCTTTTTGCAGCTCCCAAATGAATTTTAGTAGGTGATTCCATGTACCTACTAATGAGATTTAGCATGAACATAACATCAAGTCGAGCAGCAGTCAAATACACAAGACTCTCTACAATTTGTTTATACAATGTATTGTCCACTTTCACTCCTTGCTCATTCTTCATAAGTTTAAGGCCATGAATAATTGGATTGTGAACCGAATTACAATCACCCATTTCAAACCTTTCTAGTACTTTATGAGCATATTTTCTTTGATCAATAAAAATACCTTTGGATCCTTGTACTACCTCAATACTTGAAAAATACATCATCTTGCCAAGATTTGTCATCTCAAACTCATCTATCATAGATTTTTTAAATTTAACAAACATTAACTCATCATTTCCAGTAAATACAAGATCATCCACATAAAGGCAGATTATGAGAATTTTACCTTCAGTAGATACCTTGGTGAACATAGTATGTTCATAAGGACACTTTTGGATACCTTCACTCATGAAGTAGCTTTTTATGCGACTATACCAAGCTCGATGTGTCTGTTTAAGTCTATAAAGGGTCTTCTTAAGCTTGTACACTTTGTGTGCTTCTCCTTTAGTGACATAGCCTAGAGGTTTCTTTACAAACACATCCTCACTTAGCTCACCATGTAAGAAAACTGATTTCACATCCAATTGGTAGAGAGGCACTTCTTCTGGGTAGTAAGAGAGATTACCATTTGAATGGTGTCTAACCAAGCTACAAGTGCAAAAACCTCAGCATAATCCACACCATGTTGTTGACTATACCCATTTGCAACTAGCTTGGCCTTGCACTTGTCAACCTCCTCATTCTTATTTAACTTTGTTTTGTAGACCCACTTTACCCCAATCTTTTTCTCTCCTCTAGGTAGGTCTATTAATTTCCAAGTATCATTTCTTTCAATAGCTTTTATTTCTGAGTCCATAACTCTCCTCCATCTAGCACTATTTACTACATTAGTATAGAACAATGGATTAATGTCTACAAACATAGCCAAATGAGCTACATCTTCCTGAGAAGAAAGACCTTCTCCATTGACATAATTCCTCATCCATGTTGGAGGCTTTCTAGTTCTTTCATTAAAGTCATTTGACCTTTTTTATGAGGAGTCATATGGAACACTCCCTCTACTGAAGTTTCATTGAGAATAACAATACCTTCTGAGTTGTTTTCATCTAAGTAAGCTTTTGTAGCAGTAGATTCATCTTCTCTTCATTCTAGATCAACTAAAATATCCTCCTTATGTTTCTCATCCCAGTCCTAGCTTTTATCCTCCCCAAATACCACGTCCTTACTTATTAGCATCCTTTTTAAGATTGGATCATACAATCTATATGCTTTAGATTCTTCATTGAATCCAAGTAAAACACAGCGTAGACTCTTGTTTCCCAACTTAGTTCTCTTCTTGTCTGGGATATAGGCATATTAAACACACCCAAATACCCTAAACTGATCCATTGAAGGTTTTGATTCGTTTCATCTCTCTTTAGGAGTCATGTATTTCACCGAAAATGTTGGACTTCTATTAAGAACATGAATAGTCCAATTTACTACTTCAGGCTATAAGGTTTTAGGACTACTCTTTTCGGGTAACATACTTCTAACTAAGTTCATGATCGTTCTATTTTTCCTTTCTACAACACTGTTTTGTTGTGGTATGTATGATGTTGTCAACTATCTACCAATTCCATTTTCATTGTAGAACTTTGAAAAATCTAGTGATGTCAACTCCTCACTCGTACTTGTACGAAGACACTTAATGCACACATATGTTTCCTTTTCAACTAGACTCTTGTAAGCTTTGAAAAAATTGAGAGCTTCTATTTTTTCAGCTAGAAAAAATACCTAAGTCTTTTGAGTGAAATCATCAATAAAATTAAGCAAGTACCTTTTCTTGCTGTTGGAAATGGAAGTGATTGGTCCACAAATGTTAGCATGTACCAGTTGAAGAATTTGAGAAGCCCTCCAAGTGCTTTTTTTTTTTTTGGAAACTGATCTCTGTGATGTTTTCCTATCACATAATTCTCACACAGCATTGCAAAATCTTTGATATGTGGTAGTCCATTCACCATCCTTTTCTATTAAAGAAGTTTCAAACCATTGTAGCTTAGATGTCTATAACGATAATGCCAGAGTCAAATTGGATCTTCTAGAAGTGAGTCAGAGCATGTCTGCTTTGTAGGTTGTATTTCCACAGGTCTAGTTTATCCTATCACAACAAACATTATGTTTTTGGACACTTGAATGTCCATAATAAATCCCTCTCAAGATGAAACAACTTACATGTTCCACATTTGATGACAATGTCTATTCCCTTTCTCTTACAATTGGCCAATGCTCACCAAATTGTTCTTCAAGTCTAGAACCTAAAATACCTCAGTCAGTCACTACTTGTGTGAACCCATTTATCATAATTTGTATGCTCTATTTTCCCATTACAACCATTTGAGAGTTGTTTCCCAATTTTATTGATTCTTTGAAGTTTTCATTAAGATTAGAGAAAACTCCTTCTTATCACACATGTGATTGCTACATCTTGAGTCAAGAAACCATGTTTCTTCATTGCTTGGTTTTTGCATATCCATATAGGCCATCAGTGAGATTTCTTCATTAGTTTGTGCATAATTGGCCCTTATCTGTTTCTCTTTCTTTGGGCACTCGTATTGATAATGTCCAAGATCATGACATTGATAACATTCTACATAGGACTTATCGAATATTGATCTACCCCTTCCTTCTTTCCCCTTTCCTCTATAGCCTCTATAACCTCATCTCTATCCTCCAGATTGATCATTACGAACAACTTTTAGTGCTTGCTCCTCCACAACATGTCCATTCATAAGTTGTTCATGGATAAGTAAGCTACTTTGCAACTCATCAATGGACATGATGTCTAAATCTTGTGATCCCTCAATGGAGTAGACAACATAGTCGAAGTTAGGGTTCATGGAATGCAAGATCTTCTTGATGATAGTAATATCTCTCATCTTCTTTCCATGAATTCATATTTTGTTGGCTATGGTGAGAGTGCGAGCGAAATACTCATTCACTGATTCTCCTACTTTCATATGGAGAATCTCAAAGTCCTTTCAAAGAGCTTGAAGTTAGGCATGTTTTACTTGTTATGTTCTTTAATACTTCTACTCGAAGGAATCCTAGATATCTTTGGTCGTGTTCTTGTTCAAAATTGTCTCCAGAATGGAGCGATCAATCGCTTGAAACAAATAATTTTTTGTCTTCAAATCTTTCAGTCTTAAATCGTCAATTACCTTCTTCTGTCCTTCAATGGGTTCAACACCTTCTGTTGTTGTAGGAACCCTATTTTCAATCAAACTTAAAAAAAATTAAATGCAAAAAAATTTATATGAGTATGTTCCAGTGATCGTAGTGTCTATTGAACCTTAGGATGATCGTAGTGTCTATTGAACCTTAGGATAGTGGGTTGAACAAAATTACCTAAAATTTCCATTTGCCAAGTATGTGATTACGAGTACTTTTCTTGCATAATTAGTTATTTACCGGTACTTTTCTTGCCATCTTTATTTATTTATTTATTAGCGTTTATTTTATTTAATGTTAATTTATATATAAATGCAAATATTTTATTAAATATTCTAATTTTTCCAACTTTATTAACTAATATAGTAATTTAATTGATTTATAATATCAATTTAATATATTTTAAGAATAATACATGATTTTTTTAAAATTACGAATATATATATAAATAAATAAATAATTATTAAGAAATACAAATAATTATATTAAACTCTATTGCGTTCGAATTCAAAAACTTTGAATGCCGGCACTATATTTTACCACCTATTTTAATTAGGGTAGTTCACATTAAATATCAACGCAATAGATGTTATACAAAATAGCACATTTAAGTTTTGCTTCATAATTAAAGTCGGAGACCCACAGAACTAAAGCTGTACGCCTCTATTTCTTTGTTCCCTCCTATATTAAAATCAAACGTGGGAATTTTATTTGAATCAGTTTAGACTTTAGATGATGAAGAATTTTTTTATTTTATTAATTATGATATATAAAATATTTAAATCAAACACAACTCTCGACTAAAAGTTTTTCAAATCAAAGAGGTCGTCAAGCAAATCACTCGCAACACCAAACCCAATGAAGGCACGCATTCTTCTTCTTCTTCTTTGCTCTGTTGCTTCAAGTAATTGTATCTTGCATGTAACTGATCTTCACTTCCTCTTCTTTTTTAAATTGCAGAGAATTGATTTCATTTTCTTTGCAACTCTGTTAATTTCTGTTAGCTTCAGCTTTGATGTTTCTTCAGCCCTCAAGGTCAGAACAATACAAAAAGAACGAAAAATAATAATTTAGTCTTTGACTCTGTTTCTTTTTCTCTATAAAACGAACCAGTCTTTTGGGTTTTTGTCAGGAAGGAGAAACATGCGTTAAAGATAGCAACTGTGATTCTGCGTTGCACTGTGAGACGTGCGTAGCAAATGGAAATCTACGACCACGATGCACTCGAATCAAACCCACAAATCCATTTTCTAATGTAACCCATAAATAAATAAATAAGTAATTAATTTTTGAATTTTCTGCTAATATGTTTCAGAGTTGCTCAAGTTCTGGGTGTGTTGAAAATAGGTGAAGGGTTTGCCATTCAATCGGTATTCATGGTTGACGACCCACAATGCTTTTGCAAGATTGGGGGAGAGGTCGGCTACGGGCTCAGTGATTGTTGCTCCGACAAATCAACAAGACTCCATTACAAGTCAGCTCAATGTATGTTTCTTTCTTTACCTCTTTGAAAATCTTTTTTTCTTGTTTTGGGGAAATCTTTAGAGTAAAGGAAAGAAAATCAGGAGACAAGGAAATGATAACAGAGAAAACATAGCTTTTTGGTTTCATAACTTTTTGTTGAAGCAATTTTTTTATTTATCTTTCTTTAATTTTTATTTTCTTGTCTAAATTCAAATGAGTGATTTGGCCGGCGATGATCGCGGTAGTGGTAGTAGAATGGTATGGACATTAAGTCCTACCATTCATTGCATAAGTTCGAGCTCCTTACGACTGAATTTAGAGTGGGTTTATTACTCAGATTCTTAACCCATAAATATAATTACGATATTATCCTTAATTTAAGTATTTTACTATTTTTTTTAATTATTTTTATGGTTATTTAGTAAATACATAAAAGAGAATGTGTACAGTTTTTTTGGTCAATACAGTTTATGTTAATTCTTATTTCAAATTATTTATATTTATAGTTAACAAAACTCTATTAAAGTATTTTCGTGGTGCTTGTCAATAGTTGCATCAATTCAGAGTCCTACCATTTTTTTTTTGTTTTAAATAATTAATCTCACAATCAATTAAACATTTCACATGCCATTGTCACATCTTATACAGATTTTAAAAAGCCACTGTCACATCTTATATTAACACGTCACTTTCATGCCGTATGATTTCACGTGTATAAAAATTTATGCAGTTAACATTTATACTTTAAATTTATTTCACTTTCATATATAAGATTAATAGAAAAATTTATATAATTTTTTTATTAAAAAATATATATTTATTTATATTATAAAATAAATAAATATATATATTTTTCTTAAATGAAGATTAAAATAAAATTTTATATAAAAAATTATATCATATAATTAAACCAGATTAAATTTGTTATATTTGTAATTACAGTAAATATACCTAACATGTGTCAAAAGATTTCGAAAAAATTAACTAAGGAACATGCTCAAATTCCATATTACTTGTGCATGGTAATACTTTTTTTTATCTAATAATTTAATTCATATTATTTTAACGAATATATTTAAATCACAAAAAAATAAAATAAATTATTTGATCTAAAATAAGTTATATAGGCACAATATAATTATGGTGAGTATTAATATTTTATAAATTTATACGAATTTATATAGCAATGATATTGTGATAATAAATTTTGTTATTGTGATAGTAAAAGTGCATAAATTGTTAATTTTACTATAGTATTAATTATACTTTATTCATACTATTATTAGATAAATATATTATTAATGAATTATTTATATAATAATAATAATTTTCATTATGGTAAATATTTTAAAATTATATAATAGGTTGCCAGTTGCAAGATGGTAATTTTATTTGGACTAAATGCTTCTTCCTTTTGTTTAGAAAAATATTTTTAGGTTATTTTATTTGTAAAAAAATTATCATTTAAATTGGTTTATTTGTAAAAAAAAAAATATGTTATCTATAACACATATCATATATGTATATTTAAGAATAAAATTTATTTTTTTATTTAATGTAACGGCGGCATAATATATATGTTACATATATATTTATATTTTTTATATGAATATAAGTAAAAAAAAGTATTTAATTAAAAGAATTATTTAAATTATTTAATATTTAAAATCATATATTATACAAATAAAATAACCAAAGTTTTACTAAAAAGTTAAAGATATATAAATAAAAAATAAAAAATATTATTTTACTATATTTAATAAAAAATTAAGTGAAAAAACTTTATTTATACTTTGTTTTATTAATAAAAATAATCAAAAATATATATTTTTAAATAAAGAGAATAAATAATCTCTAATATGTAAAGAAAATCACTGCCGCCACTTTTTAAGTAAAAGAATGCATGCATCTTTAGAAGAAACAAGATTTTCTCGAATGATTGATTGATTTATTTTTACCGATTATTTTTTTATGATGTTATAATCTATAACCTAGAGCTGTCCGAGGGAGAGAATATTATTAAGAACAAATGCTTGGAATGGCGGATATATAATTTTTATAAAATATAGAAGATATTATTATTATTTATGATTTTTTTTTAAATTTATAATTTAAAAAAATATAAAAGTAATTAATTATTCATATTTTAAATTAATTTTTTGTAATATATATATTTTTAAATATTTATAATATTTTATATTAAACAATAATTTTATCGATTATTAAAATATGATATAATAGAATATATATATATATATATATAATATTATAGAATAATTAAGTAAAAAGTTTTAAATAATTAATTTAATTATTTAATGGTATTAATTATTATAAATAAATAAATTTTAACTATATAAAATTAAATAATCAGTAATATTATACTAATAAAATAAATACAAATTGAAAATAATATATTTTTATTTTTTTTAATATTATAAAGTGTAAAAGTGAGAAAATAAATAAATTCATATAAAATAAAAAATATACACACATGCTTATTAATTAAGAAAATAAAATTAATATACATACAATTAATGAAATTATTATTTTTAGTTTCTTAAATTACATAAAGTAAAATAGTTATATATATTTTTTAATTATCTATAAATAGTTAGGGTTCAACTTTAATTAGAAAAATAACATAATATTTTTAATTTTAACATTTATCATAGAGTTAGCAATAAAATTAACATATTGAACTAATTTCTAAAAAAATAAATAAAATAGATTAAGTTTTTGAAATTAATTATGTTTATGGTTACTTGTTTTAAATTTAAATTTTAATAAAACATCCATTTTTTAAATACATACTCTATTTCTTGAATGCATTAAGTAATTTTTTAATTATGTTAATTGTACTAAAATTAAAGTTTTAATTTTTCATAAGATATTGCCAAATTTTTTTTAATGTCGTTACTAATGGAGATTATTTACAATAATGCACCTAACATATATTTGTAAAGAAAAGATAAATCTCAAGCATATGAGTTGTATTTTTCAGTTTTAATTTAACTTATTTGATATGATCAGTTTTAGAAACTAGCGGTAATTTGTTTTTCCTTAACATTGGAGGTGTAGAAGGTTTGACTTTAATGCCTAAAGGAAAAAAATCTAATAATTTAGTAATTAATTTTTAGAAATTTAAGTATATGTTCATCTTTGGCTATTAAAAGACATATTAAAAGACATATTTATGAATAAAAGTTTTATGAATAAAAGTTTTATGAATAAAAGTTTTATAATTTACGTGTAAAGTTTTAAAAAATTTAAGATTAAATTATAATTAAGAACCTAAGTTGATGTTTTAAAATTTTAAGAATCAAATAATTTTTTTATTGGAAAATGGGTCATAAAAACAAATATAACTATATCATAATTATTTTAATATTTGTTCATAAAAATAGATAAATGATACATTACTTATTATTGATGGTTTTATATATCATGTCGCTAAAATTTAAGAACATCTCATACTCATAAAGGCCATTAATGCACCCACGGTAAAGGAAGTTGCCCAATTAATAGTCGAAAGCCTTGGAAATTAATATCCAATTATAACGCAGCACAGTTATACCTACAAATCATCCCAAATATAAATAGACTAGCCATTACAGATCTCCCAATGTACCCAAACACTGGCACACTGGCACACTATGAGCCTCTACAAAAACCCTCCATGACCTGACCAAGAGGGAAAATAGTGCAACATAGTTATATCTATTAAATATTAAATATCATTTAATTCAATTTCGTTTAAATTTTAGTCTATTGATATTTTTGTTGTTATAAAATTTAGAAGTATAAATTTTATAATTTTTCAAATTATTTCCATATGATAGAACTACTTCCAACTTTTTATGCAATTTTTGAAAGATAAAAATACTATTAGGTTTTTTACTTATTATAAAAATGATATTTAAATCTTGTATTTATTTTTTGTAATAGTTTAATTCTATTGTTGTAAAAAAGTGAACAAGGAAAAATGTAATTTTTTTCATTTTTTTTAATTGTATTATATAGATAGATAAAATATAACTACAAAAAATTGAAATAAATAAATAAAAAATAGAATGAAATAAAATAACTAAAAAATGTGACTAAGTTTAAACAAAAAAATAAATATAAGACTTAATTATTATTTTTAAAATATGTATAGAATATTTACGATCTCACGTTCCTTTTTTATATTATATTAAAGTTTGAAATTTAAGTAGCAATTTTTTCTCCACTCTTATAAATTTCAATAAGTGATAGTGTAATAAATATAGTAAAAAGTATCAAGAATCATAAATAGAGAACCATCGTTCATACGACTAGTGGAAAAATTGTTTGTAAGTATTACTGCTATTCATTCTAAGTGGGATGTAGTGTGTGTTTGTTTTTGTTTATGAGATTATGTGAAAACGCTTATGATATTATATAAAAACGCTTATGATAGTAAAAAAGTGCTTCAAGATCAAATAGGAAAATAATTTGCCATAAATGCTTTCAGGATTTAAAAAACATGTTTTGTACTTGTTGATATATCTGCTTCTTCCTAAAACTGATTTTTTCCTAAACCCACTTTTAACAGACCTGTAATACCGCTTATTAGATTAGGGAATTAGGTCAATCTAATATGGAAAAGGAAGGAGATTTTGACACATGACTGATAATGAGAAATGAGAAATGAGAAGCGTAATGTGGATGTTTGATATTTTCCTTTCCTAATTATCATTAAATGTCCTTTTTTTAACTTAAAGAAAAAAAATTGATTCAAGTAGAGTTTTTTCTAAATAAGATAATTAAAGTGTTTGGGCTTGGGTAAAATAGTGGCTCATGATCTGCCCCTTCACAATTCATTGTTTTATTATTATTATTATTATTATTATTATTATTATTCTTATTATTATTCTTATTATTATTATTACAAACCCACCCACTTTTTTAAATAAAGATGTGAACTCATATTTTTTTAACATTTATTTAGAGCATATTTCATTGTAAAACATGCAATTAGAAGTTGTTTCATTTTTGTATTAATTGCAGAATGGGGTCAGAGGATTGATGCTTGATATGTATGACTTTCAAAATGACATATGGTTATGTCACTCCTTTGGAGGAAAGTGCTACAACTACACAGCTTTTGTAAGTCAATTGTTAATGAGAGTTCTTCTTTCTAATAAAATATGAGTAGCTATGTTATCACAAAAATATTTAAATAATGATAATTTTACTTAATAGTAGTGATATTAAAATATAATTAATATTATGTATAAAATAGATATTTTATTTATATTTATTATGTCAATAAAAAAATTATTAAGGTAATATCATTACCCTAAAATATTTGTTCCATTCCATTTTAATTAAATAGTCATAATTAGTTTCTCATACACATTAAACAACTAGAGCATTGTTAATTTCTCTTTCTAAAGTGTGATAGAGATACAAAGTTTACACTCACCTCACTTATGGTGTGCCACATAATAAAATAACTTTTAAAATTGATAAGTTATTTATTTTTCAAGGAAATGGTGTAACATGGCACATTATAATTACTGTGAATACAAATTTGTGCGCATTTATCATTTCTTTTTCTAATAATATGATTTAATTGGACACAGCAACCTGCTATTAATATTCTAAAAGAAGTCCAAACATTTCTTGATGCAAATCCATCAGAGATTGTGACCATTATCATTGAAGACTATGTAACCTCCCCAAATGGCTTGACTAAGGTCTTTAATGCAGCTGGCCTGAGAAAATACTTCTTTCCAATATCAAGAATGCCCAAAAATGGAGAAAATTGGCCAACAATTGATGACATGATTCAGAAAAATCAGCGTTTTGTGGTTTTCACTTCTAAGGCAAATAAAGAAGGTTCTGAAGGGATTGCCTATCAGTGGAGATATATGGTTGAGAACCAATGTCAGTTCTTAATTTCTCATCTTTTTTTAAAACTTCAAGAGCATATGAGATAGTTCTCCTCCTTGAAAGCCATTGATTAATCATGAAAATATATTTTACAATTTTTTTAATTGCCTATGATTATAGTTATCTGTCAATTGCCTTTCAACATTTTCTTTTAATGGGCATATCGTGCCTTGAGCTTCGTCAATGTCGAAGCATGTATGCGTGAGAGTGTGTAATTGTTTATTAACTAAAATAAAGTGTCATTAATGGAGTTGCAATTGCAAACACAGATGGAAATGGTGGCATGAAAGCCGGATCCTGTCCAAACCGTGCAGAATCACCTTCAATGAACACAACAACAAGAACATTAGTTTTAGTAAACTATTTTGGAAATGTTCCAACCCTTCCTGGAGCCTGCAAGGATAATTCAGCTCCTTTGATTAGTATGGTCAATACTTGTTATGAAGCTGCTGGTAAAAGATGGCCTAACTTCATTGCTGTGGACTTCTATAAGGTATATATATGGATCATACTAAAGATCAATGTTACATTACACACGCCCATTTTTCTCAATTTTATGTAAATTATTTATCAAATTGGAGTATCTGAGTACCTATACCAATATATATTATCTGAATATCCATACCAATATGAATTTCATACCGTTTGAACATGTGTACTATATAATTGTAAATTCATAAACACAAAAATCAAGCATGTCTACTAATTTGTTTTCAATCCCTTCTTTTATAACCAATTAAATTTTCAGAGGAGTGATGGTGGTGGAGCTGCTGCAGCAGTAGATGTAGCAAATGGTCATC
This sequence comes from Hippophae tibetana, assembly GCA_037013495.1. NCBI lineage: Eukaryota > Viridiplantae > Streptophyta > Magnoliopsida > Rosales > Elaeagnaceae > Hippophae > Hippophae tibetana. The sequence goes on from CM072810.1 coordinate 17,259,300, forward strand.
TTGTTTGTGGATGTGGAAACATTAACAAGTGCAAGGTGAGTAATAATGTCTTTTAAGTCACAAATCCCAAAGTCGTTCACTTTATGTTGCTTTAGGAAACAAATTAAAGTGGGATGTGATATGTAATTTTAAGCAGAGAGCTGACATAATTTGTTGGTAATGTGTAGGCAAATATGACATATGGTGTATGTGACATACCGGAGCCTTCCATTAAACCTGCAGCTAAAGCAAATGAGACTAGCTTTTCCCATACTTATCGGAGCCCATCATCTCATTACTTATTTGCTTCAGTTATTTTTCCCAGTATATTTTTACTGTTACTATAATAAAAAAACAGTTAAATGTGGGAAGACGACAGAATTGAGCAGATAGAAGAATCAGTCTCATGTGGTCTTTATTTTTTGGTTCCCATCCAAGTCAATCCTATAAATCTAGCTCAAGGAGTATAGGCCCATTTGAAAGTGTGTCAGAATTAGATTAATGACTTAATTATTAATTAGTATATAATTCATTAAACTTAATCATGTGAACTACTCAAAAGTCTTTTTTCTAATATACATACATATATATATATATATATATATATATATATATATTAGACATTATCTTATATGCTCCAATTTGATGAAGAAATGGACTAAAATAATACACATGAGAATTAATGAACTAAAGTGTTTGATTTGACATAACAATTAACCTTTAATTTTTTTATTTTAACTTAAAATTTACTGTAAAAAAAGAAAAAGAAAAAGAAAAGGTGATGAAACATGTTATCCAGACTGTTATATTATACTATTTTACAATATAGTTTAAATTATAGTAGTTTTGTAATAATTATTTGGTAAAGTTGTGAAAGGAAAGTACGGTGCATGTGAAGAAAAAATGGATTTATATAATTGCATGGAAAATTTACACGGAGATATAACTAAAATTTATTGTTGTAAGTGTAAGAAAAACATTTACATAGGCACGTAACTGAGAAAATTTAAAAAGAAAAAAGTTAGTAGTGATTTTTTAAAATTATGGATCTAATAATTTAAATATTATGATGAAAGTAAAATATTGATATGAGATATTTAGATAAAAATAACTTACATCATCACGATTACTCTTATAGTAGTAAAGTCGCAATGTATTGTACTAGTAAGTCATCGTTCCTTTTCATAGTCACTGACTTGTTGATTGAGACTAATGTTTTAATCAACTTGAGTTCAAGAGCTATCAAACATGTCAACTTTAGTATCTAAAAAATTAACACAAATAACATAAGGATAAGATGTGTCCTAAATGGATTATATTACAAATAATCTAAAATTGTGGTAATAAAATATTAATAAATCATCAAAGAGAATCTAGCAAATCCAATAAAAATCAATTAAGCTAAGTTTAATAAAAATAATTTCTTAAAAACTTGACAATTAAATCAATAAATGACATCACATATCTTTAATTAATGCAAGTATGAAAGAATCCTAATAAGGAAGAAGTTATATGAATATAGAATATGTAAGTCTTGCAAGTTCTATTGCTCTATTTTTAGCATTCCTATGTGTAAAACAGAGAGTCTGTATTATTTTACTTGGAGTATTTTCATTCTCTATATAATGTCAATTTATAACTGTTTAATAGTGTACACACTCAGATAATTGTTACAATTTTTATGTTTTATGTTTCACACATCACTAGGGGTTGGGAGCATGTAGTTGGCATGTTTAGGTTGTGTATTATTGATTTACTTTTATTAGTGAATCGTTTGTTATTGAGTGGTGGTATTTATAAAAAACATTCAAACTGCTTGTATGTCTTGTTGGTCACACGTTGCCCTTCTTACTGCCAAGGGTTGTGAGTTTCTTCACTCATGGTGGGTAATAGCCATTCCCCAGCTAGGATAATAATCATTACCCTCTCATCGATTAAGGGGTGGCAAGCCCACAAAAATGTTTTTTCTTTTTCAAAAAATTTCCAACTCTCGTGATATGTGTAAAACATGAAACACAACATATCATTCATATTAACAGAACCAACTCTAGTGATATGTGTAAAACATGCGATCTTACAAAAATTTTCCAACTAAATGAGTGTATGTAATGTTGACTGCAATAGTTGACCTTACATAGAAAAAGACAAATCATTAAGTAAAATAATTAGATTTCGTTTTTTGTACATATGAATGCCAACAAAGTCACAAAGGAATTACAGGATTTACAAGATTTGCAATCTTCCCCTTTGACTTTCCATGGAAAAACAATGTACAATTAATACATACACTCATTACAACATGAGACAATTATGTAAGATGGCCTAATGCAAATTCTTCCTATGAACAAACATCAACACATAACCTAGAATTCCACAAGCATACCTATACCAAGTGCATCCATCTTGTTTTACTCCATCCATCTTCATACATTAACATAACCACACTACATGCTCTTGCTTCAACAGAGCCTCGAGGTCTCTAACTACACATGTATCTTATACACATGAAATAACACTTACCCATAAGTTAACCCAAAACATTATTGTGTTATCCCGATATAGGTACACATCCATAGGCTAAGCACAGTCAAACATGCAACATACAAGCATAAGGCGCATAACTCCCTTCTGTCTTCGTGCTACACTTCCCAAATGTGAATTCAGGTTAGGAAACTATGGTGCATTGCAACCTACATTCACATCCCATCTTGCACAATGCAAAGAAATGAATGTTGAGTTGTGCATACAAACTTGTCCCCATTATTGATACAAATGTAATAATCCTGAATAAAGGAGAGAAAGCATACAATCATGCAATAATTCTATCACTCATGCAACCGACCGAGAAGATTAAAGCAATACAACAAATATAATGCAACACTTGGAACCACAAAGCATAAACCATGCTAAACAAAGATAAACAAACAAAGTGTTAAAAGTAAAGCAACACAAATTTTTCATTAATAAAGTTTTTATTACAAAGTTTTTTGTATTAAAGGAAAAGACAAAATACATCAAAAAAGAAAAAAATAAAAAAAATAGTCTCTTTCACCCTCTCCACCATCTTCAAGAGTCATACTGTGAGAAAAACCACCAGAATCCATGTGGTCTAAGGGATGGGTAGCATTTGTTTTTGGTAAAAGTAGCTTTCAATAAACTTGTTGAATAATACAGAGGACTCATGATCATCGAATTTAAAAAAAAAAGGAATATAAGGAGCCACAGTTATAAGTGCTTGAGAAGAAATGATGAGACATAACGAGAAAGCCACTAGGGGTAGGTCTCACAGAAGGTAGAGACCCAAAAGAGTGTGGCAAACCATGTCTAGGTGGATGCAAGTCATGGCAATAAGCACTCCCAATGAAACGAGCAAGAAACTAAGCATATAGGTTCTGAGCCTATTGGTAACAACAAACTCCTTAAACATAGTGTCTAGGTGCTGAGTAAAGGTAATAAACTCCTGGAACAGTAGAAAGATCTCTGAAAATATATAAGCAAGAGTGGGAAAAGGAGGTATAATAAGAGTAGAGGGACAACGAACTGACTATAAGACATTATGAATGAAAGCAACGGAAGGAGTAAAGCATCCAAAAATAAAATCAAGGTCAAAGGTAAAGTGACTAACACAAATAGTTCTTTTGACATTGTTAGTATTGACACCATCAGGGAACGGAGAAGTGTCCCATTGAGTGATCAAAGAAGGATAACGAAGAGATGAAAAAAGAGGAGTAGCAAATTGAAAAAATATATGGTCATCATACCTGTAAGACTTATAGTCTCCTGTTGATGATAGCACAAAGGGAGGGAACTCGAGATATAATCACTGAAATGAAGTGAGAACAAGGGTGAACAAAAACACTCACAATATCACTTTGAATAATCATATAAAAAAATGATTAATAAAGAAAGCTTACAACTAATATATATAATATTTAAGCTGGTTAAAATTATCAACTCAACTATTTGACTATCTGGGTTGGTAATAAATATCCTCGTAAAGATTATAACATAATTTAAACAAATAAATATAAAATATTAAGTGTATAAAAGCTACCTAACATAGTAAGATATAAGCTATCTCTTTGCTTCTCAATTAGTACACATCCTACCAACCCACAATCTAGTAATTTTCGTACGTGCTCTATTATCTTGACTCAATGATTCATCCAAGCCGAATCCACAAATCTAATTTGATTGTGCATATTATTATTCACCTTCAACTCATCATAAGATATGGTACATAATATTTAATTTGGTTAAATTCATTTCAAAAAATATAATTATGCATGAGCCAAAATAATGACAAATCAAGCTCACCTAAAGAACACAATGTGAAAGATCGTTGATGGACTATTACTTTGGATGGAATTATCTTCTTTGGAAAAGCATAAATGAATGGAGGAAATAAAAAGACAAAAATGTTTTTCTTTAGGTACACAAGATTGCTTTTGTTTTCACTCTACAGAACCTAATAAACGTATTTGTATCACATGTTAATAAATCATTAATGATATATTAGTTGTATACTTTATCAGTTGTATATTAGTTGTATGCAACTAATATACTATTCTTAAAAAGTAGATTCTTATTTCTTGTATTTATACATGTATTAATATTCATTGTAATTGTGATTGTAAATACATTCAGTATATTCAATTTGGTATCAGAGCAGGAAAGAAAAAACAAATCTTACCGGTTTTTGAGCAGCAGCGCCGCCGTAAGTGTTTTTATATAGTGTCGTTAATCTTCTCGCACTGTTCAATTCACACCGTCGTTGTAGATCTGTCTGTCCGTTGCAGATCCGTCGTCCAGCACGTGCCATCCAGTTCGTGTTGTCCAGCCCGTGCCTTTCAACTTGTGTCGTCCAGCCCTGCGTCGTCCAGCTCACGCACCAACCCTGCGCCATCCAGCTCGCGCACCCCTACGCCGTCCAGCTCGCGCACCTCTACGCTGTCCAACTCACGCACCCCTGTGCCGTCCAGCTCGTGCACCACTACACCGTCCAGCTCGTGCACCCCTGCACCATCCAGCTCGTGCACCTCTACACCGTCCAGCTCGTGCACCCCTGCACCGTCCAACTTACGCACCCTACACCGTCCAGCTTCACCCCTATATTCTTTGTGAGTCCGCACAGCTCCTGCACTACTCTGTTCAATTTTTTAATTTTTTCAGTTTTTTAAGCTCTACCCTAATTATCAGCCCTAATCCAAGCCCATCAACCCATCATCCCATCAGCCCACTTACTTATCTGACATAGTCCAAGCCCATCAGCTCATCAGCCCAACCTGCCAAAAAAAAAATCCAAAATATTTATTTCGCTGCACAATATTTTTTTTTATTATTTCAATGGAAGATTCAAGACAACATCAAGTTTCCAGAATTCATGAAGTTCCAAATTTTGAAGTTTCTGTTAAGAGTTCAGAAATTGGTTCTTTCAGGGGTACTAAACTTAATGGTACAAATTTTCGAACATGGAAAAAAGTTATGTCTGTTTATCTTTATGGGATGCATAAGATGGGACATATATCTGGATCAATTAGGGCTCCTAGTCAAGATGATATAGAAGCCTATACTAGGTGGGAAGATGATGATGGCTTTGTCATGTCAATTCTATTTAGAGCCATCAGTGATGATATATTACAAATGGTGGAGGAATGTGAAACTGTTGAGGCCATATGGAATACCTTAAGCGATCTTTATACAAATGAGTCTGACTTTATTCAAGTTTATGAACTTATGTGAAAAGCTACTGGCATGCAGCAAAATGGGCAACCAGTATCTTTTTTTTTTACCAAGCTGAAAAATGTATGGGCTGAAATTGACCAGAAATGCCTGTGTAAAATTAAAAATCCAGAAGACCTTCTGTGGTACCAGAAGGAGAAGGAGCTTGAACGAGTACATGCCTTTTTAAGAGGCCTTGATACAAAACATAATAGTGCTAAAGGCGAATTGCTTCGAATGTCAGACCATCCGAGCTTGACTACCGCCTTTACATACATCCGTAAAGATGAATCTCAGCAAGAGAGTCTTCATCAGGCACATGTTGAGGTATCAAGCCTAGCCATTCAAGCCAAATCAAAGGCACATTTTCTCCAATAGAAAAATTCAATTCCACTTCATCAACAGGGACCTCCACCAGGTTTTACCAATCGCTCTCGTTCTCACTGCTCATATTGCAATGAACAGGGGCATCTTTGTGAGAATTGTTGGAAACTGTATCCACACTTGAAACCAAAAGCAGACTACTATGGAGAAAAAAACGACAACATCATCGTTATAAAGCAAAAGCAACTGTAGTGAAAATTGTCCAAGAACCAGACTACTATGGACAAAATCATCCTATGGAATGTTGATGTATCCCTATAACTTCAATAGCTGGTCATGGTAAGATTGGTATGACCTTAAATTTTTCTCACTCTGTTGGGTCTAATACTTGGATTATTAATTATGGTGCATCTGATCATATGACTTATGATAAATCTTATTTTAATGAGTTATCTCCCCCACCAGTGTCTTATGTTACGAATGCTAATGGTGAGGCCTTTCTTGGCTTAGGAAAGGGGTCAGTTCATATCACTCCATCTTTATAGCTCGATAATGTTTTATATGTACCTGGCTTATCTCATCACTTAATATATGTCCCATAGTTGAATATTGAGTCTAAATGTTCTGTAACATTTTATCCTATGTATGTGATTTTTCAGGATCTTCTTACCAGGGAAATAATTGGTCGAGGGTATCTGAGAGGCAGATTGTTCCATTTAGATCAAAACTACGCAGGGGAGAAACCAGGAGCACGGGCACGCACTGCATTGACCTCTAGTTCCGATAAGCTAAGTGAAATTTGGTTGTGGCATCGCCGCTTAGGGCATCCATCTTTTAGTCTTATGAAAAAATCTATGCCCACTTTATTTATTGGTGTTAGTGAGACTGTTCTACATTGTGAGACTTATGTTTTGGCCAAGATCCATCATATTACTTATTCTCCTAGTATTTCTAATAAAAGTACTATTCCTTTTGAATTAATTCATTCTGATGTTTGGGGACCATCTAAAGAGCCCACTATATCAGGTATGAGATATTTTGTTTCGTTTATCGATGACTGTACAAGGTTATCATGGATTTCTCTTCTTAGAACAAAAGATGAAGTTTTTTCATTTTTTCAAACTTTTCATACCTTCATTCAAACACAATACAATGGCTTCATTTAGATCCTCCGTTCTGACAATGAGGGGGAATATGCTAATCATGTTTTTCAAGACTTTTTCAAAACACATGGGATTATTCACCAAACTACTTGTCCGCAAACATCGGAACAAAATGGAGTGTCTGAAATAAAAAATCATCATTTACTTGATATGGCTCGTGCACTCTTATTTAGTGCTTATATGCCAAAATATCTTTTGGGTGATGTTGTACAGGCTTCCGCCCATCTCATCAATCGTCTCCCATCTAGTATCCTTAACAGAAAAATCCCATTCCAGATTCTCGCATCTTATGTCTCCTTATCATCCTTCCATAATCTTCCTACCTGTGTGATAATTGTATTTTATATAGTGATTTACGTCTATTTTATTAATTATAATTGCTAGTTCTTTACATTTTTAGTTAATTTTTAATTAATTAAATTAATATTTAGTATTAGTTTTTAATAAATATATTTTAAAGTAAATTAATAAATTTTAATAAAAAAGGGCTTAATTGCAATTATAAAAAGATTACAATTTAATTTGAAATTAAGAATGGGTTAAATTGCAAATATCAAAAGATTAGAAATTAATTTAAATTAAATTTGTGGGTCAAAATGCAATTAATAAAAAGTTGAATTTCTATGCAGCAGAAGAGCCACTCGCGACATTCACAACGCCCAACACACACCGCTCGATCATCCCATCAACGGTCAAGATTGGGCGCGTGAAATCCAGACGCAACAAAAGCGATTAAGCCGGAATTCTTGAAGTGCGCGGCTCGGCACACGTGGGGCCCACCTGCCGCGCAGATTGGCGTGCATGGTGGGACCCACGTGTCGGCTGCACAGAATTTCCCTGAGGCGCATCGCTCGCCGTTGGATCAGTTGAACCAAGCTGTCATGCAACACGCAGTTTACGAGCATCTTTTAGTTTTGTTTTTGTTCGTTTAGGAGTAGTTTTCCATTTTTCTCTCCTCACCATTTTCTTTGTTTTTCCTCTCTGCATGTTTTATACAACACGCAGAACATTAATTAACAATTTTTTGTGTTGTAATTTCTTAGGAAAATAGAAAGAAAGAAGACAACGAAGAAGAAGTAAAGGGAAGAAATTTATTTTTTTCATTGAGGAATCGTGAAAGAGTTTTTTTCCTAATCTTCTTTTTCTTTTAATTTTTATTTCTCTGAGATGATTTATTATTGTTATGTTGTAATTTTAATATCTGTTATGAGCTAAATTATTCGTCTAGGGTTGCAGTGTAGCTTAAATTATGAAACTTGAATTAATTATTTTCGAGTGATTTATGGAACGATTTTAAGTTGTTTATTTTATCTGTGTTTAATGATTTTAATTATCGAAAGATTAATTAATTGATCTGTGACATTTAAATAAACTTGGAAAAGACATTTTTGTGTGTAGCTCGTGATAAAATAACATATTTATATAAGGGATAAAAATATACTTTTATTGTATATGTAACTATATGAGAACTCATAACTTAATAAATCTGGTTAAATTTAATTCTCATAGGGATATAGTGAATCATTTTAACTAGATGTGTCTGTATGGAGCTTGAAAGAGATATATGGATAAATTAGGAGTTCTTGGTTAACAACTTAAAACATGAGAACATAAATCAAGAGAGAATAAAATATTCAAGTGGATTAATTTGGGTAAACTGGAACCCTAGACGAATAATTTAGCTCATAGCAAAAAATAAAATTACAACACAACAATAATAAATCATCTCAGAGAAATATAAATTAAAAGAAAAAGAAGATTAGGAAAAAAACTCTTTCACGATTCCTCAATGAAAAAAATAAATTTCTTCCCTTTACTTTTTCTTCGTTGTCTTCTTTCTCTCTATTTTCCTAAGAAATTACAAAACAAAAACTTGTTAATTAATGTTCTGCGTGTTGTATAAAACATGCAGAGAGGAAAAACAAAGAAAATGGTGAGGAGAGAAAAATGGAAAACTGCTCGTAAACGAACAAAAACAAAACTAAAAAAACACTCCTAATTAATTTTTGCGTACAAAATATATCCCCTCTTTCCAACTATTCTTTTTTATCAGTGGGGGACAAAAATACATAGGGGAATTAAAATAAACAACACGCGTGAAAACCGTTCTATGTGTTTCTAATTTTTTTTATTTTTTTACGCATGCCACGTGTCATCATTTCATTCGCTACGAGATATAAGGAGACACGTGGTAGTCTTTCATTCTGTGGGAGGAAAGGGCGCATGAAGAACAGCTGGACCGCATCACACAAGATTTTATCGCTTCTGAAAGTGCGCGATAGTTGGCTTCGACACGTGGCGATGCGTTAAGCGCTGGTGAGTGGGCACCATTTCTGTGTTTTTATTTTACCAGATGCATGAAACGTGTCATTATATGATTGCTTGGGATATTGAGGAAACACATGGCTGCTTCTTATTTGGTAGAACGTGATGGCGCACTCTGATGCGACGAACCGTGTTATACGGGAGTGTAAGCGAGCTGCTTGGTGCACGACAACTTGGTTCCACGCGCGCAATCTGGACCATTCAACTGATCCAACGGTGAGCGATGCATCTCGGGGAAATTCTGTGCAGCCGACACATGGGTCACACCTTGCACGCCAGTCTGCGCGGTAGGTGGGTCCCACGTGTGCCGAGCCGTACGCTTCAGGAATTCCGGCTTAATCGCTTTTGTTGCATCTGGATTTCACGCGCCCAATCTTGACCATTGATGGGATGATCGAGCGGTGTGTGTTGGGCGTTGTGAATGTCGCGAGTGGCTCTGCTCCTCCGCAGAAATTCAACTTTTTATTAATTGTATTTTGACCCATAAATTTAATTTAAATTAATTTCTAATCTTTTGATATTTGCAATTTAACCCATTCTTCATTTCAAATTAAATTGTAATCTTTTTATAATTGCAATTAAGCCCCTTTTTTATTAAAATTTATTAATTTACTTTAAAATATATTTATTAAAAACTAATACTAAATATTAATTTAATTAATTAAAAATTAATTAAAAATGTAAAGAACTAGAAATTATAATTAATAAAATAGACGTAAATCACTGTATAAAATATAGTTATCACACCCCCTAAACTTAAGTTTTTGCTACTCCTCGAGCAAAAAGAAAGGAATAAAACAAAAGTTAACTACATTTTAAAATAGTGATTTTCAAAATATTTATTTTTAGTCATTCCAAATAACATAACTAAAAGAAATAAAAGAATTTTATCTAAGTATCAAAATCAATTTAAAAATGTATTACATTTTCACAATGAATTTTAGTGTGTGCGTGAAGTCTTTTCATATTTCATCACATGTAATCCGGATCACTTATGCAAATATAAAATCAAACAAATTTTTAATGAAATCACAAATCTCATAAGTTTATTTTTCATTTCTCTCTCCACTAATGTAGACAAACACAACCAAAAATCAATAGGACTTTATTAAGCTTGTAATGTATGGCTTAGGTAAAAGTAGGATAAAGAATAATTTTTAGCTCAAAACTTTTTCTAAACACATCATTTTAGGATTGAAATAAGATACCTTCTATCATCTCAATAAATACTACTCAATTTGAGATTTAACATCACATACAATAACCATTTTTTTTTATTTTCTTTTTGTTTTTTTTTTCAGTATCCTTTTTTTTCTGATATATGTTTAAATATTTACTAACAATTGTCACATGTTAGTTAGATAAGAAAAATAGATATATATGCACACACACACACACACACACACACACACACACACACACACACACACACATATATATATATATTTTAAGTAGGCTTTTGAAATGAGATAAATATATATATATATAAATTTTGAAGCTCAAAGGGGTATACTACGGATAAAAAATGTGAAGGTAGATAAAAAGGCTCAAACGATCCAAAGATGGCCTAAATCATTTTCTTGGTTAAATGTTTTCTATAATTTCGCCTCAAGAGAAAATCAAACAAATTCTAATAATTGTGACACCACAAATATCAATCGAATTCCTTACTCACAAAAACCTTCTCTAAATTATCATAGCAACTCAAAAATCAAGACTAGTGCTCATAAATATTTATTCTTGTAAAAATGAAACATGCATAAAAATTATTCATCGCTTAGACAATATTCAAATTTTTCAAGGAGTTATGCATTATTTAAAATGAAGAAATAAAATAAAAAAAATTAGATCACCATTAAATGCAAAATATCTTCTAATGTTCGATCAACCAAACAAACAAAGCTAGACAAGCAACAATATCAAGCAATATTTCCAATAAGTTTAATCTCAACACCCCCAAACTTAATATGCACATTGTCCCCAATGTGTGGAAATTAAAGAACAAAGGAGATGTGTTAAAAGAAACTTCCCTGAGTGGTGAGTTGGCTTGTGAGATTGAAATCCAAAATCGTTTTCCTTCCTCTGATTTGCACCTATTAAAACAAAATAACAGAATGAAGAAATATGCAACTAATATATGTTCTAAAATACAATAAATAAATAAATAAAAACGAAAACACATGGGTTGCCTCCCAAGAAGCGCTTGATTTAGAGTCATTAGCTTGATTGCCTATTTTCTTTGCTTTAGGTTGGATTAGATAAGAAAATGGTGGACTTTTGATGATCAATGTCACCCCCCAATAATGTTTGAGTCTTTGCCCGTTCACTTGGAAAGTATTTTGTGATTCTTCACCTTTAATCTCAACAGCCTCATATGGATGTACTTTGGTAATAATGAAAGGCCTTGACCACTTAGATTTCAGTTTTCCTGAGAAGAACTTCAAACAAGAATTGAAGAGCAATACTTTCTGTCCTGGTTCAAAGTGTCGATGCAAGATTTTTTTGTCATGCCACCTCTTCGTATTTTCCTTATAAATCTCAGCATTTTCATATGCATGTAAACGAATCTCATCCACCTCATTGAGTTGTAGGAGACGTTTTTTGCCCGCGGCTCCTAAATCAAAATTTAAATTCTTGATAGCCCAATACACATGGTGCTCTAATTCAACCGGGAGATGACAAACTTTCCCAAACACTAATCGATATGGGGACATCCCAATGAGTGTCTTATATGCTGTTCGGTATGCCCAGAGTGCATCATCCAATCTCTTAGACCAATCCTTCCTTGAAGGATTTACCGTCTTCTCCAAAATCCTCTTCACCTCTCTATTTGATATCTCAACTTGTCCACTTGTTTGAGGATGGTAAGCAGTTGCGATCTTGTGAGTGACATCGTATTTGGCAAGGAGGGTTTCAAAAGATTTGTTGTAAAAATGAGTTCCTGCATCGCTTATGATTGCCCTTGGGGTGCCAAAACGAGTAAAAATGTTTTTCTTTAGAAAATTCAACACCACTTTGGAATCATTGGTAGGAAAGGGAATTGCTTATATCCACTTAGAAACATAATCCATATCAATAAGAATGTAAAGGTTGTTGTAGGAAGAGATAAAAGGCCCCATGAAATCAATTCCTCAAACGTCAAATATTTCTACCTCAAGAATGTTGTTTAGAGGCATCTCGTGTTTCTTAGAAATGTTACCAACTCTTTGGCACTTGTCATAGTGTGAGACAAAGAAATGTGCATCTTTAAACAGATTTGGCCTGTAAACACCAGATTGAAGAACCTTAGCCATTGTTCTTTCTCTTCCAAAATGGCCCCCATAGGCTGAAGAATGACAATGTTTAAGTATGTTTTCAATTTCTTCCTTTGGGACACACCTTTTGATAATTTGATCTGCACAATGCTTAAACAAGAAAGGCTCATCCCATAAATAGTACTTAACATCGTGTAAGAATTTTTTCTTCTGTTGAAAAGATAATTCAGGTGGGAGCACATTACTTACGATATAATTAACATAGTCTGTGTACCATGTCACAATTCTATGATCAAAGGAAAATAGTTGCTCATCAGGAAAAGTCTCACCAATGATAGTCTTGTCCACGGCTCCATCATTATTCTCCATTCTCGATAGATGATCAACCACTTGATTTTTGGTTCCCTTCTTATCCTTGATCTCCAAATCAAATTCTTGCAGTAGGAGGATCCATCTAATCAATCTCTGGTTTGCATCTTTCTTAGCCATAAGATATTTTATAGCAGAATGATCCGTATAAACTATCACCTCAGTGCTGATTAGGTAGGATCGGAACTTTTCAAAAGCATATACAACAGTAAGTAATTCTTTTTCAGTGGTAGCATAATTCAGTTGAGCTTCGGTCAAAGTTTTGCTGGCATAGTATATGGCATGGAAAACTCTCTTTTTTCGTTGTCTTAAAATAGCCCATACCGCAAAATCACTGGCATCACACATGAGCTCGAAAGGTAGATTCCAATCTGGTGCAATAATGATGGGAGCTGTGATCAAATTTTCTTTCAAAACCCAGAAAACTTCAAAACAATCTTCGTCAAATGTGAATTTTGTATCTTTCTCCAAAAGGTTGCAAAAAGGCTTAGATATCTTGGAAAAATCCTTTATGAATCGCTTGTAGAATCCTGGATGACCGAGAAAACTTCTAATTCCTTTCACAGATGTTGGAGGCGGTAGTTTCTCAATGGTTTCAATCTTTGCCCTATCCACTTCAATTCCTTTCGAAGAAATTAGATGGCTGAGAACAACACCTTCTTCTACCATGAAATGACACTTTTCCCAATTTAACAACAAGTTTGTTTCTTCGCATTTTTGTAGGACCAAAGAAAGGTTATGCAAACACATATCAAATGAATCTCCAAACACTGAGAAGTCATCCATAAATATCTCAATAAAATTTTCCACCATGTTTGAGAATATAGCCATCATACACCTTTGAAAAGTGGCTGGGGCATTGCAAAGTCCAAACGAAATTCTTCGGAAAACAAAAGTTCTATATGGACAAGTGAAAGTGGTCTTCTCTTTATCCTCAGGCGCGATAGCAATTTGGTTGTATCCAGAATATCCATCCAAGAAACAATAGAAAGAATGTCCTGCCAATCTGTCTAGCATTTAGTCAATAAATGGAAGAGGAAAATGATCCTTTCGAGTGGCCTTGTTGAGCTTCCAATAATCCATGCATACCCGCCAACCCGTTACTTTCCTTGTGGGAATCAACTCATTGTTGCTATTAGCCTCCACTGTAATTCCTCCTTTCTTTGGAACATAATGAATTGGGCTGACCCAAGAGCTATCTGAAATAGGATAGATAATACCTGCATCTAACCACTTAATGATCTCATCTTTTACTACCTCCTTCATGATTGGATTCAAACGAAGTTGATGCTCAATAGTAGGCTTGAAATCTTCCTCAAACAAGATCTTGTGCATGCATAGTGAAGGGCTAATTCCTTTAATGTTAGCTATAGACCACCCTAATGCTAGCTTGTAATTTCTCAACATTCTTAACAACTTCTTTTCTTGATCTTCATTTAGAGATGTTGAAATAATCATAGGCATAGTAGCCATTTCACCTAAATAAGCATACCTTAGATGGTTAGGCAATGGCTTAAGCTCTAATAATGGTTTTTGTTCCTTAGATGGCTTCACATGGATAAACTTAGATGGTGTTACCACTTGTGATGCATCTTCTTTAGTTTGAGGACTAAAGAGTTGTGGAGATGCTTCAAGTAACTTTAGATATTCCAGAGTTTCAAGGTTATCAATAATATTGTCATTCACAGGTGCAATTTCCAAAGCATCAGTACTCAAGTTTTCCCTGAAGTTGCTTTCAACTAATGCATTCACCATGTCAACTCTAAAGCAATTATCAGATTTTCTTGGAAATTTCATAGCTTTAAAGACATTGAACATCACCTCTTGGTCTTGAACTCTCATGGTGAGTTCTCCTTTTTGAACATCAATCAAAGTCCTACCAGTTGCTAAAAATGGTCTCCCTAGAATAATAGGAATCTTTTTATCTTCCTCCATGTCAAGAATATGAAATCTGCAAGAAAGATAAACTTGTCAACCTTGACAAGTACATCCTCTATAATGCCTCTTGGGTGTTTCAAAGACCTATCTGCAAGTTGTAAAGTCACGGTGGTCGGTTATGCTTCTTCTAATCCAAGTCTCTGATAGATGGATAATGGCACCAAATTAATGCTTGCACCCAGATCGCACAGAGCTCTACCAAAAAATTTCTCACCAATAGTACAAGGAATGGTGAAACTTCCTAGATCTTTAAGCTTAGGTGGTAGCTTCTTCTGAAGGATGGCACTACACTCCTCTGTGAGAGAAACTGTCTCAAAATCACCTAACCTTCTCTTCTTAGACAAAATGTCTTTCATAAATTTCACATAACTGGGCATTTTCTCCAAGGCATCAGCAAAAGGAATGTTAATATGAAGTTTCTTAAATACTTCAAGAAACTTGGAGAACTCTTTATCCAGCTTTTGCTTGTGGAAGCGCTGAGGAAATGGAATTGGTGGATTATAAGGCTTGATATTATCTAAAGCTGGTTTTATTACAGGATTCTCTATCAATTCATTCTCTTCGACCCTCTCATCAGCTTTCTCTTGTTTTTCTGGGTCAATAGATTCAACAAAAAGAGTTGGTGGAGAAATGGGCTTGTGTATTTCTTCTAACTCTTTTCCACTTCTCAATGTAACTACTTTACAATGCTCTTTTCCTTCCTTTTTGGATTGACTTTAGTATCACTAGGTAAAGATCCTTGAGGGCAGTTGTTGACAGCAGTAGCTAGTTGACCCAATTGAACTTCGAGATTTCTAATAGATGTTGCCTGATTATGGATAATAGTCTCATTCTTAGCCATGTATTGAGCAAACATATCTTCCAATGAAGGATTTCTCTCTTGTTGTGGGACTTGATTATGAAAACCTGGAGGATGAGAGGGCTTCATAGAAGATGATTGGCCTTGATTATTACTCCAAGAAAAATTAGGGTGATTCTTCCACCCTGGATTGTAAGTGTTGGAATAGGGATTGTTTTGATTCCTATTATAATTGGAAACAAAATTGACAGATTCAGAGTTGTGAGGACATCTCTCACTGGCATGATTTCCATTGCAAATTTCACATGTAACAAAAGGACTCTGAATAGAATGGACACCTATAGTATCCATCTTTTTCACAAAAGTGGATACTTGTGTAGTTAAAGCGGGCATAGCATCAATCTCATGAATTCCAGCTGCTTTCTTAGGAAAAATCCTCTCTGATGGCCACTCATAGCTATTTGAAGCCATTTCCTCTAATAAGTTGTAGGCTTCATCAATTGATTTCCCCATCAGAGCACCACCTGCTGCAGCGTCAATCATGTTTCTAGTTTGACCCATCAAACTATTATAAAATGTTTGAACTTGAAGCCACTTCGGTAATCCGTGGTGAGGACATCTTCTAAG
This sequence comes from Hippophae tibetana, assembly GCA_037013495.1. NCBI lineage: Eukaryota > Viridiplantae > Streptophyta > Magnoliopsida > Rosales > Elaeagnaceae > Hippophae > Hippophae tibetana. The sequence continues at coordinate 17,275,799 of CM072810.1, forward strand.
TAGCTCCTTGTACCTCTCCCAAGCTTCATATAATGACTCTGAGTCGAACTGCATAAAAGTGGTGATTTCATTCCTCATCCGTGTAGTCTTTGCCGGTGGAAAATATTTGGCTAAATGTTTTTGCGCCAAATCCTCCCAAGTAGTGATAGATCCACATGGCAATGAATTCAACCAATTTTTTGCTTTTTCCCTAAGTGAAAAAGGAAAAATTCTCAAACGAATAGCATCATCAGTGACTCCATTATGCCTAAAAGTGTCACAAATCTCTAGAAAATTTGCAATATGGGAGTTTGGATCATCATGGGGTAAACCTCCAAATTGAACCGAAGTTTGAATCATATGAATTATTGCAGGCTTAATTTCAAAATTATTAGCTTGAATTCATGGTCTTCTTATGATTGAATGAATGCCGCCAACCATAGGCACTGCATAATCTTTTAAGGATTTTGGTTCTTCTACTTCTGGAATTTCATGATCCATAACTAGATGTTTTAAGGTTTCTTGTTTATTATTTTTCTTTAAGTTCAAAATAGTTCTATGGATTTCTAGATCTAACGGAACTATGTCAAGATTTCTTATGCGTCGCATACAAAGTTACACTTAATCCAAAAATCTAAAATAAATAAATCTAATACAGTAAAAAAATAAAAATAAAAATAAAAATAAACACACAAATCTAAGCAAATAACAGTAAGCAATAAAACAATTTTTTTTAAATAAAATCAGATTAATTGGTAGTAATATCAACAAAAAATAAGTAAAACAAATCCCCAGCAACGGCGCCAAAAACTTGTTGTCTCTTTTAAAGAACATAAAATCGTGCAAGTATACACGGTCACAAGTAATAATATGATAAGTAAAATATCATTCCCACAGAGATTTGTTACCAATTTTCGTTAATTACTAAAATTATTTAAACTTGATTTTATCCAAACAATCAATAATTTGATGCAATTTAACTTAACTAATAATTTTCTTAACAGTTTGTATGAAAATTCTTGGATTGCAGTTTACCCAAATTAATCTACTTGAATATTTTATTCTTTCTTGATTTATGTTCTCATGTTTTAAGTTGTTAACCAAGAACTCCTAATTTATCCATATATCTCTTTCAAGCTCCATACAGACACATCTAGTTAAAATGATTCACTATATCCCTATGAGAATTAAATATAACCAGATTTATTAAGTTCTGAGTTCTCATACAGTTACATAGACAATAAAAGTATATTTCTATCCCTTATATAAATATGTTATTTTATCACGAGCTACACACAAAAATACCTTTTCCAAGTTTATTTAAATGTCACAGATCAATTAATTAATCTTTCGATAATTAAAATCATTAAACACAGATAAAATAAACAACTTAAAACCGTTCCATAAATCACTCGAAAATAATTAATTCAAGTTTCATAATTTAAGCTACATTGCAACCCTAGACGAATAATTTAGCTCATAGCAGAAATTAAAATTACAAAACAACAATAATAAATCATCTCAGAGAAATAAAAATTAAAAGAAAAAGAAGATTAGGAAAAAAACTCTTTCACGATTCCTCAATGAAAAAAATAAATTTCTTCCCTTTACTTCTTCTTCGTTGTCTTCTTTCTCTCTATTTTCCTAAGAAATTACAACACAAAAACTTGTTAATTAATGTTCTACGTGTTGTATAAAACACGCAGAGAGGAAAAACAAAGAAAATGGTGAGTAGAGAAAAATGGAAAACTGCTCGTAAACGAACAAAAACAAAACTAAAAAAAACTCCTAATTAATTTTCGCGTACAAAATATATCCCCTCTTTCCAACTATTCTTTTTTTATCAATGGGGGACAAAAATACATGGGGGAATTAAAATAAACAACACGCGTGAAAACCGTTTTGCACGTTTCTAATTTTTTTTTCTTTTTTTACGCATGCCACGTGTCATCATTTCATTCGCTGCGAGATATAAGGAGACACGTGGTAGTATTTCATTCGGTGGGAGGAACGGGCGCATGAAGAACAGCTGGACCACGTCGCACAAGATTTTATCGCTTCTGGAAGTGTGTGACAGTTGGCTTCGACACGTGGCGACGCGTTAAGCGCTGGTGAGTGGCCGCCGTTTTTGTGGGCGCCCATTCTAGATTCTCGTATCTTATGTCTCCTTATCATCCTTCCATAATCTTCCTACCCGTGTATTTGGTTGTGTTGCTTTTGTGCATGTTCCTAAAAATCAACGGTCTAAATTAGATGCCCGGGCTATTAAATGTGTGTTTGTTGGTTATGGAAGTTATCAGAAAGGGTACAAGTGCTTCCATCCACCGACCAGAAAGTATTATGTCACTATGGATGTTATCTTCTTTGAGGACATGTGTTATTTTTCCTCACCTGATACTGCTCATCAGGGGAAGAATACATATTTCGAAGAACTGTATCATGGGGAGGGGGAGGCATTAGGAGAATCACCAACTGATGTTTCAATGAGACCAGATGAGACTTCTAATCAATTGAATCCAGCCATTACTCTTACTCTTGATCAACAACTCCCTGATACTGAAGGTCACTCATCTAAGGTATGTACACTCACTGATACTAATAACATTGAGTCTAATGTTGGACAGTATGTGTTACCAAATAGGTCTACTCGAGGTCAACCAGCCAAAAGGTATGAACCAAATATTCATGCAAAATCAAAATACCGAGTAGCCAATTACATGTCCACTAAAAGATTATCTAAGTCATATAAATCATTTGTGAATCAAATATCTGGTGTATCAGTACCTAACAAAGTGTAGGATGCGTTGGGAGATCCAATATGGAAAAAGGTAATGGCTGAAGAGATAGATGTGTTAAAGAAGAACGATACTTGGCAACTTGTGCCACCACCACAAGGAAAAAAGGCAGTTGGTTGTCGATGGGTGTTTACTGTAAAACATAATGGTGATGGATCCGTAAATTGATATAAAGCTCGTCTTGTAGCAAAAGGGTTTACTCAAACGTATGAACACTATTCAGGTTTTGCTCTCACTTGCCGCTAACCTAAATTGGCCACTTCAGCAGTTTGATGTCAAGAATGCTTTTCTTCATGGAGAATTAGCCGAGGAGGTGTACATGAGTCTTCCACCTGGGTATGTAGTTGATTCTCCTGGTAATTTTGTATGCAAATTGAGAAAGTCTTTGTATGGTCTCAAGCAATCCCCTCGAGCCTTGTTTGGAAGGTTTTAACAGTTCATGAAAAAGGTTGGTTACAGATAGAGTAATTCAGACCATACTCTATTTCTCAAATATCAACGATGGAAGGTAACAACCCTAATCATTTATGTTGATGATATGGTAATCACTGGTGATGATACTATTGAGATGGATAAATTACAAAGACAACTAGCCTCTGAACTCGAGATGAAGGACTTAGGTGAACTAAAGTACTTCTTAGGAATTGAGGTAGCCAGGGGAAGAGAAGGAATATATCTGTGTCAGAGGAAATACATTATTGATCTTCTAAGAGAGACATGTATGTTGGATTGCAAATCTATTGACACTCTTATTGAGCAAAACCATTGTTTAGTAGAGTATCCAGATCAGATACCAACTGATTGAGCTCACTATCATAGATTGGTTGGGCGTTTGATTTACTTAGCTCATACTAGACAAGATGTTGCATATGCAGTAAGTGTGGTGAGTCAGTTCATGCATAATCCAAGTGAGAACCATATGAATGCTGTTTTGAGAATTTTAAGGTATTTGAAATTGGCTCCCGGAAGGGGAGTAATGTTCTCTAAACACAATAATCCTCTTGAAGTCTGTGGCTTCACAGATGCAGATTGGGTAGGAAGTATTACAAATTGAAAGTCAACATCGGGTTATTTCACCTTTGTGGGAGGAAATTTGGTTGCATGGAAAAGTAAGAAGCAGAATGTGGTGGCACGATCTAGTGCTGAGGCCGAGTATGGAGGTATGACTCATGGAGTTTGTGAATTACTGTGGATAAGAACTTTGTTATTAGATTTGGGTTTCGAACTCAAAAATACTATGCATATGTATTGTGATAATCGGGCAACCATTGATATATCACAAAATCCAGTACAACATGATCGCACTAAGCATATAGAGGTTGATCGCCACTTTATAAAAGAGAAGTTAGATGCCAAACTTATTAGTTTTCCTTTTGTTCCCACAAAAGAGCAACTTGTAGATATGCTTACTAAGGGAGTTTCCAAGAAGGCATTATACGGTTCACTAAGCAAGTTGAGCATGATCGATATCTATGCGTCAACTTAAGGGGAAGTGTTAATAAATCATTAATGGTATATTAGTTGTATGCAACTAATATACTTTATCAGCTGTATATTAGTTGTATGTAACTAATTTACTTTTCCTAAAAAATAGATTCTTATTTTTTGTATTTATACATGTATTAGTATTTATTGTAATTATGATCGTAAATACATTCAATATATTTAATTTCATATATAACTCATCGTATGTTGATTTCTCTAACTTATTTCAAGTACTTTTATGCCGTATGCATCACCAACATCTTTGAGGTAGGTACAACCTATGGAAAGAACAAAACTTTAAAGGACTATAGAAAGCATGAAAACAGATAGGCACTAAAATAAAGATTCTTGCAAGGAGATTAATTCTAAAAACTCTGCCTCCCTATAGATCCTAGATCCTAGGAGAACTCATCATTTTGACATACAATGGAGGAAAACTTAATGTAAAGTAGAGCAAAGTAAAGAGGAATCAAGTATACTAACGTGTCTATTGTACATAAATCTTCCATAAAATTTAACGTCCTGTTTGGTTGCATGAACTTAAAAATAGTTTTCAATAATTTTTAAAAATAATTAGGAGTTAGGCAAGTGTTTTTAAAATTTATTTAAAAAAAAGAACAAAAATATGTATTATATTGTTACGCCAATTTGTTTTTTAAAAAATTTTGATAGAAATATTTTTAATATTAAATTTAGTGTAATGGTTTTATCACAATAATTTTTATTAAAATATTTAATTTTTTAATAAGAATATTTAATATTAAGAATATTTTGTTAAAGAATAGCTGAATATTTAATCAAGAATATTTTTTTTTTACTTTTGCAAGTAATGTTACACTGTACTAACTATTTTTTTGCTAATAGAAAATATTCTTGTTGCTAAGTGCCACTTGCCTATATTTAATATTAAATTTCAAGCAGCAAGGGGAAAAAAAAGTTAAGCAGTTTTTCAGAAAAAGAAGTTGACGTTATGTTTTTTTTTTTGTGCACTTATTTCCAGAAATAATGAAAACATGTGTCAGCTGCTCTGAATTTTTTGTTTTGTAAAACAATATGTTTTAGAAAACAATAACTGAAAAATATATCCCAACACTTTAAATTAAATTGTTTTTAAATACATAAAATAATTTTTGAGTTATGCAGTAAAGCAACCCTGAATTTTCACAAGAATCCATATTACGTGGGAAGCAAGAGTTTTGACATTACCCGAAAAATTAAATTAAAAATTCATAATCTTCAAGGTTTTTGGCAAATGTCCCTGCTACAGCAAGTAATGATGTTATCAACAGAATGTCATTAATAAAATGAGAAATTAACCATCTTGGACATTTACATTAAATTCAAAAACATTTCATACTTACATTTAAGGTTTGATAGTATAACTTACTTAAAAAATATTGAGTAAAATTAGAATATATAACTCTAAATTTATTAATATTTTATCCAAATAAATAAACAAACTATTTGTATTATATCTATTATAACACCTTTAAAAACAACTCATAAATTGAAAAGAAATACAAAAATTCAAAGAAATACAAAAATTCAAAGAAAAAACTTTCAACTCATACTCAAAATAAGAATACAAAGTCATATTTGTTTTGATGAGATGATTAAACCAAATACATGGTAAGCTACTTATAGTCCTCAGTATGCAATCTACACACACACAAATATAAAACTAAAAAATAATTATAATCAAACAAATATTATCTACACACTTTTTTTTTCTACAACTTTTAACCACCCTATTTATTCATCCTTCAACTACCTTATTTATTCATCCTTCAACTATCCTTCAACTACCTTATTTATTCATCCTTCAACTACCTTATTTATTCATCCTTTAACCACTTTATTTATTTCTTTATATCCTTTAATATTTTCCTACCACTTTATTTATAATGTTGGTGTTGATTTTCAACACTTTCTCTCAACACCAACTCTCACTATTTTTACTATATCAAGCTGACGGTGAAACATTTCGAACTTACCAATGCTTAAGTTTTTTGTGAACAAGTCCGCAACTTGATCATCTGTCTTGATTTACCTCATCTCAATTTCTCTTTGCAGAATCTTTTCTCTGATAAAGTGATAGTGTACTTCAACATGCTTAGTTCTTGCATGAAAAGTTGGATTCTCTACCAAATGAATTTCTGACTAACGGAACTGCATAATCTATTGGTTGTTGTAGATTATTCATTAGATGTATCAACCATGTACTTTCTTGAGCTACCATTTCCGCTGCTCGATATTTAGTTTTGGTGGTTGATAATGATATTGTTGGTTGTCTCTTGCTACACCAAGAAATTGTTCCAGAACCAAGCTTAAACACATACCCAATTGTTGATCTCCTAGTGTCATGGTCTCCTGTATAGTCAGTATTGTAGTAACCAAATAACTTGCAGTCTCCACGTTTCTTGTACAAAAGACCATAGTCAATTGTACTCTTCACATATCTTAGTATTTGTCGAATTGCTTCCAAATGAGGCTTCTTTGGATTTTGCATGTACCGACTCATTACACTAACTACATAAGAAATGTCAGGTCGAGTTAAGGTTAAGTAGATTAGACTACCTACCAATTTTTGATACATTGTCGCATCTTCCAAATCTTTTCCTTCATGTGCACACATTTTGGCATTTGGTTCCATCGGTTTGCATTCAATCATTCCGAACCTTTTCATCAAATCTTTGGAATATTTTTGTTAACAAATAAATGTTCCTTCTTGTCTGGGGTAAATCTCTAGATCAAGGAAGTGCTTGAGTTTTCCAAGTTCCTTCATCTGGAAACGGACTGATAAATTCTCCTTTGTTCGAAGAATTTTTGCCTCATCATTACCAGTTATAATTACATCATCTACGTACACTAGTACGATAGCTAGGTTTCCTTCATTGGCTTTGACAAACAAGATGGAATCTACAGGTGTTACTGAATAACCACTTTGTGTTAGAAATTTAGCAATCTTACCATACCATGCCCTGGGTGCTTGTCTTACACACATATTCAGGATGATCTTGGCTTTGAAAAACCATTGGTTGGATCATGTAGATCTCTTGATCCACCTCTCCATGAAGAAAAACATTCTTCACATCCATTTACCACAACTTCCAATCTTTGTTGGCTGTAAGTGCAAGTAGGACTCAAATAGTTGTAAGTTTCACCACTGAACTAAATGTTTCATCATAGTCTAGTCCATATTGTTCAGAGAAACCATAAGCTACCAATCGTGCCTTGTACCTTTTGATTGACCCATATGGATGATGCTTTATCTTGTAAACTTACTTGTAAGATATGGGTTTCACATCTCTTGGCTTTGGCATGAGATCCCAAATATGATTTTGCTAAAGTGCATCGATCTCTTCTTTCATAGCTATTATCCACTGAGAACTCTATGATGTTTCTTCGAACGTCTCAAACTCTATTACTTCTTCCATTATGGCTACATTGGCATATTTAGGATTTGGCTTTCGTATTCTTATTGACCTTCAGAGTTGAGATTATGGAGTTGATTCTTCTATTTCACTAGGCCCACCTTCTTTGTTTAGTTGTTGATACATGCCAGTTTGCCAAGGATTCTGAGCCATTCTTTGTTCGACATTATCGCCATTTGGTTCTCCTAATTCATCTGAACTTGGTTGGAGTTGGATAGTATGTTCCCCCATCTTCTGTTCCAACTTTTCTCCAAATTCTCTAGAGTCTGGTAGCACCTCCTTCTCTGAGGACCACCAAGAAGATGCTTCATCAAACACCACATCTCATGAAGTGTAGCATCTTCCACTCAATGTATCACAACATTTCCACCCTTTTCTCTGGCTATCGTATCCCACAAAGATACATCTAATAGATTTCTTATCAAATTTTCTCCGTAAATGATCATGAATAAATAAATAACACACACAACCAAATATTCGAAAGTAGCTAACTGTAGGTTTCATGTTCCAAAGTTTCGCAAAAGGTGAAACAAATTCTAACCTTGGTTAAGGAAGTTTTTTTTATCACAAAGGCTGCAATCCTTATCGTTTCAGCCCAAAACCTCCTAGGTACATTCTTTTCATGTAGCATACTTCGACAAATTTCTGCAAGATGTCGGTTCTTTCTCTCTACTACACCATTTTGTTGTGGCGTGTTGGCATAAGTGTATTGATGATGTATTCGACATTCCTTTAGATATTGGGAGAAATCGCTTGAGCTATATTCTCTGCCATTGTCTGTGCGTAAGCAATGGATCTTATTTCCAACCTCTCCTTCAGTTAACTCTCTGGACTCTTTAAACTTTGAGAATACGTCATATTTTTATTTCATAAAGAAAACCCACACATACCTTGAGAAGTTGTCAATGAATGTCACCATGTATCGTATACCACCAATTGATGGTTGCTTAACAGGACAGAATACATCAAAGTGAACTAACTCCAATGGTTCTTTTGCTTTAAACTTTGATTCCTCATAAGGAGATTGGTGAGCTTTACCATATTGGAATCCTACACAGAACGTGTCTGTTTGCACGTCTATAGCTAATGTGACTTAATTGCATATGCCATAGATCTGCTGTCTCATTTCTTCTTATCTTCTCTACATATGTAGATTTTGCTGACATCATATAGACTGATTCCAATCCTTGCCCCTCTATTGTTGGTGTTTCTGAGATTTTGAGATCATGATACACCTTCAAGTCTCGAGGACCGAACATCTTGCAATGGTACTCGGTTAGTATTATATTGAGGCATAACTATCATCTTACTGATGTGGGCTATTGGTAACTTGAGTTGTCAGCTATCACCACTACACGACCTCCCTTGTACTCAGACATGCTTTCCAACTTTTGTTTATCACCCGTCATATGATTTGAGCAATCGGAATCTACGATATAATCATTCTTATAGTCAACTTGTCTTGATGTTGTCACTATAAGAGCTAATTCTTCTTCCTCTGTAGCGAATAATACTTTGACATCCCAACCATCTTCACTATGTTTCTTAGAACAAGAAGTAGCTGTATTGATTTTAACATGATTTTTCTTACTCCAACAATCTTTTTCCATGTGACCAATCTTCATGTAGTTGTAACATTCACCATCAAAGTTTCTACTGTTACTACAATTCTTTCAAGCTCCCTCTGGACGAAAGCCTCCCTTTCCTTGAGGAATTTTTCCTTTATCACCATCCTTGTTAGATCCACTACCATTGTACTTCTTGATAGTGCCTTTTCTTTTGTTGATGTAGAGCACTTCTTCCTCACCTTTCAATGAGACTCCTCCCATTTTCTTAGCCATAGCTTCTTGACTGGCCAGCAAATTCTCAAACTTAACAAGAGATGGTTATGTCGGCCATCCTTGTATAGCAGTAACAAACCCTCGATATTCAGGTCTTAAACCATGGATAATTATTCTCTTTATCCTAGTTTCCCCAATAGGAACTTTCAGATCTAACTCTGAAATTTCACGGCATAATGACTTTACCTTGTGAAAGTATTGGGAAATTGTCATGTCGCATTGCACCATTGATAGCAACTCGTTCTCCAGAATTTGCAATCTTGTATCATTCTTCTTTGAAATAAGTGTAACAAAAGTGTCCCATGCTTCCTTTGGTGTTTTGACATCCCGAATGTGCTCCAAAATTTCTTCTTCAATTGTGGTCTTCAAAGCAAACATCACTTTGCCTGCTTTAATTTTTCACTTTTGCAAGATGTTGTTTGCATCTTTCGCTGCTGGTTGTGTAACTTTGTCACCACCAAAAACCTCCCGCAAGTCTTGACCTTGTAGGCAAGACTCCATACATGTTGCCTATGTGTTATAGTTTTTATTGTTGAGCTTCTTGATTCCTCCAACTACTTGAAGATCACCCATCGTGCCAACAAGACTTTGAATATACCGAACAAGCTTGACTAATAAACTTGCAAAGTACCAAACTTCTCACGAATCAAGATAGCTCTACTAAGAACGATCCCTGACCGTCCCGTTCTGATACCAATTGTTGAGTAAAATTTAGAATACATAATTCTAAATTTACTAATATTGGATCCAAACAAGTAAAAAAACTACTTGTATTATACCCACTATAACACCTTTCAAAGGAAACTCACAAAGTGAAGAGAAAGCTCTCAACTCATACTCAAACTAAGAATACAAAGACTTATTTGTTTTTGATGGGATGATTAAATCAAATGCAAGGTAGGTTATTTATAGTCCTCACTATGAAATCTACACCACACAAATATAAAACTAAGAAATAATTCTAGCCACACAAATATTATCTACACACTTCTCATTTCTACAACCTTTAACCACCCTATTTTTCATCCTTCAACCACCTTATTTATTCATCCTTCAACCACTCTATTTATTTTCCTACCACTTTATTTATTATGTTGGTGTTGATTTTCAACAAAAAGTACTCGTGAAGGTGTTTTCTACTTGGAAGAATATGAAGATAATTTGTGGTTCATATTAAAGTCAAATAGAGATAACTATTTCATCCAAATTGTAAGAAAACAAAAGAAAAAAGTTATTATTGTTTATTAGCACAATATAATTGGCAAGCTAATAAACCCCTTAACCATCATAATTGTTTTCCCTGGTTTCCAATTTGATAATGAGATACCAAGTTTGCAAGATCATTCTAATCAATAAAATAAGATTCAAGCTGCGTCAATATTTTACCAACTGAAAAATGTAAAACAAAGCCTGACTTAATGTTGTTGGAAAAATGGGGTTGTAAATATACAATGAAATGCTATTTTGTTTCGAATGAATCCTATTTAGTATAAGTATGTTAAATAAGGTGGCCCAAAACTTAACTTTAGACCAAATCCCAATAGTTAAATAAATCCTTCTATTGTATATATATATTCCTGCTAGAAGGGTTTAGCTGCTGAAAAGAAAAAAGCTACCGACAGTTGTAGAAGTTGAAAAACCAACAAATCACCTCTCTTTGAAGCCATCAGTGCTATTTGGTACGCCTCTAACAATGCCATAGTTCTTTTGCATGCAACTACTATATATATTAGTTTTTTTCTATTGTAAAACTTAAAACAAGATAGAGAAGAATAGCAACAAGTTGTCAATTTCTGACATTGGTGGAGTTTCTCTCATTTGTATATTAATATTTGATTTAATAGAAAGTTTGTTAATTTATCTTGATATATATTACCATTAAATTAATGGGAGTTATTTTGTGGGTGTATTTGGGTTTTCTTGGTATAATTTTGTTAATATCTGAGATTGGTGTTTTTATCTCCATTTGATTATTAATGGATTTTGCCCAGTGTGCCGTCTTTAGTGGAGTAGAATTTTTACATTGAAAAGTTGAACCACTTAAATCATTATGTGCCATTTATTTTCTCATTGATTATTATTTTTCTATTACCCATAATTATATATTTGTGCAACCAAAATTGGACCTAAACTTTGCTTTCGAAGGTGCTCCTTTAGTAGACTTCTCACATTGAAAAGTTGAATCACTTAAAACATCGTGTGCCATTTATTTTTCTCATTACTTATTATTTGTAACAAATTTCTTTTGGCTGTGGGGACAAATCCAAAGAAAACCTAAAATGCGCAACTAATGGTGTACTCACAGGTTTAAACTCTTTCATACCAAAACGTTCAAGAACTTTTTTAATATAACTTTTTAGAGCCAAATAAAGCTTGTTCTCTTGTCCATCCCTGTAAATTTCCATGCCTAAAATTTTCTTCGTTGCACCTAAATCTTTCATCTCAAACTCACTACTAAGTTGAGACTTTAATTTCTGAATCTCAAACTTATTCTTAGAAGCAATAAGCATGTCTCAAGTTCCATATGCTAGTGCCATTGGTAGTTTGATGTATGCTATGGTTTGTACTCATCCATACATTTCACATGTAGTTAGTGTTGTTCATAGATATATGGGTAATCCTGGAAAGGGTCATTGGCAAGCACTGAAATGGATATTTCGGTATTTAAAAGGCACATCTAATTTTGGTTTGGTATATGATGGAAGTTCTTATACTAGTTGTAGTGTTATTGGTTATGTAGACTCTAATTATACTAGTGATTTGGATAGAAGAAGATCTCTGACAGGTTATGTCTTCACTCTTTCTCACTGTGCCATTATTTGGAAGGCTACTTTACATTCTATAGTTGCTTTGTCTATGACAGAGGCAGAATATATGGCAAGGGTAGAAATAGTGAAAGAATCCATTTGGCTTAAAGGTTTGGTTTGTGATTTGGTTCTACAATAGGATATCTCTGTTGTATTTTGTGATAGTCAGAGTGCGATACACTTGACTAAGAATACTATGTATCATGAAAGAACCAAACATATTGATACTTGATTTATTATTTTCTATAAGTCATGTATTATTACTTTTAGATTATCTTAGACTTTTTTGGTTGTATCAATAAATTCTAGTAGTTATAGAAAATGATTTAGTAAGAGTGAGACTAATAAATGCAAGTAGGTATGGTTAGTATTTTGTAGGTGTGAGACTAATTAATGTAAGTAATTGGAGAAGTAAGTTAATGAATGGTTGTGAGGTGTAGAGAAGTGTTTTTGGAAGCCTATAAATAGAACTTCTCTAGGACCATTTGTATTCAAGAAAAATTAAGAGCTTCTAAGAGAGTGAAAAAACAAAGAGTAATAAGAGTGAGTTGTATCTTATATTTTGAGTGAGAGTGCTCTTTTAATATTTCTTTGAGTTTGAATAAAAGTTTTTTGTGTAAGTGTTTAATTTCCAATAGGTTACACATAGGGACCACTTGGATTGTTTGTGGCCTAAGGGCGGAGTCTCGGAGAATTAGAGAGAATAGAGTTTGGGTTTTTTTTTGCATTTAGATGGGGATTTGTTTGATGGAAAAGATAGTTCTATATATTTGCGTTGAATAAACATTGATACATTAATTAACCTTTAAAATAATTATCAATCTTTACTAATCTCAAACTTACACCACTACAAACCTAAGATTGAATTATCAAATATAATAGTTGATATTTACCCGATGCAATGTTCACGAGTAATCCATTCATATAATGATTAGGTATGGCTCAATCCTCCATAGTTTCTTTATAATATGACCAAGGTCATTATGTTTTTTTTACCTTCTCAATTACATCTTTTTTCATGACTACCTACATGCATATGAATAAATGTCTATAATCATATTATAGATTGTATAAAGTCATACAAGTTTTGAATATTTGAATAAGATAATTCTATCTAACATGTGCAAATATGTATAGTGGATTATACATCTTGTGAGATAACTTTTAAACCCACCTTAAATGCCAAGATAAAAAGATAGAGGCATCTTAACCCACTAATAAATCTCGTTGAGTAAGCTAAATTCAAAGGTGTTATAGTAAAAGGCCATGTCAGTATTAAGATTGTCCTACATATGGTCATTGAGTGATATATATATAGAAACATCTGTGGCTACACATATATTAATAGTGTTTCTAATATGTTTGGTCAGTCTTGTATAATCAATTACTATAAAAAGTAACCACAACTAGATATCTTCACATCAGTTGCCCCGAATAAGTTTCACTCCATTATTATTGGATATGGGTTATACTAGTTGCTTAATGAAAGACCACTTTTATAAACCTTAATCAATGGTCACGAACTGCTCTGATTATTTCACTTAAAACCAACCTCTTGTATATATGCTGATATACAAAGTTTTAAGAAGACATGAATAATCAGAGATTTTGAAATAACTTATTTAAAATAGAGTAGTACATGTAAATAAATGAAATGTTTCTCCATCGGGCCATTAAAGTGGGTTAGAGTTGGTTAAAAACTGACTTTAAATTGAAAGACTTAAAATTTAAAGTCGATTCACGCATTGAACCGATTTTATGTCATAAAGTTGGTTCAAAGCATGAATGGACTTTAAAATATATATTTTTTTTTACCTATTTGTACTCATTTTCTACTATACTAATAACATGTATTAGATCACATATAGCATAAAAAAACCAAAATATGTTTAACAAAGTGTAAATAATAATACAAATAATTGAAAATTTAAATATAATTAATTACTTGATAATTAAATTTATTACAAAAAAATAATGTATATACAATACATATATATAGTTAACTTAAATTACAAATAAAATGATGTCATCAAAGTCTCATGGATTTTTTGATATTCCCACTTTATTTTAAGGAGAGCAAGCTTGGTTGGCTTAGAATCTCGAGGATAGTGACAAAGAAACTGTGCAAAAAGTAGTTGGTCCATATAACAATTCATTCCCCTACATACATGAGCACATAAACATTTATCAAACAAGCATTCTAAACTTTAGAGACATATGAATGGAGAAATTAAAGTATTATAAATATTACCATGGTGTTGTCCTATGTTATTCAAAATTATATTCTTCTCCTGATGTTATAATTTGAACAAAGTGTTCTGTCCATTCTTCTTGTAAATCATCAAAAATATGCATATCATAGCCCCACTTGTTCCGACCAAAGAAATATACGCAATTAAATTCAAAATAAAAATGTAATATCATGAATTCACAAAAAATAACTTATATATGTTAAAATACTAGTAAAAGAGATTACCACATCAATATCTGAGTGATATAATAATAACTTTATCTCTTCGAAATCATATTAGCACTTTATTAATCTTTTGTCTATAAATATAAAGCTATCTTGAATCAAGCTGATATTTTTAATGCTATAATGAGCTCTAATATGAAGTCAAGTATAACTCTGATTTGTTACTTGGCTTGGAGTATCAAGTATATTCACCTAACCCCTTCTTTTCAAATGCCCCAATGAATCATTTGGATCTACAAGCTCTATTACCCGAGGATCCATGAAATATCTACAAATAATGAAGAAATATAAATTAATTGACAATTTTAGGAACATACATATATATAAACATCCAAGAGTTATTAGAATAATATAGAACATACATTATGTTTAATTAGGTTGTTGATCATATACATATATTCCTTCATAATCACTTCGAGTCCATGACGAAGAATCATCGTCATCAACTAGATCATCACATACATTAGGCAATTTGTTTGAGAATTAATAATATTGGATAATGTATCAAGCATAGGGTCATCATCTTCTAAAGCATTACAATGGTGAAACTCTTTTTGTGGAGGCGTTAACACAATAGACCATCTTGTGTCAATTTGATCGCTTACGTAAAATACTTGTTTTGCATGAAGTGCTAACGTGAAAGGATTTTCAGTGTGACTTATCTTGGACATATTTACAAGGGTAAATCCAAAATCATCTATTTTATATCCAACATTGATAACATCTTCGACCCAATCACACAAGAAAACTATTTCATGGAAGACCTCATAGTCCAATTCCCAAATCTCTTGAATTATACCATAATATGTTCTATCAGAAAGTACAAGAATACCATATTTTGAACTGGAAAGTTGTATAGTTTGTGCAACCATCTTCACACCACTATTCTGATTTACTCAAAATTTGTCCCTAGCTTGAGTCATAAACCTTGATCCATTAATTGTGAAACTAGAAAATTATTTGACATCAAATTTTGGACCTTGTGCAAGCCATTCTTAACTTTATGTTATTTTATGATTGGGTTTCTTGAGTTCATCTCGAATCTATGTATACAAAAAAATGAAATGTGTTTAAAGCAAAGTTTTAAAACATTGCATAGAAGTACTAATGTATGTGACACTTACATGGTTGCAAAACCAATTAATAAGCTCTCGCTTATGTTCATCATACAACCATTTTACTCCTCCTTTATTTTATAAAGATGATTGATCTTTAACAAGTTTAAATGCATCTTGTAATGTTATTAAAGATATATCAAGTAGATATCATCATTAGTATTTAAATAAAAAATATTTTTTGCATAAATGGAAAGGTTAAACATCACTTACTCTATGTACGGTTGTGCCTCATTATTATTTACCAAAATGATTCAATGTGCTTTTTCTCATTTAGTGAGATCAATAAAAAATTTCTTACTTCCACCAAGCATAGGGTTACCTACTTGGATCATGTGATGTTTAAAGAAAAAATTGTTGTGCATAGGATTCCCATTTTCAGTGCAACCACTAAAGTATTTAGAACAAAACTCAATGGTCTCTTCAGCAATGTAATGTTCCAGCATGCATCCTTCAGGTCGATTTCTATTATTTACATATCCTTTAAGAACTTGCATATATCTCTTAAAAGGATACATCCACCTTAAGTAAGTAGGACCACACAATTGAACCTCTCAAACTAAATGGACACACACATAAATCATTATATTGAAGAAATAAGGAGGAAAATATTTTTCAATTAGACACAAAATCTCTTCAACATCTTCCTGTAAAGAGTTTAACTCACCAATTGATATAGATTTCTTGTATATTGTATTGAAGAATGAACACAGAAAAATTATTGATAATCGAACATGTTTTGGAAGAATTGATCTAATAGAAACTGGTAATAACTATTGCATTAAGTATGACAATCATGAGATTTTAATCCATAAAGTTTCTTATTGGTGATAAACACAAAATTTCTTAAGTTGGATTAACCATCAAGAACTTTCACACCGGCCAAACATTTACAAAACACATCCTTCTCTTTTGCTGAAATTGTATATGATGTTGGTGGCAAGTATGTTCGATTCTTATCATTTTCCACCCTTGGTGCCAATTCAGGTTGTATGCCTAGTTTCTTTAAATCCAGTCTTGCTTTAATTCCATCCTTCGTTTTTCTAGGTATATTAAGTAATGTACCAATCAAGCTCTTATAGTTTCTTCCATAATACAACCAAGGTCATTATGTTTGTTTTACCTCCTCAATTACACCTTTTTCCTTGACTACCTACATGCATATGAATAAATGTCTATAATCATATTATAGATTGTATAAATTCATCCAAGTTTTGAATGTTTGAATAAGATAATTGCTATCTAACATATGCAAATATGTATAGTGGATTCTACATCTTGTGAGATAACTTTCAAACCCACCTTAAATACCAAGATAAAAAGATAGAGGCATCTTAACCCACTAATAAATCTCGTTGAGTAAGCTAAATTCAAAGGTGCTATAGCAAAAGGCCATGTCAGTATTAAGATTGTCCTACATATGGTCATTGAGTGATATATATAGAAATATTTGTGGCTAAACATATCTTAATAGTGTTTCTAATATGTTTGGTCAGTCTTGTATAATCAATTACTATAAAAAGTACCCACAACTAAATATCTTCACATCAGTTGCCCCGAATAAGTTTCACTCCATTATTATTGGATACAGGTTATACTAGTTACTTAATTAAAGAACCATTTTATAAACCTTAATCAATGGTCACGAAATACTCTGATTATTTCACTTAAAACCAACCTCTTGTATATATGCTGATATATTGATCTCCACACAAATTGTGTGTGCAATGAATACGTAAGTATACGTATCATAACAAGTAATATAATAATAAGTAAAGATCATTTCCACAGAGATTATTTCATTAGAAATTAATTTTTAAAACTAAAAATAATAAAAATCAATTTTTTTGGTTTTTTTATATTTTAAGGAAGCAAAATTAAAATAACTAAAATTTAATAGCAATAATTAGTTAAATCATATTTTGTGACTAAAAAGATATATGAGATAATATCTAGGAATACTTAATCCCCCAATTTTCTAAACATGTGAATTGCTAAAATCACCCAATATAATATCAATTAATTACATGATCAATTGAATCTAACCTAGCATGTATTCCTCTCTAAAGTAAACTACACATCATATAATAATTAATTTAATCACACTCTCATGCCAATTAAATTGCATACTACTTATTAAGTTCATCAATTATAGATCACATACATAAGAATCATACATCTCTCCTTAGAAATTATGCATGTTATTTAATCAAGACAAATAATTAAATAATTCTCTCAAATATATTTAATTGCCTCTATAGATAAATTGTTGGCCAAACAATTAATAGCATAAAAATTAGATTAAATAATATAATTAAATTATAATTATAATTGGAAAAAAATATTAGATCATCATATGGTGAAAATTGGGTTCATAAGATCTCTAGATTAATAAATTAATTATACATAATTGTGTTCATAAAGCTCATATTTTTTCATAAAGAAAGACATAAAATTGATAAAGAAAATAGTAGAAAAAGAAATACAACCAATATCTTTAATTGTAGAATTAATTTCCTCTTAAATCTCAACCAAAATTGTGTCTTTTCTTGAAATATTCTGTATTTTTCTCTCTTTTTAGCTCTAAAAACTTACCAAAATTATGCTAATGGAGGCTAATTGGGGTTTATGGAGTGATTAGGGGCTTAAATAAAGCTTAGGTACGATCTAGACCGTCCGATCAACTTCAGATCAATGGCTACGATCAAAACAAGCAAAAACTGACAGTTTCAACCGATCACAACGTGACACATGGCATCAGAAATTCATTGGGTGAATTAGGAAGCGACGCATGGTAAGGGAGACCGGTGAGAGTCAATGCTCACTGAGTCAGCAACACATGGCATGGCATGATTTGTGGGAACAGATGGCGTGGCTCACAAGTGGAACGCGCAGACCAAAGGTGTGGTGACTCATGGTATGTTGTGTTGACCAATCTCTGAACTCGGATTGAATGTTGTGCTAACACTTGGCGTGTATTTTTCCTCCTCACACACGACGTGACGTGATTTGCTTTTTGTGCTTGTATGGCATTCGTGTGGCTTTCCCAATCAGCTTATTTGCTTGTGTGGCATGCCACGTGGTAGCTTCTGATTAGTCTTGTGTTAAAAATTCATAAAAAATCCCAAAAAATTCCAAAAATTATATTTTTACCCATTTTCACTAAATATTTTATATTTTAATTTTTTTTTCCATAAAAATACTATTTATTAGATAAAACAAGTAAATATTAAGTAAAAAGTGTGTTAATGACTCTATTTTCATAGAGTTATCATATATGAAGTTTTAAGGAGACATGAATAATCAGATATTTTTCAATAACTTATTTAAAATATAGTAGTACATGTAATTAAATGAAATGTTTCTCCATTTTATTATAAATTTTAGCAAAATTTAAATACAAACTCTTTTGCATTTAGGGATCTATCCTAACAATATCTTATTAGCCCTTAAGCAAAGAGGTATATCTTTTAACCCCATCCCTTATAGATGACCCTCAAAACTCTTGATAGGTAGCGCTTTTGCAAATGCGTTAATAATGTTGGTCCTAAAGGCTATCTTCATGAATTTTGGAACTTCTCGATGCACAATCTCTTTAATTAAATGATACTTATGCTTTATGTGCTTTCCTCATTTGTGGTTGCTTTGTTATTTTGAGTTATCCATTGCCCCATTGTTATTATAGTATAATGTATATGGCTAGTTCATGATTGAAAACCTTTTAAATTTGTCAAGAACTTAGGGAGCCATACGCCTTGTTTTTCTATTTCACAAGTGACAACAAATTTGATCTTCATTATGGAATTGGCTATACAGTCTTGTTTCGCTCTCCTCCATGCTATGGATCCTCCACTAAGGGTAAAGACTAACTCTAACAATGATTTATCGAAATCCTTGTTTCTTAGGAAGTCATAGTCTGTGTATCTTGTGGGGATACATAGACTATCACTTGGATATTTGGTCTCCATCCCTAACTTCGTTTACTTTTTTCAAGGGTACTTTTGTCTTTCAACTTGGATTAAACGTTCAGATTGCACAAAGTTTTCAAAAAGTTACACATTTTTCATCTAAAATTCAAATTGCTCATAAAGGGCTTACCAACCACTATCAAAGAGGTCTCAGTGAGGCTCTAATGAGACATCGATGAGGAATATAATTTTTTTAAAGAGGGTTGCAAATGAATCATTTTCATCACTCAATTCCAAAGATTTCCCTCTCTTTTCACAAAGAAATCTCTCATGAATACCCCATACAATTTTAAGAAGTTCTTGATAGCCCAATTCAATATTAAGTTCTTTTCTTGCCTTCCTATTTTGCTATAGGATCCAAGTAAGTTGATTCCAACTTTGACTAGTGTGCGAGATCCCAACTTTGTTATACTAGGATTAAAAATTTGAAGACATTATGTGTCAAATTAGAATTTTGTGTTCTTTTTAGAAGATTACATAATGGTTTTGATATTCTATAAAAATCCCTTATAAACCTTCTATAGAAGCCAATGTGTCCTAGAAAGCTTTTTATTCCTTGGACATTTGTTAGAGGTGGTAATTTTTCAACGAATTTGAACTTGGATTTTTCCACTTTCAAACCTCTAGATGAGACTTTATGACCAAGTATGGTACCATCTTCTACCATAAAATGGCATTTTTTTCTAATTAAGAACATAGTTAGACCCTTTACCTCCTTTTAGCACCCTACAAGATTTGCAAGGTATCCATAAAAATTGTTACTAAAGATTGTGAAATCATCCTTAAATACCTCAAGAATGTTCTCCACCATGCTCGAGAAGATGGATAACATACATCATTGAAAAGTGGTCGGTGCATTCTTATAAAGGAAAAAGTACCATAAGGGTAAATGAAAGTGATTTTCTTTTGGTCCTCAGATGCTATTATTTGTTTGTAGCCCAAATAACCATAAAATAGACAATAAAATGAATGATTAGCCAACTAACATTTAATCCATGAAGGGAAATGGAAAGTGATCTTTATGTGTGACTTTATTAACTTTTCTATGGTCATTACATGCTCTCTAACTCATAATAGTCTATGTTAGGATTAGTCCATTCTTATCATTGGTTACCATTGTTATGCGAGCACACATTGATGTGACTCATCCATTCACTATATAAGATAAGGTATATTATGCTAGCCTCGAACCATTTGAACACTTCATGTTTCATCACTTCCATCATGAATGGGTTTAGTTTCCTTTGAGAATCTCTCAATTTTAGCTCCATATTATATGCTAATCTTATGCACAAAAACTAAAAGGTTAATATAATACCTTTGAGATCAACAATAGTCTATCCAATTGCATTTTTACACTCTCAAAACACCCAATAATTTAGCTTGTTAGTCTTGGCTACGTTTTGGGGAAAAAATCACTAGTAAAATCACATTAATATCCAAATATACATATTGAAAATGGTTGAGTAGTGATTTGAGCTCTAATGTTATTGGTTCTTAAATTGACGCTTGATGAGTGCTCAAAAAGCACAAAAATAACCATGATTTTATGCACATTAATTGATTAAAAATATATATATTTATATAAATTTTTCTTTTCGGAATCACGGGTATTTTTATTGTTTTTTAGGTATTTTGGCTTAAAAACGTAACTTAAAGACTCAAAGAGCAATACTGGAAGCAATACATCACAAATATATTAATAAATAAATGAGGAAAGGTCAACAAATATGGAAAAATTGGACAAAATGGGTCAAAAAGGTCAAAAATGTCAAAAAGGAGAAAATTGCGCCGCTGCGTCGCGCAGCTGCCCACCCGTGCGCCCACGCCCACACCCGCGTGCCCACGCCCACACCCGCGCGCGCCTGCTTCCAAATTCGTGCACACCGACACCCTTTTCGCCCCATTTTTCACGTGCAGCCGCCCCATGATGTCATGGTGACGTCATTAATGACCTCAGCATTTGCACTCCGTGTTTTTACATTTTTTTAACATTTTTTCACTCACTTTTTCTCTCCATACTCACCTATAAATACCCCCCTTCCCTTCACTTCTAAACACACCTCAAAACCATTTTTCTCTTCTCTTTCTTTCTCTCATTTCTTAGTTTTTAAGCTTTTCTTAGTTTCTTTCTTAGTTTTTTAAGCTTTTCTTAGTTTCTTTCTTAGTTTTAGTTAAATTCTCTTAGTTTTAGAGTTCTTCTCTTTTTGAGAATAACTAGTAATGTTTTTGTAATTTATTAACTTTTTGATTCAATAAAAGGGAGTGCAAATTCCGCTTGGAGGTTTTCCGGCAACAGGAATAACATCGAAGTTCTGTAAGGATTTTATTTTCTTTACAGTTATTTTTTATGCTTTGTTCTTACATGTTATATTTAATTTGTCTATGATTAAATTTAACTCTGCTGGCTGTTTATAATTATGATGTAATAATAACGTTGTTATGCTTGCGAAATATTAAATAGGTGAAAATTTCTAAAATGAATTGATTTTATTTTTATTCAAGATTTTATATTAAGAATGTTAGAGAGAAATATATTATTTTTCATTACAAACTTAAATCTGAAAATTAGATTTTAAGGTTTAGTTATCCGGTCTAATTTAGAGTAGTGCTCTTTTATTTGTTGGTACAATCGCCCGGTAGTTAGAGTGAAGCTCTATTTCAAAAGTTTTTATAAGAATTATTATGTGAAAATATATTGACAACATGTTTTCAGTAGTGGTTTTAAAACTTGAAAGTTAGTACTCGGATAATTGAATTCTTATGTTTAATTTGGACACCTTGAATAAAGTTTAAACTGTCTAACCCCACCAAAGGTGGCATTTAAATGGTTCATTTTCAATCTCTTAGAAAAAGGAATTAATTTAATTAACCAAATTAAGTTATCAACCCCACCCATAGGTGTTAATTGATTTGTTTAGTTAACAAAAAAATATCTAACCCCACCAAAGCTGGTATTTATATAAAAAAGAGAGAATCAATAAAATATCAATTTATATCTTTAATAACCTAGATAATATGAGCAAGAATAATTAATTTAGTTATTATATCCATAAATACTCCACTATTATAAATGATAAAATTTGCATAAATAATTATTGAATCTGTATCTATGTTTATTTTTATGTTATTAGATAAATATTTATTGAATCTGTATCTGTATCTATGTTTATTTTTATGTTATTAGATTAGAAACACAAAAACCAAACTATCGTGACAGGATGTTTAGGATTTAATTTCGTTTTTAAAAGTTTGAATAATAAATTAAAAACCACATACATTCCTTCCTTAGATCGACCTTGGGAGTATACTTATCATTTTCTACGAAATGATTCGTGCACTTGGGAGAGTTTTATAAATATTAAAGCCAATGTATTGTCAAGAATCGGTGATGCCGGTTTTCGCTCATCAACGATCTAAGTGTAGCCCTTTCTTCTACACACTCAAAAATTTCATTAAAACAATACATGGTAGGTGTAACTTCCGTAAAATTGACTAGTCTGTTAGTTTCATCATGTACATAGGAATCAAGTAATATTTTATCCAAATTAAGAACATTCACATCAATATCTAAATTATCCACATATAATTTGTTACTAGCTTCATGTAATTAAGAATCAAAAGTAGGATAAACTATCCCTCCATTAGTTTCAACTATCATCTCTTTAGTTTATTTTTCACATGAAGTAAACACTTGCTTAGGATTATAACAAAATATCAGCATAATATATTCAAAATAATCATCATAAATCAAGTCCACATGCATGTCTTCTATAATATTTTCAAGCACATCAATAGGAAAACAATCATCAACATCATTATTGGTAATTGGGTATTGCATGGATTTAAAGAAATTAAAAGTTACCTTTTAATCATACACCCTGATAGTAAGCTCACCCATATGGACATCAATCAATGTTCTTTTGATGGTAAGGAATGGTCGACCTAAGATGATGGGAATATCTTTGTCTTCTTCCACGTCTAGCACTATAAAAACTACAAGAAAGATGAATTTACCCACCTGAACTCAAATATCTTATATCACCTTTATAGTTCTCCTTAATGAATGGTCTACCATAAAAAGTGTGTTCCTCCTGTCCTAATTTTTTAAATACAGATAGCGGGATGAAGTTTATGCTTATTCCCAAATCACATAAAATATTCCTAAATTGATATTTCCTAATAGTACATAGAATGTGAAATATCTTGAGGTCTTTCAACTTGGATGGTAGTTTTTGGTCAATTATAGCACTGCACCCCTTCGTAAGGAAAATTGTCTCACAATCTTTTAACTTTATTTTCTTAGATAGAATCTCCTTCATGAATTTAACAAAAGAAGGAATTTGTCACAAAGAATCCATGAAGGAGATTCTAATATGAAACTTCTTATAAATATTAAGGAATTTAGAGAATTTTTTTATCTATTTTTTGTTTATAGAGTCTTTGTGGAAAAGGAAAAGACGGGGTATAGACTCTCTCCCTATGATTGTTTCCTTCCTTAGACTTCATAACTACTTCTCTTTCTTTCTTTTTTTTCAATTTCTCCATTCATATTTTTCTCTTCTTTCTTTTCTTCCTCACCTCCTACAGCTATTTCACTTCTTGTTATTATATCCTTACATTTAATCCTTCCCTCTTTCTTAAGATTCACCTCAATGTTACTAGGAAGCATACCTTCTACCTCCAAGTTTCTTATAATAGAATTATTGTTGATTTCTTTAGTGATTAAGCTATCCATCTTATCAGTGATTGTATCCATTATTGGAACCACATTGGACAGCATGCTTTCCATTAAGCCCTCTAGTTTGTTAGTCTTGACTCTTTCATTAATGGTAGTTGCTGCTGTGATTAATGGATTAATAAGTGGTCTAATCATGGATGCTTCACTTTAGTTGTTATTACCCAAGAAAAATTAGGGTGGTTCCTCCAACCTAGATTATATGTATTTGAATAAGGATTCCCTTGGTATTTTGATTGTTGATATAATTAACAACTTTAGGATTCCTTCCCTAAGTATTACTAGAATGAGGTTCACCACAATACTAACAAATAAGAAAAAAAAATTGCACCATATTCACCTCCATAAGTTCAACATCAAATTTATTCGACATCTATCATTCCAGTGAACCTTTTTGGATCTACCATCTCTACTAGCCATTGAAAAATGTTGGAGGCCATTTCTTCTAGTAGTGCAAAGGCTTCATTTTTTCCCTTGTCCATTAGAGCACATTTAGCTGCTATATCAAGTATTGTTCTTGTTTTCCCTAATAATCCACTACAAAATGTTTAGATTTGTAGTCATAGAGGAATATCGTGATGTGGGCCTTCTCTCAATAGCTATTTGAAACGTTCATATGCCTCATAGGAAGGTTCTTTATCAAATTGATGAAAGGAATTAATATCATTCCTAACCTTGGCTATTTTTGAAGGTGGGGATATTTAGCAAAACGTTTCTAGGCCAAGTTATCCCAAGTGGTGATGGATCCTATTGGTAATGGATTTAGCCATGTCTTTGCCTTGTCCCAATATGAAAAGGGAAACAAGCACAAACGTATGGAATTTTCAAAAACTCTCATCTAAAGTATATCATATAGCTCAAAAAATATGGCTTGGTGGGAGTTAGGATCCTCATTATCTACACCTCTAAATTGATTAAATTTTACCATTTAGATCACAACAGGTAAAGCTCATTTTATTTTGTATTGATTGAAAGTTTAGTGATGAAGGATTAAACTCCATCCATTTGAGGTACTATGAAGTCTTGAAGAGGTTTAAGGACAATTATGCCCTTTATTTTCTAAAATTTTCATATCCTTAAGCTGATATTGGTGTAATCTTTATATTCTTAACCTATGAAGATTTCTCTTTATCTCATAATAAAAAAGATCAAGATTGATGCATGTCTCCTTGAGAATACAACAAAACTAAAGTAAAAAGGTTATATTTCCTAAACTAGTACTGTTGTATGAATACATATATTAATTATAAAATATTGGACTCCCCGATAGCACCGTCAAAACCTTGGTAGAAATTTTGCAAGTATACAGCACATCCGAGCAATAAAATGTGTTAAGTATGATTAATGTCCCATAGAGTGATTTTCATTCATAATTGAGTACCAATATGCAAAAAATTTAACACAATCTAGGTGAGTAATCAGGAAAAAATTATATAAACTAATAATTAAGCCTTAAATTGATTCAAAGCAATAAATAATGTTTAAGGACTTAGGATTTATGACTCCTCTAACCACTCTACATACAATATCAAATATCAATGAACGATTTTTCTATATAATTGATTTGCTACATGCATTCTTTTAAATTATGTGAAAATAATCATATTGTCATGCTATTTCATTCACACATAAATTATGATCACATGGAACATTTCACACATTCATCAAACTGTTTTACTATTTCAATTCATGTGATAATAATTTTATGACTAGTTGAAAAACCTACTTTGTCAAGCCAAGGCATGAATCTCAAATCAAATATTTATTATCAAAACAATCAAAGCATTAACATAAAAATTATTATATCCATTAATAATAGAGAAATTCATTCAACTAAATTAAAATCAATCACATGGTTTTGTGGTTATATTCCTCAAGAATCCCAAAAAGAAATGATGCCCTCTAGGCAAATAACCCTAGGAACCCACAAACTCAAAGGAATAGGAATGGTTGAATTGCTAAGAATGTGTTGAAGATGATAAAATTATAACCCTAAGGAAACAAAGTCCTTAAAATCCCAATCTTGAGACCGCACAAAGGATGATCACTCCTTTTGATAAGTCGAATTCAAGCATTTAAACAAAAACACAAGAAGGAAAATAAAAAGCTTCTAAAATAAACTTTTGATTAATGATATTTTTTCTTGCCTCCAAATTACATAGTTGTTGCATTTTTATAACAATCTCTTTACGAAAAATGCCACTTCAAACCCTAAAGAAAACAAACCCAAGAAAAAATGAGCCAAATGGACCTATTTAGTTGTAGATTGGGCCTAATTCTTCCTCCAAAATAAAAAAACTAAAAATATTTATGATAAATAAAACACAAAATGTCCACAATTAACTAAAGCAAAAATTGCTTCCTAAATATTATAAATAAAACATAAAAGGCCTAAAAGTAATTAAAATAAAAACAATGCTCCCAAAATTAATCTTTGCACCTAACTTGATTTTTCATATCTATCCCTAATCATTGGACATCCAATTTATTACAAAGGATCTTGAAAATATTTGGGAACATTAACTTGATCAGCAGTTGGAAATATCAACTTAATCATCACCTCCATCTCTATTATTCCCCTCTTCTTTGAAAAGAATTGTCCTCAAATCTTAGCTCTATAAGCAGGTCAATTTGGTGTAATGGATCCATGTGTGAAGCTTATTTTATGCTCAATTTCTCTCTCCTTTTTACTCACTTTTCTCTCCTCTTTGCTAACTCTTCTCTTCTTTTTATGCTCATTTTCTCTCCATTTTCTTACTTTTCTCTCCATTTTTCCTCTCTACCTCACTTACTCTTTTTTTTAATTCTCATCTTACTTACATTGTTTTTCTCATATCTTTCACTCTCCTACTATCCAAATTTGGTCCTCATAAGCTTCCAAAGGTTTGAGAAAGACTAATAACACTTTTCGGTTGTCCATTTTAAAAGAAAAACAATTTTCATATCCATCATACGACACCCTCCTATCAAACTGTCATGGTCGACCTAGCATTATATGACCAGTATACATTGATACCACATGATAAAGAACCTTATCTTCATATTTTCCAATTGAAAAAGAAACCCAAACTTGTTTGTTAACCTCTAATTCTCCACAATCATTTAGCCATGGTAGTTTTTACAATTTGGGATGCTTCTACCACATCAAATTTAATTTTTCTACCATTTAGGTACTAGCAATATTAGTGCAGCTTCTACTATTAGTAATTAACAAGCATATCTTATCCTTCATGTGGCATATTGTGTGAAAAATATGATCATGGTGCTTCTCATATCCTTTATCTTTGGGCGGTATATTCAAGAATATCTTTGTGACAAGTGAATCTCTATGCACAGGTTCTTCCACTTCAACATCAGAACTGACACTTTCAATTTCTCCATTTGTCTATACAACTATAACCTTTTTGTCTCATTAATAACTTGTCCCAAATATCCTATTGTTGCTCCTTTTGATGTTTTTTCACCTACTCTACCATGGTTGACATATGATAAATCCTTTTAACAATATTCATCACAAACAAGACAAATAGCTAGCTTATAGTAGCCAAATAACTCTACTTTTATAGGGTTATCAATAACATGGTTTAGATATCTAGGCCCCAAAAAACATGTAGATTATTAAATCCATCAATGGTGAACCCATGCTCTATGGAGAAACAAACAATATAAGAAAGAGATATATGGAAAGTAAAAAAAGGAGAAGAGAACTATTTTTGAGTTAAGAAATCAACACTAGGAGCGCTATTTCACCTTGTTAGAGAAAAATGAAACCTTTTCCCCCCAACGAAGATCCATTGGTCATAAGAGTAAGGATATTCCCATATTCTAACCATGGAGTTTGTATTATTTTACGTAATGTACTACCATCCCCTATGTAGGGTTAATAATTAAGAATTTAGCATTGCATATGCTTATGTAGTCGTTACACTTCATATGTTTGCATGATGCATACATTACCTAGATCTTGGAAGCATGTATTTGGCATATTTAGATTGTGTATGTGCATTTTTTTTTTGTTTACAGGTATTTGTGAAAAACTACTTAAATTGATTTTTCAAATAAGGTGGCTAGTTTTTTGAGCTTGTCGAGGGCACACCAAGGTTCTTATCGAGTTTTTAGTGAGGTAATCAATAAGGAGGTTGGTGATAAATTATAAACCTTGTTAAGGTGGTCACATTAACATATATTACCCTTGTTGAGGTGGTCAATGATGGTTGGCCAAGGTGGTCGATGTGGTGCTTTACTGAGGCTTGGGTAGCTCAAAGGTTTTCTATAAATACCCCTATTTGAAATTAATTAGAAAATATTATGAAACTCTTGTAGTTTACAAACTTGGGATTTTAGTGTAAAAGTGTTTCTAAATTCTTTATCATCAATACTTTGAGCATGATTTTAATATTGGTGATAGATTAAGTCTTTTTGTTAAACAAATTTTGGGTGGGTTAATTAAAATTGAAGTAGGTATATATGCATGGGATTTCCCTTACCTTTGATTCTATCACATATTCAGACCCATTGGTGATTGTACCCTATCAAGTGATCATGGGGATCTGAAGGGAGCCATATTTGTTAATCAGATCATAATTGTTATGGAGATAGTAGAAGAGGTAGCTTTGGTACAATTGAGCATGGTGTTGTAAATATTAGAGCTATTAGGTAATACTTTCTTTAAGTTGTCGATTATTTGTTTAGTTTACATACTATATTGTTTGCTACTGAGTGGTTGACTTAAGTAACTCATTGCAAATAATTGGTTGTTTTTTCTATCTATTATTTATTGCTTTACCTATTTTCGTTGTTTGCTAGATTGGGGTAAGTCTAAAGATTTTAGTATCACTTTTCCTTAGTTGTTTGCCATGTCCAAGACTCTTTTAGTTGGTATTATAGCGGGTAAACCCTATTGGGCTTAACCGCTATGTTCTTTATTCTTTATTTCTCACATTTTACACACACCCATTATTAGTGGGATGGAACATAGATATACCTCCACTTTTCAATCAGTTGAACTATGCATATTGGTTGTCTTTGTGGTGTGTTCATTTAAGCATGCTTAATTCATGTTGTGAGATCCTGACTGAGTTGGAATAGAGCTTGCAAACTGATTCAATAGACTTGTATATCCATCCCCTTGCAAAAATGTTCTGACGCATAGAACTCTTAAAACAACATAACTCTTTAAAGGATTTATGAAATCCTAACATTCAATTGAAAACCTATAAATATCACTAGGTAGTGTACTGCCATCCTAGTAGTCTCAAATATTTCTCACAATGAAATGCTAAAGGCTTATATAACTCAAGAGGTAGTCTCTAGTGTTTGATTTTTACAAACCAAATTTAGATTCATATCAATTTCATCGTTAAAAACATGATTTATGGATTATAACTATGAACAAATTTTTAAAACAAACCTTGGAAATGTTAAAGAAATTTGATCAAAATATGCATAATAAACTCAATTGTTCATCATAAATCAACAATAAGCTTAAAAATGTTGTCTCAAAGATTTTTTTTATTTACACCTATTCACACTCCCAAAACTTAAACTAAACATTATCCTCAATGTTTCAAATTAAGCATATATTTAGAAAATTATTCAAAGGGACTAATAGAAAATTTATAAACAAAACAATTTTAACAAAAAAGGAAATGGAAAGGATACTACCAAATATAGTGGGTTTCCTCCTACCAAGCATTTTCTTTAATGCCTTAGCAAGATGTCGCTTGTTCTTGTCAAGGAGGTTTATTTATATCCTTGAAATGAAAATTCCCTTGTTTACATTGGCCTTTCTAAAAAAAGGTTTTTCTTTACATGGAAAATATTTAAAATTAATGTTACATAAATGAACTTTCTTTCCAAGATAAAAGAACTCAGAAATAAGGTTTTTGTTGTGGCAATGCTTAATGCGTTCTTTGTATTCATTATCATGAATAAATTTTTCAATTGTTTCCACTACCCTCCTTTCTATAACTAAATCATCAATTTTATTTTCTATTTTCTCCTACAAGTAAGTATCACGAATAGGTGAGTCATTCTAATCAATAAAAGCACACTTATTTATCATAGATAGAAATAAAAGGTAAGGATATTTAAACATTTTAAACTTCACAGTCTCTCTTATGGCTGCCAATGTCAACCTCCCTAATGAACTTCAAGAATTACCTTAGTTTTGGCTATAAATGGCTACCAAGAATAATGGTATGCTCTTTTTCCTTAGGTAGGGTCTCCTCTATCTCCAATACCACAAAACCAATAAGAATTATTAGTTTACACATGCACCAACAAACCCTTAGCTATCCCCTTCTAATATTTTAAAGACCCATTAGCAAGTTGAAGGGAAATAGTTGTTGGTTTAAGTTCTCGCATGAGAATCAAGATTCATATGCAAGATTTCGGGGTGCTCCTCCATCTCGCATCTGATCCCGATTCATGGATCTCTCGGTTCGAAAAAGAAAAATAAGAGGATCGAACCATTTCTTCTGAATCTTTTTCAAATTTGATAAATGTTGGTTGATCGTATATTTCATTCTAGTTCTATGAATGAGAATCTCATTTCCTATTTGATCCCTTTGAATTCTATCAATCATGTTTTAGCTCTATTACTAAGTGTGTAGGAAATCGTCTCATCTAGAGCCATTAAGCCCTTACAAAAGAAATGTTTGTATCGTAGCATAGAAATCCTGAATAAAAGTTAGTAGGTCCTTATTAGGAATCCCATAAAAAGGAATGCAATAAATAATAATGTATATTTAAGTTTGTAGTTCCTTCCAACCTCCCCTAACTAAGAGTAAGAAGTAGCATTACTAATAATTGGTCTTGTGTACTCATTCATTACTTTTTGTTGTTTCATGAACCTTATAATAAAAAAGTAGTCTACCAAAGAACAAAAAGGAATTAAAAAAAACAAGGATAAAATAAAGCACACAAAGCAAAACACCAAAAATAAAATAAAAAAACTATAAAAAAAATAAAATAAATTAATAAAAGTTGGAAAAAGTTAAATAAATAGGATTAACTTGCGGTCCAGGTGGTATAACTCTCCACCCCAACTACTTTTGGACTCGAGTTCAGATCCCACCCTTATGATTTTCACTTATTTAATAATAAAAAATAGGATTTTAGTGCCCCTTTTCTTAAAAAAAAAAGTTAAATAAAAAAATATAAAACACAAAAAGTAAAAAAATAACTAATAAAAAAATAATGAATTTATAACTCACATTCTCTAACAATGGGACTAAAACTTTGATAGTGTAAATTATAAATACTTTCAAGTTCATGAATCACTAACAACTTAACGATAAGTTTACACCAAAAAAGATCTCTCATGAAATTGCTATGTTTTTAAATCCTTTATTTAAATTTTCTAAACTTGTTAGTTGAATAAAATAAATAACCTTTAACACTATAAACAAATTATTAAAAAAGTTTGAAAATAAAACAAACAAAATGAATCTTTAGCACAAATTGAAAGTTGGTGAGAAAACATACATTTTTTTAGCTAATCAATTATAAATTAAATTAATTAGGTGAGTTTAACAAATAATCCTAATTAGTAATATGAATTTTCTTGCAAAATCTAATGATCATTGTAATTCTAAATTATAGTTAACTAATTAATTCATTTGATTTAAGGTAATTACCTAATGGAATTATCTTAAGGAAAACATACAACCAAGTTAAGATTATTGATTTTTCACTCAATTAAAAAATTCAATAATCATCGAAATTTTATCAATAATTAACTAACTCATTTCTTCTATCTACATAATTAATTAACAAATTAATTAGAAATGGGACAAGAAAATCACAAACTATCTAACCAAGCACAAAGATCATGTAATTAATTTATATTTTTATGGTAGAAAGCATAATTAGGCATAGATAATATTTTTAACAACTTACTTCTCAAATAGTCACCTTAATCATAAATCATAAATGGTCAATAAATAATTTAGAATTAAAGATACCAAGAACTAAGAATATAAAATAATTTATAATTTTATTAAAATAATAATCTATTTAAAAATCCAATTCAATCGTGAAAGCAAAAGCTAAAAAGCCATAAATAAATTAAACCAATCATATTCAAATCTAAAATCATGAGTTTTATTACAAAAGTTATAATCTTTTTAATAAAATTCAAAATCATACCTAAATAATAAAATACCTTTGAACAAACAATCACCCAAGCCTTAAATTGGTAGATTTCTTCTCTTCTCAATCTACTTTGATGTATTTTTTGAATTTTTCGAGCCAAATTTTCCTCAAATGTAGCTTTAAATTATTTAAATATATCATGCGGACCTATTTTCCTCATATGTCATGGAAAACAATGCCATCTCAGGGGCTGGAAACATGCACGGGCCAAAATGACGTCGTTCTAGTGTTCTATTTCTAAGTTCATCCATGTTGGTTCTAAATACATCCATGCGGACCTATTTTCAGTTTTCCACTAAGCTGATGCACAGCTTTTGTTGACATTCACTTGGCTATTTTAATATATGATGGGCCCGTTTCTTGATTAAATTCATCCCACTATTTGCTAAATTTAGCCACCACATCTAATGAATTGGTAAAAAAATTCCAAAAAACTCCACAAATTGTTCAAAATTGTTCAAAATTTTCCAAATATTTATTCACATATAAAATGATACAAATTCTCAAAGTAGAAAAATTCTTAAATAAAATGCATGATAACATAACAAAATACTACAAAATTTATTGCTTTGTCAACCATATCATATAGACTACATCTTTTTTATTTTACCTAATATGTCTTGTACATTTACCAGTTTGCCTCTTATTCTATAGTGCTAATCATTTGCATGTCTTTTCTTATATTTTGCAATAGATGTCTTTTTGAGAAAATTGATGTATGTTTTTCCTACTTATGTACTTCAGTGTTATCTTCTCTTTTCGTTGTGCTTGTTCCTTATTGTTTTGATTTTTCACGAGCATATGTATGCTTTATAGATCATTTTCTTGTCTTTATAATACTTGATTTATATGGATTATTGTGACGTGTATACCATGTATCTCTTTTACTGAGATTGTTAGTTATGTTTTTCTTAACTTCCTAAGTGTACTTCCAAACTTCCTTACTGTCAAGGGTGGAACATCATTGGGGTGACACAAAGCTATACTTCCTGCCAAAACAATTTACAAAAAATTAATTACATGAATATTTTTAACATTAAGTAAATATTTTTTTACAATAATATATCGTGTCTAATTATTCTATGTATATTTTGGTATATTGTTGTATGTTTCAATAATATTTAGCATACATTTGAACAAAAGTCACATAAATGAAGTGTCAATAAAATGATTAAATATTGGTTTTTTTATTCATGCAAATATTAATTAGTTGCATATATAGAATTATAATAATATATGTCGTATAAAACCATTTCTTTGAGTCAATATGGTGTGATTCAAAATATTTCATATACTTAAATTTAATTTATAATAATAGAATGTCAATGTCAAACATTATAAGAATTAAAAAAAAAACATGATGAGAAGCTTCAAACTAAACCTTTTAAATTTTTTGTCATTCATATCATCAAAGTTTTTTTTATATTTTTTAACTCCAAATTTTCATTTTTTTCATATATTATATTATTTGAAAATTTTTAATATGAAATTTTTAATATTTTCCCATAGTTTTTCATTCATTTTTATCACTATTACAAACCAACTCATTTTGTCTCTTCACAAAAATCCATGAAACAAGTGCATACAAAAAATTATTTACATTTGTGAGCCTTTAGTTTTTTAACAATATGTATTTTTAACTATACTATCAAACTTAAAATCCTAAATCATATATTATTCTTTATTTTTTAATATGTTTTTTCACATTTTAGTTTTAACACTTATTATACATGTATGATATTAATATTTTTCAAATAATTATATTTTTATATTTTTATTTACATTAGATAATTTTAGTTATAAGTTATGATGTGCTAGCTCTATTTTTCTATTGTAATATGAAATTAAAGT
This sequence comes from Hippophae tibetana, assembly GCA_037013495.1. Classification (NCBI taxonomy): domain Eukaryota; kingdom Viridiplantae; phylum Streptophyta; class Magnoliopsida; order Rosales; family Elaeagnaceae; genus Hippophae; species Hippophae tibetana. The sequence continues at coordinate 17,310,445 of CM072810.1, forward strand.
TTTGTATTTGATTGAAAAGAGTCGAACATAGCACTTAGCCTCACCAGATTTATATCATAATATATTTTCTCTTAAATATTTAAATAAAATTCTCTATTTTGCATAAACAAAAGTACACTTCAATCCTTACTCTTTGTGAGTTATTCATTGTGTATAGATGCATTTGTGTAGGGGTACTTTGGAGAGTGTACAATTCATGACATTGTTATTATTAGGATAGAGCTCTAAATGCACAAAAAATGTATTTTAAACAATGTTGTAATTAGAAGAAATAAAATGAATATTTCATTTATATTCATTCACTATTATATTATCTAAATAAATTATTACAAAATTCCTGCTTATTCATGTCTGCTTAAAACTCAATATATCATCGTATATGTAAGATGATTGATTTTAAGTGAAATAATTAAAGTAGTTTGTGATAATTAATTAAATTTTATAAAGCGATCTTTATTTAGTATTATAAGTCTTATAGTCCTTTGTGTCTATGCTAACTTCCTATGTGTAAAACATGAAGTCTATTTATTTTATTTAGTTTGTCTGTCATTCTCTATGTAAGGTTGGTTATTGATGATCAATAATACACACATATACATAGTAGGTCTTTGTATGTGAGTATAGTTTTCATACACCATGGGATTAGTTGTTTGGTATGTTTGCTAGGCCATGATTTCTTGCTTAGTTTCAATGCTAGTATTTATGAAAATTACTCAATAATTTTTGGAACAAAAAATATAATTTTTGCACCTTGTCACACTGCTAAACAAGGCAATAGTAAGGTTGTTAGTGAGGACCCTAGGGTGGTCATGGTGAGGTGGTCCAATAGTTGGTATTCTTCTATAAATACCCCATTCTCTTTGGTTTATTTATCGAGAAAAAATGTAACATAGCTCTATCATATTAACATGGTGGTTATTGAGAGTTCTTGATTGAGGTACTAATCATACCATTTTAAGTGGTGTTAGCTTTGAAGGATATTTAGGTTTGTGTGTCAGATCAGGTTGTTACGGAGTTAGCAAGCAAGGGTAACAATAGGCAGCTCAGATAAAGGTCTCGGCTGATATAGGTAATGATAGTTTTATTTCTCTTAGAATTTTAATTGTTTTATTTCTTAGTGGATTTTTTACTATCGAGTGCTTTCCATATATAATCCAAGGATGTTTCCACATAGACATGGGTTCTATTTGAGTTTGACTCATTACATATGGTATTGTGCATGCTTTAATGTTTGGCTTGTACAATCAGAGTTTAAATTATATATGCTTCTACATACTAAAGTTTAAACTCTAATTAGTATTCTTTCTTTATTTATTGGGTACTATCTGAATATTGAATATTACATCTACGTTATAATATTGCTTGTCCATGATTATTTGTATAGATTTTGTGATTAGATATTAAGTGTTTATTCTTCTATTGTTTGAATTTGGGTTGAGTCCTTAAGGAGTTAGTATCTCATTAACTTCATTGAATGTCGGGTCTTGGACTCCTTCATTGTTGTTTTTCATGTTCAACCTATAGTATTTGTATAATCCAAGTTTCTATTATGCATATGCATACATACTAGATCTATACTCTGATTAGAAAGCTTATATGATTTTAGTAGTTGCATGCTTTCCTTCCTTTATTTGTAGCATGCCTACAACTTTTTGTTTATTAATTTTTCTGTATTAAATTAATCATTTGCTTCTTGATTAATTTATATTGCTTTTGGTTTTTATTTACATTTGAGTTTGGTGTGAGTGTCTAAAGAGTCAATATCTTCTTATACTAGTTGTGTATCAAGTGTTGGGCTCTTTCTTAAGATATGTTATGTTGTTTTATTCTAGTATGCATTCTTGTCTCACACGTTGTTTGTTGTTTTCCATGCTTATGGTTGTCCCTAATCTGGATGGGAGCTTGTGAGGCACAACATCACTGGCGTGTTTACTGTAGTTTGTTCTTTCATACTACTAGTTGTTTTTGTTGTATATTGAATTGAGTGTGTTATTTTGTACTTATGCCATTTTTTTTGTTTAATTTATGTTTTGAGGCATGCTTGGCCAATTGGAATAGAGCTCGTGAAATTGCCTATTTGAGTGAAAAGAACAATTGACCTTTATAAAATATAGAAGCAATAGGATCCATAATAGTGGCTACACTAAACAAGTATAATTATATTAGGATAAAGACTTTATAAATTTATTTCCTATATAAGAATATTAGGTAGTTTTATTAATTGAGAAAGTCTCATCCAATTGGGAGACTTAATAACTGATACCTAGATGACATTCAAGTTTCTTGAGAGTTGGATAATCACTATTAGAGTAATATAAATTTATACAACATGCATTCATGCATCATTTACTATCTATGAAATAATATCAAGAATAAGCACGTAAATTGAATTATCTTTATTTATTGTTTCGACATTATAAGAAATCCAATTTAACCCTTCTTGGGAAAAATAAATTGATTGGTGACAATTTTAACAAACAGAAATCCAACTTAAACCCCTTTTTGGTGAACGCAAAAGTTCTTAATAATGATAAGGAGGAATATCATCCAACTCTCCCCAAAAATGTGTTTTGTAGTGTACAAAAAGTATATGATCATTTGATTAGATACAATAAAATTGTTTAGAGCTACTTACTAGCTTGAATACCATAAAATATAAAATATTACTCACAAATGATTTATGATCATTGGATTTAATTTAATGAAATAGCTGGTAGCTATATGATACCTAGCATGTATGATACAATTAAATCCATGCAAGAGAACAAAGGGACCTCATACTGGATATTTCAATCTCAACACTTCTTAGGAAGTATAACCAACCTATCATAACTTGAACCTGTAAAAGGTTGTTGTGAATGCTAAGGAAAAAGAGAAAACTTGGTTTTCTCAACAAGGAGGAGATAATGCTAAGAACATGAAAAACGAAGAGAAGAAAGATGTAAATGGAAATAGTTTCCATTATAATACAATGAGTTCTCATCATATGTCATAACCCATAAATAAGAAAAATCAAAGTAAATATGATATACTTGTCCTATAAACTTTTTTAATGGAAAATGATATTCTACCTTTAATAGTTTATTCAGACATAACAAATCATGTTTGTTTTATCTATAATTGATTAGTTTAACTATTGAACGGAGAGATTAACAATCACCATATGAATGGGCAATATGGATGTTATTTCAATTAAATTAGTGGGAGAAGTTAGATTTCCCCTTAAAGAAATAAATACATTGTTTTGAACAATGGATATTGCATTGTTCGGTTGACTAGAAAATAGATTTCTATGTCTAGGTTGTACAAACATATACAAAATTTTTCTCATAAAGAATAATAGTATGACTATTGTTCAAAGATGGTAGAAATTTTTGTACTACACTTTTTGAAAGTGGCATTTCTATGTTAAATCAAAATATAACTCAATACTTTGAAATGCTCAAAGGGGAACAACCTAAATCTAAAAGGCAAAAAATTCCTCCTAATGACAACACATATCTATGGCATCTAAGTATTGGTCATATACGCCTTGAATGGATTCAAAAACTTGTAAAAGGATGATTCTTTTAGAGAATTCAATTATTTTTTTCTCCCCACATATGCATCTTGTCTAGAAGGAAAAATGATTATAAAGCAAGAGAGAAGTGATAATTGTACCTTAGTGGATTTGATGAGATTAGGGATGAAGCCTATGAAAATACAAAGTTGTATAAGAGTGCACGAAGCACTATCATGTCAAAAAGCTAATTTATAAGTCTTTCTTCTTGGACTGGAAGTTTTTTTATTTAAATTTCGTGTGAAATTGTTTCCAGAAAACTACAATAGGGTGGACCGTTCACAATTACCTAAGTATTCATACTAAAAACTAATTTCTAAAATAAAATTTCATAATATCCTTCTAAATCCCCATAATCCCTAAATCAATATCATTATTTACTAGTTATCCAAAATTATCAAAATTAACTAAAGTGTAATAGACACTAAAAATGGTTAAGAAAAATGAATTATTTAACTATTATTCATATTTATTAAGAAATTAAAAAATATAGGGTTTTTAAATTTGGAATTTTTCTCTAAAATAATTAATAAATAATGGGAAATGATAATATAGTGTTGAGAACATCAAATCCATACTCATTTATGAATTAAAACTTTCAAAAAGTGGTATTTTTGACATGGATTTTATAAAATCATTTAAACCAAAATACTCTAAAAATAATGAATATTAAAACGGAAAGATTATAAATAAATAAAGAGGATGAAAAGAGCTTTAATTTGATACCTCAAATGCTATAAATGGTAAAAATTAGTGAAAAATGTACAAGAAAATGGGATATCGAACTAGATTTTAGTTCTCATCTTTTCGCACTTTCATGTTGTTAATGTATATCTATTAACATATTAATGTATATCTATTAATGTATATCATGTTATGGGCTTTAGGAATATCAAGTTTACTTATAACTCCTATATAAAGGCACTATGTATATTCCTTAATATAGAAAATACAATACAATCGTTCAGTATGTCTAACATGGTATGAGAGCCATTTCTCTAACCTTTCTTAATTTAGTAGTCTTATCTCTTTTGGTGTTACTCCACCCTTATCGCTTTCGTCATCACAACAGCCAATGTAGCCACTCACCGTTGAAGCTCTGATGTCTTTTAGCCACTATCCTTAGGTTTTGGGCCTACAATCGCCGTCATTGAGGAGTCACACACCACACATACCACCATAATCACCGTCTTTACAGTGCATCTTGCTCTAATAACCTTTTTATAGGTACTACAATGATCATCCTATCCTAATCTACACACCGTGGAAGTCTCACAACCATCGAAGTCCTCACGCGCCACATAGAAGAACCATGCCTCTTCCTTACATGCTCAGGAACTGCCTACAAAAAACCCTACTCTATCGTGCATCTTGCTCTGATAACATTTCTATAGGTACCACTGGGATCAGATTTCCCCGATCTACACAATCATGGAATTCCCTCAACCATCGAAGTTCTCATGTGCCCTCACGCACCTCACATACCTCACACGCCACCCTTAGGTCCTACTGATGTCATCACCACGTCACTTAGGACTGATGTCATCATAATGTATAAATGACATCATCATTGACCAATGTGTACCCTTGACTTTCATTTGACCAGGGACTGGAATTGACTAGTGTTGACCATTGATCAGAGTTGAACGTTGATCGATGTTGACTGTTGACTGTCGTTGATCGTTGACTATGGAATTCCCTCAACCATCAGAGTTCTCATGCGCCATTAATATTGTATTGGAAGGGACCAAGAATTAATTATCTTGGTCTCAAGCTATACGTAGTTTTCTTAAGGGTCGCATGCTCTGCATTACTGTACTGGTGCAATTACCATTCCTGTCAAAGGAGCAAGTGAAGAAGATGTTGTCTACGTTGGTTGCATGATTGAATGGGATATTCACAACCATATGATCCTCACATGGATTCAGAATACTTTTGTTCCCTCCTTCTCCAATCTATTGGACAGCTTTGATTATGCAGAATCAGCATGGATATGTTGGCTAAAAGAACTCCACTACTCATAGATCTATGAAATATCAGTTAGTAGTTGAATTGCATCAACTTCAACAAGAAGCAGAGCAATCCATTAATGACTACTATGATCAGCTTTGCTTTCTTTGGGACCAAATTGACCTTTGTGATCCAATTTGGGCATGCTCAAAGGATGCTTAGCAATATGCTACAATTAGAGATGAATTTCTTCTCTATGAGTTCCTGATGTCACTTCACAAGGAATTTAAGCCCATTTGGGGTCAGCTTCTCAATCGTAGTCCCCTTCCCTTTCTTGATACTATTGTAAACGAGTTGGTTAGAGAAGAAGCTCGGCTTGCAACCCTTGAAGCCCAGAATAAGTTCAATATTTTGGCTATTACTCCTTCTACTCCTACCATTGAGCAACCTCAGTAGTTAGGTGATTCCTCTGGCTCTAGAAATCATTGCAAGTACACCAAAAAGAAGTTATGAAATTATTGCAAGCGTCTTAGCCACACCATTGAGACTTGTTACCGTCGCAACAAATATACTATTATGTTTGCTAATATTGAGCCTACTCTACTGATGCCTTCCATTTAAACAGAGTCCCAATCTTCTGGATGCATAATCAACCTTTCCCCCAATGAACTACAGAAGATCATAAATTAGACTATTCGTATGGCTAGTAATGCATCTCTTTCCACTACTCTCTCAGTTCTACCCAGTAAGTCTCAAACTTGGATTTTTAATTCTTCCTGTTCTAATCACATGACACCTCACTCATATTTATTCTCCAAACTTGACCCTACACCACATCCTTTAAATATTCATATAGATGATGGTTCCACCATGCATAGGAATAGTCTAGGTTTTGTTTCGACCTCTAACCTCTCTATTCCTTGTGTCTTTCATGTACCTAACATATGCTACAATTTGTGCTCTATGGGACAATTAGTTGAACTAGGATATCTTGACTATTCTAGGTGTATTATGTAGAATCCATGATGGGGCAAGAGCTTGGGACCGGTCCTAGTGTTGAGCGTATGTTTCTTGTGGAAAATCTTCATCTTCCACATGTTGCTCCTTTCTCTGTTATTGCTGCAGCTGCTATAGTTTCTTCCTTACCATCTCTCACACTTTGGAATTCTCATCTTGGTTATACCCTATCCACTCAGGTAAAATAGTTAGCTTCTAAAGGTTTGTTGGGTTCTATCTCTAAGGACAATTTTGATTGTACTTCATGCCAGTTAGGAAACCAACCAGCTTTACCTTTCAATAATAAGGAATCTATCTCTATTAGTATTTTTTAGTTAATTCATTATGATGTTTGGGGACCTTCTCCTATTACTATTATTGGTGGATCTCGTTATTTTGTTGTTTTTATTGATGATTATTCTCGTTCTGAAATCTTACAAATATATAGTAACTTTGCAAAAATGGTTGAAACACAATTCTCCAAACATATCAAAACTTTTCAATCTGATAATGCTCTTGAATATACTCAATATGATTTTCAAGCTCTGTTACATTCCTATGGAATTATACATCATCTAACCTATCTAGGTACCTCTCAGCAAAATGGTCAAGCTGAAAGAAAACTACATCATATTCTTGACACTATTTGTGCTCTTCTTCTTTCTACCAAAGTTCCTGCCCCATTTTAGGGTGAAGCTACTCTTCATGTTGTTCATACCATTAATATCATTCCAAGTGCTATCATTCATAATCAGACTTCGTATAAATTCCTTTTTGGGTCATCCCTTTACTAGCATTATCTTCAATTCTTTGGATCTCCCTATTTTGTTCTTCTTCAGCCTCATGAGCACAACAAACTGAGCTTTGATGTAGACTTTGTTTTTTTCTTAGTTATGGTGAAACTCAAAAAGAGTATCGGTGCTATGATCCTGTTTATCATTTTCTTTGTATTTCCTGTAATGTTTTCTTTTAGGAACACCATTTATTTGTTGAACTCTCTCACTTTCATTATTCCCTAACTAACTCTTCTGTTTTAGACATCTTTCCATATGAGTCTTCTGTTCCTTCTATAGATACTCTTGATCCTCCTTTAGAATTCTCCATTCAATCTTTAGATATTTTTGATGATTCTCCTAAAACAGTTATAGATGAATACGTTGATGATGAGCTACCTCACCTTGAGCCTAGGTACCCTACTCCTGCTCCGTCTGAAGATCCTCCATAAGACATTCCATCTTGCCACTCAACCCATGTAAGATCCATTCATGCACATTTACTTGACTATCATTATTGCACTGCCCTTGCTACACTCCATAAGCCTCACACCTATCGTGAGGCATATACTGACCCTTTATGGTATATTGCAATAAAAGAGGAAATTGATGCATTAACCAAAAACCATACTTGGGATCTGGTTACCCTTTCTCCTGGTCATTCTATGGTTAGTTGTAAGTGGATCTATAAGATCAAGACTCGCTCTGATGGTTCCATCGAGTGTTACAAGGCTTGTCTTATTGCAAAAGGTTTTACACAAGAGTATCAGATTGATTATGAAGAAACTTTTGCTCCAGTTTCTTGTATCTCCTATGTTCGTGCCCTCTTATTTGTTACTGCTGCTAGTAAATGGGACCTTTATTAGATGGATGTTAAAAATACCTTCCTTAATGAGGATTTTCATGAAGAATTCTATATGCAACCTCCTCTTGGTCTTTTTGTTGAATCAAACAAGGTTTATCGCCTTTGACTTGCACTTTATGGCCTTAAATAAGTTCCACGAGCGTGGTTTTCCAAGTTCAGCTCCTCCACCCTTCGCTTGGGTTACACTGCCAGTCCTTATGATTCTGCCTTATGTATGCTCCTTCATCATTTTTATTCTCCTATATGTGGATGATATGATCATAACTAGTGATGATCTCAGTGGCATTCAAGAACTCAAGGATTTTCTTAGTCACTAGTTTGAGCTGAAAGACCTTGGATATCTTAACTATTTTTTATCTCTTGAGATCACTCATTCCAAAAATGGTCTTTATATTACTTAAGCAAAGTATGCATCTGACCTTTTATCTTGAGCTAGACTCACTGACAACAAGACTATTGACACTCTAGTTGAACTTAATGCGCATCTGACACCCTCAGGGGGAAACCATTATCTAATCCCTCTATTTACAGATGATTGGTTGGCAGCCCAATTTATCTCACAGTTACTCGTTTAGACCTTTCTTATGTTATTCATTAGGTTAGCCAGTTTCTGTCTACTCCACGATTGACTTACTATGTTGTTGTTCTGTGCATTCTATGATACTTGAAGGGCACTCTCTTCCATGACCTTTTCTACTCTGCTTAGTCTCCTTGTACTTCGTGCATTATTTGATGCTGATTGGGTAGCAGATCCTACTGATCTCAGGTCTATTACAGGTTATTTCTTTCTTCTTGGTTCTTCATTGATTTCTTGGCGAAGTAAGAAACAAAATTTCGTGGCTCGCTCCGGTACTGAAGTAGAATATCATGCTCTTGTTGATACCACATCTGAGTTCCTTTGGCTATGATGGCTTCTTAAGGATTTAGGTATGTCCACATCCTTTGCTACTCTCATTTATTGTGACAATCAGAGTGTCATTCATATTTCTCACAATGATGTCTTCCATGAACGGACTAAACACATCGAGATTGAGTGTCACTTTATTCGTTATCATCTATTTCATGGTGCTCTCAAGCTTTTCCCCATCTCCTCCAACGTTTAACCTTCAGATATCTTCACCAAGGCACTTCCTAAAGGACGCACTCGTAATTTGGTTAACAACCTCAAGTTGGTCTCACATCCACCTCGAGTTTGAGTGGGGTTGTTAATGTATATCATATCTACTAATCTATATCATGTTATGGGCTTTAGGCACACCTAATTTACTTGTAACTCCTATATAACAGCACCATGTATATTCCTTAATATATAGAATATAATACAATCGTTATGTATGTCTAACACATGTCATCTAGCCAAATGGCTTTCCACAAGCTTTAAGATCTCTTTAACATTAATTTCCATACACACGTATGTAGCAAAAAGTTGTTATTTTCATTCTTTATCTTTTTAATAAATAAAATCTTTTAATTATATTAAAACCTAACAAATTATCAATTTTACTTTAGATTAAACAATTAATATTAGTATTATTAATTCTAAATGAAAAACTTTTTATTCTTCTAACATTAATTTTAAAATATTAATATTTAATTATAATTGTAAGAAAAATCGAACAAAATAATAAATATAAAAAAAATTATTTATGTAATTAAAATCTATAAAATAAAAATAAGGTGTGATAGAAGGACATAATGCAACAGATGTTGTGTCCATATAGGTGTAGCTTACGCACCATATGGAAACGATGTCTTGCTAAGATGTTAAAAATAACACTTTATGGAAGCCAATCCATTATTTTTAGGTAAATTTATTTCTTTATTTTCAAATTTTATTTTGTTTTATGTTATTTTTCATTTAATGTAATTTGTTTTGCTTTAGTTTATTTTATTTTTCCTATTTTGTGAACATTGTTTATTTTATTTAGAACTGTCAAAATTTGTAACTATTTATTAAGATATGTAATAGTAGCATTCTATTTTTGAAGATTAAAATGATTAAAATAATAGATGCACCTGAATCTTCACATCAATACTTGATCACATACACCAAATGGGTAATTTTTTTCTTTGTTTTTTTTATCTTTAATTTGCATTTGTTACATTGAGGGTAATGTAAATTCAAAGTTAGAGGTAAAAAAAGTTATATTACAAAAAAATTGGAATAATTTAAATTTTTTTATTAGACATATTACATTTTTATTTTTTATTTTTTCATTTATTTGCTTTTATTTTCTTTTATTGGTTTAGGGATAATTAGGTTTAATTTTTAAATTTTTCTTACAAAATTATGATACTTTTAGTTGAATTTAAGCGATTGATTAAGTCTTTATATTGTTATATTAATATTTTGTACATATCATAGAGTAATGTGATAATTAGTTTTTTTTATCATAATTTATATTTCACGATAAAATGTTAAAATTGAGATAAATCTGAAGATAGTGTTTATGAATCAAATAGTGGAGCTTATTTTGTGAAAATATTCTAAGCCTTTATTGTTCCATTTTGAGAGACAATATATTTTTTCTATTCCTTTAAATACTCTTCTTATAATTTAAATTGCTAGATGATCTATATAGGTTTTTTTTATTAAATGTTAGGATTTTTACATCAAATAAAGTATCTTTTACTTATTTTTATTACTTAAATTAAGTTATTTAAGTCAAAATTAAAAGTATATACCTTTTTCATTCATGAATGACTTCCACAAAAGAGATATATCTGGTGTTCCCTAAAACCAATACAAAAGAAAATCAAAATTAACCACTTGCTAAAATCCTACAAATATATAAATAGGTCCACTCTCTAAAAAACAAAAAAGAAAGAATATCTCTTATTAAAAAGAGAGAGAGAGAAAAATAAATATTATAAATTAAATACTATGACCCAAAGAAATGGATATTACAAAATAAATATATAAAATAAATCCCCTAGAAGTCATTGCATTTTCATTCATATCTAAAGGCATATATTTGATATTTTTATTTGATTACTTTAATTTATGCATGAATATAGTATATGATTTCTTTATAAAAAATTTCATTTGATTCCTTACATGAGATCGAATGTTATGCAATATTTTGAACTTTTCTAATTTAAACATATGCAAACCTATTAGTTCATTTCTTTAACATAAACTCTATTTACATATACATTTGATTGAGCGCTTGAACTCATAGAATCAGTGCAATATTGAGAGTATGACTTATAAGGATTAGACTCGAAATGAATTCATATTTCTAACACTAAAATTGGATTGATCAATATTGATAAAAAATGACGTGGATTATGAATTATGATTTTTAACTAATTTTTACATTAAACTATGATTCTTTGAGATATTAGTTTAAGTTTTGGATTCTAATTATGAACTTGAAAGAGATTGAAGCATGAGAAGTTTTTTCTATTTTTTAATTTATTATGTTAAATTTTAGTTTTTATTTGTTATTTGTTTGTTTGTTATTTCTTTTAAATTTTTGCATTTTAGTTGAATTTTGTGGATATCATCTCTAAAAACCCTCATGAGATTTAAACTTATCTACTAGAGAAACCTAGGAGTTTAAAGGCTTTTTACATATGCTAAATACAATCGTTTCAATCTACGTAAATGATTTATGATGGTTTAATTTTCTTACTTTTTGTTTTTAGTTTTTTGCTTTCCTTGCTAAAGACTAGTAAGAAACTGATTGAGGGTTGTGATGAGTGCTTGAAAAGCACTAAATATTACCTCATGTATATGCACTTTAACATCAAAATAGACTTGTATTTACAAAATTTTATTATTATTTTAGCAAATTTATGTTTTCGGAATCACGGGTATTTCTTTTTTATTTTTCAGGTATTTATATCTTCAAATTGATAAAAAGATCAACAAACAAAGAATCATATTTAAAATCCCTCAATTGCAACCAAGAAGAATAAAATAATAACATATGTAAGCCTTACATATGTTCCAACCAAATGTAAGGAGGTCAAATATAAAGTTGAAGAAACAAAGTTTAACACATACCCCATGATTAATGTGTGCCGCCGCACGAGTGCCTCGAATTGTAATTGAAACGCGTACCAGATTGATTTAGGCCACAATAGTGGAAAAAGTGTGCCACAGTGCCCAACCATACGATCTACTTCTATCTCCTTTTTGTAAGGTTTTCTCACTTATAAAAAGACCCTTTCAACCCTTTAAAGTTTAATTTATAAATTTTGAGAGATACAAATTTTAGTTTATGTTTAGTTTATAAACATTTTAAATTAGGTATAATTAAAGATATTTTCCAGATAACAAATTACTACATAATTTATCTATAAAAATATAGTTAAGGTATTAAGTTTAATTGTATTCTATAAAAAGATTTAATTTTACATATCTTTTTGAATGTTATTTTTAATATGATGATTATTTATTAAATTGAGTATACCTGGCTGATTATGATAATGAGTTTTTAGTTATGTTATCATGCTTGTGTAAATTATTTAGGTGAATATTTTTAATAATTATTAAACATAGATTATTTTTTATTCAAGAAATTTACAAAGTTATTATCGAAAAATATATTGATGATAATGAGTTATAGGAACCATACTTCCATTACCAAGCATAACAGTCTCAGTATCCTTATAAGGAACAAAATCAGAGAGTTTCCTTTTGTTACCAATCAAATGATGAATTGCTTTTATATCCATGTACAAAGATTGATCCAATGAACCAGGGGTAAGTTTTTATATGACTAAGAAGGAGAAAAATAGGCCACTGGTGGAAATTCATCATTTGTGAAAGAAAATTTCCAAACTGTAATTAAGAATAAGACTATTGAGAAGCTTCATTTTTCTAATATTATTGAGAAGGCTTACCAGCTTGGTTATTACCCTACATCTGTGAAATATGCATATGAGGAAGTCTAGTATTGTTGTTATTATTGTTATTGTTATTGTTAGACTTAAAATATCTATAGGAACATCGAGCAACACTATAGCCTTGTTTCTTGAAAATCTAGTAGGTTCCCTTATTTTTTGAGCCATTATTTCCATCTCCATTTCATATATCATATGCATGATTTTGATTATGTCTGATTCCAAAAATTATTCAAGAAAGATTGTGTGGTTTTTGTGATTGTTGAGTAAATCTTGCAACATTTGCCTGAAGTAGTTGACCACTAGTATTGTTCATTCCTTCTAACTATTTTTCATGTATTCTGAGTGAACTGAATACCTCATCAAGAGAAGGTAGATGATCTTTCTAAGTGATTCTTGTGGCTATAAAAATATAATCCATTCCTAATCCACCAAGAACATAAAGAATCTATTCTCGATCATAAATGTCATCAACTGTTGCCATTATGAGATCAGTAAGACCTTTTATAGTGTTGATATAACTCTCCATTTGAATTGAACTCTTTTGAAGAGTCTGTAATTTCTATAGTAGTTGCATCAGTTAGGCCTGAGAGTTGTAGAAGAAAACCTTTTTCCAAGGCTCTCCAATATGAAATAATTGAGTCCTTTCCTTTTTCAATCAAATATTTCAAGTAAATTGGGGTTACATAGCTATAAATCCAACTCACGACTATTTTATCTTTGGTGTTCTATTCATCAAACTCAGGATTTACTTTAAGAACATCTTGACTTTGCATAGCAATTCCATCTGAGACTTGCATAGTCTTCTTGATTAGTTTTTGAGGAGTAACAATAGAACCATAGATGAATCCTTGTAACCCATAGACATAAATCACATGCCTTAGTTTCTCTCTCCATATTAAGAGATTGGACTTATCAAGCTTCAACAAAAAAATTGGATTGTATGGATGCACATTTGGTGTCGAAGATTTGAATGGTGTTTTAACCATAGCTCTAATACCATATGAAACAATAAACCAAAATGAGAGAATCTTAAGAAATGATGAGAGTGAAAGGAATAATGTTGAATTCAATTCTTCAATGATTACATGCTAGTAAGTTGGTTTGTATTAGTTACAGAGAATCATGTTATGTTATAGAATGTTTCTACATACAAATAGGCTAAGATCCACTACACTAACTCTACAATGCACTCGATCCAATTACATAGTTTAACAATATTAAGAATTACATCTTAACATCAATCTACTTACATAGATTTTCAATCACATAAGTACATATAGATTTACTCTAAACACCCTTAGTTCCCTATAGTAAACCACATGCAAAATAAGTCAAGATAACTTATGCCAAAGACATGTACATTTTCACAAGCTTGTTTAATTACAGTGGGGGTGATGTAGACCCTCTACGAAAACAACCCTAGGAACCCAAGAACTCAAAGGAATAGAAACGATTGAATTATTAATAATGTCTTAAATATGATCAGATTAGAACCCTAAGTAAACAAAGTCCTTAAAACCTCAATCTTGAGACCCCAAAATGGATGATCACTCCCTTTGATAAGTAATATTCAAGCAGTCAATCAAGAAAATAAGAAGGAAAAGAAAAAGTTTTATGAAATATACTTTTCATTAATGACATTCGTTCTTACCTTCAAATTACATAGCTCTTCTTTTTTATAAGCAAGAAACCCTAAAAGAAAGAAAAAAAAAACCCTAGATAAAATGGGCCTAATGGGCCTATTTAGTTGTGTATTGAGCCTAATCCAACCTTAAAAAATAAAATACTAAAAGACTTAAAATAAAAAGCCCACAATTCACTAAAATAAAAATTTCTAAACATAAAAGGCCCACAATTAATTAAAACAAAAATTACTTCCTAAAGTAACCCTTACACCCAACTTGATCTTCCAAATATATCCCTAGTCATTGGACCGCCAATTCCTTTCAAAATATCTTATGAATATTTGGAAACATCAAATTGATTAGAACTTGAAAAAATCAACTTGATCAACACCTCAATCTCCAATATTTCCCTTCTCTTCGAAAAGATTTGTCCTCAAATCTTAGCTCTATAAGTAGGTTGATTTGGTATAACATATCCATGTGTGAAATCTATTTGATGCCCAATTCCTCTCAAAGGATGTAATCCATAGGAAATCTCTTCAATAAGTTTATCCTTAAAGTCATGCAATAAAGATACAACAACACTAGGCAAAGATAAATTAAGATCGTTAGTAGAAAGATACATATCCATGTACATAAGTACAAGTAATTGCTGCCTTCCCATCATTGCTTTCTTAATATCATGTTTTTTCAGCAAATGCACTCATTCTTTTATTTTTCTCTCCGTGCTTACTTTTCTCTCCTTTTTACTCACTTTTCTCTCATTTGTGCTCACTTTTCTTTCTTTTATGCTCACACTTTTGTTTTTCCCTCAACTTGCACCTTCTTTCTATTCGACTATGGTCCTCATAAGTTTCAAATGTGTAAGAGGGGCTAATACAACTTTTCGGTTGTTCATTTTAAAAGAGTATCGATTTTTATACCCATCATGCATTACCCTCCTATCAAACTGCCACGGTCGTCCAAGCAAAATATGAGCAATATACATTAGTGCCACATCACAAAGAACCTCATCCTCATACTTTCCAATTGAAAAAAAACCCAAACTTGTTTTTTGGCATTCATTTCTCCACAATCATTCAGCCATTGTAGCTTGTACGGTTTGGGATGCTTTTGGCACTTCAAATTCAACTTTTTTACCAAAACAATACTAGAAACATTAGTGCATCTCCCACTATCAATAATAACCATGCATACCTTATCCTTCACTTGGCATCTTGTGTGAAAAATATGCTAACGTTGCTTTTCATCTCCTTCATTCTTAGGCTGTATACTCAGGGCTCTCCTTGTGACAAGTAATTCCCCATGTACATGTTCTTCCAATTTTACGTTAGAATAATTCTCCAATGGTGGCATTTCATTGTCACTTGAACTAGCACTTTAGATTTCTCCATCTACCCGTATAACCATAACCCTTTTGTTTAAGCATTCATATGCAATATGTCTGAGTCCTTAGCACCTAAAACACTTAATATCACGTGACTTAGTAAGATTTTTATTTTTAGGTTTACCTATAGGTACACCAACTGAAGTTTTCAGCTTTGCTTTACCTTTTGTTCTAAAGGCAGCTTTTTTGTCTTTCCAAGTTGATTTTCACAAAGAACTAGAGGATGAACTAGATCTGAACCTTTTGGACTTGATTTTCTTCTCCACTTTAATGGATTTGTGTAGTAATTTTTCCATCTCCATATAATGTTGAAATTTAACCACATCAGTAATTTCCCTATTTAACCTGACAATGAATCTGGCCATTGTCTCTTCTCTATCTTCCTCTATGTTTGCTGTAATCATGGCGAATTCCATCTCCTTATAATAATCCTTTACACTTATAGAACCTTGAATCATCCCTTACAACTTTCTATATAAGTCCCTATAGTAATGGCTAGGTACGAACCTCTTATGCATCCCTAATTTCATTTATTCCCATGATCGAATAGGTCTCTCACCATTCCTTTTCCTATTCACCACCAATTGATCCCACCATATACAAGCATAATCTGTAAATTCTATGGCTACTAGCTTTACTTTCTTCTCCTTAGAGTAATTATGAAAATCAAATACAAACTCAACCTTTTTTCCCACTCCAAATATAACTCAGGATCATTCTTTCCTTGAAAAGGCAAAATTTCCATCTTTACACTACCTATATTGCTATATTTGGAATTAGTCTTTTTGCTCCAATTTATAACTTGTTATTTCCTCTAAATTGGAATCAGCTTCTTCTTCCTCGAACTTATGCCTTCTATGTTTTCTTCTATGTGATCCAGAACTGGAAGAGGATTCTAAATCATCCAACCTTGCATTCATTCTCTTAAATTATTCCTAAACATATTTGATGAAGAATATCAAGTCAACCTCTTGTGGTTGTCCTCCTTCCTTACTCATGTTGTCAACCTGCAAAATAAAATGAGATAACCCACGCACTCCTTCACGTGTTTGCTCTCAAATAAGATTGTTATCACTCTCCCTTTTTAGCACTATTTTTGTTCTCTCTCTTTTTTAACACTTCTTTGAGTGTTTTCTCTCAAAGAATATTGCTATTACTTTCCTATTTTAACACTATTTTTGCATTATGTTTTCTCTTTTTTACCACTCAAAGCTCACGCCAAGCTTCTTTTTGTTCTTAACAAAATCAAGAATCCAACTAAAATTAAGAAGTAACCGTTTTATTGGTTACAATATCAAAATTCATAATTTTAAAAAGTTAATGGAAAAGTATGACAAAAATAAATTCCAAAAAGGACTCTAAATAAAGAAATCCCAAAGAGGACTCTAAAGAAAGGCTCTTGACCAAAGAAGACTCTAAAGAAAAGCTCTTGACCAAAGAGGACTCTAAAGAAAGGATATTGACCAAAAAGGATTCTAAAGAAAGACTCTTAACCAAAGAGGACTCTAAAGAAAGACTATTGAAAAAAGAGGACTCTAAAGAAAGACTCTTAACCAAAGTGGACTCGAAAGAAAGACTTTTCACCTAAAAGAACTCTAAAGAAACACTCTTAACCAAAGAGAACTCTAAAGAAAGACTCTTGACCAAAGAGGAATCTAAAAAAATAATTTTTATCAACTATGATTCCCCTTTTAAAAAATAAGTCTTGAGTAGCAAGAACAAAATAAAGAAAAAACCAATTTCAACAATAACAAGAAAACTCACCAAGAAAACAAGAATTAGATTCTTGAACAATCAACTAATTTGTTTTTCATTTATTCTTTTTTTAATTTTTTTTGTTTTGCCTACTTCTTCTGCTTTTGTGAATAGAAAATTAACAAAAAAATTGTAACCATAATGAACAAGAATCGAAAACAATACAAAAGGTGCGACAAATCTTTAACCCCTCAGCAAGTGGTGTAAACGGTGAAATTTGGCCTCGAAAGTTGTAAGAACAAAGGCAAAGCCAAATTATTCTTGTAGGAATAGAAACAATCTTCAATTTGATATATTATAATAGTCGTTTTATTACCTAAGTCAAAAGTTATAGCAATTTAAAGTTGCAACCCATTTTATCAAAAAACAATTGAAACTCAATAGCAGTCCTTTTCTTTACTTTTTTTTCTTTTTTTTTAAGAACAAATATAGATTAAACACATAAATAAAAACAAGAAAAAGATATGAATAATTCAAAGAAAACTATGAAATAAAATTCAAATACAAAAAAAACAACAATGAAATTGAAAGAAAACACAAGACTCAAAAAATGAAATTTCTTTATTTTTTTGTGATTTGTGACTCAAGAACGCAAAAAATAATCAAAAGATGATTTTTTTTAAATATATAATTAAAAAAAGATAGATGAATATAGATAACATGTTTTCAGCAACCAAGGTTGTGATGCCAAATGATGCGGGCCCTCTATGTGAATAACCCTAGGAACCCACAAACTCAAAGGAATAAAAACGATTGAATTGCTAAGAATGTGTTGAAGATAATCAGATTAGAACCCTAAGGGAACAAAGTTCTTAAAAACCCTAATGCCACAGAGGATGATCATTCCTTTTGATAAGTCGAATTCAAGCATTCAATCAAGATTACAAGAAGGTAAAGAAAAATCTTTATGAAATATACTTTTCATTAATGATATTCGTTATTGCATCCAAATTACATAACTCTTCTTCTTTACAAGCAAGAAACCCTAAAAGAAAAAACCATATATGAAATGGGCCTAATGGACTTATTTAGTTCTGGATTAGGACTAATCCAACCTTCAAAATAAAAAACTAAAAGACTTAAAATAAAAAACCCATAATTCACTAAAATGAAGATTACTAAACATAAAAGATCTACAATTAATTAAAACAAAAATTACTTCCTAAAGTACCCCTTGTACCCAACTTAATCTTCAAAATCTATCCCTAGTCATTGAACCACTAATTCCATGCAAAAGATGTTATGAATATTTAGAAACATCAATTTAATCAGCACTTTGATCGCCACACACAAAGTGTGTGCAATGAATATGCAAGTATATGTATCACAAGAAGTAATATAATGATAAGAAAAGATCATTTCCACAGAGATTATTTTATTAGAAACTAATTTTTAAAACTAAAAAAAATAAAAATAAATTTTTTTGTGTTTTTATATTTTAATGAAGCAAAATTAAAATAACTAAAAGTGAATAGAAATATTTACTTAAATCAGATTTGGTAACTAAAAATATATATGAGAAAATATCTAGGAATACTTAATACCCCAATTTTCTAAACATGAGAATCGTTAAAATCCTCTAATATAATTATCAATTGAATCTAACCTAGCATGTATTCCTCTATCAAGTAAACTGCACACCATATAGTAATTAATTTAATCACACTCTTAGGCCAATTAAATTTCATACTACTCATTAAATTCATCAATTATGGATCACATACATAAGAATCATACATCTCTGCCTAGAAACAATGCATGTTATTTAATCAAGACAAACAATTAAATAATTCTTTCAAATCTATTTAATTGCCTCTATAGATAATTTTTTGGCCAAACAATTAATAACATTAAAATCATATTAAATAATACAATTAAATTAAAATTATAATTAGGGTAAAATATTAAATTATCACATGGATAAAAATTTGGTTCATAAGATTCCTAGATTAATAAATCAAATACACATAATTGGGTTCATAAAGCTCATATTTTCCATAAAGAAAGACATAAAAATTGATAAAGAAAATAGGAGAAGAAGAAATATAATCAATCTCTTGAATTGTAAAATCAATCTTCTCTTGAATCTCTACCAAAATTGTATTTTTAGCTCCAAAAATTGACCAAAAATATGCTAATAAAGGCCACATAAGGTTTATGGAGTGATTAGGGGATTAAATATTGCTCAGGTATGACCTGGACCATCAAATCAGCTTCAGATCAAGAACTGCGATCAAAACAAGCAAAACTAACAACACCAGCTAATCACAGCATGACATATAACATAAGAAATTCACTGGGCAAATCAGGGAGCAACACGTGGTAAGGAGACCAGTTAGAGTCAACACTTGTTGAGCCAGCGCCATACCGTGCAATGTGATTCACAGAAATGGATGGCATGGCACACGGGTGGAACGCGTGGTGCAATGTCGTGGAGACACGTGGCAAGGTGGTTTGACCAATTTCCTAACTTGGATTGAACGTCGTGTTGACACGTGGCACACGTTTCATCCTCCTCACGTGTATTGTAATGTGATTCGTTCTCTGTGCTTGTGTGACATCTACGTGGCTTTCCCAGTCAGCTCCCTTGCTTGCGTGATAGGCCACATGGTAGCTCTTAATTGGTCTTACGTTAAAAATTCATAAAAACCCCATAAAAATTTCAAAAATTATATTTTCATCCTTTTTCACTAAAAAGTTTATATTTTAATATTTGTATCCTAAAAATACCGTTAATTGAATAAAACAAGTAAATATTAAGTAAAAAAGTGAGCTAATGACTCTACTTTCATAGAGTTATCACACCCCCAAACTTAACTCTTTTCTTGTCCTCAAGTAAAGCCAAGTATAACTAAATAATATAACTTGGGTAGTATATTCATAAATATACTTCTATTAATACATGCATATTTCACAAAAAATATCCCTCTTAAAAGTCATACAATCTTATGATAAAAATGTTCACATATTCATCAATCAAAGTTTCATCGGTACAAGGATATGCAAGGTTTTTTGAAAAATTGATTTGTATGTGTGTGATGCACATGATATCATCCAATGCACTTATGAAATCAACCTATATGAGCATGCTAATCAATTCAATCTTAGAACAAGTATCATAAATCTATTTTTTACATACCTCTCCACTAATATAAATATGCACATAGCTTAAGATCAATAAGGACTTTACATGGTTGTATTGTAAGGCTTAGGTTGATAAATAAAGATATTTTAGGCTCTTTCCACACCTTAGCTTTTTTTTCATCATGCACTTTTTAACTGCAATTGAGCTTTAACTTGATATTCAGTACACCTTATTTTGTCATTCTTTTCATATTCCTTTATTTTTGACATCTTTTTTTTTAACTTTATAACACCCCAAACTTATTTTCAATTCTATTTTATTTTTCTTTAGAGGGATAATTGCGTTGTGAGTTTTGCTTCTTCCTTTTTATTTTTTTATAGGGTGCATTACATTTCCCCTTATGCTATAACATAACACATAATTTCATTTTTTTATATTTTCATATAAGCTAAAGGTGCAAGGGTAAAGGTAATACTTATTAGTTAGGCAATAAATGTGGCTAAAAGATATGAAAGGTTCTTTTTTTAGGCTCAAATGGGTGACTAAAGATATTAACAATGATTAGCTTGAAAGACTCAATAGATCCAAATAAGGCCTAAATCATTTCTCTTGCTAAATAATATTTAGGATTTTGCCTCAAGAGATGATCAAATAGATTCTAAAACTTGGTAGATCTCATCAACTCGCATAACTCACTATAAATATTTTTCTCAATAAGAACACCAAAATCAATCATGAACATGCATGTGCATAAAAATTTGAATCAATCCAAGAAAAACTAACAAGCATATCACATGATTAATTTAAATATCTTAAGAATTATGTTACATTCCTTATCCTAGTCATGACAACCAATTTTTATCATTGAGTTCATATGTTTCATATCAAGCTATATGTATTTAGTTTCCATATATTTATCAATTTCTACCCAAATTATGATTAAAAATACCCTAAAAATAAAATAAAATAATAAAATCCTAAAAAACAATTCCTAAAAATTTAGAATGCATAGTAGAAAAATTAATGTAGAGAATGAAGTTCCCTCCCCCAAACTTAAATTACATATTGTCCCCAATATGCACATATAAATACGAAAAGGTAAAAGAAAAGAAAACTCCCTTAATCATGGCATACCACATCTGTCACTTAAATGTTCATTCTTATTGCACTATTGCTCTCCACATTTATTCACCTACAAAACAAAAACAATTAAAATATAAGTAAAATAATGTTGGGTTGCCTCCTAACCAACGTCACGTTTAACGTCCTTGACTATATGGTCATATCAAGTCTTAAAGCACATCCATTTATGTCCATTTACTTTTGAGTTTAAATGGAAACAGGTTGAGTCTTGATTTGTTCAATAATACTTTATGTTCTGGCTTGCAAACACGGTGCTCAATTCTCTTCTCATACCATATTTTTGTTTTTTTTTTGAACTTTTTGGCATTCTTATAAACACTCCACCGTAACTCATCCAATTTATGTATTTCTAACAACTTTTTTACTTCTCCATTAGACTCTTTCACTTTCATAATTGACTGGGGATAGGAGGATAAAAGTGTGGGGTCTAAACTTGGTGGCTCTTCAATTGATGTTTTGAGCTTTGATCCTATCTCAAAATTCTCAATAATCTCCTTTGATACACATATGAGAGGCACGTCCTCCAAAAAGTTCACACAGTCTACAATGTCAACCTTTGATGCCACACTTTCAAAGTTAAAACAAGATGAGTTGTTTTCTGGTGAGTTTATGTCCTTGTTCATAGCATCACGTGTAACAGTCTTAAGTGTAGATGACTCAGTAGATTCTTTTAAGTTTTCCCCACATTCAGTAACATTTATTCTTAAGCATTCATTTGCATTATCAATGTGAGGGGGTTCAGATGCTTTAAAAACTTTAAACATTACTTTTTTATCTTGCACTCTCATTATAAGTTCACCTTTTTGTACATCAATGAGTTCCCTTCCAGTTGCTAAGAATGGACAACCAAGTATGATAGGAATTTCACGGTCCTCTTCCATGTCTAACATAATGAAGTTCGCTGGAAAGATAAATTTGTCTACTTTTACTAGAAAATCTTCTACCACACCCCGAAGTCTCTTAATTAATCTATCTACTATTTGTAATGTTACTGAAGTGGGTTTCGTTTTATCAACCCCCAATCTCTTGATGATTAATAACAGCATAAGGTTAAAGTTAGAATCTAATTCACATAATTCTTTATCAAAGTGGATGTTCTCAATTGTACAAGGAATTTCAAAACTATCTGGATCTTTCAACTTTTGGGGTAATTTTCTAGCAAGGATGGTACTATAACCTTTAGTTAAGGTTACTGTTTCATTATCTCCAATCCTTCTTTTCTTAAATAAGATGTGATTAAAAAATTTGGCATAAGAAGGCATATGTTCAAGTGCATCTACAAATGATATATTTATGTGAAACTTCTTGAAGACTTCCAAAAATTTTGAAAACTGCATATCTGATTTTTGGTTTTGCAATTTTTTAGGGAAATGAATAGTGGGTTTGTAGAGTTTGCTCTTTTTTTTACTGAATTATTTCCTTTCCCTTACTTACTTTATCTTCTAATTCCTTTTTATCCTTTTCAGTTTCTAGTTCCTCCTTATTCTTTTGGGTCCCATATTCCTCCTCTAAAGTTTTACCAGTTCTCAAGTCTATCGCATTGCAATGGTCTTTACATTCTCTTCTTGAGTTTACAATTGTGTCACTTGGAAGGTTACCTTGAGGCTTATAACTTATAGCTTGAGTAAGTTGCTCCATTTGGTTCTCCAAATTTTGAATTAAAGCCTCTTGAGTTGATACTTTTGTATTAAATGATTGGATGAAGTCTTTCATCATCCCCATTAAAATCATTTGTATTGTCCTCAGTAAGTGGCTTTTTTTCTTGGGCTTGTAATTGTTGTGGCTATTGAAAGCTATATGGTGGAAATGATTAATGGTTGAATTGATTACCACCTTGATTGTTGTTATTCTAAGAGAAATTTAGATGTTGTCTTCATCCTGGGTTATTTGTGTTTGAGTATGAATTATTATTTTGATTCACATTACCTATATAGAAGACCGATTCAAGATTATGTGGACAATTATCAAACAAATGGGCTCTATCACAAACACATAAGACACTCTTATATCTTGGACATGATTTATACTCGCTGGAGAGTTTTAAACCATCAAAGGATTTACCAAAGAGGACACTTGAGTTGTAAGTGTCATGATATCATTTACCTCATACATTCCACCTACTCTTCTTGTGGCTATCATTCCGGTCATTGACCATAGATAATTATTGCTATCCATTTTCTACTCTATGCTTCTAATAGCACTAAATGATATGTCTAAATTAAAAAAAAAATTAAACAACAAAATAAATAAATTGAAGTTAAAATAAATAAATAAAATAAATAAATAAGTGAGTGAGTGAGTAAAATAAAATATATAAATTAAAATTAAAGTAAAGAAAAATAAATTAAGAAAAATACCAAAAATAAAATATTATTAAAAAAATTATTAGTTTCTAATATTTATAATCCCCGATAACAGTGCAAAAAAAGTTGATTGTCACACATAAAGTGTGTGCAATGAATATGCAAGTTTACGTATCGCAACAAGTAATATAATGATAAGAAAAGATCGTTCTCACGGAGATTATTTTATTAGAAACTAATTTTTAAAACTAAAAAAAATAAAAATCAATTTTTTTGTGTTTTTATATTTTAATGAAGCAAAATTAAAATAAATAAAAGTGAATAAAAATAATTAATTAAATCATATTTGGTAACTAAAAAATATATGTGAGAAAATATCTAGAAATACTTAATCCCTCAAATTTCTAAACTTGTAAATTGCTAAAATCCTCCAATATAGTTATCAATTAATTACATTATCAATTGAATCTAACTTAGTATGTATTCCTCTTTCAAGTAAACTACACATCATATAGTAATTAATTTAATCACACTCTCATGCCAATTAAATTGCATACTACTCATTAAGTTCATCAATTATGAATCACATACATAAGAATCATACATATCTATATATAAACTATACATGTTATTTAATTAAGATAAACAATTAAATAATTCTCTCAAATCTATTTAAATTCCTCTATAGTTAAATTGTTGACCAAACAATTAATAGCATCAAAATCAGATTAAATAAAATAATAAAATAATAATTATAATTAGGGTAAAATATGAAATTATCATATGGTGAAAATTGAGTTTATAAGATCTCTAGATTAATAAATTAAATATACATAATTGTATTCATAAAGCTCATATTTTTCATAAAGAAATACATAAAAATTGATAAAGAAAATAGTAGAAGAAAAAATACAATCAATTTCTTGAATTGTAGAATTAATCTTTTCTTGAATCTCCACCAAAATTATGACCACTCTTGAATTTTTTTTGTATTGTCTCTCTATTTAGCTCCAAAAATTGACCAAAATTATGCTAATAGAGCCCACTTAGGGTTTGTGGAGTGATTAAAGGCTTAAATATTGTTCATGTGCGATTTGGACCGTCAAATCAGCTTCAGATCAAAGGTTGTGATCAAAACAAGCAAAACTGACAGAGCCAACCAATCACAGTGCAATATGTGGCATGAGAAATTCACTAGGTGAATCAGGGAGCGAATCGTGGCAAGGGGACCAGTCAGAGTCATTACTCGTTGAGTCAACACCACGTGACGCAATGTGATTTGAAGAAATGGATGGCATGGTACACGGGTGGAATGTGCGGTGCAATAGTGTTGAGATACGTGACAAGGCGATTTGACCAATTTTCTAAACTCGGATTGAATATCGTGCTGACACATGGCACTCGTTTCGTCCTTCTCACACACGACGTAACGTGATTCGCTCTTCGTTCTTGCATGACATCTATATGACTTGCCTAGTCAGCTCCCCTAATTGCATGGAAGGTCACATGATAACTCCTGATTAATCGTGCGTTAAAAATTTATAAAAAAATCCAAAAAAATCCCATAAATTATATTTTCATCCATTTTCACTAAAAAAAAATTATATTTTCATCCATTTTCATTAAAAAAATTTATTTTAATATTTTTTTATTACAAAAATACTATTTATTAAATTAATTAAATAAATATTAAATAAAAAATGTATTAATAACTCTACTTTTATAGAATCATCGTAATTAAAAATCAATTTAATTAGTAATTCAATTAGTACATAAAGAAAATGCTAGAAAAAGTGTAGTAATTGATTACTATACTAATGTTAGATACTGCATTTAAGCCATAATAATTATAGGACTAACCATATATACTCGTATTTTATATGTGGCCCTCACTCCGATCGATCGAGTCTTTTAGGACCATGATTACTAAACCCATTAACCATTGTCAATGGATTACACCATTAAACAACCAAAGATATTAAATTCTTCCTTTTTGTCACTTTATTATACTTATGGAGAACAGTGGACTTAGAATTGGTACCAACATTTTTCTATCGTATATTCAGTCAATTTAATTCATTATATTTTAATTTCATCAACTTAATATTTTTCTTTTCTAATTTGATGGATTTTTGTGAATATTTATTGAAAAAAATAAAGAAAAAATTCGTTTTATTTACACCATTATTAAAATATTATGTTGTTGTTGCTAACTTCTCTAACAAAATTCAGGAGATTGATTTAATTGATCAAATTAAAAAAGATAAAATATCAAATTTATTAAATTAAAAACATGGGAAAAAATGGAAAAATAAAAATAAAATTGCTAAATTTATTAAATTAAAAAATATATTTAATCGATGGAATTAAAAAAATTAGAAAATATAACCACATATGGTGTGTGATAAATCAATAGTGATTCAACCGCAAAATACAATAATTGTTAAAATAACGAAGGAAAGGCCGACATCGTCAGCAAGAGGAGAAGAAAGCGTCATAGTAAATTGTAGTAGCTTTCAACCACCACTTGCAAACAAGCAAGTGCTACGATCTACACCTACCACCTCTAAGTAATTTCCTTCTTTTCCTAATTCCCTTGCTAATTCTTCTCTACCAAACCTTTTCTCCTAACTTTTCCTTTTATTCCTTTTTCCTCTTTATATGCTTCTTTTAATGCTTCTGAATTTATATATCTTACTACGTACTTTTATTCAAGTAAAACAGACACACGTATTTTTATTTTTTATTAGTACACATCTAATCATCTTATTTTTAAATTTTTAAATTTAAGTTTAATTAGTAAAATAGTATAACAAAATTATATTGTATTTAATAATTTTTAGTTCATAAATCATGCTTTAGAAAAGATTATATCATTTTGAAATTAGATGACGTACCTAAAATGGAATGTATTTTTTATTT
Organism: Hippophae tibetana; assembly: GCA_037013495.1. NCBI lineage: Eukaryota > Viridiplantae > Streptophyta > Magnoliopsida > Rosales > Elaeagnaceae > Hippophae > Hippophae tibetana. Next base: position 17,337,665 of record CM072810.1, read on the forward strand.
ATTTATAAACACTATTAATTGTACTAATTTGACTTAAGAATTTTAATTTTTAAAATAAAACACAAAATATTTAATGTGAAAAAAAAAACAATATATATCCTTCCTATTCATTTAATGGATGAGGATTATTTTTTTCTTGTTTTTAAATATCAATTATTTCATTTTACATCTCTTACACATCATGAATTTGAGATTATTTATAAAAATTATTATTTAAAAATATATCTCATTTAATATGTGTATCATTTTACACCTTAAACTAATATTAGACAAACAAAAACAAAAATTCTCAATTAAGTATCGTATTCCTCTTTTAACGAAGCTAACTCATGCCTACCTAATTTGTTGTCCCTCTCAATTATAAAACTTCCATTTTGTCTATTTTTTTTTATTTATAGAATGCCTTTTTTGTCTTATTTCTATTATTCGTTTTCATTTCTTTTAATATTAATATCTATTACAATTATAACTAATTAAAGAATATATATAGCTAATCATCATATATATGTATTTCAGGTAAACAATATTGAATGTTTGTGTTGATCTACCAACAAAATATTGAGCGTTTATACAGGAATTCTAGTTCTCCAAGTCAGCTATATATATAATTTTTTGTTCAAAAAACCAAAAAATAGCTACATATAACTTTCAAACTTGTTTTTGGGTTGGTTGGTGTAAAAGGAAAAAGCTAGCAAAACAAATAAGAGGTGAAACTTTATTTTAATATATATGATTTGACTAGTTCCAAATCTAAGTCTGAGATATATATTTAGGTCACTCGGTTTTGGTTGGTAAGCATGCCTTATAAATAAAAAAAATCTCTTAACCACCCCAAATTAGTATTGCTCCATGTTTTACCCTCCAATATAGAACATTGAATGATTAAATATATATATATACCTAATTAAGCACGTGTAATGTGATATATATAATATTGATTGAACATTACATGTGGTCTATTATTATGTGATTCCAAACTTTTGTCAATGATTGAAAAAAATATTTTTATACACATCATAATTTCGTTCAAGTAGAGGTCACCACTCGACCTTAAGACGGATCAAAGAAGAAGATTGGAAAATCTCTCATTGATTTTTGGAATTCAATATCACGAAGTGTTTTCACACTATCGATGGACATTAACTCATTCTAATCTTTAAGGAAGAATACTTTTTTTATAAAATTGATAAATTTAATCATTTGCGGTATATAAATTATAGATAGTAATTAAATTTTTTTTCGAGTTCAGTAAGAGATTAAGAGAAACTACAATTTATTCTTTTATTTTTATTAAATGATTAATTTGATATGGTCTATCCTTTTAATTTGATAGATTTGTTACATTATTTTAAATTAAGAGAAGTTTAATGATCATACTCAATGTCTCCTACTCGCTCAAATTTGCCTCAAAAATTAATTTGATTAATTTGTTACTCAAATTTTATAATTTGAACAAAATTGTATCTGAAATTCTAAATTTTTATCAATTTATTACCTTATAAATATATATATTTCTCAAATTAAAGATGTTATATATTAAATTAGTCTTTTTTAGATTAAATGATACTTAATATGATTTGAATATTTGACTTAATAAGAGAATGATGTCTTACCACCATTGTAAATCACACTAAAATAGTAAAAACAATCATGTATAAAATATGTAAAAAAAAATGATAAATTCCTAATATATAAATATATGAGTTATTATATAAATAATGTATAATAAATAAATTTTTATGGGGTTTTTCCAATAAATTTATTGTGAATTTTATTAGTTAAAAAATGTTAATATAACTAGACAAACATAATTTAATTTAAAAAAACATCATTTATCCTAAAATAAATATAAAATTATTAATGTAAAGGTATGAAATAAATATATTATCTGTTAAAAAAATATAAATAATAGTCAATAAAGTTATATGGTTTACTTAAAAAATAATAAATATAGGTGAAGTTTTTATTTGAAAAATGTTAGTAGAAGACAAAACAAGTTAAATTAAAAAATATATAAAATTATCAAATTAAAGTATAAAATAAATATACTTTTATTAATTATCAACTAAAATCGTAAATTATCAAACCAAATATATATCAAATAAATATAATATATAAAAAATATTAATTATCAAACAAAATATATTAAATAAATAGAAAGTCACCAACTCTCTTTTATGGTTTTGGAAATTTGCATGAACGTGATTAATGATTTAAATTTGATATATAAACAATAGTATTAATTTTCTGATAATAATTGATATTACTTCAAAATTATTTATTTTGAAAAGAAAAGGGGGAAATAAAATAATTTAAATATAATATTTTAGTTTATAAGGTGAAAATTTGTTATTTAAATTTTGTAAACAAATATAAATTAATATTTTTAAAATAAATAATTAATTATTTTGTTATTTTAATAAAAAATAAATATATAATAATAATTATTTTATAAGCGTGATTAGTTTATAAAAATTTCATACAATTTAAACATGATATAAGTATAATTGATTTGGTACTATATTGATAAAACTTATATAATTTTATTTGAAAATAAGTTATGGGACAACATATATAAATTATTTAATTAATATATTTTATTATTATTTAAAAAAGTAATTTAAAATTAACACAATATACAAAACCTAATCAAATTTAATAAGTGTTTTATAAACTTTTTTTCTTCAAAATAATGTATAATAGTTAATTTTTTTAATTTATACAAAAAAATGTCACATAAAAATGATTAATTTAATACAAATATGATTCACATATAAATAAATTTACCGAATTTAATAGTTTATAAAATAGGTAACGATAAATAGCATAAATTATCACTAATAATTTGATTAAAATAATTATCAATAATAAATAAAAATATAAAATGTAACTATTCAAACCAGATATATATTATAGGAATATCTTGGAAGGTGTATGCATAAGAAACAAATAAACAAAGAAAAAATACACGAAAATGAAAAACATTAAGTTTTTTTATATATAATATAATAAAAAATATTTTAATTTAAAAGAAAATATTTGATATTTTGGAGAATGCCAAGTAATTTAAAAAATAAAATAAAATAAGAAAACAGTGTCAAGTCTTATAGAATAGTTGGATCTCTCAACTACTCTTTGCAGTGATAAAAATTGGATATGATAAGAATAAGGATGAAATTGATATTTTTGACCTCAAACTTATATTTTTTATTCAATCTCGGCGTGTGGATTTAATTATTTTTAGAATTTATTATTTGAAAAGTATAAATATGTATATATTTTCCTAGAATAAATCTAATTTTTTTTTGTTTGAAATTAAGAGGATTTGAATCTATAACTTTAAATACTGAAGAAGTGAATCCCATATGTTATTAAACATAAATAAAAGTTACTTGTGTAGTGTTTCGTTTATTGTTTTTATATTTGTTTTTCATTATACCTTATATTCTCTATTAAAACCATCAATTTGCTTAAACAAATCCCACGTGTTACCGTCACTATTATTTTTTATTAATAGCAATTTTATTTAATAATAATATAATTAATTATAAAATATTAATTTATATTTTAATTTTAATTTAAAAAAACAAAAATAATTATGTACATGTCATTTTATTTTTAATTAAATTAGTATTATTTTTTAAAATTAATAACTATAATACTCATATATTTATATAATTAAATCTTATATATTTTTACCTATCAAAATAAATTACATAATTTTAAATTACTATTATTACATACTTTAATTTGCAAGTATCGACAAAACTAATTGCATTGAAATCTATAATAATTGCAACATGGAGTATCTATGAATGGGGTCGAGTAAATAAAATATAAGACACGTATAAGTATTTTGTTTAAAATCCAAACTTTTGTTACTTTATAAAATAATCTAACAATTGGTATCATCTAACAAATAATTGCTATTTTTATTTTATTTTTATAAAAATTAAAATATATTTTATTAACATTCGAATTTTAAATATATAATAAAAATATATTTTATCTATATAAAATTAACTAATAAATATTCAAAAATTAAATAATAAAACACCAAGAATATGATTATACTAAGAGTATTACTAACCATGATTATTTGAATAAAAGTATCAATAAAATATCTATTATTTATTAAATCTTTTTAATTCTGAGAGTTATAGAAATATAAAAATGTTAAAAGATTTCTTACCTAACCAACTAAAATATGAATACATATTAGATCTAAGAATTAGATATGATAAAAAATCAACAAAATTATTTATAAAATAAGAACTCTCCATTAAAAGAGGGCTAAGCAATAAATAAAAAAAAAACCATTGAAATGAGAGCTCTTTCTGACAGAAGATGGAAAGTGAAAAAAGAAGAAGAGGAAATTGGGACTGATTGGAAACTAAAAAAAGAAAATGCTCGAAGTACACAAAACTATAGATAATTGATCTTTGAAAATTAAGTAATATAAGCTCAAATTAACAAAATAATGTATTAAAAAATAAATATTAAATTATTAATTTTTTTATTATTTAGATAGTGTCATAGCAACATCCGTTTTTAAAACTTAAAAAAGTATGGATGTTATTAAAATTATTTTTGTTATTATTATAATAAAAATATATAAATTATTTATTATATTCTTACAATTAATTATAATTTAATGTAATTATTATTAAGAAAGTTTTAGCTAATAAAATATCTTTTCAATCAATAGATATTTGAATTGTTATAATATCCTCAACCTTAAAAAATATATTTCAAAGTAATTTCAATTACTAATCGAGCAATACTACGTTGGGAGACTAGGTTATATGCGAAGAGCCTGTATAACCTTTCGAACGAGAAGTTTGAAGTTCATGCTTTGAGTGGCCAATAGCTACATTTGCGACCAGCAAACACATAAGTCTCCCGCTAGCATGAAATTAGTATCAAAAAATTGACCTATGATTCGGGTTTATACCTAAAGAAAAAAAATTTAATTTGATAGGAAATAAACATATCAAAGATAGAAAAATATCATAAAATTTTGATTATTTTACTTTTATAAATAGAATAAATTAGTTATATTTTTTAAAATTAATACACTTTAATCACATTATTATTATAAATTTAAATATTTTAATATTTTTTATCTATTTTATTTTATTTTAATTCATATTTTTCTAAAAAAGACTTTATAGAATCAAACCTTACACCAAGGAGTTGATATAGATATTTGAAGAAAAAATATCTCAAAAAAGAAAAAAAAATTAAAAAATAAAGTAATTAAAATTATAAAAATTGAATTAAAGTATGCACAAATATAACTATAGATTAATTAAAGTATAGTAATTTAAAAAAAATGATCAATTTATACCATTTATAAAAATAAAGTCACATGAAATATATATTTTTCACGAAAAAATAATATTTTTACTGATTTAAAAAATTAAAATTGAATATGCTTAAAGAAAAGATATAACAATAATACACACTTTTATTTGCACTCATCTCCCAATAAAGAAATAGCATTTTATTATCAAGTCATTTAACATAAGGAATGTTAGTCACTACCCATATTATTTATATGTTTATGTTTTTATTTAAAACAATAAATTATTTATTTAATTTTTAAAATAATTTTAACATATAATTCAATATTAAAATAGATAAAATTAAATAATATTAACATTAAAATAACTCCTAGGAAAGAGTTATTAAGTCAGTCTTCAATAAAAATTAATTGGAGAGCAAATAATAAAATAATTGTAAATTATTTATTAATAAAAATATATTAAATTATATTTCGGAAAATAAAAATTAACAAACATAAAAAATTTCCAAACTACAAGCAAATGTACACACAAATCGAAGGGGACCATACAAGATGTCTTTCAATATTCACTAATCTTACACGCCAGTCACAATTTCTGATCGGCATCTCGCACCATAAATTGTATAGAAGAAAGTAAATATAATTTTATACATATCCACCAATCGCATTGGGGCATTCCCAAACAACAGATTTCCAAAACCTCCTCCTCCTCCTCCTCCTCCTCCTCTGAGATATCGATAGAAAACAGATAAAAAAAGTATATATATAAAACAGAGAAAATTCAAATTAAATTTTCTCTGTATTCTTGATAAATGAAAAAGAAAAGAAAAAACAATAAATTGAACAGTTAACATTTGTTTTCATTTTTCTTGAATTAATAACAAACTTTTGAATTATTATGAAATTTACAACAAATCTTCTCCAGAAGGACACCAAGGTGTCATATCCATAGGATAACTCCCTAACACCCTCAAGAAGGACGTAAACTCTTGAACTTCAGCCAAAGCATTCTGAGCTCTAACATCCGCCATTGAAGCTTCAAAATCCACATAAAACATGTATTCAAAATGCTTCGCTGTCCCCACATTTGCATCATCAACCAGTCTAATCGGACGGTTCCGGTGAGGCCTTGACTCAATCTTTGTCAAACTTATGTTCCTGAACGCAAAAGCCGATAACACTTTAAACAACACTGACGTCCCCTTATCGTGCGCGAACACTATGCTCGTCTTGAATGGCCGATCGGTCCTCGGAATAATAGGTTCACGTGCCAGCATCACGAATCTAGTAACGTTGCTAGAATCGTCTTGGATTCCGTCTGCCAGAATGTTAAGGCCGTAAAGATCAGCGGCGCGTGCGCTGGCTATCGCGGCGGTGTCTCGGAGATTGTTGGCGGCTACGAACTCTGCTGCTCCGGCAGTGTCGTCGACGGCTTCGCGAGTTACGTTAAGCCCGAGTTTGGTGAGAGTTAGCTCGCACTGAGATAAAGCTTGAGGGTGAGAGATCACTCGGTTCAAGTACTCTTTTCTGACTCCAGGTAAGGCGAGAAGGCAGTGGTGGACTGTGAGTTGCACTTCCCCGACGATGTGGAGACGGTGACGAAGCAGGAGATCGTAGTTCCGGTGAATCGAACCACCGAGCGAGTTTTCAACTGGTAGAACAGCCCGATCGGAGATCCAAAGCTCGACGGCTTGGAAAGCGACTTCGAATTGATCACAGGGTATGGCTTCACAATTCGGATAGGCTTTGCCGGCAGCGGCTTCAGAGTAGGCTCCGGGAACGCCTTGGTAAGCTACTCGGAGCTGAGAGCCATGCATCGGAGCCGGAGAGAGATCTGTGATTGTGAGCGGCTTGGGAGCTGGTGGCTTGTTGTTTCTGCTACTGCTAAGCTTATCAATAGGCACAAGGTCTAGGTCAATAGAAGTTTTGTGTCCATTGACAGCAGCGATGTGATTAGCATCGCCGGCTCTGGCCCCGGATCCAGTTTTCTCCGATGGAGGTTGTTCTTGTGCTACGACTTTGCTGGCTAGAATAGCACATGAGCTTTGCCAGTCGGATCGGTTTGAACCGATGATGCCGCTGGAGAAGTTCGCTGAGCCAGAACGGTAGGCACATTTGATGATAACTCGGGCTGTGCTGACTCGGTTGAGTAAGTGGTGGCGAGTCTGAATGAAAGACTTGAAATTGTTAGGTGAGGGTGGTGTAATGGTTTGCATTTTTGATAATGAAACAGAATTCAAACACTATTTGGATTTGTTTCTCTAAGAATTCAAGATGAATTGAACCAATAAAATTATAATAGAGAAAGAGGAACTGAATTTTAATTCCTTTGAATTTTTATTTTGGAATTTTTGATTGTTGATTTATTTGTTGTTTTGAAGCTTGGATGTTCTCTCCTATGGAAGGGAACGTCAAGCTGAGTAGAAATGAGGCTGGAGATGGGTTTTTATACCAAGAGAGAGTAGTGGACAAGTCTTTTGAGGATTGGTAAGTGCGCGGAGTGGTTCGGTCAATCTCACACCTACCCCCTATCCCTCTCTCTCTGATATAATTATTTTATTATATTATTATTGATTATAATAATTTTATAAAAACGCTACATTATTGTGTTTCGATGCGGTATTCTACTATCTTTCACGTAATTTCAACACAAGTTATTATTTATGAATTGTTTTTTATTTACACGTTTGGTAAGACCAATATAAAATTAAATTTATTTTATTTTAAAGCAACAATGTTTAAAATATGTCTATAAATTGCTATAGTAATTAAAAATATATTTCATTATTCATCACGTTAAATGTACCAAAATAATGGAGTAAAACATTAAATATGCTAAAAGTTTATTTATTACTATTGGCTTCGTTTATATCTAAAGGAGTCCTTCTAACTTGTATCAAATGTTATTGGGTGACGTACATGTTTCTTTTTATCACCTTAAAGTTTAATTTTAAGTAATCTCATCCGTTCAAACTTTTTTTAAATACATTTAACTTTATTTCCACTAATTATACACGGTGGTGGGATGAATGTATATTACATCATACATAGGATCTAAATTCGGGAGGAATGGGGTAGTACAAAATTTCTGATTTGGGTTGATTTTGGGTGAAGTATTATTAAATCATTTATATTTTCAAGTTAGTTTATATAGAATTTTTTAAATTAAATGCAAACTTAAAACTTAATCCTAAAATATTTGTATAAGTTGGAATATAGCTTTTTTAATCTTAACTAACTTAAGTTGACCTTAAGCGTAACATTAAAATTATTTTGGTAGAGTTACGTCGAACTTGTTCGAACCTAATCACATTTTGAGTTGAGTTGGATCAAATCAAGTTATTAAAAAAAAATTAAGTAATTTTGATATTTTTTTTCTTTATTATTAGAGTTACCCCTAATTTATTGCAATTGGAAAGAAATATTTAAAGTCATCACTCAGATTTGTTTTTATAAAAAATTATTGATGTCAAATTATGTCTAACACAAGTTATCATTTTTCTCTATGAAACTACGAGACAAAACAAATTATTAGAGGAGATTTATGTCTTATTGTGTGATTAAAAGAAAATAAAGTGTTTGACTATGATTTTCTATTTTGAGATATGTGATATGATAAGATATTGTAAGATGTGTACACTTGTGAATATATATAGGGAGAAGAGTTAACCTAATACCTATTAATTACAAATGTATAATTGATTTCTTGTAACGTAATGGATATATATCCACAATTATCTCTTTAGGATAATTAAAAGATAATTATTGACTCTTTTATTCATTTGTTGAGATTATCTTGTAATCATACTTATCTAATGATTTAGTGCTTATTAGGCCTAGCCAATAAGGCCTTTTGCTGACTAGGACTGCTCTTTGCTTTCCATGTGGGATGTACTAAGTTATACTTAACATTAGCCCTTGAATTTTTGGCTTTTGGGTAAAAAGGTATAACTGTAATTCTTGTTAGTACTTGGGTTCTTAACCCTTTCAATCACATTGACGACATTAGATCCATTTTCATATGCATTTTTACCAATTCAAGACAGAGATTTCAAATTGTGTCTAGCCACTCAAAACATATGTGATAGCTTCCTATTACTGATGGTGTTTCCAAATTTCCAATTAGACTTTCGATTATGGATTTATGTCGAAATTAACTTTTGCACCTGCGAAGTAAACACTTCCCGAGAAATTTAATATTTAAATCCTTGGCTTGGAACCTTTATGCTTGGCCAAATGGATGTGGCCCTTAGATGTGATATTTGAGGAATGGATTAGATCATTTTTTCACCTTTCTATATATAAGTGTTTCATTCTTTTGGACTTTTCACAAATTCACTTTACATCTTGGATCTCACACATTGAGAGAGAAAGGATAACAAATAAAATTGAAGTACTTTCTTCATTCCTTTCAACTATTTTTCTTCAATTAGGTTGCATGTAGTGTAAAATAATTATTTTTTATCATCCAAACACTTTGCACCACACAATATTCATACCACACTTTCCTATACAATAAGGGATAGATACCGAATTTACAGATGCCTAGAGGTGGATATGGCCATAATGGGTGTGCATCTAGATAAACGGAGGTGGGCATGGGTAACTTGCATTAGTGGTTGAGTGAAGGTTGAATAAAGTCCTAGTTAGCAAGACCATGGCTAGCGAGGTCTGGTCAGTCCATTCCTAGCCAACAGTGTCCTAGTTGGCACTTATTTGATTTATGATTGTCTTGTTGGTAGTCCTTTGGTAGGAAATCCCCTAGCCAATCATCCCCTAGCTGAGGGTTCTTCGACTAAAGTGGGTAGAAACTGGTCATGCCGGGGATGGGTCTAAACCATCCTGATGCTATAGTTCCTTAGTTTTTTCGTGGAGGTCGTTCAAGCCTTTGTTTGACACGAGTAAGGTACTCAAGTGATGATGACTTGGATGCCATTTTAACTAACATTATTTTGCATATGTAAGGTGCTAATTAGAGCGATGCCAAGTTCTTTTGTATGAATCATTACAACTCCAAGATATCATATCATTATTTGAACATGATAAGTGATGGATGCATGAGTCGCAATACAGGCATTTAAATATCGATCTTGCGAAATACCCTTCATGGTTTTATTATTTATAAAACTCTCGCAAGTGCACGAATCATTTTATAAAAATTGATAAGTATACTCCCAACGTCAATCTAAGGAAGAAATTTATGTGGTTTTTAATTTATTATTCAAAATCTTAAAAACAAAATTAAATCCTAAACATCTTGTCACAATATTTTGGTTTGTTTATTTCCTAATCTAATAACATAAAAATAAATATAACACATAGATATAAATTCAATAAAAAATAATGCAAAGTTTATCATTCATAATAATGGAGTATTTAAGGATATAATAATTAAGTTAATTATATTTGCTCATATTATTTAGGTTATTAAAGATATAAATTAATATTTTTTGTTTTTTTTGTATGAAAGTGTCCTTAGGTGTGACCTAAATTCTTTTTTTTAATATTAACTAATTAATATCCTTAGGCGGAACCTATTAATTAATTAAATATTAAATTTCAGCTTTATTTATAAGAAAATAAAAAATCATCTAATTACAGCTTTAGGCGGAGTCAAATAATTAGACTTTATTCAAGGTGTTCAAATTAAACCTAAGAATTTAATTTTCCAAGTACTAATTTTCAAGTTTTAAAACCAATACTGAAAATATATCGTCAATACATTTTCGAATAATAGTTCTTATAAAAAATACTTTTGAAATAGAGTTTCACTCTAACTATCATACGATTGTACCAACAAATAAAAAAGCACTACTTTAAATTAGATCGGATAATTAAACCTTAAAATCTAATTTTCATATTTAAGTTTGTAATAAAAAATAATGAACTTGTCTCTAACATTCTTAATATAAAATCTTGAATAAAAACAAAATCAATTTATTTTATAAAAGTGTTTTACCTATGTAATATTTCGCAAGCATAACAACGTTATAATTATATCATATTTACAAATAGTCAGCCATGTTAAATTTAATCACAAACAAATTAAATATAATATATAAGAATAAAACATAAAATGATAACTGTAAAAAATCCATTAAAATAATACCTTAAAAGAATCCTTACAACAATTTGATGTTAATTCTGTTATTGGAAAACCTCCAAACAGATTTGCATATATGCTTATTGAATCAAAAACTAAAAATTTATAAAAACATAACTAGTTCCTCTCAAAAAGAGAATAACTTTAAAAATTAAAATTAAAAAATATAAATAAAAAAGAGAACTTTCTAGAGAGAGAAAGATCTTAAAAAATTGTGTGTGTTTTGGAATGGGGGAAGAAGATCCTTTTATAGATGAGGAATAGGCCAAAAAGGGGGAGAAATATTTCAAATTTTGAGTTTGGGTGCGTTTCGATAGGTTGGCGCGCGTATGGGGGGCAAAATCCTCGCTAGATGGGATATCAACATTGTAGACGGGCGGCTGGCGTGCGTAGGACACGACATGGGCGGGCGTGATGCTATGCGCGGGACTCGATGTAGATGGGAGCACTATGTTAATTTCTTGATGCGACTGGGTGACTACGCGTGCGATTTTGGCATTTTTGACATTTTGACCCATTTTGTCCAATTTTTCCATCTTTTTGACTTTTCCTCATTATTTTCTCAATATATTTGTGATGTATTGCCTCCATTATTTTTTATTCGAGTATTTAAGTTATTTTTGAACTAAAATACCTGAAAAATAATAAAAAATACCTGTGATTCTCGAAAGACAAATTTATATAAAAATATGATAAAATCATACAAATATAAATCTACTTAATCAATTAAAGTACATTAAATTATGGTAATTTTAGTGCTTTTTAAACACTCATCAATAAGAGAGAAATTTAAGATCCTAAAGTCTATTATTCTGATGCCTTAGGTTTAGGGCACCATTTGCTGCAACACTCTTCCAAGTCAAGTTACTTTATCTACCAATCACTTTTTTGTGGGGTTATAACTTCCTTTGTTGTCTTCAGTGAGTAAGTTTGTAGTTAATGTTGGCATGATTCCATGATAATTCTTGCCTCACTGTTATAAGATGTATCTAGGTTGTTAGGTGCTTTAGAAGGAGCATAGTAGAGAACTAAACATTGAGGAGTTCTAATATACCTACTACTCATCTCTACAAGAAGGTAGTAAGGGTTAGTTTCATTTTAAGCCCTTTGGTAACCATATTTTGATTGCTAAGTTGCTAGACACCAATAAAGGATGGAATGATGCCCTTTTTTATTGTAGTGGATGAATTTATCTTTTGTCTCTAGACATTCCTCCCATACCTACCTAATTTAAGATAAATGGTAGAGTGTTTGGGACTTAGTCTTTTTCTTTTATATTTGTAATGTGTTAGACGTGGGTTGATATCACTCATGAGCAAGAAGACTTCATTAATTCATTTTACTTTCTCACTATGTCAAGGTGGCACAACGATAGACTTATTCTTCCTAAGAAAATCACTTACTAGGGCCTAGATCAAGTGGTAGCTAATCTAGAGAGCAATAGCCTCCTAGACTTGGATAGTAAATGCCTTTTATAACTTGTTATTCTTGTGTTGTTGGTCTTAAGTGATTGAGCCACTATACTAACTACTAATCTTTTGTAGGCATGACTTATAAACATCATTTTGGGAAGAAGAGCAAGACAAAGATGGCCATTTGTTTCCTAAAATACTCTAGTTTTTAAGAGGATCTTACACAAACCAAGGTGGTCCAGAGCTTAGGGACTTCCAAGAGGAAGAGAGCCCCCAGTTCTAGGGTGACTATTATTGAGCCATGTCCCAAGAATGAAGAGTCTCTCTAACACTCATTGACATTTTTCTCGATCTAGTGGCAGAGGAGATATCTAAGACTAATTGGCTTAGATAAAGATACTATAGCCCCATCTAAGCCCTCTATTATTCCCAACTTTAAAAGGATGATTGAGCCTAAGGATGAGGATATATATGCATTGGTAAGAAGATATGATAGTCTATTGAGGACTTAGAATGGACAATTACCATGCATGTTGGTTTGGAGAGGTTCTTGGCCACTGTTAGAAGGCACCTTGTGAGGCACTTAGCATTGTGGAAACTTATGAGGATACCCTTCGTGAGTTAAAAATACAATTAAAGGAGTCTTAATTTGCAAGTTATATGACTACTAAGATACAGGCTAGGGTTATGGAAACTTACTATATGATGGAGAAAAAAGTCAACAAGTAGGATGCCCTTTTAATGGAGAAGCGTGTTTCTTGGATAGAAGAGAAGGAATGAGCCAATGAGCTATCTAAGAGCCTATGCTTAGCTTAAGAGTGGATATGAGCACTTATTATTAAGGTAGGGGAAGCTAGGGTCTAGGTTGATACTAAGTATCTTGTCTCTACAAGATATGTCAAGGAGACCTTAGACGCTTGGGCTTATGGCTTCCAAATCGTAAAGAGGCAGTTCAAGCTGGCTCATCGAGATGTTTTTCTTTTAAAGTCTATCTTTCTATTTTCATAGAGATATGCATCTCAGTATGATGTGGTCATCTTTGACTTCGAGCATGAAAGTTCTGACAGTATGAAATCTAAGGAGATCGAGGATGATGGTGCATCTTTGGATGTTATTGGAAGATATGTCTTCCCATTAAACTATATGTACTTAGTTGGTTTACTTTTTATTAGAGACTTGACTTTTGTGAAAACGTTTCTAGACAAAAATATACATACATCATTTTCCATGGTTCTTATAATGCTTTCAACACTTCTTTTTACTCATACTTGTAGCATCATTCCTAAACCATACCATGGTCTTGTCTATTTATGAGATTTTAAATCTTTGAGTTGATGTGTGGGAATATGAGGATGTATTGGTAAAGAATGAAGTGTGGGTCCTAAACTATAGGTGCATAGAGGACAGAGTAGGATTGCTCGACCTACTACTTGGATCTATCTAGTCAACTACCTATACATATGGTCACATTCCTGGTCAACCGATGATACTCTTGGCCGAAAATATCCTACCCAGCTATGTCTAGTCATGACTGGCTATAAACTTGGGTTATCCAACTAGGTAGTTGTTCAATCTATTGCCCACACGTTCCTTTAGTTGGATAGCCTACAACTTGATATTCATATGATGTCTAAATTATGTACTTGTGGCCTTATGTTCAAGCTTGATTGTGTTTTCTTGAAAATTTTCTAATTTAGGTTGATATGTTAGACCATATATTACTTAGCTAAGCCCTTCGGTCTACTGAATCCCTATTTTGAGTGCTTTAATTTGTTAAAATGCTCCAAGCATAAGGTATTTCTCTACTTAGAATTTTCTTTTCCATTTTGAGTTTATAAACTTACACCTATTATAGAGGTGTTTGTTTGATATGTGCCTTCCCATGGTCTTTAATCACTCTTGTGGTCTCATTGTTGAAATTCTGCAAACCTAAGTTTGTATTTTTGACATGGTGTAGGAACTTGAAATGATTCTAAGACCTAGGGTGGCATGGCATCTGAGTCATGGCCACCTTTCAAGGTCTATGGCTAATTATGAGGTGATAGGAACCCAGTTAAGATGTTCTATATATTAGTTATAATTTAGAGCACAAATTTTATGGTTTAAGTTTGTTCTATATTTAACTTAATGCAACTATATTTTGTGGGATATTCGAAGGTTTAGACCATAAAAGTGAAGAACTTGTCTATTGGGATGCTTCTTATTCAATGATTTAGTAGGGGTGCATGCCTTGGTGGTGCATTGAGGATTTTATTATGCTTAGTCTTATGGTAGTTTTACATTTGAGGCATGTCCCTCTTTCAGAGTATATGGCCAATTAAGGGGCGATAGAAACCTAGTTGAGATGTTCTTTACAATAGTTATAATTTGGAGTGTATGCCTATGATTAGGGTATGTCCTATTTGAACTTAGCGTGCCTAGGATTTATTGAATACAACTCACATATCGGGGTGCTTCTTTTTCACTACTTGAGAAGGGGTGCATGCCTTGTTGGGGTAGTGAGGGCCTTATGTATCTTAGTCCCTAATGGTGTCACACCGAGGGCCTTGAACTTACTAGAGTCGTGAGCCTCATACCCACTTGTTGATTTGATGTTGGACTTTTTATCCTGTTAGTTCTCCCTAGTGTAGACTTATGGTTGTAGATAACAATAGGTATCCTAAGTGATCCTTTTATTAATAATGAATTGAATTTACAAATTAATTGAAAAATAACCTAGGAAGATAATTAAAATGTAGCCAACTAGGGCTCTTTATTTTGCTAAGTGTTGTAATAATAGAAATTATAGAAAACTTAAAAAAAATAAAACTAATAAGGTGAGCACTATCTACTCCTTGCTATTGGTAATATTTACGAAAGTGCTACGTGTTCTATGTGTTTAGGATCTCAGACTCTCTGAGATTTTCTAGGCAATATGTTCCTTTTCTAAGGCCATGCTTTACTTTGTAGGATCTTTCCCAATTGAGATCAAGGGTTCCTAACCCATTTTCTACCTTTGATTATGTTGTCCATTTGAGTACTAGGTTACCCTATTGGAACTTTTGGGGTTTGTTAAGAATTTTTAGTGGTTGGTCATTTTATGTTGGTAAGTGTCTAACATAATCTTGCTCTGTTCTCTTTTTTATTCAAGGAGATCCAAGTTCAGGGCCAAATCTTCTTTTGATACCATACAAGTTTTCAAAACTTGTTTTGTAACTCTGTAGTCCAATTTATACTAGAATTATGGCTTCTATATTATAAATGAGGGAGAAAAGTGTTTCTCTTATGGTCATTATGGATGTGATTCAATAGGCCTACAAAACCTATGGTAGTTTTTCTACTCATGCTTTCTTGCATTTTCAAGCTTTCTTTTTATGTTCAACTTGATTACTTTATTGCCAACCTCCACCTTTTCGTTGGCCTAGGGGTGTTCAATTATGGAGAATGTATATTGGATGTGTTAATCTCACATAAGTTTCTCATTTTTTTCCTACATGTATTCCATTATTAGACACTAGAGTGTAAGCAACTCTAAATCTATAGATGATATTCTGCTAGATGAAGTTGATGACTGTATCTTCTAAAACTTGAAGGAGTAAACTAGCTTCCACCCATTTGGTATAGTAGTATAAATTGATGATTCTGTATGATTCCATTGGTTGTGGGGAATAGGCCAATAAGGTCCAATTCTATTGGGTAAATGGCCAAGGACTCTATAGACATATTTGTTGTTGGGCTGGCTATTTGGGCGCAAGTGAGTGACATTGAAATTTATCATATTTCTTAACCCAACTGATTGTATCTTTGATCATTATAGGCCTATAATACCATTTCCTATTAGTCTTAAGGTTAGACTTCTTACAATAGAATTGTTTCCTCAAACTTCTTTATGGATCTTTGCAAGGACATAGTAGGCTTTATCTAATGTTAAACATCTAAGGTATGGGCTACATAATCCACAACGATATAACACACCATTGATTATACTGAAACTGGTAGTCATAATCTTAACCTTTCTTGCTTTTTTCATATCATTAGTTAGGGTTTCATCTGTGAGAAGACTCCTAATCAAATTTTTCCAATTGGGATTCCATTTGATACAGAGTAATTTTTTGTCACGGTCTTTGATGTTGGGCTTAACAAGATGGTGAATGGGGACTGTTCGATACAAATCCTCTTCTATGATAGAGGCTAGATAGGATACAACATTTTCTTAGGTATGTTTCTATCTCAAAATATGGCTCAAAGTCCAAGTGTTAATGGCACTCAATAGCTTTGTGGTCAAGATTTAATATTCCTATAAGTTAGGCCATGGAACTCACCTAGCACTTGTTTTATGACAAGCTAGGAATCGCTAAATTGGTCTATCTATTTGGCTCCTAAGGCTTTTGGTAACTTCTATCCAACAATGAAGGCTTTATATTTTTTTCAAGATTTCATGCTTTGAACATGAGTTATAGCGTACAATGTAGGAATTCACCTTCTGAGATTCCAAGACGAGGCCAACTCCACTCACATTTTTGTTGGAAGAGCTAGTGATATGTAATGTCCATCTCCCCTTTCCTTCATTGGATGGTTCTTCTGTATGGAACTCCGCCATGAAATTAGGATGTAGATATTAATTTATCCATGGTAAAGATACTCAATGTCAAAATTATTAAGTTCTATGGACCATATTTACAATTGAGTAGAAAGCTCAGGCTTAGAGAGTACTTTCTAAGTTGGGTATTTGTAGGAAAAATCATGCTATGAGCTTTGAAGTATGTACTTAATTTTCTAGCTTTGACTATAAGTGTGAAAGCTACTTTCTTGATTTGTGAGTATCTTTGTTTTGCATTATTGAGGGACTTGCTCACATAGTGCATAGGCTTTTGGGCACCATTATCATCTTTCACCAAGGTTGCGTTGATAGTTATTTTTTAGTTTTCCATATACAAGATGAGTTTGTCACCTAGCTATAGGCTAGCTTGTAATAATGGGATGCTCAAGTATTCATTTAGGAAAAGTTAGTTTTTCCATGTAATACTTTCAAAAAGGGTGCATATTTTTCGATTGCACGTGAGGTGAAGCGATTCAAAATACCTAGTGTTTCCATCAATCTTTAGCTTTCTTTGATAGTCTATGAGGGGTTGCATGTCTATAAATGCTTCATCTCTTTATAGTAGTCCTTGGTGGAGGATATCTAGGGCTTCCTTTATTTCACCCCAATATTCCCTTATTCTTTATCAAGAAGAAAATGACTATTTAGTCTACCAATCCTATTTTGGAGCAAGATTTCCAAGCTTTGATTTCTATCAAAATTTCTATGGTTAGATGGTCCCACTTCCTCATTCCCTATCCTTGGGTTTAGGTTGACCTCAATTCCTCTTTGGTTGACCATAAAACCCTAAGAATTTACTTGGGCCTACTTTGAATAAACACTTGTTTGGTTTCAACTCAATCCATATTCTATGAGGATGTCAAAGGTCTCACTAAGATGGGTGATATAATCTTTGGTATGTTTGCTTTTGATAATCATATCATCCATGTATATCTCCATTGAGTGTCTGATAAGATCCCAAAATAGCTTGTTAACTAACCTTTGAAATGAGACTATGATATATTTTAGGTCGAAAGGCATAACTTTGTAGCAAAATAACCTCTGGTCGATCAAGAAACTTCTATTTTCTTATCAGGGTCATAAATTTGGATTTAGTTATATCTAGAATATGTGTCCATGAAATAGAAAGTGGCATGTCTTGCAATGGAATCCATAAGCTAGTCTATGTAGGATATTAGGAAACTCTTTTTTAGACAAGCCTTATTCAGGTCAATAAAACTTACACACATGTGCTATTATCTATTGATTTTTTTTACTAGAATAACGTTGGCCATTCAATCAAGATAGTGCACTTTGGTTATGTAGCCAGATTTTAGGAGCTTGTTAGCCTCCTTTTTCATGGAAAAAATATCTTTCTTGATAATATGACCTTCTCATTTGTTTGATGAGTTTGAACTTTGGGTCCATATTGAGATAATGCACTATGATTTATGGATCAATACTGGACATGTCTTTATAGGACTATGCAAACATATCCTTATTTTTCATGAGGAACACATCTAGTTTCTCTTGCTTATCCAATATAAATGATGTACCCATATAAATGATTTTGTAAGTCATAGAGTTTAAGGCCAATATACGTGTTTGCTCAACTAGTTCAAATATAGGAATGTGCCCCTATTAAGAATTAAGAATATAGTTCCTAGGAAAACACGATGGGGAATGGCATGCTATGTGATGGTAGTAGCTTATGCTTACCATGCATTATCAAAGAATGGTCGTCTGACAGTGGCTGCATGGTAAGGGCTACATGGCCAATAGTTTAAGTACGACTTCTAATCAACAATGTTTGGCCTAAACTACATCTTCTAATTGCCCATGTTCTAGCCAACGCTGCTTGGTCATAGTGGTAACTCCTGGTTGACCATGTCTTAGCTTGCAATTCTTAGCCTAGGTGGCATCTTCTGGTCACCTATATCCTGGCCAATGATGCTTGAGTTGGGCAACAATTTCTGGTTTCTTCTGGGACTCGGGTCCCATCAGTGACAATAATATCATCGGAAGAACATAGATGGATATAGGTCTATTCTTGTACACTCTGGGAATTGGAAGGTGCTGCAAGGATTTTATTTGGGGTGAGGATTGGTCCAAGAGTCAGTGGTTTTGGTAGGTGTTCTAAGTTGGCATAGAGTGTGTTTTCCATTAGGTCTTGTTTGGTTTTGGTCATGGATTTTTTCTTCTAGATCTGTCAATCCCATTGCATGTAGACGGGTATATGTGTATGACCCATGTTTGTGGCTCTCTTTATAAAAACCCTTGTAAAACGTTTTGCATATGAAAAACTAAAGAAAGTTATGAAAGTCCTACAATTTATGACCATTCTAGCCAATTAGAACATACTTCTTTCCCACATATTTAATGCCAATTTTTATCAACACCTGGTATGACTGTTGATGAGTGCTCAAAAAGCACTAAAATAACCATGATTTTATGCAAATTAATTGATTAAAAATATATATATATATATATGTTTTATCATATATTTATATAAATTTGTCTTTTTCGGAATCACGGGTATTTTTATTGTTTTTCAGGTATTTTGGCTTAAAAATGCAACTTAAAGACTCAAAGAGGAATACTGGAAGCAATACATCACAAATATATTAATAAATAAATGCGGAAAGGTCGACAAATATGGAAAAATTGGACAAAATGGGTCAAAAAGGATAAAAACGTGCCGCCGCGCCCCAGCACCCAGCTCCGCCCCAAGCTGCGCGCGCGACACTGTTCATGCGCGCAGCACTGCGTGCGGGGGTACTGTTCATCCGCGCAGCACTGCGCGCGGGTTACTGTTCATCCGCGCGCGCCGACACTTATTTTTCACGTGCAGCCGCCCATGACGTCATGCTGACGTCATCAATGATGTCAGCATTTCCATTACGCGTTTTTACATTTTTTTAACATTTTTTTACTCATTTTTTCTCTCCATCCTCACCTATAAATACCCCCCTTCCCTTCACTTCAAAATCACACCTTCAACACCTTCAAAACTCACTTCTCTCTTCTTTCTTTCTCTCATTTCTTAGTTTTTAGTTTCTCTTAGTTTCTTTCTTAGTTTCTAATCTTTTCTTAGTTTTTCTCTTAGTTTTTAGTTCAAATCTCTTAGGTTTAGAGTTCTTCTCTTTTTGAGAGGAACTTGTAATGTTTTTGTAATAATTTAGATTTTTGATTCAATATATGGAAGTGCAAATTCCGCTCGGAGGTTTTCCAGCTACGGGAATAGCGTCGAAGTTCTGTAAGGATTTTATTTTCTTTACAGTTATTTTTATGCTTTATTCTTACATGTTATATTTAATTTGTCTGTGGTTAAATTTAACTATGCTGGCTGTTTAGTAAATATGATGTAATAATGACGTTGTTATGCTTGCGAAATATTAAATAGGTAAAAATCTCTAAAATGAATTGATTTTGTTTTTATTCAAGATTTTATATTAAGAATGTTAGAGAGAAATATATTATTTTTCATTACAAACTTAAACCTGAAAATTAGATTTTAAGGTTTAGTTATCCGGTCTAATTTAGAGTAGTGCTCTTTTATTTGATGGTACAATCGCCCGGTAGTTAGAGTGAAGCTCTATTTCAAAAGTTTTTATAAGAATTATTATCTGAAAATGTATTGACAACATGTTTTCGGTAGTGGTTTTAAAACTTGAAAGTTAGTACTCGGATAGCTAAATTCTTAGGTTTAATTTGGACACCTTGAATAAAGTTTAAACTGTCTAACCCCACCAAAGGTGGCATTTAAATGGTTCATTTTCAATCTCTTAGAAAAAGGAATTAATTTAATTAAGCATATTAGTTATCAACCCCACCCATAGGTGTTAATTGATTTGTTTAGTTAACAAAGAATATCTAACCCCACCAAAGGTGGTATTTATATAAAAAAAGAGAGAATCAATAAAACATCAATTTATATTTTTAATAACCTAGATAATATGAGCAAACATAATTAATTTAGTTATTATATCCATAAATACTCCGCTAATATAAATAATAAAATTTGCATGAATATTTATTGAATCTGTATATATGTTTATTTTTAGATAATTATTTATTGAATTTGTATCTATGTTTATTTTTATGTTATTAGATTATATTTAATTAATCTGTATATATGTTTATTTTATGTTATTAGATTAGGAACACAAAAAAAACCAAACTATCGTGACAGGATGTTTAGGATTTAATTTCGTTTTTAAAAGTTTGAATAATAAATTAAAACCACATACATTCCTTCCTTAGATCGACCTTGGGAGTATACTTATCATTTTCTTCGAAATGATTCGTGCACTTGCGAGAGTTTTATAAATATTAAAACCAAAGTATTGGCAAGAATCGACGATGTCGGTTTTCGCTCATCAACTGTCCTCTATGGATATGTAAGATACATCACTCCATTAGGAATTCTGACCTCCATGTGAGAGTATTCTTTTTCCCTCCGATGCTTAAGTCAATAATATGATGATGAAGATTAGAGAAGATATATGTCTCACTATATGATTAAAAAGAAAGAGCGTGTTTGGATGTGACTCTCTGTTATGAGTTTTAAGATATAATAAGATCTTGTAAGATGTGTAAATTTATGAATATATAGGGAGAAAAGTTAATCTGATACCTATTCCTTACAGATGTAGAATTGAATTCTTACAACATCTTAGACATCTATCCATAATTATCTCTTTATGATAATTAGGGATAATTATTGGCTCTTTATTAAGACTATCTCATGCTCATGCTCTTTTATTGACTAAGATAACTCTTTGCTTGCAATGTTACAACCAACAATAATTAAGAAAAATAAGTGAGGAAGTCTAACATAAGATAAACAACTAGGGTTAGGATTTACCAAAGCCTAGAGACTCAATCCCAACTCGCAAGAAATGAAAAAAAAATAGAGAACAACACACAGATAACAACACATATAAGATAATACAATAAAAAAATTAAATAGACCAGTAGACATTTTAATTTATACTAAGATAGAAAAAATTGACTAAGCATAGAAAACAACAAGCATGGCAGCTCAGAAAAGGATAATAGTAGAAATCAAGTAGCATACAATAGGAAGAAGAAAAACTTTGCAATCAAAATAAGATCCTTATTTGTCGAAACATACTAAGATATAATTATGCTTGCAATAACTAAATTGTAGGGCATGCATGCATAGCAATATAAATAGGTAAACTTATATAGAACCCTTATGACAAGCATTCCATAGCAAACAATGGATGAAATGAATAAAACAATTTACGACTCAATAAAAATATATATGAAAATACCTCTACTAGTTAGGACACTTTACCAAATTGCCTTACACTGCCTTCGCTACTATGATCTAACATTGAATCTGGCTCTCTTCCAGAGCTCTACCAGTACCAAATCATAGGCACAATCACCATCAGTCAATATATTGAAACCTAAGGGTATGGCATAGCTAAAGCTCAAGGATCTAAGCATGCAATCTAAGTCTCTAGTGTTAATTACTTTTAATTAACCCAAAACCAATATTGTTTTTTTGTATAAAATACGCTCGAATCACTAATATCAAAAACATATTCAAAGTATTAGCGATCCAAAATCCAAAAAGGGTTTATCTTTTGAAACAAATAAATTTCAAACCTGATTGAATTTTCCCACTTGTATTTAATTAATTATATAATTGAAAGATGGGGTATTCATAGAAAATTCAAAGTTGTCCAGTTGCCTATTTTCTCTCCTTGCTACCTAGGGTGATGAACCTCCTTTCGTCACCTATAGTAGAAAAAGTAATAGCCATTCCATGATAAGGATAATAGCCGTTACCCACTCGTCGTCCAAGGGTGGTGAGGGAATGGTAAGACCTAAATGAACACACTATATATTTCATTTTTTGTTTAAAACATTTCCAAGGTAATTTTCATAAATATACATAAAATAAAACAAAAGAAAAACAAGAAAAGTAACCTAGTATACATACTAATGTATCCAACTCTGATGATATGTGTAAAACATGCAATCATACAAGGTATTCTTTAATAAGTGAGTGTATTTAGTATTGACCATCATTCAATCACTTTACATAGAGAAAAATAAAACACAACGTAAAATAATGTTTTTTCATGTTTTGCATATGGGAATACTAACTGTTGTCTCTTTTGGAGAACATAAAAACATGCAAGTATACACAGTCACAAGTAATAAAATTTGATAAGTAAGTTATCGTTCCCACGGAGATTTGTTACTATTATTCGTCAAGTACTAAATTATTTCAATCCAATTTTATTCAAATGATTGAAAATTTTGATGGAGTTTTAACGAAATTGATATTTTATAACAATAAATTAGAAAATTCTAGGATTGCAATTTTTACCAAATTAATCAACTCGGATCATATTATTTTCTCTTGATTTATATTTTTTGTAAATTTAATTTTTCAACCAAAAACTTCTAATTTTATCCATACATCTCTTCCGAGCTCCATACAGACACACCTCGCTAAAATAATTCACTATATTCCTATGAGATTTAAATTCACCAAGATTCATTACGTTTAAAGTTCTCAAATAGCCACACGTAAAATAAAAGGTATATTCCTATCCCTTATATATACATGTTATTCTATCCATGAGCAAAATACACAAAAATGTCTCTTCCAAGTTTATTTAAATGCCACGGATCAATTGATAAATTTTCCAATAATCAAAAGTATTAAGCACAAATAGAATAAACAAATTAAAAATATCATAAATCTTTCAAAAATAATTTATTCAAGCTTCATAAATTTAGCTACAACACAACCCTATAAAAATTAAATTACTTCATAAATAAAATTAAAATTACAGCATTTAAGGAATAATAGATGAAAAACAAAATAAAATTAATCTCTTTTTGCTCTCAAACTTTTGGCACACGCAGAAACACAATAGAAGCCTAAAATGGCTTCTATGTGTACCACAATCCAAGACTCTAACCTCATCTCCAACTTATCAATTTATCCCAATAATACCCTATTTATAACTCCAACTCTCTAAAACAAATATATCAGAATTGTTTTCTTTTTTACAATTATACGTGTAAAATTAGGAACAAAATGTTACAAGGGAAATGTTATTTTAATATGAGTGGGAGAAAACATTCTTGAGACACGCAATCATGCGTGTAAAATGTTTATCGTGCAAAATAGTGAAAAGTGACATTTTTGATTTATTTTTAATTCAACACGCATGCCATGTGTTAGCATATGATTGGCTAAAAGAATAACATAGACACATGGCAACTTTTAATTGGTAGTGGGGAAAGATTGCACGTGGTTGGCGCCTCACGAGATTATTGCACGCGAGACACGTGGGTCCCACATAAACAGCTAGAAACGCATGCGCTGATTCTGTGTTTTTGTTTTAACCAGCACGTGCCACATGTCCGCTTTGGATTAGTTGCAAGAATATTTGAGACATGTGGCATTTTATGATTCGTTAGAATGACAAGGCGCACAAAGTTTCTCTAGACCGCGTCGCACGGGAAATTGCGTTTTAGCCCTCCAATTTAATTTAAATTAACTTTTAAACTTTTGTTAATTGCAATTAAGCCCTTTTTCTAATTTAAATTAACTTTTAAACTTTCGTTAATTGCAATTAATCCCTATTTTAATTCAAATTATATTTTAAACTTTTGTTAATTGTAATTAATCCCTGTTTTAATTCAAATTAAATTTTTAGACATTTATTATCTACAATTAAGTCCTTTTTCGATTCAAATTATTTAATTTTCTTAAAAATATATTTCCTAAAAATAAACAGTAAATATTAATTTAATTAATTAAAATTAACTAAAATAACAAAAAACATAGCAATTATAATTAATAAAATGGACAAATAACTGTATAATATACAATTATCACCAACAAAGACACAAATGACTTACAATCTCCCCTCTTTGGCTTTCCATGGAAAAAGATTGCACAACTAATATAAACACTCATCAAAACATGAGATAATCATGCAAGATGGCCTAAAGATATTTTCTCCCTGAACAAACACCAAGGCACAACCAGACACCCCAAAACACTCTCATAACAAGTGCACCCATCTTGCTATGCTATATTCATCTTTATACATCAACACAACTATGTTGCATGTTTGAACTCTAGCTCTAATAGAGTCTCAAGGTTCTATATCTACATCTATATCCTGTACATACATAACAACACATTCTTATGAATGCATCAAGTATACATATGTGTAGTATAACCAAAACAATCTATCATGTTACCCCTACACAATGATAAGTTAAGCATAGTAAAACATGCAACATATAAGCATAAAGTACATAACTCCCCTTGACTTCATGCTACACTTCCTCTATATGTAAGTAAGTCAAGTAAGCATGATGTAGAGCAACCTATACTCACATCATATGCAGCTCACAATAATGAAATAAATAATTAGTTATGCAAACAAAATTATCTCCCTTTTGACACCAAAACTCAAAGGAACACCACTAAATAAGAGAGAAAAGGTATATAATCATGCAATAATCCTATTCCTCATGCAATTAGCATAGAAGATTAAAATAATACACCAAAATAGAGTGCAACACATGAAAACACATTACACAAAACCAAAGTATTGAAAACATAACAACACAAACTTTTTCATTAATAAAGTTTTATTTAAGAAAGAAAATACATAAAATAGTACATCAAAAAAGAAAAAAAATAGAAAGAAAAGCAGCACTCTTTGCCACCCTCTTCACCATCGTCAGGAGCAGCAGTACTAGAAGAACCTCCAGTATCCCTATGGTCTAGGAAAAAGGTAGTATATTGTTGTAAAAAATATCTTTCAAGAAATTTATTGAAATAGATATAGGACTTATATCCACCAAAGTTCCAAAAGAGGGAACTCAAAGAGCCGAGTTAGAAGTGCCAAAGGAAAATTATAAGGAAGCACCAATGGAATCACTAAAGGCAGATTTGACAGAAGAGAGAGACCCAAAAGAATGGGGTGAACCATGTTTGCAAGGCTGCAAGTCAGGATGAGGAACACACTCAATTAACCAAGCAAGAAACTATGTAGAAAGTTTTTTAGCATACTGGTTAGCAACAAACTCCATAAACATAGAGTCCAAGTGCTAAGTTAAGGAAGTAAACTCTTGGTGCATAAGAGATATCCATAATGATAGATGAGAAAGAGTGGGAGAAGGAGGTGAAATTTTAGCTGAGGGATAAGGAACTGACTGTGAGACACTTTTAGAGGAAGTAGTAAAAGGAGTAGAGCTTCTAGAAATAGAGGTAAAGTGACTAGCACAAACAGGTCCTTTGTTTTTGGTTGTACCAATAACATTAGGGAACAAATAAGTGCCCATTTGAATGATCAAAGAAGGATAATGAAGAGATGATAGAAAATGAGTAGTAGAATGAAAAATGATGGTCCTTAGATAATGCCTATAGGATCTTTACTCTCACCATTGAGGATAGCATAAAGAAAGTTACCTCGAGAGATAGCCACTGAAGATAAGTGAGAATGAGGGTGAATGGAATAATTCACAATATCACTAAGTTGCTAACCATAGGTAGAACTACTCAATCGAAGTGCATTACCACCAAACTGATAAGGTTTTCAAACTCAAAGGGGATGATAGGAAATGAAGAGTTTTGAACATCCAAAAGATACAATATCCTGATGACATCATCTTGAGAAAAAGTGACCTCATGCCTTCATAAGTGAAAGTTCATAGAAAATCTAATCATGAGAAAAGGTGAAATATGATAATAGAAATCTCAAACAAAGGTGGGATTAGAATTATAAGTAGAGGAACACAAAGAGAGATAAGAAAGTAAGCATACCTTTCTTGGATGAGAGGAAACTCATCTATCTTTACTGATTGTTAGGTAAGAATCAGAGCTAGGCGATGAGAGGAACCTATATGATCTGATTGTTACTTTTGATCTTCTTAGTTGTTTTGGGAACTTCTAGATATCTTGGGGCCATTTAGGTAGATGGATAGTAGAAATAGGGTAGCAAGAGTTTAGAGGATTGAAAGTGTTTAAGAATTTTTGTGGTTTTGAAAAATAAAAGGAAAAAGGTTTATATAACCAACTCATGGCTACCACTTTAATTGGGTGCTTAACGAGCCCACAGTAAGTGTGTAAAATCTCATACTTAAGAGCAACACAATAAGGGGGTGGTGAGGTTCAACAAACGACAACAAAAATCCCAAGAAGAAAAATAAAGGGAGAAAGAGAAGGAAAATTTTTATTTTTATTTTTTATAAAATAAAAAAACTTTATTTTGTTTTTTATATTTTACAAAAATAAACATAATTTTAACCACAAACTAAACACATTGAAATAAAGACAACAAAAATATCATAAACATAAAGAGAAGAGAAAATTTACTAAACAACTATAAGAAAAGAGAGAAAAGAAAACAAATCTCGAACAAACAAGTATCCTAAGAAAGATTGATCAAACTACATCCCTCTTTTTAGGAAAGAATTTGTGAGGGAAAACAAGATTGAATTGTAGTTTCTAATTTACTTAAGAATGTGGTGTATATGGAACTTGAGAACCTTTTTGTTTAGAACCTCTCGAAAAACAAATGACTAATCTGTTAACTCATGGCCAAATGGACTTACAGAAGAGGTTTTAGTCCTTTTCACATATGCCTTAGGTGCATAATGCACCCATCTTAAATATGCTCAGGCAAACCATGGTAGCTACATCCCGAGAAAATAGAAAGAGGTGAGTGAGGAGAGAATCTTATAGTAGTGCTCCTAACGTATATATAGGACACACTTTAGAAATGTGACCTACAATGCCACAAAGATGGCATAAACATGCAAGAGAGTGAGAGAAATATGGTATCGAACATAGATGAACATCATTAGGAGGAGAAGAGGATGAAGGAACAACATTAGATTTCATATAAGGATGAGAAGTTAATTTCTCACAGTATGGTCTCAAATTCTAATGATCATCACAATGGTGCAAAACAAGAGTGAAACAAGTAGGTATATGTAAGAGTCCATTACCAATATGGTGGAAAGGAGCAACAAGATGTGAAGTGTTCAAATTTCTAGAGGAAAGAAGCAAGAAAATAACAATCGACTTAAGGGGTGATTGCAATAAACTTCATACTAGTATTAGTGGCAACTAGCTTGACAGAGTTGGAAATGTATTAGGAAGAGTAGATGATCCATCTTCATACCTGAGACCTCACTTGTCTCCACTAGCTTTAGTACAGAGGGAAATATCATCAAACTTTTGTGTTCCTAACATCTCCTTATGAACTATACTCAAAGAATGAGTAAGTTCCTCTTGATACTTCAAGTGCTTTCCGAAGCTGTTCGAGCTTTATATCTTTCTCAAAAGAGTATATGGTAAATACTCTTTTTCATTTTCAAGTACATTTATCTTATTTCCTAAATGGGTAATTTGGTAAATATAATAATTAGAAGGATTAGAATTGATAGTCCTAGGAGTCAACTCTCTTGACTCATGTTTTCCTAGTTCATCCTCTAGATGCTTCAATATAGAGTGGTTAACATTAAAATCCACCTAAAGATTAGAGAATTTTTACTGAATAATCTCACAATATTTAGTTAGATTAATTTGATTACAACCAATAAAGGATTTCATTTCCTTAAGAGTGATATTCAACGTGCTCAACTCTTAATCATTTTCTTTGAGACTCTACCAAGTAATTTTTCGTGCTTTTTTCAACTTGTTATGCTCCTTGGGAAGTTCATTGTAAGTGTCTAAGAGCTCATCTTAATCATCTTCATTTTCTTCAAAACCTTTATGACCTTATAATGTTGTAGTGGGAGGATATTCAAGAGACTTAGAAGATATAAAAATGATAAAGTTACGCTTATCCTCATTATCACTAAAGCTACTATCCAAAATAGTAACCTCAACCTTCATCACCCTTTTCCCAGAGTGCTTTTGTTTTTCTAAGATAGTTGGCATCAATTAGTTTACATAATTTCTGCCTAATTGTTTGTCAGGTTCATCTTTAGAATCCTCTTTATTTCTATACCTCAAGTATTTACTACATGAGATGTCTCTTTAGAATCCACTAGAAGGACTCTTCTTATTCCTAAAGAACTTAGTAAAACACTTATCAAGAAAACCTAATTCCTTTTCATCAGGGCTATAGATCTCATCACTAGCCATAAATTTGTTCACATTCATGCTGTTATCACTTCCATTAGTAGATTTAAAAGATTTTTTTTTCCTTTCTTGGCAACAACTTGGCCTTTTCTTCGTAG
Source organism: Hippophae tibetana (assembly GCA_037013495.1). Lineage (NCBI taxonomy): Eukaryota > Viridiplantae > Streptophyta > Magnoliopsida > Rosales > Elaeagnaceae > Hippophae > Hippophae tibetana. The sequence goes on from CM072810.1 coordinate 17,367,313, forward strand.
AAAATGGTGCATGAAGTCAACTTGGAGATCATTAACCAAATCACTAGCAGTCAGCTTGTCAAGTTTGAAGTAAGTCTTCAATACTATAGTTTTGGAATGGCAATGAAAATATAGGTTGGAGATCATCTTTATGACTTGTTTTTCTTCATCGAATAGCCTTCCAAGATTGTGAAAAGAGTTAACAATGTAAAAAAAACTATGCATGTAATTTTTCAAAACTTTCATCCTTCTCCATCTAACATAACTGAAAGTCTCTATTGAGTTTGATAATTTTGAATCTTTTAATGGTAGAAGTACTCTTATATGTAGTTTCTAGAATATACCAAGATTTCTATAGGGGTGAAAAATCTAAATGCTTTGATACTCATCCAGACTATTAGCTCTAATGATGCTATTCCTTTCAAACTTCTTACTTTCATATTTGGCCCATTCAATCATAGGCTTGAGCATGATAGTGTTGTCGGAAAAGGATTTTGGTTAGAAATGCCCAACAATTTTCAATGAGAAATCAAACTGGATTGCCAAGTGATCACCAAAAATCCCACATGTAGAACTTCCAATATGCATAGTTATGCCAATTGAATATAGAGGGTCTAGCTACATTTTCTCCTTCTTCATAATCCATTTAAAGAGAGTGAGTATATGATAAGAAGCAAGTCAAACAAGTCAACATTGGAGTAATTAAGCCCTAAAATTGAGTACCAGCTTTGACACCAATTGAGAGAGTCTAATAACCAATAAACGACTAGGATAAGGAGTTACGAACTCTTAGAGACTCATTCACAACTGGCAAGTGGGGGAAAACAAACAAAAGAGAAAGTAACACACAAATAACAACATAGAGTAGATAACATCATAAATAAATTAAATAGATAGGCAAACAATTTAATTTATAGTAAGATAGAGACAATAGGCTAAGAAGAGAAAGTAGTAAGCATGTCATATAACAAAAGTAGAATAGTAGAAATATGCGGTAAACAATAGGAAGAAGAAACACATTTCAATTATAATAGGATCCGTATATATTGCAATGTATTTAGATAGAATTATGCTTGAATTAACTAAGCAGCGGAGCATGCATACACAGTGATATAATGAGCCCATATAGAACCCCTACTTATATGATAATATCTTTGAATTGCTAATGAGAACCATTTTCCAATAAATAATCCACTAAATGAATAAAATAGTTTACAACTCGATAGAAATATAAACATAAATACATGTACTAGTCGGGGACACCTTCCCTAACTTCTCCTATACTACCCTTGCTAGTTGTCTCCACAACTATTATGATCCAACGTAGAATCCGGCTCTCCTCTAGAGCCCTACCACTACCAAGTGGTACAAACACTCACCAATAGCCAATATCATGAAACCTAAGGGCATGGCTGATCCAAAGCTTAGGGAATAAGCATGGAATCTAATTCTTGAGTGTTAATTCTCTTTAATTAACCTAAACCCTAATAAAATAGTATTTGCATAAAACACTCTTGAATCACTAGTACCAAAAACACACTCAAAGTATTATCGATCCAAAATAAAAAAAAAAGTTTAATCTTTTGAAAAAAACAAGTTTCAAAACCAACAAAATTTTCCCATGTTTGTCTAATTAATTAAACAATTGGAAAATGGTGTGTTTATAGAAATTTCAAGCTATCCGAGTGCCTAGCCGGTCATTCTTCGACCTTCTTACCCCTTATGGTGGCAAGGGTAATAGTTGTCACTTGCTTATTGGCAAGGTTAGTGAGGGGGTCGTGAGATCCCAATAAGTATACAAAAAAAAATTGTTTTTGTTTTAAAAAATTGTCAAATAATTTTTTACAAATGCATGCATAACAATACGAAACAAAACCTAACATGCACACTAATAGAACCAATTTCTGCATTAAACATGTAATCATACAAAGTGTTCTCAACTAAGTGAATGTGTATAATACTAATAATTAGTCACTAAACTTAAATAGAGGAAGACAAAATATTAAATAAAATAAAGAAACTATATGTTTTGCATACAGAAACACTAATAGATAAGGGTGAGCATCGGTTCGAAACCGTAAGTTTTAGATCAATCCGAATCCGATCCGAAGTAAATTATGAATTATTCAATCTGAATTCGATCTGCTATACATGTCAATCCGAAATCGCTAATTTTAAGTCAATCCGAATCCGATCCGAAAATTATTCAATCCAAAAATTATTCAATCTGAATCCGCTTTAAATGCAAATCCAAATCTGATCCATTGTACATGCCAATCCGAACAAATCCGAATCCGCCAATTTTAAGTCAATCTGAATCTGATACAATCCAAAAATTATTCAATCCGAATCCGATTTAAATTCCAATCTGATCGGATACGGTCAAAATTTTAATTTAAATCTATTAAAAAAATTACACAAACAAGAAAATTATGAAATATCAATCTGATCCGAATCACTATAAATGTCAATCCGAACAAATCTAAATCTGATATAATTTCAACCTATAAAATGAAAAATTACATAAAATAAAAAAATGTAAAATAAAAATATTTTTCATACAAATTAAAAAGTAGACAACATGATTAAAAATAATTCAACGACCAGCGAGCAACGACCGACGAGCAACAACGGGCGAGCAACAACTAGCTAGCTGTGACTGGCGAGCAGCGACTGGCGAGCAACGACTGGCAAGCAGCGACTGGCGAGCTATGACTGGCGAGGTGCGACTAGCGAGTAGCGACTGGCGACCTCTGACCTGCGATTGGGATGGAAGATGTGTGATAGCAGAACAATGAGCAACATAATGGCGAGCAACAGATCGTCGAGTAGCAGAACAGAGAATAGCAGAACAACGAGTAGCAGAACGACGAGTACCAGAACAGAGAGCACCAAAACGACGAGCAGTAGAACCTGAAACCATCAATGGAAATAGAGAGAAAGATGGAAGCAGTTGGAAAAAATATTAGGATAGAGTGAGAGAGAAAGATGGAAGCAGCTGGAAAAAATATTAGGATGGAGACAGAGAGAAAGATGGAAGCTGGAAAAAATATTAGGTTTCTTAAGAGATGGTTGATGGCTAGGTTTAATAAGTTAGGTTAGATAATTAGGTTTATTAATTATTATATATTTATTTTAAAATAATATATAAATGTATCAGATCAGATTGGATTATTCGGATTTGAATATTTTCAATTCGAATTTGATTCTGAATCTGAATCCGAGCGGATTGATAAAATCCAATTCGAATCCGATCTGACTTCGGATCAAAACCACTCATTTTTTCAGATTTGATTAGATTGATCGAATTTTTCGGATTGATCGGATATTGTGCTCACCCCTACTAATAGAGACACAAAAGACTTAAGATAAAAAATTATGGATCATTTGACAATTGATACAAATTATGGATCATTTGAGAATTGATATTTTCTAGGTATGGGTAAATGAGAGTTAAACCGGGGGTAAATGAGAGTTAAACTGCCACTAGACTAGATACCGCATTACTCAAAAGTACTTTTATATTGCATGATGAAGGCATAAAAGAATATTTTGCCCTTCTTGAATAGCATTTATACACGGGCCATCTAAACTTCTATAAAGTAGACCAAAGAATCACTTTTCTATATATTGCGAATACTAAATATCTATTGTTAGTGTATAAACTAATATATTTCTTAACTAAAATTCTCTTCCTACACTAACAACTTATAAGCCCTATATTGTATCTTTATTAACTAACGTGAAACACTAAATTTCAATTATCTACAATTTTCAACCTCTCTTAAAAGTATTTAATTAGTGGTATATATATAACGGTAATCACACTAAATACACCCGTGCTTTATTATTATTATTTTGTTTTACGAGCTACTAACATAAGAATCATCTAAAACAAAAAATATGGAACAAATTATTAAATTAAATATTTGGTTACTAACACATAAAAAAATGTATTAAATTAAAATACTTAAAGATTAAATTGATCTAACTAAAAAAAACCTTGGATCGAATTAGTACCCATTCAGCACATTAGAAAACATGATCACTAATTCTTTGTTAGAGAATGTTAAGTCTCACATTGCTTAAGAGTAAGACAACAGTGCTGTTTATAAGTTTGGGCAACCCTCTAACTCACAAGCTAGCTTTTGGGTTCAGAGTTAGGCCTGAGTTTCTAAGTTGGTATCAGTACTAAGCTCTTGGCTTCTTCGTACTCCCATCGGCCCTCGTGCCGTAAATCCAGACCGTGTCGTAAATCCGTACTCTAGCCGATGTCGAGGGGGGATGTTAAGTTCCACATTGGCTAAGAGTAAGACATCAGTACTGTTTATAAGTCTGGGCAATCCTCTAACTCACAAGCTAATTTTTAGGTTCAAAATTAGGCTTGAGTTTCTAAGTGGGAAAAGTTTAGGAATGTCTGCGTTATTTAAGTTAATTCTACAAACTCTTAAAGTTTGATACTGCAAAATTACACTAAATAATATGGTATATGGATTTTGCTTCAAGCCACTTCTTTAATGAAGTCGATTTTCTAAAGACATTATTTTCTCGTAGAAGTTCAAAGATGCACCAAAACCTTTTTTTGTCAACAGGCTGTATTCATGTAGATAAATCAATAACAACATTGATTTTAAATAGCACTTAAACTAATTAATATTTTAAATTTATAGTATTTAAAACACTACTATAATTTGCATAGAAATTAATATTAAAGAACAATCATTGTTAATCTCAAATTTGTGCACAAATAACTTAAATGAAAGTCTATTCATAAGCACTCATAACTTTGGTTACAACTATATAATAAATTGTGACTTTTTCAATATTTTAAAATTAATTTCTCAATCTATGTAATTGTTTAAGAGTATGTCTTTTACTTAAAAATCACAATCTTTTAAGATAAGGTAGCATTTCATTTCCGAAGATTCCAACAATTCAAATGGGTCATTTAATTGCCAAAGCGCAAGAGGCACGTGCACAATCATTTCAACCTAATAGCCAAAGATTAAAATGCTCCAACAGTCGCCCAATCAAATGATGTTGGAACGTATAAGATAGTAATAAATGAGATTTGAGAATGTTGGTGTCCATGTTTAAAGTGTGTTTTATTTCTATAGACAACGTAGTTAGATTTTCATAAATAAACCACAAATTATTTTTGTAGTAGAGATAAATTACTTGCAAGATCTAATGGATCTCATATGTTTCAGAGAAATAGTTAATTAATTAGTTTGTGCTTGAGCCTTGAGGGCGGGTGAAAATTCTCTAATAAAAATTGTGAGAAACAAGCAACTCTATAATTTGTGGCTTCTCTAATCAAAACATTATCATACTTAACGAAGCTTTTACATTCAATGTATTTCGAACTATATAAACTGAGAATAGTAATCATGGAAAATATACATGTATTAACAAGAAATAACATAAAAAAAATATCCCCAAGTTTTGAGATATTTTCAAAAATATCAAGAAGAAACAATAGAGAATCAAGATGTAATAAGAAATCGAGGAATAATAAAATTAGAAATAGAATACATCTCTTGATATTTTTCACAGGAAATGATAATTAGTAACAAGAAATTTGAAAAAATTCAAAAAGATAAAATTAAATCTTAAAGAAATAAATGGATTTAAAGATCCATCATTAAGGAAAGAATTTTCAAAAAAAGATATAGTTTATTATAGAATAAGATATAAAGAAATGGGCATAAATATTACAGATATAATATAATATACCATTAATTGATAAAGAAACTATAATGAATAAACTATCAAAAATCTTCCAAAAAGGTAAAGAAAAATTGGATTCATTCATTTAGAAAAAAATTGGATACATCAATAAAAATAGCATTGTTAGATAATAAAATAATAAACAAGAAAGATATCCTACTAGGAATGATCCATGATAATTTGGGATACCAGAAACTAAAATTCATATCCTAAGTTTGTTGTTAATATTCATGATAAAAACTTAAACAAAGTATTAAATTTAACTTATTCATTTGAAAGAGAAGATTTAATGAAAGAAGAAAATGATCTATTTTCAATACACTACATAGTAAGATATTCATTAATAAACAGTTATAATAGTTCAATATATGGACAAAATGAATCTATAAAAATAGATAAAATCTTTCAAAATTTTGGATAAATAATAAAATCAGATATACTAATGGACGTTGAAATATGAGAAGAATAGCTTTTAGATATTAAGAAAAAATCTCTGATACCAGGAAGAAAAAGTAATGTAGTTAAAAACAATAATATAACAATATTTACTTTTATAGATGATGAAGGAGAAACTTCAAAGAAGAAGTTCAAGTAATGAAAGCACTAGTTTATGATGTCATATTAGGAAGATGATAATGTTTAAAGACAAATTAAAAATATACACTTAGAAATAGATGAAACCCTAATAGGTGTAGCAAAAAATCAAATAATATTAATAAAGGCTTTAAGACTTCTAACCGAGGAAATGAACTTGGTCTAATTATCAAACATGAAGTATCTACAAGGTATAATCGAAACACAAAAAGAATTATCAAAAGAAATAAATAAACATGATTATAATAAATTATAATAAGATATACATATGAAATTTACAAAACTAGAAAAATGGTATATAATATACATAGAAACAATGATATTATAAGTCATAATTATGATCCCTTAAAAGGATTAAATATAGAACTACCTAGAAGATCAGATGCCTTGATACTTAGAAATGAAAGAAGAAAAAATAAAGAAAAATCTAAAAAAAGATATAATTTCAATTTAATAAAATATAGAAAAGATTTAGAACAACAATTCATGAATCCTCAAAATAGGGATATAGAGAAATTATTTAGCTTGTTAACACTAACTAATGAAGAACTAAAAAATCATTGCGATGAAAAGCTTTGTATAAATAAATAGGAAAATGATATAATAATAATCAATAAGACTAATTTTGAACCAGAAATCATGATCCCAAAAGGTCATATAAAACCAATTTCATTACCAATTTTTTACTAAGAAAAAACATCTGACCTATATGGAGAAGAAAGAAATAGACAAAGGTCAGGAGAACTTGATACTTCTAATACAAGAAGAAAAGCACCCAAAATGAAAAAAAAGGGTTACATTAGGAAACTAGAGGTAATATCTCACCAGACTTCAAGCTCTATGAAAATTATAAATTTGATCTCTTAGATCTATATTGTATAAGAGATAGGAAAAAACCTTAGATGAATGGGCTAGTAGTATGAGTGTACTCATACAAGCCTCTCAAACTTCATAAACAAAGTCTTCAATTTATAGGGTATTAGTAGCTCATAAAATGATAGCTTATGTTAAAGTTTGGTTTCAAATTTAACAGACCAATAATACTTATTAATGGAAGTGAATACTCATACAAGAATATAATATTTAGATATAATAGTAAATGAAATATACAAGGAATTTATTGGATAAGATAAATGAAGAATTATCATTGAATCTTGTGAAAATGAAATCAATGAAGCCTAATGGCATTTAACAAATATGGAATTTTATAACATGTGTTACGTAGATACTTTATTTGTGAATTTGAAATGTATTAATATAAATTACCATCATTTATACAAATAACTTGAAAGAAATTGTTTTTTTTTAAATTACTTGGAACGTTACATAAGACCTTAACAGAAGTTTGGAATAAGAGATATAAGAAAACCATATCAGACACCTTAGGAGAAAGAATAAAAATCCTTAATAGGTGGATAATCATTAAATATCAAGAAAGAAAGAAATATAAATAAATAAGAGGGAATGATAAAATTTATTGTGATACAAGAGATTTTAAAATACCAAAAAAAATATGGATACAATATAAAACTCTATAAAAAAAACAAAAAATATAAGAAATTTAAAATATATAAATTTAGAAAACAAGATTTTTAAAAATATAAATAATATTTAGTAGGAAAACCTATAGAAAAAGATATTTTAGAAGGATAAGGTATAAATCTCCTGAAAACAAGAATTGTTGCCCTTCAGGGATAAGGAAATTTAGATGCTTGATTTGTAATGCATAAGGATATTATGCCAATAGAAGCCCTAACAGGCTTTAACATAAGAAACAATTTAAAAAATAATTTCAATGGAAAGTAAAAACTTTAGAAGAAACACTTAAGATGTAATTAGAACCAAATGAAGAATCAGATATAAATGATACCTATAGTATTTATCTATTAAAGAAAATTGAGGAGGAAATAACTGACTCAGAATATAGGTTTTTTTCATCAATAGATGAATGATTTGTATAGTATTACAAATCCAAATAATACCTATATTAAGATAGGATTAAAATTTAAAGCCTATGCTAGCTATCATTTACATGCATATATAGATACAAGAGCTAGTATATGTGTAGCAAGTAAAAATGTACTCCCAGAAAACACTAAAAACAAGCACCAAAATATTTAATTGAAAGAATAGCTAATAATACTAAAATAAATGTTACTAAGGTCTTATCAAAACATATGGACCTGAATAACCTAGATGGGTGAATAAATTATTTTAAATTTTTATCAATTTATAGTTTGATAACCTAAACAAAGTAGACATGAATGCAATCACGTGTAAGAATAAAATGAGGACATAAAGGAATAACACACAATATTTTTAGATGGAAACAACCTAGGCCACAACCATGACCTAAGAAAAAAATCACCGGTCCATTGGACCACCTAACTTTCCATTTTGAAAAATAAATATTCAAGTACAAACTTTGTCTTATGCTACCCTCCCTAGGATACTGCCTCAATATACCTTACTTATGAGCAGATGCTCTGTTTTCACAGTTTCTAATAATAGCTTAAGTGGTTTCCAAACCAACGTTCCAATAAGCTCCTCGCCAATCAGATACGTTCACGAATCAACTGCAAAAACGGCTAGCACAAAAAACACAAGTGCCCGTGTGTGTTCTAGAATGAAAGTAATAATGAATAATCCTAACTACATTATTCAAAACATATGTCACTTAAATCAAATCAACTAAAAAATCCTAGAGCAAAAGTATTAAGCATAAGTGCAATAAAAATAGCTTTTTTAAAGATTAATAATCAAATCAAATAATTATGATATAAAAACACAATTATTTGATCTAACAATTCAAGAACAAAAATAAAGAATAAGCTATAAGAATATATGATCAAAATATCATAAATTAATTAGGCTTATTAATCAATCAAACACAACCACCGATATTTGATATATTAACTAAATAAAGAAGCTTGAAGAATTATGATCTTATATTTGCAAAACAAGAGAGAGATTAAGAAGAAGATAATAATGTTCTTGTGCGGTTGATTGAAACAATGAGAAATGGATTTTATTTATAGGAAAAATTAAAATCGTTAATCCTATGTAATTGATAAATAACTTTTCTATTACAAATAGGATTAGTAATACTCATTAATTAAGAAAAATCCTATATAATTGATAAATATATTTTTTTTATTACAAATAGGATTGGTAATACTTACTAATTAAGAAGACTTCTATCCTATTTAAAGAAGAGTTCTTTTAAAGTAGATTCATTAATATTGAAGATTCCTATTTAAACAAGAGTTCTTTGAAAGTATATTTTATGCTATCTTTTAGGCTAAGATTTAAGCTATAATTTAGGGCATATCTTATCTAATATTTTAGCATATATCTTATTCTATATTTTAGCAACAAAAATAATTTTAGATTTATAAATATGTGTTATTAAATGCGTGAGTGCAATCCTATGTGTTATAGTTATAACAGATATACTTGAAGTACGACTATATGAAATTCTCGCATTTCTTCAACTTTGCTTGATAGACTTGATAGCCAGCTTAAAAATAAATTTACATGCAAACATTTTGTCAATGAAAAAATCGAATACACATTGTACTTACAATAGGAAAATATATTTCTAAACTTATATCAACCATTTACACAATATTTAGACAGAATAAGTGTGACAACATTAAATGGTGAAACCATTTAAGTATTAAAAATAAGAAATTTTTTGACTCTATCAAATCCTAACTTTTATGTAACAACATGCTTGATAGACACAAAGCAACGAAACCCTTATTTAGAAAATATTTCATTAGATATAGAAGACAAGCAAAACTCTTTTATTAATGAAATACAAGAAGATAAAGCCCTAGTTGGTATCAAAATATTATTAAAAATAGTGAGCTTAGAAAATCCTTTAGATCTAAAAATCAATAAATCTAAAATGATTACAAACATAAAATTAAGAGACCTAACAATGTTATTAGAGTAAAACTAATGATTCTTAGTCAAAAAAGAAGCTAAAAAAGAATAGTGAAAAAAGAGTATGATAATAAAATTCAAAGCATTGAATAAAGAAACCATTGATGATAGATACTTTATTCCAAAGAAAGAAAAACTATTATCATTAATAAAAGGAAAGAAATACCTATTGAGTTTTGATTGTTAAAGTGGATTTTTGTAAATAAGACTAGATGAAGAATCTAAAAAATTAACGACATTTAGTAGCCCCTAAGGAAAATTCCAATGGACTATTGTATTATTTGGATTAAAAAAACTTAAGGTATCTTTGAAAGATATATGGATAACATCTTTAAAAAATTACAAAATATTTGTTATGTCTATATAGATGATATTTTGGTTTTCAATTGTAAATTAAATAAATATTATTTGGATATTTTTAACATCTTACAAAAATGTAGGAAATAATGCATTGTATTTCTTAAAGGAAAGTAGTAATTACTCACAGAAAATTAAGTATTTAGGGTTGAAAATTGAAGATGGAAAATATAATCTACAACCATATGTACAAAATAACCTTCAAGGTTTTCCTAGTGAATTAAAGGACAAAAATCAATTACAAAGATATCTAGAATGTTTGACATATGCTGAAGCATATATAAATAAACTTGCAGAAATTCTAAAACATTTACAAACAAAATTAAAAAAAGACCATATCTAGAAATGAATAAAATAATATATTATGTATATGGATAAAGTAAAAGTATAGATAAAATTTTTTACTAAGTTTATACCATCCAAGGCCAGATGATAAAATAATAATTAAAATAAAGGTTTCACAAGAATATTAGGGGGCAATTTTGAAATTAAAAGTAGATAACAAAGATAAATACCTTTGTAGATATATATTAGGACCTTTCCATGGTCTAGAATTAAATTATAGAGTAATGAAAAAGAATATCTAGCTATTAAGAAGCCTATTAAGAAATTTTCAATATATGTGATAAGTTCCAACTTCATTGTTAGAACCGATGACCAGAATTTTGGTTATTTCTTAAGAACTAATATTGCATGTGATTATAAACAAGGAATATTAGTAAGATGACAACAACGGTTCAACTACTACAATTTTCAAATCGAACATCTCACAGGAAATAAGAATAGTTTAGTAGATGCTCTTACTAGAGAATTAACAATTCTAACTATTTTATACGTGCAAGAATGGAACATCTTGATATCATGAACAAGATAAAGAAAGAGGAGATAAAAATCCTTTAGGAATAACTCAAAATTTTTATACCTTGAGAAGTCTTTTATGGAGACAAGAAATAAACAGAAAGAATTTGATTATTCAAAACAACTCTTAGAGTCCAAAAACTCTAAGGAGGAATCTTCATTAAAAATTCAATTTATAAAACTTCTTAAGAAAGAATTCATAATGAAAAGGAAGAACCTAATAGTTAAAAAGATAGTAACATCTTTGAAATAAAAAGACATGATTGGGTTGATGAAGCAAAAAAGAAGAAGAAAAGAAAAAGACTTGTGTGGTCTATAATGGCCCAAAATTAGAAATCTACAACAACTGGGTAGAAACAAGTAAATATATTCTTGGTTTTAGTAAAGTAACTCATAGAGCCTTCATCAATAGAATAGACGTTGAAGGCAGTTATTTCATTCACAAAGTGCCAAAACTAATAACTCTAGAGGAGATAATAATGAATTATTCTACAATACTACAACAACAACCAACAACACCTATCAAGTTGACAACTTTAGGAAAAATAATAACGCCTCTAGTACTATTTAGAGAGTCATCTTTCCTAGAAACATCAAAGATAGTAAGACATCCAGTCTTATTCAAGAAAACATCCCCCTGAAATTCATTAGTCATTGAAGATGAAAAAGATAAATATAGAAATCTTAGCAAACCACAATGGTCGAGTCTCTATAACTTGGATAGAAAATATACCTAGGAACACATAGAAGATATGGAGTTTTATACTACAGAATAGGAATTCCTTATAGGGAGTAAATTCAACATTTTGGAGGGAGTTGATCAAATATTTTTGTGCAAAGCTTTCCATACAGGAGTAATAGAAAACATATATCCAATAACTAATTTAAGTGAATTAAATTATTTCCTTTGAAATTTCAAAAAAGTAAACAAGAATTTCAAGAAGAAAAAAGTAAGTGATAAGCCTATTTATCTTAGATTTTTCAATTCACTAATGGACTAGAATAAGGAAGGATGTATCAGTCCCTGTCACTTCATCAATCTAGGGATTTACAACACAAATAAAGAAGTTCCCTAGCCAAGGGCTTCTTCAGAAAAGGAATTCAAGACAGAATTTTCCTATGTATTTAGAGGTGAAATGTTAGACCAATTTTACTATGAACTCAGGAAAATTGATAATTCTAATGAGATCAAAGTAAATTACTCAACCAATAAATTCATCATCACTTCTCATAGAAGTATGACTCTCATTGAAAAGGATGGTGAAAAAATCACCAAATTTGAGACAAATTTTAATAGCAACAACTTGAAAATTGGTTAAGAAACAAGGAAGGTATTTTGCTTCTATGCCAGAAAAGCCACCAAAAATCATAGATTCATTTACTGCATCAAAGATTGAGAAGAAGAAGATGCATCATCATTAATGTCATCCAAAAGACTATCAGTAGAAAAGGACAAGAAGAATAAAGAGGAAGAGTTGTAGTTAGAAGACAACCAAGAAAAATAAAGATGTAGTACCCACATCTTTAGTCATTAGCATATACTAAGAAAACGCAATGGCTAAAATTGATAAGCTAAAAAGTGGTAAATAAAATGACTTATTAAAGTAAGGATAAAATGGTAATTCACATGTAAACATAGATTCCTTGTGTAATAAAAGGAACCGTTATTTTCATTTTGGAACACAAAGAAAAAACGGATCACACAACTCAAAATACACACAAGTTCTAGATAACAACTCCTTTTATTAGGAAATTCCAACTAGTAATTATGTATCTAGTAATTATAAGTGGTTAAGAGTCTTTACAAGGTTCTTAGTTAGCCTTAGAATTGTAATAATTATTATATTATGAATAAAATGAATTGCAGTCACTCTTTTCTAGTAAGTCTAAATTAGACACTATCTATGTATGAATTTAGAAGACTCATCATTACTAGGAGGGTATTAAGGTTTGAGCAAAGCTAAGGCATAACTGGTGTAACAAGAGAAGATGAACAGAAGAGAAGACCTTGGTACATCCATTAAATTCAGGTATAATAACTATAATTTTTAAGCCAATGAAAGATCTTGAATATTTTCTTAGTTCAATTTATAACAATAATAAATAAAAAAATGAAGATAGAAATAACACAATGTTATTATAAGAAAATTAAAACAAATTATCTTTAATCAATAATATACAAAAATATAGGAATTAACAAATAACATTAAATAGCTAGTCCCCAATTTGGTATTAGAGCCATAGGAGTATTAACATAATATGAATGGAAAAGTTAACACATTAGATTTAGGAATATCAGTGGTATATACCATAAAATCTAGGGGCATTATAACATTTTTTTGCAAACTTTAAGGGCAAAAGTGAAGATATGTTAAACCCTAGGGGAATTTTAGATAGAATTTTATGCTAACAATAAAAACTATTAGGTTGTTAACAAAAAAATAATAACTCTTGTATAATTTTGAGGCTAAATAGTTTATGAGGTATTCAAATTTAATTTGATCCATTTTACATAAAAATACCTTAAAAATATTTTCTCCACATAAAGGTAACCCGATTTTTGTTTATAGATAAGTAAATTTTTATAATTAAGTTTTACCACGTTAGCTAATTAACACTAATTATGTGATGTATCAACTAATTAGTTGATGTGACAAAACTTAATTACTTGTCTTGTCAGCTAATAAACTAACATGATAACTAGTTAATTAACATAATAGAGCTTAATCATAAAATATACTTATGTGTAAAGAAAATAAGAGTCCAGTTACCTTTTTGTAGAGAAAAAAAGTTCAGGTACCTTTATGTTGTTGAAAAATGAGTAAATGTACCCATGGTAATCTATCATTTTTGTTTATCCTTCATAATGATTTTGAAATCATATATTTACATGCTCAAAATGATAATAGAATGAATAAGAAATTGTATCTCAATTGCAACATTGAAAAGGTTAAGATACATATTAATTCAAAGGCTTTATGGCTATTCAATTAACATTAAAATGCCATTTATATATTATCACTGGTTGTTGAATAACGTTATTGAACGTTTGGGTTGTTTGGGTTTTAAAACGGCTCATTCATTTTTGATTTATTGATACCATATTTCAATATGTATCCACAAATAGGGAGAAAAAAATCTATTTGAAAAAAAACACTTATTTCATTTTATTCCAAAATTCTAGAGAAAGATTATGTTGATAGAGTTATGATAATGTTTGAACATATGGATTGGCTTAGAGCCCGACCTAGGAATAGCTTAAGAAATCATAGGTGTTTCTCTAGAAGACCTATTTTATACATGCATCCACAATGATACTTATAGGGTACCGTTACCTATACATAGTAACTTTGGGTATTAGAAGGCCGACCATTAGCCCAAGCCATAAAAGTGGTCAACCTTAGGTTAGATTGCGATTTTACATATGTAACCTCCTGAAACACTGTAATGTGTAACCCTATATATTCGACATGTGTACATGTAATTACTTATATACATACGAACCTCATATAAGATCAACACAATTCATTCAATTCTTAAACTTCTCTCTAGTTTTTGTTTCTAAAAATTAGACCATTTCAACATTTTGGCACCCACCGTGGGGCGCAAGATTTTAAGGTTGAACTTTAGCTTATGATCCCTTATTTTCAAGGACTCATCCTACGTCTTGAGCGAGAAAACTCATAAGCAAGATTCCCATATTGTGTTCTCTAAGACTCACGTTCGTTATGGTAGGAACATGAGTTGAGTAAAGATTGTGAGTGGCGAACGAAATAACATCTTCTTCATAAGACCATACCTTTCTTGCCCATGAGGAGGCTCAAGCTGAGATCGAACCCCACCAAGATTTGACATGCCAATTTTTTTAAGCTAAAAAGATAGCTTAAAGAGATTAAGCAAGAAAACACACTTCTACAAAAAGGAGTAATTAAGTCAGGATTTAAAGTTGGTTCTACGTGTCAAGTGATGCTACATATAATATTTTAAGTCAGTTCTACATGTCAACCGACTTAAGCCATGTGTAGCGTAGGTTGACACGTAGAACCAACTTAAAATCCTACATGTAGCATCGGTTCTATGTGTCAACCGATGCTACTATTTTACTTTTCTTTAATTTTTTAAGTTAGTTGACACGTAGAACCGATGCTACATATAGAATTTTAAGTCGGTTCTACGTGTCAATCGACTTAAGCCATGTGTAGCATCTGTTGACACGTAGAATGGACACTACATGTAGAATTTTAAGTTGGTTCTATATTTCAATAAACTTAAAAAATTAAAGAAAAATAAAATAGAAGCGTCGGTTAACCATAAAACGATGACTCCCTCCTACACTTTTTCTCATTTTTTGCCACCTCTGACCACCAATTCCGGCGCCATTTAGTAGGTTTTTCTTCCTATCAAATTTCTCTTCTAGATCCTCTATATTTTTTAGCATAATACTCAAATTTATTATACCAATTTCCTCACTTACAAACACCATTTTTTCTTCATTTTCTTTATTTTGTCACTTCATATACTCTTGTAAGTATTTTTATGAATTATTTTACACTTATTATTCATATTTATTTATATTTTGTATATTATGTGTTTTATGTGTATAAATATTTTTGTTATGTAGGTTTTGTATTTTTATTCAAGCCTAGAAGAGAAGAAGGTATTTTTTATTCATTTATTTATTTTAATAATTTTATGTATTTAGGTGTTTGATATATAATTTATTTTAAACAAATAATTTTTGAAAATTATTTATATGTACATGAAATATATATATACACACACACACACACACATATATATATATATATATATATAATATAAGATATATTTTTATATCTATATAATGTATAATGAGTTTATTAGTATTTATTATTATATATATGTATAAAATATGTATTCTTGGAATTTGCTTGTAGATATAGTAATAATGTAATTTAAGTATATATATATATTATATGTAAATTATTATTTTTGTAATAAATTTAATTCTTAAGTAATTAATTAATATTTAAATTTTTAATTATTTGTAGTATTTAAACTCTTTTAAATAAATTTTGGTTTTTTCTGCTATCATGTGATCGGATAAAGGTTATGAGGATAGTAGAAAATAAGTAAATTGTGTAAAGAAAAGTACATAATTTAAAGTCAGTTCACAGGTTAAACCGACTTTAAATTATAAATCTCTCAATTTAAAGTTAGTTATTAACCGACTTTAATAGTCTCTTTTGGAGTAATGATAGAGCATTATGCTAGTGGTTAGGCTTGGACATTCTGACGTGTCGAGCCACCAATTTGGTTGATGAGTTTGGGCTAGCTCTTATAGTAAATAAGCCCATTTAGGCCTAGAATGTACTAGATGGTAACACTTCTCCTAATGTGATAGGGCTTAATAATAGAAAATTACTACAAGTGTGGAAGAGATAGGACGCACACTTCCAGGCATTAAAGGAAACAAAAAGAAAGATAGACGAGGTCCTAAAAAAAACTAACAAAAGGCAAGATAAAAGCAAGGCACACTACAATGTTGATAGAGATTGTGAGCAATTATGTGTCTCCCCCTTCTTTGATGAAATAACAAACAATGAGTTTCGACCAAGTTTAGTGCTCCTATGTGTCAAGACTACCAAGGAATGAAGGTAATTCATGTCTAACATTTCAAGACAGCTATGGCTCCTATGGGCCTAACTCGAGACAAGAGATATGGCATGATATGCAAATTGTTTACTACCACTCTATGAAATGGCGAATAAAAATGGTTTAATAACTTGGCACCCTATACCATAACCTCTTTCTCTTAATTTTCTAAGTTCTTCATCACCAACTATACCTACAATAAGCCCCTGAGGAAAGAATCTTATCACCTTTTTCTCAATCACCGAAGGAAGTGAAGAGTATATTGAGGAATACATGAGAAATTTCAAATTGGATAGCTAGAAATAGTGGACTGCCCTTACTATATTGCGATATAAGCTTTCAGATGAAGTCTATTAAGAAGTTTTTATTTATTCTTATAATTAACATAAAAATTCCCTAGAAAAAAGAGTAAGGCCATTATAGAATCTGTACCAAAAGAGGAAAAAGGAAAATAAGCTCAAACACATTAAACCAAGACAAAATGATTAATATAAATAAATGCTTTTTCTCCAAATCATAAGGTGAGCGGTCAATGGCCTAGAAATAGGGGCTTTATGGTAGGTCATTGTTTCTAGAGGTCCATCTTTGAGAGTAAGTCTAGCTCAAGTTGTTTTGAGGATGGAGAATGAGCAAAACATTTGGTGGCTACAAAAATTAGGGCACCTTTAAGGGACACATCTAAGTTGTGTGCCTTTCACAAAGATATAGGCTATAAGATATGACATTCTAGACATGTGAAGAAAGAAATAGAAGATTTGTTATCCATGGGGTATTTGGTAACCTCGTGGGAAACAATAGCAAAAGAGCTTATCGATAGCAAGAACATGAAACTTTGAGGCTATCTACTCCATAGGGTAGCAAGATTAAGCCACACAATAAAGATAATGTAAGGACCAATCATAGTATACATGGAGGACCAGTGCTAAATAAGACATCCAATAATTCATGTAAAAGATACGATAGAGACTTGTATAGATTATTGCATCTTTAAAATTTTGATAAAAGGGATGTTCTCTATTGCAATCACCTTCTTATTACACCCTTAGGTAATCACCCTATGAATAGGATCCTATGATGTCTACCAAATCATGGTTGATACTGGAAGCTCATCGACCTAATTTTTCTATCGACAATGGAATCTCTATGTATCAAGGAATGCGACATCAAGAGGATAGAGATACCCCTAGTGGGATTCAACAGTAGCACTATCTATGTTGTTGGAACCATGATGTTACTGGTCATGGCAATGAGATCTATGGTCATGACCAACTTTGTGGTAGTTGATGTCATAACCTCTTATAATGCTATTCTGGGTAGACCATGCATACATAAGATGAAAGTAGTTCCATTTACTTTCAACCAAGTCATCAAATACCCAACCAGGGAAAGCATAAAAGAGATGTGAGGGGACTAAGAAAAGGCTAGAGGTTGTTATAATACTACAATGAGAGAGGTGGTTCCAAAGTAGCAATTACAATATGGGCCTTGTCAAAAAAGGATGGGAGGTAGATACCTAGCAGAGTTGATTAATTTAAATGAAGTTTAAGATTTAAAAATCAAAGATAAGGGGGAAGAACCACTCTCTAAAATTGAGCACCAACTTAACAACTAAAGTGAGGGAGAAACTATCTCAATTCCTAAGAGCCAACTTTGATATCTTTGCATAAAGTCCTACTGATATGTCTGGGATTGACCAAGAGATTATAACCTATAGGTTGAATGTTGATCCAAAAGCTAGACCTATCAAATAAAGTATTGATCAGCTTGTTCATGCTACCATCGAGTTTGGTTTAATGAGTCTTTTGGATGCATATTTTTGTTATCATCAAATCAGAATGCACCCAAAGGATGCGAAGAAAATGTATTTTATTAATGAAGAAAGGACCTTCTATTACACTCAAATCTTATTTGGTTTAAAGAATGTAGAAGCTACGTATCAAGACCTCATCAATAAGGTGTTTGTTGATTAGATAGGGACGAATCTAGAATCATATGAGAATGACATGGTGATAAAGTTAGCATAACCTACAAAACATGTTAGATACTTGGAACAAATATTTCACCAAATTTGAAGGTGTGATATGAGATTAAACCCTAAAAAATGTGTTTTTGGTGTTGCCTTAAGGAAATTCCTAGGATATTTCATATATGCCTGAGGAATTGAGGCCAATCTAGATAATATACAAGCCTTGATCAACAAAAGGCCTCCTAATAACTTGAAAGGAATTCAACAACTGAACGAAAGAATGGTGGTAATCAACATATTCATACTAAATGCACAATGCTTACCAATCCTTAAAATGGTGAGAAAGAACATGTCAGTTTTTTGGAACAACGATTGTGATAGAGATTTCCAAGGAATTACACAACACCTAAGCAAGCCTTTAGTCCTAATTAGCCCATCTCCAAGTGAAAAGCTTTATTTATATTTAGCTATTACTCCCTAGACTTGTAGTGTCGTACTTCTTACTAAAAGAAACAAGGTCTAACACCTCATCTACTACATTAGTTAGATTCTGACAGATGCCCAAAATATATATCCAATGGACTTCACTCTAAAAGTGACCACACAATAGCTCAGACATTACATCAGCTCACATACAATGGTAGTACACAACTCACAACTACATAAGAGCTTATTGACAAGGCCATAGGTTGTAAGGAGATTGGTGTATATTGTAATAGAACTTAGAGAATATGATAGTAAGTATATGTCTAGGACATCCATCATCAGAGTACGCAAGCACTGCTAGAGTTTGTTACTGAGTTAAGCAAGTCACTAGAAGTCACAAATGATGAAGTAAAATCCAAAGTATATGACATGGATTAGAGAGAAATACCAACCTAGCAAGGATTTGTTGTTGGAATGCATAATTTTAATGGCACCGAGATATGGGTGGTTATAATGAATCATGATGAAAACTGCTTCGAATATGCTATCTGGATGGACTTCCAATTGACCAATATCATTACAGAGTATGAAGTGGCTATATTTGGTGCTATGATTGTAAAGAAGCTTGGAGCCAATAGAATTGCCTTGTATAGGTATTCATGATTGGAGGTCAATTAATACTTGGGAACGTTTAAGGCTAAACATAACAAGATGATGAGATATTTAAGATCAAGAAAATATCTAGAAATGATAATGGTCATGCAGACACTTTGGCCATACTAGCTACTGTACGCGAGGCCAACCGTAGTTGGGTAAGTTCTATAACAATTCTAATAAAGGCCAATTTTGAATAAGCTTACAAAATAATTGGAAGCATAGTGAGGCCACCAACCCATGGTTTACTCCTATCCTTAACTTCCTACAAGAAGGAGACATACTTTAGATCAAAAGCTAGGAAAAGAAATCAAGGCTAAGGCAATTCAATATGTGATGTAAAACAACAAATTGTACAAAAAAAAAAACCCTTGGATTTGGGCTCTTGTGTATAGCTAAGGAGTGGTCTAAAAAAAATCATGTTTAAAGACCACGAGGGAGAGTGTGACTCCCATTCAGGTAGAAGAAGGTTGTCCTAACAAATTATAAGGTAGAGTTATTAATGGCTTACTATACTAGAAGATTGCATGAGGTACACCTAGGTGTGTGCTAAATGTTAGAGGTCTTCTCTATTATCACATATTCCATCAACCATAATGATGGAGATAGTTAGCTTGTGTCCCTTCTATAAATAGAAACTAGATATAATAAGACCCTTAACACTAACAATGGGCTAAAATAGGTTTTTATTAGTTACCATATATTATTTCTCAAAATGGATTGAGGTAGAGCCACTAGGAATAATAAGGAAAGAGAAGGTAATTAGATTTATTTGAAATTCCATAGTTTGTCGCTTCAACCTACCTAAGGAGCTCATTATCAATAATAGAAGGCATTTCATAGGCCGTAACATCAAACAATTTTCCACCAAGTACAACATCAAAATGTGCCATTCAACTTCTTATTACCCATAAGCTAATGGCCAAATAGAATCTTCTAACAAACTGGTACTCAACCTATTAAAGAAAAACTTGGAAGGTGCTAAAGGAAGATAGGTTGATGAGCTACCTAGGTCATCAAGAATAGTCCTAAATGTAGCATTAATGAGACACCTTTCTCGCTAGCATACATGACTGACACTATGATACCAATTGTTATCACAATGCCTACTATGAGATCAACCCTAATTTAGATCAAAACACTTTAAGTAGAGCAATCAACCTAGTTCTAGAAGAGGAAAAAAGAGATAAAGCCTTGAGGAGAATGGTTGAATAGAAAAGGAAGGTGATGGGTTATCACAAAAAAGTTATACAGTTTAAATCTTATACCATAGGTAATTGGGTCCTCAGAAGGGTCTTCCCTATCCAAAAAGCAAGTAGCTAGTATGTTGGGTATAAATTGGAAGGCTCATACCAAATAAGCATGATGACACCAAAATAGGCCTACTTATTGAAAAACATTAAGGGATTTGAAGATAATGCAAGATGTAATTCTTTACACTTGAAAAAGTATCACTTCTAATGTACTTTGATTTATCATTTACATGTGTTACCTTACATATATATGTAAGAACTATTGATGAGTAGAGAAGCTACTGCCCACAAATATTCCATGTCACCACACAACTACAAAATGGGGTATTTAAGTCGAAAAATAAAGTCGAGTTTTGGAAAAAACCGACTTTTAATGAATTTAAAGTCAGTTCGGTGTAGAACTGACGCTATCCATGTAGGACATAGTGTCGGTTGACATGTTGAGCTGATGCTACACGTGGATAAATTATTTTCTCTTCTTTCTTCCCTAGACATAAACTATTCCAAGCCCTGTATAACTCTCAAAAACCCAAAACCTCTTCCACTCTTTCTCATTTTCCGACCACCTACGACCACAAATTCCAGCACCACTTAATGAGTTTTCTTCCTCTCTAACTAATCTTTTAGATCCCCTATTTTTTGAGCAAAATACTCAAAAAATTTATACTCATTTCTCACTTACAAAACACAATTTTTCTTCATTTTCTTCATTTTGTCACTTCATTGACTCTTGTAAGTATTTATTTTAATCCTACACACTTATTATTCATATTTATTTATGTTATTATGTGTTATTATTTATGTGTATAATTTTTTGTATTTATGTTATTATGTGTTATTATTTATGTGTATAGATTTTTTTATTATATATGTAGGTTTGTATTATAACATTAGAAGAAGAATATGATAATCTTGAATAACATATAACAACACCATGATGATTTTTCTGCTATTAATTAATATTTTATTTTTTAATTATTTGTATTATTTAAACTATTTTTTAAACTGATTTTTTTGTTATTATTTAGTGATCGAATACAGGTTTTAATTTGAGTATAATATAAAATGAGTAAATTTTGTAAAAAAAAAAAAAGTCGGTTAACCAACTTTAATACCCATTTTTGTAGTAGTACGAGTTGATCACCTTGATCAAAATCCTAGTAGAGTGCTCTAATATATGATGTTAGAGAGTTGATCACCTTAGTCATAGATCAGGTAGACCATTCTCCTTAATATTCCATGTCATGAATTAATCACTTAAGTCAAGAACCAAGTATAGAACTCTAACAGACGGTGTTGGAGAGATGATCACCTCAATCATAGGTAAGGTAGAATACTCTCTCTTAAGATTACATGTCACAAATTTATTACCTTTGCCAGAATCCAGGTCGAGTTCTTTGACAGATAATGTTTAAGATTTGATCACCTTGGTCACAGAGCAAGTAGAGAACTTTCCTTTAAGATTCTATATGATGAGTTAATCACCTTGGTCACAGAGAAAGTAGAGCACTTTCCTTTAAGATTCTATATCACGAGTTGATCACCTCGGTTTAGAACCAGGTAAAAAACTATGATATATGATGTTAGAGAGTTGATCACTTCAATCATAGGCTTGGTAGAGTATTCTCCCTTAAGATTCCCTATAAAGATTTGATCACCTCGGTTAGGAACCAGGTAGAGTGCTTTGATAGATGGTGTTAAAGAGTTGATCATCTCAGTCATAGACCATGTAGGGCACTCTATCTTAAGATTCCATGTCACGATTTGATCACCTTGGTCAGGAATCAGGTAGAGCACTATGATTGATGATGTTAAAGAGTTGATCACCTTGATCACAGACCAAGTAGAGCACTTTCCCTTAAGATTTCATGTCATAAGTTAATCACCTTTATTAGAAACCAAGTAGAGCATTCTAATAGATGGTGTTTAAGAGTTTATCACCTCGGTTATAGACTAGGTAGAGAATTCTTCCTTAAGATTCCATGTCACGAGATAATCACCTTGATCAAGAACTAGGTAGAGCGCTTTGATAGATGATGTTAGAGAGTTAATCACATTAGTCATAGACCAAGTAGTTCACTCTCTCTCAATTTCACGTCATGAGCTTATCACATTGATCATAGACCGAGTAGATTGCTCCAATAATTTCCTAAGTTAGGCTATAAGTCTATTACATTTATTGAGCTTCAAAACTTCATCCTATAAAAAATACAGTTCATTTACTAAGCTTACAAAAGTTTTAAAGTTCATTTATAGAGAGTTATTTTCCTAAAATTATTAAAACTTCTTAACACATTTGGATGCTCGACCAGTGTCTGGGTTCTCTACCTCCTCCACTAAGGGCAACAACTCAGCTTGAATCTCAAAACATTTCTTATATATATTAGCTCCTACTTTAGTATAGGCTAAGCTTAAGTTAATAATGGAATGTTCCCATTCCTTAGCAACACCCACCACCTTGAGGTACACTCATTCAGATTGCTTCTTGTAAACATTTTCCCAATGGCATCCCCTGTCAACTAGAGCAACCATTTTAGTCATGGTTCTTCTTTCATGAGCTTGAGTTTAAGATAGCTTCTCTTTACAAGAGTCAAGCTCATACTTGGTTTCTTTATAAAGAGATAACTTATACTTATGGTTGGCTATCTCGGCCATTAATTTCTCTACCTCAGTGTTGAGCCTAACATTCTCTAATTTTAAAGCTCGAGTTGAGTGTCTATTTTCTCGGTCAGAATCCCTAAGGTATGAATAAGAAAGATAGAGTGAAGTTTTTAGGTTCTTTAAACAAAAAAAGGATATTTGAATTACCAGTATCCCTAATCCCTTTTTATAGGGAATGACATTAGGATTGACAATATGATAAATTTCCTACAAGTGATAAGGTGGATCAACATCATAAATAAATACCATAAATGCATAAATATACATACAACACAAACTTTCTTAAATAAATATCTTATTAAAAAAAGTGTGCTTGGTTACAAGAATATCTTGCACCCATAGAGAAGGAAGGAGAGGTCAAGCTTTTTAAAAAATAAAGAGCCTCAAGCCCACTAAAAAAGTAAGGATTCCCAGCTCCAATACTAACTTGTTCATCTACCACCTTGGGTTCACCATCACTTACCTTGGAGTCTTTTTCCACTGTTGTCACCCTCGTTTTGAGTTTGTGTGGGCGAGTACGGTGACATAGCTCAGATGCTAAGGATCAGATAGTAGTATTGACCGAGGCCTTTCTTTTTGGATTCTTTCTTGATGGATTCCATAGCCAATTTACATCCATTCTCAACACTCAAAGAAAGTTATTCGGTTTTGGCATCAAGGTTGTGCTTTACTTTTTCTTGTTCGCAAGAAAATGTGTCTTTGGCATCGTTAAGCTCTAGCTTACCAACTTTAACCTCATCTTTGAGTTTTCTCTAGGCCTTCCCAGGCATCTCAAACATCCTCAATTGTCATCTAGCTCATGTATGGCCTTGGCCAGTTTTTCCTTCCTATCGATGGCCTTACCATCCCACTAGTTTACCTTGGCCAACAACATAGCATTCTTGGCTCAGGTACAGGCATGTCATTCTTTTTTCTACTGCGGGGTCATGCTTCAACTTCCTAATACCTCTAACTCTACTAAGCTCGTGAATAAGTTGGGCCTAAAAATAAGGAAAATAGAACATTAGGTAAAGAAAATATAAAAACTTGAAATGGAATAAATAAAAGATAAAAATCAGCATCCTTGCATATGGCATCGTGATGCTTCTCATATAACATATAAGGGAGGTTATCCACATAATGGTCCATATTTTATAGAGTTATAACCCTATACAAGGCCAGTCCCTCAACTTCTGAAGTGAGATCGTCAATAATGCCTTTTCTCTTCGTCGAGTCTCTCATAGGGGGACATATTTTTTTTGGCTCAAGGTGATGGATGTGGGATTATATTGACCTAGAGATGTTGGTAAAGGCCAAACAATGTTCAGTGGAGTAGGCGCAAGCATGGGCTCCTTGATGGTCACTTGCTTTTTCTTTTTGGATTGAGTTGGAGTGATCTTTTTTTCTTTAGAGGAGCTTATTCCTTGGGAAGAAGCTGTGCTTTTTTACACTCCATAATACCTGTAAAAACAAAAGAAGAGGGTGTTAGATTTTAAGAACTTGGGATAAATAAATAATATTCTACCACAAGTAAGCTTAGGGCTCATTCACCATCACCATACACAACTTTAAACCTCCCTCCAAATTCAGTTAGAGGGGTCTTACACTTTATGGGTGCCTGAGGTTTTTGGATAATCATGTAGGGTGGCTCCACTGAGCCTATTCTCATCAACCCGCTGGCAACAAAGTGTAGGGTTTTCAACAATTTTCTCTATTGTGTTTTCTTAGGTAGATAATTCTAGATATCAACCAATCTTTATTTAAGCCTAGATGCTTCTTATCTACCTTATGTCACTATCTAACTTTCCCCTTCACCATACATATAGAAGAAGTACTCCTATTCTTCTCGTTCTTAAGAAGGATCATATTTATACCCTAGTTCTTCTTGATTGACATATAAAACCACTTCGTGCTACAAAATTTTGCTTTAATATTTATGCCCAATTAAACCTAGGCATTTCTAACTCGATCCCAATCTCTCTACATTTAACGGTGAGATAGAGTAGATACTTACACCTATTTGGCATCAATTTTCCTGGCGTAAGCTACATCATGTCCATCCAGCTAGAGGTGGATTGCTATTAAGAACACATGACCTGGTGATTAATATCTAAACTGAGGAGGGAATATCATACATTTTTCTTAGCCTCTCCTCATCTTGAAGAGATAAACCACTAGGTTTGATCTTGGCCTCCTAACCATTGGTTTGACTTGTGGGTTTATGGGTGCCTTTCTCCTTCGTTTTTTTGCTCTATGATCTAGAGACCGATATCTAAGTCTAAGGCATGTTCAACCTAATTATATGTGTTGAATGAGGTGGAGACATAGAAGTATAAAAAAGGGAAAAATAATTCACTCAAAATGCTACCTTCACTACACCAAAAACGACTTTTAAGGTTGGTTATTAACCAACTTTAAAGAAATTTAAAGTCGGTTTGGTGAATCAAATTTAAATGTGATGACTTAAAAATGTAAAGTCGGTTAATGCATTAAACCAACTTTAAACGTAAAGTTGGTTCATGCGTTGAACTGACTTAGAACATAAATTTGGTTCAGCCATTGAACCGACTTTAAACATAAATTCAGTTCACGTGTTGAACTGAATTTAAACGTAAAGTTGGTTCAATGCGTGAACTGACTTTAAATTTTTAATTTTTTTGTACAAAATTTATGCACTTTTTATTATATTTAAATTAAAACATGTATTCGATCATTACATAGTAGAAGAAAAAAACCAACATCTATTTAACAAATAGTTTAAATAATAAAAATAATTGAAAACTTAAATAGTAATTCATTACTTTAGAATTAAATTTAGTACAAAAAATAATTTGTATACAATACATATTTAACTTAAATTACAAATAAAATGATGTCGTCTCTTTTGTCATGGATTTTGTGATATTACCACTTTATTTCATGGAGAGGAAGCTTGGTTAGCTTAGAATCACCAGCATAGTGACCAGGAAACTGGACAAAAAACAGCTGGTCCATATAACAATTCATTCCCCTATATACATGAGAACGTAAACTTCCATCAAACAAGAGCAGTCCAAACTTCAGAGACATAGGAATGGAGAAATTAAAGCATTATAAAAATTACCATAGTGTTGTCCTATTTTATTCAAGATTATCAAATTCTTCTCCTAATGTTATAATTTGAACAAAATTTTCTATCCATTCTTCTTGTAAATCATCAAAAATATGCATATCATAGCCCCAATTGTTTTAACCAAATAACTATATGTAATTAAATTCAAAATAAGAATGTAATATCATGAATTCACAAAATAACTTATATATGTTAAAAGATTAGTAAAAGAGATTACCACATCGACACTAGAGTGATATAATAATAACCTTATCCCTTCGAAATCATATTAGCACTCTCTTAATCTTTTGTTCATGAATATGAAGCTATATGGAATGAAGCTGGTATTTTTAATGCTACAATGAGCTCTAAATATGAAGTCAAGTGTAACTTCAATTTTTTACTTGGGTTTGTTGAATTTTGGTGCCCATAAACTTATGGAACATCTGTTTTTTGCCCAACCAACCAAAGTAACAAATCAGAGTTACACTTGACTTCATATTTAGAGCTCATTATAGCATTAAAAATAGCAGCTTGATTCCAAATAGGTTCATATTTATAGAAAAAAAAGATTAATAGAGTGCTAATATGACTTCAAAGGGATACGGTTATTATTATATCACTCCGGTGTCGATGTCGTAATCTCTTTTACTAATCTTTTAACATATATAAGTTATTTTTTGGGAATTCATGATATTACACTGGAATGATGATTCTTTGTGGTTTTCCTGTACTTGGCTAGCCACTGACTACCTATATGTTGCCATACAAGGGAACTAGGCAAGAAGGATGAGATGAAGTTTGGGAAAAATAGGTCCATATAACAATTCATTCCCCTAAATACACGAGCATATAAACATCTATCAAACAAGCTACCCAGACTTCAGGCACACAAATAGAGAAATTAAAGCATTATAAAAATTATAATGATGTTGTCATATGCTATTCAAGATCATCAAAATCTTCTCTTGATTCTTCGTGTGATGATATAATTTGAACCATGTGTTCTGCCCATTCCTCTCGTAAATCATCAAAAATCTGCAGGTTATAGCCCAAGTTATTCCAACCAAAAAACTACATGTATTTAAATTCAAAATAAGAATGTAATTTTATGAATTCACAAAAAATAACTCATACATGTTAAAAATGTATATTGGTAAAAGAGATTACCACATCTTTAATTGGAATTTTCATATTTGTGATTACTTTGCTCATAAACTTCATGTCATAGTAACCACATATGACTCCATCATTTTGTTGTGGAGCCTAAAAAAAAGTGTACATTATTTTACATATTCGAACATCTTTATTATTCAATAGTAAAATTAATTAAATTATTAATAGTTGCTTATACATACCATAACTTTGTCTCATATAAGCTTATGAGATTTTATAAGGGCAATGGCCCTAGTCTTGTTCCACAACTTCCATGCCCCATCAAAGTTTATAATGGTTAGTTTTTTTATGAAATATTACAAAGAACAATAGAAGAAAAATAACTAGCTATAACTCTTACATTTCAACAACTATTTTTGTATCTTTACTCAAATCTATGGAAGCTGAGTAACAGTACCAAACATGATTGCCATATGAATCAAGGATTACCAACATCCAATGATCTTAGCCTTGTTCAAACTTTAGTGGCCAAGGGATTATCAACTTCTAATTTATGTTAATTGTTAATTCCCTATCACATAATTCTTTAGCTTTGATGTTAACATCCTTCTCTTGATATGATTAACAAATGAAGAATCATAGAACATTGCAAAATGTGATGAGTGATTAGCTTGAAGTTGATAATAACATGCCCTATATAAAAGAAATATATATAAATAATTAGCTAATATAAATATAATTATATATGTTCTACATAAATGAAATTTATTTACCGATTGAGGACTCAGCTTGTTCACACTTGAATTATACTTAAATCGATCATTTGATATTCAAATAGCTACAATATGTACTCGATCGATATATTGGTTTGGCCAATGTCTACACCAAAAATTTCTATAGGAAGTGGCACAGTCCATCCATCATTTATGCTAAATACCCTTACAATAATAGTAATCAAAGCTCCAAGATTTATGTCGAAGTTTATAGCATAATCATAAATATACTTTTTCCATGGCTTATTCTTGAATGACTTAGTGTGCGATGATTTCCCACTAGACATAAATTTACCACGAGATACTTGTTTTGTATCTCTTAAATGTGCTGCACTTACTAATTCTAGTATAATGGACTAAAGAAAAAGTATTATATATGTTAGTAACAATAAAAATAATAATAATAGTAAAAAAATAGTACCATATCAAAATTAATCACAACTTGACTCGACGACCAAGCCACATATTGTCCAATTGCTTCTTGGACTATGGTAGCATCAGAAAGCACAATTAGTGGACAATTATGGAGCAATGATTAATCAATTACTATTCGCCAATAATTTGGAAAATATTGATTATGAATCATTCGATCATCGCTTAATTGTTGTACCTTTCTAATAGGAACAAAGTTCGTTGATGAAAGATGTTTCAACAAACATTTCATATTTTGTAAAAAATTTAAGCCTTATATATAATAAAAAAAAATATAATAAAAAAAATAAAAATAATAAACTATCTACATAAACTTTAAATCTTACCACAAATGATTCATCGAATAGAGAAGGACTCCCATGTGGGGTAGCTATTGGAAGTAAATTCTCATCAAAATGTTCATCGTGATATGATGGATGGTAAGAATGCACAAATAGAATTGGAGAAAATGAAACACTACCTGGTGGTTGCATCTGCATTCCTAGTATAAAGGAAGGACTAATAGGATTTCTATATCCCATACAGGGTATATGTTGGGTGCCATGAGATTGCATGAGTGGCATGCTTGGTATGGATGGTGTCATGAATGACATATATGGTTGCATGCTTGGCCAATATGGCATGCCCTAATTGTAGTATGCTGCCATGACTGACATGTGTTGTGATTGATATTCTTTTAAAGTAGAAATCTCACTTAACATTGAGGCCTTAAAGGAGCTGAGTTATTCTCCAATTTTATAGTACTTCTCCATACTAACTATCTGAGGCATTTGTTTTGGAATGTTAAAAAAATCCATATAACCATCATATTGGCTTCCTCCACTAACACAACCAGGATGCTCACGTACGAATGTATGATATATAACATCTCTCCTTGGTTGTTCCATTATTTCACCCCTGGCTATTTGTTCTTGAACAACTCTTTACAAATAATAAAGCAAACAAACATATCATACATTATTACATCAATTAAAAAAAATCATAAGGACTTTGTATCAAGTTAAATTACTAACCAACTTATTTAGTTGTTATTATCCTCATTTAGTCATTGGTCTTGACTTCTCGATTTAGGGGTCTTTTTTTCTTTATAAAATTCAGAACGGGTAACCGGTCTACCCAATTCAACTTCCAACATAAATTAAATAAATTTATTAACTAGGACATCAACTTAAATTTAAGGAAAATAAATATAAAAATAGTTATAAATTACACAAATTAATAATACCATTCTATATCTAACTTTTGAATTTGAAGACCTCCTAGTAAGGTTAGGAAGAATATTATGCATTTTGTATATTCTGATGTTCTTCCTTAATAATTTGAAATTCATTTGTACGTCTATAATCCATGAAGTCCTTCCAAACTCGAGGTGTAATCCAAGGGGTGTCCTTCAGGGATTTTGTAGAGCTCTACTTCATCAAGTGGTTCCAAATATGCAAACACATAATTTCTGGCCAATCTGAAAGTTTTTTATTCCTTCCACTGCTTATTTGCAATCTTATAACATTTGTTCTTCCAAGTGTCATCATTTAAATATCATACCATTCAATTTTCTTAATATCTCAACACCTCACAAAGGTCAGGGCGTATGAACATGATCTTTTTCATCATCGAATGGTTTCTTTTGGTATCTAAACTTGTGTTTAGATGGTAAAAATCTTCTATGTCTTTTATAAGACATATTTCATCCGTGAACAAGATAAGTTACAGAAGTACCATCACTACATATAGGGCATCCCATATAACCTTTTATTGCATGTCCTGATAAGTTCCCATAGGTAGGAAAATCATTAATTGTCCATAAAAAGAATTCCCCTCAAGATAAAGTGTTCTTCTTTATGTGCATCGTAAAAATTTACACCATCATTCCACAACGTCTTTAAATCATCTATCAAAGGCTAAAAATATACATCAATATCAACATTGGGTTGTTTCGGTCCTAAGATCAATAATGTTACATCATGAATTTTCTTTTCATACACAACTAGAGAGGAAGGTTGTATGTTACAATAATTATTGGCCAATAGCTATATCTACTACTAAGGGAATTGTGTGGATTAATTCCATCAACAACAAGGGCAAGACGAAGATTGTAGGGATTAGATGCAAACTGAGGGGATAAATTATCTACTACTTTCCAATTTGGAGAATCACAAGGATGATGCAGGACCTCATCATTAGATCGATTATCTGAATGACAAGTCAACATCTTTGATGTCTCTTTACTTTTGAACAACCTTTAAAAGCGAGGAATCAGAGGAAAGTACCAAAGAACCTTTGCAGGCACACCTTTCTTAGGTCTTGTCTCATTTGTAGCATGCTTCCATCTTGATTCTTTACACATCGGACAATCATCTAAGACATTTATTCACTTCATACATTGAAGATGCAAATTCAATACCCTCAGGAAACATATCTATTAGTACATTTAGTAATTTTATGAATCCCTTATCAGAAAAACCATTTTTTGCCTTCACATTGCACAAATGAACCAATCCCAACATTTTAGTATATATCTTGCATTTTGGATACAACAGTTTTAAGCATCTTCTAGAAGTTTTTTAAAGGTTTCGATATTATCCTTATGTAGTTCATCTTCAACACAATGAACCATATTTTCTGTCTATACATTATGATAAGATGTATATAATCCACTCACATTCTTATTTATCTCTTCTCCACGAGTATTATCAACATTTTCTCCAAGATATACCAACATTTATAACTCAAAAGAATACCACTATTGATAATTTGATACTTAACTTCGTCAACATCATGAAATCGCTCATTTTTACATTTAACACATTGACATTGAATCACACTAATTTCATTATTACCATTTCTACAAGAAAATTCCAAGAAACTTTCTAGTCTAGAAATGTAGTCCTGCTCAATTCTACACTTTGACATCCAAGATTTATCCATTTTCTATTAATGACATTAAACATATTAAATATGTATCCAACCAATATATTTTAGATATTATTATATATGAATTCTCTAATTATTAGAATATCTATCAAAACATCATACAAAAATAAATACATAAAAACCAAACATAACAAATATATACACATAAATATAATTATATGAGATTGATTATAATTACTAATAATAATATGCCACATCATTTGAGTTGATTTCAAATTTAAGATATATAAAACAAAATTTATATAACAATTTTATGATGATTAATATTTTTTAAAATAACTACACTACATCAAAACTAAATTTTTAATGAGCATTGTATGGTTGAATCATGTTGTTCCCATTTCATATTAACAAAAATAAATAAATTAAAAACCAACCTTAAATCATAGTCATAAATATATAAATTTATTTCATTACAAAAATTTATACAAAATCTACATAATAAAAAAATAACATACATATAATACAAAAACTACATAATACAAAAATTTATACACATAAATTATAACACATAATATACAAAAATAAAGACATATGAATAATAAGTACGTAGGATTAATAGAAATACTTACAAGAGTAAATGAAGTGACAAAATGAAGGAAATGAAGAAAAAATTGTGTTTTTTAAGTGAGAAATGGGTATAAATGTTTTGAGCATTTTGCTCAAAAAAATAGGGGATCTTGAAAATAAATTGGAGAGGAAGAAAACCCACTAAACGACGTTGAAATTAGTGGTCGTAGATGGCCAGAAAATGAGAAAGAATGGAGGAGGTTTTGGGCTTTTGAGAGTTATGCAGCGCTGAATATTGTTTATATCTAATGGGGAAGAAATAAGAGATCAAAAAGGAAAATATCCATGTGTGTAGTGTCGGTTGACGTGTAGAACCGATACTAGATGTAGGAAGTAGGGTCGGTTCTATGTGTAAACTGATGCTACAATCTACGTGTTTTAAGTTGGTTTTTCAATGAAATGACTTTAAATTCATTATAAATCAATTTTTACCAAAAACTGACTTTAAATCTGGACTTAAATGACCCATTTTGTAGTAGTACTTCATTGGAGGATCTCGATGCATCGCTTTCTACTTGAACCGAGTATTTGGTGTATTGAGGGCCAAGAAGAAAAGCTCGATGAGCATAAAGGTAAGAATACATTGCTAGTAGCCCACGATGATAACTCTTTATTTATGGTCTCTACAAAATATTATAGAACACAAAATGGTAAGATACGAGGATATAAAAGTTACCTAAAATGAGTTTTCAAAGTAAAAGATGAGTGAATTTAGAGACCAATTTGAAAAGAAATAAGAAAAAGTGTTAGACTCGAGAATTGATCCCTAAAAGGTCGAGCAAAAGTAAGTACATGTCGAACTATTTTTCTTACCACCCAAGCAAAGACATATTATGGTGCGAGCTAAAAGATAGAGCATTTTTGTTCCAATATTTGTTCTATGTCTTGGAAATAATGAAATGAATAATGCCTTCATTCCTCCTTATATAGAGATGTAAATGTTTTCTCTCCAATTAACTGACTAACATTTATTAGAGCAAGCGGAGCGTTTCAAATTTGTTGGTTGGTTACTACTCTTTCACTCTAGTTGAAGAACCAAGTTGAAAGAGTAAGGATATTTGATGTTTGAACATATGGATCCTAAAGCCTAACCCATGAACGGCCAAAGCCATTAGACATGTTGCTCTAAGAAAACTTAGTTTATGCACGCACCTACAATGATATTCATAGGATGTCCCTCCCTACCTATGCATAGTAAGTTTGGATAGTGTAATTTTTTTTTATCTTAATGACATAATATTATAGATAGTTATACCTAACTATAATCAATTTAATCTCACTTCTTTTACTTTTGGTCCATTTTTTTTTTTTTTTTTGCTTTTCAATTGTGTTCTTTTCATAATTTTTGTAATTTGATATATATTCATATCAACAAAATTTATATTATATGCTACAATTTTTACTTATAATTTTAAGATAATATTTTTTTTCCCGTTATTCATACCGAACTGGGGTTTTATTTTTCATGCTTCTACTCATTACCTTGTTTTGTTACTGACTATGTCGCACTGTTTTGTTCTTTTCAGTTTTAATGTTTAGTAGTTCTGCTGCTTTGACTTCATCTCAACTTTTTCTTTTACCTTTTGCTGTTATTAAATCAATCTGTTTTATATCCTAAGTTTATATTGCTTACACTTTCTTTGATATGATGATAGTGTTGCATTCGTTTGTACCTTCGTCCTAATATTACTTCTGTCAATATTTCATAGTACTTAAATTATTTTGCAGATATAACAGATGGCACTTTAAGTCTGTTATGGGAATTCCTTGTCATGTTTATACTTTACTTTTAATTATTGGTTGTATTACGTTTATGTTTAATCCGCAAATTTCAATTCACATTTGATTAATTGTTGTTAACTTATATATTTGATTTAACTCCTATTTCCATTACTGCATTAATTCAATTAGTAAATTAAGGAGTAAATCAAGGAGTTGTCATCCTTAATTTAAGGAGTAATTCAAGGAGTAATTCAAGGAGTAAAACAAGGAATCCTTAATTCAAGGAGTAAAAAAAAGAATCCTTAATTCAAGGAGTAAATTAAGGAATATTTAATTCAAAGAGTAAATCTCATTATATATAGCTATAGAATTGTAATGAAAATATGAAAGAAATAATACAATTTTGAGAAGCTTGTTTTATTTGAAAAGGCCTTTAGGCCTTGGCGTTTTCAACTCCAATTTTCAACATGGTATCAGAGCAAGTCGAGCTTCGCGAAAAAAAATTGTCTCTGCTCAAAGTGCGTTTGACACTCTATCAGAGCGATTTCTTATTCTATTTGTTTTTTTCAAACAAAAAATCTTGGCGATGATGGATTAAATCTCTCTTGCAGCTTCTACCGACTTGATGTGGAGGAGTATTATGGTAAAAGGAAAGGTCCCACATTGAAACCAAGCTCTTGGCGATGATGGATTAAATCTCTTATGCAGTTTCTACCTACCTGATGTGGAGTAGGAGTGTTGTGGTAAAAAGAAAGGTCCCACATTGAAACCAAGCTCTTGGCGATGATGGATTAAATCTTTCCTACAACTTCTACCTACCTGATGTAGAGGAGGAGTATTGTGGTAAAAGGAAAGGTCCCACATTGAAACCAAGCTCTTGGTGATGATGGATTAAATCTCTCTTGTAGCTCCTACCTGCCCGATATGGAGGGAAAGTATTGTGGAAAAAGGAAAGGTTCCACATCGACAACAATAATTTTTTTTTCCTATCGTAATCGGCATTTTTTGTTAGTTTTACATTTGCTGCCTTGACTTCTCATCAGTTTCAACGATTTCTGTGCAAGCTTAGATCCATAAATCTTATGGATCAAACTTGAGGGGGAGTATTGGAAATAAAATTAAGGAATAATTTAATGAGTAATTTAAGGAGTAAATTAAGGAGTGTTAACTTCTTAATTCAATGAGTAAATCAAGAACCTTAATTCAAGGAGTAAATTAAGGAGTAAATCAAGGAGTTGTCATCCTTAATTTAAGGAATAATTCAAGGAGTAAAACAAGGAATCCTTAATTCAAGGAGTAAAACAATGAATCCTTAATTCAAGGAGTAAATTAAGTAATGTTTAATTCAAAGAGTAAATCTCCTTATATATAGCTATAGAATTGTAATGAAAATATGAAAGAAATAATACAACTTTGAGAGAGATTGTTTTATTTGACAAGGCCTTTAGGTCTTGGCCTTTGGCCTTGGCGTTTTAAACTCAAATTTTCAACACACTTAATATTCTTTCCTCTAAAATGTATACTTTATTTATAATTAGAGTCCAATTAAAGTTTATTATAAAAAAAATAATGTATATATAATACATATAGTTAACTTACATTACAAATAAAATAATGTCGTCAAAGTGTAATTATGTGATCCAGTAATTTTGGTTGGCTTAGAATCTTGATTGGCCTTCACAAGCATTATGACAAAAAAGCAACTGATCCATATAACAATTCATATTCCCCTACATACATGAGCACATAAAACATCTATCAAAAAAACAGTCTAAACTTCAGACATACGAATGAAGAAATTAAATTATTATAAATATTACCATCAAAAAGAGATTACCACGTACATCGACATTCGACGAACTCATATTAACACTTTATTAATCATTTGTCTATATATATGAAGTTATCTGAAATCTCTACTAGTATTTTTTAATGCTATATATAATGAACTCTAAATATGAAATCAAGTGTAACTTCGATTTCTTACTTGGCTTGTGTGAGTTTTGGTGCCCTTAAACATATGTAACACGTTCATGGGCACCAAAACTCATACAAACCAAGAAACAAGGATGACGTAGCACCCCATCATCACATCGATTATCTGAATGCCAAGTCAACATCTTTGATGTATATTTACTATTGAACAACCTTTGAAAGCGAGGAATCGGAGGAAAGTACCAAAGAACCTTTGTAGGCACGCCGTTCTTATGTTTTGTACTCTCATTTGTACCATGCTTCCATCTCGATTCTTTACACATAGGACAATCATGTAATGTCTCATATTCTTTTCTATAAAGAATGCAATCATTAGGACAAGCGTGAATCTTATGATATTCCATGCCAAATCGACTAAGAGATTTCTTCACTTCATACATTGAAGATGGAAATTCAATACCCTCAGGAAACATATCGACTAGTAGATTTAGTAATTCTGTGAATCCTTTGTCAGAAAAACCATGTTTTGCCTTCACATTGTACAAATGAAACAATCACGACATTTTAGTGTATTGTTTGCATTTTGGATACAATGGTTTTTCGGCATCTTTTATAAGTTTATTAAAGGTTTCGGGATCATCCTCGTGTAATTCATCTTCAACACCATGAAACATATTTTCTGTCTGTACATTATGATAAGATGTATGTAATCCACTCACATTCTTATTTATCTTTTCCTCATGAGTATTATCAATATTTTCTCCATGATAATACCAACACTTATAGCTCAATAGAATACCATTACGGATAAGGTGATACTTAACCTCATCAAATTCATGAAATCGCTCATTTTTACATTTAACACATGGGCATCGAATCATACTACTTCCAGTATTACTATTTTTACAAGCAAATTCCATGAAACTTTCAATTCTAGAAATATAGTCTTGCTCAATTCTACACTTTGACATCCAAGATTTGTCCATTTTCTATTAATGACATTAATTAAACATATTACTTAATTATGTATACAATGAATATATTTCAAGTATTATTATATATAAATTTCCTAATTATTAGAATATATATCAAAACATACATAATGCAAAACAGTTATCATTTTAATCATTTTACAAAACCATTTCTATACAAATTAAAAAATAAGCAACATGTTAGCATGAATATATAAAAACCAATCACGCACTTTGGTTGATTCTAATTTCTAAGCATGTTACTATATCATAATTAAAAAGTAATATTAATTATACGTATATAAATAAATTTGTCCACGCATAGTAAACCCACAACATTTCAGATATTATTTCCACATAAAATAAGTCAAACATAATAACAAGCAAAATAAAAAACATAATAACAAGCAAAATAAAAAACATACCTAAATCAAAAATTTATACAAAATATAAAACAAACTGAATAATAAGCTTCAAAATTCTACTTAATAAAATATAATTATAAACTATAAATAAATTTATCCACGCATAGTAAATTAATATAATCCATCAAACCCACAACATTTCAGATATTATTTTCACATAAAATAAGTCAAACATAATAAAAAACATACCTAAATAAAAAAATTATACAAAATATAAAACAAACTGAATAATAAGGTACAAAATTCTACTTAACAAAATATAATTATTTATAATATATAAATAAATTTATCCACTCACAGTAAATATATATAATCCATCAAATCCACAACATTTCAGATATTATTTCCACGTAAAATAAGTCAAACATAATAACAAATAAAATAAAAAACATACCTAAATCAAGAATTTATACAGAAAATGGGTATAATTTTTTTTAATATTTCGCTCAAAAAATAGTAGATCTGAAAGATAATGAGAAGAAGAATATAACTTACAAAACGACGTTACAAATGGTGGTCAGAGGTGGCCGAAAATTTAGAAAGAAGGTGGCACACGGTGTAGATTTTGGGAGAAAATGGAGGAAAGTGAGGAAGAAAATGGAGGAGAGACAGGAAGAAAATTGGGTTTTGCGTAAAAAATGACCTGGATATATTAGGTGGATAACGTCGGTTCTCTACGTCAACCAACACTACGTCCAACGTGGATAGCGTCGATTCTACACCAAACCAACTTTAAATTCATTATAAGTCAGTTTTTTCCAAAAATCGACTTTACTTAGCGACTTAAATACCCCCTTTTGTAGTAGTGAAGGATAAAATCCGAATGAGATATCTCTAGATGACATATAGTGCTTGTAACTTTAAAAATCTTACAAATAAAAATGTTAAAAGAGGAAATACTTGTGAAGTTTAGGTTTTTAGTATAAGCTCAATTAGTTGAGAGGGAAATAGTAAACTAATAGGAAAAGAAAAGATGTTGAGTAGTTTCAAGTTTAATATGATAAAAAGGATAGTACACGTAGCTCAAATGAACTCTCGAGGAGATATTAAATCTAATAATAAACCTTCGGAAAGAAGTCTCCAACAAACAAAACTTTAAATTTTCATGGATTTTTATTTGGCATAACTTCTTCCAAACAAGAGAATAAATATCTAGTGATCACTTTGAAATTAAACTTCTATAAGTAGCTTTAGTGTTAAAAATATAATTGAAATTATGAACTCAAAACCAAGAATCTAAAGTACTATCCATAGGTGGATAAAATCTTGAAAGATAAGAGCATATATCAGACCCCAAATATGGTAAATAAGTTAAAAATCCTAACCATTAGAATCTAGTAGAAGATCCTTTACCAAAACCGAAATATTGTGTAAAAGATCTAATGAAATTATAAGAATAGG
Organism: Hippophae tibetana; assembly: GCA_037013495.1. NCBI lineage: Eukaryota > Viridiplantae > Streptophyta > Magnoliopsida > Rosales > Elaeagnaceae > Hippophae > Hippophae tibetana. The sequence goes on from CM072810.1 coordinate 17,406,722, forward strand.
AAATTTAAAATAATGTGGATCCTTTATACGAACAATCTAGGAACCCACAAATTCAAAGGAATAGAAACGATTGATTTGCTAAAAATGTTTTAAAGATGATCAGATTAGAACCCTAGGGAAACAAAGTCCTTAAACCCTAAATCTTAAGATGCCACAAAGGATGATCACTCCCTTTGATAAGTCGGATTGAAGTATTCAATTAAGAACACAATAAGTCAAAGCAATAAACTTTTTGAAATTTTCTTTTCAGTAATGAATATTCGTTCTTACCTCCAAATTACATAACTATTCTTATTAATAAGCAAGAAATCCTGAGAGAAAAAAACCCTAGATGGAATGGGCCCAATGGGCCTATTATTTAGTTATGGATTGAGCCTAATCTAACCTTAAAAAATAAAAGCCCACAATTAATTAAAATAAAAATTGTTAAACATAAAAACCCATAATTAGCTAAAACAAAAATATTACTTCCTAAATTAATCTTTACTCCTAACTTGATATTTCAAATCTATCATTTTCATAAAAAGGTAATAGACCTTCAAATTTAGTTTTTTATTCTTCTATCACAACCTCTTTGTATTGCACTTCCATGATCAAGTTTTGCAAAGCTTCCTTCATCCTCTTAGTCTTTGCCCTAGTCATTGGACTGTCAATTCCTTGCAAAGGATCTTGAGAATATTTGGAAACATTAACTTGATCAACACCTTGATCTCCATTATAAAATTTGATGACCAAGGAAACCAAGAGTCATGTCATATATTAATTGAGTAACCATTTTTAATTTTCAGACATGCTCTCATATTAAGTAAATTCAAAGAAGAGCAAATTTTGTAATTGAGAAACTCTCTTGGATTCTCATATTTATAGTGAAAAATATTAACAAAAAGTATTTTGTCATTATTGAGAAATTGCCAAGCAAAGAAGGCTTAAGTTAATATCTTCAAACTTACCAAAGCCTAGACCTCCAACTTCTTTAGATAGATAAACAATATATCTAGAAGAATTAGTTTTTTTGAGAAGAATTCTACTATAATTTATTGATAATTGCATCACCTTTATCATAAATTAGTTTGGATAATTTAAAAATATTAATGAAATACGAAGATAAAACAAATAAGATAGATTTGATATAAGTTATCTTGAAAATTTTAGATAAAAGATAAGATCGGCCAAATCTCAATTAATGCTTACTTTAATGTTAATTTGGTACTCGCTTCTTTTATATCTTTTCAGTTTTAGTAGTTATCATTTTTATCATAATTTTTACTTTACTATTTTGTAATTTAACTTAACATATTTATTGTTTTTTTATTAGAACATATATATTAATATATTCAGTTTTCGGTGGTATTTCTTTATTTGTTTTGAAGATGTTAATGTTGTCAAATTTTTATTATTTAGTGGTTTTTTATTTTGTAAATTAATTTTTTTTTAATTTCTTTAGTTTTCCTAAAGAAGAGAAAAGAAAATGAAATTATGATATATATATATATAATGTACCAAAATTAGATATGCCAAATTTAGATCCGATTGTGAATGCTTCTAATTCTACTGTGAGTGGTTTTAATGTGAACCAAATAATGAGCCAAATTATGAGGTCTTCTGTGGTTTATGGAGTTACCCTAATGTTATTGGTTTCATTTCCTTTGAACCATGTTGTGGTAGAGAAGATGAAAAAGATTGATGGCTTGAACACATATATTTATATTGTTAATTTTGGTTTAATTTGCACAGAGAGAAATTAGAGAGAAATCAGAGCAATTAATGGAATGTGTGAATCTCTTTGGGAGTCCATGTATATATAGAGTTTTATATGTAAAAGTGTCGGTTAAATAGGGTGTTTATGTCACAGTGTGTTAGAAGAGTATAAGAGTAAAGAAAAATATATTTAAAGCTTGAGGTTTACCATCCCAAGGCTCGGGCTGATGTCTCAAAGCTTGGGCTGACCTTATGGTCTGGGCTAATGTATCAAGGCTCAGGTTGATGTCTCAAGGCTTTGGTTGATCCTATGGTTTAGGTTCACGTCTAAGGCTTGGGATCAACAAAGGTTAGGCAATAGGCAATTCCTTATGCCTAAACATTAGTCCCCCTACTTTTTTAACTTAGTTCTTCAACCGAGGTGGAAGAGTAAAAGGATTAGTAGGTGAATAGGATTGATGTCCTTACACGTGATGTTGAACTCTTTCTCAACATCCATATATAGAAGGTGCTGGACACAATGGTCCACATGGTGAATAGCCCTACCTTTATTGAGCTTGAGGTGATCAAATCTCTGAGGGAGAGCGCTCTACCTTTTTTGAGGTGAGATGATCAACTCTCTGAGGGAGAACGCCCTACCAAGTCTGAGCTTGAGATGATCAACTCTCTTTGATGGAGAGTGCTCTACGTCTTCTGAGCTTGAGGTGATCAATTCTCAAAGAGGTAGTGTTCTAATATTTCTAAGCATGGGGTGGTCACCTCTCTTTAACGAAGAACGCTTTACCTAGTCTAACCTTGAAGTGATCAACTTTCTTTGAGGGAGAGCGCTCTACCTTTTTTGAGCTCAAGGTGATCAACTCTTTTGGATAGAGAGTGATGTACCATTTCTGAGCTTGGGGTGATCAACTCTCAAAGAAAAAGCGTTCTACCTTTTTGAGAAGAGATGATCAAATATTTTTTAGGGAAAGCACTCTACTTTTTCTGGGGATGAATTGATCAACTCTCTGAGGGAAAGCGCTCTACTTGGTCTGAGCTCAAGGTGATCAACTCTCTTTGATATAGAGTGCTCTACCTTTTTGAAGCTTGAGGTGATCAACTTTCACAAGGAGAGCGTTCTACCTTTTTTGAGGATGAACTGATCAACTCTCTTTGAGAGAGAATGCTATACTTGGTCTGAGCTTGAGGTGATCAACTTTATTTTAGGGAGAGCTCTCTACCTTTTCTTTTCTAGAGGTGATCAACTCTCTTTGATAGAGAGTGTTTTACCTTTTCTGAGCTTGGGGTGATCAACTCTCTAAGGGAGAGTGTTCTACCATTTTTGAGCTTAAGGTAATCAATTATCAAAGGGAAAGCATTCTACCTTTTCTGAGGATGAGGTGATCAACTCTCTTTAAGGTATATTTCTCTATCTAGTCAGAGCGAGGTGATCAAATCTCTTTGAGAGAGAGAGAGCTCTAAATTTTTTGAGCTCGAGGTGATCAACTCTCTTTGATAGAGAGTGTTCTACCTTTTTTGAGATTGGGGTGATCAACTCTTTAAGGGAGAGTGTTCTACCTTTTTTAAAGATGAGGTAATAAACTCTCTTTGAGGAAGAGCGCTTTACTTGGTCTAAGCTTGAGATTATTAACTCTCTAAGTGAGAACGCTCTACCTTTTCTAAGGACGAGGTGATCAACTCTCTTTGAGGTAAAGTGCTCTACTTGGTTTGAGCTCGAGGTGATAATGTTTCTTTGAGGGATTATGCTCTACCTTTTCTATACTTGAAGTGATCAACTCTCTTTGATGGAGAGTGCTCTACCTTTTCTGAGTTTGAGGTGATCAACTCTCTAAAGGATAGCCTTCTACCTTTTCTGGGGAGGAGCATGTAATATTAGGAAAGATTGATTAATTACAAGAAATCACCAAATATATTATAAATGTAAGGTCATTATAGTCTCAAATTGTTAGATCTCGTATCTTATTTGAATTGACGGACTATACTAGACATCTACCTCCAGGCCCATATCGTGTTTGCTACTTAGGAGTGTCCTCTTTCACAGTAGCATTATAAAAATTTCTAGCATTTTCCTAGTCTCCCTTTATCTCTTTTTATGTCCTCTTTATTTGATAATTTGATGACTCGGTGGAAGGTGGACAAAACTTCCTTCATCTTGTGTATACATGGCTTATCCAGGATGGCGTTATAGTGAGCTAAAATATCAATTGCCACAAAATTGGTCATCACTATAGATCCTTTAGCCATGACAGGTAACATCATGGTTCAAATTGCATAGGTGGTGCTATTGTTGAATCCTACCAGAGGTAGCTCTCTTTTTGAAATATCGCATTCTTTTATGCCTAAGGCCATTGTTGTCGATATAGAAAGAAGGTCGACTGAGCTCCCAATGTCAATCATAATCCAAAAAAAATCACAGGATCCTATTCTTAAAGTTATTACCAATGGGTCTTCATGGGGAGATGAGGCATCATCTATCTTAATGAAGGTGATTTCAACATAAGACCTTTCTTTTTCCAGATTGTAAACATGTGGGGAGTTGGATAAGTCTCTGGCATATCTTTCATGTGAGTTATTAGAGGTCCTATTAAGCTCGGGCCCTCCATTTATGGTATGGATAGTTTTTATATTGGACTCACTATCCTATTACCTGATAGAGCTAATAGCTTTGAAGCTACACGTTTAGGCTACCACCATTATTCTCTACTATTGCTTCCTATGAGGTCTTTTAGATGTCTTCTGGCCAAAAGATCATCCATTTCCTTTTTAAAATTTCTACAGTCTCTCGTCTCATGTCCTACATCTTTGTGAAAGTCACACCATTTAGATATATCCCTAAGGAAAGCCCTCATTTTTTGGGGCAATATGATATTTGATTCTTCCTCTATTCTTAACACCACATGATCTAGACTTACTCTTAAAGGTATACCCCTGAAGGGAGATAGTGACTTCCCCCAGGGCCTCTTATTCCCAGACCATTGGCTACTCCCCTCATTATTTGGTGTGAGGTGCCTATTTTTAGTGATCCTATCATCTTGGTTAGCTCTGTTTGGGCTCATCCTTCTTTTCTCTTTTTCTAGTGCAGCCTCCATAACTACCTTGTTGTTCTTAACTATAACTAGCTCTCTTTTTAGATTGACAAATTTTATCACCTCTCTATAAGCTTCCTCTAAAGTTTGTGGGATCGAATTGGTTAGTTCTACAAACAAATTAGAATCCCTTAGGAAAACTTGCTTGAAGGCCTCTATCGTAATAGATCTCAGGTAGTCATAATTGGTGATAAAGAACCTAGAAAACTGTGGGAAGGAGGTTATGGTATGGGGTGTCAAGTTATAAAACCACCTATGTGCACCATCAAATAGTGTGGTAGCAAAAAAATTACACATCATGGAGTCTTTCTTGCCCTGAGTGAGGCTAACAAGGGTCATAGTCGTCTTGAAGTGTTTCACTTGAGTTACTAGATCTTTAATCCCTTTATAGTCTTAGGAGCAATGAACTTGGATGGTGGCTCATTATGCTTTATTTCATCAGAAAATGGGAGACACACAATTGCTCGTAATCCCTATCCACATCATAAAGAGCCTTGCCTTTCCCATGCCTTTCATTTTCCAATTTCAAGGCTTGGTCTTTCTTTATGTTAGCTTCTTACTTTTTATCTCTTGCAATCATTGCTCGTTGTTAGGTCTTACGGAACCAGAAAGAAGGTCCCCTTCAACTTCCTATTCAAACTGTTTAAGGTTGGGCATGATATGTTCTAGTTTCTTTCTACCAATAAGGTTAGCGAATCAATCATCAAAAGTTCCCTCACCTGATTGGGAGCATAGTAACCTATTTTCTTACATGGTCTCCTTGAGTTCTCTTCTTAACTCAAGAAGTTGACTAGCCAACTCTTGATGAAAGTTAGTTTCCATTCTGGCCTCACCATGGATTAGTGAGGTGTTGTCTAGTGCTTCTACTACTTCCTCGTTTACTAGTTTTAGTAGACCTTTATCATGTGTCCTTACCATGGTGGTAAGGAACGAGTGATCGTGATTCTGAGAGTAACTAGTAAGTGGAACTAGTGTTTTGTCTCTTAAGTCTCTTTCAAAAATTGGGGTGAATCCTAGAAAATATGGGGTCAGAAGCTAATGCTCAACCTTAGAATCTGAGCCCCACGGTGGGCTCCAAAGTTTTGGGATTGGTCCAATTTGTAGAGAGAGAAACTAGAGAGAAGGTAGAGAAATTGATGGAATGTGTGAATCTCTTAGAAATTCCATGTATAAATAGATTTTTATATATACAAGTGTCGATTAAATAGAGCATTTATGTCACAGTGTATTATAGGGGTATAAGAGTAAATAAAAATACATTTAAAGTTTATGGTCGACTACCCCAAGGCTAGAACTAACGTCTTAAGGCTCGACCTGATGTCTCAAAACTCGAACTGACCCTATAGCTCAGTTTGATGTCTCTAGGCTCGAGTTGACATCTCAATACTTAGGCTAACCCCAAGGCTCGAGCATAACAAAGGTCAAGCAGTAAGTCATTCCTTATGCCCAAATATATATATATAATGTCTTAAACTTAGATCCAGTTGAGAATATTTCTAACTCTATTATGGGTGGTTCTAATGTAAACCAAGTGATGAGGCCTTCTGTGGCTTATGGGGTTACCCCAATGTTATTGGTTTTGTTTCATTTGAACCATGTTGTGTCAGAGAAGTGGAATAAGTTCAATGGCTTAAAATTTAAGAGGTTAAGAAGAAAGATAATGCTCCATCTTACCACCTTGAATCTGGCATGATTCTTGACTGTAGAAGCTCCCAATCAACCTTATGGTAAGCAGGATTTTTAGTTTGCTAGTGCTATTGAAGCATGGATGCATTATGACTACTTGTTTCAAAACTATGTTATGAATAACCTAACTGAATCCTTGTATAATGAGTACAACAAGAAGAAGATGACTAAAGACTTATAGGAGTCATTGGATCAGAATTTTAGAAACAAAAAATGTTTATGCCATGAAATTTTTGCTTGGTTTCTTTCTTGATTATAAGGTGGTGGACTATAAACTATTATGCATTCAAGTACGTGAAACCATGATATCTTAATAGAGATGCATGATAAAAGGATGGTATTAAGTGAGACCTTCCAAGTTGTAGCTATTATTGACAAGTTTCCCTTTCATATATAGAGTTTATGGCCTACCTGAAGCATAACTAAGGTATATTTGAAAGACTTCCTTATAAGATTTAAGGTGAAAGGAGAAAATATGGCTTCTTCTAAAAGAGGGTATATCCTATCAGCACCCAAGGCTAATGTGGTAGAGCATGGTCAAAGTTCCAAGAACAATAAGTATAAGGGAAAGAGAAAGGTGTGTAAATGGTCTAAGGTGGTACCTATAGAATTTTTTTTAAGAATTCATGCTTAAGAAAGATTTTCTTTAACTATTAGAGGACATGACATAAATCACATACTGTAAGTTTTCAAAGAGAAATAGGAACTGTGAGGAAAACATGGTTGGCAACATCACTCAGGATATCTTTGATATTGACTTGTGTGTATTCATCTATGAGGTTATCCTAGTGGGGTCAAACCCAAAGCAATAGTGGATTGATACAAGTGCAACCCAACATGTTTGCTTAGACAATGAGTTTTTTTTTTACCACTTTTGAACTTATCAAGGATAGAGAGAAGCTATTTATAGGAAACTCTACTAATTCTATAATTGAAAGGTAAGGAAGAGTAGTACTAAAGATGACATAGAAAGAAGGATATGATTTTGAACAATGATTGGTTTGTCCTTAGGATCTCTAATTTGTTGTTGAATAAGCATGACTTTAAAATTGTCTTTGGGTAAAACAAGCCACATTGACCAAAAAATGTATATTTGTGGTCAAGGGGTATTTATGTAATGGGATTTTTAAGCTAAATGTTCTAGTTATAATACCTAAGAAAATTAATAAAGTTAACTATTCTGCTCACTTTCTCGAGTCTTCCAATTTAAGGATAGACTAAGTCATGTTAATTATGATGCATTATATAGATTAATTAACTTGGAGCTTATACATCATTTTCAAATTGATTCCAATCACAAGTATGAGGCTTATGTTGAAGTAAAAAATGACCAGGTCATTGTTCCATTCGATTGAAAGGAACATTGAACACGTTGACCTAATCCATTGTGATCTATGTGCTTTGAAATTTCTTCAAACAAGGGGGTAATCAGTATTTTATTACTTTTATCTATGATAGCATGAAATACTATTATGTGTATTTGCTTAAAAGCAAAGAATAAGCCATAAAGAAATTTATTCTTTATAAAGGTGAAGTTGAGAATCAACTTAAGAGGAAAATCGAGTCACTAAGAAGTATCGTGGTGGTGAGTAAAAATCACTATTTGGTGAATTTCGTGCACAACACAAAATCATCATGAAAGCGCAATACCTTATTCACCTAAACGAAATGGTGTTAGTGAGTGTAATAATTGTACCATGAAAGAAATGATAAATGAAATTCTATTATGTTCTAGATTACCACAAAACTTATGGGGTGAGCTATTTTGTCAGCTAACTATTTTTTAAATAAGGTATCATGAAAAAAGGCATAGAAGCCATCATATGAATTATTTAAAGGAAGGACACCTTCTTATAAATATTTATGATATTTGAAGATAGGTTTGAAAATGATTGACTACACCTACATTGGATATGCACATAATAATAGTGCTTATTATTTTCTTGTACATGAGTCAAAGATCCTAGATATACACAAGAACAAAATAATGAAATCAAGGAATGTATCCTTCTTTGAACATTTATTTCCATATAAATCTCAAGGGGAGTCAAGTTTGTCTAAACAAACTTATAAGACTTTGAATGAAGGTAGTCAAGTACAATAGGTTTATTTTGAGGTTAACCTAGACATATCAAGAGGGTTAGGATAGAAACATCCTATGGTCCAAATTTCTAACCTATTTGCTAGAAAGTGAACCTCCGACCATTGAAGGAGCTATGAATTCTTTTGAAGGTCCTTAATGAAAAGAAGCCATTAATAGTGCAATTGAGTCTATTTTGAAAATCACACTTGGGAACTTGTTAATTTAGCTCTAGGGAGTAAGATATCAGGGTTCAAGTAGATTTTTAGGAGAAAATATAGACCAAATGGATCAATTGAAATATATAAAGCCAAGATTGTAATTAAGAGTTACAAACAATGAAATGATTATTACTTTGATACGTATTCTTCTATTACCAAAATAACATTCATAAGAATGATACTTGCTAGTTTTGCAAAATATTGAGATACATCAAATAAATGTAAAGATAGCCTTTCTAAATGAAGAGTTAGATGAAGAAATCTAAATGGAATATCCTAAGGGTTTTTCCGACTTAGCGCAAGAAGGAAAGGTCTATAAGTTGGTGAAATCATCATATGGCTTAAAGCAAGAACCAAAACAATGGCATGCAAATTTTGATAGTGTCATGATGAAAAATGGTTTCAAAGTCAATGAATGTGACAAATGTATATATATATCATGGACATTAAAGATGGTTAGGTCATATAATGTTTTTACATTGATAACATGCGAATTATGGGTAATAATGATAAAATATTTATATATACTAAGAAAATGTTGAATTCAAGATTTGACATGAAAGACATGTGACCCATTGATGTAATTTTGAGAATTAAGATATTGAAGATATCAAGCGGTCTCATTCTAAGTCAATGTCATTATATTAACAAGATACTTGAGAAATTTAACAATGGTGATTCTGGAATTGTAGGAATAATGATTGATATAAATTTACACCTATCTAAGAATAAAGGTGAGAGTATGTTTCAATTGGAATATTCTAGAGTGATAAAAATTGTTATGTACATGATTAGTTATACAAAACGGGACATAGCTTACACTGTAACAAACTAAGTAGATGTACTAGCAATCTAGGATCTGATCATTGGAAAGGTATTATAAGGCTACTTAGATACTTAGGATACACATGTAGCTATGAACTTCACTACCCAAGATATCCAATTGTATTAGAAAGGTATGGTGATGCAAACTAAAAATCTAACATGAACAGCTCAAAGTCTACCAATGGATATATGTTCACATTGGATGGTGCAACTATTTCATGAAGGACATCTAAAAAGACATACATTACTAGATCCACGATGGAATATGAATTCAACACTTTAAATAAATGTGGCAAAGAGGCTGAATGACTATGTAATTTTTTAGAAGATATTCCAAAATGGTCAAAGCTTGTGTCTGAAAATTGCATCCATTGTGATAGTCAATCTTCTATTGGCAAGGCACAAAGCAATATTTACAATAATAAGTCCCAACATATATGTCGTAGATACATTACCATTAGATTATTACTCTTAACTTGGGTTATATATTTTAATTATATAAAATCAAAGGATAACATAATAGCTCCGTTAAAAAAGTTAGTTGATACATCATAGAGAGGAATAAGACTTAAGCCCAATGAAAGAAAAGGGATTTACAAAAGAAACTCAACCTAATTGACTGGAGATTCCAAGATACAAATTTAAATGGACAACCTAATTGTAAAGTTTTAGTTAGATCACTATAAGGGTTTACCCTAAGTCCATTGTTATAAGGAAAATAGTGATACCAATAAAGATAGGTTAAGTTAAGGCTTTTAATGATTCTTACGAATAAAATGTCGAGTTCAATACGTGGGTTTCTCTTTACAGGTTACTCTTATAACCAAGAGATCAACTATGTCAAAGAAAATGAGATTGTTTTGAAATGGAATTATATAGGGATCAATTCTTTAGAAACTCTTATAAACCAAACGTATGTTCATGGCTAAAAATAATAATAGTGAAAACTGAATTGTGTGAGGAAAGATACATGTGTAAAATATGTCATCGTTTACATAAACGGTAGAATAGTTTAAAGACATCACATCTATTAATCAACAAGTAAATTAAATACACTTAAACAAGGGAATGTTTAAAGGATGACAATTCACTACTACAAAAAGGGGCATTAAAGTCGGTTCGCTGAACCGACTTTAAATTAAATGACTTAAAGTATAAAGTCGGTTCACGCGATGAACTGACTTTACGTTTAAAGTCGGTTCACGTGATGAACCGACTTTAATTTATTTTTTTAAATTTATTCATTTTCAACCTATCATATGCAAGTTTCTGAGTGAAACTATATTGTGTAAAAATTGATTTGATTAATTTCATTTTAAAACACTGTCAATTTTCATTGAGGTGAGAGATTGTTGAAATATGTATTTATACTATCATAGAATTAATACAAGCTCACAACTCAGCATCTTATCTACAATCCAACTCAACTTCCACTAGATATCTCATAATTCATCATCTTACCTAATTTCTTGAACTACCATTAAGCTTTCTCAAGTTGAGCTTCAATTTGGTTGCACTCCATCTTGGGCTTTAAACAAGTTTTATTTTCAACACTTCCCCTTAAACTTGTTTTATGAGATCAAGCAACTCTTTATCCTCGCAAAGTTTTTAAAATTCAGTGCCTTGGTAAAGATGTCAGCAACTTGATTATGTGACTTGACATACTCGACTTGTACATCCTTTCTGGCGATCCACTCCCTTATATAATGGTAGAGAGTATCAATGTGTTTGCTTCAATCATGAAAAATAGGATTCTTGGCTAAGGAAATGGTTGACTTGTTGTTGACACAAATTTTGGTTGGCTCTTCTTATGTCATGTTTAGCTCCTTTAACAAGTTTCTCAACCAAATTTCATGGAAAATACATGAGGTAGTTGTTACATATTCTACTTCACAACTAGACAAGGTGACAATCGGTTGCTTTTTCGACATCCACATAAAAGCAGTGTCTCCCATGAAAAACACAAATCCAAAAGTACTCTTTCAATCACCTATATCACCACCAAAATTTCTATCACTATATCTAACAAGCTTGTAATCATTAGAAGCCGAATAGAACAAGCTAAGATCAATTGTACCTTTTAGATAGCATATGATTCTATTTACTGCTTTGAAATGGGTGATTCTCGATTTCTCCATGCAATGGATAATCAATCCAGTGGCATATAAGATACCAGGTCTTATGCACGTGAGATAACACAAACTTCCAACTAGACTTTTGAAAAATCTTGGATCCACGCTTTCACCATCTTCATGCTTGGACAATTTGATTCCACATTCCATTGGTGTGTTCATTAGCTTGCATAACTTTCTTTAAAGATGAAGATGCCTTCTTCTTTTTGTTTCACTTCAATTCCAAGGTAGTATGTCATTGACCTGATATCTGTCATTTTGAATTCTCAAGTCATCACTTTCTTAAATTCTTCAAACAACTTTAGATTACTTCCAGTGAAGATGAGATCATCTACATATAGGCAAACGATCATAATATCGCCATCTTCAATCTTGATGTATAGTAAATGTTCAGAGGGACAATTGGTGAAGTTGTTTTTTAGAAAGTACTTGTCAATGTGGTTATTAAATGCTCTTGGTGCTTGCTTCAATCCATAAAGAGCTTTCTTCAACTTCAACACATTGTATTTGTTACCTTTTTCTTCATAGCCTGATGGTTTCCGAATGTAGACTTCTACTTCAAGGACTACATTTAGAAAGGAATATTTTACATCCATTTGATGTATCTTCCACTTATTTTGAGTTGCCAAAGAAATTATTAGTCTTATAGTCTCTAATCGAGAAACAAAAGAAAATACCTCATCATATTCAATTCCATCCTTTTGACTATATCATTTTGCTACTAGCCTCGCCTTGTGCCTTTCAATATCTCCCTAAGCATTCCTCTTTATCTTGTACACCCATTTGACACCTATTTCCTTGTGTCCTTTTGGAGGTGAGGTGAGTTACCATGTTTTGTTCTTCTCAATGGTATTGATTTCTTCATCCATTGGATCTCTTCACTTCTTTTCTTGTACTATTTCTTCAAAGTTTACTAGTTCACAGTCGATAAAGAGACAGAAAAGTGTGAAATTGTCTAATCATTTGTTTACCTCATAAAGATATTGAAGACTTCGTGTGCGTGTCACTTCTCTTTCATCTTGACTTCCACTTGATGATGATGAAGGTGATAAGTCTCTTTAAGTGGTTGCTATTGGTGAAATGGGTGGAGTTGCAAGCTCTTGCTGAGATTCACCTAGTTGCTCCCTCATTGTCTTCTCATCTTTTTTAAACTGAGGAAAGAAATTGAAGTTACCTGTATGAGAGTTAAAATCCCATTATGTTTCTTCATCAAATACCACATCTAAACTAATCACAATCTTCTTATTGTCTAGATTGTACAGCTTGTAGCCCTTTGAATTAGTATCATAGTCGATGAAGATAAAACTCTCACTTTTATCATCAAGCTTCGTTCTTCTCTAATCTGGTACATGAACATATGCTATACTTCCAAAGAATCTTAGGTGGGAAATAGCATGCTTTCTTCTACTCCATGCTTCTTGTGGTGTCTTTCCCCATCCACTTCTTATTGGAGATTAGTTTGACAAGTAAACTGCACATGCTATTGTTTCCGCCCAAAATTCCTTATGTAGTTTCTTGCTTTTGAGGCATGATTCGTGCCATGTTAAGGATTGTTTTATTCTTTCTTTCAGCTACACCATTCTATTAGGGGGATCTTGGACTCTTACTTCTTATTTCTTAAACTTGATTGAGATATCTTACATAGCAAAGGATGCAAGGTATTTATGTTATCATAGAATCAATACAAGCCACACAATATAAAGCTAATACTTACTCTAATCATCACACACAACTCATCTTCTTACCTATAATCCAACCCAACCTCCACTAGCTGTTTCATAACTCAGCAACATACCTACAATCCAACTCAACCTCCACTAGTTGTCTCATAACTTATCATCTTACCTAATTTCTTGAACTACCATGGAAGCTTTCTCAAGTTGACCTTCAATTTGGTTGGACTCCATCTTGGGATTTAAATAAGTTTTATTTTCAACACTGGTTTCATACTATTGTGATTGATTAAAAATAATATTGGTTTTGTTAGTCAAAATAGGAAATGCCTAATTTAGAAGAAAATTCATGGAAGTTGGTTTCCCATATTGTGAAAGATGAAGGTGTCTAACCTTGTTTAAATAAAGAATAAAAAAATTAGGTAGCCTAATTTCGGTGAATGAAGAAATATTTGGCATATGAAATGGGAACTTGAAGGCTATAAATATGGCTTCATTTCTTCATTGTTATTCATCCCAAAAATAGAGAAAAACTTGTATGAGAAGTTTTTGAGTGAGAGAATTTTGTTGGAAAAATTTCTTGGGCTTGTAATTGCTTTTGTCTTTTGGGTATGTGAGAAAATAACTGAAAGTGTGGTTGTAACAATTTTTCATATAGTGAATTTTTCTTTGGTTGTCTTTTGACAACAAAAATGGTTTTTCTCCAATTTGGAGTTTTCATTATAATTATTGTATTATGTATTTTCTATTTCTTTGTTCTTTGATATTCTGCTAAAGAGGATCTTGGGAGAAAGAATTTGTGATTATACCATTTGATCCAAATTTCCTAACAACTGGTATCATAGCCAATTTCAAAGAAAGAAGCAGAAATGTCACGAATCAAGATTGAAATTGACAAATTTGATGAGAGAATCAATTTTGGCTTGTAGTAAGTACAAGTCAATTTTTTTTATCCAATACGGGTAACACAAGGTGTTAAAGGGGAAACCAGCCCCTATTATTGATACTAAGTCTAGTAAAATCGACATAAGTGATGGAGATTGGGAAGATCTTGATCTAAGAGCTACAAGTGCAATTCAGCTTTGTTTGGCCAAAAATATTCTTGCAAATGTGCATGGAATATCTATGGCCAAAGAATTCTGAAAAAAGCTTGAAGAATTTCATTAGGCAAAAGGTGTCTCAAATCGAGTGTATTTGAAGGAGCAGTTTCATACTTTGCGTATGAATGAAGGAACTATTATGTTTGACCATCTCAATGTTCTCAATGGTATTGTCTCTGAAGATATAACTTTAGGACTCATCTGGTCTATTCCATCTTTTTTTAACACATGAAACCTATCTTGATTCATGGAAAGGAGAAAATAATTCTTTCAGAAGTTACCAACAAGCTGGTTTCTGAAGAAAAGAGACTAAGTGGTGGAAATAATGTTTTGCCTGAAAACTCAACATTGATAGTTGTTAATCAAAAGAAAAATAATTTCATGAAAAAGAAGATAGTGTGCTAACGGTGTGGACAATCTGGGCACCTCAAAAGAAATTGGCCGAAGTGTGGAGCTGATTTGGAAAGAAGCTCAAATACCGACGATGACAGTAACAACATGTTTGTTTTTGAAGACTATAGTGATGCTCTTTAAAGAAGCATGTACATCCACATGGCATGCCACTAGTTTCCAAATATTTCCATGAAAGAGGGTGTGTTACTGCTAGTGGATCCTACATACATGGATATTTTCTTTTCTCTTCTTTCTTCCCAGACAAAAACTATTCTAAGCGCTGCATAATTCTCAAAAACCCAAAACCTCCTCCACTCTTTCTCATTTTTAGACCATTTATGACCACTAATTCCAACATCAATTAGTGAGTTTTCTTCCTCTTTCACTTATCTTTTAGATCCCCTACTTTTTTTTAGCAAAATACTCAAAAAAATTATATTCATTTCTCATTTACAAAACACCATTTTTTTTTCATTTTCTTCGTTTTGTCACTTCATTTATTCTTGTAAGTACTTTTATTAATCATATACACTTATTATTCATATATTTTTTTGTATATTATGTGTATAAAGTTTTGTATTATATATGTAGGTTTTGTATTATAACATACTGAGAAGAATATGATGATCTTGAATAACATAAGATAACACCATGGTAATTTTTCTACTATTAATTAATATTTAATTTTTCAATTATTTGTATTATTTAAACTATTTATTAAATAGATTTTGGTTTTTTTTCTACTATTATGTAGTGATCGAATACAGGTGTATATACTATCAAACATGTGTAACATATGTATATACTATCAAACATGATATTATGTAAAGGTAGTACATACATAAGAACCATTAGGAATGAGTAATAGATGAAAATTGTTTGCTTTTGATCAATTTGAATCCAATCTAAATTAGATGGATTTAAAGGTTTTTCAATTCAAATTTGATCCAATGATGTAATCAATCTAAATTTATCTATATCTAAATAGATCATATTTTTCGGATCAGATAAAATCAGATTGATATTAAAATTTATTTATGAATTATTGTCATATATAAAATATGATATACATAACATTTTAAGTTAGTATATTTGCAGTAAAATTTATTATTTATAATTACAACTAAAAAAAAGTATGTATATACAATTATTAAATTTTTATATTTATTTTATGAGTTAAAATAATAATCTATTATAATTATGATATATATAATATTTAAATATAACACATCATAAAATAAAATATATTTATTTATAATTTAATAATAATTTGATTTAAATTGAATATAGTAGAATATGAAATCTATCAATCCGAATCTGATTCACATACGAACAAATTGTATACATTTTAATTTGAATATGATTTGACTACAAATAATCTAAATTCAAAAACTTGGATTGGATTTTTAAATGTAAATGAATTGATGAGATTATTTGTTCGGTTATTCTATATTTTGGTTTGAGATTAGTGATTTGAATTTCTTTGTTTTAGTGGTTTAGAATTAAATACTTACAAAAGGTCAAATGGGTTAGATGTGGGTTAGGGGGTTAGATGTGGGTTAGAGGGTAGGTTTGATTTTACCCTCAAGTTAGATTAAATATAATTTTTAAAGTGAATTGATTTTTTCAAATTTAAAATTAGAGACTAAGCCTAGAAAACCATTAAGAACTTACCCCACGTTTGGTTGGAGGGAATGGAATGGAATCAGAATTGATTCCGTCCATTTTGCGTGTTTGGGTGGACGGAATGGAGAGCGGAATGGAATCTGATTACTAAAAGAGAAGGAATCACAATTCCATCTCCCACCTTTGGTAATCATTATTCCATTCCCATCTAAACTTTTTTTTTCCAATTCTACCCTCACCTAAAATATAACCTTAAATTTAAATCCCAAATTCTTAAACCCAAAATTCCAAAACCCTAAACCCTAAACACAAAATTTCAAAACCCTAAATCCAAAATTCTCAAACCCAAAATTCCAAAACCCAAAACCCTAAATCCAAAATTTCAAAACCCTAAATCCAAATCTTAAAATCCTAAAACCTTAAACCCTAAACCTCAAATCCCTAAACCCTAAACCCTAAAACCCTAAACCTTAAAACATAAATCCCAAAACCCTAAAACATAAATCCCAAATCCCTAAACCCTAAACCCTAAATCCCAAATTCCAAATCCTAAAAACCTAAATCCTAAACCCCAAATCCCAAATCCCTAAACCCTAAACCCTAAACCCTAAACCCTAAAACCCTAAACCATAAAACATAAATCCCAAAACCCAAAACCCTAAAACATAAATCCCAAAACCCTAAACCCTAAACCCCAAATCCCTAAACCCTAAACCCTAAACCTAAAACCCTAAAACCCTAAACCCCAAATCTCCAAATCTCTAAACCCTAAACCCTAAACCTTAAAACATAAATCCCAAAACCCAAAACCCTAAACCCCAAATTTCAAATCCTAAAACCATAAACCCTAAACCTTAAACCTTTAAACCCTAAAACCCTAAACCCTAAATCCAAAATTCTAAAACCCTAAACTATTTTTAGAAAAATAAGAATTTTAACCCTAAACCTTAACCTACAAATATAACCCAAATCCTAAATCTTTAAACCCTAAATCACACATCCCAACCCTCAAAACCCTAAACCCTATTTAGAAAAATAATAATTTTAATAATATATTTATTTTTAATTAAGTAATACTTATTTAGAAAAATAATGATTTCAATAATGTATTTTGTCTGACGAAAAAATAGTAATTAAATGACATTATTTGAACTTTACAGCATGTAGGGGTATTAAGGTCATTTACAACTTTTTTCATTCCATTCCAGTGGCAAACCAAACACTATAATCCTGATTCTGAGCTTGATTCCAGTGGTCAAACCAAACAAAATTGTTTCCTTTCCATTCCATTCCATTCCGATTCCGATTCCGATTCCGATTCCATTCCACGAACCAAACGCCACCTTAAAGCATAGAATCATTAAAAATATGAACACTAATAAAATTGTTAAGTCTCTTTCGAATGAGAGACGCTACGCAATTGCCAGGCAGTTTGTACAAGGAAAAAAGAGGGGACGAACGAACGAAGGAGAGAGAATGGTAAATAAAAAAAAAAGTCACTCGCGTGGCATTTTCCAGGTATCTGCTTATTTCTAGGACCATATAAAAGACTTATGTTTACTTTTATATGGTTTATGATAACGATTTCATACGGCGTGTGCGATTTCTATGGTATTATTTTATAGGTACTTAATAATTATGATAGAAAAGAACGTTATATAAATAATTTAGATTATAATTGATGTTTTTATTCCTATAATTATAAAAAATAATATTTTAATATTAAATATTAAATAATATAAATGATTTAATTTAAAAGATATTTTTGAACTCACTCTTTAATTAATATATAAAAATAAAATTTCAGCTTTTATACACAATATTATATATTTTTATCATTTTTAACACATTAATAATACATGAATATAGTTATTATATAATGAACTCTTTGCTGCTGCATTTTTCACGTGAGAAGAGCCCTAACTACTCAATGCGTAACGACAACTTACTAGTTAGTATCATTTAATATATATATTAAATGACAATTTAATTATTAATTAGATATAAAATTAATCATATAATACGATAAAGTAAGATTATTTCTTTTTTTAACATAACAAATACTAACGTTAAGTAAAAATTTTACTTTTAAAACTAAATCCTTTTAAAAATAGATAGTTTGTTATGGCAATAATATTTATGTTTCTAAAAATATCAATTTCTTAAAGTAATTATAGGATACTAACAAATGACAATTAAATTGACCATGTATATGCATTAAATTGTAATAAAAAATATTTTTGTACAAAAATTAAGAAGGAAATATAAATATGGTTCCATTATTTTAAATTGTACTATAATATCTATTTTTTTACTTACATAATATAATTTCTTTTTATACTCAGAGTCTTTTTTTAACATCCATTCAAAATGTTAAATATATGTTAATTTTTTGTAATGTCATGAATATGTATTCAACTATTTGAGTAAATATGTAAAACATATGTTCATTTTTTTGTAATAATTTAAACATGTATTTTTATTGTTATATATATTTTTATGTTTATTTTACGATATGATTATTTTTAAGTATTTATATTTATGAAAAAAATAATTATATATAAAAATTAATAAAAATATATATAAATGTATGAAAATATTTAACATATGATATGTTTTAGAGTGTTAAAAATAATATTAGTTAAATAAGGTTATATATGAAATGACTTATCTTTGTTCATTTATATATTAATTTTATATTTTTTCTCATTATTTTTTCTTTAAATTTGGACTTTACTTCTTGGTCTTTTGTTTTTATTATTTTTTTTATTTTTTTCACATATGTAGTCCAAAATTTATGGTTAATTTGAAATTAAACTTTAATGATACAAATATAAATGTAAAAGGGATAAAGTGTGAAAACTAAAAATTAAATAAACTAAATCATAATGAAAAATAATAGTTAGTTAATCAAGGACTTAGTTAAGAAAAATTTGTCAATGGTCAAATTAACAATTTATTTGAAATGGAGATTCGGGTTAATCAAGTTTTATATTATAAACTATTTGGTGATAAATAAAGTTATATTTTATATGTGAAATAAATATAAAAAAAAATTAAAATAAAAAATATTATATGAATTCTTTTGCACACTTGAAAGAGAAAAAGAGATCTTACCTTTAGCAAGTAAAAGCAACACTCTTATATGTCCCGAATGCGAGTTAAGATCTGTAGCTTAGTGAACTCCAAGGGAGGGAACTGAACGGCTGGTGTAGCTTAGTTAACTCGCGGCTTGTGTAACTGAGTTTCCTACGAGAATACTCTACTGAGAAAGCTAAGAAAGAAACCTTTTTAGATAGAATCTATTTAGCTACATTCTTACAGTTCCTGAAAGTGAGTCAAGACTCTATCCCTCACTGCCCCTTATTCTCTCCTAAATTTCGAGCCCACCCGCCCCTAGCTACATATCTTAACTAGCCTTCGGGATATATAAGAGTGTTGCTTTTACTCGTTAAAGGGAAGATATCTTTTCTCTTTCAAGCATGAGGGATATCCCCCACCACCTCTTTAGTTACACATAATCAAATTAAAACACTTTTATTGTAACATGAGAGGGTTAAATATCTTATTTTATCTTTAAAAATATTAAAAGATATTTAGCTCCACCATAATCCACTTTAGCTCCATCCCTACACTTAACCAAAGTATGAAAATTAAAAAATAAGTTGATCGAATTATAAGAAAAGTAATAACTATATTAAGTAGTGGTGCCAAAAACTGGGTCGAACTGGTTTAAATCGAAAAGTCGATCCAATCTGTATTAAGTAAAATCAATTTTCAAATGGTCCGATCTGGTTATAAAAATTATAAACCAATCAGATCGGACCAGATTGATTTTAATAAATAATTAATTTTTTTAATTAAATAATGTATAAATAAATTGGTTCTTGCCCTTAACCCTATTTCATTTTAATTCTTCTGTGAGACTCAGAGTCTACGAGTATGAAGTTTTGCTAACCCTAGCCAGCCATATCGCCTCCAATAGCACCTAACCATCCTCGCATCGTCTCCACCACCAGCCAACCGACCTCTCTTCACGTCGCCTCGTGTCCTATCATCCATGGACGAAATAGATATGTGGTAAGCTGACTGATAAATGTTTGAGTTTATGGATGAACTATTTCGTGTGACTTCTCTAAACATTATGAGTAAAATTTTGTGTACGAAACATTGTCTACATTTTGGATTGGTTGTCAAGCCTTGTTTTTTTGAGTTTCTGATAGGGTTTTTGGACACCCCTAATTTTTTTTTCTTTCATTCACTAGCTGTGGGGGCCAAAATTATTAAGTCATCTTGTTTGTCTATTGGAGTCGTCTGTGATACCTTGGAATCGTTTTCAAATATTGAACACGCAATTGAGAAATTTAGATCCTAAATAGTATATACATATTAATATGTAAAGTGAATAATTAATTTCTAGATCCTAAATAGAACTGCAACAATTTTGGAACCTTAACTTCTTCTCCCAACTATTAGGCATATTTCTAGATCCTAAATAGAATTACACCAATTCTTCATGTCACTTTGCAGTTTGCACATCTTATTAGTGTAAAAAACAGAATTTTCATGTTCATATCATAATATGTAAAGTGAATAATTTCTAAGAAAAATGATGGCATGTAAGTGGATAATGTTTTGTCCTGTTTATATTATAATTTGTCTCAACAAAATTAAATCTAATTACATTTGTTTCGATATATTTATAATGAAATGGATAATGTTTTGTCCTATTTATATCATAATCTCCAGAATAATAACATTATAGGAAAAATTCCTGTAGAAGTTAGTAAGCTCTCAAAGTTTCAAACTCTTGATCTTTCTGATAACTTATTTACTGGAGAAATTCTCTCGTCTATTGGTCATCTTAGAAATCTGCAATACTTGTAAGCATGTGTAATTTTAGAATAAAAGCTCAGAAAATTTGTTTATTGCCATATTTTGTATCTTTACCTTTGATATAAATCTAAAGTAGTTTTTACAAAATTTAGTTCAGGAGACTTAACAATAGTAGTCTCTTTGGAGCAATACCAATGTCATTGGCTAGCCTGACCCAACTATCCTTTTTGTAAATATCTTAGCTACTTTTTATTCAATGATTTATTTCTCTGATTGAAATAAGTTTCTAAAATACTTTTCTTTTGTAATTTTGAGGATTTCAGAGACCTTTCTTACAATAATCTGAGTAGCCATGGTCCAAGGTTTCCTGCTAAAGAATTCAAGTAACTCTCACTCACTCTCACTCACACACACACACGCGCACATTGGTTACTCCAAGAGTAAATAATGTGTATAGCCCACTAATCATGTTGATTGTTGGTTTTACTTGTATGTAGAAAGTAACACGTTTACTAATCATATATGTGATTGGCCTATAATAGCACGTCAATTATTCTCAAAGAGCAATTAATAATTTCTTTAGTACTAACTATTGCATCCTTATTTTCCTATCATTTCAGCATTATAGGAAATCCTCTAGTCTGAATATTTATTCACCATGTCAGTTCTTTTATTGCATTCTTGCAGGCATATTTGCTTTTTATTCAGATGAATGACATGAAAAGTAAGAAAATTGTAGATTTGTTATAATTTGATTAGTCGCACATTCAATTACATATCATATTTATGTATTATTAATTGAACCAAACTATTCAAAACTGTTAGCCAAACCGTTCAAAATTGGACCAAACAGTTCAATTACAACATTTTGGATGGTCAAACGATCCGGTCTGGTCTGGTCTGGTTTGAGCAATATGAATAGTACAATTTGGTTTAAAATAATTACTCAAAATCAGACCGGACTGAACCGTCGATACCCCTAATATCAAGTATGAAACTAAAAAAATAAGTAAATCAAAGTTTAAAAATTGAAAAATTAATGAATCTAATTATTTAAGAAAACAATCAAAGTGTAAAATGTATGATCATTTCACTAATTCAACCTCATTATTTTGAATGTAAAGTATTATACATTTCACAACTTATAATTACATAACACATTTCTTTTGATTATAAATATATACAATTTTCAATGATCTAACAAAGTTCACCTGGGTATGTTGAAAATTTGGAATTCAAATAGGATGTATGAGTTAATTATATGAAAAAATAATAAACATTTCACGTTTTATATCTAGACATTTTAATTTAGGACTAGGAAGATAATGACTGAGGATACCAAAACCCATCCTTAATCGAGTAACTAAGGAGAGCCAAGTAGTTCCTTAGGAACTTATGAATGATTTATGACTATTGCTTCCTCTTACTAGATGTCTATTAGTATCTTCTTGCCTTGGCCTTCAAGAAAATCCAACATAAGTGAAGAGAAATGATTGAACGAGGAAAAAATTATCAATGTGCCTTACATCTATGCAGTAATATCAAGGCTGATATTTTAAGGATAATGAAAGATTTTCACATCCCTTCAAATGTTGACATAATGCTACATGAGGTCAGTTCATTTGGTTACACAAGACCTCTTCTGGGCTAGATGACCTTTCATGAAATTCCTTGATACATTGGGTTTATGTTCCCAATTTTAGAATTGATATGGCTATTTCTTGGGGATACATAGTTGTGTCCCAGTTAAACTCTTCCCAACAATCGGAGGTATATATAAATCCTTTGCTTATCCCTTATTTGCAGAGAGCTCAACATTAAGGTTAAGATATGAGAGCTAAGTAAAGCATATACAGCCTCGTATAATTCTATTGATCTCGATTGTGTTCATATATCCACAAAAGGGAGCATGGTATAAATGTAAACACTCTTGATAAAAAATAAATATATTGGAAAGATAGGTTTTTCTGAGCTTTTGGTGAATGGGTAGGTTGTAGCACCTAGGATACCATTAGGCTTATATAATGGATGCCAAGGTGATTTTGAAGAATAACACCTTTCTTATCACCACTTTGACTAGTGAGGCAAATGAGAGACTTCCCAAGATCCAACATTACCTCTTTGAACCCACTCAGTGGAAATATTTCCTTAGTGATGAGAGGTTAGTGGAAGACAAACTATGAAAGCCAAGAATAGACAGAGAATATGAAGCTTGTAAACTCTACTCTCTTCTTAGGAGAAGTAAGAGGAGAAATGTTATTATATAAACAACCAAAATCAACTGTAAATCCAGTTTATGTAACAGAAATATAACAGAAAATACAATTGTAAATACAACTAGTATAACAGATTTAGTTTAGCTTATCATCCCCTCTCAAGTGAAAGGGTCTATGAGTGATACAAAGCTGAGTTTTGAGGAACAAGAATCTTGAACTTGGGATATGTTTGGTCATGAGATCAGTTGGTTGGATCTTCAGTAGGAACAAAGTGTAGCAATATCTTTCCTCTTAGAACCTGATCGCGAATGAAGTGAAGATCTATTTCTATGTGCTTCATTCTGGTATGAAACACATGATTCTTTACCATATGAGAAACATTGATATTATCATACTAGAGTAGAGAAATTTTAGGTATGGAAACACAGAGTTCTTGTGACAAGGCTTGCATCAAAACAATCTCGGTAGTGGCTAAGGCAAGGCCGAGATATTCTCATTTTGCACTACTTCAAGACACCACCTTTTGATTGGAAGAGGACCAAGAGACTAAGTTCTCCCCTAGGTAAACTAAATAGCCACTTGAACTTTGTTTGTCATCAGGCTAAGCCCCTTAATCTGCATCTATGAATCCTTCTATTGTCAGATTACTGGAAGGACTTAACAATAATCCTTCTTGCATTGTTCCTATTAGATACCGAAGGATCCTTTTGACTGAAAGCCAGTGAGCTGAGGTTGGCTGTTACATGAATTGATATGCCTTATTAATAGAAAAATCAATATCAGTCCTTGTTACTAAAAGATACTGAAGGGCCCCAACTACACTACGATAGTGAATGATATCTTCTATAGGATCACCATCAAATTTGGACAAATTCTTCCAAACAATGTCGGGTGTTTTTGCTGGTTTGGTATCAAACATTTCAGTTCTCTTCTCCAAGAAAAAAAGGTTGGATTGATCAATCCTAGACTTAGTTCTTTGTCTGGACAGATAGAAGATTCGTCTATGAAATCTTCAAATCCATTACCGAAAACAACATTATCAATTTGAGATCTCTATAGAACATAATTATTCCGTAAGCATCTGATAGGAAGGAATGGATGTCATCTTCGAGCTTTGTACAGATCTAATCGAACTAGAGGATGAAGAGAATTGAGTGGAAGCGGAAGTCATAATTGGATCTAATCGAGCGAGGCTTTGATACCAACGATCATGACATAGGTCATAGGTCACAACTCTTCTTACTCTGCTTGGAATGAATTGGATAAAACCTTTTTGTCTTCCTCTAGAGCCAAAATAATGCAGCTTAGGCTCTTGTTATAGTCCACCAAGAAAGGATCTCTGTCTACGATAGACTATATCATGAAGGTCAAAGGAGTTGCAGATAGTCTAGCAGCCATTGAAGAACCTGTCTCAGAACAAGACCAGATTATGAATCTCCTTAGTGGCCTTGGATTTGACTACAATGTAGTTGTTACTTCTATTAATATTAGAGATGACAAGATCTCTATTGAAGCTGTTCATAGTATGCTTCTAGCCTTTGAACATCATCTTAAGCAACAAAGCTCGATTGAACAAATCTTCATTATGTTTTCCAATTATGCCTTCTCTTTTAATAACAAAGGTGGTGGAAGAAAATATAATGGCGATCGAGGTCAAAATCATGCTCCAAATACCAGCAACTATACCTACAAAGGTCGTGGTTACAGAAGTAGATATGGCTAGAATGGAAGACACAATTCCAATAACTCTGAGAAGCCACAATGCTAGTTATATGGCAAGTTTGGCCATACAATTCATTTTTGTTATCATATATTTGATATCTCCTATCAAAGATCTCAGAATAGTTATACTCCTTCCTCAAGGTTGGTAATCCAAACTCTATACCTACTATGTTTGCTTCTTCTAATAATCTTACAGATGGTACTTGGTATCTTGACTTTGGAGCAAGTCATCAGCTGACTCAGAATATGGGAAATATGACTAATGCTTCACCATACATGGGCACAGATAAGGTGAAAATTGGTAATGGTAAGCACCTATCCATTTCCAACATTGGCTCTCATCATATACTATTTGATTCACATTTTTTTCATCTCAAAAAGGTTTTTCATGTTCCCTTTATATTAGAAAAATTTATAGTGTTGCTAAGTTCTTCTCAAACAATAATGCCTTACATTTTCCTAGGTCCTCTCCCCTTTCACAATAGTAGGTGCCCTTTGAGACCCAAACCAAATAGCCAATATTCCTTTTCTATTTATACATCTTCTAAGTGATGTATAATAGCAATGTGGGACAAGGCAAAAAATTGGCATCATTTGTTTTATAAAAAATCATTTTTTTCTGATAATCCCCCACTTGAATTTTATATAAAAATAGTTTTCATTGAGAAACCGATCAATTAAAAGTATAAGATTATGCATAAGTAAAGGTGTCTATCGACTTGAACATTTGCATAGTGTTGACGCTTTAGAATATACTAGAGTAACTTGTAGTTTTGAACTCTATCTCTAACAACATTATACACACAACCTTTCCAAGGTGTAGTTTGAAAAGCCCATGCTTTATGGTCATGCACGTGTATCCCAGTATAGTGAATGCTCTAGTAAATTTTTCCCAAAACATTTTTATAAGAAGTGGCCACACTTCCACATTCACATAGGTGAGTCTATCAAGAGCACTCTCATAGCTATGTACTCTACTCCACATAGAGTATAGAACTCATTAAGAGTTTAATAATTAACTCATCATTTTCTATCGCTTCAGGACTTTATGTTTCTAACAATATAGAATGAGACATTAAAATAACATGATTCTTCTCATATCACTTCATTACTTGTTATTACCCATTGAACTTATTTCTTGGGATCTCCAATCTATAAGTTAGGTTACTATCGTGAGTGACTCTTCATTCTAAGGGCATTAGTCTCATTCCTTTTGAGGTTTTGAAAACCTTCTCTCTCAGTAATCCTTTCATCAAAGGATCGGCCAAATTTTCATCAGAACATATATGATCCACTCTTACAGCTCCTGCAGAGAGAAATTCTCTAACAGTACTATATCTGGTTTAGTGCAGTCAGTAGCATAACGTAAGCTACCAATGATGCTCGTATACTCAATTTTTTAACACTATCTCCGGTGTTCTTGAACAACTTTACACTAGGATCATAAGGTGTACATACAGGTTTGTAGTTAAAGTAATTATATTTCTTTAAGATTTTTTCAATGTAATGAGATTGATCTAGAGAAATTCCCTTTTCAGACCTAGTAATCTTTATACCAAGGATTACACTCGTTTCTCCTAGATCTTTCATATCAAAGTTAGCACTTAACAAAGTTTTCACATTATTCACAACATGAATATTTGATCCTAAAATAAGCATGTCATCCATATATAAACATATAATAGTGCAAATGTCTTTTTCTAATTTATAATAAATGCATTTGTCACTTTCATTTATTTGGAATCCATGTGAGATAACTAGATTATCAAATTTTTCATGTCATTGCTTAGGTGCTTATTTTAGACCATAAAGGGATTTATCTAGTTTACAAACTTTATTTTCTTAACCTGGGACAATAAAACCTTTAGGTTGTAAATTTATTCTTCTAAGTCACCATTTAAGAAAGCAGTTTTGACATCTATTTGGTGCACTACTAAATCATGGATAGCAGCAAGAGAGAAAAGTACACATATGGAAGTTATTCGTGTGACTGGTGAAAAGGTATCAAAGAAATTTACATTTTTTCTTTGCCTATACCCTTTGACTACAAGCCGAGCTTTGTATTTTTCAATAGTACCATCGAGTTTTAATTTCATCTTTAGTATCCATTTACATCCTATGGTTTTGCAACCAGGAGGTAAGTCAACTAAATGTCAAGTTCTATTATACTCAAGAGAGTCCATTTCATCATTTATGGCTTCTTCCCATAAGTTGGCATCTAAAGAAGATAATACTTTTTTAAGAGTTTGGGAATCTTCCACTAATGTATAAGCATAAAAATCAGACCCAAAATCCTTAAAGGTTTAAGCTCATTTACTTCTCCTGATTTCGATGTTTAATTCCTCATTTTGTCACTAGTTCTAGTTATGGGTAAACTACTAGAAGACGAACCCCCACTATTTTTTAATTTAAAGGGAAACCTATGTTCATAGAAGTCAGTATCATTTGATTCTATAACTACATGATCATTTAAGTCATAGAATTTATAAGCTTTACTATTCATAACATATCCTATGAATACACATTCATATGCTCTACTAGCAAGTTTATTTCTTTTAGGATCGGGGATCCTAACATATGCTAAACAAACCCAAGTTTTAAAATAAGTTAAGTTAGATTTCTTATTTTTAAAAATTTTATATGGTGAAATTTTACTAGTAGGTTTAGGCATTTTATTTAGCACATAGCAAACAGTTAATAAAATTTCTCCCCACTAATAGGAAGTAGCACTAGAGTTTAATAAACTTGCAACAACTAATTCAGTAAAAGTTCTATTTTTTCTTTCAACTTTTCCATTCATTTCAGGAGAATATGGTGTAGTTTTTTCATGAATGATTACATGAGTTTTATAAAAACATTGAAAATATTGGAATCATATTTAATGTCTCTATCACTTCGAAACTTTTTTATTTTTTTGTTAAGTTAATTTTCAATTTCAGTCATAAATATTTTAAACATGTCAAACGCTTCACTTTTATTTTTCATTAGATATACATAAGTGTAATCTGAACAGTTATCTATAAAAGTTATAAAATAGCGTTTTCCATTTCTTGTTAAATTTCCATTAAGTTCACATATGTGGGAGTGTATTAATTCTAAAGGTTCAGATTCTTTAATTACTAATTTATGTGAAGTTTTGGTTATTTTTGCTTGACTACAAAAGTCACATTTTTCAAAATCATTCAAAGATAGTTTAGGAATTAGTTCTAAGGTACTAATGTTCTTGATTATGTATTTATTAACATGACAAAGTCTAACATGCCAAATATTATAAGAACTCATCATATAAGTAGAAGAATAGGCTTTATTAATTTCAATGTTTAATTTAAACATGCCATCAGTGGCATACCTTTTCCCAAGAAATATATTATTTTTAGTTATTGTATATAAATCAGCCCCTATAGTTTGAGTAAACACAACTTTGTTAAGAAGATATCTGAAACTAAGTTCTTTCTCATATCACTGGAGTATGCAGGACATCATTCAAGATGACAATATTTCCAAAGGTAAACTTCAATTCCACCTCACCAGTACCAACAACTTTAGTGGAGTAGGAGTCTCCCAACAACACTTTCTTATCCTCAAACTTAGAATAGGACTTGAACATGTCTCGATCATAGCAAACATGGCAAGAAGCACCAGTGTCCATCTACCACCCCTCAGATCCACCAACAAAATTGATTTTAGAAGGTTGATCTTTAGTAAGGTTCGCCTACGGGGTAGGACGATTCCTGTTTTGGTAGTTCCTAGCCAAATGGCCTGGTCTGTTGCAACTATAACACGTGAATTTTTTATTTCTTAAGGGGGTTGAGATCTTTTCTAGGGAGGATAGTTTATGTTTCTATTTTGGTGGTTGCGTTTTGGTTATTATTACGATTCTAAGTTTTCATATTTCTTCCTTTAGGTTTCAGAATTGTAGAGAAGGATTTTTTATTGGTACTATTGTTTGAGACAACGAGTATTTCATCTCTTTGATCTTGTTTTCGGGCTTCTTCTTCTATTCTTAGACGGTTTGTAAGACTTCTAAAGAAAATTCCATAGTTTTATGTCTAAGTGCATTCTTAAAATCTTTCCAAGGAGGGGGTAATTTATCTATAATAACAACTACTTGAAATTGTTCATCTAAAGTCACACCTTCAGAAGTTATTTCGTGTGTTATCTTCTGCAATTCGTGTGATTGAGTTTCCACAAATTTGTCATCAATTATTTGGTACTTCATATATCTACTGATAGCATACTTATTAGTTCCAACTTTCTCAGTGTCGTACTATTTCTGAAGAGCATCCCAAATTTCCTTTGTAGACTTATCAAAATTATAATAATCATACAAGTCATCAGCTAATCCATTAAGAATAATTTTTTTGCATAGAAAATCATTTTCCATCCAGGTGTTTAAATCCTTAATTGTAGCTTCAGTAGAAAGATTAAACAGTGTTTGTTTTTAAGTACTAATAGCATAAGCGACTTTTTTCATGGTTAGGAAAAATAACATTTTTTGTCTTCATCTTTTAAAGTGTAGTCCTTCAAAACGAAAAAGTTTGTTGAGATCAACAGTTAACATTTTAGTAGATATGGTAGATAGAAATACGTCTCAAAATTGTTGAAACAAGTACGTGAAAACAATATAAGAACAATATTACCAATAACTTAAAATGAACTATTTGGGTTGAATCACGGATTAGGTCGCTCTCTTTAAGACGTTTCGCGACTCTGCCCAAAATTATGCAAACAAACACACAACCTCGTCGTCCCCATGATAAAACAGTCCAGGATCTTTGTTGTCTGTCTCAGAACTTCACTACACTGATGAAGACCGAAATGTTACACCTATAAATTTTTTGTTGTTCGAAAACTCAACAATTGATGATCTTTTTTTCTGAGAGCTTTTTTTTAGTAAGAGATATTTGCAAATTATTGTGATTAAACTGAGAGCTAAGGTCCTCTGTTTATAAGTTTGAAAAAATATGTGACCATTATAACAATAACGATCATGTTTAAGTAAAAATAACGACAATTTTCTAAGTAAAGAAAATAACGTTTATTTTTTGAGTAAAAATATAATGACCATTTTCTGAGTAGAAATGTATTTTAATAAAAAAAATTCAAAAAAACAATACTACCTCATACACACACTCGAGCTAGGCTCGACCGTTTGGATGACGACAACAACAATGCACGCATGTGTTAGTGCCCCTTGGGGCCCAAACCCAATAACTAATCCTTCTCTATTTATATATCTTCTTAGTGATAAAATAACAATGTGAAACAAGACAAAAAATTGATATCATTTATTTTATAAAAAATCACTTTTTCTCCAACAATAATGAACACACAAAAGAAATTGCAGTGGAGATTGGAGTAAGAGAGAAGGAAACCCTAATAGAGCTTTAGTCGACTCAAACCACGCCTAATCTTTTTCAACTTTTTGGTGGCAACGTGCATAACGCATATAAAGTAATCAAATTAACCGTACAGTATTTTGTAGTACAAGTTTGAGTAAAATAATATATAATTAAGATAATTTCTAAATTATCTTGAGATAGATTTTCAAACATTTCAAAATAATTTCAATCAAAAAATAAATAAATTTAGTATTAATTGAAAAAAAAATAAGCCCAAGAAAGAAACCATCGACCTGCATCTAGTTCAATCAACTTACGTTTTAAAAATAATTTTGAAACCTCTATCAATTTCAACCATACTTCCTATTATCTCTTTAATAAAGCTATTTAAAAACTGAAGTAATGTTTAATGATTTTTCCTTATAGTTATCCTTTATCATCCCTGGTATTCCTCTCTATTAGATGTGGGATTGCCAAGGCATGCCCTTCCTGTTTCTACATCAATTTGGATGATAAGGCATGCCTATCCATGTTTTATCCAGCTTTTGCTCCACTATCAACAACCTGAATGGTTATTTTGCCTGCCCTGCTTTCCTCTCCTGCAGCAAGAGCTCTTTCGCCAAGTCCTAACTCCCACTTTCTCAACAAAACTATATATGTTATGAATCACAAACAAGAAATACAACTCATTCAGACTCGCCTTTCAAAATGAATCTTCCCTTTGTTTCCACCACTCAAAAAGAGGCCATTAAAAATAATATTTCCAAAGCATATACACGACTATAAGCCCTCTCCATGAAAATATTCGTATGGACTTTTCCAATGACCAAAAACTAGATATTTTGTTCACAATCTAACATTACATCAAAACCAGATTTCTCAAATATACCCAATATCTCTGTAAGACCTTACCCTTAAGATATACATTGACCAAGAAAAAAGCTCAGATTGAAAATTATGCAAAAGCCCCTAGAACTTGCATTTAGATTCATAATCACCGTGGTAAATCTTACCAACATACGATGAGGTTAAGCTTGGTGATGTGATAATCATTGACACCAGCAAAAGAAATTGTTCACAAGCCAACCCATTTAATCCATCTGAATACACGACCAACTCTGAATGGCAACTCATAGTCCTTTGAAACAGCAGGCTCTCTCTTGGCAACTTCAGGTTCAGACCACACGTACACACCTCGTTCTTGTCTACTTCCGGGTACAGTGTTGTCCAGAACAATAGCCAGGAGGAATGCAATCACCATGTGTAACGAAAATAGCGTGTTTAGCACATAGTTTACCTGATAAGGAAAAATGTCAGTTGAAGTTAAAGATTTTAGATTTGTAAGTTCTTTGCTGCAGCCCCAGAACCCAGTGACAAGTTTCCATCTATGCAATGGATTAGAAAAATCACTAAAACCTATAGTAGGAAATGAGGAACCATGCCTTGTAGTACAAGCATTTGCTGCTTGTAGAAACCTCAGCAACATGTGCTCAAAATCCCCATCCAGAACAAGTGTACGTATGTGAGTGCATAAATGATTATTTCAAAAAGGATAAGTAAATAAATTCAGCAAGGTTTTTGAATCTCACCTACTATGCACACTAAAACACGGGTAAGTGCTATTAAATATAATCTTAAAAAAAGTGTCCCAAGAAATGCTCCAAAATTCAATAAATGGAATATACATGGAACTGTTCATTTAATATAAATGGGTAAGAGCTATTAAATATATCTTAAAAAACGTGTCCAGAAAAATGCTCCGCAATTCAACAAATGGAATATACATGGAACTGTTTATTTAATATAAAAAATAAAGCTCCTATGTGACTGATCTCAAAGGCTATTTTCTATTTTTAGACATTAGGGCTTCAGTGGCAAAAAGTCATTGTCACAAAGTTTACTGGTTTTTTTATCTAATTTACAACAAATACAAAAGCAAAAAGGAAAATGTCTACTTATATCGATGTTGGCTAGAAGCAACCTTGTATTATGCCTCTGTTTAGCAAAGAATTAGCTTAAAAGTTAAAAATCATAACAGACATTGGTTAAATAGAAAAATACCCCTCCATATTTGCTGTGAATGGGTCCATGAGAAGCCACAATATATGGTTGAAAATAACTTGGAACAGACAAGTTTGAGTTTGGAGAGATGCCATATTGCTGAAAGTAGGCTGGTATAGAAAGTGAGAAGAACAATGATAACCCAACAATGATAATGTTACGAGAACTCCCAGCCTCACTATAACGAAGATTTGAAAGGCCCAATGCAGCAAGCATCGCCCACATGAAGCACAACAGGGCAGCAACCATAACTTCCGGAATGGATGCAATAAAGCCTCCTACTTTACCTACAAATAAGGAAGAAATGTCACACAGACAACAGCAGACCAGATATACATAATCTGACAAAAGAAATATCAATCTAATTCTCATGTTCCTCAATGATTTAAGTACTCCCAGTATTTCACTCAACAAACACCCCCCAAAAAAAGAAAGATATTAGAATTTAGAAATAATTGTGAGGACAAACAGTAAACATGACAATAAGGAAATAATATTATGGTTAGAAAATGACCAATTTCAGGCTTAAGGTTCATTTGGCCAGCAATCCTTTAAGCTTAACAGGGCAACATCTCCATGCAAGATTTGATTTTAAGTAACAAATAAAAAACAGAGATATTTTTCTGCATCGATTATAATTATAGGGTGAAAAGCAGCAAATCCCTTTGTTTTGTGTAAACAACCACAGATAATTTTATGCACTGGTTAATAATCATGGGGTGAAGGGCAGTAATAGTCTCTTTGTTTTGGGTAAACGACTACATTGGTCCCATACTTCTCAACTACACTACACTGGTGTCTTTTTTATGCAAAATGTCTACTAAGTTCTTCAAGATTCAGGATTGTGAAAAATGGGTGTTTTTTGGGGCAAAAAAGGAAAAGATAGAAAATAATTGTTTGGAACCTTGATGAATAATCGTCTGCGCCATTTTTTTGGGGATAAACTATCAAACTGAATTCAAATCAACACATCTGCTATATATTTGTTCAACCTATCCATGCAAGACCCAATGATATTTTGATGGCAGACCAAAAAGACAAAGCAATAATGATATCCACAATAAGATATTACCAAAAATGCCCAATGTCTTTGACCAGGAATTGCCAGAACATTTAGTTACGTAGCTGTTAAATTCCAAAATAAGTATGGAAAGAGAAGCTTAATGAAAACTTACCGACAAGGGATAAGATTATCAATATACAAGCACCAAACTCAACTGCTCGTCGGCTACCCATTTTAGTCACAGCAATAGTATGCACGTTTTCTGTTAGAGTCGTAGACCCAGTTCCTGTTCCCCAAAGACCGGCCAAGACACTTGAAAGACCTTCCAGACCAATGCCTCGACTAAGAACACCAGGGGTTGGTGGTCGAGATGCCACCAACAATGAAGATGCATGATATGAGCCAACCTACGAAGTTTGAATACAATTATATAAAGCAAAAATAGAAAACAATGCAATCATATTAATCAACAAAAACTAATTATCAAATATGGTAATTGACAATTTGACATTAAGATCGTATGGGGAGAGTGGATGAATTGCTGGTCTAGTTTATATGAGACATAATGACACGCAGAAAAAACCTAATAAAAAAGACACAAAGGTAATTGAAATAACATGATTTCAGAATTTATTTCCCAAGTATTGGTGCGTAGGGTCAGCAGAATAGGGACTTCTCGGATTGATTATCATACATTAACAGAATTAGGATCTAAGGACAGTCATAGTATGAACAGATCGGTGTGCTCTTTCTATGGTAATAATTAAAGAGTCTAGATGTTATGTCCCAAATTATATGCCCTTAGGATCTAAGGACAGTCATAGTATGAACAGATCGGTGTGCTCTTTCTATGGTAATAATTAAAGAGTCTAGATGTTATGTCCCAAATTATATGTCCTCTCTTTGTCCGCTCAATCACAAATTGCCACTTATATTACTCATTTTACGTCAAACAACTCTACTTCTTACCCATCAACTTGATACACCTTCTCTTAATCTCAAACATCTATTAATTAAAAAGAAAAAATTTATATGAAAAAAAATGAAATGTAGATGCTCATACCCAACAACCGTCTTTCATATAATTTTTTTTCCTTTCTAATAATAGATGCTCAAGGTTAAGGAGAGGTTAACGGATTGATGGATAAGAAGCATAGTCATTTGACATATATTAAAAATAAAAAAGTTGTGGCAATTTTGGATTGAAGGGACAGAACATCTGGACTCTAATTAAAAATGTTGGAAGCAATTTCAGATAACTACCATAAGATCAATGATTCAACTTGAGTACTTTTCTTTTCTTTCTTTTTTCCTTTTTCTCGACAGAACAGCTTGGGTTGTTCAATAATCTTAAACTCCAGAAATTTGTATCGATTCTGAAACACAAAATATATGAACCCCAAATAGTTTTAACATTTCCACATACTTACGAAAACATTAACACTATCTACAATAGAATGAGTGTAAGATGCCAGTCAAGTAGTCATTTTAGTGGAAACCCCCGAACTTCCATTTAATATAACGAGCACAAATTCAGATATTTTTTATCCGTGATGGTTGGTGGAAACCTAATATTTCAGTTCAAGTTAGTGATGTACAGCCAGACAGGAACTACAGGGGAGATAAAACTAAATATTTTATAGATACCAAAATAATCAACAGATCATTAATCATTGAAACGATAACAGACTGATTATAAGTCCCCTTAGAAGCCCTAACAATAACCAAATATGATTAGAAAAGGGTGAAGGGTTACTGCAGTCCCATTCTTGTTGCAAAAGGTGCACTGTAGTCTTTTCTCAACTTGGTCACTTAGACCATTTCATATTGTAAAAGGTACAGCTTAACCCTATCCTTTGCAGTTTAATACAATAACTTTCAAAATGGTTTAGTCCCTACTTAAGCAAGAAAGTGCAATTTAGTCCACTAGCTGCTCCTGTTTTAAAATCCAGGGGACTAAAAGTGTCCCTTTTAGAAAAGAATGGGACTAAACTGCAAAAGGTACAAAAAATCACTTTTTTACAAAAATAAAGAAACCAAAGTGATTCAGAGTTGGAATGAAGGAACTAAAATTTCCCTTATGCTATATGTAGGAGACTTGTAGGGACATTTACCCTAAAAATGCTAAAAACTAGATTTGTAGGAAATCAACCTAGGAATATGGTCAGTTTCTTGATTTTTAGGGTGAAACCAACCCCTAATTTTAAGAGAACAGTTTCCTGATTTTCAAGGTGAAACTAACCCCTGTTTTTAGGATGTTAGTTTCCTGATTTTCAGGATGATTTACAGCTGTATACTAATAACTTCCAGCAGTGTATTAGGCATAACAAATGTATATATAAAGGGATCTGATATTAAGAAATAAAATAAAGTAATTTTTCTGTAAAATACATAAAACTTCATGGTATCAAAATTCCGGGCAGAAAAATCATTCCTCTTATCTATCTCTTTTATTTCCAAATAACAGCTCACCATGAAAGAACATTCCTCTGCATCTAATCCCTCTTTTAATATTTTTACTGTTCCTCGGTTAACATCAGGCAACACAGATAATAATCTCGCCCCTATCATCACACACAAACTTAATGACCAAAACTATCTTCAATGGTCTCAATCAACGATGATGTTCATAAGCGGGCGAAGCAAGGATGAATATCTCATTGGAAATATCCCAAAACCCGATCCCAATACTATTGATTTCAAAATCTAGAAAGCAGAAAATAATCTGGTTATGTCCTGGTTAATCAATTCTATGACAACCGAAATAGGAGAAAATTTCTTGTTGTACACCATAGCAAAAGAAATATGGGAAGTTGCACAAGAAACGTTCTCCAGTAGTGAGAACACTTCCGAGCTCTTCTATGTGGAGAGTTCTCTCCAGGACCTGCGCCAAGGCGACAACTCTGTGACTATTTATTTCACAACTCTTACTCGTCATTGGCAACAGCGGGACTTGTTTGAGATACATGAATGGAAATGTCCAGAAGATCGTGCATATTTTAGAAAAATTGTGGAGACTAAGTGTGTCTTCAAATTCTTGATGGGACTCAATAAATCCCTTGATGAAGTAACGGGTAGAATTCTTGGAACAAAACCATTACCAAGTCTGCAAGAGGCATTCTCTGAGATGCGCAGAGAGGAGAGCCGAAAACGTGTCATGCTGGGACAATCAAATCCTTCCATAATTCCTGAAGTCCCAACATTTGCAGCAGTCAAAAGCAATTCACCAGATTTTGGTGCATGTGTTGCACGAAGCAATACTCAACATACCGACACTAATTGAGTAAGGAAAGGTCGCACATGGTGTGACTATTGTTGAAAGCCTGGGCATTTTAAGGAGATCTACTGAAAATTACATGGAAAACCTACTGATTGGAAAACAAATCGAGACCGAGAGACAAAGGGAAATGGTGCAATTACTGACATATCTCAATCTGATAATCATGTCCGATTCACTAAGGATCAATTGGATCTCCTCCAACAACTTATACAAAAATCAAACATTAATCCCACTCATAGCTCCAGTAATTCAGCAATGCATGCAGCCAAATTTCCCCCTTCATCTTGGATAGTAGACTCAGGTGCTTCCGATCACATAACAGGTGATCAATCACTTTTCACAACCTACTCACCTTGTAACAGACTTCAAACAGTGCGTGTGACCAACGGTACTCGAACCACAGTCGTCGAAACAAGAACCATCTGTCTCTCGAACAACCTCACCCTCAAATTTGTGTTATTTGTGCCTGATTTGGATTGCAATCTCATATCAGTTAGTAGACTTAATCATGACCTTAACTGTGAAACTAAATTCTTGGCTAAATCTTGTGTTTTTCAGGACCTGAGCTCGGAAAAGATGATTGGAAGTGCTGATTTTCGTGCGGGCCTCTATGTTCTTGGTGTCAACACTCCTTCAATCCATTCTGTTAGTCATCAATGTCAATTGAGTCATAATCTTAAGTCTAATAGTCATACTGATAAAGAAAGTGAAATCATGCGATGGCACTTTCGCCTAGGTTATCCAAATTTTTTTACTTGAAACGTTTGTTTCCATCCTTATTCATCAATATAAATCCAAATTTATTTCATTGTGAAGTTTGTCAATTGGAAAAACATACTCGAAACGTTTTTCACCACGCACGCACAAACCAAGTCACATTTTTTCTCTCATTCACGGTGACATTTGGGGACCATGTCGCATTCCCAGTATTACTAGTGCTAGATGGTTTTTACTGTTAGTTGATGATCATACTCGATTGTGTTGGACATTTCTTATGAAAGACAAATCTGAAACCAAGCACATATTTCCATTTTTTCATGCCATGATCCAAACTCAATTTAATGCCCATATTCAAATCCTAAAAATTGACAATGCTACGGATTTCTTTAATTCCGATCTTAGTGGATATCTCAAATCACATGGTATTATCCAACAAAGCTCCTGCGTTGACACACCACAACAAAACGGTGTAGCTGAACGTAAGAACCGTCATATACTTGAGGTTGCCCGAACTTTGCTCTTTCAAACCAATGTTCCTAAAAAAATTCGGGGTGAAGCCATTCTTACTACAACACACTTGATCAATCGAATGCCTTCTCGAGTTCTCAAATTTCACTCACCTTTACAAGTGTTTCAGGATCAATATTCTACCTGACAACTTGTGTCACAAATTCCTTTCAAGATTTTTGGTTGCACTGTTTTTGTCCATATTCATTCACAATATCGTGGTAAACTTGATCCTCGTTCCCTTAAATGCATCTTCCTTGACTACTCAGCCAATCAAAAAGGCTACAAATGTTTCTCTCCCATCACCCATAAGTTTTACAATTCCATGGACATTACTTTCTTTGAAGAAACTTCATTCTATTCTAATTCTACAATTCAGGGGGAGAATCACACGAATGAATTACAGAATTGGGATTGGTCATCACTCATTGAACCAAGCCTACCATCTCAATTATCTTCCACTACCTTGTCCTCTTCCAACCTGGTTCCCATTCCAGATTCTCTTTCCAAACTTAATCAATCTCCCATTGTCTATCCTAGACATCTTTTCCTTCCTATGAAAGAAACAGAAACTTTGACTTGCCCACACGAAATCAGCAAAGCCAAGAATCTCTCCCGTGCCAGACTGAATCTGAGAGATTACAAGATGAAGCAGAGAAAAGATGTTCGATCATGCACTCAACATCCCCTTCGAAGTTACATTTCTTACGCAAATCTGTCCCCAAAATTTCAGGCATTTATGACATCCCTAGACAACATCAAGATGCCTAATTCTGTCAACGAGGCTCTAAAAGTTCCTGAATGGCACAAGGCAACCTTAGAAGAATATATTGCACTTGAAAAGAATGGTACATAGATGTTAACAAAGCTACCACATGGAAAGAGGGCAGTGAGTTGTAAATGGACATTCTCAGTTAAACAGAAGGCAGATGGAAATATCGACAGATATAAAGCTCGACTAGTGGCTAAAGGATTCACCCAATCATATGGAATTGATTATCAAGAGATTTTTGCTCCTGTAGCAAAACTTAACACAGTTCGTGTCTTGTTGTTTATTGCAGTTAATGAGGATTGGCCACTGCTTCAACTTGATGTCAAGAACGTATTCTTAAATGGAGATTTGATCGAAGAAGTTTACAAGGATGTGCCTCCTAGCTTTGAGACTAAAGATACACAAGGGAAGGTATGCAAGTTGAGAAAGGCACTATATGGACTTAAACAGTCACCTAGAGCATGGTTCGAAAAATTCACCAAGGTTCGAAAACAAGATGGAACTCTCAGACACATGCAGACCACACTTTATTTGTCAAACACTTCGCAGATAGGAGAATTACAATTTTGATTGTATATGTTGATGATATAGTTCTTACAAGAAATCATGTAGGAGAAATGAAGAGACTTCAGATGCTATTATCCAAAGAATTTGAGATTAAAGACTTGGGATATTTGAAACATTTCTTAGGGATGGAAGTGGCATATAATACTAAAGGAATCTCAGTTTCTCAACACAAATATATTCTAGATCTCTTGCGTGAGACTGGCATGAATGGGTGTAAGCCTATTGAAACACCCATGGACCCTAACACCAAACTAATGCCTCGAACTGATGAATTGGCAACTGACAAGGGGCAATATCAACGTTTGGTAGGTAAGTTAATTTACTTGACCCATACACGTCTAGATATAAGTTTTTCGGTCAGTGTTGTTAGTCAGTTTCACAGAGTTAAATGTAGCACTTGGTTTGAAAAACATATATTGCCTAGCTTGAGGGGGAGTCTAGGAAATCAACCTAGGAGTATGGTCAGTTTCCTGATTTTCAGGGTGAAACCAACCCCTGATTTTAAGAGAGTAATTTCCTGATTTTCAGGATGGAACCAACCCCTGTTTTTAGGATGTTAGTTTCCTGATTCTCGGGATGATTTACAGTTATATACTAATAACTTCCAGCAGTGTATTAGGCATAACAAATATATATATAAAGGGATCTGATATTAAGAAATAAAATAAAGTAATTTTTCTGTAAAATACATAAAACTTCAAGATTAATACAATAACTAAAAAAATCTTAATTTCTTATATTTATGTCAACAGTAAGTGAATTACAATGCGAGATTTTAATTATTACCAGATATGCTAATTACCATCTAACCCCCACCCAGAACGGCAGGGCTAAAATGATTTAGCCTTTGCAATAAGAACTTCTCATGGCATACAAAAACCATATGAATTTGATGTTGAATTTTGCAAGTTTACATTAGAAACTTATGAACCTGATATAAAAAATAATTAGAAAAAAAATATATTAAGCATGAGATATAAGGACACTAAATTTTCAAAACATGTGAATGAGAGAAAACTAACCGAGTCCACTGATGAAATTATTGACACCACACACATCACAAAAGCCATTTTCCAGCTGAAGACTGGAGTACCCCATTGTAGTGGATAAGGAAACCTAAACCACGGGGAAGATTTTAATGCTTGAGAAGTATCCACCCGGCAGTACTTCATCCTTGAAATATGCTTTCTGCAATGTTCAGATACCATATTTGATGCAGGAATATTTTTATCACAACCTTTGTAACTGTACGCTCCAGCATCAGTAAGTAGGAATGCAGCTGCCCATGTGATTGTCAGCCCCAAAGGAACCTATTAATTAAATATACTGCCCATCAATCTCAGAGAATGTATCTCCAACAACTGTAATCAAAAGGAAACTGACAGAACTGAACAAAAATTATCTGGTCTGATCTAACATACCGCATATATAAGAAAAACACGATGACCGAGTATAGACACTTTACGAAGGTACTGCAGAAAGCATGATATCCATGAGTTCATCGTGCAATCAACTGTGATAAGCTAAATGCAAGAAAAAATTGCTGGGGGAGGGGGGCAATACTGCAATAGCTAATAATTTTAGTGGCTTAGCTAGACTTACAAGAGAAAAAATAACAACTAACAGTATCTGCATTGCCCCAATCTCAAGACAGTTACCAACTCGTGGGAAACCATAACTGTAAAAAGAAAGTCCAACCGCAGCAATTGTAGGTGCCACAACCACTGGATTGATCAACCTGCAAAGGAAAGGCAAATGATCTAATGTTGAATTTCTAAGAGCCGTGCAGAAAAGATCGGGTGCTCATTTAAACATTTAAACTATCACAAGTTTTTCCTACTACACAAAAAGCTAGAAGGATTGTGTACAAACTATTGAGTAACAATAGTAGATTATCAACATGGACAATAACGATGTGGATTTACTATAAAAACATTAACTTTATTTCCCCAGGTAACTTATATCAGTAAATCTAGTAACACAAAAGGTCATGTCTAAAATCACTACCAACAGAAATTTGGACAAGAAGAATGCATGATTTATCAAAACAAATAACATGTTATTGAGTACAAAGTAAACATGAATGTTAGAACAAAAGCCATCAATCTATGAACATAGATTGTGTAAGATAGTGTTGAAGATCTTGATATTATTCTAGAGATATTATATGATATTTGAATTTGAATAATTATAGTAAGATTTGTTCTTTCCTTATTTCAGTTTATTTACTTTTATTATTTAAATATATATCAATCTTAGGGATTTTATTCTGTTAAGATTTTATTTGTATCAACTGTCCTCTATTTATAGCGGGCTAATTTTAGTGAATGAATAAGAGATTGCACAATATTGTTCTCCTAATTTTACCTATATGGTATAGAGCTGAGGTTCGGCACAGCCTTTTTCTTTTTGCCAATGGAGCTATCTGAACTATCTGAAAACAATTCATCCGATTTGCCACTACAAAAGGATAATCTTGATACAGAATCAGCATCACAAAGACAGAGTCAAGATGCTATGCTTCATGTTTACACGAGAAGACAAAAACCAACCGCTAGAATACAAGAACCTCCACAAAATGTCAAACATCTAATCCGGAGAACAATCCTTTAGACTAAGTGGCGGATACCCAGGAGAGGCAACAACTTAATGACTTAGACCAACCAATTACACTATGAAAAAGGAAGAGATCTTGCACTCAACAACCTATCTCAAACTATGTGTCAATAGTCACATGTCTGCAGCATTTAAGGTTTGGGACTACTCGAATAAAAAAACAAAGATTCCAAGAAATATTCAAGAAGCTCTAGAGATTCCAAAATGGAGAAATGTTGTTGAAGAAGATGTAAGGGCCTTCAAAGTCAATGGAACATGGGAATTGATAAAACTCCCTAAGAGGAAACATGTGGTAGGTTGCAAGTGGGTGTTTACTATTAAGTATAACGGTGATGGAACTATTGAGAGATACAAGATAAGATTGGTGACCAAGGGATTGATTATAGTGAAACATTTCTATAAAAAAAAAAGTACACTGAAATATTTACTCTGTAGTTAAACCAAACTCAATCATAGTTCTATTGTCTTTTGCTGTTAATCTAGATTGGCTTCTATATCAAATGGATGTGAAGAACGCATTCCTTAATGGAGACTTGATGAGGACGTTTACATGGAGATGCCACCTGGTTTGAGATAATTAGTGATACAAGAACTGCATGCAAGTTGAAGAAATATTTATATGGGTTGAAACAATCATTGGGAGCCTGATTTGATAACTTACTAAGTCTAATAAAAAATTTGGT
This sequence comes from Hippophae tibetana, assembly GCA_037013495.1. NCBI lineage: Eukaryota > Viridiplantae > Streptophyta > Magnoliopsida > Rosales > Elaeagnaceae > Hippophae > Hippophae tibetana. The sequence continues at coordinate 17,449,564 of CM072810.1, forward strand.
TTAAATCAAGTACATAACGATCATACACTACTGTTCTGACACTAGGGCAAGAAAGTAGCAATTCTAATTGTTTATGTGGCTGATATCATTCTTAAAGGAGACAACTATGAAGAATTGGCTATATTACAAGAATTATTGTCCAAAGAGTTTGAGATCAAAGATTTGGAACAATTTTGATATTTTATGGGAATGGAAATAACTAGAAGCATAGCAAGTATTGTTGATTCACAAAAGTATGTACTTGATATCTTATATGAGATAGGGATGCTAGCGTGCAGACCAGCAATTTCTCCAATAGATCAAAATTATAAGATTGGAGAAGCAGTTAGAAAACCTATAGATGAGGAGAGATTGTAAAGGCTAGTAGCAAAATTGACTTATCTTTCACATACCAGACCTGATACTTGCTTTGTTGTGAATGTTGTTAGCCAATATATGCACGATCTCTATCAAGAACATCTTGATGTTTGTACATAATTCTAAGATACTTAAAGACCACAACTAGAAAGAGAGTATTTTTTAAGAATAGAGATAGAAAAGTGGAAAAACCTTATAATTTGGAGAAGCAAGAAGCAGTCTATGATGTCCCAGAGTAGTGTAGAAACTGAGTTGATAGTACTTGCTCAAGGCATTGGTGAGTTGATATGGCTTAAAAGAATGTTAAATGAGCTACTAATTACTAATGATGATCCTATGAGATTATAGTGTGACAATAAAGCAGCAATCAATAGTGCACACAATCCAATTCATCATAATCGCACCAAACATGTTTAAGTTGACAAACATTTCCTTGAGGAAAATATTGAGGAAGAAATAATTTGCATGATTTACATTATAAACAAGTTGCAACTTGTTGACATCCTTACTAAAGGATTGGAGGATTATTTGAAGATCTTGTGAGCAAGTTGGGAATGATTAATATCTAACTTGAGGGAGAGTGTTAAAAATCTCAATATTATTCTAGAGATATTATAGGAGATTTGAATGTTAAAGATCTTGTTATTATTCTAAAGATATACTAGGAGATTTGAATTTGAATAATTATAGGAAGATTTTTTCTTTCTTTATTTTGGTTTATTTTCTTTTATTATTCAAATATATATCCCATAATCTTAGAGATTTTATTTGTATCAATTGTCCCCTATTTATAGGGGACTGATTTCAATGAATGAATAAGAGAATACAGAATATTGTTCTCCTAATTTTACCTATAGATAATGTAATAATTACATTCAGAAATTGAGCAATTTTTTTACTTGGACTTGAATTTGATGTCAGGTTTAGAAGAACTATCATAGTTAAGGATATGAATTAATGAATTATCTGGTAATTTTTCTTGTAAACTTCACTTTAAGCTTCTCGTAGAATATCCTAACATACTAGATTTTTATCATTATGCTTCAGTTTGGAAGTGTTACCAAGCAAGTTAAAGTGTTGAAATGGGCATTTGTTTTTGATAAGTTCAACACAATTGATCAAATTCAATCAAAGTTCTCAATGTTTTGTCTTTTACCTAATTGGTGTGTGCTTTGCAAGAGAAGTTTAAAAGAGATCATTTACTTCTTCATTGTTCAATAGCAAATGATCTCTGATCTAAGCAACAATGTTACATGAGTGTTCAATAGACCATTCCATGATCTTGCAAATCTATGTTGTTGGAAAATTTTAACATCCATTGGAATAGTATGAAGACTAAAGGATTCAATATTGTGGAGTTATGAGATTTGAGCAATTCTTTGGATGTTTTGGTACGAGAGAAATAGTATAACTTTATAAGAAACTGAAAATGATACCAATCTATTATGATGCAAGAAAGTTTTATTTTTAGCTTCATTGGACTTCAGTTTCAAAAAAACTTAAAAACTATTCTCAGTTTTTTATAAGCTATAATTGGGGCTTGTATATCTTGAGTTAATGTCTTGGGTTTTGTAAAGGTTAGACTAACTTAGTTAGAAGTAGAAGTGTGCAAAATATCCAATCACCCAATGAATCCTATAAATCCATACCAATCCATTAAATTTTGAGTGTTTTTGAACTAATGATTGGATTGGATGAAAAAATTCTCAATCCGTTAAAATTAAATCGGTTGGTGGATTACACTGTCAACCATCCACTACAATCCAATCCGAACTGATCAAAATTAAATAATGTTTATATTTTATATGTATGTTACTCTTTTAAGATTTTTACACATTTTATACATTTACTTAAGTTGTAAAGTCAGTAAAAAATTATAACGTCATTGAGTTATCCACCTTCGCACTTCTAATTTAATTTTATATTTAGCTTTTTTATTCAAGTTAAGTTTGACTGTGATATTATCAAATTACAATATTTGCATTGTTATTGAGATATTTGTGACATTATTATACACCAAATACTTATATTTTGATTCTTGATAAAAAATTAGAGTACATAGTTTAAAACAACAAAAAAAAAACATAAAATACATTATAGATTGGATTGATCCAATCCAATAAGATGATTGGATTGGATGAGCTCAAACTCAATGGTTTCGAACCGATGAACACCCATAGTTAGAAGTGTCTTTTGAGTGGATTGCTTGTCCACATTTTGTATTTTTCTAACTATCTTTATATATAAATATATTATGATGTTTATAACTTTTTTTTTAAAAAAGTTATAAATTAATATATAGAAGGTAAATCAATCACTAACTTGTTTCTAATAATACAAAAATAAGGCATATATGCTACATGCATAGGCACTACACAAAAGAGTCACCCAAATATGCTATTTTTTAACTATTTTCCTATGCTCATTTCTTCGTAAGGTACCCTTGATTTCCAATAAAGCTAAGAAAATTTTTGAAACCATTAAGATTATCAAATGGTGGATATTCATTCTTTAGATGTAGTGCACCATTTATACATTGTGATAGACAAAAACTTAGGGACATTTAACAATCTACACCACAGTATACTTTCTCCATCTTGCTTTTGACGTACAACAATACCTTCTCCCTCTCTCTCACAAACCAACTACAATATACCCCACCCACACCAAATTAGGCCAATGGTCCTTGTTATCCAATAGTAGTTAGAATATTAAACAATTATTATTTAGTTTTCTTATTAGTTTAGGAGTCTTACTAGAGTAATACCAGAATTAGGGTTTTAGGTCTCACTATTCTTATAGATATAGAAGTAATCACTTACTATTATTATGAATGAGAATTAGGATGTCTTCCCTTAATTTTCTAGTTCTCCTCTCAATTTATTTCGATTATTTAATATTTGTTTTCGTATTTTTATACTTCTACTTGGTATTAGAACATTGTTCGATCTTGAACACCATTTTTTCTATTTTCTAAACCCTATGTGCTCTCTCCTCCATTAATTAGGGTGTATATTACTTTAAATAATTAAAAATTACAGAATCAGCCACCATCCTCTTGGCAACACACCCAAAAAAAAACCCTATGTATAATTGATAAATATATCTTTGACTCTGTTTTTAAGAATCAATTTTATATTTTATGCTAGGAATTTGTTGCTATGAAAGAGATTTTGATATTGGGCGAGTCCATAAGCTTTTGGAGGAATTTGGGACCAAAACATGCGAAAAGAGTGAAAATGGGGTGAAAAATGACAATTCGGACAAATTGGAACGAACAAGAATCAAGCCACCATGAGGCATTCAGAATTCAATGCCTAAGCATTGTGGCCACAAATTTTTGTATGGGGTGCTAAAAATTGCTCAATGACAAGGCATTGAAAAATCAATACCACAGCCCGTGTTTCCAAAATTACCCAATGCCGAGGCATTCAAAAAATGAATGTAGCGGCCAGTGTCCTTTTTCAGGCTAGAAACCCACCTCGGGAAAAGTTACGTTTTTTTTCCTAATTTCTTTCTAAACCTAACCTATTATTATACATCATATTTTATTCTTGAAAGCATGTAGCAAAATTTTACATTCTTTAGAGATAAAAATAGAAAGAGAACCTCCATTGTTGAAGCTTTTCCAAGGTCTTGAAGAAGGAGACAACCAACTTCAAAGGATTCAGTGATAGGCGATAAAAAGGGTTATTTCAATTGTTATATTTAATCTTTCTCTAGGTTTTGATTATGGCTTGTATAATTAAATTGATTATGATATGCTAAGTTTTTGTGTGAAATATTAGCTTTGCTTCCATAAGGGAATGAACATTTGAATGATTTTATTTTAATAAAGCTAAATTATTTCTTATTCATAATGTTTCTTACCTTTGTCTATAACTTATTATTGACCATCTTAATTTGTGAGCAAAGTGACTACTTGAGAACTAAACATTAAACACATCATATTTTAAGTTGTGTAATTATGAACAAGGGATACTTTAATTTTGCATTCAAACCCACCAATTTTCTTTTCCCGGAATGAAACAGAGGCTATAAGCCTTAATAGCCTCAATGCATAGCATTAGTGCGTGAAAAAAGGCTTAAGCCTCGACAACAAAAAGCGTATAATTTTTTCAATCCCTAATAATCTAGCCTCAAGACTACCCAAGTGGAAAAAAGGCCTTGATGCAAGCCTCGAGGTTAGCCTCAATACGTTTTTTGAAACCATGCCTATAAGTAGTTAACTAGCTAATCTCCCCTACTTTGATCAACCATTTTAATTAGCTACAAAAATTTATCCGCTTCATTTTAATTTGCTTAGACATTTATTAAATTCACAATCATTCTTTCAACCAAAATTATTAGAATGTTTAAGATAATTTAATTCATTAAGAGAACATGTAAAGTGTTTAAAACCACTACAAATTTCTTCAGAGTTCGACCTCGGGGTTTACCTATCACTAGTTAGAATTGATTAGTGCACTTGTAAGCAATTAAAATTTGTGCATAATAATTAAAACCATCAATTTCCATCGCTACAGCTTTCTAGCTCAATGTCGCTGCAGTTGTAAGCAAAATCTAGCACCTATATTGTCGCACCTACTATGTCATTGTCCTTTGTCCTACGAGTTCTCTAGTCCATTGTTGTAAAAGGTTATTTTGAGACTTGACTTGAAGCTAGCCTCGAGGTGAAGCTTAAAAAAAAGTTACGAGACTATAGCCTCGTATGATAAATTAAGGTTTATACCTTTTGGTTTGAGGCTATAGGCTCAAGCGGTTTGTTTATAGATTACCAGTAAAATCTTAATCTAATTAATTTAAATATATAAAAAGTCAAAAATAAAAATGGGTATTAGAATCTTACAAACAAACTTGATTAGGTGGCTTCTTTTACATTCTCCGATCTTCCTCCGCCACTCACCTTCATTTTTCATTACCTCTAACACCACTAAATTTTAACAATCACTAAGTTATAGCCTTGGAAGCAACATTTTCCTCTTATTTGCCTATTTATATTTCAATTTCTTATTCCTTTTCTCTTGAGTTTGTAGCTCCATCTTCTTTACACACATTGCTCAAACATTTTTGTTCTTCAATTTTGTGTTTCTACTTCCACCATAGTTAATTCTTCTAATAGCTCCAAATTGACATTTAAAGTATAGAGCTACAACCCCATATGTGTGTTCTATTGTTATTTCCATGCGTATTTATTTATTGGATTAATTAATGTTTTTCTCCATTTTGTTTTTAAATTAAAGGTAAAGTTCGAGGCATAAGCCTCAAACTGCCTTACGATTTATGCCTTATCTCGCCTGAGAAAAACATCTCGCCTTGCTTGAGAAAAATGGTACTTAAAATAACCTTTTACAATATTGCTTTGGTCGTAGCCCTCTATCACCCCTGCTTCTGATTTCTTTTTACTTCCACGGCCACTATTTTTAGGAGACCTAATTGAAATTATGTTAGCTATTTATATTGTTTTGAGATGAATATTTTCAAAAATATATATCTTATGTTCAACTATGATAACGTAAGTGAAAAGACATCAAACAAAGCAACAATAGGCAAATTAGGACAAATTCAGGATTACTAGGATCGATTGATCGAAACACTTAATCGAAAAAAGAGTCAATCTATCAAGGATCAATCAAAGAAACAAGGCATTACGCCTCAAAATGAGAAAAGTAAAGTTAGATTGATCAAGAAAGGTATCAATCGATCAAGTATAAGCTCGAGTTAAAACAATGGACATAATTAGATTGATCGAGCAAAGGTCTCAATCGATCGAGCGGAACAAATTTTGACACATTAGTTCTTATTTGAATGCCAACTTTCAATCTCAGCTATTGGATCAAAGCCAATACAATCCTAAACTAATTTGGACCAATTTCAACCTATTTAAACACAATTAAAGGCCATAAACAACAACTAATAAGAGAACTAACAAGAGAGGAACATAGAGATTTCATTATTACAAAGAAAGATCAAATAAAGCAAAGTAAGGAGACAATTGAATAGCTAGCAAGGGAGATTAAAGCAATTGGATTCATCATAATTGGATCTACATCTTTTCTTCATCATTCTTGAAACTTTTATATACTCATAAATTTTAATTATGATTTTTAGAGCTATAAGTGTCTAGATTCTTATTTGGGATTTTTAATGAACCATATTATTAATTGATATAATAATTTTGGTCTTAATGTTTGATTGTTTGACCAATAATTATATGATTTGAGATTCATGCCCTAATTTGACAAAATAGATTTTTGAATTAATCATAGAATTATTATCACATGAATTGAAATAGTACGACAATATGATTGATGAATATGTAGCATGTTACATGTGATCATAATTGACGTGTGAATGAAATAACATGACAATATAATTGTTTGCACATAATCCAAAAGAATGCTCGACAAAGATTCATAAGTATATAAAAGCATGTAACCAATCAGTTAGATAGGGAAACCGTTCAACAATACTTGATATTACATGTGGAGTGATTCGAAGATTCATAAATCCCAGGTCTCCAAACATTATTTACTTGATCATTATTTGTATCTTCGAATCAATTCTAGGTTTAATTAGTAGTTTAAATAATTTTCTTTTATTACTCGTTTAGATAGTATTGAAACCGCTACATATTAGAACTTAGTTATAAAAAGATAAATCACTCTCTGTGGGACAATACTCGTGCTTAACATACTTTATTACTCAAACAATTTGTATACTTGTGGAAAGCCTTCCTAGTCAACACCGCCACTTGTTCCCTTTGTTTGTCTGTTTGTGTTGTTTTAAGTGTTTCTTGCCACTAGTTGATACTTTTTACCACTACTCACTTTTAGGCGTAACCCATCGCTAGTATTCTTTGTCTACTCCATATTTTTGTTGAGGTTCTATTTTGTTAGACTAGCTGAGATGAGTTAATATGGGTTTTGTTGTGGTGCTGGTGGGGTGATGGTCGGTACTCATATAGCCTTGCTCATTTCTATCTCCCTTTTATTTCTCTCACGGTAATTAGAAAAAGGAGGGTTTTTTCTATCTTTCACAGTGGGTTTCCTTGTGGTTAAGTTCTACTTGTTTTGCCTCTTGGCAGTAGTGTTTTTCCACTTTAACCTGTTTGATCAAAAAATCTTCTCTAACGATGTCCAAATAAGTTTAGTCGGAGTTTCTGCCCAGATTTCTAAGTGTTATCGGCTACGATTCGGTTTACAGACATTTATGGGTATTCCATCTTGGCTATCTATTGAAGCAATTCTTTGTTGGGTATTTTGGCCTTATGTACTGGGTGGATTTGGGCCTTCTCGAACCTACAATTTTTTAAACGTTTCGATTTGTTATTAGGGTGACTATCAATTTTATGATAAGAGATATTTAGTTGGTTATTTTATTGATTTGATGTTTTTTTATCGCACGCACAGACTATTCACTTTAATCATGTGCCATTCTATTCTTGCTTTGGGTTAATTTTCTATGGATCTTTGTTTGTTGCTTTTTTATGATAATACCAACTGCAAACGACATGGTGAGTTTTCCTATCATCGTTTAAATTTGAGCAGATAGCCTTCGACTTCTTTTATGGTGGGGTTGTTGATTCTCCTCTGGTTTAATTGTTGGACTTTACTGCTGCTATGTGGTATGATATATTTGGATGCTTCTATGTTACTACTTTATGAATTACGATTCATTAGTTGAGTACATTGTTTAAAGATTGAAGTGTGTTTGATCATAAGGTTTATGTCTACCCAATAAAAGATTTATCATTCTAAGCTTAATAAAAATCGAGTTTTCTTCTATTGTCCTATAATGGGTTCTATTATTGGTAGATTCTTTTAGTACCTTACCCTTGAAGTTAGGCCATTTATGTTCCAACTTGAGGGGGAGAGAGAGAATATGTCTTCCTTCTACCTTGTGTCGTTAACAACTTATGTTAACCTTTATTTGCTTGGTATCGTCGCTATCTGCACTACTAGCCCTCACCCGCCTACACCACTAACTATCCCAATTTCCATAGAGCCCTTATGTGTGGTTTTTGTGCCACTATATCAACCTATGCCACCACTTGTCTTTTTTATGTGATTTTGTGGCTTTTAGCATATGTCACTGCATCCTCTACTGCTTTTTGTATCTTAAGAATTTTACTATGTTACCCTACATTATTAAGGTATTTTTACTACATGTAACTTGTGACTTTAATCAAGGTTAATACCCTTAACAAAGTGACATAATCCATCACTTCCAATTATTTCTGATTGGTTTGGAGACTACTTTATCACTTTTGGCAAGACTACTATAAGCATATTTGAGGTTCAACTTCAAATATGGTGGATCTATTACACCTTTTTGTTATTTAATGTCTTTATTTATTTTGTAATTATCCAAGATGAAGGTAGATGTTCAACTTGAGGGGAAAAATTAGAATATTAGATCATTAGTATTTTGTTTCCTTATTAATTTAGAAGTCCTATTATGAGTCCTACTAGGATTAGAGTTATATATCTCACTATACCTATAAATATATATATGCAATCTTTTATTATTATTCTAAATGAGAATTAGAATGTCGTCCTCTGATTTCTAGTTCTCCCTTCAACTTATTTCAATTTTTTAATATTTACTTCCGTATAATTATATTTCTACTATATTCAATTGACATAGCTGTGAGAAATGGATCAACACTTTCCTATCTTTTGCATATGATTTCCAGCCCTGTTTCTCCATCCCCCACTACAGAAGGACACATCACCCTTCCAATGCACATGACATTTTCAAACAAAAAGTCGTTTTTTAAACCATATGGGTGTTATACTTTGTTACATCTTTAACATGGCATGCATTTCTTTAATTATAAAATATTGGTAGGCTTCTAATATGGAAATAAAATTCAGAGATTAATAGCAGTAAGGATGCTCAATCATACCTCAAAAGTATAGACATCAGTCCACTATATCCAAGTATTGCTTGAAAAGCTGAAGAAATGATTACAGCCCCCTGTAGTTCCTTCATAATATGCTTAAAGTTCTACAACATTAAATAATTGATTGGATCTTGAGTAAAACCTCAATGAGATAAACAGAGTGTTAGAAGTTAGTGGCTATAGCCTATAGAATTCTAATAAGTGAAATAAACTGAAAGAAAAGAAAAGGAAAAGGAACAGAGAAATGCTGAAGACAATGAATAGATGGGAACCAATTTTTTCAAAAAATAGATAAATAAATAAAGAAAGAAGAAGCAAACGCAAATGTAATATATGCCATATTGAACAAATTAAGCAGTACGTATTAACTCTTAAGTACTTAAAATACAAGAGACACAAAACAAAGCTAACAACCAGACACGTGTTATTTTGTTAAACTCCTCGAACCATATGAAACTCATTTCCTAGGCTTCAATATCAAACCATATGAACATATTTCATTGATTTTGTCCAAGTGCAAAAGATGAAGTTGAGATTCCTAAAACTCCTAAGGTTACTTCTTCTTCTTTTTTGCCCCTACATTACCTTCGTGAATTTAAAAGCTTAAACTGGTGAGGAAATCAAGTACTTTTAGGAACTAAAAGTCTAGAACACTTCAGGAACAAATTTGTTTAACGGAAACCTACTGCAATATTGACACAAATAATCCTGGCCTCAATTACATTTCTTTCATGCATTTATGGCATAATGAAATTTTATGAAAATAAGAACACAATATTACAATTTCATAATCATGTCACATTTTTAAGGCATTACGACTAGGGGCTAGTCCGTTATTGTCGTAGCTGTTGAAAAAAAATCATATAGCTGTGCTGTAGAAAAAATTAGTGATAAAAATCATCAAATGTTTGGTAAAATATATTAATGAAAGTGTTGTGAGTTATAAAAATAAATTTCAGTGTTGGTTAAATTAACTGCAGATTATACTGGATCATGACTTATATGTGTCAGGTAGTTATTGTCTATGTTACATCGACTCTTCATTTTTCGCAAAGTATCCGTATCCAAGCAACATGACATAGACATGAATGTGAATACTCAAACACTCCAATTTGATATAAATGTATAGAAAATTAGAAAAAAATGGGCATGTCCGACACTATACGTATCCAAAACTTTATGACTATGGGTGTCTTAAAAGAGTTTGTATAACATAGGTTGTTGTTGTAACTAGATAAAACTGAAAATATTATATGTTTTCTTTTACCTTTTTTTCTTTTTCTTTTATTTTCTAATTATATGTTTTCCTTAAAAACAGGTTTTGGAATCTAAGGCAATCCCAAGCAGTCAACCCTCCCCCCAACCAAAAACAACACACATATTAATACAGCTAAGCTCAAAAGACTCAGACGTGTTCCCTAAGAAAGGCATCTTCCATGTCAGTAATATATTTTCCTTGCTAAAGAAGTTTATCAAGTTTAGAAAATACCAGAAAATTGAGCATTTATCTAATAACTTAATATATTGCCCAGACTGAGTTCCAAATCCCAACAGCAAAATCAAATTGGAAAGCATAACTTTCATTTACTTCCAGTTAACAGAAAGTAAGCAAAATAAAATAAGTAACAGTCCCATACTATATGTCTATAAATTCAACTACAATACATTCTCATTTGTACAACATTAGGGGATTATAGGTCAACCAACATAAAAAGGCACTGACTCCACAAAGGTATAATCTATATAGTCAATGAAGCAAAAAGCACAAGGGTAGAAACATACATTTCCATTGAGTCCTCGAAATTCTTGAGAGTTGATAATCGCTAAAGCAGGAGCCAAGTAAACAAATGATGGACCCTGTATCAAGGGCAACCTTGACCCAAATGATGTATGCAAAAGCGTGGTCACACCAGACATGAAAAGCACTGTTGATACCACATCAGCAGTATCCTCCTACATGAATTAAATCCTTTCAGATCATTCTACCCAAAATGTTTTCAAATAAAACTATGAAGAAGATTAAACATTAGAATAAGAATTGTATAATGACTTACATAATTGCCACCCATTGCTGGAACTATTACAAGAGGAATGAGAATTAACGAACCCAAGATTGATAGGTAATGCTGGAACCCGTAGAAACCAATTGCAACTGAAACATTTTCAAAAACAAAAACGACCCAGATCACATCAATAAAATAATTTAACATAAGAAAGATATTAGATTTGTTGCTTTAACGATTCTATGGGGGTGTTTTTCCATTCTTTTCCTGTAAGAACTTTCACCGTATTCAATTATCAGATTAGAAAATCATAAGTCAAACCCGTAACTTATTAGTTATTACCAACGAAAGAGAAGTCAAATTTTTCATGATAAATAACACCTTATGAAACACCTCTCATTAAGTAGTGTCACAACTAAATTAATGAATTAAGTGGAGAAATGCTCACCAAGCCCAGGTGTATCTCTAAGCTCATACTTCATATGAGAATGCCTACCCACAACGTCATCATCCACCACACTCTGCGGCAACACATCAACTACTTCATCACCGCCACGACTCACCCGTCTTGGCTGCGAGCGCGGGTCAGGCGGTCCCAGAGGCGCTTTCCCATTGGCACCATGACCCGTACCTTTGGTTCCTCCATCAGAGTCCCTCCTCTTCTTCATCCTCTGATCCTTGTCCGTTGGGGTTTGATCCTTCTCTACTTTCTCCGTGGCTGGCTCACCATTGGCCACAGGGACAGGCTTAGCCCGACCGGACTCAAGATCGGGCTGAGCATCTGGCTCTCTGGTGAGCCTTGGTGGTAAAGATATTTGGCCCGAATCACTGGCATTTGTCTCGCCCGAGAACCTGGGACGGAAGCCAGTCCGTTTAGCCCAAGAAGACGGTGGCATTGCGGCACTTTCAGGTGCCGGAGGCCATGGACCGGGTCGTGGTCGAGCTTTCGGGTCGGAGTTTGACATATTTGAACGAAGTGGAAGTAACTAGTGGTACATAGCTTAAAACTGAAAAGCAGATCTGATAGTAGCAGTACTTTATCTCTCAAAGCTGAACAAATTAAAGCAATGTATGATTGAATACTGAGAATTAAGCCAGGGTTTTACACAGAGATGGGAGTAGTACACAGCACTATAGAGAAAGAGTCAGTGCGAAGAGAAGTGAGATAAAAAGAAATGGCAAGTAAGAGACAATTTGGATAGCGGTCGAGTACCTAAAAGCTAAAAACGCGTTTAAATGCTTTTGTTTTCTTTTTTTAATCGCCTCAAACGAAAAAAGGTGAGAAAATCTTGTTCAATTTATTAATACTCTAATTATCGATGAGTCGATATTTTTAAAAAAATTTAAATAACACCTTATTATACATTCATATTTCTTAAGAACATTAATAATTATAAAATTTAAATTTATATATTATTATATTACAGTGTAATTATTAACGTGATAATTATTTTTCAATTACACACTCAATTTTTTACGTACTTTCTAACCAACCAAATTTTTTGTTTACATACTCAATCATACACACACTATAAGTATATTATTACGTTATAATACAACATTTAATATGAATGTTGCAATTATTATGTCGCTACTAATGCAACTGATAACACTTATTAGCATTGATTTCCCAAACTCAAAGGTTATCCAGTCATCTTAAAAAATTTAATGTTTCCGGCACATGGGAAGAGCTAGTTATTGCAACATCTCTAACTCTTCTGGACAAAGTGTTAGCAAACAAGGAAATAATTACATATGTTATTCAATCCACCTTTGATATAAATGCTGATTTGTCTTTGGAGTTAAATTCTCTTTTGTAGATAAAATAAATAAACAATCTTTTTGGCTTAAATTCCAACATGAAGTGATTGTAATAAAATCCTAAGAATTAGAATATGACATGTTAAGGAACCATTATTACAATACATATATATAGTCTTAGAAATTTAGTCTGAGTGTTTTTAAAAACTGAGATCAAAATCTTATAACCTCGATTTTTAAAAAACTGAGGTCATAGACAAATTATTAATTTTCTTTTACATAAAATACCAATTTTTTTTCCTTCTTTCTTTTCATTTTCCCTCCTTTTTTTGCCATTTCTTTTCTTTTTTTCTCTCCGCTCACGGTTTCTCCTTTAATTCCTTTTTTCTTTATTTTTTTCACTAGTTTCCTCGCTCATTCGATATCCTTCAACGTCGTCCCAAAACCCTAGCTTAGTAAAAATGTCATCGATGAGCGCTCCCTTCTACACCGATCTTCACAAGGACGATGAGGTTCAGGTGGTTCGAGCGAATCACTCATGGTTAGAGGGAAAACTAGAAATTTTCCTCGATGTTTTTGAGAATCAGGAGGTGGTTTCTTCACTGTCAACTTTAACGACTTTAGCCATCGATCTCATCCATTGGTGATGATGGTATTGACGTCATCTCTTAATGCCAAGCCGACGGTTCTCGTAGCTAAGAAACTAGGAGAGGCTGGGCTTAAGCTTTTGAAAGGTTTTGCCAATGTGGATTGTTCATATAATTTGACTCTTGAGGAGTTGTGTACCAAGATCTCACTCTATGATGCTATAGGTAATGGTAATGCTTTTGGCTCTGGTTTTAGATTCCCTAAGGTCACATTTAAAAGTTTCAAAAGTCATTTTTTTTTTGTTAAAGAATGGAATCCACTTTAGGCTAATATTATTCTCGCTTAAATGTTTGGAGTTTTGTCAAATCTGGTTTTATCTTAGTTTTTAATTCGTTGATTTTTCAATATTAGAATAGGGAAGAAATACTTGTAAATAGTTCTACTCAGAGTTGTAACAAAGTTAGTAGACCTGACTTCTAAGATTTAGGAATATTTTTATTGGGAGTGAAAGTCTATGCTTTTCTTGCTTTTACTCATAAGAAAAGCTTTTTCATTATCAAATATTTATGAAGATGAGCTAGATGTTAAGTTAATCAAATTGTTGTTTGTCTTTGTTGCTAAGTTAAGCTTTTTCATTGCCAAACATCAGGGAAAAGTCCCCTATGTTGAGTTGGATCTCTTTGTTCGAATTGATATTTATTTAAATATGTTCTTTTATAGTTGTTTTCATCCATTTGATTTTTAGAGGCAAGTGTATGCGTTAGTATTTAGATCTACAATAAAGTGATATCCCAAAAGCTGAGTGTATTGCTTATTCTAGATAAAATAGTAATTATTTTGCTTAAGACTAGTAATTCAGTAATTTTCTGTGGTTTATAAATGCAGTTTTAAATCTTTTGACGGAAAATACTTCATGGTTAAGATTTTAGACGTACCTAAATTTTTTATTATCTACAAGTGTGCATAAATGATAATTATTTCCCTTTTAATTTATTTAGTATAAACAATGGATTTACAAGAACCTAGTAGGGTTGACACCTCTTTGTTATGCTAATTGTCGCCTTCCCACCATGGGAGATAGAAAGGACTGAGAATTTTTTTAATGAATAGTGGCATAGACTAAATTTTTTAGTTGACTCTTCATTTAAGGGCTTTTGGGTTTTCATGATTAAGACATTTTTTAGTTTTGGATTGTAGTAGTATGCTAGCTAAACTGAAGCATTTTTATTGTGATTTTTGTGCAAAGAAAACCGTAAGCAAAGGAGAAAATATGGTTGCAACGAATGTTAATGATATAAAGTGGGATCATAAAATATAGTGGCAAAAGACGATAGCCCTACACAAGCTATTATTAACACAGCATCTTTTAAAGATCCTGATAAATTCATATTAGAGAAAGTTGTAATAACCGTGCAGGTTTCTTATAGAGGCTATATGGTATTTCTTTAAATTGTGTGTTTAATTATTACTTTCTTTGTTGTTGTATTTAATGTAAAGCATTGTACTATTTGAACTTTCTCACTAGTTCATTTTATTTTGGTCCATTTTGATGCTTTTGTATGCTAGGGAAATGAGCTTATTGGCTTTTTGTTGGAACTATAAATTGAATTTGATCTTTCAGATAATATCACCTTCTCTAAATTGCACTAAATGATGTCTTATCAGTTTTTTTCATCAAAAGTAGTTATGTACTCTATTTATTTCAAGCAATGTCATCTAAGAATTGCAATGTTATATGTATGCTATGATGTGAAGTATGACTGGCTAAATGAACAAAGAATATTTTTCCTATAAATTATTTGTTGTTACTTTTAGGATGTGGAATGTTTCATAGCTTTTTACAAATTGTTTACTTTTATTGATGCTCTTCTATTTTTCTTGAAGGTGTGTGCAATGACTATCTGCTGCAAATGGTGAAAATAAATCAGCTAGCTCTAATGTAAGTTCTAAAGGTGTGTATTTTTGACATATAGGGAGCAGTAATATTCCTAAGGTGTGTATTTTTGACATATTTTGGGCCATTTTTTGCATTTATTTATTTTAACTCAATGACATGTCTAAGTGTATAAGCTCTTCAATAGTACGTAACTTACCTAAACAACTTAATTTTCTTTTATTCTTTCCATTAACTCTTTGTTAACTTGGTGGTGTTTGGGATTTTCGGTAGGTATCCAACACTAATTGCATTTTCAGAGTTTCTATCTGAACTTGACATGCCTAGTAGTTCAAACATGATAAAGACTTTTCTAATAAGTATTACTTTCATGTTATGACCATTGATAGATATGAATATTTTCCAGAAAATGATGAGAAATCACTAACATAGATTTTCCATCTTTGGGAACTTACTTTGCTACTTGCTTACAAGCTTTCAGGAATGGGTTTCTCTCAAGTCCAGACACTCACGACTTTTAAAGAATACTCTAGAAAGAGAAATTGTAAGGGTTGATTAAGCTTCAAAGTTCTTTCTTTTGAAATTTGGTTTCTTTTAAAATGTGAGAAGTATCTATTGATCCTTTTCTTTTTGTAGTCAAATGTACAGCCATTAGATCTTTCGGATCCATTAGCTAACAAACAGAAACCATGTTATGTATCTTCAGTTGTCCATTGTGAGTGATTGAAACATGAACTTTGTAAACTATAATAATATCTTTGTTTTATGTTTATATTTATTTATAAGATTAGGTTCATAGACTTGATGTATCTTTGTTAATGGGTCTTCCTATTTTAGAAGATGCTGCTATCTCATCTAAAATTTCTAGGCCTGACAAAGCAGAAGATGCAGGAAATGAGGATGAATTAATTGTTCACAATATTGCTAGCATTGGTGTTGGTGTGTTGTGCTAGTGTTAGTGTTGGTGCGTTACGCTGGTGCTAGTGTTGGTGTTGGTGTTGGTACGCTGTGCTAGTGCTGGTACGCTATACTGGTGTGATGTGCTAGTGTTGGTACGATGCGCTAGTGCTGGTGTGGTGCATTGGTACTGGTGCTGGTGAGTTGCGCTGGTAACCTTTATGCCACATGATTTGGATGTTAGCAATCTCTCAAATGCTCTTGTAAATGATCCATGTAATGGAACTAGAAGGAAGAAGATATATGTCAGACTTCTTTTGAACATTGACCGTAGGGAAACCACATAGGCTGAAATGGAAACTGGGATGTTTAAGGACGTTTAATGTGTTTCTATAATTACAATTCAATTGGTTATTATTCTTACTTAATATTGTAGGTAATTTAGGTAGGAGAGAAATATTTCAGTTGGCAAAAGATGCAATCAAATATCATTATAATTGTTTTTGTAACATATTTATGCTTGTAATTAATAATAAAAAGTCAGTTTGTAATAGTAAGTTTTTATTATGTTTTAGTGTATAATAAACTCTCGAATGTAATTATACTTTTAATTTTAATATAATATGATTTTTAATATTGTTTTTAATAAATTTATTGTAATTTATATTGATTTTTAATATTGTAATTATTAATTGTATTTTTTTTAATTTATGTATACCCTATGGCTTCATTTTTTCTAATAACTTAGGCCTCGGTTCTTATAACCGTGGCTATAGACTTACATTCACGATTAAAAGCCAAGGTCATATGTACTTTTTGTAGTAGTGACTGCTAATGGTTGTCAAAAAATAGGATCCTAATATTCCTTTATTTGAAATAGACTTTACCACAACTGAGTTTTGGTTGCAGGTGCATGGACTAGCTCTTATCAGTATGCTAAAAGAAAATGCATATTCCTTTGGTGGGCTTTTAAGCATTGTAACTGAAGTTGATTTTTTAGATAATGGTGAACTCATAATAGAGAAGTACATGAGATTGAAGGTGCAAATTAATATCAACATTCCACTAAAACCTGGGTGTTTCCAAATCAAGGAAGATAGTTCTTTATCATGGCTACAACTTAGGTTTGAGAGACTTTCTCACATTTGCTTTAAATGTTGATCATTTCTTCGTAAGGACATAATATGTGGTGAGATCTCAAAAGTATTCGTGTTTATTGATAATTTAAGAGTCCCTAATAGATGGATTTTTGATAATGTTATTATTGTATAAAAAGTTATCCATATTATTAAAAGAAGAAGGCGAAGAGATGGACTACTTGGGATTAAAATTGATATACATAAAGCTTAGAATTACATGAGGTGAAATTTTATTATCAAAATTATGAAGCATTTGGGTTTCTCTGAATAGTTTTATAAGTTAATCTATGCATGCATTAACATTGTTTCCTACTCTATTTTGCTTAAGGGAACTTCTTTTGGAAATATCAATCCTAAGAGAAGTCTTAGTGATTCAATTTCTCCTTATTTATTATTGGAGATGAAACACTTTTAAGATTATTTAATTAGGCAGAAAGTAATTCAGAACTACACGGAATAAAAATAGCAAGAAATTCTCTTGTTGTATTCTATACGCTAATTATTTAATTCTCTTTTGCCGTGCAAATATGACAGAGGTGAATATTATCCAACAAAATTTGCTCAAATATTTCGAATGGTCTGGATAAAAGGATAATTTGTCCAAGTCTTGTATCTTTTATTCAGTTCATGTATCAATCTCTTTGAAATTCCAAATCCAAGCTCTTTTGAGTATTCTGGATGCTTCGAGAGGTGTTAAGTATTGTAAGCTTTATATGAATGTTAGAGATATTCATGAACAAAACATACAAATATAATTTTAGTTTATAGGTATATCTTTCAAGAATATTTTCAAGCTGAAAAAACTATTATATTAGATTTCATATTAAACACATAAGAACATTGTGCATATAGGCTACTCGATCAATCAAACCATGTCTAGATCAATCGAGTTTAATTACCTAGCTAAATCAATTTTTACATGACTAGATCAATAGAGAAATTAATACTCAATTAATCGAGCACTAGATCGATTGAAATTAATGAGTAGATCAATCCACTTATTTCAAAATGAATTAATTGAAGATTGACTAGATTGATTGAACTATTCAAGATTGATCGATTGAGCTTGACTAGATTGATTGAGCTAGTTCTAGATCAATCGAGAGGCCAAGTTTTCAAATTTAACCTAATTTTTACTTGAGAAAATTTGTGTTATTATTATATTTTTCGTATGTTTTAAAGCTCTTTTAATTATTTTCAAGGACAGATTAGTAATAGACCTTTAACCTAGGGTTCCTACTCATGCTATTTAATCATTACATTGGCTCATAATTTTGTTAACTACACAAAAGCATTATTGAGCATTATTTCCTTCATTTTATTCTTTCTCATTGTTTTGCAAAAAATATTCAAGTAGGCTTTTTTAATGAGTTAATATATCAAAAATTTGTAGTTGTGTTTGATTAAATAACAAGTCTAAAATACTTATGATATGGTACTTAAATTGATTGTTTTAGGGTTACTAGTTGATTTTGATCTATCTAATCTATTTTTTATACCATCTAGTTAGAATTATTTATTATGAAATCTACTCTAAGACATACATTTGTTCTTATGTTATTGTGCTAACTTTTCAGTTACTAGTTGAACGGGTTTGATTGCTTGTATGATTGAAATTGTCAAAATGTTGGTCCAGATTTGAACATTTTTCTTGTAGAGCCTATGATGAAAGCAACAACTTATAAGTACATTACTTGGGGACATTACCTTGGCGGGTAGTTTGAGTCATAACCTTATAATGAAGCCTATGTTAATATTTTATTCACCCACTTTCTAGTTAATTAGGTCTATAACTAAAAAAGAAACTTTTCATTTAGTGTGCGTAGTACTTTGCTATAGATCACTTTGAGAGAAGGTTTGTTTGTAACTCGTGCTCTTTACTTTGATGGATCTAATTATTCATTTTGGAAGGATCATATGAAAGCCTTTCTACGGTCTATAAATGAAGGCATCTGGAACTCTGTGCTTTATGGTTGGGAGCCACATATGGTTACCAAAGATAACGTTGTTACTCCTAAACCTAGGAAACATTATAGCACTGAAGATAAAATAGTAGTAACTGAAATCAAAAGGGTATTAATGTTATTTTCAAAGCTGTGTCTGCTGATAAGTTTCATCAAATTTCTCATTTTGAAACTACTAAATATGCTTAAGATATTTTGGAGGTTGCCTATAAGGGTATCTCATAAGTTAAACTAACAAAAATTTGCGTGCTTAATATTCAATTTGAGAATATTGTGATGAAAGAAGATAAATTTTTTTCTAAATTCTATACTAAATTATATAATATTATTAATATCTTTACCAATCTTGGAGAGAATATTGTGATGAAAGAAGATAATTTTTTTTTCTAAATTCTATACTAAATTATATAATATTATTAATATCTTTACCAATCTTGGAGAGAAAATTAATGATTTTAGGATCGTTAAAAATATTCTTTGCTTGCTACCAAATCACTTCCATGCAACGGTCATTACCGTTGACGAAAGTAAGGATGTGGACATTATCAAAATAGAGGAACTTATTGGCTCAATTGAAACCATTGAGATGAGTTTTCATTATCCCACCAAGAACATAGTTGTTGCCTTTAAAACTTCTATGATAGAAGAATGTGACAATGAAGAAGCAGAACTGACACGCTTGACCAAAAGACTGAATATAATCTTCAAAAAAAATCCTCAGAACAAAGGACAACTATGTTGATAATAGGATAGAATTTGAGAGAACTCAAATATGTGATTTCTGATGATAATAAACCTAAACCCACTCGATCTCAATGCTTTGAATGTATGAGTTTTGGTCACTTTGCACCTGTTTTCCATCATTGTGATAGGAAATGTCATATTTGGCTTCCAAGTGTAGATTTTTAATGAATGCTCCGAAATCTAATAATATTTTTCATGCTTCACATAATAGGACTCATAACAACTATCCATCTATGCATGATATATCATATTCTAGGTTAAATGAAAATTATAATAACATGTTCATAAATTCTACTATAAAGCATGAAGTTATTTTTTTAAAGAGGTATGTAAAATTCAACACTTGTAGTTATATGACTAATTATCATTGTCCTATCATGCATACTACATCTTCATTTAAGATGAATGAAAAATCTAAAAGTAAATCCAAGAATATGCTAATGACAACTAAGGTAGTTAATTTTCAACCCAAAGATATAAAGAAACTAAAATTTAAGAACATTTAGATTAGGAAGGATTATATCTTTTTGGTCACCTGACCGTCATTTATTATTCATGTATATACTTTTGTTTCAGCATTCGATTAATCCTATGTAAGCATGTTAGTTTGATTAGTTTAATTATTTTGGTTTTTGAATTTAGTTATTTGTTTCTTGATTGTGTTTTAGTTTATTTAAAATTGCTATTAAAATAAAAAATACAAAAATTAATAAAGAAAGTAGAATTGTTCTGACAATGAAACGAACTCAAATGTTATTTTGGATCAAGAAAATATATATTTTTATATAATTTGATTTATTTTGATTAATTATTCATTGTGTAATTGTGTAATTGAATATCTTATTTTGTATATTTATATTTTTCATTACATATGGTGATCGAAGTTAACAAGAACTCACTTGCACACTCATTAAATATATAAGTATGTCAAGCTTGAAGTTTATAATTAATTATGTGAGATATTAGGGTTTGAGATAACTTTAACTGTAAAAATTATAGTTGAACTATCTTTCACTGTATAAAATACTGCTATAAAAATATACATAGTTTTAGGACGGTTATTTATTATAATGTATGAAAGCCACTGTAGTAAGCGAAGAGGGATACCACATAACCAGTGTGAAAATTCATCATATTAGGGATATTGGCTCGTGTATATTTCCTTCCCAAAATAAAAATAATATGATAAAGGAAAAAGCTATATACAAAAAAAAATTGAATGCGCAAAAAGAAAAAGCCATATATGGTTATGCAAAAAGAAAAATAAATAACTAATTCCTCGTATAAATAATAATCATAAGAAAAAATTCAAAAAATAATAATTATTAATTAGTTAAATCTTATCTTAATAAAAACATATTATTATGCGAAAGTATGAATTTAACTAAATTTTTTATACGATTGATGATGCTATTTACTTTAAAAATTATCATAACTAATAATTAATGTACAAATTTAATTACTATTATAATTCAATATTTATTTAACCTTAACATTAATCAATTGCCAATATATATCAATAAAATTAGGCACATAATGCGAAATATGAGACTTTAAGTTAATTGATATTTGAAAAGATATTTGGATCCATTGGGCTACTAATTTCAAATGACCTCTCCCAGAATCTTCTGTATCCTAGTTGTTAAGGATTTCAATCAAAGTACATGAACTTTTAAATTCACAAAACAAAAACAAAAAAAGATTGGGACTTTTAATTAGTCAACCAAATCTAGGCACATCTAAGTTCTTTTATGGCTCGCCTAATTTTGGTTACATAATTCAAAATGAAAATTTGATACTAAATCTGCCTATAGGAAAATCATTACTAGTAAAATTCCAAATACGTACATATTCCCCCTTTTTGGAAAAACCTTTGGAAATTTAAAATCTATGAAAGGGTGGAGATCTTCTTATGGAGATTTTCTCAGATTGTCTTCCTACAGATTTGAGAATTCATTTACCTGATGTTTCCTTAATCTTTTGTCACTCTATTCTTGAGACAATTGATCATATCTTTACTTTCTTGTCAATTTACTATTTTTCTTTGGTCCAAATGGAGTTTTATTGAGAAACTTCGAAACTCATCTTTTCAATCCTTTCATGATATGATAAATGAAGTCTTTTGTAATACAAATTCCTTGACCTCTTTGTTCCTCTCTCATTCAGAATTTATCCTAACAATATAATTTCTATTTCTCTTGAACAAATTTGGAGAACTAGAAATGACCTCTTGTTCAATTATAAAACACCAAACCTCATCCTTATTATCCCTAAACTTGAATTAAGATTCTCATATTTTAAAAAAATATATCCGAACTTCTAAATTAAAAGAAAATTAGAAAGAGTTAGATATTGGTGAAGAGATTCTGATTACCAAAGTGAAGGTCCCAACAAAGGTTATTGAGTTTTGACCGATTAGTCTATGCACAATGGTTTATAAAATTATTTCAAAAGTCTTGGCTAATCGCATGAAGTCTCTTTTGTCATATATTATTGATGAGGTGTAAAGTACTTCTATTCTAGGACGTCAACTTATAGATAACTCTATTATGGCCTATGAAACTATCCATTCAATTTGACAGTCAAAATGTTGACAAGGTAGGATTTTTTTGAATCTAGATATGAGTAAGGCATATGGGGTGAAATGAGAGTACATCACCATGCACCACGTCATTTGGGATTTCTAGAACAATGGTTAGTGCTAATTTATCAATGCATCTTAATGGTGTCATATTCAATTAATGTGAATAGGTCTATTATTGGTGATAATGCATCTTTTGTGTGATGAAGGCCTTTCCTCTCTTTTGAGGCAAGCTGAGTATACAAGCTTAGTAAAGGGACTCAAATTTGGTTGATTGAGTCCAAGTACCTCACACTTATTTTTTGCTGACAACTCTCTTATTTTCTATGATGCTAGTATGGTAGAGTCTCTTATTTTCTATGATGCTAGTATGGTAGAGTGCTGGGAGTTCAAGGAAATATTGAGAACCTATGAAATTGCAATTGGGTAGTAGGTTAGTTTTGAGAAATCTACAATTTATTTTAGGCCTAGTACTTCTCAAATAGTCCAGAAAGAGTTTCTGACCATCTTATATGTTAAAGAAGTCTAGTGCCATGAGTAATATTGGGTCTTCTAACAGAGATGAAAAGAGACAAACGAAGTTCCTTTGACGTTGTATAGAAATAATGTGTATATAGATTAATAGGATGTGTTAAGTTATATTTGATATTATAATTCACTTATATTTCACTTGTACTATTATTTCACTTGTACTACACTTTCACTATTTCACTTGTACTATACTTATACTACACTTCTACTATTTCACTTGTACTACATTTGTACTACACTTGTAGTTACAACCCTATAAATATGGTTCTCTATGTACATTTTAAAACACATCAATACAACATTAAATTATTATTTCTTCTTATCTCTATATACTCTTCACAGAAGCTTAATTATTAATAAATATGTGTTTAGAGGTAAAAAAGAAGAAGAAGAAAAAACACATTCAAGAAGTTCATATTCTCTCCATTTTCTCCTTCAATAATTTCCTTTTATAATTTATCATTATAAGAACGTATCATAATTTTCACATATGACTTAAGTGAATTAAATGATAACATCTCTTTCTACACCTACAATAGAAACAATTATTTTCCCCAGTTTTGAGCTTCAAATGTTTTTAATTTTTCTTTAACTCATTGCCTTTTCTTCATCATCTCTTTTTTAGTCATTTTTTACCATCTTTACCCTCAAGGTCGTATTTTTATTTTCTTTTGAATATGAAACAAACAATATACATAGTATTTTCACAAAGTGTTGGTATAAAATATGATCTACAAACTTACAGTAATTTCTCTTAATAATAAAATATATATACAATAATAACATTGAATATATGGATTATTCGCCATGATTTATAATAAAATTTAATGTTTTAATATTTTAAGAAAATTGTTGCTATTTTATAAACATGTTTATCTGATTAAAAAATTATACACTCATTATCTGATTTTTTTTAAAATATAAATTTTTTTTAATAAACTTTCATAAACGGTAATTGCTTAATGTGTGTATATCAATATTTTTTTTATATTTTTATTTTAGAAAGTTTGATATTATTTATGCACCAATATTTTGGTAAATGACCATGTTTGTAGTTTGTTTCTATTTTCAAAAGAAAACAAAAGAAAGTAAAAAATGATTAAGAGAAAGAAACGACGAAAGAGAAATTAAAATGAGTTAATAAGAATTAAAATATTTATTGAAAGAATAAATAATGAAAAACATAATTGGAAAATAAGAGATAAAAAGGCTAAAAATATCCTTCATTTAAAGTGTTTGTGTTAGTTATATGTAAAAATTACATTAAATTAATATATATTTTAAATATAAATACAACTAACGTACCACCTAAAAATTAAGGGTAAAAGAAAAGTAATGAAAATAAAATTAAGATATTATTAATATATGGAAACTTTTTTGTATCGTATTTATCTATTTTTCTTAAAGTTTCTTTATTTTAGTTTATCTAAAATAAAAAATATATTATATGATTTAAAAAACACAATCATCCATAATTTTATTAAAAGAACAGCCAATACTATTATTAAAGAATTTCAAAACACTTATTCCTATTGTAATTAATAATATCATGGGTTAGAATTGATGGATTAAAATGGGTTCGAAATATATCAGACATCTATATTTTACACTCCAACACTATGAGCAAAATTGAATTGTGTTTCATTATTAATTCGGAATTTTTCAAAATGAGTAGCAATTGACTCATTTTAAATGGTTAATTATGTTTATCTTCCACATTTCTAACACTTCTTTATTAATATTTTATAAATAATTTTGTATTCTTTTAAGCATGCGTAGTTAATGCTAGCTTAGTAAGGGGTTTATTCTTAAAGCCTTCGTCTAAAAATAATTTTTTAAGAAAATTTATACATTTCACCACAATAAAACCCTAAAATTAAACAAAATTACACCTTATTCACCTTAGAACACACATAGAAACGTCTTCTTGGGTTTTCTATCGTCAATGAGGTTAATGATTTTGCAGTCCTTACACAAAAATAGAGAGGCGACATAGTTGTCACCTACAATTCTTCAATATTTTCAAGTTTGTTACCTTTAACGAAAGTGTACTTTAATCTTCTACCTATTAGATGAGATAGTACAAATATGCTATTTTTATAAATAAAAAATTACTTAAGTTCATTTTGTAAAGATAATAAACTTGTGTTGTCCCGATTTCGCAAAAAAATGTGAGATAATAGACTTGTGCTATGATTTTTAATTGTCCCGATTTCAAGTTGTTACCTTTATAAAATGGACAGTTATGATTTTTTATAAAGGTAATAGACTTGTACTACCTTATCTAATAGATATGTCTAAATTATATTTTTTTTTAAAATAACGACTTGAATGATCCTTCATCCTTATTTTTAATTGTTGGTATATATAGAAGTCTAAGACATAATATATTTATTAAAAAAACAAACTGAAGTAGGGTTAAAGCATTTGTTTGCTCAAACGAATGAAGGAATATTATTTCTTATTGGTCCTCAAATTATGACTTCATTCACAAAAAGATCTTAAATAAAAAATGTTAACAATTTCGTCTCTAAACCTTTTAAAGTTATTACTTAAATCCTATTTTATCTTTTTTGTTTGCAAAGTTAGTATTTTAACGTTAGAATTTAACATGCCACTCATGTAAACATTTATTTAACCCTAATTATGGTTAGCTAATATCAATCATTTTAAATTTTTGTGTTTTAGGATTTAAGTTAATAGTATCAATGTATTTAACTGATTATTTAAGATAGATTAAGCCTTTATAAGAATTACACTAATATCTAAGTGAGTGACACGTGTGTTGGAGATTGCTATAAAGCTTCTTAATTTAAGGACCAAATTAAGGAGCAAAATATGGAGCAAAACAAGGAGTAAAACATGAAGCAAAATAAGGAGCTTAATTCAAGGAACAATTCAAGGAACCATTAATTTAAGGAGTAATTCAAGGAGTGAATTTTCATATAAATAGATGTGTAATTGTAATGAATTAATCATCCAAGTGTTCATTTCAATTAAGAGAAAAGTTTAGAGAGAAAATATTTTGTGAGAGAAAATTGAGAGTAATTTTCTTGGGTGTAATTAGGTTATGGGTTGTGAGTTGTGAATGTTGTAAACACCTTGTGTAATTTCTTCCCTTTCAGTAAAAAGATCTGCAGCAGGTCCGGAGACGTAAGCAAGATTGGCCGAACTCCGTTATCAAATATGTGTATTATTTTTCTATTCTTGCTTTCTCATAAATCTGGCTTATCAGAAATTTGCGTAATTTCCCAACAACTGGTATCAAAGCTTTTGGTGGTAATTTCTATCAATTTCGTACAAGGTTACTATTCGTGTGAATAGTGAATTACTTGAATAGTGAAATTTTGTCGACGATATTTGTTCATTGACGAAGGTATTCTAATACACGGTGGTTTGCAGAAATAGTTAGAAATGATCCGGAGGAAGTCAGATTTGAGTGGGAGCAATGGCCGTAGATGAAGGAAAGGTGAAACTTGAGAAATTCGATGGCATAAATTTCGGGTCTTGGAAAATACAGATAGAGGATTATCTGTATCAAAGAAATCTGTATCAACCTCTCTTAGGGAAGAAGTCAGAGACTATGAAGGAAGAAGATTGGAATCTTCTAGAAAGACAAGCCCTCAAAGTTATTCGATTGACGTTATCCTGCAATGTTGCTTTCAACATAGTAAAGGAAAAGACCACTGTGGGTCTTACGGAAGCTCTCTCCAATATGTATAAGTAGCCATCGGCCTCAAACAAAGTGCACTTGATGAGGCGTTTGTTCAATTTACAGATGATGGAAGGCACATCGGTAGCTCAACATCTCAATGAACTCAACACAGTCACAACCCAATTGAGTTCAGTTGAAATTGAATTCGATGAAGAAGTACGAGCATTGATACTTTTGTCTTCTTTACCAGAAAGCTGGAATGCTACTGTCACGACTATGAGTAGCTCATCAGGAAACAATAAGTTGAAATTTGATGATGTTCGTGATTTGGTTCTCAGAGATCCGACGTAGAGAGTCAGGTGAATCGTCAACCTCTTCAGTTTTGCATACAGAGTCAAGAGGAAGAGATTCAACCAGAGGGAATGGACATGGAAGAACAGACTACCAAGGTAGATCAAAGGACAGGAAATCCAAATCTAGGAATCCTAATAATTTCCATAGCTCGAAGACTATTGAGTGTTGGAATTATGGGAGAACCGGGCACTATAAAAATTAGTGCAAGAGTGCACCGAAGGACAAACAAGTGAAGGTAGAGGAAAATGTTACTTCCACTTCAGGAAGAGATGATGCATTGATATGCTCTTTGGAGAGCAAGGAAGAATCTTAGGTGTTAGACTCTAGAGCATCGTTCTATGCTACTTCATAGAAATAATTCTTCGAGAAATATGTCCTCGGAAACCTTAGAAAGGTATATCTTGGTGATGACCAACCGTGTGCTATTATTGGCAAAGATGTAGTGAAGCTTAAGTTGAACGGGTCTGTTTGGGAGTTGAAGAATGTCAGGCATATTCCCGACCTAAGAAAGAACTTAATCTCAATAGGGAAATTGGCCAGTGAAGGCTACACTACGATCTTCCATAGTGATGATTGGAAGATTTAAAAGGGCGTAATGACAGTTGCTTGAGGAAAGAAGAGTGAAACTCTTTACATGATAGTAAGAGCACGTTGTTCAATCACAGTTGCAGCAAGAAATGAAACATCAAATTTGTGGCACCCGAGACTAGGCCACATGAGTGAGAAGGGGATGAAGATTATGCACTGAAAGGGAAAACTTCCAGGTCTACAGTCTGCGGAGATAGACACGTGCGAAGATTGCATACTTGGAAAGCAAAAGAGAGTCAGCTTTCAAAAAAGTTGCAGAACCCCAAAGAAGGAAAGGTTAGAGCTTATTCACTCTGATGTTTGGGGACCAATGACTGTCTCATCCATTGGTAGGAAACACTACTTTGTGACTTTCATCGATGATCACTCTCGGAAGGGATGAGTTTACTTTCTAAAGCATAAGTCTGAAGTATTTGAGGCTTTTAGAAAATGGAAAGCTATGGTGGAAAATGAGATGGGTTTAAAGATCAAAAAGCTCAGAACCGATAATGGTGGTGAATATGAAGACACCAGATTCAAATATTTTTGTTATGAGCATGAGATCAGAATGGAAAGAACTGTGCTAGGCACGCCTCAACACAATGGTGTAGCTGAGCGTATGAACCAAACGTTGACAGAAAGAGCCAGAAGCATTTGTATACATTCAGGTCTATCGAAGCAGTTCTGGGCAGAAGTAGTCAACACGGCAGCTTACTTGATCAATCGAGGCCCATCTATTCCATTAGAACACAGAATACCAGAAGAGGTATGGAGTAGAAAAGAGGTGAAACTATCATATCTAAAAGTTTTTGGCTATGTAGCTTTTGTGTATATCAGTAATCAAGGTAGGAATAAGCTTGATTCCAAAACCAAGAAATGCACATTCATCTGTTATGGTGAGGATGAGTTTGGCTACCACATTTGGGATGACGAAAACAAGAAAGTGATCTGTAGTAGAGATGTGATTTTCAACGAAAGGGTAATGTATAAGGACATGCATAAAATAGATGCCAACGACTCAGAACAGAATGAGTCAGTATTTGCATATACAGATGATGTCCTAGATAGTTCCGCAACAGAATCAATTGTAACAAGTCCTCAACCAGAGGAACTTGTTGGACAGAGCATTACGTAGTAATCCGACACACCACAACCTCCTACTCCAGCTCCTATATTGAGAAGATCTTTTCGACCTTATGTGCCGAACAAGAGATATATGAACCATATGTTGTTGACTGATGGAGGGGAGTTACCTATGGGAAAGAAGGAACTTCACAACAAATGGGTGTACCGGGTGAAAGAGGAGCATGATGGTTCCAAGAGATACAAAGCTCGCCTAGTTGTCAAAGGGTTTCAATAGAAGGAAGGAGTTGACTACACTGACATTTCTGCTCCCGTTATGAAGCTCAATACTATCAGATCAGTGTTAAGTATTGTAGCCATTGAAGATCCTCATTTTGAATAGTTAGATGTGAAGACTACATCTCTTCATGGAGATTTAGATGAAGAGATATACATGTACCAACCAGAAGGTTTCTTAGAAAGAGGGAAGAAGAACATAATGTGCAAACTTAAGAAGAGTTTGTATGGCCTGAAACAATCCCCAAGACAATGGTATAGAAATTTTGACAACTTCATGCACAAGGAATGTTTCCAGAAGTGAAATGCTGACCATTGTTGCTACTTCAAGAGATATAGGTCCAGTTATATCACTTTACTACTTTATGTTGATGATATGTTAGTAGCAGGTTCAGATATGGATGATATCAAAAGGTTGAAGCAACAATTGTCAAAGGAGTTTGACATGAAAGACTTGGGTCCAACAAAAAAGATTTTTGGAATGCAAATCATAAGAAATAAGAAGAAATGATCCTTGTAGTTATCTCAGGTAGATTACATCAATCGTGTTTTGCAGAGATTCAGCATGGGCGACGCCAAGCCAGTTAGCACACCCTTGGCTAGTCACTTTCACATATCCAAGGATTAGTCCCCTCAGATAGAGGAAGAGAAAGAATTCATGGCTAAGGTTTCTTATGCCTCATCCATTGGAGGTTTGATGTACGCAATGGTCTGTACGAGACCAGATCATTAGCCATACATTGGGAGTTGTTAGCAGATTTATGTCAAACCTAGGGAAAACTCATTGGGAAGCAATTAAGTGGATTTTGAGGTATCTACGAGGCACCACAGAAAAGTGCTTGTATTTTAGTAAAGGAGAATTAAAAGTACAAGGCTACTTAGATACAGACTTTGGAGGTGAAGTTGATCACCGAAGAAGCACCACCGGTTATATATTTACTGTTGGAACTATAGTTGTTAGTTGGATGTCACAAATATAGAAAATTGTCACTCTATCCACTACAGAGGCTGAGTATGTAGCAATGACTAAAGCTAGTAAAGAGATGATATAGTTCAAGGTTTGTTAACTGAGCTGAGATTCAAACAGGAGAAGAATGTTCTCCACAGTGATAGTCAAAGTGCAATACACTTGGCTGAAGAATTTAGCATTTCATTCTAGAACCAAGCATATTGAACTTCACTATCACTTCATTAGTTCCATATTGGAAGATGATGTGTTAATATTGGAGAAGATTCAAGGAAGCAAAAATCCAGAGGATATGTTAACAAAAGTGGTGAGTATTGACAAACTGAAGTTGTGCTCAACTTAAGTTGGTCTGTTAGAGTAACAAGACTAGAAAAGTTGTTGCATTGATCGAGGTGTAAAGACAGATTGAAATTAGTCTTCAAGTGGGAGATTGTTAGAGATTGCTATAAAGCTTCTTAATTTAAGGAGCAAATTAAGGAGCAAAACATGGAGCAAAACATGTAGCAAAACAATGAGCTTAATTGAAGGAGCAATTTAAGGAACCATTAATTTAAGAAGTGATTCAAGGAGTGAATTTTCCTATAAATAGATGTGTAATTGTAATGAATTAATCATCCAAGTGTTCATTCCAATTGAGAGAAAAACTTAGAGAGAAAACTTTTGTAAGAGAAAATTGAGAGTAATTTTCTTGGGTGTAATTGGATTGTGGGTTGTGAGTTGTGAGTGTTGTAAACACCTTGTGTAATTTCTCTCCTTTCAGTAAAAAGATCTACAATAGATCCGGAGACGTAAGCAAGATTGGCCGAACTCCGTTATCAAATATGTGCGTTATTTTTCTATTCTTGTTTTCTCATAAATATAACTTATTAAAAATTTGTGTAATTTCCCAATAACGTGGATTGCAACGTTAAGATGATGATTTGATGCAAAAGATAAAATAAAATTTAAGTGTTAACTTTTTAAATTTGGGTACAAAAATATTAAATTTTTTTATTTTGGGACATTTTTATCAATGAAAGCATAATTTGGGACCAACGAAGCCCTCCATCTTTTCTAACAAAAAAGTTAGAAACATAGATAGAAAAAAAATATAAAGCTTTAAAAATTTAAAAATTAAATTATATAATTTAAAAATTTAAGAATATATATAAGCGGATAAAAAATTTAGAACTTAATTAAATGTTTTAAAACTTCAAGATTTATGACTAAATCTTGTGAATTTTGTGAAACAATTATATAGTTTACTTTTAAATTTAATCAGTTAATTTTATCCATAGGCTTTTTTGTCAAAATCTTGTACATTAATTTTATTTCAAATTTTTTATTTTAATAGCTAACCAACCCGCATGATACAATATAGAATGTAAGATAATGAAAATTTGAATTTACCGAATAAAAATATCTGTTGATTTTAGTAAGTTACAAAATTCTTAAAACTTTACCATAAATTTTCATCAATATTAATAATATCTTTAATTTAGTAATAATAAGTTATTAATATCCTTTTTTAAATTATGGTTTACATGTTAACATTGTCAATTGACCATGGACCCTTTTCTTTCATTTATTTTTCTGATCAACTAGTGTGTAGATTTTAACCATAATTTTGAAAAACTTGGAGTCCTAAATAAATCGCACAAGTTTAGAACTCAAAATTTTAAGAAAGATTAATTATCACTTTAATTTTGGATACTATACATTTTAATAGTGCTCGTTACAATAGTTTAATAAATTTTATTACCCGAGTATATTACAAATAATTAAATGAACCTTATGACTCTTATTAAAAAATTGACATTGTATAATATTCACTAGGGCTGTTCATCGGATCGAAACCGTTGATTTTATTATCATTCGATCCGATCCGACCATCCGCTCGGATTGAAACATCCTAATCCGTAATCGATCTGATCACCTCTTACATCCGCTCAATCCGATCCGTAAACTATTCGGATGACATCCGATCAATCCGATCAATCTGACCAATAAATTTAATTAACTCTATTTTTTGTATTTTTAAATAATTTTTTTTAAATTTTTACATAAATCATAACATAAAATTATTTGACTTAAAAAAACATTAAAAAATTAAATAAATATATATTAATTATATTTAAAATCCGTCATCCGATCCGCACTTAACGGATGGAAAAAATCTCCATCCGATCTGACCATCGGATCAGATCGGATCGGATGAAAAATCAACGGATCATATCAGATCAGATTGATCGGATGATCGAATTTTTTGCACACTCCTAATATTCACAACTTCCTAAAAAATAAATTAAAAAAAGAAAAAAATATATAGTCAAAATTCTTTTATTTATTAAATAAATGACACTTAATCCTTATATTTTTTTAATAATTTAATTTAATTATTATTAAAAAGTAATTATATAATAAAAAAATTAAATTTATTTATTTTTTTAACTATATTAGATAGATATCTAATATATAAATAAATACAATTAAAAAATTGAAAAAACAATTAAATAAAAATATAAAAAAAATTATTTTTCTATATTTGATCACTTTTTAATAATAAAAAAAATCATGAAAAATAAATATATAACCAAAAATAATAAATAGTAATGAGTCATATGTCATTTTATTTAGATAAATTTAACGAGTACCATGAGTTCATAATATATTTTTGATCCATATCCATCTCCCACTCAATTAATTAAAAAGGTCAGTTTTATCAGCAGAATATTCAACCAATATATTTTTATATATTAGTTAATAAAAATGAAATATTGATTCCAGGTTATTATAATATAATACTTATATGGCATGTTAAACATTTCATTACAAAACATATATATAAAGTAAATAACTCTTTAACTACATGACCGGTGAAGTGACCAACTAGCATTAATTAGTGCTGATATTTTGCCATTATCATTTAAGTATTTTTATTGTCGCTTTCTTATTAAGAATTAGAGTTGTAATTAACTAAACATTCTCTAACATAACGTGTCCTTTAATATTTTCATGCCTTACAAAATAAATTGAATACGTGAAATAAAAGAAAGGTAAATTTTAAATTATATATATATTTTTAATAATCATGAAAATTTAAAAAATTTCTATTCAAAAGGCAAAATTTATTGTAAAGTCATAAATTTAATCTAATGCATTAATTAAAATTAATCAAAATAATTTCACCTTACCTAATCGTAAATTATAATAATTAATTAATAAAATAAGGATTCTAGTCAAACTTGGTAGCGTTTGAATCCTCTGTATATATCTTCTTGTCTTCACCATGATTATTTTGAATAATATAGTTAAAGGATAAGAAAAGAGTTGGGATGAGTTACATATAATTCAATAGAAATTTACTTTTAAATATTATTTTAATAAACAAATATTTGTGATGCATGTTATTTATAATAAAATTTCTTAAATGGTAATCATCATACAATATAGGAATATTTTTAATCACAAAATCATGGTATACTTATATTTTCTCACTTCCATAGAATTGAGAAGGTGTACATTTCAGGTAACCCAAAACATTATTCATTCAATACAAATCATGCTATCAAACATAAATCCAATGTATGATATGTAATTTCATATGTATTGTGTGGTCCAATGTCGAGATACATATGGGTCCACCTTTGATCCCATGTAAGATCACAATACATACGGCATATGTATCAATTATATCAATGTATATGAGCCTTCATCTATGGGTAGTCGACTTCAAAAAACAATGGAAGCCCCAACTTCGAGATCCATGTACAGTCAATAAAACCACAATAGATGGTAAGCTCAAACACAACGAATGGTCTAACTCTGAGACCCATGGTGAGCAACAAAACTGTGGTTAACAATATTCCACACTCACAATCCATGACCATAATAATTTGTGGTCACATATAGGCGCATAGACGAAATATCTCTAAAGATACATGTGTATATAATGATTACCTGTAGTCTATAAGCAGTAGCCCATGGGTACTATACTTTACAAAACGATATACATGGGTACTCTCCACGTATAAAACCATTCTCATTATGCATATTTAAAATTCTTGGATACTATAATGTTCATTTTACATTAACATTTGATACTCATTTTATATATAAAACTTTTCCAATGTATTTACAATAAAACATTTATGACAAGTATCTCATTGTAAACAATATTTATGACATTAGAAATATGGCATCTGGTTTTTCACTTTTATTCATAACATAGGATGCATGAAATTTCATTTAACAAAATAATGCATGTATTTAAAAAATTAGAGTAAGAATCCATACCTCAAATCCTTGACTCAAACACTTGGATATTTATCCCCAAAACGTGCTCCAAAATTCATTGAAAGACCTGAATAACTTAGAAAGAGAAAGTTTTAGAGAGAGAAAAGAGGGAAGAAATGTGTGTGTACAGGGGAGTGGTTCGACCCTTTTTTATAGAAATTCTATAGAGCTTGTTAGCCAGCTTTCCAAATGAGGTGGCAAGGGGTGTGGCGAGCGTTGGTGAGGTATGTAAATTTTCCCCACTTGATCCAATTTTCACACAAAAATTTCTCAATATATCTATACATTTTAATATATTGTCCAATATTCTTTTTGAAGCATTTTAAATACTAATAATAAATTTATGGGGTTTTAAATAACTAGTCTTTAAAGAAAGTTTTGTCCTCAAAATTTCGTAATTCCTTAAGTTTGAATAGCTTGTGCAGACTTTAAAGTTGAACTCCAAAATACATTTTTAATGCTAGAACGTTTCTCTTTAACCTTTATTAGAGGCACTGCTATTCTTTTTTAAAATTCCTGACTTGGAAATCAATTATCGACATCGATTCTTCTTCATATAATGAATCTTAACATAATAATAGTTTTGTTCGATCCAAAATAGTATTATGGTTTCATTGAAGTTTCCGTAGAAAAGATACATGAAAATCGTTATGAATGTATGGAAATTCTAGGGGTAATTCCAACTTATATAATACATCATCAATCCCTTTTTATTTCGAAATGAGTTACTCCTTTACGAGCTTAAAGCTTGAGAAAAATGTAGTCATCCACCTCAAAGTTCTATGGCCATCATCCACGATCAAGATGACTCTTGTACTAGGTTTATGCCACACGAAGTTTGTCTTATACGATATGAACCTTTTTAGTTGTTTCTTCAATAAGTTTAGTCTTTATTTTACTAAAATTTTCACATTCCATCGAGCATATTAGAAATCTATATAATTGTCTATATAAGGCTTGGTAAGGAGCCATCACAATACTAGTATGATTGTTTTTATTTGTAGGTAAAACTTAACCAATGGTAGTAGTTCACTCCATTTTTTCCTTGAATTCCATAATATAGGCTTGTAACGTGTCTTCTAGCATTTGGACACTCTTTTCGAATTGTCCATCTATTTCAGGATGATAGGATATGCTATGCAGTAACTATGTACCCAAAGCCTCTGGTACACATCTCCATAAACGTGTAGGGATATCAATTAGATACAATCTACTTTGAGAGGTGCATGGTTATTCTTGTATGAAGTCTATGGTTATGTCATCCTATTTCCATTTTTCCATTGGGTATGGTTGAAGTAGTCCTACAGGTTATTTGTTGACATATCACATGGTTGGCTATGAACTGAGCTATATCTTTCTTCATTCCTTTTTCATTTTGCTTTACCAATAAGTTTTCTTAAGATCACAATATATTACATACTTTCTGGATATACTATCATTTCCATGGCTATTTGTCTTTAAAGATGGTTCATATAGGATAGCTATCATTCTGTTGAAACTTAAATGTTCCAATAGCAAAAATCTATCTATCCATCATTTCTCCTTCTAATAATTCTTCACCGTACTTTGCAAAAATATGTGATCATTAAATTTAACCGTTCATTATGTTGGGAGGTTGAATGTGAATCTATACTTGTCTTCCATCATTTTGCAAACTTGAGTTGTTATTTTTCTATCATTTGGATGTTTCCACTATGTACCAATATCTTTTGTATAACAACTCCAACTTTTGACTTAAGAGTGTCTGTTTCTTTCTTTGTGTGAAATTATAATTGACGAGTGCTTAAAAACACTAAATATACCATGTTTTAGATTTAATTAATAAAATGAATTTGTATTTGCTTTATTCTATTATATTTTAGATAAATCTATTTATTCAGATTAATGATTATATTTTAGTGTTTTACATATATTTTAATATATAAATATTTAAATAAAGAAAAATATTTGAAGTATGTGTATCACATTTTTGGAGCTTAAATGAATATCATTTATTTGATATTATCTAAAGTGAAGAAAAGAGATAATGGAAAATAAAGAGGTTTGAAATGGTCAAAAATTTGGTTGTGATATGATCGCATCGCGACGAAAACACAAGTTTTTCTCACATTCTTTCCAATATATAGGACCCTCTGTATACAAGAAAATAAGCTTCCAAGTTACGTTTTCAACAACTTTCTCTACCTATTTTCTATAGATTTTTATATTTTTAGCTTTTAGAATTTAGTTAGTTCTTTCTTCAATTTTGAGGAAGAATATGTTTATGTTTTAGTAGTTTATAGTTTTTGATTTAACAATTTCTAGAGTGCAATTATGATCAGAGTTTTTCCAGTCTTAGAATCAACTCTTGAAAGTTCTCTAAGGATATTGTTAAGGTATTAATTATATTCTTTTTGTAGTCCATATATCTATCATTATTGATTTGTCTGTGATAAATTATAACATGTTTGGCTGATAGTGAATATGATATAATAACAATGTTATTATGCTTGCAAAATATTGAATAGGTAAAACATTTTCTTAAAATAAATTGATTTTATTTTTATTCAATTTTTTTATAAAGAATGTTATTTGAATGAGTACATTACTCTTAATAACAAACTTAATATGAGACTTAAAATTAAGATTTAATTACCTAGACTTAATTTGAAGTAATAATCTTTTATTTTAGATTTAATTATTTGGATATTTAGAGCAAAACTCTATTTTGAAGGTTTTTTACGAAGAATTATTTTTTGAAAATTTATTGACAACATATTTTTTTAAATAGTTTTAAAACCTTAAAGTTATTTTTCAAATAGTTAAATTCTTAAGTTTAATGTGGACACCTTGAATAAAGTCTAATTAACTGACTATGCCTAAAGTTATGATAAGATGGTTTGCTATTTTCTTAGAAATAAAGCTGAAATTTAATTCTTAATTAATTAATAGGCTCCGTCTAAGGATATTAGTTAATTAATATTGAACAAAATAATTTGGGTCCACCTAGGGTCACTTTCATACCAAAAAAAGAAAATCAATAAATATCAATTTATATATTTAATAACATAAATAATATGAGCAAGCATAAATACTAAATTATTATATTTATTATTCTCCACTATTTACGAATGTATTAAATTACATGAGTATTTGTTGAATCCATGTCTATCTATATCTTTATGCATTAGATTAGTTTTTTCAAAAACCAAATAATTGTGACAAAATATTTAGGTTTAATTTTGTTTTTAAATTTGAATAATATTTAAAAACTACATAATATTTCTTCTTTGAATCGACCTTAGGAGTATACTTATTATTTCTATAAATTATTCGTACACTTGTGAGAATTAATAAAATTTAAAATGGATAAGTATTTACAAAATTGATATTATCCCCGAGTTCATTCATCAATAATCCTTTGAAGATACATTTCTTATAGTTCCATTTATTTTTATGGTCCTTCTCCACTTTTCCATAGAAAATATAACAATTTGTTATCACTTATTTATCACCTCATGTGTCGGAACATGCAGCGTATTTTAATTTATTATGATTTGAAAATTCAATTATTGAATTATCATTACATTGTGCTACTATTGTTATTATTGTAAGTTGAATGGTGTATTCTCAATGGATCCTCCTTAGTTTAATCTTCGTAATTCTTGATGTTGATGTTCCTTAAGTCACGTAGATTTTTGTCGCCTTTCTTCATATAATCTTAGTTTTCCTTTCAAAATCAATGATGCTTCAAGCCTTTCAAAGTACAATCTTCTTTTTGGTGAACGGATCACACATTTCACAAGGCGGCCATCTTGGTCAAACGAATCATTTTGCCAACAGTTCATCCAACTATTTCCTTAACTCATTTGTTGAATGGTGCTTTTTGAAAATGAGAGATAGTCATTGGTGCAGTTCCTAGAATATAACTTGATTTCAAAAACATTCTCGAGCTGGGGAAGTACAAATAATTATTTTGAAAATACACTTCAATATTTATTCACCATTGGTAGCCATGTCAAGCTCTTTCCGTCATTATTATTCACTTCCAAAGAGTATTCTAAGGAATTATACTTATCTAATCATGTCTTCCTTTTAGACTATGTCTAAGGAAAATATTGAAAAGATTCACACCTTGGATTGAGAAATTGGGCTATTACAGACATAAAGGATATCAGAAGAGAATCCAAGAGTTGCAAAGACTTGCTCTTGTGATCCTTGTCCTAGAGTTGTGTCACTTATGTCCTTATACTTTCCTTATATTGATTAATGAAGTTTAAAGGTTTAAGAGGGATTTGATTGTTCTTTAGAAAGGCTATCAAAACAACTGATAAGGTTGATAGGATGGTTATTGAAAAGGTTGTCATGGTTATCATAATTCAACTTTCAGCCAGATTGTTGATTTTACCTCTGAAAATTCCTTCGAGTATTTGACGCCTCAAAGTAGAAAGTAAAATTCAAACCTCATCCATGGTTACGATCCAATTTGAAATGAATCATCTTATGGTAATATTGGTAGTATAAGATCCAATCATTAGGTCGAGACTTTGAGTAACTTTTTTTTGGGTTCAACTTGTTCAATGCAATAAGTGACTACTACAATTCGTTAATGAAAACTCTTATACCTCGACAATAGGCAAACGTTGAAAAGTTCTCCCATAATTGGTTCAATCTAATGAATTGTTCATAATACATCCAACTTCTCTATAGAAAATCAAGTTACTGCTAATAGCAATCCATTTAGAAGGTAGATGATACATCCTTTCTTTCAAAACTATCTTGTAGTGATAACATAATTCTTCCTTCCTTTGAAATGAAGAAAATGAGTCCTTATAACTCTTTGTGGTAATAAATTTTGTCTTTTCATATTGGGGTTCTTCCCAAGTTTAATCATTACTTAGTGCATTTAATTTGCACACAGTTCCTTATTGGCTATTCTACGAGTAGGTAGACGAGATAAAAACAAATTTTTAGAAAGAAATTTTATTCTAGTTGATGTAGAGAAATGAACTAATATGTTTGCATATGTATAAATAATAAAGACTCAAAGTATTATTTTGATATTGATCTCATGAAAGAAATCAAATGTATAAATTATAAAAATATCATATATAAAAATTATTTTCATGCATAAATCAAACTCATTAAGAAAAAATTTCAAGATATATGCCTTTTACAAATAAAGAAAGTGCAATGACTTTTTAGGGAATTACT
This sequence comes from Hippophae tibetana, assembly GCA_037013495.1. Taxonomy (NCBI): domain Eukaryota; kingdom Viridiplantae; phylum Streptophyta; class Magnoliopsida; order Rosales; family Elaeagnaceae; genus Hippophae; species Hippophae tibetana. The sequence goes on from CM072810.1 coordinate 17,489,301, forward strand.
TCCTATATCTTTCTTTTGTAATTAGCCTTTACTCACAACTTTGTAGGTAATGTGGGTCATAGAATGTAGATTATATTATATATTCTTTATCTCTCTATTTTTTTCTGAAGATTTTTTTCATTATATATATTTTTTAGAGAGTCAACCCTTGTACATATTGTAATTTTTTTAGGATTTTAGTGAGTGGTTAATTTTGTGGATTTTTTGTTTGATTTTGGTTTAGGTCACCTCATATATGTCTTTTTTTTCTGTAAGAGTCATGCACGAATGTGATAAAAGCATATACTATCAATTTCTACTTAAATCATTTAATCTAAGCAAAAATAATAAAAAAAATATACGACACTCTATTAAGATGAGAAAAAAAATCATACATTCAATGTTAATACCTATAGAGATCATCTAAAAAATTGAAAAAATAAGAAATGTGTTTAGAGTAGAAAATATATATTTCACTCTAAATAAAGGAAATTAGGCTCAAATTATATCTCACAAAGGTAGTCTCCACTAAAACAATTCATAAACACCGATTTTAGGTTTAATATCATTTCTACATCTTATCAAGAAATACTAGTTATGACAAAAACTAACTAATTACCAAAAACAATTACAAAATATTTCATGATATGTTTTCAAAAATTAATCTAACAGTACAAAAGACTTAACTATTTACTTAAATTTGATTTAAAGAAATGATAAATTTTTGTGAGAATTTTTAAAGTTAATTCTAAAATTCCAAAAATTACTAAATCATACAAAGAAAATAAAAACCAAACACAATAAAAATTAAAATGTGAACATAACATAAAATAATTTTTTTTTAAATTGTTAAATTGTTTTTTTTAAATTAAGCATGGTAACTTTTTACCACCCCAACCTAAAACTTACATTGTCCTCAATGTAACAACTGTAAATTAAAGAGAAAGAGAAAAGAGAAGAAAGATTACCTATTTCCTGAGAATGTGTAAGTAGTAATGGAGAAATGTAGGTGCATCCATCATATTCAGCATTAAAGTTCACACAGACAGATCGCTGTGAACTTCTAACATCTCAACAAATATTTTTGGTTTTAACAATTTTAAAATTATTCACATGTAATTAAACTAAAATAAACAATAAAAATTAAATAAATAAAAGAAATAAAAGAAAATTACCTAAAATGATGGGTTGCCTCACATCCAGCACTTAGTTTAGCATCTTAGCAAGACATAACTTTATGGTGCTAAGGGTTACTCAGCCAAATGCAATCTATTTCAGCAATGTTGTTTGGTTCTTCTAAATAAGGCTTTACACGATGCCTATTGACTTTGAATGTTTTTTGTGTCTTGGAATCCAATAGTTCTACTACTCCATGTGCAAATATCTGAACTATTTTGAATGTTCCATCCCATCTTGATCTCAACTTTCATGGAAACAATCTCAAATGAGAGTTAAATAAAAGAACTTTCATTCCAAGGTGAAAAGTCTTAGGAACTAGCCTCTTGTCATGATAGCACTTAGTATGCTCTTTGTATAATTTTGCATTCTCATAGGCTTCGTTCCTAATTCCTTCCAACTCATTAAGATGGAGTAACCATTTTTCTCCTGTTTTATCTAAATCTATGTTTAACACTTTAATTGACCAGTAAGCCTTGTGTTCAAGTTCAACTAGAAGGTGGCACATTTTCCCAAAGATTAACCGGTAAGGGCTCATCCCAATAGGTGTTTTGTAAGCATTGCGGTATACCCATAAGGCATCATTTAACTTAAATGCCCAATCCTTCCTTGCAGCACGCACAGTACGGTCCAATATTCCTTTAATTTGCCTGTTTCTTACTTACACTAAACCAAAAGTTTGAGGATGATATGGAGTAGCTACTTTATGTGTGATGTTGTACTTGTTTAGTAGTCCATCAAAGATCTTGTTACAAAAATGGCTACCTCCATCACTTATTATAGCTCTAGGCATTCCAAACCTGCTGAATATTAAATCTTTCAAGAATTTAACAACATTAGTGATAACTGTATTTTATATAGTTATTTTCACATATTTTATTAATTAAAACTACTATGTTCTTAATGTTTTTAGTTAATTTTAGTTTAATAAATTAATATTTATTATTTTTTTATTTTAATAAAAATTAAATAATTTGTATCGAAAACGTACTTAATTGCAAATATATATCAAAAAATATAATTTCAAATAAAAGAGTATTTAATTGCAATTTGTAAAAGTCAAAAATATAATTTAAATTAAAATTAGGCTTAATTTTAATTATTGAAAGTTTAAAAATTTAATTTAAATTACCAAAAGGGCTATATTGCAATTAAACAAAGTTTAAAATGTAATTTGAAATATATTTGTGGGTGAAAATACAATTAAATAAAAATAAGTTTTATGCGCAGGTGAAGAATTCCACGCGGCATCATCCACGGTTCAATGTGGACCGTCAGATCAACGCAGAAACGGTTAGGATGGGCGCGGGTTCTTCAAACCCGACCAAGGAGAGTGGGAGCAGAATTCACTTCACGTGACGCGGCACCCGAGTGGGGCCCACTGGCGTGCAGGATGGGTCCCACATGTCGGCTGCGCAGAATTCCCCGAGGCGCATCGCTCACCGTTGGATCCGTTGAACAGTCCAGATTGAAACACGTGGATCCAGCTGTCGCGCACCGAGCCGCTACCCGACATGTTCCCGTGCGTTGCGCTGCATCGTTTCTCCATGAGCCCGACCTGCTTGTCCAATGAAACGTTGCCACGTGTCTCTGAATTGCTCGCAGCCAATCACATGGCGACACGTGGCATGCGTATAAGAAATTTTTTTTTTAGAAAAGCGCAGAATTGTTTTCACGCATGATATTTTTTTATTCCCCCCCATTTATTTGTGTCGCCCGCTAATATTAAAAAAATATAATAATAATAATAATAATAATAATAATAATAATAATAATAATAATAATAATAATAATAATAATAATAATAATAATAAAAAGAATAATTGATTAGTGGGGGGATATATTTAACGGGAATTTTTTCATTTTGCACGCGTTTTTGTTTTCTTTTTTCTCGTAGAATTCCTCTCTTCTTCATTTTCTCATTTTATTTTCTGTACAGAGAGTTTTCTCTCAAAAATTTGTGAAGGATTTTCGAGTTCCTCTACCTATTTTGATTATTTCCTCTTTAGAAGTTTAATTTTTCCCTCTCTGCGTGTGTCTTTTACACGCAGAAAATTTTATTTTAACATTTTTGTTTTGTATTCTCTTAGGGAAATTACAGAGAAAGAGGTTGATGAAGAAGAATGAAATGGAAGAAATTATTTTTCATTGAGGAATCGTGAAAGAGTTTCTCCTAACTCATTTTCTTTTAATTTTTTGTTTCTCTGCAATGTTTTATTTTTGTGGTGTTGTAATTTTAATTTTTGCTATGAACTAATATATTTGTTCTAGGATTGCAGTGTTACGTAAATTATGAAACTAGAAGTAATTATTTTTGAATAATTGGTGGAACTGTTTTAAGTTGTTTATTTTACCTACTTAAAATGTTTTTAATAATCGGAAGATTAATTAACTGATATGTGACATTTAAATAAACTTGAAAAATGAATTTATGTGGGTTGCTCGGGATAAAATAACGCATATACATAAGGGATAGAAATATACTTTTATTGTATGTGTAACTTTTGAGAACTCAGAACTTAATAAATCTGATTGAAATTAATTCTCATAGGAATATAGTGAATCATTTTAACTGGATGTGTCTGTATGGAGCTTGAAAGAGATATATGGATAAATTAGGAGTTCTTGGTTAATAACTTAGAACAGAAGAACACAAATCAAGAGAGAATAAAATATTCAAGTGAATTAATTTGGGTAAACTGCAATCCTAGAATTTTCATAAAAATTGTTAAAAAGAAAAAAAAGTATTGATTAAGTCAAACTGCATAAAATTATTGATTGTTTGAATAAAATTAGGTTTAAATAATTTTAGTAATTAACAAGAGTTGGTAACATTTCTCTGTGGGAACGATAATTTATTTATCATATTATTACTTGAGACCGTGTATACTTGCACGTTTTTTGTGTGTTGTAAAACACACAACAATTAGCAATATTGGTTTTAGTTGGGATAACTTCTACCCACTTGGATACATAATCCATAACAACCAAAATATATTGAAAACCATTGGATGGGGGAAAAGGACCTATAAAGTCAATCCCTCATACATCGAAGAGTTCAACAACTAAATTAGATGTCAAAGGCATTTCATCTCTTTTGCTTATGTTTCCTGTTCTTTGACATCTATCAATTTTTGTGCACAAAACATATGAGCATTTTTAAAAAGAGTGGGCTAAAAGAATCCAGACTGTAATACCTTACGGGCTTTCTTTTCACCACCAAAATGGCCCCCACAATGAAGTTCATGACAAAAAGTTAGAATGCTCTTATATTCTTCTTCAGATACATATCTCCGGATGACTTGATCTTGACCAATCTTGTGTAAATAAGAGTCATCTCAGAAATAGTCCTTAAGAGTTTTAAAAAACCTCTTCTTGTCCTGATATGAAGTGTTAGGTCGCAAAACACTAGTGGCAAGATAGTTTACAATATTAGCATACCATGGGTTTGGACCTATTGAAAATAACTGTTCATCAGGAAAGGTTTCAACTATATCTTCATTACGCTCATCTTTAAGAGAATTGAAGTTACAAATCAACCTAGACAAATGGTCAGCTACTAAGTTTTCACTGTCTTTCTTATCCTTGATTTCTAGGTCAAATTAGTGTAAGAGTAAGACCCACCTGATTAATCTTGGCTTGGCATTTGGTTTCATTAATAGGTATCTTAAAGCAGCGTGATTAGAATGCACAATCACTTTAGATCCTACTAAATAAGACCTAAATTTGTCTAAATAAAACACTATAGCTAAGAATTCCTTTTCAGTGGTGGTATAATTCATTTGGGCATCATTGAGTGTTTTGCTAGCATAGTAGATGACATGCAAACACTTATCAACTCTTTGTCCCAAGACTGATCCGATAGCATAATTAGAAGCATCACACATTATTTCAAAAGTTAAAGACCAGTTTGGTGTCATAATAATAGGGGTAGATCTTAGTTTCTCCTTCAAGGTATTAAAGGCAATAAGGCAATCATTGTTGAAATTAAAATAAACATCTTTTGATAGCAAGTTACATAAGGGATGACTTATTTTAGAGAAATCTTTAATAAATTGTCTGTAAAATCCTGCATGTCCTAAGAAGCTTCTTATCCCCTTCACAGATGTAGGGGGATGTAGTTTGAAAATGAATTCAACTTTTGCCTTATCCACTTCAATACCCTTGTTTGAAATTATATGTCCTAAAACTATCCCTAATTGAACCATAAAATGAATTTTCTCCCAACTAAGGGTGAGATTGCATTCAATGCATCTTTCCAAAACCAAAGTCAATTTATGTAAGCAGTCATCAAAATAGCTCCCAAAGACAGAGAAGTCATCCATGAAAATCTCAATGGATTTTTCCACCATGTTTGAGAAAATAGATATCATGCATCTCTGGAAAGTGGCAGGGGCATTGCATAACCCAAATGGCATTCTTCGAAAAGCAAATGTCCCAAAAGGACATAAATATGGTCTTTTCCTGATCTTTTGGTGCTATGGGTACTTGATAATATCCAGACAATCCATCTAGAAAATAGTAAAATTCATGCCCATCTAATCTTTCCAACATTTGATCAATGAATGGAAACGGAATTTGCACTTCCATTTATTAAATCAAAAAGCAAATAAATTAAAGAAACATAATTAGTTCTTCTGAAAAAGAGAAGAACTCTAAAACTAAGAAAAACTAACTAAGAAAAAATTACAAACTAAGAAAAACTAAAAACTAAGAAATTGAGAGAAGGAAAGAGAGAAGAAGATGTGTTTTTAGGTGTGATTTGAAATGAAGAGAATGGGGGTATTTATAGGTGAAGAGGGGAATAAAAAGTGGGTGAAAAAATGATTAAAAATGATGGAAACACGGAGTATTGAATGATGACATCATTGATAATGTCATGTTGACGTGGGGGCAGCGGCACACGCGGATTGGGGCATATGGGCGCAGCGACACACGCGGATTGGGCGCTGATGAACAGTGGCGCGTGCAGACTGGAGCAGAGGTGCGCGGAAAGGAGCAAGGACGCGCGCAGAATGGAGAGTAGGTGCGCGCGGATAGGGAAATGCGGCGCGCGTGACCGGGCGTTGATGGGCGCGGGCGCTGATGACCAAATCCCCGGCAACGGCGCCAAAAACTTGATGACCAAATCCCCGGCAACTGCGCCAAAAACTTGATGACCAAATCCCCGGCAACGGCGCCAAAAACTTGATGACCAAATCCCCGGCAACGGCGCCAAAAACTTGATGAGCGAAAACCGGCATCGCCGATTCTTGCCAATACTTTGGTTTTAATATTTATAAAACTCTCGCAAGTGCACGAATCATTTCGAAGAAAATGATAAGTATACTCCCAAGGTCGATCTAAGGAAGGAATGTGTGTGGTTTTTAATTTATTATTCAAACTTCTAAAAACGAAATTAAATCCTAAACATCCTGTCACGATATTTTGGGGTTTTGTGTTTTTAATCTACTTACATAAAAATAAACATAGATTCAATAAACATTCATGCAAATTTTATCATTTATAATGGCGGAGTATTTATGGATATAATAACTAAGTTAATTATGCTTGCTCATATTATCTAGGTTATTAAAGATATGAATTGATATTTATTGATTCTCCCTTTTTTGTATGAATACCACCTTTGGTGGGGTTAGATATTCTTTGTTAACTAAACAAATCAATTAACACCTATGGGTGGGGTTGATAACTAATTTGCCTCATTAAATTAATTCCTTTTTCTAAGAGATTGAAAATGAACCATTTAAATGCCACCTTTGGTGGGGTTAGACAGTTTAAACTTTATTCAAGGTGTCCAAATTAAACCTAAGAATTTAGTTATCCGAGTACTAACTTTCAAGTTTTAAAACCACTACTGAAAACATGTCGTCAATACATTTTCAGATAATAATTCTTATAAAAACTTTTGAAATAGAGCTTCACTCTAACTACCGGACGATTGTACCATCAAATAAAAGAGCACTACTCTAAATCAGACCGGATAACTAAACCTTAAAATCAAATTTTCAGGTTTAAGTTTGTAATGAAAAATAATATATTTCTCTCTAACATTCTTAATATAAAATCATGAATAAAAATAAAATCAATTCATTTTAGAGATTTTTACCTATTTAATATTTCGCAAGCATAACAACGTCATTATTACATCATGTTTACTAAACAGCAAGCAGAGTTAAATTTAACCACAGACAAATTAAATATAACATGTAAGAATAAAGCATAAAAATAACTGTAAAGAAAATAAAATCCTTATAGAACTTCGACGCTATTCCCGTTGCTGGAAAAACTCCAAGCGGAATTTGCACTCCCATTTATTGAATCAAAGAGCTAAAATATTACAAAAACATAACTAGTTCTTCCCAAAAAAAAGGGAAGAACTCTAAAACTAAGAGAAATTAACTAAGAAAAGCTAAAAACTAAGAAAACATAAGAAAAACTAAGAAAAACTAAAGAATCCTAAAAATCTAAGAAAAGAGAAAAAAAAATGTATTTGGAGGTATTTTTAGGTGTGATTTTGAAGTGAAGGGAAGTGGGGTATTTATAGGTGAGGATGGAGAGAAAAAATGAGTAAAAAAATGTTAAAAAAATGTAAAAACGCATAATGGAAATGCTGACGTCATTGATGACGTCAGCATGACGTCGTGGGGCGGCTGCACGTGAAAAATGAGTGTCGGCGTGCGCGGATGAACAGTAACCAGCGCGGAGTGCTGCGCGCATGAACAGTAACCCTGCGCGCAGTGCTGCGCGGAATGAACAGTAACCCGCGCACAGTGCTGCGCGCATGAACAGTAACCCCCGCGTAGTGCTGCGCGGATGAACAGTGCCGCACGCGCAGCTTGTGGCGGAGCTGGGTGCTGGGGTGCGGCGGCTGGGCGGCGCGGCGGCACGTTTTTCTCCTTTTTGACATTTTTGACATTTTTGACCTTTTTGACCCATTTTGTCCAATTTTTCCATATTTGTCGAACTTTCTGTATTTATTTATTAATATATTTGTGATGTATTGCTTCCGGTATTCCTCTTTGAGTCTTTAAGTTGCATTTTTAAGCCAAAATACCTGAAAAACAATAAAAATACCCGTGATTCCGAAAAAGACAAATTTATATAAATATATGATGAAACATATAAATATATATATTTTTAATCAATTAATTTGCATAAAATCATGGTTATTTTAGTGCTTTTTGAGCACTCATCAGGCGCGCGCTGCTGCTCAACACGGATGGGTGGCTGCGTGCGTGATTTCCTCTCTTTTGACATTTTTGACATTTTTGACCCACTTTGTCCAATTTTTCCATATTTGTTGACTTTTCCTTATTTATTTATGAATATATTTGTGATGTATTGCCTCTAGCAAGATACTTGAAAAACAATGTATGATTTCAAAAATACCTAAAAAACAATAAAAATACATGTGATTTCGAAAAGACATATTTATATAAATATATGATAAAATCATATAAATATATATATATATATATATATATATATATATATATATAATCAATTAATGTGCATAAAATCATGGTAATTTTAGTGCTTTTTGAGCACTCATCAACTGGCTATCAAAGTTTCAAAAATTGCTACCCAAACGAGTCCCATGAGACATGTTCTATTAGAGACCAAATTGGCACAACCATTATGATACACCCGAGGTCAAGTATGGTGGGATCTAAGATAGTACACAAAATGAACTCCATAAAAATAATAGCTTAAAATGCAAAAGAAGTCCACCAGAGTTCACCTCTAATTTTGGGTTGATTTGAGAAGGTCATATACTTTTAGGAATTTTATTTTATCTGAAGTTGTTGCTTGACTAACTAGCTTAATTTTTAATACAGATATAGATCCTTGATCAATATCCTTGGATGACCTTCTGAATAACTTTTAGACCACTCAAGAAGCTTCTCTTACCACATCTAAGAAAAAAAGGAGGAAGTTTGTGCCGATAATCAAGAGTGCAGTGGTGGTAGGCTTTCAGAATCCACAAACTTCTTCAATCACCATTGGGATGGCTCTTGTATCAAGTGTTTCTCTGGTTTCAACTCACTCTTACCCTGGCTCCAACAAATAAAGGGAGGTTTGTCAATTTTATAGGTGTTGGTAGCTTTAATAAGACCATCATAGCTTATCTAATTTCCTAGGACATGTTCATTAATATGATTCCCAATAGGCCAGATGGGGCCATCTTTGCCAAAATTGGTAAAGATTTTGACACCCTCACTTTGGAAAATATGAGGGTTCTTGTGGGGAGCTTGCTGGGAATTCGTACATTTGAATTACTCCTTTATCAAATCAATCAAGGATTAACTCCATTCTCTCTACTATAGGTGATGTCCCTCATTTGTTACCTCAAACTTCAAGAAGAAGAATAGATGAAGGAAGAATTAAAGAAGGAGAAAAAGAAGCACTTGGATGCACTCTCCAAGATATTAGCTCTGGATGCTCAAATGTAGAGCTATCATGGAAGCAGAAAACTACTTTGAGGGCCAAGGAAGAATTGGTCAGTGATGAGTGTTTAGTGTTTAAAAGCACTAAAATTACCATGCTTTAATGTACTTTAATTGATTAAAAAGATTTATATTTATATGATTTTATCATATTTTTATAAAAATTTAAATTTTGGAATCATGGGTATTTTTATTGTTTTATAGGTATTTTTTCTTCAAAAATAATTTAAAGACTGGAAGAATAATACTAGAGGCAATACATCACAAATATGTTGAGAAACAAATGAGGAAAAGTAAAAAAAAATGGAAAAATGGACAAAACTGCCAACCGGGTGCATCATGCTGAAACAACACGTGCAACCGCTCCCAATCATGTCACAAGTCTGTGCATAACCATGCCCATTCATGCCACAATTCCGTGCCCAATTGCATGTGCATCATGCCGAATTTTGTTCACATCAACACCACCCACTTCTCGAATTCCACACACATCAACATATTTTTGGTGGCAAATCCCACCCAGTTGTGAACATCAGCACCCCATATGCATGCCAGCCTATCCAATACGTTTATATAATCATTTTTGAGATATTTATCTACTCTTTTAGAATTTTCCTTACCTATAAAAACTCTTCTCCCCCATTGTGAAAAACACACCTTAAGAAGTAATTTTCTCAACTCTTTCCCTCTCTAGCTTTCTCTCTTTAGAAATTTTCTTTTTTTTAGTTTTAAATTTATTCTATTTTTGAGAAGAACTAGCTATGTTTTTGTAAATTTATATCTTTTGATTCAATAAATGGAAATGCAAATCCGTTTGGAGGTTTTCTAGCAACAGAATTAGCATTAAAATTCTGTAAGGATTATTTTTAAGGTATAATTTTAATGGATTGTTTACAATTTTTTTTTATGTTTTATTCTTATATGTTATATTTAATTTGTCTGTGATTAAATTTAACATGGCTGGTTATTTGTAAATATGGTATAATAATAACGTTGTTATACTTGCAAAATATTAAATTGGTAAAAATGTCTATAAAATGAATTGATTTTGTTTTTATTCAAGATTTTATATTAGGGATTTTAGAGAGAAATATATTATTTTTCATTACAAACTTAAATCTAAAAATTAGATTTTAAGGTTTAATTATCAAGTCTGATTTAAAGTAGTGCTATTTTATTTGTTGGTACAATCGTCCGGTACTTAAAGTGAAGCTCTATTTCAAAAGTTTTTGTAAGAACTATTATTGTAAAATGTATTGACAACATATAAATGGTTCATTATCGACCACACCCAGTTAAAATTTAGTACTCGGATAATTAAATTGTTAGGTTTAATTTGGACATCTTGAATAAAATTTAAAATGTCTTACTTCACCAAATGTGTCATTTAAATGGTTTATTTTCAATCTCTTAGAAAAAATGAATTAATTTAATTAACCAAATTAATTATCGACTCCACCCATAGGTGTTAATTGATTTGTTTAATTAATAAAGAATATCTAATCCCACAAAATGTGGTATTTATTTAAAAAAGAGATAATAAATAAATATCAATTTATACTTTTAATAACCTATATAATATGAGAAAATATAATTAATTTAATTGTTATATCTTTAAATACTCCACTGTTATAAGTGATAAAAATTTGTATAAATGTTTACTGAATTCATATCTATGTTTATTGTTATGTTACTAGATTAGGAAAACACAAAAACCAAAATATCATGACAAGATGTTTAAGATTTAATTTTGTTTTTAAAAGTTTGAATAATAAATTAAAAACCACATATATTTCTTCCTTACATCGACCTTAAGAGTATACATGTCATTCTCTATAAAATTATTCGTACACTTGTGAGAGTTTTACAAATATAAAACCAAAGTACTTGTAGGATTGTAATTTCTAATTCGATGCTGGTTCTGCTCATTAGTTAGGCATCTCCAATAAGCTCAAATAAGAGCTTAACAGGTTAAAACAGAAACAAGAGAAAGCCTTCAAGGATGTTGAGGCAGTCAAGCATTAGTCTTGGAATCTCCTTCAAAGTAGTTTTAACAAAGCCATGTAGTCTTTAAAATGAAGGCTAAGGCCAAGGGAAGAGTTAGTGATTACTTTGAAATTCTCAATGTTCGCCAACCCCAACCTAAATCTCCTCGGACTATAATGGAAGGAGATGATTAGGAGGTCAGGATGGAGAGGAAGAAGAGACTAACTTGCATTACTCTTACCTATAAGACAACCAATAATTTTGTAGACTAGCTTTGTTATTTTGTTTTTGTAAATATTTTCATGTTTCTGCTCGGCTTCTTTTCTAATTTCTAAAGAACAATTGGCGCCCCAATCAGCACCTTTTTGGTAATTTAATAGATAGTTTTTCTCATTATTCTATTTATGTTAAAATTGGAATTGTCTTTATATGGAAATGACAAAATTTTCCTAATTTTGAGAAAGTAAATGGAGATGTGGGACAAATCATTGACTATAAAAGGAATGTGTGCTTCCCTTAATGAATGGAGCTATAAACACTATCCTTTATTTTATTCACACTTTGTTAAGGGTTCTTTTCTATATATTATGGAAATAGATCATTCTTCTTGTTTTTGATCATGGTTACTTAAAAGAGAGAGCTTGAGTCTCAAGAGTGAGGACTTACAATTAAGGATTAAGGTCAACAAATACAAGACGTCCATCAAAATCTTAAAAAATGAAGTTGACATTTCGCGAGCTTGACTTAAGAATTAAGTATGCATAATCATGACAAGATAATTAGTATGTTAAGCAATCACGTTGTAGATGAGACCTATTAGGCCAACACCTATCTCAAACATGGTAAGGCTATGCTTTTGAAGTTGATATGAATCACTTAGGATCTCAAAAAGTAGCTCAAAAATCTTGATTTATACCCTCTTGATATTCAAGAGTGATTGACACCATTTATTAAAGAGATTTAGGCTAAAACCTTTCCAATAGATCATCTGAAGTGTTTGAAAATAATAGCCATCAAGAAGCCAAGCATTTAAAGGGGTGTCTCCTAACTAAATAGAACAATGTTATTTTCAATTTTCAATTATGTAATTCACAAGCTAACACTTTATATGTTTATTCGACCAATTATTTCCCTTTTAATCCTCAATCAAGTAATGTATTGGCTCATACTTTGAAATGGATGAACCTAATTATGCTTAAATAAATGAAACTCCTCATGTCTATTCATTTTTATTATCGTAATACTAGCACTTGCTTAGCTTGCTTGACAACTAATTTTAACTTCCTTTTTTTAATGGTCTACCTGCCTTTAAACATGAGTGATTACACTCCGAAGGCTTTGCCTAAGTGATTTGTCTAGTTTTTTACATAAGTGATCAGGCCTTTTTGCGTGGTTTTCCTTTCAGCTTGGAACTGGTTGATGCCATCTTCACAAAGTTTCCAAGGTTTTACCAGAGAATCATCTTGGTTTTATACCTAGGTGATCAGTCATTTTTCCATGGTTACCTTTTGGGCTTGGAGCTAGTTGATGCCAACATCACAGGGCTCCTAAGGCTTTACCTAAATGATCTACCTAGTTCCTTATCTAGGTGATTGATAACTATATGTTTTACAGTTATTTTGTCTAATTTATTAATTATAATTTCTATGTTCTTAAAGTTTTTAATTAATTTTAAGTTCTTAAATTAATATTTAATGTTTTTTAAGGAATATATTTTTAGAGAAAATTAAAGAATTTTTAAGTGAAAAAAGACTTAATTACAATTAATAAAAACTGAAAATATAATTTGAATTAAAAGAGGGCTTAATTGCAAATAACAAAAGTTTAAAATTTAATTTGAATTAATATAGAGGGCTTAAATGCAATTAACAAAACTTTTATTTTTCTGTGCATAGAATGACCACCACGCGTATAATTATCAACGCGCATCACGCATCGTCACCTCAGAAACTCAACGGTGAGGAACATGCGAGTGAGATGCATGCGCGACAAGGGGATTTGATGCGTTTCCCAGATGGCACACTACTCAGTGTGCATAGTGGAGCCCACTTGTCTGCACAAATTATTCCCTCAGACGCATCTCCCTCACCTACCGTTAGATCAAACCACGAACGTCTTAGATCGTGCGTGAGTCCCATGCTCCATGCAAGTAGAGGCCAGCTATTGTGCACAGACCAGCGCACATGTATCTCGTGTGATGAGCTCCACCAAAGCCGTGTGCACCCTCTCAGCCCACCCGATACGAAGCTACCATGTGTCCTTTTTTTTTCAACGAATCATATGTGGCCACGTGTCATGCATATTATGAAATAAAAAAACAAAGGAAACTTCTCTCGCCAGCTTATTTTTTCACGCTTGTCTCCCTACACGTGTGTAATAAATTATATTTTGTGATGTATTTGTTTCTCCTCCATTATACGCGTGTTCTATATAATTTTGGGAGTGGTATATTTTTCAGAAGTGGGGGGGAAGAGCTGGAGTTTTTTTTTTAGTTTTCAATTCAGTTCTTTTTTGTTCTTAGTTTTCTCTGCATGTTTGAAAAGATAGATAGAACACGCAGAAGCTATATTTTTTTACCATATGTTGTTATTTTGTTAGGAAAAAATACAGTGAAAGGAGACAGCAAAGAAAAAGAAAAGGGAAGGAATTTTATTTTTCATTGACGAATCATGAAAGAGTTTCTTCTAATCTTTTTCTTTTAATTTTATTTCTCTGAAATGTATAAATATTTTCGTATTGTAATATCTATTTTTTCTATGAACTAATTTATTTGTTCTAGGGTTGTAACGTAGCTTAAATTATGAAGCTTGAATTAATTATTTTTGAATGATTTATGGGATGTTTTTAAGTTGTTTATTTTATTTGTGCTTAATGCTTTTGATTGTTGGAAGATTAATTAATTGATCTGTGACACTTAAATAAACTCTGAAAAGGCATTTTTATGTGTTGCTCATGGATAGAATAACATATATATATAAGGGATAGGAATATACCTTTATTGTACGTGTAGCTATTTGAGAACTTTGAACTTAATGAATCTTGGTGAATTTAATTCTCAAAGAAATATAGTGAATTATTTTAGCGAGATGTGTCTATTTGTTATCAGAAGAGACATATGGATAAATTAGGAGTTCATGGTTGAAAAATTAAATGCGAGAACATAAATCAAGAGAAAATAATATGATTCAAGTGGATTAATTTGGTGAAACTGCAATCCTAGAAATTTCTTATAAACTGTTATTAAAATTAGTTAGTTAAACTCCATCAAACTATCAACTGTTTGGATAAAATCAGATTGAAACAATTTTAGTACTTAACGAACACTAGTAACAAATCTCCATGGGAACGATATCTTACTTAATCACTTATTACTTATGACCGTGTATATTGCACATTCATGTTCTCTTAAAGACACAACAAGTTTTTGGCGTCGTTTCCGGGGATTTGTTTTACTATTTTTGTTGATATTAATACCAATCAATCTAATTTTAGTTCAAATGTTTTATTTATGTGTTTATTTTTATTTTTACTTTATTAGATTTATTTTTCTGATTTTTGGGTAAATTGGGACTTTGTATGTGACGCAAAAGAAATCTTGACATTGTTCTGTTGGATCTATAAATTGAGGGAAATATTTTAAAATTAAAAAAAGACAAAAAAGAAACTTCAAAACATCGAACTATGGAAGAGTAAATTCCTTAAGTGGAAGAACCAAGATCTTTAATATGTAGTGCCTATGGTTGGTGGGATTCATTCGAGCATTGGAAGACTAGGAATTCAAGCCAACAATTTTGAAATTAAACCTATAATCATTCATATGATTCATATGACCTAAACTCTCATATAGCCAATTTTTAGAGATTTGTGACACCTTTAGGCATAATGAAGTCATTGATGATGCTATCTGGTTGAGAGTTTTTCCTTTTTCACTTAGGGATAAGGCAAAGAGTTGGTTGAGTTTATTACCATGTGGTTCTATCACTACTTGGGATGATTTGGCTCAAAAATTCTTTGCTAAATTTTTTCCACCAACAAAGACTGTAAGGATGAGGAATGAAATCACAACCTTTGTGCAATTCGACTCAGCTTCATTATATGAAGCTTGGGAGAGGTATAAGAAGCTACTTCGAAGATTCCCTCACCATGGTTTACGAAAGTGGCTTTAAGTTCAAAATTTTATAATAGTTTGATTGGTCCAACTAGAAATATGATTGACACTGCAACAGGTGGTGCTCTTATGGGAAAATCAATTGATGAAGCCTACAACTTATTAGAGGAAATGGCTTCCAATAGCTTCAACTTATTAGAGGATGATGCCTTAGAGAGCGGCTGGAATTCACGAGATTGATGCTATGTATGCTTTAACTGCTCAAGTATCTACTTTGGTGAAGAAGATGGATACTTTGGGTGTCCATTCTATTCAGAGTCCTTTTGTTGCATGTGAAATTTGCAATGGAAACCATGCCAGTGAGAGATGTCCTCACAACTCTGAATCTGTCTGTTTTGTTTCCAACTTCAATTGGAATCAAAACAACCCTTATGCTAACACTTACAATCTAGGGTGGAAGAATCACCCTAATATTTATTGGAGTAATAATCAAGGCCAATCATCTTTGATGAAGCCTACATATCTTCTGGGTTTTCATAACCAAGCTCCACCACAAGAGAAAAAACCATCATTAGAAGATATGTTTTCTCAATACAAGGCCAAAAATCTTGAAGTTCAATTGGGTCAACTTACTACTACTGTAAACAATCGCCCTCAAAGAGCTTTACCTAGTAATACTGAAACCAATCCAAAGAGGGAAGGAAAAGAGCATTGTAAGGCAGTTACACTCAGAAGTGGAAAACAGTTGGAAGAAATACAAAAACGCATTTCTCTGCCAACTTCTATTGTTGAAGCTATTGGCCCAGAAAAACAAGAGAGAGTCGAAGAGAATGAAGCAATAGAAAAGCCCGTGATAAAACTAGTTTTAGATAGTCTCAAGACTTACAATCCACCAATTTTGTTTCCTCAACGCTTCCATAAGCAAAATCTTGATAAGCAGTTCTCCAAGTTTCTTTAAGTATTTAAAAAGCTTCATATTAACATTCCTTTTGCTGATGCTTTGGAGCAAATTCCTAGTTATGTCAAATTTATAAAGGAGATCTTGTCTAAGAAGAGAAGGTTAGGTGATTTTGAGACAGTTTCTCTTATAGAGGAGTGTAGCGCCATCCTTTAGAAGAAGCTACTGCCTAAGCTTAAAGATCCAGGAAGTTTCACCATTCCTTGTACTTTTGGTGAGAAATTCTATGGTAGAGCTTTGTGCGATCTGGGTGCCAGCATTAATTTGATACCATTTTCAATCTATAAAAGACTTGGACTAGGAGAAGCATACCCGACCACTATAACTCTTCAGCTTGCAGATAGGTCTTTGAAGTACCCAAGAGGCATTATAGAGGATGTGCTTGTGAAGGTAGACAAGTTTATCTTTCCTGCAGATTTCATAATCCTTGATATGGAGGAAGACAAAGAGATCCCTATCATTCTCATGAGACAATTTTTAGCAATAGGTAGGATTTTGATTGATGTTCAAAAAGGGGAGCTCACCATAAGAGCTCAAGACCATAAGGTAACTTTCAATGTTTTTAAGGCTATGAAATTTCCAGGTGAATCTGATGATTTTTTTAGAGTTGACATGGTGAATGAGTTAGTTGAAAGCAACTTCACGGAAAACTTAACTACTGATTCTTTGGAAGTTGCACTTGTGAATGCTAATGTTATTGATAACCTTGAATCTATTGAGTATCTTAAGTTACTTAAAGCTTCTCCACCACTCTTTAGTTCTCAAACTAAAGTAGATGCATCATAAGTTGTGACATCGTTTAAATCTACTCATCTGAAGACATCTGTGGAAAAACAACCATTATTAGAGCTTAAGCCATTGCCTAACCATCTACGGTATGCTTATTTGGGTAAAATTTCTACTCTGCCTGTGATTATTTCATCCTCTCTAGATGAAGATCAAGAAAAGAAGTTGTTAAGAGTGTTGAGAAATTACAAGATAGCTTTGGGGTGGTCTATAGCTGATATTAAAGGGATCATCCCTTCATTATGCATGCACAAGATCTTGTTTGAGGAAGATTACAAGCCTACTATTGAGCCTCAATGTCGTTTGAATCCAATCATGAAGGATGTAGTGAAAGACGAGATCATTAAGTGGTTAGATGCATGTATTATCTATCCCATTTTAGATAGCTCTTGGGTTAGCCTAATTCATTATGTGCCAAAGAAAAGGAGGAATTACAGTGGAGGTTAATAGCAACAATGAGCTTATTCCCACAAGAAAAGTGACGGTTGGTGAGTCTGCATGGATTATCGAAAGCTCAATAAGGCTACTCGCAAGGATCATTTTCCTCTTCCATTTATTGATCAGATGCTTGATAGATTGGTAGGACATTCGTTCTATTGTTTCATGGATGGATATTCTGGATACAACCAAATTGCTATTGCTTCTGAGGATCAAGAGAAGACCACTTTCACTTGTCCATATGGAACTTTTGCTTTTTGGAGAATGAGTTTTGGACTTTGCAATGCCCCAACTACTTTTCAAAGGTGTATGATGGCTATCTTTTCAAACATGGTGGAAAATTTTATTGAGGTATTTTTGGATGACTTCTTAGTGTTTGGTGATTCATTTGATATGTGCCTGCATAACCTTTCTTTGGTCCTACAAATATGTGAAGAGACAAACTTGGTGTTAAATTGGGAAAAGTGCCATTTCATGGTACAATAAAGTGTTGTTCTCGGTCATCTAATCTTCGAAAGGAATTGAAGTGGATAGGGCAAATATTGAGACTATTGATAAGCTACCGCCTCTAGCATCTGTCAAAAGAATTAGAAGTTTTATTAGTCATGTGAGATTCTATAGGCTGTTTATCAAGGATTTCCTAGATCTCTAAGCCTCTTTGCAATCTTTTGGAGAAAGATATGAAATTCACGTTTGATGAAAATTGTCTAGAATCTTTTCAGGCATTGAAAGAGAAGCTGATCACTGCTCCCATCATTATTGCACCAGATTGGAATCTACCTTTTGAGCTCATGTGTGATGCTAGTGACTTTGCAATTGGAGTTGTTTTAGGATAATTAAAAGAAAGAGTTTTCCATGCCATTTACTATGCTAGCAAAACTTTGACCGATGCTCAACTTAA
Source organism: Hippophae tibetana (assembly GCA_037013495.1). Taxonomy (NCBI): domain Eukaryota; kingdom Viridiplantae; phylum Streptophyta; class Magnoliopsida; order Rosales; family Elaeagnaceae; genus Hippophae; species Hippophae tibetana. The sequence continues at coordinate 17,508,083 of CM072810.1, forward strand.
TTATGCTACCATAGAAAAAGAATTACTTGCTGTTGTATATGCTTTTGAAAAGTTCTGATCCTATCTAATTAGTACTCAGGTGATAGTTTACAATGATCATTCTACCATAAAATATCTTATTGCTAAGAGAGATGAAAAACTAAGATTTATTAGATGGATACTCCTCTTGCAAGAATTTGATTTAGAGATCAAGGATAAGAAGGGAATCGAGAATCAAGTGGTAGATCATCTATCTAGATTGGAGAAAATGATGGTGTCTTGGACAAGACTATTATTGGCGAGACTTTTCCAGATGAGCAACTATTTTCCTTTGATCATAGAAGTGTGCCATGGTACGCAGACTATGTTAATTATACTGTAAGCAATGTGCTTCCACCTGATTTATCTTTCCAATAGAAGAAGAAATTCTTACACGATGTCAAGTACTATTTATGGGATGAGCCTTTCTTTTTTAAGCAGTTTCTAGATCAAATTATTAGAAGGTGTGTTCCAAAGGAAGAAATTGAAGACATACTTAGGCATTTTCATTCTTCAACCTATGAGGGTCATTTTGGAGGAGAAAGAATAGTGGCTAAGGTTCTTCAATCTGGTTTTTACTAACCAAATCTATTTAAAGATGCACATTTCTTTGTCTCACGTTGTGATAGGTGCCAAAGAATTGGGAACATTTCCAAGAAACCCGAGATGCCTCTAAACAACATTCTTGAGGTGGAAATATTTAACGTTTGGGATATTGATTTCATGGGGCCTTTTATCTCTTCCTATAACAACCTCTACATTCTTGTTGTTGTGGATTATGTTTCTAAATGGGTATAAGTAGTTGCCTTTCCTACCAATGAATCCAAGGTGGTATTGAATTTCTTAAAGAAAAACATTTTTACTCATTTTGGTACCCCAAGGGCAATCATCAGTGATGTGGGAACTCATTTCTGCAACAAATATTTTGAAGCCATCCTTCCCAAATATGGGGTCACCCATAAGATCGCAACTGCTTACCATCCTCAAACAAGTGGACAAGTTGAGATATCAAATAGAGAGGTGAAAAGGACAAGTTGAGATATCAAATAGAGAGGTGAATAGGACAAGTTGAGATATCAAATAGAGAGGTGAAGAGGATTCTGGAGAAGATAGTAAATCCTTCTAGGAAGGATTGGTCTAAGAGGTTCGAGAATGCACTTTGGGCATACCGGACAGCATAAAAGATACCCATTCGTATGTCCCAATATAGGTTAGTTTTTGGGAAAGCTTATTATCTCCCAGTTGAATTAAAGCACTATGTGTATTGGGCAATCAAGAATTTGAATTTTGACTTGAGAGCCGCAGGCAAAAAGCGTCTTCTACAACTCAATAAGATGGATGAGATTCATCTACAAGTATATGAAAATGCTAAGATTTATAAGGAAAATACAAAGAGATGGCATGAAAACAAGATCTTGCATTGACACTTTGAACCAGGACAGAAAGTATTGCTCTTCAACTCTCGTTTGAAGTTCTTCTCAGGAAAACTTAAATCTAAGTGGTCAGGGTCTTTCATTATTACCAAAGTGCACCCATATTGAGTTATTGATATTAAAGGTGAAGAATTACAAAATACTTTCCAAGTGAATGGGAAAAGACTCAAACATTATTGGAGATGTGACATTGATAGTCAAAAGTCCACCATTTTGTTATCTGACCCGACCTGAAGCAAAGAAACAGGAAGTCAAGCTGATGACTTTAAATCAAGTGCTTCTTGGGAGGAAACCCACGTGTTTCAGTTTTTATTTATTTTACATAAATTGAACACATATTAGTTTGAATATTTCTCTATTTTGTTTGATAAGTGCAAATTGGAGGAAGTAAGCTATTAGGGGAATTCAATCTCACAAGCCAACTCACCAATCAGGGAAGTTTCTTTTAACCCATCTCCTTTTTTCTTTAATTTCACATATTGAGGACAATGTGCATATTAAGTTTGGGGGTGGAGAGATTAAACTTATTTGAAATTTTGCTTGATATTGTTACTTGTGTAGCTTTGTTTGTTTGGTTGATCGAAACATGAGAATATATTGTGCTTTTCATGGTTATTTATTTTTTATTTCTTCGGTTGAAGTAATGCATAACTCTTTGAAAATTTGAATATTGTCTAAGTTTGTGTGTAATTTTTGAGTAAGTTTCATTTTTACAAGAATATCTATTTATGAGCACTAGTCTTGATCTTTGAGTTGTTATGCTAATTTAGAGAAGGTTTATGTGAATATGCAATTCGATTGATATTGTTTGGTGTCATAGTTTTTAGAGTTTGTTTGATTTTCTCTTGAGGCAAAATCCTAGACAACACTTAACTAAGGAAATGATTTAGGCCATCTTTGGATCATTTGAGCCTTTCTATCCAACTTTACATGTTTTCTCCATAGTTTACCCGTTTTGAGCTTTTATGTTTATTGATTTATTTTTGTCTCCTGCATCAAAGCCTATTCAAAGCTATATATAGATATATATTGATATTCCTTATCTCACTAAAATGTGACCATTGTTAGTAATTTCTTAAAGTTATATCGAAAAAAAACAAAAAACAAAAAAACAAAACAAAAAAAAAGAAAAAAGAAAAGAAAAAAAATGATTGTTGCATGTGAAGTTAAATCTCAAATTGGGAAGTATTCATTGAGATGTTAGAAGATATCTTGTTTCAATCCTAAAATGACGTGTTTAGGAAATATTTGAGCCAAATATTATCTTTTATCTACCTATGCCATACATTACAAGCTTAATAAAGTCTTATTGATTTTTGGTTTTGTGTTGGTCTACATTAGTGGAGAGAAATGAAAAATGAACTATGAGATTTGTGATTTCATTAAAAATTAATTGTGTCCAAATTTGCATAAACTCATCCGAATTTCATGTGATGAAATATGAAAAGGCTTCACACACACAAGAAAATTCAATGTGAAAATGTAACATACCTTTAAATGACTAATGAGAAATGTTTTGAAAATCACTATTTTAAGTGCACGTATCCTAGTTTTATTTCTTTTCTTTTCCTCGAGGACTAGCAATTAACAAACCTTTTTTTTCTACATAGAGAAGGACTACCACGCACATGATTGTCAACGCGTCTCACGCACCGTTAGCTCAAAAACTCAACGGTAAGGATCAAGTGAGTGAGATGCACACGCGACAAGGGCAATTGGATGCATTTCCCAGATGGCACACTACTCGGTGCGTAGAGTGGGGTACACCTATTTGCATAATCTGGCGTGTAGAGTGGGGTCCACTTGTCTGTGCAGATGATTCCCTTAGATGTGTCTCCTTCACCTACCGTTGGATCAAACCATGAATGGGTGAGATCATGCGTGAGTCCCACGCTTCACACGAGTGGAGGCCAGCTATTGCATACAGACCAGCGCGCATGTATCTCGTGTGATGCGGTCCACCAAAGCCGCATGCACCCTCTCACCCTACCCGATACGAAGCTGCCACGTGTCACACGTATTGTGAAATAAAAAAACGCAGGAAACTTCTCTTACCAGCTTATTATTTTCACACTTGTCTCTGTACACACGTGTAAAAAATAATATTTTGTGATGTATTTCTTTGTCCCCAATTATACGGGTGTTTTGTATAATTTTGGGAGTGGTATATTTTGGAGACCCGGGGGGAAGAGTTGGAGTTTTTTTTTAGTTTTCAATTAAGTTCCTTTTTGTTCTTAGTTTTCTCTGCGTGTTTGAAAAGATAGATAGAACACACAAACACTATATTTTTAACCAGATGTTGTTATTTTGTTAGGGAAAAATACAGAGAAAGAAAACAGCAAAGAAGAAGAAAAAAGAAGGAATTTTATTTTTCATTTAGGAATTGTGAAAGAGTTTCTTCTAATATTTTTCTTTTAATTTTATTTCTCTGAAATGTATAAATATTTTCGTATTGCAATATCTATTTTTTCTATGAACTAATTTATTTGTTCTAGGGTTGCAGTGTAGCTTAAATTAATTATTTTCGAATGATTTATAGGATGTTTTTAAGTTGTTTATTTTATCTGTGCTTAATGCTTTTGATTGTTAGAAGATTAATTAATTGATCTGTGACACTTAAATAAACTTAGAAAAGGCATTTTTATGTGTTGCTCGTGGATAGAATAACATATATATATATAAGGGATATGAATATTCCTTTATTGTACGTGTAGCTATTTGAGAACTTTGAACTTAATGAATTTTGGTGAATTTAATTCTTATAGGAATATAGTGAATTATTTTAGTGAGATGTGTCTATTTGTTATCGGAAGAGACATATGGATAAATTAGGAGTTCTTTGTTGACAAATTAAATGCGAGAACATAAATTGAGAGAAAATAATATGATTCAAGTGGATTAATTTGGTGAAACTACAATCCTAGAATTTTCTTATAAACTGTTATAAAAATTATTTAGTTAAACTGCATCAAACTATGGATTGTTTGGATAAAATCAGATTGAAACAATTTTAGAACTTAACGAACACTAGTAACAAATCTCTGTGGGAACGATATCTTACTTAATCACTTATTACTTGTGACCATGTATACTTGCACGTTCATGTTCTCTTAAAGAGACAACAGTGATTAGCCCTTTTTGCGTGGGTTACCTTTTGACCTAAAGCTAGCCAATTCTAGCTTCATAAGATTCCCTAGGCTTGCCTAAATAAATTTTTTGGTTCTGTACCTAGGTAATCAACCATTTTTTACATGGGTGTCCTTTCGGTCTACAAGTAGTTGATGCTAACTTCACAAGGCTCCCAAGGCTTTTCCTGAGTGATTTTCCTAGTTCCTTACCAAGGGGATCAACCTTTTTTTTTTGTATGGATGTCCTTTTAACCTAGAGCTCATCAATGCCAGCTTCATAAGGCTTTCAAGGCTTTGCCTAAATGATCTTCTTGGTTCCTTACCTAGGTTATCAACTCTTTTTAGTATGTTTATTTGGAGTAATACATAATGTTTTCTTATGAAAAGGTGTATCATTTTATAGTCAATTATATTACACATTATAGGTGTCTCATAAGTGATACTTCTTCAACTGATGTGACTTGGTACAGTCCTACCTAATTAACTCCCAATTTTTTGGCCATCCACTCTTTTTTTAATTGGGAACATTCGTCATAAGACCCATTGTCCAAAGCTTTGAACTAGACAACCTTGTCGAAGTAAGCTCCCACTTTTTGTTTCTAGTTTTCTAGTCAAATACATGATTTGTTACGAAATCTCTTTAGAGAGTACTAAATCTAGGGATATTTCTAGGTTATTTTTAGATTCCCTAATCATGGTTCATTTTGTTAGTGTGATTATTTTTATTGGAATAATGGCCTCCATTCCATAAACGAGAGAAAATAGGGTCTCCTTTGTTGCACCTCTTGGACTAGTTTGGATGGTAGAGTACCACATGTAATTATTTAACTTGTTTTCCTTTCCAAGACTCTAGCTTCTTTTGAGTAGATTGATAAATAACTTACTCGATTATTTTGCCTATCCGTTGACACGAGGATAATATGGTAAGGAATGATAAATTTTTACTCCATATTTCATCATAAAGTCTTTCACTTTACTTCTGGTGAAGTACTTTCCATTATTTGTGATGATTTCTATATGCCGCTTGAAATGGCACACAATGTATTTCCATATAAAATTAACAACCTTCTATTCCTAGATTCCACTTAATGCCTCAGCTTCAATCCACTTTGTCAAATAGTCTATTGCTTCCAGCATGAATTTATTTTGGATGTCTACCAGTTGCATGGATCTTATTATATCCAATCTCCATTTGTAAAATGTCCAAAGTCTAACCACACTGGTCATAGGTAAATGGGGATATGCAAGAATGGGTTGAACCTTTAACATTTGTTTCACCTTTGATAACAATTCCATGATTTCCTTTTTTAAATGTTGGTAGTCTCTAGTGTCTGTCCGATATCCTTATGGAAGGCATATTATTTGGTGGTATCTCTATTTAGTGCCTTCATTCAAGGAGGCCATCTAACATTTTTTTTCTTCTTCCATCTTCAAAGCTACGTCGACTAGACTAACTCTTAAGGGGGGTCCTTGATTGGTGAAAATTATCTTCCACATGACCTGGAAAAGCTTTTTCTATTTTGATAATCTACTTATATAAGGCTTTTAGGATTGAACTCTTTTTTTTTCTTTTCCTCCAAAGGTCATCAGTGAGATCGAGGTCTCTTTTTTGATGGGTTTTAACTTTTTTCCAGGTTCATAAACTTTTTCACCTCTTCATAGACCTCTTGTATGGTTTGAGGTACTATCTTGGTAACTTTATCTAAAAGGTATGAACTTTTTAACACTCCTCTTCTAAATACCTAGATAGTGATTGAGTTCGGGAAATGAGATATTTCTATATTATCTTCGTAGAATCTGTTCCTAAACCTTCAACAAATTAATCAACATTTTGGATTATATAGAAAAATTTGTGAAATGTTTTCTTTACCGGTTTAATGCTAGCATAATAAGTCAAGAATAGTCTAACCAACATATCATATCTCTTGTCTCATGGCATATTGAGTGGAGACATGATGGTTTTAAAAAGGAGTACATAAGTTATTGAGTCTTTCATTCCTTTCTAGCTTGAACATTTAAGGATGCAAACTTTTTGGGGCGTTCACTCATTTCTATCACTTTCAAAAAAGGAAAGTTGACCAGTTGTTTAAACACTATGTTTAGGTTAGTCAGAGCTTTCCCCATATTCTATTATTTTATTTGTTCCACTAAAGCCAACACTTTTCTCTGCCATAATAACCTTTCTTTAAATGCCAAGTTGATTTGTCCCAAAGGATGTGCCCCCTCTTTGGGGCACTTGATCTGGAATTGATCTTTAACCTATTTTGTCATGAGTTATGTTTTCTTGGTCATGAAACTCCCAATCCTTTTCATGCTTAGTCCGTATTCTATTAATTTCTTCATTCTTGTCACTCATCGTTTGAGTATTTTCATGAACAAGTTTGGGTCTAAGCTGTATAGGGGGCTCACAATTCATTTTTTCTACCTACCTTTTTAGTTCTAGGTTTTCTCTTCTCATCCACTTCGGATGTCCTCCATAGATTTCCTCATATCCAACAATTGTGATACCAACTCTTGATTATAAACTACCACTTTGGTAGCACTATTATTTGTGTTTTTCCCAACATTTTCTTCTAGAACAATGTGTTTTTCACTATCGACCCCGACCTTAGGATCAATCAACCTTGTCCTTTCTAAACCTCTAGTTTCAACCATGATTCTACATTTTTCTCAGTAGGTGAGCTCAATCTAAATAATCGATATGTATAAGGAAATGAGAGGCATCAAATTCTTTTGATGTGTCTTAAAATTTGAGCCCTATAATGGGCACCAAAATGTTGGAGGAGGTATCAAATTCAGAGAGAGAAAGTAGAGAGATGTAATAAATTTTTTATTGATGATTCTTCTAATTTGTATTCCATTTCACATGTATATAGTATATATAAACGTGAAAATTGTATAGGTGGTCCATATGGACTTACAAGAATATGCTCTAAAATATACATTAAATAGGCATAAATTACAAAATGCACACGGTCTTAACCCCGATAGTACTTATGTGAATCCAACCTTCTTCTCAACAATACATACCATGATCTGGTGTTTTCTTTGATGTAAACATGTAAGACATGTCCAAACACACAGTAATAAAAAATAATATTTAGTTGTCAAAAAGTTATTAAGAAATTTGAAATATATGTAATAAGTTCTAGATTTATTCACAAACTAATAATAATAATTTTGGTTTTTTTTAAGAACTAATATTGTAGGTAGTTATAAACATAGAAGATTATTCAGATGACAAAAGTGGTTTAACCATTATAATTTCGATATCAAACATGTTTCAAGAAATAAGAATGGTTTAGAAAATGTACAAGAGAATTAGCACATTGAACTATTTTTTTCTTGTACAAATAGAACATCTTGGCATCAAGATCAAGATAAAGGAAAAGAAGATAAGAATCCTTCAAGAACAACTCAAGGTTTTATACCTTAAGAAGTCTCTTTTGGAGATAGGAATTAAACAAGAAGAAATTAATAGTTCAAAATGAACATTAGAGTCTAAAAACTCTAAAGAGGAACCAAAAACTCTAAAGAGGAAACCCTATCATAGATTCATTTTAAGGAAGGTAAAACTTCTAAAGAAGGAATTCAAAATCAGAAGGAGGAACATTACAGTTCAAAAGAGAGTAACATCTATAAAAAGAAAAAGGAAAAGTTCAGTCGGGCTGAAGAAGAATAAAAAAACCAAAAAAAGACTTATATTGTCTATAATGGTCTAAAACCAAGAATTTACAATAACTATCCTAAAATATATCAAAGCTATTATCATATTTACTGGAATAACTAATAGAGCCTTCACTAATAGAATAGAAGCTGAAGGCAATTGTGTCAACTATAGAGTACCAAAACTAATAACTCCAAAAGATATAGTTAAAAATTACTCTATAACATTACAACAACCATTTCCACCAAGAAGATTGAAGACCCTAGGAAAGATAGTACAATCACTAATACTATTAAGAGAAACACCTCTCATAAAAACCAAAGATAGGATGACCACAGTACTATTCAGGAAAACATCTCCCAAGAATACATTAATCTTAAAGATGAAAAAGACCAGTATAGGAATTTAAGTAAACCACAATGGTTTAGTCCCTATAACTTATCTAGAAAATCTACTCAAGATTATATTGAAGATATGAAATTTTAGACCATAGAAAAAGAACTCCTTATAGGCTATAAATTTAATATTCTTGAAGGAGCTAATCCAATTTTTGTTTATAAATCTTTTGTGTAGGTTTAATCAAGAACCTATATCTAGGTATTAATACAAGTGAATTAAATTATTTTCCTAAAAATTTCAAGCTTGTCTATCTTTAATTTTTTAGATCAATTATGAACTAGAATGAATAAGATTATGTTAATCCCTATCATTTTATCAAATTAGGGATTTCCAACTCTAATAGAGAATTTCTAAAACCAAGGGCGCTTCTAGAAAAAATATTCAATACAGATGAACACAATATACCAAAAGGACAATTGTTCGGTCAAATTTATCATAAACTCAAAAAACTTGATAATTCTTCTAAAATTAAAGTAAATTATTTAATGAGTAAAGTTATAATCACTTCCCATAGCAATATGGCCCTGACTAGAAAATATGGTGAGAAAATTAGTAAGTTTAAGACAAATTTAAAAAATAATAACCTAGAAATTTCGCAAAAAACAAGAAATATGCTTTATTTTTACGCCAAGAAAACTACTAAGTATTATAAATGCATTTACTACATTAGAGATTGAAATGATGAAGATGAATCATTATTTACATCATCAAAAGGATTTTCGACAAAAAATGACAAAGAGGAATAAAGATGTAGAACCCACATCTTTAGTCGGTAAGTCATGCCAAGAAAATGAAAGGCTTAGATTCAAAAGCTAAAAGTAGAAAGTTAGGTGAATTATTCAAGCATGGGTAAAACAATGATTTCTCACTATTATAAATAGGGATTCCTTTTTTTTATAAAAAGGAACACTTATTTCCATTAGTTGGACACAACTTCAGCAATATCAATATTTCTATTCTAAAAAATTATTCACCTAACAGTTATCCTATTTGGTGTCTTGGGGGTATATAAATGGGGATCCTATCAAAAAAAATTTGACATATGATAATAAGTTCATAGGCTTGGTCTTACTTCATCATTAAGAAACAATTTTTACTTTTTTTATTGTATGGATGTTCTTGATATATACACATATATTTCTTTGGTCTTGATTTAGGCATTCCTTTAATAAGGCTGCACTGATAGTTGTTTTTAAGCCTGCAAAGTACAGGGTAAGTCCATCACTTATTTATGGACTAACTAGTAGCTATGAATAACTTAAAAATTTCTTTAATTCTTTGAATAGTTTCTCATAATTCTGGTCTGAGGAAAAATTAGATTTCCCATATAATACTTTGAAGATAGGTGCACACTTGTCAATTTCTCGTGAGATAAAATGGTTAAGAGCATCCACTTTCCCTGTCAATCTCGGGATTTTATTGATAGTCTTGGGGTGTTGTATATATCAATGTTTTTATTTTCTTAGGTTGGCTTCAATTCCTCTGGTTAACCATGAACCTTAATAACTTTCCCAAACCTACTCAAAACACACTTTCTTGGGTTCAACTTCATTCTATATTTTTTTTAGAATGTCCAAAGTTTCACCCATATAAGTGATATTCATTATGATATGCTTGCTTTTGACAATTATGTAAATTACATATACCCTTATTGATTATTCGATGAGGTTTGAAAACATTTTATTGACTAACCTTTTATATGTATCACCAGCATTCTTTATATCAAAAGGTATGAGTTTGTAAAACAATATTCCCTGGTTGGTCATGGAACTTGTCTTTCCCTTAAAAGAGGAATACGTTTGGATTTGATTGCACCCAGAGCAAACATCAATGAAAGATAAGGCAGTATGTCCTACGATAACATCCATAAACAGATCTATGTATGGCAATAAGAAACTACCTTTTGGACAGGCATTATCCAGGTCAATGAAACCTTCACACATTCTCACTACTACAAAAAAGGGTATTAAAGTCGATTCACGCAGTGAATCGACTTTAAATTTTAAATTTTTTTTACAAAATTTACTCATTTTCTATTATACTTAAATTAAAACCTATATTCGATCACTAAATAATAGTAAAAAAAAATCTTCTTAATAAATAGTTTAAATAATACAAATAATTTAAAAATAAAATATTAATTAATGGTAGAAAAAGTATCATGGTATTGTTCTATGTTATTCAAGATTATCATATTCTTCTCCTGATGTTATAATATAAATCTACATTTATAATACAAAAATTTATACACATAATAACAGAAAAAATACGAATAATAAGTGCGTAGGATTAATAGAAATACTTACAAGAGTAAAATGAAGTGGCAAAATGAAGGAAATGAAGAAAAAATGGTGTTTTGTAAGTGAGAAATGGGTATAAAAAATTTAAGTATTTTGCTCAAAAAAATAGAGGATCTAAAAGAGTAGTTAGAAAGGAAGAAAACCCAATAACCAGTGCTGGAATTGGTGGTTGTAGGTGGTAAAAAATGAGAAAGAGTGGAAGAGAAGTGGACGAGGTTTTCGATTTTTGAGAGTTATGCAACACTTGGAATAGTTTCTGTCTAGGGAAGAAAGAAGAGAAAATAATTTATCCACGTGTGTAGCGTCGGTTCTACATGTCAACCGACGCTATCCATAGTGGATGTAGCTTTGGTTGAGGTGTCGAACCAACACTACACGTGGATGTAGCATCGGTTCTAGATGTCAATCGATGCTATGCTGCATGGATAGTATTGGTTCACCATGTTAACCTACGTTAAATCCACATGTAGAATCGGTTCGACATGTTAACCTACGTTCAATCCATGTGTAGCATCAGTTCGACACGTCAACTGACACTACGTTCACTATAGATAGCATTGGTTCTACACCGAACCGACTTTACATATCAACTTAAATACCCATTTTCTAGTAGTGTCACCATTGTCCGTTGTCTTTTTTTGAACAAGGAAACTTTGGTTGGCCAATCAATATAGTAGATATCCATATTTCAAGAGTTTTGCAACTTCTACTTTCATGGTAGAGTATCTTTCTTGATTGTAATATTCTATTTTGCTTGAAAGATTTAAATTTTGGGTCCACATTGAGGTGGTATGCTATGATTTCTAGTTCTATGCTAAGCATATCCTTATGGGATTGCATTAAAACATTTTTATTTTTTTCTTAGGAACTCATCCAACTTTTCTTGTTCATTTAGGGGCAATGATGTTTCCATGCAGACGGTCTTATGAGGCTCATCCTTAGATAGTACCAAGAGATGTGTCTATTCTATTGGTTCAAATGTGGAAACGTGCCCCTAGTGAGGGTCCAGTTCCAAGTCAGGCATAATGGTAGTTGGTACATTATGGGAAAAAAATAACTCAAGTCCAACTCGCACAACCAAAGAATGGTCTACGGGTAAATGTAGTATGGTAAAGGTTGACTTGGTAGGTGGTTCCTATCATATCACACCTTGAGCGATGACATCTATACCGGACGAATCTCCTTAGCAGACCATGTTTTGTCCAATGGTATAAGTCCTATGAAGTAATCTCTCATCAACCAAATCCTAGGTAGCAATATTTGTCTTGGTCAACACTTCTTAGTCGATCACTTCTTACCTAGCGGTACTGGGTCTGGATGACATTCCTTGGCTAGGGACCTCTTAGTTAGTGGTTCTTGGCTTGGGACTTGAATCCTATCTTGGAAGGTCATTTTTCCATCCAAGCCTTGGATGGATATAGGTCTGACCTTGTGCACTCAAGGCATTAAAGGATGACATAGGGAAATTCTTTGGGATGATGTGTGATTCAGGAATCCGTGGCTCTAGTAGGTGCTCTAAGATGTCCTGGAGTTCATTTTCCACCATATCTTGGCAAGCTCAAGCCTGAGTTCATCTTATGTTTTTGGCCTGTCTAGCAAATTATAGGTGGGACGGTCCAAGTTTAACGCCCATATTTCTGGCGGGCTATGACGAAACAAGAAGGATGTTCTACTGGTTAGCAAGTTGGACCAACTTTATAGAGTTTAGATGAATAGACAATTTAAACATTACTTTAAATTACTTTAGATGTCATAAAATAGTATAAAGCAAGTAAGGGTCTTTCTTGTAGAAGATTTTGAAAACTAACTCCTATTTATTAAAAAAAGGGTTTTAATTTTGTAAACTAAAAATTAAATCTAACAACTAAAGATTAATAAATATAGAAACAAAATATCAAGATTCAAATAAAAGAATGATTATAGGATTATTCTCCACCACTAGCATGCATTTCATATCCTATTCTCTTATGCTTTGGTTATACAACTTAGACAATTCACAAACGTTAAAATCTCCACCTTTTCTTATAGATTCTTAGAACTAAACTAGCTCTTAATCTAAATTCTTCTCAATAGAAAACCTATAATGAGCTCTCTAAATTTGATCTATCAAAAGCATTAATTTTTAAAGAAGTAAATGGGATCAAGGTTAAATACACAAGCTCAATTTAATTATCTTGAGTATTAATTATCATTGCACACAATTTATTAATAATTATTTATATTGATTGAGTGATTATGTATCCAATCAACTAAATTGATTAACAATGAATTAATTTGATTATTTAATTATACACTTAAGTAATCGAATTAAATAATAAAAAATTCATACAAAGATTAAAAGTGAGAATTAATATATAATCAAAAAGAATATATTAATAAAATATTACAGATCTTATTAAATATTGCAATCCATGACTAAGGCATTGAAATCACTCACAATCAAATATAAAGTTAGTTACTTATAGAAAATAATAAATTAAGAAATCATGAAACCAATAAAAGAAAGGAGTAGAAATCTTAGGATGGCTGGTATTCTGGTGGAGATATGATTAGTGTGCACCACATGTCAAAATGATAGGATAAGCTACAATGGTTTAAAGGATAAGATAAGTTGCAAAATATATCAACTTTTTCTGAGGTTAATCCATCTATCAAATAAAATTCATACAAATCCCAAAAAATCCAAAATATAATCTAAAAAATAAATATTTTTCTAATAAATACAAACTAAATACTTTTAGCTTATTATAATATATATATATATATATATATGTAAAGAAATTGATATCTAAAATTGTATATAAAATAACACTTATCAATCTCTCACACACATACTTTTTGCTAATCCTCAAGTAAAGTTATCACCCATAATTAAGAGAATAAATTTTATGACTTTTTAATAGTTTGAAATTCGAATTCTAATAAGTGTCAGATATTATCTTTAGTTATTCCTTTGTTGCAGTTACTATACAATAACCATGCTTAAAGTGTATCTATGATATAATATCAATTAGCAATAGTTAAATCATATAACTGAAACAAGTTGAAACATTATTCCTTCCTATAAAAAATCACTACTCTGTTAGAGTTGAATTGGGTACCATAGGATTTTATTTAAAATTGTATCTCCACTCACCAAAAGTATTGCTAAATTCAAAAGGTCTTTCAATTAGTTATAATATGGCTATGCTTATTTTTTCAATCAAACGAAAGGGAAGAAGAAGAAACAAAAGTTCATGAGTACATGGAGTAAGAGAAAGAAACCTATAAATAATATTATCATAAGATCAACTATGTCAATAAAATAGAATGAAATTTCTTTGTTTTGGGCCCAAACATCATTATTGGCTTCTTTTATTTTATTTTTGTCGCTTGGTTTTTTTAACACAACCATTTTTATAATTCTTTTCAACTTATCTCTTCATTATTATTATTATTATTATTATTATTATTATTATTATTATTATTATTATTATTATTATTATTATTATTATTATTATTATTATTATTATTATTATTTGTTTTGGAATATGTGGAATGCGTGAGGTACATATTGTAGTAGGGGCTATTTTCTCTATGTTGGAAATTTATTTAATTATAACACAACTGATAATTTTAAATATTATTCTAATATTTTCATAGAATCTATTCTCTTTTTGTGTAACTTCACTTATTCTTAAACTATAGGATATGGTCAATGTAATTGGTTCAAAGGGTAAGAAGTGAGTACAAACAATTAGTTCATGTAGGCTCAAATTGATTTTCTAAAAGGTTTGTTCTTGAAAGAACACTAACGTTAAAGGTAAGACAATTTAGTCAAATAAGTTAATCCTATATTTGGCATTGCCCTTAATAAACTGAAATAAAATTAGTAACCTATTTTTAGTATAACAATGTTTTAAGGGATTTATATTTTTCACAAGTTTATGCATATAGATTATTCTATCACCAACTCAGCTATTATGCATACAAGTTTTGAACAAAATTATCATAAAGCTACCTTTACTTAGGAACAAAGTAAAGACTCTATCAACATTCATTATCCTTTTTGACCAAATATTGTTCTAATCCCATCTATTAATCATAACTATCCTAAGCAATGCAATAAATAAATACGAAAAACAAAAAAAGAATTATGCTACCTAAAGCATATTAATCCTAAAATATATATCCTAAAATATGTTAAGCTAATAAAGCATAAAAAAAAATAAAGATAGTAATGTGTTAACACTCCCTCACATATAATTCTGACATTGTTCTCTATGTAAGCATATGTATATATGTAATACAGAAATAAGTAAAAAGAGAGTAGTAAAGACTCTATCAATATTCATTATCCTTTTTGAGCAAATATTGTTCTAATCCCATCTATTAATCATAACTATCCTAAGCAATGCAATAAATAAATACGAAAAACAAAAAAGAATTATGCTACCTAAATCATATTAATCCTAAAATATATATCCTAAAATATGTTAAACTAATAAAGCATAAAAAAATAAAGATAGTAATGTGTTAACACTCTATCACATCTAATTCTGACATTGTTCTCTATGTAAGCATATGTATATATGTAATATAGAAATAAGTAAAAAAAGAGTAGAAAAAGAATCTGGTGGGTTGCCTCTCACAAAGCGTCTGGTTTAACATCTTTAGCCTGAATTTGTCTCATATGTTTATCCATCATCATCAAAGATCTCATGGGATTTGATGTCAAACTTTCAAGCTAGAAGTTCATTATTTATATCCTTACACCTTGATGGTGGTCTCCTTTTAAGCATACTAGAGATATTCTCCCTCACACGTATCTCTATGTTATCTTCAAGCTTGTATTTGGTAAGAAAAATTTCTTTAATGTACTTTTCATATCAAGGTTCCTCCTTAATGTCTTTCATAAGAGGTATGTGGATTTACACCTTGGGGAATGTCGCCAAATTTTCCTTTTCATGATTCTACTTCGTTGGATTTTCAAACCTATTTAAGAAAGATAAATAGGATTATTAGTAAAAAAAATAAGGTTCGAATACTACCTTTAGTGTCACATTGGATACCTTAAGGGTGATGGTCTTTTTCCTCTCACTAGTATATTCTTTGGATACATCATTCGTAAGGTTCTTTAAGTCTCCTCTAATTGCTTACCACTCTCCCTAATAATGACATTGATTGTTTCTCTAGGTTTAGCATAATTTGGAAGGAAAGCTCAATAATTGTCTGTACTTTTAGTCTTTCCACTACTATGATTAGGTGTCCAATTTAAGTGTCAAGGTTTTTGGTAGTAGCATTGGTTTCCTATATCTCAAGATTTCTCCCTAAAATTTCTTGTTTTTTTATAAAAGCTTGGTTCTTTTGTTAAAATTTCAAAGTATTAGCAGCGATGGTATTCACTAAATCCTCAGGAGACTTACCTTTAATGGTTAGAGTTAGTTGTGGCATTGAGAATGGGAGGCTAGGCATGATGTTGAACTCATTTTCTGGATTCCTCATTGAAATTTGGTTTACTTTTATCTTAAGATTTTTCCTTGAAATTTCTTATTCGTTGATAACTTGATATGCTTAGTAGTCCTACTAAAATTTCAAAGTTTTAGCAACGATAGTATTTATTAAATCCTCAAGAGACTTACCTTGAGTGATTGGAGTTTGTTGTGGCATTGAGAATGAAAAAAATTACTTATGATATTGAAATTCTCTCTCGAATTCCTATATGAATAACTTAGGTATTGATGATCCCACCATTCTATTTTATACATATTAGAATATGGATCATACCTATGCCTCTGGCTTTCAAATTCACCCATATCATTAGTGTAGTCCAATTACCTTGTTGATGTTCAATGTATCATGCATGAAATCCCTTGTATATAGGGTATGTTGCATCTATGTATTCATGATCTCTTAATATTCAACACTTTAAGAAAAAGAGAAACAAATTAGTAATTATAGATAAATAAATAAATTAAAAAAATTAAAAAATAAACTAACTTAAAATTAAAAATAAATAAATCTAAACTAATAATAATAAAGAAAATAAATGAATTTAAAAAAAATAGCATTTCACGGTGAAAAAAAATAAAGACTAGAAACAAATTAAGTAAAAATAAAATTAAAATAAAAAGAAAGAAAATATTTATATTTTTCAAATTTTTTTCTATTTTTTAATTTTTTATATATAGAATACTTAAAAATAAATAAAAGTAAGTAATAGTTACTTTAATGAAAATCTCTTAACAATACGAGTCCAAAAATTGATATGGTTCAAATGAATATTCAATTTAAATCTTACTTTAAATTACTTAAAATGTCGTAAATTAGTATATAACAAGTAAGGGTCTTTACTATAGAGGATTTTGAAAATTAAATCCTCTTTATTAAAAAAAAGGTTTTTGATTTTGTGAACTGAAAAATTAAATCTAACAACTAAGGATTAATAAAGATGAAAGGAAAATATAAAGATTATGATAAAGATGTAAATAAAAGAACGATTGCAATATCATTCTCCACCACTAGCATGTATTGTAAATCAACGAAAATATATCATATTCTCCTATTCTTTAATTATACCAATTTAGAGAAATTCACAATTGTAAAAATCTTCACATCTTTATATAGATTCCTTGAACTAAACAAGTTCTTAATTCAAACTCTTTTTAATAAACAATCTAGAATAAAATATTAAAATTTAATCCATCGAAAGTATTAATTTTTTAAAAAGCAAATTGGATTAAGATTACACACACAAGCTCGGTTTAATTCTCTTTGGAAGAAATTTATCACTAGTTATTTAAATTTATTAAGCGTTTAAGTACCTAATCAATTAAATTGATTAATAATAAATTAATTTGATTGTTTAATTATACACTTAAATAATCAAATAAATTCATACAAAAACTAAAAATAACAATAAATACATAATCAAAAAGAATATATGAATATAATATTACAAATCTTATTAAATATTGCAATCTATATCTAGGACTTTGAAATCACCCACAAATTAGCTACTCATGAAAAATAATAAGTTAAAAATATTATTCATGAAACAATAAAAGAAAGAAGAAGAAATCTTAAGATTTATGTTCTTGAATCTAACATTTAACACTTTTAATTGTACATCTAAATCTTCTTCTTAATTCTTGTCTCTAAATTAATTCTATATCTAGATCTTTCTAAATCTGTACTCTGATATCCCCTATTATTTTGTATGATGTTATTTTTTATTTATATGAGATAAAAATCAAATCCAAATGTAAGTAGGACTGTTGGTATTCAGATGGAGATAAGATTAATGTGCATCATATGTCAAAAGGATAGAATAAGCTTTCAAATATATTCATTTCCTTTCAAAGTTAATCTACCTATCAAATAAAATAAGAAAAATCTCAAAAAATCTCAAAAATTAATATTTTCTAATAAATGTAAAATAAATCATTTTAGCTAATAATAATAATAATAATAATATACATAAATGTAAAGGAATTGTTATAAAATTGTGTATAAAATAACACTTATCACTCCTGACTAGTTGTCAAAGTCAGAGATGTCGTGAGTTGTAAAGTTGTGAAGCTAGCTATCTGATCCATGAATATTTTTACAAGTCTAGAAAAAACTACTGCTAAGGTCCACGGTCTCCCTTTTTTAATTTTTTTTATTTCTATGTTAGCAGATCAAGAACTTGGAGAACTATTTTGAGAGTTTTGCAATTTTGAATTTTTTTAGCCAAATAGAACATGTTTTTTTTCACAGACGGTGCTAGATGTTTATATGGATTGTCAACACTAGGTGAAACTATTTTCCATAGAATCTATAAGATGAACAAACTATTAGAACCTTGGGCTATCTTATATGGGTGGTCTTCGACTCTACGATCCTCAATTTAGTAACTGTAAAACGAAAGATAGAGGAGATCTCAGTGTTGCTAAAGTAATTATATAGAAAAAGAGTGATTAGTCATAATTCTGTGAGATCTAGTAATTTTAATATGATATAAGATATTAGATGATCCCATTTTGTTATGGATATGTAACTATATATAGGAAAAAAATAAATCTAATAGTTATCTCTTTTTTATTAGGATTGAGTTGTTGTAGCTTTACGAACACCTATCTATTGTAGATAATTATATGTTATAGATAATTATCTGTTATAGATATTTATCTATTGTGAATAGTTATTGATTGTAGACATACATATTTAATTATTTGCTTAATTATCCTTTGAGATTATTAAAAGATAATTTTTGGGTCTTTATCTATTTAAGATAGCTAAAGAATAATTATTGAACCTTTGTCCTAAGTAGGATATTGTATTGTGTTTACACTTATATGACCGTTAGACACAGGCTTGGCCCATAAATCCATAAATCTCTTTGTTGATTGGGACTACTCTTTTATTGTAACATAGGATGTCTAAAATTACTCCAACACAAAGTAATTGTTAAACTTTTAGACTTACCAAGAATTTGCAAACTTATTCCTATATTCACAAATATAAAAATTCTCATCTATATCAATTAATATGTATTTTTTTAGAACAAATATACAGTAACTCTACATAAAGAACTACCTAGTAGAAGTGAAAAAGTTTCTCTTCTCACCAAAATTAATTTTACAACATAGTTTATCAACAAGTTCTAATGAAATAGGCATGCATAGTCTAATTCATTATTTATAGTTTCTTATTAAATAAAATAATTAGTTATTTTTTGGACTTTTTAAATTAATAATATTTAGGTTCCAAAATAGGTCCAAAAAACTTTTGAATAGTAAATAAATAATGTATTTTTCATATACTAAAAGACTTAAATAAAAAGAAAAAAATATTTTTTTATTGAAATAATTACATTTAATCCAAAAATTATATATAAGAAGTTATGTTTATAAATTGTTTAAACTAACATGCAAATAAGAAATTGGCATTGTAATGCAAGTTTATCATAATGTGAATCCATACAAAATACATTGGATGATCTTTAATTACTCAAATGCCCGCAAATACAAGGCATTTCATGATAGACTCCACAAATTGTAGAGGTTATATGAAGAACGTTTCCTTAAGGATGGATAAAGGTCAATACATATTTTTGAACCATTAGGCCTATCTAGTTGTGTGGATATTTTTTGGTCCTCAAGATTATTTGTTAAGGGGTGTTTTTGTATACCACTTGGGGTCTCATATTTATTTGAGGTAAAACTTTGGTAGCTATTCACGTAGTGATATATGTTGCCAACTTTGGATGAGGGAGACTTTGGTTGGAGTCATAATCGGTTTACGTTGTTACTATTTTTTGGACTATGCTTGGAAAAATTTGCTCGTATGGACTTCCATTATTCCCATATTTATAAAGAGGGTAATACTGTAATTGATAATATAGGTTCTAGGGTCCTTAGTATTTGTAGAGTGACTTGGTAGTGGGATGTCTTTTTCTATATTTAATACTAGATCTTTCACTTATTCGAATACTAATAACAAACCTAATTATAGGTTTTATTGAGAATTGATTTGTAGTTTCTTTTTCTATATTTAGTAATATTCATAGTTAAAGGGCTAGATGAGAAGGACAATAAGAAAGTGTCAACCTAGTTGAGATGTTCTGATGCACTTATTGAGACTTTTCAGCTACAATCTTTTTAAAAAAAAAATTAAAAAAAAAATGAGATTAGAAGTGAAGTGTTAAGATTTCAATGGCCCAAACAAATTCAATGCCATCTTCCGTTAAATTAATGGTCAATCACATTATACCACTTTATTTGTAATATTTCAAATTTTGTGTTATCTAGCACTAATCAAGATGTATTCAACAAATGAGAATACAATGACTAACCAAAGGATGCTAATAATTAGGGGTGAGCAATTAATCCGATCAATCTATTTAAATTAAGAAATTTGATCTAATCCATGAGATTCAGATCAGATTGGATTGATAAATTTTATAGTCGAATTAGATTTGCTTTAAAAATTATATAATTCGTTAGGATTCAGATTGGCAGATTTTATAATTCGTTGTATCCGATTCAAAGTGAATTACTATTGAATTATAAATAAATGCATACTTATTTTATAATATATTATATTTAAATATTATGAATGACACAATTATATTAAACTATTATTTTAACTTAAATATAAATATAAATATTTATAATAATTTAATAACGGTACAAACATACTTCTTATTTTTTTAATTGTGACTATAAATAATACTATTTATTACAAAAATATCAATTTAAAATTTAAAATTGTGTATGTTGTGTTTTATATATGATAATAATTAATAAATAAATTTTAATATTAATCTGGTTTTATCCAATCCGAAAAATCCAATATATTCATATTCAAATTAGTTCGGATTAATTATATCATCGGATCAAATTTAGATTGAAAATCTTCAAATCCGTTCTGATCAGATCCGATTCAGATTAGTCAAAAATAGATAATTTCGATCCATTATTCACACATATTGTCAATTAAAAACTCATATTTGAGGAGGTGTCTCTCTCTATCATATGGAAAAATTATAATAATATGTTTTTCAACAACAATGGTTAAACTTCTCTTGAGGCCTTCTAATCGTCCAAAATTGAAAATTTTATTTTCAATTTTCTCATCTCCTTTCCAAGTTCATCACCTTATTTTTTATTTGTAATATTTCTCACTATTTTGCAATTCTCTTTTAGCTTCTTCATCTTGAACACTTCCATTTATGTTCCAATGGAGAATTCAAAAGATGATGTTGACGATGATAAAGATTAAGAAAGACAACCTCTCGTTAGGTGATGTTAAGGCCCAACTCCTTAAATGTGGACCATGATTATGTGGCTAACATGCACCTAAAACTTTGTTGCTCACAAAAATTCTACAATCGTTAACATCAACTGACGAACATAGCAAAGAAATGATATTTAATACGAATAAATGATTGGACATGTAAGATTTTTATTTTATTATGTACATCAACGAATTACAACAGATACTTCCTGTTTTTTTAAAGAACTTTTGTGATAATTGATTGAGCTAAGTGCTAAGAAGAAGAATAATACCTTGCAAATAAAGTAGACTCAAAAATATTATTTTGTTGATCATATAAAATATTTCAACCAAATTAAATTAGATAAATTATGCAGAGTTAGGTTAACTCCACTATGGACTTTGTGAACGGAAGCTAAAATGAAGAGCTAGCAACTCTAGAAATCAAAGTCTCAATTGATGGGCCATTAGGTTCGGTAAAGCAATGGAAAATCAACAAAAGTAGAAAAAAGCAGCATGCACCAAAATTAACTAACATTACATATGTATATTTAAAACGCCTTGATCGTTATGATGTTTTCTTAGTCATTAACTATGGTTCTTGAATATATATATATATATATATATATATATATGCTAATTTGTTAAATAAAGCAATTTTCAATTTATAAACTGTCCGCATACAACGTACAACGTTTGTCACTTTGTTATCTATTCATGAGAAAAAGTAGAAAGAAATTTATGGTTGAATTGTATTAATATATAAAATTTAATTTGTATTTAACTTTTTATAATATATATATTTTCAACATTATTCATCATTTTTTCCTGATTTTTTTATTTTTTAAATCTTTACATTCCCACGTGATTATGTACGTTTTCTGCACATAATTCTACCAAGTTACTTATGTGTATAATCTCAACACTTGTACATGTTAAAATTTCATACATTTGCTTTATTTTTTGTTTCTTTCCTTTTCACCTAATATGGGACCCATCTTTTAAAAAGAATCCTACATAATGATCTTCACTCTTTCATTCACGCCCAATGTTACTGTTGGTGGTTTTCTAAACAAATAATCATACTTCTTAAATATTTGAAATGTAACTTCCAAAAGTAAGGATAATTATATTGCTTATGGAAATACAAGAAATAAACTTTTTGACTTTGCTTGCTTAACAATAAAAAATAAAAATAAAATCAAGCACAAATTTTTATTTTCCAAAAGCCACACCCTAATCTATGCAACTATTTTTCCGCGTTTGATGCTTCACAAAAGTAAAAAAAAAAAAAAAAAAAAAAAAAAAAAAAAAAGAGAGAAGCTATTGTACTACCAAATAAAACAGAGAGTAGATTATCAACTTTTATTGTTGTCCCCTCTAAGAGAGAGCAATCTCCACACTACCTCATATATAAACAAATTGCCCTTTCACCAAATCTTCAACAATATCTTTTATATTATCTTTAGCTTTTACTTTTTAACACTTTAATTTGAAGAACTATATAACAAAATGAGTCTAAAGTTCAAACATGTACTGTATTAGTTATAATAAAGACATGAGATGGATCAAAACTTGCCAAGTTATTGACCGAGCCTAACGGGTATGTGCAACTTGAATTTATATTTTCTTTTTTTTCATACAATCAAAAAATAAAAGAAAATAAAAAAAGAACTAAAGATGTTAAAAAGGATTTAACAATTTTCATAATTAGGAGGTCTTACAAGCATAAATCAACAAAGAGAACTCATCTTTGTCTTGTTGTTGAACTAATTTCTCTTCTAACCAAAGCCTGCTATCCATTCCACTTCTTGTCCTAAACATGAACACTGCATAACCAGAACTAGGATTAAAGAACCAATCATGAACATCCCAAAGCAGATCAATAAGCAATCCATCAAGAAAAATGGTCTGATTTCCTCTAAAATTCCACTGCAATCTCTTAACTCGAATCACCGTCTTCTTATCAACATAAACTGATAAAATTGGATGCTTTAAACCTTCATTCTCTCCACTAGATTTAATCAAAATGTCATGAACAATCCCATTTTCACAAAATTGAGCCTTAGTTGAATAAAGGGTATTGCCTGAACAATGCTCTTGTCTTGAAATTAAATTGACTTTAGCAACTGTTGTGCTACTACTTTTGAACTTTTTGGTAACATCTTCAGTCATGTTACCTAAAATTAAGCCTATTTCTGAATCAACCATGACCAGTATGTAGAACCCATCAATTGGTTCAGGACCTGTTTCGTACTTAGCATTAGAAAGATCCCAAAAGACTTCGATCTTCGAATCGCCGGATTCAAACACTTTGTTGCCTTTTTTCTTCCTGAATAAGCGAGAACTCATGTTGAGTTTCATACATGCTTCAGGATCATCACCAAAGTTTATGCTTAGACCTTGAGCTGTGTTTGTTTTGCACCAAGTGATTCTTACCAAAAGCTGCTTCTGAGAAGTTAACATGATTTTATAGAGAAAAGTGATTGCATTTTGGATTGAAAGAGATAGGCTTGGACTGACAGAAGTAGTGTTTGAATAACTTGAACATGAAGCATTTGAAACATTAACAGCATTTTCACTGAAACAAGAAACTATGTCTCTCATTTTAATGAAATGAAAGATTATGCAGACAATTTACAGAATGAGATACAGAGAATTGAAGGCTTGGATATCTGTTTTGAATTTTTCTATAAAGAAATAATAGGATTAAAGGCTGAAAAGGATGGTATTGTTTTGTTATTGTCTTTGCTTTTGAGCTTTGTAAGGAGGGAACTTCAGAGGAAGGTCACAATTGAAATCAAGTTTCTTACAAACCCATATGTAATTCTCTATGTGGTTGTCTCTCTCACCTTAAAATCAGCATCTTGTCAGAAAAGAAAGAATTATAGAAGATTGAGCAAGAAATCTTCAAGGTTGGCTTTCTTTTAAAACCTTTTTGACAGTTCATCTATCAGAGAATAACATAATATAATAGAAATCAAAAGAAAAGAAAAGTAAATGCAAAAATAATAAAAATAAATAAAAAAGCTCGACCAGGCCACCTATGTTAATTGTTAACAGAAGTCTTATTTATTTATTTATTTGGGTTACCAGTTAAGTGGATGAAATCATGTATATCATTTTCGGTAAGTTACCTTATGTGTCGGTATATCTTTTATTTTTATTCTTTTATATGTATTGTTGACATATTGAGTTACACAACAAAAATAACATAGAAGAATTAAGTTAAATTTGACTATAATTTAGGATAAATTTAAAAGAAATTAAAAAAATTGTCTTTTTAAATACCTAAATTTATATTAAAAATTTGTTACTCAAGTATACTAAAACAATAGTGTAATATAGGTCATAACATCAATAATATGAGTATATGTGACGTGGCTTTTATCCATCTCTTACCTGACACCAATAGTGTAATATGATATTGGTTATAACATGCACCAATACTGTGAGCATATGTGACATTTTACAAAACAATGAAGTAAACAAAAAGAAAAGAAACAATATTAACAAACCTTTAATTATTCATTAATGTGTTGATTCTTGAGAATCTCCAATGGTTTCTTAAGAGATTAGTAAACTTTGTCCCCTAAAATTTAAACAGAGGCAATGATCAAATCCTATTATTTTGGTTGTCTAACTCCTCTCATTTCACACTTTCACGAAAATGGAAAGCAATTTTCACATCATTATATCAAAGATTTTTCACGTTGAGTATGATTGTGTGTGATGACCCTACAAAATATAATTAATCAGAAGAATACAAAGTTTAAAGTACCCAATTGCTTATTTTTATTTTAAAAGCAATTAATTTCCTATTTTTTATTAAATAAAGAAAACTATTATTCGAATATAAATCAATAATAATAATATATAAGAGTATAGATGATTTACACCACCTCACATATTTTTTAAAGTACTTAAAGTGCTCCCTTTTTGTCTTTTATATACTCTTCAATTTACTTAATTTAATTTATTTAGTTATGACATTATTTTTAGGGTAAATGAATTTTTTTACTACTAAATTATTATTATGTTTGTTACACTAGTAACATTAATTTTTAAAATATTGAAAAACTATAACTAAATTTCAGTCGTTGTTATACAATTGCAATCACCATAAATTTTGTTAAAAAACCATGGAAATTTTTTAAATATGATACTATTTATGTGATTTTTTCTATTAATATTTTGGACAAATTTAACACTTATGATACTTAGTAACAAAATTTTGACAATAATTTTATAACAATTTAAAAATTTGTAATATTTTTATAACAACTATCCTAATTAATTAGGTAGTAAAAACAATCTATTTAGCATATGTTTTTATACTAAAAAAAAGTTAAAAAATAAGAGAGGGTATAATTTTTTATTTTTTTTTAGTAAATCTCTATTCCCAACATTATGAAACCAAAAACACGACATAAAGTAAAATTTTCTTTTAAGTAAGATTTGATGCTCGAACTTACATATATCATTCATATTTTCAAAACGACAATAGAATTGACTGACTTTATTTTAATTTATTTACATATTTTTTTATTAAAAAAATTATAAGCATGAATAAAATATTAAAGCATGGTTATATTAATAACTGCAGGCCAATTTGTGAATAATCTATTGAAAGCATCATGTGGTTGCAGTTGGGAAGAAGAATTTTTAAAATCACTAGTAGACCCATGAAACCCCTCTCACCCTTCACCAAGTTCCAACTTAAAGTAATTTATAATTTTTAAGTTGGTTGAACTTTTCCTAGAAATTATGGAGGAGACAACCTAATTATTATAACTTTGAAAATAAGTTTAGCAAAAATAAAAATAAAAACATAAATTATATATTATCAAATTGTTGTATAGATAATGCTATATATTAATATTAGATTAATTGTAAAGTTATGATGTATGAGGTTAAAGTAATTGTGAAATCATTTAATAAAAAAAAATTATTATTATGACATATGTATTGTTGTATGATAAAAAAAAAGTTATTTATCAATAATTTTCAAGGAAATTGCTACCTCTAGCTAAGTAAGAACACAATTATGATAATATGGAGTCAGTCCTATGTCATGTTGGTATCATTAATTGCCTAGTACATAAACTTGAATGTGAAGGAGACTGATTTATTTTTTTATTTTTTTTATAGAATAAATCAGAAAAAAGTAAGACAATGTTTGTTAAGGATTTTGATTTTTAAAATAATTTCTTTATTAGGTATTTTATTATCGATTTTTTATTTTGATTTTAACTTTTAAGAAATCACTTAGCAAAATTTGGTATAATCCATAAATCTTTAAAAGAACTTTTATTCATATTTCAGATTTTTTTTCTATTTTTATTAAACATTTCTTAATTCTATAGGTTTAAAAAAATAAAAATAAAAAAATTTACCAAACAACTTGTATGTTATTTACATAAAAAAACTTTTATGTGATTTTTTATTTTTTTAATAAAAATCATTACGTATAAATTATTATCAAACATATATATAGTGATATTATTTTTTATAAAATTAAAGATCAATAATCATAAAATTAATTATTTAATAAAAAATTAAAAATCATAATTAATCAAAAGTTATTAAAAAACCATCATATTCGAGTAATGGTAGTGTGCATAAATTTGCAGTAATACTTATTATAAATAATATAACACGTAGTTAAATAACTTTGAAAATAAAAAATATTATTCATTTTTCTAAAATATTTTATCATTGTCACACTAAATTAGTGTGAATACAGATATAAATGTAAATTTATATCATAATAGCATTACATCTACAGATTTTATTACCGAGAAATATTATATATCCAAGATCATAGTAGTTTGCTTGACAGTGACTGTTATATGCCTATGTAATCTATTTACTAGTGTATGAAACTACATGCCCCGTAAGTCAAAAGCAAGATAATACAAACAATAATTCATTATATCATAAGTTCCGGTAATAATACAAACAATAATTCTTTATATAATAAGTTACATATAATTTAATATGATAATTAATTATTTGTTAAATTAATAAGACTCAAATTTTTAACATATAATTAACTATTATATCAATTATAATAATATTATAACTTATATTAAATAAAAAGTTTCTAATACAAAACTGAGCTAATTTTTAGTCATCTAAATATGTAAAACTTAGTGTTAATATGTTCTTACCAAATTGGTAACATAATATACAAAGTAAATTCTTTCCAAGTTTAGTAGATGGGATGTACCAAATATACTTTGTACCTTTAGAAATACTAATTAAATTTCCTAACTTATCCTTTAAAAAAAAGAAGAAGCTAATGACACCTCAAAAGTAGTCATATATAGCTTAACATATGGTGTTTTATCTGTCAATCATCAACTAATTATAGCTAGTAAAGTACCCAATGCTTAAATGAAAGTGTAAGCATCGGTATGAACGAGAATATAATCCCTTTTAAAAAGTCACCTTTTATTGAGAAATTGCCTTATATTGAAATAATATATAAACATATGATTCTTTTAGGAACATGCGGGTGAAATAGTTTAATTTAAATGGATGTGTGAGGGTGTTAAGTTATTTCAAAAAATAAAGAAACATAAATAATAAATGTATATAAATTTATATTCATAATAATTATCATAAAACATGTGTAAAAATATTTAAAAAATGAATAATTATACAATTTTAAAAATTGTTTTACAACTTAACACAGTTTTAAAAAATTTAACTAGAAATAATTGTATTTATATTTAAATTCAATCTATTAAAAAAGTAACATCTTATTTAGCCGTTACCATAACAAACACCTGGCCTATAATTTTTTTAACCTTAAAAAATTAAATTTAAAATCTAAGATCGTGTATTAAATGATATTCAATAGTTTTCACATGCCAACTAATGGATGACTTTGTATTAAGACTTTTTGTTCCAGTAATTCTCAGAAACAATTGTATAATTAAGATAATATGTCAAGTGATATTCGGTTTTATATAGACGTGGATTACTTGGTTAATTTTGAAACTGCAAGGAAAGAGCTAGGCCTAGCTATTAACAACGTATAAATACAATATAAATGTATGGTCCGTTAATAAATCACAGAGATAACTCAATTTCGTATTTGAATAAAATTATTTTAAGATATAAATGTAAACAAGTTAAAAAAAATAAATTAAAAATATTAAATTATAATATAAATATATATTGTTAGATTATTTTAATTTAAAGTCCAAAATCATTTGTCACATATATTTGTAAGAAATGTGTTAAATGTAACGTGACACATTAATTAATTACAATATTATAATATAGTTTATAAGAATTATAAATATATTCATCGTTAATCTTTTGTGATTGGAAAGTCCATAATTTTTATAAATTTTAAAATAATATTAGAGTTCTAATCAATTGTAGAAAAACATTTAGGCCTCAATTCAAAAAAAAAATCAAATTATTTTTGCAAAAATAAAAAGAGATAAGTGACTAAAATAAAATAAAATATAATAAATAGATTAAAAATAAAAAGTGATAATCTTTGGATAAGACAAGCACATATATTGATTAAATATAATATTATGGTAGAGTTTATAAATAATATGTATACATTTACCCATTAAGTTAACCTTTTCTAATTAGAAGGTTCGTAATTCTTATAAACTTTCACAAAGGATTTGATTTAAAAAAAATGATCAAGTCAGATTAATTGTTACAAAAGCGGATTTATGTTAGGTCGTGTTCTCTTAACACGTAAACCTACGAGTCATTAGAAAACATATGCTTTGGTGCATAAGTTAGTTTTTAAGAAAAAAAATATAATATTATAATAAATTTGAGAGAATTTGAGTAGTGAGCTCATGAATTCTTGCGTAACATTTTTTGTTTATGAGAACCTATTTAAAGATTTTGATGAATGACATAATCATAAATAATCAATATCGATTAATAATTATATTTAAGTTCTAATATTTAAAGATTCAATGAATTAATATTTAATTATTTTGAATATTAATGAATTTCTATAAATTAATATTTATTTTAAATTAAATAATAAAATATATAATTGATTGTGTTCTGATTGTACCCATTTGATTTTTCAAAGTCAACGTAAAAGAAGCAAATAGAGCCATGTGGCAATTTTTATCCAAATATAAACCCCTTAGGCTACGTGAGCCGCTTCTGGTGAGGTAGGTGGTATAGGTCTCTTGCTTAAGTATAGTGGCTCAATAACAATTGGTTCTGAACTGTCTTGACTATACCATGCGACTGTTATCCCAAATATCATTACCAAATTGATCTTCAAGTCACAAGCTTTCCAAAGGCTATTATCGTGCTTTAATTGAAGTCACAGTTGGATAGTTATGGCCTAATGTTGTTAGATCTCCTCTTTGTCTGAACCTCTAGGTCACTAGCTGGATGGGAGATTGAGATTGAGTCAGCTAGTCTATACACAGATCTAGTCACTTACAACTTCGGTCATCTCATTCCTTCAAGAAAAGTTTTGAGCTTTGTGGTGAAGGAACTTGATAATAGATTTCTACTTTAGTCAAGTCTTGGTAAGTGTTTGATGGTCAAAATTTCTAAATGACCTAAATCTAATTGGATGAATAGAATTTGATTGGATGATTAGAATCTCTGGATATAAAACTCCAGAATGGCAGGATCTCTAGCTTCTTTGACGATAAAGAGATTTTTGGTACAACTCCAATTAAACCAAAAGACCAAGAGAAATTTCTTATGATGTTTTGATGGAGCCAAAAACTAGGTGTAATTGTTGGCACAATTTTAATGGAACCAAAAGACTTGGAATGATCCCATGATATATTTGTTTTTATTTGAACCTTTCTAGTGTGCTTCACGTTCCTGCATGCCCATTTTTTCCCTAAGAATTGCATAACCTCATGGAAGATCTTTGGCGAGGTGGGCTACTAAGGAAACTTTAAAGAGATCTAGGAATGCTAAGAGAAGAATTAATAATGTTGCCAAGATACCCTTAGTCTCAAGAGATTACTCCTAGCAAGAGATGCTTTGAAAAATGAGGGGGGAAAAGTCTAGAAGTCAATTGTGAAATTTGAAATTCCTTGAGAAAAGGCATTACAAGAGTAGGTATAGTCCAAAATTCACATGGTAGGTAATCACCAATACCTCTTGGACACATGGATAGAAGTCCATTAAGAGAAATGTTAAAGTCAAATATCAAGACTTAGACTTATTTCTCAATCGATTCTCAATATTTTCACCAAGTCTACCTTAAGATTTAATGAATATAAGGAGATGGTTGTACAGGATGACTAGTTGACTAGGAAAAACTATTGAAACAATGCATAGAAAAGACTTCTTAGCTCTATGGCAACATTACTATCTTGTATGGTGCTAGAGTGAAACTTAAGATCTAATTTAATAGCAGCTTTAACTTGATACTTCAGTAGACCAAAAGGTTAAGAGTAGTAGTTGAAGAATTTTGTAATGAAGCTTTAGCTTGTCTTCAACATATGGAGAATACTACCTCGGTTGCTATATTAGAGAGAAATCAAGCTATGAAGTCTTTGAATCAGGAACTTAAGGAGAAGTGATGAATTGTAGATACCACGTAGCATATTCCAAGTGCTACTAAGAGGGCTTAAGAAGTTATAGATGCCACTAGAGACCATCTTGACGAAGACTTGACTTGGTAGGAGTCAGAATGTGAAAGTTTGAGAACTAAGAATAAGAGATTTTCTACCCAACTTGAAGAAGCAGGCAACAAAGCTGTGAATGAGTATCTGGACTCGGATGACTTTACGACTGACATGGTTGTTAATTGGGGCCATGGATTTTGATAAATTAATATTTATCATAGCATTTTATTATATTTTTAGGCATTATTTTTATAATTATTTAAGAATTTTATTACTTGAAAGTATTTTTGGAATTTTTTAATCAATTTATGAAGGCTAGTGGCTACATATAGAAGTATTTGTTGCTATGTTAAGCAAAATGGACCCAAAAAGATATTAAAAACAACCCACGCGGATATCCTTAGTATTTTCATGGATGAACTTAGATCATATGAACAGGTTGAGCAAGAATTGGGCCATATAGATCTACCTAGAAGCAAATGGGATTTACTTCGATGATGGGCCACAAGCACGTGTCTCTGACTCCTAGAACACTGAACTGGTTTTCATTGCTTACTGAAACAACTTCATTTCAACGTTGTTCTTACTTTGCATCTCCCTTTTTACGCGTGCTTTACAAAATTAATCCCAACCATCAGAATTTCATCATCCAATACTCTAAAATATTCTTCTGTTAATATATGACATATATTTATCATTTTAAATCCCATTGCAGCAATTAAGAGAAAAAATCTATCATTATTGTGTAATTATTTCAAGTTTTTGGAGGAGAAAGATAAATTAATTCAAGAGTTTAAATATTTATATCATCACTGATATTTTATTTTTTTAATTTTATTTAATTTTGATTGTAAAGATAATGCTTATAATAATTTTATTCATTACATTAAATTTAATTAATTTTGATTAAATATATTTATGGGATTTTAGGTATGCTATCATTATTATTTTGGATTAATATGTTAATTACTTTTTAATAAAAAGTTTGAGATTATTTAATTATTACATATTTAGTTATGAATTATTGATAGATAAAATCTTGATTTATGATTACATAAATTATTTATTATTTAAGTTTTTAGAAACATCATCTAAGTCGAATTG
Organism: Hippophae tibetana; assembly: GCA_037013495.1. NCBI lineage: Eukaryota > Viridiplantae > Streptophyta > Magnoliopsida > Rosales > Elaeagnaceae > Hippophae > Hippophae tibetana. The sequence goes on from CM072810.1 coordinate 17,540,471, forward strand.
TGCTCTTTTAAACAAGAATCTAAACTAATTTCATGATTATTGTGTTAGTTTAGATGATTTTATAATTTTCTTATACTTATTTTAATTGATTAATTTATTATCATGATAAATTTCATGATTATTGTGTTAGTTTAGATGATTTTATAATTTTCTTGTACTTATTCTAATTGATTAATTAATTATCTTAATAAAAGAAATTGATTAGTTAATTGTAAGTGAAAATTTTCATGATTTGTAGTTTAAATGAAAAAATCAATAATATCACGCTACACCGTGTATGAGGATGACGAAATGTGTGCCACCTTTCAGGGCGACGTTTAATCTGAGTTTGGGCTCGGTCAAACCACGTTTCCACATGTCACTATACCCTTACTCCACGCGTTCCACCCATGCACTATACCATCCATTTTCATGAATCATGTTGCATAGCATGGCGTTGACTCTAACCGGTCTCCCCTACCATGATTCGCTTAGTGAATTCCTTATGCCATGTGTCATGCTGTGATTGGTTGACATTGTCAATTTTGCTTGTTTTGATCATAGCCTTTGATATGATGGTCCAAATAGCACTTGAGTAATATTTAAGCCTCTAATCACTTCATAAACCATAAGGGGCCATCATTACATAATTTTGGTCAATTTTTGGAGATAAAAAGAGAGAAATACAGAAAAATTCAAGAGATGACGCAATTTTGGTGGAGATTGAGGAGGAGATTGATTGTATTTCTTCTTTAATTCTTTTCTTTATGAGTTTTTATGTCTTTCTTTATGAAAAATATGAGCTTTATGAACACAATTATGTGTATTTAACTTATTAATCTAGGAATCTTATGAACCCAATTTTCACTATGTGATGATATAATATTTTACCCAAATTATAATTATAATTTAATCTGATTTGTATGCTAGTAATTGTTTGGCCAACAATTTATCTATAGAGGTAATTAAATAGATTTGAAAGAATTATTTAATTATTTGTATTGATTAAATAACATGTATAGTTTATAGATAGAGATGTATGATTCTTATGTATGTGATCCATAATTGATGAACTTAATGAGTAGTATGTAATTTAAATAGCATAAGAGTGAGATTAAATTAATTACTATATGATGTGTGGTTTACTTGAGAGATGAATACATGTTATATTAGATTCAATTGATCATATAATTGATTGATAATTATATTGGGGGATTAAGTCTTTCTAGATATTCTCTCATATATATTCTTAGTTACCAAATTTGATTTAATTAATTATTTCTATTTACTTTTAGTTATTTTAATTTTATTTCTTTAAAATATTAAAACATAAAAAAATGATTTTTAATTTTTTTAGTTTTAAAAATTAGTTTCTAATAAAATAATTTCTATGTGAACGATTTTTTCTTATCATTATATTATTTATTGTGATATGTATACTTGCATATTCATTGCACACACTTCGTATGTGACGATCAATAATAAAAAAACAATAGACATACTACATAATAAGGAAAGAAAGCATGCAACAATAGAAAGTAAAAAGCTTTCCAAATACAGTCCACATCTTATTTGTTGTAACATATATGATAGAGATTCTAATTGTACTCACACAAGAGCTAATCATACATGTACAGTCATGTAATGAGGTAAACCCATATAAAACACCTATCTATGTGGATTGGGTGGCTGCGTGCACGATTTCTTCCTTTTTGACACATTTTGTCAAAAAATTTCATATTTGTTGACTTTTTCTCATTTATTTTATGAATATATTTGTGATGTATTGCCTCCAGTATTCCTCTTTGAGTCTTTAAGTTACATTTTTAAGTAAAAATACCTAAAAAATAATAAAAATACCCGTGATTCCAAAAAGACATATTTATATAAATATATGATAAAATCATATAAATATATATATTTTTAATCAATTAACGTGCATAAAATCATGGTAATTTTAGTACTTTTTGAGCACTCATCAGTTTGTTGAATCCAAGTCCAAATAATACAGGTTTCCTTGCCTAACACTACGACTAATCGTTTCCTTTGTTTGGATGTCGTTGAACACACAAAAGTGAGGCAAAAAAATAACAAAACAAGATAAAGCAGTGGTTATTTGATAAATAGATATAAGGTTATACTCTAAAGAGGGAAGAACTAGTACTGAATCTAAATTCAAAGTATTAGTGAGAGATAAAGATCTTTCCCCAATAATTGAGGTTGTGTTACCATTGGTGGTGCAAACAATTTTGTGTGAAGATGGTTTTGAGATTTGTCTAGAATCGAATGTCATATGATCAATTGCATCTGAATCAATTATCCATATATTATTAAAAATAGGAGAAAAAGCTTTAAGCATCTTACCAACATTTGTTGAGGAATTTGCAACATGATCCTTTGTTGTTTCAGCAATGGTGGCAGTAGATATTTGTCGTGGATTTTTCTTTCGAGAGTCACGGTTGTGATCCCACCAGTCAGGATATCCCACAAGTTCAAAACATCGTTCTTTTGTATGACCTTTTTGATGACAATGGATATATTTAATTGATGATTTATCAACCACCCTTCGTTTTTGTTGATTGAAAAAAGAACGATTTTTACATATCATGGCGGAAGCATCAACATCTCCAGGTTTTTCCTTCAATGAGATTCGACGTACTACCTCTCGTCGAATCAAGGAATAACAACCTTCTAACTCTGTGATAGTTTCTTTTCGCAAAATTTCTCCACGAACCTACTCAAATTCATCATCTAATCCAGCAAGAAAAATATGTACCCTTAGTCTTTCAACAGACTCTTGATATGATATTAGATCATGAGAGTCTTTCATGACCACCTTATCACGATGGTCTAGCTCTTGAAAAATTTCAGTCAACTCTCCATAATACTCTTAAAGTGATTTTCCATTTCGTCTGGAAGTAATGGCTTTTTGGTTTAAGACAAATACTTGTAATTCTTCACTTCCATCATAGAATGCTTTTGCCAAAGCACCCCAAATTTCAAGAGCAGTAGGTATGTGTAAATAACGCTTCATGATTTCTGGACTCATTGACATAAGCAACAATCTCATCACTTTTTGATTTTTTGCATACCACTTGTTATAATTTTTTGATGTTTTTTCTGATTGCAAATTTTTGTTATGAATATAAGAGAGTTTCTCTCTCTCTACAATATGCATTTCAATTATTTGAGACCAAACATCATAATTAGTCTCAGTAAGTATAATTCCGGCATTAAAAACACCTTCAGAATTGATAGATTGTATAATAACTAGAGTTGATTGCTCCACAGGTAATGAAATTGTGCCCTCTGTCATTATTTTATGGTAAATTAACTAGAAAATGGTGTAATAATTTTAGAACTGGTAATAAAACTGTAAGAACCGGTATAAAGAATACTGAATCGATGTATTTTTTTAAAGAAGAAATGGACTAAATCGGATAAAAAACACAAAATCGGGTAAAAAAATTGGTTTTAAAATCTTGAAAATTGGACCAAACCGGTTTTAAAAAGATAGAACCGGAAAAAAAAACCAAATTCAGACCTTTAAAACAGACCGAATCAGCCAAAATTGGAAAAACTATGAAAAACCGAGCAAACTAGGTTAAGACCGAACCGCCGGTTGAACCAAACCAAACTTGAGCCAAACCGAGATGCAAGCCGGCTATGTCCGTGAGCCGAACCAAGATGTGGACCGACTACGTCTACGAGCTGAACCGAGATGCGGACCGACTACGTCCTCGAGCCGAGCCGAGTCGTATGCCACGTCATCGTCTTCAATCTCCAGATGGCACGTGGTAGAACGTGGAGGCGCGTGAAATGTTTTCTTTCCTTCAAGCGGCGCGTGTAGTCCTTTTCTTCTACCCTATTTTTACCAAAATATTCAGAATTTTGTTTAGAGTAATCTAGTAAAATTAGGTGTGACAAATAACGCTTCAAAAATGATGTTTGTAATTAATATTTGTACGGGTGTTTGAATGAGATTTGTTTTATAAGAACAAATATTTTTAGGAGAAATAAAACTCTGTTTTAGATAACAAGGGTTTCAAATTTTATTGGCTGTTAATTTTATGGAGATGGAGAGATTTTTAGCGCCAGTATAAATAAGTCCCAAGACTTGCATAATTCAAAGTTGTTGCAAGATAATTAGTGATTTCTTCAAATCTAAGGTTTCCTCAGTACCCAAATATCTTGATCGGTAACTGCATCAACTTTGATTTTCCTTCTTCCCAGCTTGCTCTTCGATGCTCTTAATTGATTTTATTTGGTTTATAATTTTAGGATGTTTATTAATTCTCATTCCTTTACCCTTAACTTCTAGATCTCTTCCTTATATTAGGAAATTTGCATTGAACTTTCCTATCCATAGTAACATAGAAAGTTTCCGTGAGTTTGCTCGAATGATTTGGGAGGAAATGTCATTTTCTTCTAGTAATTTGGAAGCAGGGAGTAGGGATTTGTCCCCCTCCTCGGTGCCCTTGAGGATGGTTCCTCGTGACTATTCCTCTTTGTCTACACCTAATATCACTAAACATGTGGCTGACAAGAGTGGGATCATTCGAATTTTGATTGCTTCTAGGATTAATATGAAGACTGATACAAGATATAGGACAACTGTAATTGACACGAATACATCCTCCATGGTTTCTTCAGGGAGTCAAAGATCTCCTGTTGAATCTCAGCACGAAGCTACAACATCATCTGAGCTGAATTCTTTGTCAATATATATTAGTGACTGTCTTACCTAGGCCACTGGAACATTCATAAGGTGACTCTACAGGTAGTTTATGTCTAGCTTCGATGTCTCAATTGATCCTCATCATGATTGGTGCACATTCCATGAGGCAGCACTATATATTGGTTTTAGGTATCCTTTTCTGACCTTATTTATAATATTTTTAGAAGCTACTGGTTTGCCTCAGAGTAGGATTTTACCCGATGGTTGAAAATTGCTCTTGTATTTTGTTTTAGCCTACAGGAATCTCAGTTTTTGATACACAAAAACTTTGTGGTAAAATTTTACACAAAAACTTTGTGGTAAAATTTTAAATTATTTTAAAAAGATCTCAAGTATAAGAATCACTTATAATAAGTAATAAATAAATTCACAATATTGATATAAAAAGAACTATATAATTTTAAATAATTATCAAATTTCGTAAAAACAAACATGAAAATAAAAAAACCTAATATGTGGGTTACAAAAGTGAGATCATTAAATTTAGATTAATATGAAGACTAATAAAAGAAGTAGGATCACTATAAATGACATGAATACATCCTCCACCTTTTCTTCAAGGAGTCAAAGATCTCATATTGAAACTTGTCACAAAGCTACAATATCATCTGAGCCAAATTCTTTCCCAATATTAATGACAATCTTACCCAGGCCACTGGAGCATTCACAAGATGATTCTCCCACTTATAGTCTTGAGAATTCAGACATTGTTAGAATTATTCTGATCTATTAAGTGTAGGAACCTGTTTATGTCTATTTTCGAGGACTCAATTGATCCTCATCGTAATACATGTGTCATTATATCATAGGTTACAAGATAGACTAATAAAAAATAAAGGTACATTTATGATTTTGGCAAGCAAGATAGACATGTCCTTCTACATAAATAACTATAATAGTAAGTATACAAACATCCTCCTTCCTATTATAAATAGCAGGAGATTCGTTAAGTCTCATAGGCCAACCAGATGTTCATAAACTAAGTTTCTAACGTACATAAATTGCTTCGTCAACATGTTAAGACAGAGAGATAATTCAAAAATAATTATTATAATTTTGATAATTATCAATATTATATAAGGGTATTCGATGTTTATCTTCTAAACTGTGTTATTTTAAATTTATTTATTGGAGTTTTTACTAGCAGTTATTTTTATGAAAATGAAAATATCAAGAGTTTCATATTTTCACACTTATCCCAAGATAATTAGAGCTTTCTTCAAATCCAAGGTCTCCTCAATACCCAAATCTCTTGCTCAATAATTGCCTATTTTAGATCAACTTCTATTTTTCTTTTTCATAGCTTTCTAATTGATGTTATTTGTAAGGACTGAGTATTTGCTATTTTCGTGGACAAAATATTTACTTATAAACTAGTTTGTAGGTTTGCTATCAAGTCTATTAAGAAAAACCCAACAAATACTCGAGTTTCAGATAATCGTATCTTAGGTATATATTTTATAACTACGACAGATAAAATTTCATTTATATATTTAATAGTACATGTTCATAAAATTAAAATTATTTTTGATGCTTAAATATTTTTTAAGATGTGATTTAAAAATATTTTTTTATTAAGGCTTTGAATGGGCTTTGAAAAATTAAGCTCAAAATGCATTTAAACCTAATACTATTAGGTATTATTATTATCTATAAACAGAGAGACATTTAGGGTTGATGTAGTAGGTTAGAGAATAGAAAAAAAAACTGACGAAATAAAAAAAACAAATTGAAGTTGCTGAAGAAGAACTACTATACTGCCGAAAAAAAACAAATTAACAAATTGAAGTTGAAACCAACGAGTAGATATGAAGTTTATATATAATAACATATATAATTGTCATTAATCACAAGTATCAAGTTAATATATATATATATATATATATATTAAGAGTCTAGCAGTAAAAGTCAGTACACACCAATAAAGGTAATTAATATATATTATTTTGCATTAGTTAATTTAATTCTTTTTAATTAAATTTTTAGATATTTGGATTAAATAATTTTTTGAACGATCATAATTATTTGATTTGATTATTAAATTTTAAAGAAGTTATTTTTATTGAATTTGTGTTTAATCTTTTTGATTTAGAATTTTCTAGTTGATTTGATTTAAATGACATATAGTTTGAATCATCTAGTTAGGATTATTCACTGTTAAATCCGCTCTAGAACACACACGGACACTTGTGTTTTTTGTGCTAATTATTTTGCAGTTAATTTGTGAACGATCTGATTTGCAGGGAGCTTATTGGAACATTGGTTTGGAAACCGCTCACGCTAATATTGGAAACTGTGAAAACAGAGCAGGGGCTCGTAAGTAAAGTACATTGGGGCAGTATCCTACGGAGGATAGTATAAGACCGACTTTGTACTTGAATATTTGATTTTTATAGTAGAAAGTTAGGTGGTCCGGTGGACCGGTGGTTTTCCTCTTAGGTCATTCTTGTGACCTAGATTGTTTCCACCTAAAAATATCGTGTGTTATTATTTTATTTCTGCACTTATTTTTACACACGATTGCATGTCTGACTGCTTTTTTTAGGTTATTAAATTATAAATTAGTGAAAATTAAAAATAACCTATTCACCCCCCCTCTAGGTTAATTAGGTCCACAATTTATAAACTTTCAATTGGTATCAGAGCAGACACTAGACACACTTAGTGAGATTGATCCTTAGGGACACACACACTTACTTATGGACCAATTGAAAGAAGATGAGTCATCTGTTAGACCCTCACTCTTTGATGGGTTTAATTACCCTTATTGGAAGGCTCGCATGCAAGCCTTTCTCAGACAAGATGAAAAAGTCTGGGACGCTATTCTTGATGGTTGGGAATCACCTTCGGTAACGAAAGATGGTGTAACAATCATAAAGCCAAGAAGAGACTGGACCACTGAAGAACGCACCCTTAGTGGGGTAAACCAAAAAGGTCTAAGCTCAATATTTGCTGCAGTGTCGATGGATGAGTTCCGTCGCATCTCTGACTGTGAGACTGCTAAAGGTGCATGGAATGCACTTGCTCTTGCTCATGAAGGTACTTCTCAAGTAAAACAAACAAAATTGAGATTGCTAACATCTGAGTTTGATTCTATTAAAATGAGCAACAGCGAAACCTTTGGTCAATTTTATGCTCGCTTTTGTGATATCACTAATGCTTGTTCTAACCTTGGTGAGAAAATTCCACAACCTATACAAGTGCGCAAACTTCTAAGCTCTTTAACAACAGACTATAAGATGAAAGTTATAGCAATAGAGGAAAGCAAGAATGTAGACACACTAAAAAATGATGAACTTGTCGGGTCAATCCAAACCTATGAGCTTTCTCTGGATCCACCCAAGAAAAATAAGGATGTGGCATTCAAAAGCTCCAAAAATGACATCTCTGATAGTGATGATGATATGAATGATGAGTCACTAGTCTTGTTAGCATGAAAATTTAAGAAGTTCATGAAGAAGAAGGGTCAACAGAATAATCATTCCAACAAGGGACAATCCAGTCGTTCGAATGACCGAAAGTCAAGGGAAATCAAGTCTCCTAGCCTTGATGGTAAGAAAAGTAAGCCCACTAGTCCTCAATGCTTTACTTGTGGGGGATTTGGTCATATTTCTACAAATTGTGCTAACAATAAAAATAAATTTGGAAAAGCCTTTAATGCTACACTCAGTGACACAGAAAGTGAGCAGGACAATGCTAGTAACTCAGAGGATGATGACACTAGTTATTGTGCCTTCACCGCAACTGCCAATGCACATCACAATGACTCCAACCTTAGCTCGGATGTAGAAAATGAGGAAGTACACTCTTCTCTCTTACTGTCTAATTTTAATGTATCGAATTATGAGGAACTATTCATGGATTGTCTAGGTGCTAGGGAAGAGAGAGATAAATTGCTTGTGGAAGTAACTAAATTTAATGATATCATCAATGTTCATAAAAAAAATTCCTCTAACCTAGAGAAAGATAAAAAATAATTGTCTGATCATATTAATGCTTTGAATTTGAGACTTGTAGAAACCATTGAGGAAAACAAATATCTCAAGCAAGAACTTAGTATTGCTAAAGCAACGATGAAGAATTTGACCATTAGTGCTGAAAAATTAACCAAAGCCCTAGACTATGGAAAGCCACATGGAGATAAGAGAGGTCTTGGATACATAGATGAACAATCAACACCTTCATCGTCCAAAACTCAATTTGTAAAACCCACTATTGCTCAGGCAGGGAAGGTAGTTTTTACACCTTATCATTCTAAGAAAATTCAGTTTGTTCCCATCTGTCATCATTGTGGTAGGAAAGGACATATTAGACCTAAGTGTAGATTTCTTTATGCTTATGATTCTATCACGAATACAAATGTTTCTAAAACACCTCAAAAAATTTCAAAATGTAAAGTTTATACTATAAGAACTACACAAAAAGAGGAATATAAGAAACCAGTAACTCAAATGTCCAAAATTAAAAAAAGGATGGGTTAAGAAATCTGAGTTGCACTGCTTTGTGGCCCATATAGCATTTAAGGTTAAATCAAATACCGCTTGGTATTTTGATAGTGGATGCTCTAGACACATGACATGGAATCGTTCTTTGTTTAAAATCTTTAAGGAATACAATGAAGGGACAGTTACCTTTGGTGATGGTAAACCATCTAGAATTATTGGAAAAGGCTCTGTCCAAATAGAGGGTATCCCTAAACTTGATGAAGTTTTATATGTGGAACGACTTAAGGCAAACTTGATTAGCATAAGTCAAATATGTGATAGTGATTTTAATGTACAATTTACAAACAATCATTGTATTGTAACAGATCAAAATGGTGAATGTGTGATTAAGGGAATCAGATCACATGACAATTGTTATTGTATTGATACATCACCCACAGTAACATGTAACCTAGCTAGTAATGAATCAACTATCTTATGGCACGAAAAGCTAGGTCATATGAATTTTAAAGATCTGGTTAGATTAAGCAAAATTGAGACTGTGCATGGTTTACCTATTCTTTCAAAAATTGAAACACCTGTATGTGGACCATGTCAATTGGGTAAACAAACTAGGATTTCTCATAAGAAGATCAAGAGTATAAATACAAACAGAGTATTGGAATTGATACATATTGACCTTATGGGTCCTATGAGAACATAAAGTATTGGAGGTAAGAAATATATCATAGTTGTAGTAGATGACTTTTCTCGCTACACATGGGTAGATTTTCTTAGAGACACGTCAGATGCTTTTGAGTTTTTCATCTCATATTGTACAAGAGTGCAGGTTGAAGCAGGTGACAAAATAGTAACCATCAAGAGACTGAGAACAGACCATGGAAAAGAGTTTGAAAATACCAAGTATGCTGACTTCTGTAAAGAACATGGTATCTTTCATGAATTCTCTGCTCCTATCACACCTCAAAAAAATGGAGTAGTTGAACGGAAAAATAGGATACTTTAAGAGATGGCAAGAGTAATGATGCATGCCAAGGGAGTCTCCAAAAGGTTTTGGGCTCAAGCTATAAACACTGCATGTCATATTATAAATCGTGTATATCTTCGCCCAGGTACAAACCAAACTCCCTATGAGATATGGAGAGGAAAAAAACCCAATATGAAATTTATGCATGTTTTTGGAAGTAAGTGCTACATACTTAGAGATCGAGAACAGTTGGGTAAGTTTGATTTAAGAAGTGATGAAGGTATATTTCTTGGTTATTCCCTAAATAGTAGAGCTTATAGAGTCTTCAACTGTAGAACTAATGTAGTTATGGAATCCATAAATGTTGTTATAGATGATGGGGGTAAGAAGATTACAAGTGAAGAAGATAGAAATGAAGAAAATTTCACAACACCTCAATTAACAATAACCAGTGACACAATTGGAATAAAAGAAGAAGAGTTGAAGGAAAGTGAACAAAAGAAGGAATAAGCATCATCCTCATCAATGATAAATCCAACTCGAACTTCAAAAAACCATCCTATTAAGAATATAATTGGAGATCCTAATGCAAGCATAGTAACAAGAAGAAGACAAATAAGTGAGGTAACTCATTTATGCTATATTTCTCAATTTGAACCAAAAAATGTGAATGAAGCTCTTAGGGATGAATTTTGGATAAATTCCATGCAGGATGAGTTAGCTCAATTTGAAAGAAATAATGTGTGGGTATTAGTACCTAAGCCTAAAAACAAAAATGTTATTGGAACAAAATGGGTGTTCAAAAATAATTCTGATGAGCATGACATTGTTGTTAGAAATAAGGCTAGGTTAGTAGCTCAAGGCTACACGCAAGTAGAAGGAGTTGATTTTGATGAAACATTTGCACCTGTAGCTATACTAGAGTCAATTAAGATTTTACTTGCCATTTCCTGTCATATGAAGTTCAAATTATATCAAATGGATGTTAAGTCTGCCTTTTTGAATGGATTTTTGAATGAGGAGGTGTACGTGGAACAACCAAAAGGATTTGTTGATACGAAATTTCCAAATCATGTTTACAAACTCAAAAAGGCTCTTTATGGTTTGAAACAAGCTCCACGAGCATGCTATGAGAGACTTACCAACTATCTTTTGAACAAGGGATTTATTCGAGGGGGAGTTGATAAGACTTTATTCATTAAAAGGAGTAGTGACGAGATCTTTATTGCTCAAATTTATGTGGATGACATAGTTTTTGGATCCACATCTAGTACACTAGTGGATGATTTTGTGCATGTTATGACAAATGAATTTGAAATGTCTATGGTAGGTGAAATGACTTTCTTCCTTGGTTTGCAAATCAAACAATCTCATGATAATATATTTATTTCTCAAACCAAGTACGCTTGTAACCTTGTTAAAAGGTTTAGTCTTGAAACTAGCAAGCCATTACGAACTCCTTTAGGTACCAGCACAAAAATTACAAAGGACACTCAAGGTAAAAGTGTTAATCAAACCCTTTATAGGAGTATGATAGATAGTTTACTTTACCTCACTGCAAGTAGACCTGACATATGTTTTAATGTTGGTGTGTGTGCCCGTTATCAAGCTAACTCTAAGGAATCACACTTAGAGAATGTAAAGAGAATCATTAGGTATATCTCAGGAACAAGTAATTATGGTTTATATTTTACTACTGACACTACTTATGAAGTAAGTGGTTTTACAGATGCCGACTGGGCAGGCAACCAGGATGATAGGAAGAGCACATCAGGTGGTTGTTTCTACATTGGAAACAACCTAGTATCATGGCACAGTAAAAAGCATAACTCTATCTCACTCTCTACAACTGAAGCGGAATACATTGCTGCAAGAAGCTCTTGCACACAAATGCTTTGGATGAAAAACATGCTCAAGGACTACGGTCAACCACAAGGTATGCTGCCCTTATATTGTGATAACTATAGTGCTATATGTATTTCTAAGAACCCAGTTCAACATTCTAGAACTAAGCACATTGACATAAGGCATCACTTTATTCGAGAACTAGTTGAAGAGAAAATAGTAACACTTGAGTTTGTACCTAGCTGATATATTCACTAAAGCCATAGACACTCAAAAATTTGAGTATCTCAGAAGTGCCTTGGGAATTTCTCCCTCAAATTGAATTTCAAATTTTATTACCAAAAAAAAAACATCCTTGTTTGGCCAACACAGTATTCAACTTATTTAATACTTCCATACACATAATCTCATTTTTAGTGACTCAACTCATTTTCATATTTATTGTATAAATTATGCTACAATTTTGGCTTATGCATACACATATATTCTTATACATATGATGATCGATGTTGACATAAACTTCTTCACACACTCACGAACACACATATATGTTATGCTTGAAGTTTATGAATTTTCTTGAAAGACTCTAGGACCTTCACTAATCTTGATTGTAAAATTGTGTTGAGTTCTACTTTTGCTTACTAAAATTTTACCGTATAGAGGCACCTAGTATTGAGAGGGCTACCTACTGTGATGTGTGAAGCTACCGCAATGAACGGAGAGGGCTACCTCACAACTAGTGTGAAAGTCATCGTGCTAGGTTTATGGCTCGTGCAAAACCAAAAAAAAAAAAAAACACAAAACAAAAAAAGGGAAAGATTATGCAAAAAGTGATTGCTTATAAATCTTGTACTTGGAATGCACAAAAAGAAAGAGCTAATAGAGGTTAATATATATATATATATATATCATTTACCTCATTTATAAGAAAAAAAATTTAAGTCCTCTTTTGGTAAATATATTTTATTTTGTAAGATTGAAGACTCGATTAGATTTTTATATGATAGGTGATATTTTTTCTTTTGAGTCTTTCTTGATAGGTCATAAATGAATTAATTGAAATATTTGTGGAGTTTAAACATATATACTACTTTAAGTAAATGTCAATATGCCATTATATGTGTGAAGTGTGCGTGTGCACCTCTTATATTCTACTTATTTATTTATATGATAAATAATCAAAATTGGAGTTAAAAAATGATGAGTTCTCAATTGGTTGTGTGTTTTGTTTGTAAATAAATGAGTTTAATACCTTATGTGGCTAGTTATGAAAATTACAAAAAAAAATCAGATTTTTATTTTTTATCTTTTTTTATTTTGTTTCTAAGTTAGAGAGTCATATAACTTAGAGAGAGTTTAAAGCATATTGCATTTCTGCATTACTCTACTTTTACATTGCTATATCTTTAGGAAGATTTTAGTTTCATTGCTTTGTCTAATGCTTTGTCCTTCTCGTATGTCAAAAAGGGGGAGAGAATAATGTGTTTTACTCTCATGCTTTTATTTTGTTATGCATATAGGGGGAGAACATATTAAGCTTGATTGATATGAATGCATACTACGTGATTATTCTTTACACTTCGCTTATTTTTATGTAAACTGAACTAATGTACAATGAGGCTTTCATGCTAAGTTGTCCTATGCTCTATCAATGTCATTTCAGTTACTTACAAGCTTGTCAAGTTTCGGCGAAGATGGATTCACCGGACCATAGGATAGTTCCACTATAGAGTCTGGGACCTCATTGTATTTTTATCTAATTTTTATAAGTGTCATGTAGTAAGTGAGAGGTTTTGCCACACGAAAATGCCAAAGAGAGAGTTTGTAAGGATTGAGTGTTGGCTATTTTCGTGGACAAAATATTTACTTGTAAACTAGTTTGTAGGCCTGCTATCAAGTCTATCAAGAAAAGTCCAACAAATACTCGAGTTTCAGATAATCGTATCTCAAGTATATCTTTTATAACTACGACACATAGAATTTCATTTATATATTTAATAGTACATGTTCATAAATATAAAATTATTTTTGGTGCTTAAATATTTTTTATATGTCTTAATATTTTTTAAGATGTGATTTAAAAATATTTTTTTATTAAGGTTTTGAATGAGCTTTGAAAAATTAAGGCCAAAATTCATTTAAACCTAATACTATTAGGTATTATTATTATCTATAAATAGAGAGACATTTAGGGTTGATGTAGTAGCTTAGAGAATAGAAAAAAAAAACTGCCAAAATAAAAAAAACAAATTGAAGTTGCTGAAGAAGAACTGCTATACTGCCGAAAAAAAAAACAAATTGAAGTTGAAAGGAGCGAGCAGATATGAAGTTTATATATAATAACATATATAATTGTCATTAATCAAAGTATCAAGTTAATATATATATATTAAGAGTTTAGCAGTAAAAGTCAGCACACAGCAATAAAGGTAATTAATATATATTGTTTTGTATTAGTTAATTTAATTCTTTTTAATTAAATTTTTAGATATTTGGATTAAATAATTTTATGAAATATCATAATTATTTGATTTGATTATTAAATTTTAAAGAAGTTATTTTTATTGAATTTGTGTTTAATCTTTTTGATTTAGAATTTTCTAGTTGATTTGATTTAAATGACATATATTTTGAATCATCTAGTTAGGATTATTCACTGTTAAATCCGCTTTAGAACACACACGGGTACTTGTGTTTTTTGTACTAATTATTTTGCAGTTGATTTGTGAACGATCTGATTTGCGGGGAGCTTATTGGAACATTGGTCTGGAAACCACTTACGCTAATATTGGAAACTGTGAAAACAGAGCAGGGGCTCGTAAGTAAAGTACATTGGGGCAGTATCCTACAGAGGGTAGCATAAGACCGAGTTTGTACTTGAACATTTGATTTTTATAGTGGAAAGTTAGGTGGTCTGGTGGACCGGTGGTTTTCCTATTAGGTCATTGTTGTGACCTAGGTTGTTTCCACCTAAAAATATCGTGTGTTATTATTTTATTTCTGCACTTATTTTTATACACGATTGCATGTCTGGCTGCTTTGTTTAGGTTATTAAATTATAAATTACTGAAAATTAAAAATAACCTATTCATCCCTTCTAGGTTAATTAGGTCCACAATTTATAAATTTTGACTCTTAATTGATTTATTTGGTTTATTATTTGAGGTTGGTTATTAATTCTCATTCCTTAATTTAACTTCAAGTTCTAGATCTCTTCCTTATATCAGGTAATTTTCTTTGAACTTTCCTATCCATAGTAACATGGAAAGGGTCCGTGAGTTTGCTTAGAAGACTGAGGAGGAAATGTCATTTTCTTCAAGTAATTTGGAATCAGGTTTGTCCCCCTCCTCGGTACCCTTAAGTGTGGTTGCCTCATGACCATTCCTCTTTGTCTACACCTAATATCAATAAACATATGGGTGGCAAGAGTGGGATAATTTGAATTTGGATTACTCTTAGGACTAATATGAAGACTATTAAAAGACATAGGATCACTATAAATGACATTAATACATCCTCCACCGTTTCTTCAGGGAGTCAAAGATCTCCTGTTGAAACACGAAGCTACAACATCATCCGAACCAAATTTTTTTCCAATATTAATGACCATCTTACCCAGGCGACTAGAGCATTCACAAGGTGATTCTCCCACTTGTAGTCTTGAGAATTCAGACATTGCTAGTATTATTGTGACATATAGAGTACATGCACCCGTTTGTCTATCTTCGAGGACTCGATTGATTCTGATGGTGATTAGTGCACATTACATGAGATAGCACCATATATTGGTTTTAGGTTTCCTTTCCTGACCTTATTTATAACGTTTTTGGAAGCTACTGGTTTGTCTCATAGTAAGATTTTACCCAATGGCTGAAAATTGCTCTTATCTTTTGTTTTAGCTTATGGGAATCTCAAGTCTTTTATACACAAAATCTTGATAGCCAAATTTCTCTTACAAGAATCACTTGATATAAGGTATGAGTATACTCACAAAGTTGGTACACAGAAGAACTATATAGTTTTGAATAAATCATTAAATTTCTTAGGAAAAAAATACAAAAATAAAACTTAAAAATTCTTTTAGAATATTTGGGTTTTGAAAATTCTTATCTGATGACATATAAATAAAGATAATAAAAACTAAAGATACATTCGTTTCAAACAAATCAAATCAGATATATAATTAACAATGAGTGAAAAATTTATGAGAATAATTAGCTAGTTAACCA
The DNA here is from genome assembly GCA_037013495.1 of Hippophae tibetana. Lineage (NCBI taxonomy): Eukaryota > Viridiplantae > Streptophyta > Magnoliopsida > Rosales > Elaeagnaceae > Hippophae > Hippophae tibetana. The sequence goes on from CM072810.1 coordinate 17,556,674, forward strand.
TATTTATTTAGAATTAATTAGGTTATTAATTAGTTTATTGAATGTATATTTTTTGTATAAAAATATCCTCAGATTAGATTATTTATTAATCTAATTAATTAATATCCCTATGCTCGAATCATCAACTAATAGATTAACATATATTTTATTTCTAAGAAAATATCAAATTATTTAAATCATTTCGAGCACATAATTTAAACATTTATTCAAATGTCAAAGTTAAATCTAGATAGTGTTTCTGAAACTTAAATTTCATATTTTATATATATTATAAAAAATATGTCGTCCATATATCAATAAATAAAAAAATTTATAAAAAATTTGAATAAAAATTTAACCTCTATTTATTTTATAATAATGTTCACCTAATTAGTCTTCACAAACATGGCAATTAAAAACTAAATTTTTGTAGTTAAAAGTACTCAAACATATTTAGATTTAATAAATTATCAATAGATTAAATGTAGCATTCAAAAAATACAAAAGGATTAATTTATATATAAAATTAATAAATATAAATAAGATCTACAATATCAATTAATAATAGATAGGCATATTATACTCCATAATTATGATCTTGATCCTCAATGCATCATTGAATATATAGATATCTTCTCTATTTTCTTTGATATGAAAAACATCCAAAAGATCTATCTCTTATTCTTATGAATCTCTCGTATTTGTAAAAGATATAATAAAATAAAACAAGAACAACTCAAATGGCTAAGAAAAATTAAACTAAAACTATTATTCTACACATCCAAACTTAGAGGCTTAACATTGAATTTATAGGAAAAGGTTAAAAATAGAGGGCTTCGGGCATAGAGGTGCATTGAGACACAAAATTTTCACTACCACGACACACGTTATGTATAGCTTCGCCAAATTCATCCCGAACAAGTCACACCGCCACACATAATACTCTACATTCCTAGTGAATTCCTTCTGAATAGTGTGCGCCACGACACACTATATTCCTAACCATGACATGTTTTACTTTTCTTCAATTGTGCCTTTTACATCTTACAAATTGGTTGGTTCTTCATATAAGGCTTGCATTCTTTATTATTTTCAACTCCTAGGGTGAAAATTGAGTATTTTAAGCGTTGTTCTTCATATATTGACAAATTTATACATTTTAAGCTAAAAACATCTGAAATATAATAGAATATACATGTGATTTCAAACATTTAGATTTGCATAAATATTTCTATGAACATACTATAGTCAAATATATTTATTACATTTAAGTATAATAAAATCACGAAATAATAATTCTTTTCAAGCGTACATCACAACCCCCAATTAGCTTATTACTATCCTCTAGTAAGGAAAGTGATATAAAAACTAAAACTAAAAATAAATAAAATAAACTATACTAACCTAAATCATTTTTGTAGATTGGTACAGTTGCATTTAACATATGCAATAAGCCTTTAAACTCTTAGGTTGCACCAGTAGATGAGTTTAAGTCTCGTGAAGGCTTTCAGTGATGATACACACACACACATCATACTATGTAAAATTAAAACTAAAAATAATGTAAATAAAAAAATAAAAAGATATAAAAAGAAAAACTAAAATAGAAAAATAAAAATAACTATAATCAACAAAATTTCTCATGCATTAGTTTCTTTTCAGTTCATAATCAAAATCTCAAGTACAAGTCATTTTAATATCCTATTGATTATTAGTTTATTGTTCAAATCAATGCTCATCACAAATTCATATTTCATTATTAAAGTATGTCAATTTTGACTCACTCAATCCTATTATTAGGAATCTGAAATTCGTTTTGGCTCTAATCCTAACAAGATATATTCTCAATTTCACACTGATCCTATAGGCTCAAGCACGTAACAAGATATATGCGAACATGATTTGTGTAAATAATAAAGCCAAAATGTTCACATATGATAAATAATAATGGCTCAAATGTACATACTATTGATCTCATGAAATGAATCAAATGTTAGGATTTATGAATATATCACATTATTAGTTTCTTACTTCAATAAAAATCATCAAGTAAATTTTTTCAATATATGCCTTAAGATGAATGAAAATGCATTGACTTCAAGGGATTATTTTTGTTTTGGTAATAATTATCTCACTTCTTTGAAGAACTTAGGATCATGGTATTTAGTTATACTATTTTTTATCTCTTTATTTTTTTTCTTTTCTTTTTTTATAGAATGGACTCATATACATATGTATGTTTTTATAAGTGGTTATTTAGTTCTATTTTTTTCTCTAAGGGGGTCATATATATAAATTAGAAGTCAAGCATGCATGAAGATAGACACACAATTTATATTCTACTCAAATAATTCAATCTAAACAATGAAAACAAGTACATGACTCTTCATAAGATACTGAAAATCCTAATATTCAATGCAAAACCTATAAAGATTATCTAATAATTTGAAATAATAAGAAAATGGTTTAAAGGAGTAGAAGAAAATTCGTCACTCAAAATAAAATGTTTATAGGCTAAAAATATTCTTTCTATGTAGTCTTCACTATTTAATTCTTAAACACTAATTTTGAATTTATCTTAATCTTAATATCTAAACATGAAACACAAACTATGAATAAAAAAACTAATCCTCACAATATTCCATGGCATGTTTAAGATATCAATTAAAAAATCATTCACTTTAAATTAACTAGAGGCATGATAATTTTGAAAAAAATTAAAAATGAAACCTAAATATCCCTAAAGAACTAAATAAACTAAATAAATGCAAAAGTAAACACATGTTTAATAAAAAGTTTTAAAAATGTCAAACACATGTTCAATAAAAAGTTTTAAAAATGCCAAACACATGTTCAATAAAACGTTTTAAAAATGCCTAAATTTACCTCAATGTATCAAATATAAATTAAAGAGAAAGAAGAAAAAAAATTACGCATCTCTCTTAACTCAATATAATTATACAATTGATGTGATGTGTCCATCATCTAACTCACTTATATCACACAAATATAATGTTGTGTACTTCTCATCAATCACATTTTAATAAATATTTTATAAATTTAACACTTTAAAATAAAATAAACATGGTTAACATTAATTAGAAATAAAATAAAATAAAGTAAAATATATTAAATGTAAAATAACAGAAAATAAAATAAAAACAACCAAATTAAAATAAAATAAAATAATACTACTTTAAATGATGGATTGATTTCCATCAAGTACTAGTTTAAGTCTTAGCAAGATGCTATTGTAAGAAATGATTTCTAGACTTTGATTCACTAAATGTATCTTTTCATTGAATTTATGTCTATGTGTACTTAAAAATGTACAATCTTTTCCAATACTATTATTGTTTTCCAATACTATTATTGTTAGAATTTCATTATGGACATCAATTCTTGTTTTAATAGATGCCATGGCCTTTCAAGAAGTACATTGTACTCTTTACCCAACATCACTATTTCTTGCACACTATAGCTACAAAGATTCTAGAAATGCATTTTTGGGATTTTTAGTATAAAAGTTCCTCGTGCGTCGTGACACAACCAAAATATATACTTAGCCTTTTCAAATAGGGACCCATGGATTACAATGCACAAAACATTCACATCGCTACGTGAAATATTTTACTTCAAACCAAATACATCCCAAGAGACCATGCCATAAAGAGTAGAAAAATCATATCGTGGCCCAAATCTTTTTTGTTAACATAATAAAAAATATTAAATTAAAATAAATACTAAAATATTATAATAATATAAAAATAAAATAAAATAAAAATAAATAAATAAATAAATGACCCGATCATAGAAATAAAAAGAAAATAAAAAATTACCAAAAAGAAATAAGGAAAGTAAATAAATAATAAAATAAAAATAAACAACTAAATGAAAATAGATAAAATAAAATAAAGAAAAAATAAACAAGAAACAAAAGGAAATAATAAATAAAAACAAATAACAGAAGAAATCAAAGAAATAAATAAAAAATAAACAACAAAAAATAATTAAATAAAAAAAAATAAAAATAAATAACAAAGAAAAATAAAAATAAATAAACAACTAAAAATAAATTAATTGAAGAAAATAAATAAAAATAAAAAAATAAAATACTAAACAAAAATAAATAACAAAGGCGAAATAAAAATAAAAGAAATTAAAATAATAAAAGAAATAAAAAATAAAGTTAAATTTAGTAAATAAATAAAAGAAAAGAAAAGAAATAAATGTTAGTATACTAAAATACTAAAAGAAAAGGATATTAAGTAGTTAGTTAATAAATAACTAAAAACAAATTTTTAATTAATTTTTAATTTTAATTTTAATTTTTTATTTAAACGATCAATAAATATTTATAAAAAATCATAAATTTTTACAAATATTTTTTAAGAATTTCGATAATAAAAATTTAAAATGTTACTTCTCATCTAAAATGGTGCCAAAAATTTGATGTATAAGAACTTGATAGTCTGTTTTTATACATTATAAAAAGCTTATAAATATACAAATCACTTATAATAACCAATAAATATATTCTCAAGGTTGATCTAAAGAGAAACTATATAATTTTAAATAATTCATCAAATTTCTTAGAAACAAACACCAAAATAAAACCTAAACAATGTATAATAATAATAATTGAAATTTAAAAATTCTAATATAATAATATATAGTTAAAAATAATAGGATGATAAAGATAAGTTTAATTCATATAAATCAAGCATGCAATTAACCCTCACTCGAGAATTGAATTTGTGAGAATAATTAACTAGTTAACAATGCTTGTTTAGGATTAATTAACTTGTTAAAGATACAAATTTAGATTATTAATTTTTTTTATTTTGTATGAAAATACAATTAGACGGAGATCAAATTCTTTATTAATCAAATTAATTAATATCCTTATACATGAATTATCTATTAATAGATTAAATCTATTGAAAAAATATGTTGTAAATATATCAATAAATAATAAATTTTATAAAAAATAATCTCAATTTATTTTATAAAAATATTTACCTAAATTAATCATGATCCTCAATGCATTCTTGAATATATAAATATCTTTTATATTTTCGTTAATTTGAAAAACATCTGAAAGATCTCTGTCTTATTGTTATAAATCTAACTTATTTATTAAAAGCTATAAAGAAAAAAATAAAACAAGAACATCCCCTAAAAAATATTAAACCCAAACTAATATTCTATCTCTAAACCTAAGGCTTAACATTGAATATATAGGAAAAATGATGAGTGTTTCGAGTGAATTAAATAGAGGCGCCATGCAATACATTATATTCTTTTTCACGACACGGTTCACTTTTATTCAACTGTGTTTTGTAAACCTTACCAATTGATTGGTTATTACCGTAAGATTTATATATCTTATTTTCTAAAAATTTTAAGATGTAAATTGAATGTTTTAAAGCGTTGTTCTTCATATATTGATAAATTTATACATTTGAAATTAAAAACACTTGAAATATAATAGAATATACCTATGATTTCGAACTTATAGATTTATATAAATATTCATATAGACATATTATAATCAAATCTATTTATCAAATTTAATTACAATAAAATCATAAATTAATAGTCTTATTCATGTACTCATCATTCTTGAAATTGGAGCTCCTATATTGAAAGAAATTTTCACTATTGAGCCAAGCATATCTATGTCAAGTCGGATGCAAACTACGACCAACATTAGCTTTAGGCTAAGCGTCGAGGATTTAGTTGAACCATAGCATTAGAAATACAGGTTTTTCTGGTTGGCCAGTCGCTGGTGGTTGTTAATGGTCCCTATTATGTTGGTCAAATATGGAAAGATTTGAGGCATCTTTTAAACAATGGCTTGTTACACTGAGCGCTTTCATCATTCAAGGAAGGGGACCAATTTTCCAGAATTTACAATCACATCAGTCATCCTACCTGGCAAAGTTTTATTACAATCCATTAGATGTTTATTACTTACTTCGAATTATTGTGTAATACAGATTGGATTTATTCATTTCCTTTTCTCTCTACATACATATATATGATTAACTTCTCTTAGTCATTTTCTTTCAGCAATGGGAGCCACATAGTCGATATCTCGGAGATGGACCGCAAAGAATTTTTTTGCTGATTTCGACGAAGGTCAGAACAAAATGGAGGAGTCATATTCTGAATGTTATCTCCTCAAAATGAGTAGGAAACGAGCAAGGAAATCCAGAGAAACAAACCCTATAGAGAAGGAACGTGGAACCTAAACAACATAGAGCCTGTTGGAATATTATAAATCAAAACTCTCAAAACTCAAGAACACTTAAGAACAGTTTTTCAGAAACACTGAGAAACTATTAAATTTTTGTTTCTGATTTCTTTAACTTGATTATTACATTGCTACTTAGAGGTATTTATAGAAACAACTAATAAATGTAAGTCATACAATATAAACCTACCAAAACAATCTAAACCATACACTTATCTTCTTACCTAACCCATTGATTTTTCTTATTCTCACCAACCATGAGTTGTATCCTTATCAATCCAGATCATCACCATAGAAGCTGGACTTCAAATGGGCTAGAATATTTCAAAGTTTGTTTTTGATTTCTTTGGGCTTGTAAACAAGTTCACAAACCAACACTCCCTCTTAAACTTGTTTTATGATGCCGAGCAAATTTCTCAATCTGACATAGTCTTCTTGCTTGAGCGGTTTAGTGAAAATGTCAGCAATTTGATCTTCTGATTTTACATACTTGAGCTGTACATCCTTTCTTGTGATGCATTCCCTGATGTAATGATATCGAGTATCTATGTGTTTGCTTCGATAATGAAAAACAGGATTTTTGGCTAAGGCAATGGTTGACTTGTTATCGACACAAATTTTGGTTGGCTCTTCTTGTGTCAAACTAAGCTCCTTTAACAAGTTTGTCAGCCAAATTGCATGGCAAAAAAATGAGGCAGCTGTTACATATTCTGCTTCACAGCTAGACAAGGTGACAATCAGTTTCTTTTTCGACATCCATGTAAAAACAGTATCTCCCATGAAAAACACAAATCTGGAAGTGCTTATTCGATCGTCTATATCTCCACCAAAATCGCTATCACTATATCCAACAAGCTTGTAATCATTAGAAGCTAAATAGAACAAGCTAAAATTAATTGTACCTTTTAGATAGCGTAGGATTCTTTTTGCAGCTTTGAAATGGGTGATTGTCGGTTTCTCCATATAGCGGCTTATCAATCCAACAACATACAAGATGTCAGGCCTTGTGCACGTGAGATAACGCAGACTTCAAACTAAACTTTTGAAAAATGTTGGATCCACATTTTCACCATCTTCATGCTTGGATAGTTTGATTCCACATTCCACTGGTGTGTTGATCGGCTTGCAATCGTTCATCTTTAACTTCTTTAGTATCTCCTTTGCATTGCTTTCTTGCGAGATGAAAATGCCTTCTTCCTTTTTCTTTACTTCAATTCCAAGGTAGTATGTCATTAACCCGATATCTGTCATTTCAAACTCTCGGGTCAACACCTTCTTAAAATCTTCAAATAGCTTCGGATTACTTCTAGTGAAGATGAGATCATCTACGTATAGACAAACGATTAGAATATCGCCATCTTCAATCTTAACGTAGAGTGAATATTCATAGGGACACTTGGTGAAGTTGTTCTCCAGAAAGTACTTGTCGATGCGGTTATTCCATGCTCTTGGTGCTTGCTTTAACCCATAAAGAGCTTTCTTCAACTTTAATACCTTGTCTTTGTGACCTTTTGCTTCATAGCCTGATGGTTGCTTAATGTAGACTTCTTCTTCAAGGACTCCGTTTAGAAAAGTAGATTTTACATCCATTTGATGTATCTTTCACTTATTTTGAGCTGCCAAAGAAATGATTAATCTTATAGTTCCTAATCGAGCAACAGGAGCAAATACCTCATCATAATCAATTCCAGCCTTTTGACTATATCCTTTTGCTACTAGCCTAGCCTTATGTCTTTCAATCTCTCCCTTAGAATTCCTCTTTGTCTTGTACACCCATTTGACACCTATTGCCTTATGCCTTTTGGGAAGTGAAACAGGTTCCCATGTGTCTTTCTTCTCTATTGCATTGATTTCTTCGTCCATCGCATCTCTCCACTTTTTCTCTTGTACAACTTCTTGAAAGCTCATTGGTTCACAATCAACAAAGAGACAAAATAAGGTAAGATTATCTTATCGTTCTGTTACCTCATAAAGATCTTGGAGATTTCGTGTACGTGTCACAACTATTTCAATTTCACTTGAAGATGATGACGGATCTTCATGAGTGGTTGGCATTGGTGAAGTAGGTGGAGTCGTTGACTCTTGTTGAATTTCTACAGATTGCTCCCTCATTGTCTGCTCATCTTCTTTAAACTGAGGAAAGAAATTGAAGTTATCTGCATGAGAGTTAAAATCCCATTCTCCTTCTTCGTCGAATACCACATCTCGACTAATCACAATCTTCTTATTGTGTGGGTTGTACAACTTATAGCCTTTTCAATTAGCATCATAACCGATGAAGATAAAACTCTCACTTTTATCATCAAGCTTCGTTCTTCTCTCATCCGGTACATGAACATGGGCTATACTTCCAAAGACTCTTAGGTGGGAAATACCAGGCTTTCTTCCACTCCATGCCTCTTACAGTGTCTTTCCCCATACACTTTTTGTTGGAGATTGGTTTGACAAGTAAACTGCACATGCTACTGCTTCTGACCAAAACTCTTTGGGTAGTTTCTTGCTTTTGAGCATGCTTTGTGCCATATTGAGGATCGTTCGGTTCTTTCTTTTAGCTACTCCATTCTGTTGGGGGGATCTTGGCACTATTAAAGATCTATGAATTCCATTTGCTTCACAGAACTCTTGAAACTCCTTGGATGTAAATTCTCCACCTCGGTGTGATCTCATGGCTTTGATTTTTCTACCACTTTTTCTCTCCACTGTAGCTTTGAACCTCTTGAATACTTCAAAAACTTCTGATTTCTGTTTCAAGAAATATACCCAAGTTTTTCTTGAAAAATCATCAATAAAAAGAAGAAAATAGTTACTGTTACCGAGAGAACTAGGTTTGATCGGTCCGCACACATCAGTATGGATTAGCTCGAGTGGCTTCTTGGCTCTTGAGTCTGACTCCTTTGGAAAGCTTTTTCTGAATTGCTTCCCAAGTAGGCATCCTTCACAAAGTTGATCAGGATGGTTAATGCAAGGTAGTCTCTTCACCATCTTCTTTTTAGACAACAACTCCAATCCTCCAAAATTGAGATGTCCGAATCGAAGATGTCATAGCCACGATGCATCTTTACAGCAGGCTTTCAAACACTTTGCAATGTCATTTTGTATGTTGATAAAGAACATTCAATGTCATTTTGTATGTTGATAAAGAACATTCTATTCTTTGACATCGGCACGTTAGCAATGATGTTATTCTTATCATCTTTTATAGAAAGATTACAATCCTTCATATGAATATCATAACCTTTCTCTAACAGTTGTCCTAAACTTAAGATGTTACTTTTCATATTTGGGACATAGTAAACATTGGAAATAAATTGATGTTGCCCATCTTTCAAACAAATAAGAATGTTACCTTTTCCTTTCACTACTACGTTTGAATCATCTCCAAATGAGACATTTTCACTTACTGACTCATCTAGTTCCATGAACATGTCTTTCCTTCCACACATATGGTTGCTTGCACCGCTATCAAGATACCAGGCATTTCGTTGACTACTATCACCCTCTTTCCGTGCTAGAAAAAGAGTTTCTTTCTCATCGATCTTCTCCTCTATGTAGGTGATTTTCTCATCTACTCTATTATTGGGAGCTCTACATTCTGAAGCATAATGTCCAAATTTCTGACAATTATAGCATTGAACTTGAGATTTGTCATACCTTGAGTTCATATTACCTCTTCCTCGACTTTGTGTTGAGCTTTCTGCTTTCTCAAAGTTGTTGGAATTGTTGTAATTCCAACCTCGTCCACGACCGTGGCTTCCACCTCGTCCACGGCCTCTACCTTTACCTCCGCCACGTTGGTTTCTATCATTGCCTTGGCTTTTCATGCTTATCCTTAAATTGCATCTTGAAGAGTTGCTCAGTGATCCCTTGCTTCTTCTTATGCTTTTCTTCATATGCTTGTAATGACCCATTGAGTTCATCAATGGTCATTTCTTCCAAATCTTTTGTTTCCTCAATCGTCACGACGATGTGTTCAAATTTGGAATCTAATGAACGAAGTATCTTTTCCATTATTCTAACATCTCCCAACATCTCACCTTTTCTTTTTAATTGATTACAAACAACTATGACTCTTGAGAAATAGTCAGAAATAGATTCAGAAGCTTTCATATGTAGAGATTCAAACTCACCTCTTAGTGTTTGGAGACGAACCTTCTTCACTTTCTCGGCTCCTTTGAAAGAAATTTGAAGCTTATTCCACATTGCTTTGGAAGATTTTGCATCTGAAATCTTCTCAAACCCATCATCATTTAAGACTTGATAGATAAGAAAGAGGGCTTTCTTGTCTCTCTTTCTCAAATCCTTCAAAGATTCTTTTTGCACTCTCGTTAGAGTAGTTTCATCGTTTGGCTCACTTAAGCCTTTCTCTACGACTTCCCACACATCATGTGCACTCAAAAGAGCCTTCATCTTGATACTCCAATTATCATAGTTATCGTTGTTGAGTGTCAGAACTTGAAACGATGACATACTTCTACTTGACATAACTCTCAATATAGTGAGAATTTTTAAATTTTGATCGCACAGATGGATTCAGAACGTCAAAAAACCTGAGGAGGAACTCCGGGGAAAAATCTGATTTTTTGGTCAATGGTCAAAGTCAACTTTTGTTAACTATCTCGGCGGCTTGACGGCTCGGTCAAACAGCTTGGAGGCTCGGTCAACAGGCTTCACGGCTCGGTCAACTCGGCTCCAACTCAGCTGATTGAGTGAGTTAACTCACTTTCTGGCAGAAACTTCCAAAGGATCGTGGCGGCGCATCCGAATGCTGATCGGGATGATTCTTATGACGTCGGATTTGTCTCGTCGAGAGCTTCGATTTGATATACAATAGTGTATATTTATATTTCCAACTACAGCTCTGATACCACTTTGTTGGAATATTATGAATCAAAACTCAAGAACACTCAAGAACAATTTTCCAGAAACACTGAGAAACTATTGAATTTTTGTTTTTGATTTCTTTAACTTGATTATTACATTGCTACTTAGAGGTATTTATAGAAACAACTAATAAATGTAAGACATACAATATAAACCTACCAAAAAAATCTAAACCATACACTTATCTTCTTACCTAACCCATTGATTTTTCTTCTTCCCACCAACCATGAGATGTATTCTTATCAATCCAGATCATTACCATATAAGATTCCATGAGGTGGACTTCAAATGGGCTAGAATATTTCAAAGTTTGTTTTTGATTTCTTTGGGCTTGTAAACAAGTTTACAAACCAACAGAGCCTTGGACAACTATTATTGAAATTAAAAAAAAATATTACAAAAGCACTCTCACTCAAAATACAAAATATTACAACTCAAACTCTTATTTAGACTTTGTTTCTTTACTCATCTAGAAGCTCTTAATTTTTCTTGACGTCTAAACTAAAATAGAGAAGAGTATTTATACTACTTAAAAACAATTCTACACCACACAAATAAACTAATCCAAAATTACAAAAACCATGCAACTCATTCTTCTTCATCCTTATAATAATATCTTAATTTACAAAATGATTCACATGCACAATTACCACACCTTAGAATTTTCTAGGTAGAAGGCTTAATTTGTGAACTTAGGCTCCAATTTGATAGGGTTTTGGTTTGGGCTCCCATAATGGATCAGGTTTATGATCAAACACCTCCTTAAACTTGATCTTGTAATAAGTTCCTTAATTTTATGAATTCTTCGCTTGTTAGTGGCTTGGTAAAAATATCTGCAACTTGATTTTGTGACTTCACATATTCAACTTGCACATCCTTTCTTACAACACACTCCCTTATATAGTGGTAGCAAATATCGATGTGGTTGCTTCAATTATGGAATACTAGATTCTTTGTTAAGGCAAGGGATGACTTGTTGTCGACACAAACCTTGGTCGACTCTTCTTGTATCAAGCCTATCTTCTTCAATAGATTTCTAAGCCAAATTACATGATAAATGCAAGAGGTAGCAGCAACATATTCTACTTCACAAGCGAACAAGGTGATAATCGGTCGTTTCTTTAACATCCATGTGAAAGCAATATCTCCTATGAAAAATACGAATCTAGTAGTGCTTCTTCGATTATCTATGTCTCCATCCTAATCACTATCACTATATCTAATAAGCTTGTAATCATTAGAAACTGAATAGAACAAGCCAAAGTCAATTGTACCTTTCAGATAGCAAAATATTATCTTTGCAGCTTTAAAATGGGTGGTTGTTAGAGATTCTATGTAACGACTAACCAATCCAACTAAGTGAAGAATATCGAGCCTAATGCAAGTTAGATAGCATAGACTTACCACTAAACTTTTGAAGAATTTTGGATCTACACTTTTTCCTTCTGTTTGCACATCTTGATTCCATATCGAGTTGGTGTGCTTATCGGCTTACAATTCTCCATCTTGAACTTCTTCAAGATCTCCTTTGCATAGCTTTCCTATTAAATGAAAATTCCATTCTTTTGTTGCTTAACTTCAATGCCAAGGTAGTATACCATGAGCCCCATGTCTGTCATCTCGAATTGCTTTGTCAATACTTCCTTGAATTCATTGAACATGCTTGGGTTGCTTCCGTTGAATATCAAATCATCCACGTAGAGGCACACGATCAAAATATCTCCATCTTTGACCTTGATGTATAGAGCGTTCTCATATGGACATTTGTTGAAGCAATTCTCTTGGAAGTACTTGTCGATTCAGCTATTTTATCCCCATGGTGCTTGTTTTAACCCATAAAGATCCTTCTTCAACTTCAACACCTTGTCTTCATGCCTTTAACTTCGTAGCCTAATGGTTACTAAATGTATACTTCCTCTTCAAGAACTCCATTTAAGAAGGTAGATTTTACATCCATTTGATGTATCTTCCACTTGTTTTGAGCTGCCAAAGAAATGATTAGTCTAATAATTTTCCAATTGAGTAATAGGAGAAAATGCCTCATCATAGTCAATTCTAGTCTTTTGACTATAGCCTTTAGCAACTAGCCTCGCCTTATGCCTTTCAATCTCTCCTTTAGCGTTTTGCTTTATTTTGTACACCCATTTCACACCTATCGCCTTATATCCCTTGAGAAATGAAATGAGTTCACATGTGTCATTCTTCTTAATGGCCTTGATTTCTTCATCAATCATATCTATCCACTTCTTCTCTTACACTGCTTCTTGAAAGCTCATTGGTTCATAATAGGCAAACATACAAAATAATGTAAGGTTATCTTGTCATTTGGTTACCTCATAGAGATCTCTAAAACTTTGTGTGCATGATGCAACTCTTTCATCTTGACTTCCACTTGATGATGATGAAGATGATGAGTCTCCTTGAGTGGTTGATATTGGTGAAATGGGTGGAGCTGTAAGCTCTTGTTGAGGTTCACCTAGTTACTCCCTTATTGTCTATTCATCTTTTTTAAACTGAGGAAAGAAATTGAAGTCATCAGCATAAGTTAAAATCCCATTCTCCTTCTTCGTTGAATACCACATCTCGACTAATCATAATCTTCTTATTGTCTGGGTTGTATAGCTTGTAGCCTTTCAAGTTAGAATCATAGCCAATGAAGATAAAACTCTCGTTTTTATCATCAAACTTTTTTCTTGTCTCTTCTAGAACATGAACATGGGCTATATTTCCAAAGATTCTCAAGTGGAAAATTATTTCCACTCCATACCTCTTGTGGTGTCTTTCCCCATACATTTCTTGTTGGAGATTTGTTTGACAAGTAGACTGCACATACCATTGCTTTTGCCCAAAATTCTTAAGTAGTTTCTTGCTTTTGAGCATGCTTTGTGCCATGTCGACGATTGTTCTATTCTTTCTTTCTGCCACACCATTTTGCTGGGCGGATCTAGGAACTATCATTGGTCGACGAATTCCATTTGCTTCATAGAAATCTTAAAACTCCCTGGATGTAAATTCTCCACCTCTATCATATCTCATGGCTTTAAGTTTTCTACCGCTTTCTCTTTCCACTACAATTTTGAACTTCTTGAAGATTTCAAAAAATTCTTACTTCTATTTCAAGAAATATACCCAGGTATTTTTTGAAAAATCATCAATGAAGAGAAGAAAATAGTTATTATTATTGAGAGAGCTTGGCTTGATCGGACCACACAAAGTGGTATGGATGAGCTCGAGTGACTTCTTGGCTATTGATTCTAACTCCTTTGGAAAGCTTTTCTTGAATTGCTTCTAGACTAGACACCCTTTACAAAGCTAGTCAGGATGGTTGATGTAAGGTAGTCCCTTTACCATCTCCTTCTTAGATAGAAGCCCTAGACCTCCAAAATTGAGATGCCCAAATCGAAGATGCCAAAGCCATGATGCATCTTTGTAGCGAGCTTTTAGGCACTTTGCAACATTGTTTTGTATGTTGATATGGAATATTCTATTTTTTGACATCGGTATTTTAACAATGAAGTTATTCTTATCATCTTTTATAGAAAGATTATAATCCTTCATATGAATATCATAACCTTTCTCTAATAGTTTTCCTAAACTCAAGATGTTACTTTTCATATTGGGCACATAGTAGACATTGGAAATAAACTGATGTTTCCTATCTTTCAAACGGATAAAGATGTTACCTCTCCCTTTCACTACTATTGTGGAATCATCTCTAAATAAAACATATTCGCTTACTGGCTCATCTAGCTCAACAAACATGTATTTCCTTCCACACATGTGATTACTTGCACCACTGTCAAGATACCAGGAATTTACTTGGCCATTATCGGTTTCCTTTCATGTTAGAAGAAGAGTTTCTTTTCCATCTGTCCTATCCTCCATGTATTTGGCCTTCATCTCAAATTTTTTTTTCGGAGCGCTACATTATGAAGTATAATGACCAAACTTCTTAAAATTATAGCATCAAACTTGAAATTTGTCATACCTCGAGTTCGAATTGATTCTTCCCCTGCCTCGTGTCGAGCTTTCTTTTTTCTCATAATTGTTGTTATAATTCCAACCTCGTCCACGACCGCGACTTTCATCTCGTCTCATCCACGGCCTCTACCTCTGCCTCAGCCATATTGGTTTATATCATTGCCTTGGCTTTCATGTATATCCTTAAGTTGTAGCTTGAGGAGTTGCTCAGTAAACCCTTGCTTCTTCTTATGCTTATCTTTGTATTCTTGGAATGATCCTTAGAGTTACTCGATTGTCATTTCTTCCAAGTCTTTAGTTTCTTTAATCGTCATAATGATGTGCTCAAATTTGGGATCCAACAAACGAAGTATGTTCTCTATTATCCTCACATCTTCTAAAATTTCACCAGTTCTTTTTAATTGATTAGAAACAACAACTACTCTTGAGAAATAATCTAAAATAGACTCAGATACTTTCATGTGTAAGGATTCAAATTCACCTCTGAATGTTTGGAGACAAACTTTCTTCACCTTTTCGACTCCTTTGTAAAAGGTTTGCAACTTTTCCCACACTTCCTTGGTAAAGCTTGAACTCGAAATATTTTCAAAGCCATCATCATATAATGCTTGGTAGATGAGGTAGATAGTCTTTTGTCTCTCTTTCTTGAATCCTTCAAAGTTGTTTTTGATTTGGTGTAAGAGCAGCAAGGGTAGCATCATTCGTAGGCTCGTTATAGTCTTTTTCTATGATATCCCACACATTATGTGATCCAAGAAATGCCTTCATTTGGATACTCCAATTGTCGTAGTTGTTATTGTTGAGTGTTAGGACTTAGAATGGTGTGAGAATTTACAAAATCTGATCGCTCGGATGATTCTAGAATGCCGGAAAACGTTAGAAAGAATTGGTCAATGGCTCGGTGGCTCAATCAACTCGCTTAGTGGCTCGGTCAATGGCTCCAACTAGGATGACTCGCCTCAACTTGGTGTGTCAACTCAGTTTCTAGGAGTACTCTTCCGGTGGAGTATAGTGGCACGTTCGAACTCCGATCTGGATGATTCTAGGGTCTTTGGATTCCTCTCGTTAAGACCTTCGATCTGATATGCAATTGTGTCTACTTTCCAACTTAGCTCTGATATCATTTTGTTGAAAATGAAACACTCATATAAACAACTATTATTTAAACTCAAAAATATTACAATAGCACTCTCACTCAAAATACAAGATACTACAACTCACTCTTATTTATATTTTGCTTCTTCAATCACTTACAAGCTCTTAATTTTTCATGATGTTTAAACTAAAACGAGGAAGGGTATTTATACTACTTAAAAACAATCCTATACGAAAGAAATAAACTAATCCAAAATAACAATTACCATACATCTCATTCTTCTCAATCCTTCTAATAATATTTTTAATTACCAAATAATTGACTATGTACAATTACCACACAATAAAAGATTCTAGGTAAAAAGCTTAATTTGTAGACTTAGGCTCCAATTTGATTGAGTTTGGATTTAGGTTAGGGTTTAGGCTCCCTTAATGGATCAAGTTTATGATCCAACAGGTTTCTACCAATAGAGTGACCGTTGAACCAATAAAACAAAGGGATCCACCTCCTCCTGCTCCTAGAGTATCCGCTTTTATCAATTGTAGGGTTTCTGATAATGCGCTTGTGAATGTTTTGGTTATTTCTCAGGCTGATGCATCATCTCAGACTACTATTGTAGCCATAAATCTTGAACAAGTCATTCTGCTTGGACACAATTATATCATTTCCCCAGATGCCCGTATTTCAAGCTACCAAGGAAAGTCTTTTGTGGCCGCTGATATACAATGTGTTTTATTTGAATCCCCTACTAACGTAGAGGTCATTTCTCATTTGTTAAAATTCAAGAAAACAGATTTGAGTGGGCGTACTTTTCTTTCAAAGAATATAATGGGGGTGATGGAAATAGCCCGGGTCGTCTCTGATAACGATCAATTTCATGCAGAGATTGATAAGCAAAAAAGTATGATAGAGGCTGAACATTCCATAGTGAAGCCTATGGAGGCTTCTCTTTGAGATTTATGAACGAAGCACATCCTTTGTGAGAACGAGCTAAATGTATTGCAACTCCAATTCGAAGATCGGGGTAAGACCATCGTCGAATTAACAAGTGAATTACATTATGTTGAATCCGAAGTCTAGAAGGTGCAGGCTGAAAATCTCAAGTTGCATGAGGAACTAGCTTGTTCCTCCAAGAGACTTCAATAGCTTGGATGAAATATCGATGAGATGTCTTTTGATACTTTGCTCTTCCTTAATTTCAAATAATTGTAGCTCGTTGCCAGTTTAGATATTTATAAAGTACACCCTTAATTTACTATCAGCTCGTCACTTATTATTTTATATGGAACTTCATATCTCTTTATGTTACTTCACTATTCGATTTGTTCGAAACCTGTGAGCTTTTTCTAGCAGTTTCTCTAAACATATTCGTTAGCTCATAAATAGTAGGATGTTTTATGGGCATTTTTTTAAATGTCATTAGCCCAAGTGCTTTTCAATTTTTCCGAATATATTGGTTAAGATTTAGGACATTTTAAGTCCACTCTTATGACACGTGATCAATAAAAGTGTTTTTAATTTTTCAAATATTTTGGTTAAGTGTTAGGACAATCTACGTGCATTCTTATAACACGTGATCAATTCAAGTGCTTTTCAATTTTTATTTTGAATATTTTGATTAAGTTAGTACAATCTATTGCATTCTTATAACAAGTGATCAATCGAGGTGCCTTTCAATATTTTGAATGTTTTAAAGAGTTAGGGCACTTTACTTGCAATTTTGTGACACGTGATCAACCCAAGTTTGTTTTAATCTTTTGAGCATTCTACGTCAACTTTCAAGCCATGTGATCAACCCTAAATTGATGTTTTCAAGGGCTATCTAAGCTGGTGTTGAAACAGTGTGAGCAACCTTCATTCATTTTAATTATATATGGACATTCTACATTAGTCTTTTAGCCGTGTGATATTGAGCCTAATTTGTTTGTATTGACACTCTTTATACATGTTTAAACATTGTGTTCAAAACCTAAATTAATACATTACTATGGAAAGATGAGACAAAGTGGCTTGTCTTGCAAGTAAATACTTCTTTTGGACACTATACTGGATTAATTGCATTAGGTGTGATATTGGGGGTGATATTTCTATTGTATAAGTTTTATAAGTATTATTTTTGTAATTTTTTAATAAAAAAGGTGAAAAATGCATACTAAAGTTGAGGGTAAAAATAAAAACAATAAAAGTTAGAAAAAATATTTAAAGTAAAACTAGCCTAAAAATTCACATTTAATGGAGTCTAATTAAATATCATTTAAGTTAAATTTTAACTAATTAAACATTTTTAATATTAAACTGTCATCAATAAGACGTGTTTAATATTAAACTCTAATCAATTAGACCTATTTAATATTAAAATCTAGCTAATTGAATCATGTTTAATATTATACGAGTGTTTTTTTTATTGATATAATTTATAAAGGTGTGATTTTATACAATTTTCCAAATAATATTGAGAAATTACATAAAATAATACTCCTAAAATTTATAACAAGAAAAATAATATTTTGAAAGAGTCAACGAACCGATATACGATCAAGATAAGGAGATATAGACTTCTAAAGGACTCAGCCCTAACATGCACAACACAAGGAAATAAACACTTATAAAAATCACCCAGTAGAATTACAGATAGTATAATAGCAAAAAGTAGATAACTTGAATAACATATATTATATATTAAAGTAAAAAGTTAGTAAACAACACGTGCTTTCAAAGTAGAGTTTACGCTTCAATATGTTGAGACATATACACAACAAACTTAGATTAATTTAGCTCAATGAGAGATTATGCGTAACACTCGATATAACGAGGTAAACTCATATAGATACCGTATTTATATGGTAACATCTTTAGATTGATTAAGGTAACTACTTAACAACAAATAATTTATTAAACAGTAAACAAGTTCCAACACTAATAGACATTAAACTACTACCTTTATCAGCCAGGACCTTTATCCAAGTTACTTATTGTTGCTTTTGCAACTATTTGGTTCAACACTCAAACCCAACTATCTTCCACAACCAACACCACCCAATCTGGTGTGATCACTACTACAATAAAGGACGATTAAGTCGGCATTTAAAGTTGATTTTTTTCCAAAACTGACTTATAACGAATTTCAAGTCGGTCTATAGATAGGCCAACTTAAAAATTATAAAAATTAGCATCAGTCCTACGTGTCAACCGATGCTACATTATTTTTTTTATTTTTTATCTTCTTTTCTCCTCCACTATACTGATCGTATGCTCGTTTGTTTCCTTATTACTAGCTGAAAAAACTGGCCATCTTCCCTATACTCTTTCTAATTTTCTAGCCACCTCTAACCACCATTTCTCACACTATTTAGTGGGTTTTCTTCCTCTATAATTTTTCTTCTAGATCCACTATTTTTTTTAGCATAATACTCAAATTTTTCATACCCATTTTCCTTCATTTTCTCACTTACCAAACACCATTTTTTCTTCATTTTCTTCATTTTGTCACTTTATTTACTCTTGTAAGTATTTCTTTGAATTATTTTATACTTATTATTATTCATATTTTATTTTATTTTAATGTATATTGTGTATTATTAATTATATATATATATATATATATATTTGTATTATGTAGTTTGTGTATTTTTATTGAAGCATAGAAGAGAAGAAGATATTTTATTCATTTATTTATTTTAATAATTTTATATATTTATGCTTTTGATATATATTATTTTATTTTAAGCTTAAATTTTTTGAAAATAATTTACATGTACATGAAATATATATATATATATATATATATATATTGTTAACATTACATATTGTTAATGTTATAATGAGTTTATTAATGGTTTGAATTTTATGTATTTATTTTTATATGATGTTTTGGTAGATATTCTAATAATTTATGATTTCATATATAATAATATCTTAAATATATTAGTTGAATACATATTTAATATGTTTAATGTCATTAATAGAAAATGGATAAATCTTGCTATTTCTGGAGTTGAAAGCTTCTTGAAATTTTCCTGTAGAAATAGTAATAATGCAATTAGTGTGATTCGATGCCCATGTATTAAATGTAAAAATAAGAAATTGCATGATGTTGACGAGGTTATGTATCACCTTATGCGTAGTGGTATTCTCTTGAGTTATAAATTTTGGTATTATCATGGAGAAAATATTGATAATACTCATGGGGAAGAAATAAATAAGGATGTGAGTGAATTATATCCATCTTATCAGAATGTACAGATAGAGAATATGTTTCATGTTGTTGAAGATGAAATACATGATTATGATCATGAAACCTTTAAAAAACTTTTTGAAGTTCTCAAGAAACTGTTGTATCCAGAATGCAAGAAATACACTAAAATGTCGGGATTGGTTCATTTGTATAATGTGAAGGCAAAAATGGTTTTTCTAACAAGAGATTCACAAAATTACTAAATGTACTAATAGATATGTTTCTTGAGGGTAATGAATTTCATCTTCAATGTATGAAGTGAAGAAATCTCTTACTCGATTTGGCATGGAATATCATAAAATTTATGCTTGTGCAAATGATTGCATTCTTTATAGAAAAGAATATAAGACATTAGATGATTGTCTGATGTTTAAAGAACTGAGATGAAAACATGCTACAAATGAAACAAAACCTAAGAAAAGGTGTACCCACAAAGGTTCTTTGGTACTTTCCTCTGATTCCTCGCTATCAAAGGTTGTTCAAAAGTAAAGAGACATCAAAGATGTTGACTTGACATTCAGATAATCGATCTAATGATGGTATGCTACGTCATCCTTGTAATTCTCCAAATTGGAAAGAAGTAGATAATTTATCCCCTTAATTTACATCCGATCCTCTTAATCTTCATCTTGCCATTGCTATTTATGGAATTAAACCACACAATTCTCTTAGTAGTAGATATAGTTGTTGGCCAATAATTATGGTAACATACAACCTTCGTCTCTGGTTGTGTATGGAAAGAAAATTCATGATGTTAACATTATTGATCTCAGGACTGAAACAACCTAGAATTGATATTGATGTATATTTATATCCATTAATAGATTATTTAAAGACATAATGGAATGACGACGTAAATGTTTATGATGCACATATATAAGAATAGTTTAACTTGAGCGGGGTTCTTTTATGGACAATTAATGATTTTCCTACCTATAGGAATCTATCAGAACATGCAACAAAATGTTATATGGGATGCCCTATTTGTAGTGATGGCACTTCCTCAACTTATCTTGTTCATGAACGAAAGATGTCATATAGAAGACATAGAAGATTTTTGGCATCTGGACACCAGTTTAAATACTAAAAGAAACCTTTCGATGGTGAAGAATGTCATGATCTTGTACAAGACCTTTGCAAGGTGTTGAGATATTAAGAAAATTGAATGGTATGACATTAAAATAATATGGAAAGATGCAAAAAAGAATACTCACTGATAGAGAGAAACGAAAGAGGTCAACTAATAAAATGGGTGAAAAGGAAAATGTTACTAAATCAGTAGATCATGATTGTTGGAATAAAAAATCAATATTTTGGGAATTATCTTATTGAAAAGACCTACACATTCATCACATCTTAGATGTCATGCACATTGAGAAAAATTATTGTGAGAACTTGATTGGTACATTACTTAATATACTGGGAAAAACAAAGGATGGAATTAAAGCAAAACTAGATTTAAAGAAACTGAGCATACGACCTGAATTGGCACCAAAGGTAGAAAATGATAAGAATCGAATATACTTGCCACCAGTATCTTATAAAATGTCAACAAAAGAGAATGATGTTTTTTGTAAATGTTTGGCGGATGTGAAAGTTCCTAATGATTACTCATCCCACTTAAGAAATTTTGTGTCTATCACCAATAAGAAACTTTATAGATTGAAATCTCATGAATATCATATCTTAATACAACAGTTATTACCAATTGCTATTAGGTCAATTCTTCCAAAACATGTTTGATTATCAATAATTCATCTTTGTTCATTCTTCAATACAATATGTAAGAAATATATAACAATTGGCGAGTTAAACTCTTTATAGAAAGATGTTGTGGAGATTTTGTGTCTACTTAAAAAATATTTTCTTCCTTTTTTTGATATAATGATTCACTTGTGTGTTCATTTAGCTTGAGAAGTTCAATTGTGTGGTCCAACTTACTTAAGATGGATGTATCCTTTTGAGAGATACATGCAAGTCCTTAAAGGATATGTAAATAATAGAAATCATCCTAAAGGATGCATGATAGAACGGTACATTGCTGAAAAAGTCATTGAGTTTTGTTCTAAATACTTTAATGGTTGCACTAAAATTGGGAATCCAACACATGAGTTGTTCTTAGAACATCACATGTTCTAAATACTTTAATGGTTGCACTAAAATTGGGAATCCAACACATGAGTTGTTCTTAGAACATCACATGATCCAAGTAGATAACCCTATGCTCGGTGGAAGTAAGAAATTGTTTATTGATCGCACTGATGAGACAAAATCAAGTCCCCAACAACTCCGCCAAAAACTTAATGAGACAAAACCAACATTGAGTTAGTAATACTGATCTTGTAGATACTTTGGTTTATATTTGTAAAACTCTCGCAAGTGCATGAATTATTTTATAGAAAATGATAAGTATATTCCCAAAGTCAATCTATGAAAGGAATATATGTGGTTTTTAATTTAATATTCGAACTTTTAAAAATGAAATTAAATCCTAAATATCCTATCACGATATTTTGATTTATGTTTTCTAATCTAATAACATAAAAAATAAACAATTATGCAATTTTTATCATTTATAACAATGAAGTATTGATGATTTGTATAATTTGGTATAATTTATCACTTCTTAACTTTAAACTTTAGTCAAATTTTATTTATTTTTATTGATTTTAGACTTCATTATTATTATTTAAATTTTATTGTAGATTTGAAGATAATAAAGATCTAAATTTTTTAAAAGCATATCAACTAAGTACTCCCAAATTTAAATTAAGATTTATTTAAATTAGATTTAAATTAATATATATATATAAGAAAAGAAGGTGCGGGTAGAGAGAACAAAAAATAAATGTGAGGGTTTTGGATGGATATATATATATATATATATATATATATATATATATATATATATATATATATATATATATATATATATATATATATATATATATAAAGCAAGGACAGAGAGAGAGCAGTGACGACGGCAGCTAGAGAACAAAAAATAAAAAAGGCATAAGCGCAGGAAGGAGGGAGAAAACACGAGAGAAGAAAAATACGTATAAGTAGATTTTTGTTGTAAGTCAATTTTTTTTAATTCTTTTCAAAAAATTATGATGAATTCGTTTATGTTAAATTTAATATTTAGTATGAATTAATTTTTTTATTCTAAAAAAATGTGTAATTTAATTCTGAACTATACTTGATTTTTTATATTAATTTGAATTATTTTTCTTCATGTTTGTCTAATTTATTCTGATTTTATTACTTCTAATTAACTAACCATTAATTAGATGATTTTAATCTTATGATTTATTATCAAAAGAGGGAATTATATGACATATATGAATATTTCGGCATAGGTAAATATAGATATTAAAAACTTGTATGAACCTGTATAGTTTTAAAAATCATTGGTCTTAATGCTTTCTTGTTTTATTAAATTGTATATATTTGTGTAAATTAATGAACAAGATTATTTTCAATTAACTATACAAAGAAGCTTTTGGATATTTTTGAAGATTACTAACAATTAGAGATAATTAAATTCAATTAGTTAGATGAGTAAAGTATAGGGAGAGATTAGGTGAAATCGATTTCTTAGAATTTTTCTTCCTACCGATTTTATTTTCAAAAAACATCTTTATGTTCTTTTGCGCAATTTCTTTAAATTTATTTTATTTTAAATTTCAATTATAACAACCTAAGTGAGTTCTCTAGATAATTAAGATTAGTATAATTTGATATTTGTCAAAAATAAGTTACCAGTCCCTGAAGACGATACTCTTCTTATCAATTTATTATAAAACTACGATAGTGTGTACTTACAGTTTTGCACCGATCAACTATTTATGGATATAATAATTAAGTTAATTATGCTTGCTTATATTATTTAGGTTATTAAAAATATAAATTGATATTTATTGATTCTTTTTTTATATATATAAATACCATCTTTGGTGGGGTTATATATTCTTTGTTAATTAAATAAATTAATTAACATCATGGGTCGGGTCGACAATTAATTTGGTTAATTAAATTAATTCTCTTTTTTTCTAAGAGATTGAAAATGAACCATTTAAATGACACATTTGATGAGGTTATACATTTTAAACTTTATTTAAGGTGTTCAAATTAAACCTAAGAATTTAATTATCCGAGTACTAACTTTTAAGTTTTAAAACCATTACTGAAAATATGTTATCAATACATTTTTAAATAATAGTTCTTATAAAAACTTTTGAAATAGAGCTTCACTCTAGCTACCAAATGATTATACCAACAAATAAAAGAGTACTACTCTAAATCATATCGGATAATTAAATCTTAAAATCTAATTTTCCTAATTAAGTTTGTAATGAAAAATAATATATTTTTTTCTAACATCCTTAATATAAAATATTGAATAAAAACAAAATCAAATTATTTTATAGAAACGTTTTACCTATTTAATATTTCACAAGGATAAAAACATTATTATTATTATATCATATTTACAAACAACTAGTCATATTAAATTTAATCACAAACAAATTAAATATAACATATAAGAATAAAACATAAAAATAACCGTAAATAATTTATTTTAAAATTATACCTCAAAAGAACCCTTATAGAACTTTCATGCTAATTATGTTTCTAGAAAACCTCTAAACCGATTTATATTTCCGTTTATTGAATCAAAACTAGAAATCTACAAAAAAACATAACTAGTTCTTCTAAAAAATAGAAGAACTTTAAAGCTAAAAAAACTACAAAAAAAACTAAGAAAGCTTTCTAGAGAGAGAAGGTTTAAAATAAAGAAAAGAATAAAAATAATAAAAATACATGCAAGTCCTTTAAGGATATGTAAATAATAGAAATCATCTTGAAGGATGCATATTGGAATGTTACATTGCTGAAGAGTTCATTGAGTTTTGTTCTGAATACTTTAATGGTTGCACTAAAATTGAGAATTCTACACACAAATTATTTTTAGAACATCACATGATCCAAGTAGATAACCCTATGCTCGGTGGAAGTAAGAAATTTTTAATTGATCGCACTAGATAGGAAATAGCACACCAAATCATTTTGGTAAATAATAATGAGGCACAATCATACATAGAGTAAGTGATGACAGGTTTAACCTTTTCATTTAAAATAAAATTATTATTTATTTAACTATTAATGATACCTAATTAATATATCTTGATTAACATTACAAAATGCATTTAAGCTTACTGAAAATCGATCCTTGTTATAAAAAAAGAAGGATAAAAATGGTTGTATAATGAACATAAGCAAAAGCTTATTAATTGGTTTTGCAACTATGTAAGTGTCACATACAAGAATTTATTAATACTTCTATATAATGTTTTAAAACTTTATTTTAAACACATTTCATGTTTTTATATGCATAGATTCGAGTTGAACTCATTAAACTCAATCATAAAATAACAGAAACTTTAGAATGGCTTGCACATGGTCCAAAATTTGATCTCAAATCATATTATAGTTTCATAATTAATGGTTCTAGATTTACGATTCAAGTAAGGGACAAAGTTTAAGTAAATCGACATAGTGGTGTGAAGATGGTTTCACAAAGTAGGAAATTTATAGGTTCAAAAGATGGTAATTCTGTACTTTCTCATAGAACATATTGTGGTATAATTCAAGAGATTTAAGGACTCGATTATGAGGTCTTCCATAAAATAGTATTCTTGTGTGATTGGGTCAAAGATGTTATCAATGTTGAATATAAAATAGATGATTTTGGATTTACTCTTGTAAACTTATCCAAGATAAGTTACACTGATGATCTTTTCACATTAGCACTTTATGCAAAACAAGTATTTTACGTGAACTATCAAATTGACACAATATGGTCTGTTATGTTAAAGCCTCTACAAAAAGAGTTCCACCATTGTGATGCTTTAGAACATGATGACATGCTTGATACATTATCTAATATTAGTCATTTCTCAAACAAAATGTAGGTGATGATCTAGTTGATGACGATGATTCTTCATCATGGACTCGAAGTGATTATAAAAGAATATATATATACACGATCAATAACTTAATTAATCATAATGTATGTTCTATATTATTCTAATAACTTCTATTTATACACGAGTACATATTGCAACTGTTTGAATTTCAAATAATCGATTTAAGTATAATTCAAGTATAGACAAGGTGAGTCCTCAATCAGTATATAACTTTTATTTATGTAGAATATATAATTATATTTATATTATCTAATTACTATATATATATTTCTTTTATATAGGACATGTTATTATCGACTTCAAGCTAATTACCTATCATATTTAACAATGTTCTATGATTCATCATTTGTCAATGGGTGAATAAAAGAGAAAAAATGGGGTATTTATAGGGCTCAAAATGCACACTTCACTAGCCACCTCACCAATCACCTTGCCAATGGTGGTGGCGAGAGAGGTGGCAAGGTCCTTCACGAGCTCGTTGGTGAAGTGCTAAAAAGTTATATTTTTCATTTCCAAAAATGCTAAGTATAATACATAAATACCCACATCTGAAACATGTTAAATACCAAAAGTGACAACATCATGCCAACAACTCTTAACCTAGCATTCACACTACAAAAATAAACCCCTTGGTATATGTTAACATGCTTATATACAAAGTATACCTAATTATATACATGTGTGAATTACTAATTCAAATTAACAAATATTACACAAAGGAAGATACATACATTAAGTAAAAAGAAAATAGACACTATGTTTTGTATATCAGAAACTAAAAACCAAACATAAGACCAACAAAAGTTACACATTTTAATAACATTTAACAGTTTCCAAATTGTTAGACTTTAATATTGAATATGTCTAATTAACCAAGGTTTAAGTTGGAATTAGTTCGATATTAATATTTTAGGCCAAAGATTTTTTTTCTCTTAAAACATCTTAATTCATTAATTAAAAAGTGTATTATAAAGAGTAACAATCATTTGTTAAGGTAGAACAACATAATTAATAAGCTCTCAATTTGATTATATAATACACAGTTACAAACATATAAAGATAAGTTATTAGGAGAATAAAAAGTTTAATATTTTGCTTGAAAACTTAAGTAGATCCATAACTATAAAATATGATCTAATAATTAATGAAAGCAAGTTAAAATAATTCCATCATATGCTTGATGATTGTACCATTTATGGTGATCCATTTCTCAACATGATAAAGTTTTCACAAGTATAGATTTAATAGATCATAAATATGCTAGTACAAACCCTTTAAAACTTATAGTGTTTTGAGTATATAAAATATGCAAATGATCTACCGCATATGCCATTATTGAAGACTTAGAGAAAAAAGATAGAAGTTATCAAGTATGAAGAGATGCTAAATAAAATCACTTTCATATATTAAAGAGTAACATTTAAGTAATAGATAACTTAAAATAACAAATTTATAGAACACTTTGAACAAAAATATTTATCACTATTATGGAGAAAAATAAAAAGTTTATTAAAATAAAAATATGAAAATTAACATTCATTTTTTCATACTTATAAACCTTACCATAAACTTCTAGCATATTAGTTTCAATATATTTTATGAAAGGAAAATAAATTTGAATCATCATCAATTAGTGAGTAATTTGAAAAACTAAAACTAAAAATGTAAAAGATAATTGAATTTGTAATAAAATGATGTAAAAATCTCAAAGATAAAAAAGGTGAAATAAAACTTATAGAAGAGCTTTAAAGAAAGGAAAATCGGTTTTTCAGTTGAAGAAGTCAAATAAGAAATTTAAAGGATAAGATAAAAGATAAAAAAATTTGAATTGTATAATTAGAAGGATCTACGAAGGAGAAGCATTTCATGTAAAGGCAAAGGTAAGTAATGAGAAATGATGGAGTTTACTATCTTCAAAACTAAGGAGAAGATGAAGTTAGAAAGAATGAAATCTTTCTCTCTCTTGTTCGAAAGGTGTAAGTGCTCTGATTGGAGATTTTTTATAAGAAAAATATACAAATTTCATATAAAAATTGTTATTTGTATGGCAATCAACTTTAACGTTTGTTATAAATATTATTTAAAAAAAATTAATTTATATTTTTGCTAAATTTTAATTTTATAGTTTATAATCAAAAAATAATATTATTTATTAATTAATTCATATAATTTTATTATTATAAATTTTTTAATATAATTTTTTAATTAAATTAAAAATCATAATTTAAATTATTTTAATATTAAATATATATAATTTAATCTATTAAATATTATTAAAATAATATTTTTATTATTATAAACTTTATATTATAACTTTTTAATTAAAAGAATGGATCTCTATCACTAATCTCTCTTGCCTCTCTCCTCCGTCTCTTTCTTACCCCTTCTTTTACATGTCTTGTCCCTCCTTTTCTCCTCCGGTACTCTCCTCGCTCCCATGTCTTTCTTCCTCGTTCTGATTGGAAGTATCGCCAAGCTCCAATAAACAACATTTTACCCCCTCCATCTACTCTGTTTTTCTTATCATCTCTGTCTTCCATGGCCGATGTTCGCTTATTCCCATTATTAAAAACCAACTCACGACATCAAACGAATGATCAGCTTCGAATATCATTAGGAAAACAATGATGGATTTTAGACAATTAACGAATGAATTGAAACACAACTTGATGAGAAAAGCAAAGAACAGTTCAGAACATAATTAGTGAAAATGTGCAACGATGGCAAGCAAAGAAAATGAAAGAAAAATAGAGAGTGATGAAGATACTTTGCATTATATTTATGAAAGTGTAGCTAACTGACCACATTCTAATTGTTTGCTATTTATAGTTCTAGTACATGTACAGCTTCTGCACAGTTCCTATTTATTCTGTTACAATCGTATAACAAAATATCACATGCTTAACAAATTAACAAACTACTGTGAGTCACAGCCTAGCATGGCTGCTCTTGATCACATGGAAACATATCTAATGACAGCTCACTAGTAGTCATTGCACTAGTAGACATTGCATTGCTTGGATACTCAGTACTTAAATTGACTTGCACCACTTCACCTTAAGCGTTTCCCTCTATAGCCTCCCCTCAAACTCAATTGCATGACAATAACACGGGGTTTGCGTCTATGAAGAAAAAATTGTGTGATGGACAAAGCCCTTGTGAAGATGTTAGCTTGTTGTTCCCATGATGAAATTGTTGGGTTTTCTTATTTAGAGGAATTCAAGTGAATCTCATGTGGTTTAAAAACACATGCACTAAGAAAAGTGTAATTGTTTCATTTCATTGTTTCATTAATAAATTCATTTATGGTTTGTTGAGTGTGTATTTTGCATAGAAAAAGGAAGAGCATCAGCTACACAGAAATCTACAGAAAAGAAAAGTAGAAAAACTTTCAGTTTTTCCTCTCCAACAAATCTTCATCAAATACTCCGATGGAAGATCTTTTGTGTTCCGATTGACCTGAAATTTTGCAGGCCGGTTCACGACTCAAGACTCTTTATTATGAACGGTGGGATTTGGATTTGGATAACCGGTTTTGGAAAATCTAAGCCATGAACAGTGACTATAAAATTGGGTTAGATTTCTTCATTTTTTGAAATAATTGTTAGTTTCCAAGAAGTGTATTCTTGATGATGTTGTTGATTGTTTGACTTTAGTTTTACCTAAGAGAATTGTTGTACAATTTTTTCTTGATAGTGGAAGTTTTGGAGAGGAGTGTCGTGGTTGTTTCCTTCCTACATCTAGAAAGTTTTTCCACGTAAATTACTTGTGTTGATTTTGTGCATGTTTTTCATTTTAAGCTCTACTTATTTGTTTTCTAAAAGATTCACACAAAGAAAGAAAATTTTAGAACTTGATTAAGTTTGTATTGAAATTGTGATTCTCCTAACAAAGTGGTATCAGAGCTGTGGTTATTATTGTTGAATTTCTTGTGTTGAATATTAGAAGAAAATTTGAGTAGAATGATTACTTTGAATGGTTCTAATTATCACACTTGGAAAGTAAAAATGGAAGATCTTCTTTATGTCAAACAATTTCATTTACCGGTGTTTGCCTCTAAGAAGCCAGAAAAGTTGTATGAAGAAGAATAGACTTTGTTACATCGACAAGTTTGTGGGTATATAAGGCAGTGGGTAGATGATAATGCTTTGAATCATATTAGTGGAGAAATACATGTACGGTCACTATGTAATAAACTTGAAGAGTTGTATGCTCAAAAATTAGGAAATAATAAAATGTTTCTTATAAAGCATTTGATGGCTTTAAGGTACCAAGATGGAACTCCTTTGACTGATCACTTGAATAAGTTCCAAGGCATAATCAATCAGCTAGCTAGAATGGGTATCAAGTTTGATGATGAGATTCAGTGGTTATGTTTATTGGGTACGTTTCTGGACGCTTGGGAAACATTTAGAATGTCATTAAGTAACTCAGCCCAAATGGTGTAATCAACATGGATCTGGCTAAGAGTAGTGTTTTGAATGAAGAAATGAGAAGAAAATCACATGGGTTTTCTCAGTAGTAAGAGATTTTGGTTACAGAAAGAAGAGGGAAGATATGGCAATACCTTTAGTAATGGTCAATGGAAACTTACTAAAAGTGCCATGGTTATTGCTCGTGAGAACATGCATTCTAGTTTGTATATATTGCAGGCAAGACTCTTCAAAGGCATTATTAATGTTGTGACAGATGAGCTTACAGCAAAATTATGGCATAAGAGACTTGCTCACATGAGTGAGAAAGGCTTGGTAGTATTGACTAAAAAGAATCTTCTTTTTGGAATGAATGATGTTTGTTTAAGAAGATGTACTCATTGTTTGGTAGGAAAGCAAAATAGAGTTTCTTTCAAGAGTTCTCCTCTTTCAAGAAAACAATACATACTTGATTTGGTACATTCAGATGTATGTAGTCCTATGAAGACAAAAACTTTGGGTGGTACCAGTTATTTTGTGATCTTCATAGATGATTGTTCAAGAAAGTTATGGGTGTAAAATTTGAAGAGTAAAGATCAAGTATTAGATGTGTTTGAACAGTTTCAGGCCTTAGTGGAGAGACAAACTGGGAAGAAATTATGGTGCATCAGAACAGATAATGGGGGGGATTATTCAGGTCCTTTTGATGAGTATTGTAGGCATGAGGGCATTCGACATCAAAAGATACCTCCCAAGACTCTTCGGTTAAATGGGTTGGCTGAGAGAATGAACATGACATTGGTTGAAAGAGCAAGATGTCTTCTGTCGCAGGCTCAGTTGCCAAGATCTTTGTAGGGTAAGGCTTTGAATACAGTTGTACATGTTCTTAATCTCACACCATGTGTTCCTCTTCAGTTTGATGTACCAAATAGAGTTTGGACTGGTAAAGATGTTTCTTATGATCATCTCCGCATTTTTGGTTGCAAGGCATTTATACATATACCAAAAGATGAAAGATCTAAGCTCGATGTGAAGACATGACAATGTATCTTTGTTGTTATGGTCTGGATTAATTTGGCTACAAATTTTATGATCCAATTGAGAAAAAACTAGTAAGGAGTCGTGATGTTGTGTTTACAAAAGATCAAACTATACAAGATGTTGAGAAGATAGAAAAAGGAGTCCATCAATATAGCGATGATTTGATTGACCTAGATCTGGTTCTTTTATCAGTACAGATGGAACAAAATGTTCAAGATGACCAACAGGGTTCAAATGATGCATATATGCAAGCTAAAATAGATCACCAGACTACTAATCTGTTGCCAGAACCAGAAATTCCACACAGGCGGTCTACTAAAGACCGACGTCCTTCCACACGGTATGATACAAATGAGTATATGTTATTGAAAGATGAGGGAGAATCTCAATGTTATGCAGAAGCGATGGAAGATGGAAACATAGCACACTGGATTGGTGCTATGGAAGATGAGATGTAGTCACTGTATGACAATCACACGTTTGAGTTGGTAAAGTTGCCTAAGGGTAATAGAGCTTTGAAGAACAAGTGGGTCTACAGGGTGAAGCAAGAAGAACACAATTCACAGCCACAATACAAAACTAGATTGGTCGTCAAGGGATTCAGTGAGAGAAAAGGTATTGATTTTGATGATATTTTATCTTCTATTGTGAAGATGTCTTCCATGCGTGTTGTTCTAGGTCTAGTAGTAAGTTTGGATTTAGAAATTGAGCAAATGGATGTGAAAACTACCTTTATTCATGGTGAGTTGGAGGAAGAGATTTATATGGAGCATCCAGAGGGTTTTGAGGTTAAAGGAAAAGAGAATTATGTATGCCGGTTAAACAAAAGCCTCTACGAGTTGAAACAAGCACCTAGACAATGGTATAAGAAGTTTGAGTTAGTTATAGGTGAGCATGGTTACAAGAAGACTACTTCTGATCATTGTGTTTTTGTGCAGAAATTCTCTGATGATGACTTTATCATTTTATTGCTCTATGTTGATGACATATTGTGAGTAAGTCTTTTTCCATTAAGGACTTGGGGCCAACAAAACAAATTCTTGGTATTCAAATTTGTCGAGACAAGAAAAGAAAGAAGTTGTATATGTCACAGGAATGGTATATCAACAAGGTACTTGAAATGTTTCATATGGATAAAGCTAAAGTGGTTTCTTCTCCTTTATCTAATCACTTTAAGTTGAGATCGAGTCAAGGCCCTTCAACGGATAAAGAGAAGGAAGATATGGAAAAGGTTCCATTTGTCTCAGTAGTAGGAATCTTAATGTATGCAATGGTGTGTACGAGGTCATACATAGCTCATGTAGTTGGAGTTGTTAGTCATTTTCTTTCGAATCCAGGAAGAGAGCATTAGGATGCAGTAAAATGGATTATGAGATATCTTCGAGGTAATTCCAAGTTAACACTTAGCTTTGGAAGTAGAAAACCAGTGTTAGTTGGATACACTGATTCAGATTTGGCAAGAGATGAAGATTCTCGTAAGTCTACTTCAGGTTATCTAATTACTTTCTCTAGTGGAGCAGTTTCTTGGCAATTAAGATTGCAAAAGTGTGTTGCACTTTCTACAGCAGAAGAAGAGTTTATTGCAGCAATGAAAGCCTATAAGGAG
The DNA here is from genome assembly GCA_037013495.1 of Hippophae tibetana. Classification (NCBI taxonomy): domain Eukaryota; kingdom Viridiplantae; phylum Streptophyta; class Magnoliopsida; order Rosales; family Elaeagnaceae; genus Hippophae; species Hippophae tibetana. Next base: position 17,590,153 of record CM072810.1, read on the forward strand.
GTGTTATGATGAAACAGTTCTTGAGAGAACTTGGTTTCAAGCAGCAGAAATATGTGTTGTTATGCGATAATCAGAGCTCTATTCACCTAGCAAAGAACTTGGCATTTCACTCAGGATCAAAGCATATTGATGTGAGGTATCATTGGATAAGGGAGTATCAATCACAAGTCCTTGAAAAGATATTGGATCCAAATAAATTCAAAGGTAGTATCAACAAAGGCATGATTCTCAACTTCTATTCTATTATAAGAAACAATGCATCGCTTCTTGGAGGACCACATAATAGGATTGACACCTAAATAAATAATAATACTAGACATAAATCGACTATCATTAGGGCAAGATGCCTAATCTATATAAGCAAACACCTGGAGTAAAAGCTCACTACATGGTCTCATCTCCAAACCATAAGAGGAAGTACCACATAAGTACCTTAATTTTCTTTTAACAGCCAGCCAATGAGATTGCAGTGGCTTTAAACTGAATTGAAAAACTTTATCAACTACAAAAGAAAAATTAGGTATAGAAATGATAATGTATTGGAGAGCACCAATAACACTCTTATATAGTGATGGATTTTTGAAGAGATCTCTATCTGATGCAGAGAGTTTAGAAGAGGTAGACATGGGAGTTGCTATTGGTTTAAAGTTTTCCATTTTTCCTTTGATTAGAAGATCATTGACGTACTTGCTCTGAGTTGACAACAAATCACCCTTAAAGAGTTTGGCCACTTCTATTCCTAAGAAGTAATGAAGTGAGCCTAAGTATTTTAAGGAAAATTTTTTATTTATGGAAGAGATAAAAGTAGAGATTTCAATGTCATTATCATATCACTAGTGATAATGATATCATTAATATATACAAGCAAGTGGTGGAAGACATAGAAGTTCTAACAAAAAGTGAGAAATTTTCCTTGGACATGAAAAAGCCGATGGATAACAAAGCTTGACAAAATGTGTCAACCTAGGCCCTATGTACCTATTTCAAGCCATATATGGCTTTTTTCAGTTTGTAAACATAGTTCGGATAAATAGAATGTTCCAAACCTTGAGGTAGTTGCATGTAAACCTCAACTTGAAGCTTTTCATTAAGAAAATCATTATTGATATCCAATTGATGCACCTTCTACTTCCTTGTGATAGTGATAGTCAGTATTGTTCTTGTTATATAGCTCTTTAGTGAGCAAATTAGAAAAGTCCCACATTGGTTAGGAATGAAGATTGGTATTGGATTTGGGGCTACAAATAAAGCCTTCCTTCACCATTTATAAAACATCCCAAAATTTGTAAATCCTCCTCTCTTTTGTAAGGGTAATTGATTAGCTCAATTTTTCCCAATTAGTTGTAATTTGGAGTTCATCCATTTGGAGATAGTGGAACTGGTCAACGATACCCGAGGACCTAGGTAACATTTATACCGAACGTCGTTAAATTTTTGGTGTTGTTAATTTTCTGCTTTAATATTTCTGTTTCAATATCTGCTTTAGTTTATTTTAGCATTATATTTCCAATAGCATTATTTTGTCGGGTTAGTTTGAGTTCTATTCATTTAAATCATAAGTTAATAGTAACTACTTAGAATAGGGAAAGTATACCCGATTTTCCCAACAATTGGTATCAAAGTTGAAGGTTTCTACCTAGGTATTTGTTTGTATGGAGATAAGAAGTGACGATAAGAAAGGGAAGCTTAGTTTGACCCAGAGTCAATATTTGAAGAGGGTATTACAATGTTTTGGTATGAATGAACAAACAAAACCTGTAAGTACTCAGCTAGTTCCTCAATTCAAGCTTAGTGCTCAATTATCTCCTAAGAATGATGCAGAATGAGAATATATGGCAAAGGTACCATATGTAAATGTGGTTGGTAGCTTGATGTATGAAATGGTGTGTACAAGACCTGACATTTCACATACGGTTGGTACTGTAAGTAGGTACATGCATTATCCTAGTAAAGGACATTGGTTGGCTTTGAAATGGATTCTACGGTATATTATAAATACTGTAGATGTTGGTTTAGTATTTCAGAAGGATAATACCATTGGTCAATGTGTAGTCGGATATTGTGATTCTGACTATGAAGGAGATTTAGATAAGTGTCGGTCAACTACTAGTTATGTGTTTACTCTTGCTAGAGCACCAGTCAGTTGGAAGTCTACCTTGCAGTCTACAGTTGCTTTGTCTACTATAGAGGTAGAGTATATGGCAGCTACAAAGGCTGTGAAGGAAGCTATTTGGTTACGAGGTTTGCTTGAAGACTTGTGAGTTGGTCAAAAACATATTAAGATGTTTTATGATAGTCAGAGTGCTATTCATTTAGCAAAGAACCAAGTCTACCATGCACGTATAAAACACATTGACATTCGTTATTATTTCATGCGAGAGATTATTGAAGAAGGTGGAGTACTAGTTCAGAAGATCAGTACTACAGAGAATCCCACAAATATGATGACCAAGGTGGTAATAACAATCAAGTTCAAACATTGTCTGGACTTGATTAACATCCTGTAAATCTGAATTGGCACTAGCGTCGCTGATCTAGTGATTGAAGAAATCATTTAAGAATCACTAAGTTGCTAAGGTGGAGATTTTATATAGTTACTTAGTGAGCAAATTAGAAAAATCCCACATTGGTTAGGAATGAAGATGGGTGTTGGATTTGGGGCTATAAATAAAGCCTTCCTTCACCATTTGTAAAACATCCCAAAATTTGTAAATCTTCCTCTCTTTTGTAAGGGTAATTGATTAGTTCAATTTTTCCCATTTGAAGATAGTAGAAGTGGTCAACGACGCCCGAGAACCTAGGTAACATTTATACCGAATCTCGTTAAATTTCTAGTGTTATTAATTTTCTACTTTAATATTTCTGTTTCAATATTTGCTTTAGTTTATATTTGCATTATATTTCCAATAACATTATTTTGTCGGGTTAATTTAAGTTCTATTCATTTAAATCATATGTGAATAGTAACTACTTAAAATAGGGAAAATATACCTGATTTTCCCAACAATTCTAATGATCACTTATTTGACAATGGGGTTAAAGGTGTACTTAAAATCAAAACCTTGAGTTTGAATGACAATGCAATGCTTTGGTTTAGGAACCAAGATCCATGTTTGATTCTTATCTAGAGCATCAAATTATAATTGCATTGAAGCCTTCCACAAAGGATCAAGAAGAGCTTCTTTGACAGATCGAGGAACTTTAAGACTTAATGAGACAGTGGTGATATATGCTTTAGGTTTAAGCATGCCTGACTTGGACCTTTTTACCATAGATGAGTGAAGGTAGCACTAGTAGTTGTATACACATGCAATGGCTACTCAGTGCTACCTTCACTCAGAATGTACAATTTCTAAAGGCATTGTTGAATGAGATGACTTGGGAGAATAAAGAAGTTTATGACTTTTATTAACACTATAAGCATTACATAATATGGGTAAGGTGCTAAAGATATTAACAAAGGCTACACAAGAAGTGGACAAAGCCTTTTCAATAACAGGAATAGTAGCATAAACTAATCTAGCATGCCATATAGACAAATTGGTCTTGGATTTATTGCTATTAGAAACAACAAAATAACGCATAAGAGAACCTAATGTAGAAGAATTGAAATGTACAAAAGAAAGAGTGTTATATTTGGAGGACTTAAGAAGATACAAATAAAAGGCATAAAGACCATTGGTGAGAGTTCCCTCGAGGGGAATAGCCTCCTCGATAATAGAAAATTATAAAAACTAAAAAAAAATAATAACTAATTTTAAATCACAATACTCAACAACTACAAATATATATGACAAAACAATCTAGGAATCTTTAATCCCTAATTTCCTAACATATGAATCACTCCCTAAAAAAAATATAATCATCAATCAATTATATGATCAATTGAATCTACTTAACATGTATTTCTCTCTCAAGTACACTACACACTATATAGTAATTAACCTAATTATACTCTCATGTTAATTATAATGCATACTACTCATTAAGCTCATCAATTATAGATCACATACAAAAGAATCATACATCTCTGTCTAAAAACTGTGTATGTTACTTAACTAAGACAAACAATTAAATAATTCTCTTAAATCTATTTGATTGCCTCTATAAATCAATTATTGGATAAACAATTAATAGCATAAAAATAAAATTATATAATATAATTTAATTGTTATAATAATTGAGATAAAATATTCGATCATAAGACCTCTAAATTAATAAATTAACTAGACATAATTATGTTCTTAAAGCTCAAATTTTTCATAAAAAAGATAGTACAATTAATAAAAAAGTAAAAAAATAAGAGATACACTCAATCTCTTGATTTATGGTACTAATCATCTCTTAAATCCTTCACAAAGTTTTGTCTCCTTTAATATTCTTTTGAAGTTTTTTTCTTTTTTTCTCTTCTTGGCAGCTACAAGGATTTTGATTCTTAATTTTATTTTTTCTACTTGTCTCTCAATTATATGTTTATGACATCATTAGATTAGGATTCACATTACTATGATTAAATGGTTGAGATCGAAAGTTAGGATCTAATTTAGTGTTGACATGTTTTAATCCTTACCGCTAAATTGATTGAGCCTATTCTCGATTGATCGAGTAATGACCCCTTGATTGATCCACTTATTTTTCAATCGATCCAATAATAACATTTGATCGGTCCAATTCCTAGTCAATTGATCGACCTTGTAATTTTGTATTTATCCTTATTTTTGCCTATTTTTGATCATTTTGATATATTTTCACTTACCTTACCATATTAAACATAAATTAAGTTTGTTCATGATATTTTAAAACATAACAAGGCAAATAAGTGGTTTAAAAGTGAAAAAATAACTCTACTTTAGCAAAGTTATCATTGTTAGAAAAATCAAAATTTCAATACGAACTTAATCAAGTTTTAAATAGAGAAATTAAACCTATTCTCCTTCTTTGTGTGAATCTTTTAGGAAAAAAATAAATAGAGCTCAAAAATGAAAACATGCACAAACTCAACACAAGCAATTTACGTGGAAAAACCTTCCCGGTGTAGGAAAGAAACAACCATGGCACTCCTCTCCAAAACTTCTACTATCAAGAAACAATTGTACAACAGTTCTCTCTAGGTAAAACTACAGGCAAAAAATCAACAACATCATCAAGAAAAATGGAGAGATCTAACCCAATTCGTAGTCACTGTTCACTGCTCAGAATTTCCCAAACCAGTGAGCCAAATCCAAATCTCACCGTAAAGATTAGAGAGTCTTGAGTCGTGAACCTGCCTGCAAAATTTCAGCTTAATCCGACCAAAAACGACCTTCCATCAGAACACTTGATGAAAGCATGCTTGAGAAGAAAAAGCTGAAAAACTGCTCAGTTTTTCTGCTAGCTGCTGCCTTTGCTGCTGCTCTTAATTTTTCTCTGCCGAAAATGTACACTCAACAAACGCTAAATGGATTTATTAATGAAGCAATGAAATGATACAATTGCTCTTCTTACTCCATAGGCTTTTAAGCCACATGGACTTCACTTGGACTCCTCCAAATAAGAGAAAAACCCAACAATCACAAATGGAGAGAATATATTTTTGGATATGTAAGGAATATGTAGCATATTTCTAAGAAATAAAGGTTTAGACATTCCATTTGATGCAAAACAATTCATTAAAACTAGTATGAGTTATGGTTAGACCTTTACCATCACCAATCATTAACTTTTCTGAGTCTGTGTAAGGTTGAGTGAGAACTATTATTAGGATATGCAGTAGCATGGTGACTAGCACCAGAATCAAGATACTATGAAGAAAATAATAGTTTTACAGGTAAAGAGGATTGAAAACTATTTACAACTGGTGTAGGAGAGAACTCACCAAATTAAATTGAAGGTTGAGGTGTACTAACATATGAAAAAAGATAGATAGTGAAGTGAGGAGCAGGAAACTGTGGTGAAGATCAAGAAACTTGAGAGGGATAAGGTATTGGTGTTGTAAACATAGCTCGACCATAAGATATTTATGCAAATTGAGGTTGAAACGATAGAATAGAATGTGTTTGAGGTCTAGAAAAATTATGTGAAGGGGAGCTACTAGAAAATGAAGATAAGGTTGAGTTAGGAAATTATTAGGAGTTTATGGAGGGTAATGTTTTTATCAAATTAATACCAATACGTAGCCACAATGCGACCAAGATTACATAGAGTTGGCATTGTGTCCTGCATCTACCTATCTCGTGGATCAAAATTGTTGCCAGAAAGGAAATTGTTTGGATTGTAATCAAAGTATTTCTGATTAGAGTTATACAAGGTCTAGCCATTGTACGAAGGTTGCATATTATATGAGGGAATAAACTTATGAAGGTTTTTAACAAGAACTTATTGTCCAGTAGATGCATGTGTATTCTCCACTATGAAATTTATAGAATGTAAAGGAGACATGGTTACAGCTTTCCTTCCCTCCAATTTGGATTCATGACTCAACATAAGTTTTTTTGCATCATCCATCATAATGACAGTCTTGCTTAGAATTCTCTGTGAAAGTAGAGAATACATTGTCATATGATTCATCTAAACTGCCAAGAACTATCATAAGATTCTCTTCTTCACTCAATCCAAAACCAACTGCATATAACCAATTGCATATAATTCATCTGTAAGTAGCTTAATCATGAGCATATAATCAGCTGTACTTAGATTTCCTTTCTAAAATCCTTGTAACTCTTAAATTATATTACTCTAACTTGAAACTTTGACACATAAGTTTTCTCTAATTTATTCCATGCATTTCTTGTTGTATCAAATCTAGAGATATTTTTCAGGAAATCATCTAGCATAGAACTTATCAGTAAGCAAACTAAAATTTCATCTTATTTCTTACAATTCTTGTAAATTAAATTTACTAAGCCATTTTCTTTGAACCATTGCATCTTGAAGAACATAACCTTCAAGTTCCAATCTCCTAAATATCTTTTTTATCTAATATTTCCAAATCATAAAATTATTATTAATTAGTTTAATTGATACTAAAATGTTATGAAATGTGAAAAGTGCTTGATTTGAATGAATAAGTCTGAATGAGTCACTCGATCTAAATGATTTGAGGTCAGACAATCAGCATTATCTATAGGTTTTCTAATAATGGTGTCTATAGATGGATCATCTACAATTACTTATGGAAGCTCTATGGATCTATTTGTGTAGAAGCTCACTGAACTTAATTCTTTGATACCATGAAAATGAGAAACAATGGAAAGAAAATAAAATGAAAAGAGAAGAGTAAAGAGTGAAGTGTGAAGAAGACGTTTTTTTGTTGTATTTATGAAAGTATAAATAGTTGAATATATCCTGATTATTTGCTATTTATAGTTCTAGTATAGCTTCTGCACACTTCTTATTATGTTACAATCATATAATAAACTATCACATGCTTAATAAATTAACAACTTGATCAACACTGAAAACTAGGAACACTAATTAGCCATGATCGAGTGATCAAGAACAAGAAACTTCAAGAATCTAAAAAGAGAAATAGATGAAAAAGAAGGGTTGGTGAAATTTTATTATTTCACATGAAAAAATACATCATTACCTGATTATTTATAGTAAGTGTTAGCTATGATACTAACTGATAACATGGGTAGCCCTAACAAACTCTTAGATAATCAATTATCTATATGAGTCATACACTAGTCATCCTACATAATGACTACATAACATATTATTTATACATTAGTGCCTAGTCTAGTATGCCATGCACATAGGATCATCTACATCTTCACACATCTCAAAATCTTCCCTCAAGCTCACATCTCTATTAAGAACAATGAGCTTGAATGAGCTAATCCTAAAGCTTTTATCATTATATCTACAGGCCGTTCTTGTGTTGGTACATATTCAACACAAATTTATCCACTAAGTACACATTCTCTAATTAAGTCAAAGTCTATCTGTATGTGCTTAATTCTCGAATGCAAAATTGGATGTTTAGCTAGTGTTCTAGCCCTTTGATTGTCACAAAACAAAAAAATGGAGTAGTTGAGAGCTTGATATCCAATTCACCAAAAACTTTGTAAGCCATAAAACTTTTGTAATAGCCAAGGCTAATGATCTAAATTATGCCTCAGTTGAGGGCATTGAAACCCCCTATGCTTCTCAAAACTCCATGAATCCAATCATTTTCCCATGAAAGTACACCATCCTCTATGCTTCTTCTATCATTGGCACACAAAGTCCAATCTGTATTCACATAAGCCATTAAAGGCAACACTTTAGTGCCTTGCAACATTATGCCATTAACCCATAATTCCTTTCAATTACCATAACAGTCTTTTAATTGCTTGCTAATGGACATCATTGGTCCCCAACAAGAGACTTATAAGGACCTACATTATTTAAAGGACTACCATTGAATTTTGAAAAATTCTTCCCTAGAGCAAGAGAAGTAGATGCAGGCTTTAAATTAGTGAGCTATATCTTTTCCAATAGTTGAGAAATATACTTATGTTGATTCAAATGAAAACACCCATTAGTTCTGAATACTTCAATTCCAAGGAAATAACTCAAATTTCCTAAGCTTTTAAATGCAAAGACATCACTCAATCTAGTAATCAGTTGTTGAACATAAATTGCATCAGAAACTATGATGATTATATCACCCATGTATATCAAAATTACCATTGAATACACATTGTCATTATAAAGCATTATTGAAGCATCAGATTATGAGCTTCTAAAACTCCATGAGCATAGGCATTACTTAACTTAGTGTATCAAGCTCTAGGAGCTTGTTTAAGTCCATAATTGGCCTTCTACATCATCAAGGAAAGCATTCTTCACATCCAATTTCCTCACACTCAACCCTTTAGAAAAGGGTCATTTTTAACACTAATATGATTGTTTTAGGCTTCACAACATGACTAAAGCTCTCGTTATAATCAATACCCTCAGTTTGAGGAAATCCTCTTACTACTAACCTACTTTTATACCTTTCTAAAGTTCTATCAAACTTGATTTTAATAGTAAATACCTACTTATTGCTGATATTCTTTCCATTTTCATAAGATGGAATTAACTCCCAAGTTTCATTCGTCATCAATACTGCATATTCTTTTGGCATAGTATTTATCCATTCAAGATGTTTCATGGATTCTTTCACATTATTAGGAACTAGAAGAATAACAATGGCATTAAGAGTTATGGGTTTGTAAATGCATGACTTGGCATGGGTCTGCATATGATGTGTATTATCATCCGAGAGTGGTTTGTGTATAATAGACATAAGAGGTAATGAAAAGTCAAGTTAATTGCATCAAGATTAAAAATAGTTTATGTAGAGATAGGAAAGCCTATTAAATTAGTATAGGTATCCTTGCAAGAGGAAGAATTACTTTTATTATTACTAGTAGTGAAAAATATTGCAAAATTAGAAGAAGTTTAAGATGAGTGTTCTTGATTTGAAGACAAAGGCACTGTAGAAACATTTATCCGTAAGATAGGACAAGATGATAATAGTGGAAAGACATTTTTAGGTGATATGTTGATGAGTACTTAAAACGTACTAAAATTAACATGATTTAATATACTTTAATTGATTAAATAGATTTATATTTGTATGATTTTATCATATATTTTTATATAAATTTGTCTTTTTGGAATCAATGGTATTTTTATTATTTTTTAGGTATTTTCGTTCAAAACTAATTTAAAAACTCGAAGAAAAATACTAGATGCAATACATCATAAATATGTTGAAAAACAAATGAGGAAAAGTAAAATAAAATGGAGAAAAGGACAAAACTACCCAAATCCTATGAGCCCATGACACGATAGGGCCTATTTCGCACACGTGCATGCCGCGTTAGAGCGCGTGCCCATGCCTTATCAGAGACTGTCCCTATCATGCCCATGTCTTGCCAACGCCCCACATACATGCCATTTTTGTCCAAATACATCAAAGACCAATTTTTGAGATATTTTCCATTTTCTTTAGCTTTTTCCTCACCTATAAAAGGACCATTTTCCCCATTGTAAAAACACACCTAAAAAAATCAGCTCTTCTCTCTCTAGCTTTCTTTCTCTAGAAGCTTTCTTGGTTTTTCTTATTTTTTTAGTTTTAAAGTTCTTATCTTTTTTAGAAGAACTAGTTATGTTTTTTTGTAAATTTCTAGTTCTTGATTCAATAAACGGAAATGTAATTCATTTGAAGGTTTTCGAGAAACAGAATTAGCATCAAAATTTTGTAAGGATTCTTTTGAGGTATAATTTTAAAATGAATTTTTTATTTTTATGTTTTATTCTTATATGTTATATTTAATTTATATGTGTTTAAATTTAACATGACTGATTGTTTATAAATGGATATAATAATTAAGTTAGTTATGTTTGCTCATATTATTTAGGTTATTAAAGTTATAAATTGATATTTATTGATTCTCTATTTTTATATAAATACTACCTTTGGTAGAGTTATATATTTTTTTAATTAAACAAATTAATTAACACCTATGGGTGAGATCGATAACTAATTTGGTTAATTAAATTAATTATTTTTTAAGAGATTGAAAACCATTTAAATGCACCTTTGGTAGGATTAGATACTTTAAACTTTCTTCAAATTGTCCAAATTAAACCAAAGAATTTAATTATCTGAGTATTAACTTTCAAGTTTTAAAACCATTATTGAAAATATGTTTCCAATACTTTTTCGAATAATAATTCTTATAAAAAATTTTGAAAGAGAGTTTCACTCTAACTACTGGGCGATTGTACCAACAAATAAGAGAGGAGTACTCTAAACCAGACCAGATAATTAAAGCTTAAAATTTAATTTTTTTTATTTAAGTTTGTAATGAAAAATAATATATTTCTCTCTAACATTCTTAACATAAAATTTTGAATAAAAACAAAATCAATTTATTTTATAGAAATGTTTTACCAATTTAATAATTCACAAGCATAAATTTTTTATTATTATATCATGATTATAAACAACCAATCATGTCAAATTTAATCACAGATAAATTAAATATAACATATAAGAATAAACACATAAAATAACTATGAAGAATCCTTATAGAATTTTGACGTTAATTTCGTTTATGGAAAATTTCCAAATGAATTTTCATTTCTTGATTTAATGAATTTGCACTAACATGACATGGTGTGCGTAGGGACATGTGTTGGCATGACATGGGTGTGGCAAGGATATTCACTGACACGGAATGGGCACACACTCTATAGCGGCATACATGCACGCGGAACAAGCTTAAACAGCATGAGCATGCGAGATTTGGGAAGTTTTTCCTTTTCTCCATTTTTTTTGACTTTTTCTCATTTGTTTTTCAACATATTTGTGATGTATTACAAACGGTATTTTTATTTGAGTCTTTAAATTATTTTTTAACGAAAATACTTGAAAAACAATAAAAATACCTATGATTTTGAAAATAAAAATTTATATAAAATATATGATAATATCATACAAATATAAATATATTTAATCAATTAAAGTATATTAAATCATGATAATTTTAGTACTTTTTAAGCACTTATCATATGTGTGAGGGTAAATGATACGAGTTTCGATCCTTTTGTTCATAATTTCTTCGTTCGTACTGAATCGCTTGTAGAATCTAATTCTGTTCTACAAGATCCTATATCAGCTATACATCCTCCTTGCATTTATACCGGAGATGCGCCAGTGTTGAGACATTTTGAATTGTATTAAAAGTATTAGGATTAATAGAGTTAGAAGTTGAAGGTATAACATTTAAAGGCTTATTAAGAACATTATAAATTTTTTTTAACTTGACCATGTGATTGAGGTAATTGAAAAAAGTGAATAAGAGATGCACCTAATTATGACTTATCATTGCTAAAAATTGACAAAGGTTGAGACAAGGAAGAAGATAGAAAGGGAAAATCACACTCATTAAACACTACATGAGGTAATACATATGTTCTTTACTTGTTCTAAACAATTGTAACTTTTTGGTGTTGAGGATAATCAAAAAATACACATGAAACATATCTCAAATCTAATTAAAACAAAAATAAGGCCTAGTGTAAGGATAACACAATCATCCAAACACTTTTATATGTAAGTAATCTAGTTTCTAATGATAATGCAACTCAAAAGAGGATTTTTCAACAAGAGTCTTAAATGGAAATATGTTGATTAAGTACACAACTATCTTAAAACTATAGATCAAAAAATCCAAAAGCAAACTAGTTTTGGTTTAGCATGTACAACCCAGTCTTAATAGTATATTAATTATTACATTATACTACTCCATTCTATGATGTAGTATAAGAACATATAATTCTCTTCTTGTAACCCCTTTGAAAAAAATAAGTTTTTAAAGCTTTGAATTCAGTTCCATCATCACTTTGGAGCTATTGAATCTTCTTACTAAATTATCTCCCAATTAAAGTTTCAAAGTGAAAAAATACTTTAGCAATTTGACTCTTGTTGTGCAATAAAAATAACCATCTATATCTTGTATTATCATCAACAAATAAAGCAAAATACCTAACACGAGTATCTACTGTTATTTGCGAAGAACCTCATACATCCATATGTATTATCCCTAATGGTTGTTTAGATCTATCATGCACATGATTAAAAGGAAATATATGGGACTTACCTAGTCTACAAGCTTCACACAAACTTAATGTATCAATACTATAACAAGGAACATTCATTTCACTATAAAATTATCTCAACACATTCAAATAAGGATGATTAAGTCTATTATACCAGATTAAATCATTTAATGTGACCTTATTACATTGAAAAAAATCTAGAGAAGTAGTAGGCATTATGCTATTAGGAATAGAACAATATAAAAAATATTGAAATTGGGACACAAGACCTTTTTACTATGTTCTAGAGCTGAGGGTATAAGTGGTTTCCTCTAAGGTCCTTCAGTTGGAAACTTGTATAAGCCATTATGTACTCTTTCCTTTAGCAACACTTTCCCTTGGTTTAGATCCTTCATAAGAAGAAATTAGGAAAAAAAATTAGAGACATTATTATTAACACATATTTGTCTTACTAAAATGAGGTTATTTACAAGTTGAGAAAAATGCAATAAATTATGCATTTACAACTCAAATTTTCATTACTAATACTTCCTTATCCTATGCTAGACATAGAGGTTGAGTGACTATTACCTAACAACATAGCTTTTTTCATGAATAAGAAGTTAATTGCACCAGGTGATTATTGTTCAAAGTGAGGTGATGGCTCACTCCAAAATCTATGAACCAATTGTGATCTTGATGTATAGTTGGTGTAGGTAGCATAGTATTGTATGATTATGGAGATACATGGGCCACTAAGAAGGTAGAGCATATCCAAGAAGCACTTGCAATAGAATATGTGTAGATCCTAGTACTTGATAGCCATAATTTTGTGATGGCATTCAAGGATAGTTCATGGCATTATAATATAACTTAGCTTGATACTGAGAATCTAGAAAAAATGTTGATCTTGGTATATTAGGTAAGGATAACATAGATGATAAACTATTGAGTGGTAAACTTGGTAGAACAGACGTGTTATGAGTGACACGGGATGAGTTTTCTTAAGATTTATTTAGTATAGGTGGTCTTTGATAAAGATTTAGAAATGGTTGTTATGGAAAGGTTGGTGACTTGTGATGGTGGAAAGTGAGGAAATGTTGATTATTATAGAGAGAAGATTGTGTAGCATACCTAAACCTACAATGTTCAATACTATGCCCAAGCTTCTTGTAGATTTGGCATGTGCCTTTATATTGTGAAGCTAATTGTGGTGGATAAGGCTGCACATGTTGAGAAGAATAGGGCTTGTTATTGAAATTTTGTGTAGGATAATAAGGTTTTATGAGGATTTGAATATTTTACTAAATGAGTAGTATCAATACCAATTGTAGTATGCAAACCACTAGATTGTGAGACACAGATTTAGATTAAGAATTTTGAGTATTTTTGGAACCAAAAAACTAATGAATTGAAGGAATACCTTGCGTAGTACTAGAATTATTCTTAGCAATATTAGCTTACACTAATTGAACATCACTAGAATTCATCGTCATAATCTGCCTCTCATGAGTGTGCATAATAGAAAATACCTCACCAAGACTTAGTAATTTTTCCTTATTCGTGACTATTGCTAGTGCCAAGTAATTAATGAGTTTAATCCTCAAATTAGTTAGAGAATTCTCTCTCTGGTAAATATATAATCATCTATTGCTGACATTAAATCAAATAATTCTTTGACCTTTTCAATGTATTCCTATATGGTGTGATCATTTTTATACATAATTTCTAATCTCTATCGTAGCTCCATGATATTAGAATTGTTATTATCTTCAAAATTTTAAGCAAACATTGTTTAGTATCCATATGCTAATGAATTTCCATACAATAACTTAAGTATGCTTGGTAAAACTGAGTTATAAATCCAACTCATTGATATTTTATCCTTACAATGCCAAATTGCATAGTATTGATTATCCATCAAGATTTCTTCAAGATTATTCACATATTCAGTCACATACTAAACTGACTACTTGATCTGTGGTATTGATTTACCCTCAATACCTTCAAAGAATCCTTGTAGTCCATAAAAAATTGTTGCATGCTTAATTTGTTCTTTACAAATTAAGTAGTTTAAATAATGTAATTTGAAAGAAAAATTAGGATTGAAAGGAATACTAGCCAAAGGTAAAGGAAGATTAGAATACAAATTGCTAATAATAGATAGAGATATTCATGGAAACCCATAGAAGTAAGAAATTGAGCCATAAAGCTCTGATATCTTGAAAATTAAGAACAATGATCAACCATTGCATTATCAGCCATGATCAAGTAATCAAGACCTATAAACTTCAATAATCTAGAAAGAGAAACAAATGAAGAAGGATAGATAAAATGTTATTATTTCATGCAAAAAAAATACAACATTGTTTGATTATTTATAGTAAGTGTTAGCTATGATGCTAACTAATCACATGGAAAGCTCTAACAAACTTTTTAGAGAATCAATTATCTACCTAAGCCACACACTAGTAATCTTGCACAATCACTTCATAACATATTGTTTATACACTAGTGACTAGTCTAGTTATATCATGTTATAGATAGGATAATCTACATCATCACGCATCTTATCAAACATGTTACTCTTTGAGTCATAGCCTAGTTTGGTTTCTTTTTATCACACTAAATTAATAGTAGGCATTACATGAGAAGACATAACATTTCTTGTATGCTCAATACTCATCTAGACTTTCATCGCTTCACCCTTTGCATTTTCCTCTATAATCAATTCTGGTGGTATTGTAAAATCTGGCAAGAGGAAGTTAAGGGAATAAAGTTTTAATTGCATTGTATAAATTACTTTATAGATTGAGTTTTATTTTTAATACTTAATTATATATAATAACAAAATAGTATCTTTAAAACTTGTAACAACAAAAATAGAACCCCTTATGTCCACTACATGCATTTCCATTATTAAAAAAAGTATGGCTCATCATTTCATTTTGAATGTAGTTTAATTGAACATTGTTTAAATTAAACTATGACTTTTTAGGCCCGTTCAATATTATTGGGGTATTATTTTTGTTGTTATAAATTTTAAGGGTATTAGTTTTTGTAATTTCCCTTTCTTCTTATATAGCCTAAAAATATATGTTTTTAAGAAAGATTTAAAGTGAAAATATGTGAATAAATGAGTCATCTAAAAATTAGAACATAAAATAAATGGTAGAATTTCGTGTTTTGCTAGTTTGTTTAAAACATTATTGGAGTGTGGTGTTTGAATGGGTTTGTGTTTTTTTCTTTACAGTCTTTGTGTGTAAGTTTTAGGTTTGTAATTATCATTATCTTAGTAATTCATGTGAGCTAAAGTTGTTAATTCAAAACTTATATTTCGTGAGACAAAATAAGGATAATCATGGACTTAAATAGCATAGCATATACATATTGTGCATAATCAAATTAATCTTAAAATATCATGTCATTTACATAAAAAAATGTATAGAAACTAGATATGTAAAAAGAATATATGTATGTTCGATTATGTATAATATATACGTGCATATTTATGGCATCAAATGGAGTCATGTAGAGTTAGTATAACTTAAATTTATTTAATAAAACAAATTATGGTTTCAAACTTTCCAAAGTCACATGAAACATGTATATAGTCTTATTACACACAAAACTAATAACTTCACGCCCATATTTATTCATTTAGAAAATTACAAAAGGAAATGAGAAAGTTATCTACTAGTTTCAATAACCAATATGTTTGTCCTTCTTAGAAACCAATATAAGGGTGTCACTTGAAAGAAAGTGACAAACTGGGGTAGTTCCAGGCTTGATATTGAGAAGTTGAAAAGCTAAATGCTTTGGATTCCAATCTTTAGTATCAGCATGGCAAGCAGCTACGGCATTAGCTTTTATCCCATCTGCACCTTCTAGTGAAGCCATATAAACTCTTGTGTCATGGATTTGATGGCAATAATAAACAGCATACATATAATTTTCTTTATGACAAACCACAGCTTTGTCTCCTAACTCATGAACTGAACCTTTAACAATGTTGTAAACTTGCTTGATTTCCTTATTTTCCTCTGTTGTGTAAACCTTGATATTTTGTCCAAGTTTTGATCTACTAAAATCAATTAATGATTCTAGGGATGTTGCACAAAATTTATGTTCCCCTTTGATAGTTGTTGGTTCTTCACATTCTTTTATAGTTTGTTTCACTATTTTTGCTTCAATAGATTCCGGTTTGATATCAAAGCGGTTCAAAATATCTTGTATCATTTTACTAGAAAAGGGTATGGACTTTGCAATTTCATAAGGCAAGAATTTAGCCTCATTTATGGGATTTGAAAAGCGAAACTTTATTTTCTTTCCTAACTTTAGGTCATTCTCAATGAAGAAAGGGATCACATCCTTCTCTATTGAGTATGAATCTTCCATCAAGGTAGTATGACTCCTAGGATCTTTAGCAATGTGTTCTTGGGAACCAAGAGCATAGTTCTTCTGCCAGTTGGATTTGACATCTTCAGGGGCACCTAGAGCATAGTTCTTCTGCCAGTTGGATTTGACATCTTCAGGGGCACCTAGAGCATAGTTCTTCTGCCAATTGGGTTTGACATCTTCAGGGACACCAAGAGCATAGTTCTTCTGCCAATTGGGTTTGACATCTTCAGGGACACCAAGAGCATAGTTCTTCTGCCAATTGGGTTTGACATCTTCAGGGACACCAAGAGCATAGTTCTTCTGCCAATTAGGTTTGACATCTTCAGGGACACCAAGAGCATAGTTCTTCTGCCAATTGGGTTTGACATCTTTGGGGAAGCCAAGAGCATAGTACCTTTGCCACTTAGGTTCAACATCATGGTTCAAATGATATTTTCCAACATTTTTGGGTGAACCAATACCATAATTCTTTTGCCAATAAGGTTTCATATCGTGATTTAAAATATTATCTTTACCAACACTTTTGGGAGCACCAGATGCATAGTTCTTTTGCCAATTAGGTTCAACATCATGATTCAAAACATCTTTGTCAACATTCTTTGAGATATCAACACCATAGTTCTTTTGCCAATTAGGTTTCACATCATGATTTAAAAGATTATCGTTCCAAACATTTTTTGGCACACCAAATGCATAGTTCTTTTGCCAATTAGGTTCAACATCATGATTTAAAACATCTTTGTCGGCATTTTTTGGGGCACCAATGCTATAGTCCTTTTGCCAATTAGATTTCACATCATGTTTAAAAATATATTTACTATCATTTTCGAGTGCACCAAGCCCATAGTCCCTTTGTGAGTTCGGCTCCACATTATGATTCAAAACATCTACATTGTCGGGGATACCTAGACCATAATACTTTTGCCATTTAGTTTAAGCATCATGATGATTCAAAAGATCTTTACCAATATTTTTGGATGTACCATAATTATAGTTTTTTTGTCAACGTATAGAATGATTATTTTTTAGATGAAATAAAATAACAATAATCAAGAAATAAAATAAATATATTTATATCTTTAATTATATGTATATTTTAAAATAACTACACTACTCTCGCACCTATTGAAATTCGAAACTGAACGTATAATAACTCTACAACTCTTAAAATGAAGAATATAGCTCTATAATAAACATGCTTTAGCCCAATTAGATTAATTAAGTTTTGAGAGATAATTAATAAAAATCATCATTGTAAAAGATGATTTTTTCCATTCAACTAAAAACTCTTATCGCTCCTCTCTTTTATCTTTTTCAAAGCCTCTCAAGCAATCTATTTTATCTTTTACTTAAAAAACCTTGTTCTACGGGAGTTATATATGGTAGAATACTTTTCTTATATTGTTGTTTTAAATGGAAAGTACATAAAAATGTACAAATTAAATTATTTTAGTAATCAAATTAATAAAATATAAGCTATCTAAAAAAGTAAAATTAAATTATATGAAACATTTGGAAAGGCTTCCTTCCAAAGTTGAGTTAAAAAAAATATAGGACATACTAAATCCATCATATTAAAATATAATAAATTAAACTATAGTTGGGTTTATAAAAAAAATTGTAATACTGAATTGATCATTGCCTATAATTCATTCAGAGAAAAAAAATTGAGTACCTTGCTTTAACACTTGATAGTTCTCCAGAGCTTTAGGCAGCTCAACATTTGGAAAGGCTTCCTTCCAATAGTCTAATAATTCTTCTCCTTCCCTATGAAGACTGTCATTGGCATAGCTACCAATCACCCCAAGCTGCCATATATATAGTAGTGTTTTAGCTTTCTATACTTTTTGTATTAAACCATTTACTTTGTAAACGTTGCACGTGCACGCACGCATATTCGCACACATACTAAAGGTTATTATTATTATTATTATTTACTAATGTAACATAAAGATATTAACATTTACCCCTACGTACCTAGTTGATTTTTACACTTTATATGAATATTAAAAAAAATTCAAATAAATATATCCATAATAATATTGCATATACATAAATTTAATAATGTGTTATTTTTACATCTATTATTACATTGCGTGTGTAACAAAGTACTTACATTAAAACATTAAGTGCGTCATACATCTAAAATTAGTGATTATTGTTAATTTGAACTAAAAAAAAAGTTATTTCTAAGCCTATTCCCTAAATATTATAGGTATGCCTGGAATTGCATAAAATGGCTAACATAAAATAGCTTCAAATAAGAGTCTTTAGTGAGAACTTACATGAACAAGGAGGGAGCAAAGGAAAAGTAGACGGAATTCCATATCAAAGCTAGCTATGGAAGATAGCGTATGGAGCTGATTGTGATTTAGGGGGTGAAGAATAGTATCTACAAGTACGAGGATGCTATATGGAAGGATGTGCTTGCTTATATACTACTTTGCTGATTAAGTTAGGTGTGATAACAAATTAATAATAATAATAATAATAAATTGCATTATGTTACAATGACATACAATGTGGTTCGGACCCCATTCTATGTATGTGTGTGTTACATGAGTGTGTAATTATTATTTCAATAAATAATAATAGTAGTAGTAAAGGTGACACTTTTACTAACTAAATGGATATCGAAAAATAGAAAAATATTTTCCATTATTTTCTTTAATTTAAAAAATGAGAATAGAAAATAAATTGAATTAAATTAATTTTAATGAATTATCCTCACACGAGTATGAAAACTCTCGTTGTGCTTTTGATGTTTTAAGATGATTTTCTAAATAATAAATTTGTTATGTTTAGTCGGTGATCTCCTATCATAATTAACTTTTTTCAAAACATTCCAAATATTCATTAATTTTTACATGTTCGAATCATAATATAAATAAAATTGGTATAATATTTTTATTGAGTTCCATAGCATAACCCCTCATAGATGATATTTTATTTTTAATCGCATGCATATATGTTTTATTTTGTAAAAAAATATTTTAATTTTATGATAAATATTTAATACTAATTATTAATAATATTTATCATTAAAAATATGTATATATTCCTAATAATGTAATAAATATATTTCGAGTATACTATTAATATTAATCTATTTTTAAGAAAATATATTGGTGAATATGTATTAAATAAAGGGATGAGTTTTTTAAAAACATTGTTTAAAAATAGTTTTATAAATTTATGATAAATTTATTTTTGTCAATAAATATGTATTTATAAAAATAAAATATTTTTATAACGCAACATATTTTAAATTTATTTTTAAAGTAATTTTAATTCATAAGTGGTAACAATATAGATTAATGCCGATCAATATATAATATATCATGAACAAAGAAAATAATATTATAATAAAAGAATCAAACATTATAAAAATATATATGAGAGAGTTTATTACATGTATTATATAGTAGTGGGTCATTTTTAAAGTAGTTTTAATTATTCGAATCATTATATGACATAAGTTTTAGCATTTAAAATTAGTATACTCATATTTAAATATTAAATAAATATTTTTAAAAATATTCAACCATTGTAAAAGGGTTAGATTGTATAAAAGCCAAACAAAGTCAGATTTTACTCCAAACATGCACACCATTTCTTTCTTTGTCATCTTTGTTTTTTTGTTTTTGTTTTTGTTATTCTACCCATAATCTGAAAAGCTTTTCAGATGAGATAATAAAAGCGGACAGAGAAAAAAGAGAAAGAACAAAGAATAAGTGCTTATAATAAAAGTTGACAAATTTTAGCTTTTATACCACCTAAAATTAGCGCCATATATAACTGAAAAATTGAGGGAATTAATAAAATAGAGCCGTTAAAGAGAGAAAGCTGAAGATAGCTAGACTCAAATTGCTTAACCTCGAGGTATTATAATTAAATTTCTCTATGTAAAGGTTGGAACATATAATGACAAATTTTGAGAGCCGTGTAAATGCAATATTCTTAGAAGCAGTTTCAACAAAAAAAATATTTTCATGAAAAACTGCAAGTTTTTAGACAAAAGTAATAAGAATTTGAGAGATTATGTTGTAATTGGTATAATACAAAGCACTTAATTATGTTGTGTATAAAATATGATTTGCTGAATGATCGATTAGCCAAGCAAACCCTATAAAACTGCATTTTATGACAAATAATATATATTTTAAATTGTCAATAATTATAACCCAACCACATTTAACAATAAATGGTATGTTTATACATTAAACTCAAATTATAGAAGAGTGATAAAAGATTGATATGCAACTTGTTTATTATAAATAAGCACATTGTACTTAAATATTAAGAAAATAATGATAACAAGACACTTAAGTTATTTAATTAAACCATGAGTTTTGGTTTATAAATATTTTATATTTTTAATATCGTATTTAATTTATATTTAAGATAAGATACGTATTTAAAAATAAAACTTATTTACAATATATTTTAAAGTAGTATTTATGTTTTAAAACTTTTATCATAACATGATTTATGGGTATTCTGTTAGATGTCCAAAGTAGAATTTGTTGGAGTTCCTACAAAAAATTTTGTTATTAAACATCACATTAGCAGTAAGCTGGGTTCAGATTCAGTCTCAAGACTATACAAGTTTGTATTTTTTTTCTTTTCTTTTCTTTTCTTTTTTAAACTGATCCAAGTTGTACGTATGTCTTTATTAGTTGAATAAGTAGTTCAAAATATTATATTGGGCTAATTTGCACATACTATGCTAATTGGAAGATGCGACTGATGCGAGGCGGCTATTGAATTAGATCTGGTTCAATTGATGAGGCGTTATTTCTCATATGTATTACTCTTTATTGCATATTAAATGACAATGAGTTATAATAATGTAGATACTTACAAATGTATGATTGTTCACGTCATGTGGGTCAATCTCTCTCTCTCTCTCTCTCTCTATATATATATATATATATATAAATTTTGCTACTTGGTGAAACTCGGGGAAATAAACAAAAATGAAAGCTGGCATAGATACCAAATGATGTGTAGATAATATATATAGATAAGCTTCGTTAAAATTATAATAAAAATAATAAAATATTACATAAAAAAATATTATGATTAATTTATATATTTTTATTATTAAAAAATTTTAAAACATAATTTTAATTTCAATACCGTTCAAATTAAATATATTTATTTAAAATATGTTTAATTTTAATGTTATTTAATTGAAAATATTAAATATTGTTTTTTTTTTAAAGTTTAAAGGATTTTTTTTTTAATTTCTCAAATTTCATGTCAGATAAGCTACACAAGTTCCCATGTGCGATCCCATGCATTTTGCTCATATGCACCGTCAAAGCACTTCCAATCAAGCTATGCAGGTGCAACGGCTTCAAATTTTTTATTTTCAAACTAATTTGATTGGATTATATTTGAAGATTTATTTTTTTCGTAAAATATTTTTGAAGCTTTTTCATAATAGTGTATTACTTTTTAGCTTTTACTCGTTTTATTTTATTTTTTGCTATAATATCTACATTTGACATAAAATAATATCATTTTAGTTTATATTACAGGAAGAATAGAAATTATATTTACAAAAAATTGAAAGATATATGATAATAAGTAGTTATGTGGTTTATTTTATTGCTAACAAAATCTTACTGCCATCTTCTAAAACTTGGACAGGAAGATAGCGGGGTTACCTTTCTTTAAAAACACTCCGATATTTAAGCTAATATTTGACTATTAGATAAAGGGGAGGGCAACTTAAGTCTCTCAATGTCTATGAGTTAATATGAATTTTGCATATGAATTAAGATGTTAAGGGAACCGGATGATTTGTCATATTTATAGGGTTTAGATTTCAATCTACTAAATTAGTAAGATATTTATGTTAGATTCTATTTTTTACGATCACTCTCTGTTGTATTAAAATAATGTCTTATCGTGATAAATCTTACCATGACACCAAATGCAGTGGTAAGTCTTCTTATATAGTCTTCTCACATTGAACCAATGTCGTTATACACTAGCCAATGCTTTCTCCCACTAAGCCAACTGTTATTATGGTAAGACATTACCTTACTATGATAAACCTTACATTGACATTAAATGTCAATGATAAGCCTTCTTAACACTGAGAAAATGCCTTCTCACATTAGGTTAATATGCCTTCTACAAATTCCATCTTTTACAAAATCGTCATTGTTACCGTAAGCCTTATTTCCAAGTGTGTTTGGTAAAAAATGAAATATATTACTCAAAGTCGTTGACTCTAGAGTTTGATGGGAACACTATTAGCATCAACATTAAAATGAATTAACCAAATGACGATGGAGATGACTTTGTATGAATATTGGCTGCATTGAATTGACAACATTAATGCATTAAATTGACGAAGTTAAACCAAACACTTTGTAAAAGGCAATCCATCATATTTATTTTCTACTTCCTTTTACTTACTTTTTAAATATTATATATGTGTGTATGTATATGTACATGTGTCTATATTGATGATAATATAATTATTAGATACGAGAAAGTGTAAATGTCAATTTTATTAGTTTTGCTTCATTAATTTAGCATGTATAAGATTAATTTCCTTTAAGAGGCAATTTTTTTTTAATTCTTTGATTGTATATTACATTATTTAAATTAGTTAGGATCAATTAAAGGACACGAAAATAATAATATGTTCTCTCTTTATTTTTGGAATTGATAATAACGTTAGCTAAATAATGTTAGTTTTAAAATGATAATGGATGTAATTAATTGGGACTAAACATTATTCGTAAGTGAATGCAAATTTATGATAATTTTTCTCAAAACTCATGTACAATAGCTAAAGAATGTACTATTTATCAAAAATAGACTAAAAAGGAGAAAACATCAGTTTTTACCTAACTAGAAAAAGGACAAAGTTTGTCCTTATAAAAATACCATTTTACCATTTAGTAGATTTTAATTAAAAAAATGACAGAAATAATAAGAAATCAAGAAATACTAGAAGTAGAAACAGAAGATATCTCATGATGCTTCTCATAATAAATGATAATTAGTAAAAAAAAAAAATTAAAGAACGTAACTAGAAAAAGGACGAAGTTTGTCCTTATAAAAATACCATGTTACCATTTAATAGATTTGAAGTAAAACAATGCCAAAAATAATAAGAAATCAAGGAATACTAGAAGTAGAAACAGAAGATATCTCATGATGCTTCTCACAAGAAATGGTAATTATTAAAAATAAATTTAAAGAAATTCAAAAGGCAAGGTTAAATATTAAAGAAAGAGATGGGTTTAAAGATTTATCATTGTGAAAAATAAGGAAAATGTTTTTAAGAAAATATATAATTTATTATAGAATAAGTAATAAAGAAATGAGTATCAATATCATAGATCCAAAAAGAAGGTATAATATACCATTAATTTATAAAAAAATCATAATTAATAAACTATCGAAAATTCTTCAAAAGGAAAAAGAAAAAATTGGATACATTCATTTAGGAAGAATCCAAATATTAATAAAAGGTCATTTTAGAGAAGGAATTGATGCAACAATAAAACTAGCACAGTTAGATAATAGAATAAACAGAGAAGATGCTTTATTAAGAATGATTCATGATAACTTAGGGTACTAGAAACTAAAATTTACATCATACCCTAGTTTTGCTATTAATATTTATGATAAAAACTTAAACCAAGTGTTATGTTTAGCTTATAAATTTGAAAGAGGAGATTTAATGAAAAAAGGAAAATCATTCATTTTCAATACACTACATAGTAGGATATTCATTAACAAATAGTCATAATAATTTAATAAATTGACAAAATGAATTTATAGAAATAAATAAAACCTTTTAGGAACTTGCACAAATAATAAAATAAAAAATACTAACAATTTTTGAAATACTAGAAGAATGACACTTAGATGTTAAATAAAAACCTTTGATGTTAGGAAGAAAAAGTAATGTAGTCAAAAATAATATACCAAGGTTTATCTTTATAGATAATAAAGGAGAAACTTCTAATAAAGAAAAAGAAGTAACATAACTAAAACAAGAAGTCCAATTGATGAAAGCATTAGTACATGATGTAATACTAAGAAGAAAATAACAAGATGTTTAAAAACAAATTACAAGATATAGACTAAAACTTTAATGGAAGCTTAGTAGGCGTATCAATAAATCAAAAACAATAATAAAAGCCTTAACTCTTTTAGCAAAAAAATAGATATAATACCAAAATCAAACATTAATTCCTTACAAGACATAGATAAAAGCCAAAAGATCTCATAAATGAGATAAGAGAAATTGATAAAAAATTACAACAAGTTATACATGAAGAATTTATGGAATTAAGAATTTTTATAAATAATATAATCATAAACAATCAAATTATAAGTCATAACCTTGATCCATTCGAAGGATTAAAAGATAAACCACCTAAAAGATCAGATACTTTGATACCTAGGAATGAAAAAAAAATGAAGAAAATCTAAAGATAAAGAAAAAAACTATATTCACAGTTTAATGGAATATAAAAAAAATTAGAAGAACAATTTATGGACCCTAGAAATAGAGATATAGAAAAATTAAATAGTTTGTTAATGCTAATTAATGAATAACTAGGAAAACATTATGATGAAAAGCTTTGTACAAACAAAGAAGAAGATAATACGACAATAATCAACGTGACTAATTCTGAACCAAAAATCATGAGCACAAAAGGTCATATAAAACAAATTTCATTATCAATTCCTTATCAAGAATAAATATCTAACCCATATAGGGAAGAAAGGAATAGACAAAGATTAAGAGAACCTGATATTTCTTATAGAATGAAACAACCCAAAATAGAAGAAGGATTACATTGGAGAACTAGAGATAATATCACTTCATAATTCAAACTCCATGAAAATTATAGGTATGATCTTTTAGATTTAGATTGTATAAAATATAGGGAAAACGCCTTAGATGAGTGGTTAAGTGGTATGAATAATCATATAAACTTCTCAAATTACACAATCAAACCCTTCAACTTGTAGATTCCTAGTAGCTCATAAAATGACATGAAATATTGAAGCTTGGTTTACAAATTTAATCTAACAAAAACATCTATTAATGTAGGAGAATGCCCCCATAGGTAAAGAATACTTATAAACTATAGTAAACGAAATATATAAGAAATTTATCAGAGAAGATTAAAGAAGACACATCACTAAATACAGTGAAAATGAAATTAAGGAAGCCAAATGGCATCCAACAAATATGGAAATTTGTAAAATGTGTTATATATATATTTTTTTGTGAATACGAAATATATTATCATAAATTACCACCTTCTATGCAAGAAACTTATAAATAAATGTTCTTTGAGAAATTACCTAGAACATGGTATAAAACCATAACAAAAAGATGGAATGAAAGAAATAGGGACATTATACTAGATACCCTTGGAGGAATAAGAAGTCTTAAAAATATTATAATCATCAAATGTCAAGAAATAAAGGAATATAAACAAATAAGAGAAAATGATAAAATTTGTTGTGATACAAGAGATTTTAGAATGCCATGAAAGTATGGGTGTAATATGCAAAATATAAAAGAACCAGAACATTTAAAAGATATAAATTCATAAAATAATACTTTCAAAAATATAAAAGAGGGTATGATAGAGAACCTTATTGGAATAGATATTTTGGAAGAAAAATGTATAAATCTCCAGAAAACAAAAATTATTGTTCATCAGGGAAAAAGAAATATAGGTATTAGATCTACAACAAGGAAGAACATTATGCCAATGAATGCCCTAACATGCTTCAACATAAGAAAATTTTAAAAAGAAATTTACAAATAAAGAAAAAATCTTATAAGATGATACTTAAAATATTTATCTATTAGAGGAAACTGAAGAGAAAATAACCGACTCAGAATATGAATTGATTATAGGTACTCTTCATCAAAAGATGAATGATTTCTATAGTATTACAAATCCAAACAATATATATATTAAGGTAGGACTAAAATTTAAAGTCTTTACCAACTATAATTTGCATGCATATATAGATACATGAGTTAGTATGTGTGTAGCAACTAAATATGTATTCTCAAAACTAAAAATAGGCACCAAAGGATTTAATTGTAAGAATTTCTAATAATACTTCAATAAATCTTAATAAGTTTTAAAAGAAACATATATAATGATAGAAGGAGAAATATTTCATATTCTTAGCATATATCAACAAGTAATAGGAGTTGATTTATTAATAAAAAATAATTTTCTAAACTTATATCAACCTTTTACATAATATTTTGACAAAATAAGTTTAACAACACTAAATGGTTATACCATTTATGTATTAAAAATAAGAAAAATTTTGACTGTATCTAACCCAACTTTTAAGAAACAACATAAATATAAAACAAATGTGGTTAGATAGGCGCAAAGGAGTAACAAAAACCTTATTTATAAAATATTTCATTAGATATAGAAGATAAACAAAACTTTTTTCTTAATGAAATCCAGGAAGATTAAGCCCTAACAAGTATCAAAAAATTATTAAGACAATAACATAGAAAATCCTTTAGATCTGAAAATAATAAATCTAAAATGATTACCAAAATAAAATTAAGAGAGCCTAACAAGGTTATTAGAGTAATCAATGATTTATACTCTAAAAGACATGATTAATTTGAAAAATAGATTCAAGAAATTTTGAAACTAAAGTCATAATACCAAGTAATTCACCTCACTTTAGTCTGACATTCTTAGTCGAAAAAGAAGTAGAAAAAAGAGAATGATAATAAACTTCAAAGCATTGAATAAAGAAATCATTGACGATGGATATTTTATCCCAAAGAAAGAAAAAATGTTATCATTAATAAAAGAAAATAAATACTTCTCAAGTTATGAATAACATCTTTAAAAAATTAAAAAATATTTGTTGTGTTTGTGTAGATGATGTTTTGATTTTCAATAATGATTTAAATAGACATTATTTAGATATTATCAATATTTTATAAGAATATAAGAAGGAAGGCATTGTACTTTCAAAGAAGAAAGCAATAATTTCTCAATAAAAGATTAAGTATTTAGGGATAGAAATTGAAGATGGAAAACATAATTTACAACCTTACATACTAAATAATATTCAAGGATTCCCTAGTGAATAAAAAGACAAAAATCAATTACAAAGATTTCTAGGATGTTTGATATATCCTTAAGCATATATTAAGGAAGTTGTATAAATGCTTACAAGAAAAATTGAAAAAAATCATGTGTGGAAATAGACAGAACAAGATACTCTATATATAAATAAAGTAACAGCACAGGTAAAAAATTTACAAACTTTATGCCATCAAGGTTCGGATGATAAAATGATAATTAAAACAAATTTTTCACATGAATATTGTGGAGTAATTTTGAAAGCAAAAATAGATGACAATGATGAATATCTTTATAGATATACATCATGATCTTTCCATGGTCCATAATTAAATTATCATAGTAACAAAAAAGACTATTTATTTGTTAAAAAGACTATTAAGAAATTTGCAATATATGTCATAAGTTCCAGATTCATTGCTAGAACAAACAACAAGAATTTTGGTTATTTTTTAAGGAAAAATATTGTAGGTGATTATAAACAAGGAAGATTAATCATATGATAGTAATGGTTTAACCATTATAATTTTGAAGTTGAACTTTTTCTAAGAAATAAAACTAGTTTAGCAGATGCTCTTAATAGAGAATTGATACGTTTAACTATTTTTATTTTTGTAGGAATAGAACATCTTGATGTAAAAATCAAGACAAAAGATGAAAGTTTATAAAATATGGACCTAATTAACCTAGAGGGGGGTGAATAGGTTATTTTTAATTTTTACTAATCGATAATTTAATAACCTAAACAAAGCAGCCAGACATGCAATCGTGTGTAAAAATAAGTACCGAAATAAAATAATAACACACGATATTTTTAGGTGGAAACAACTTAGGCCACAACAATGACCTAAGAGGAAAACCACCGGTCCACCGGACCACCTAACTTTCCACTATGAAAATCAAATGTTCAAGTACAAACTCGGTTTTATGCTACCCTTCCTAGGATACTGCCCCAATGTACTTTACTTACGAGCCCCTACTCTGTTTTCACAGTTTCCAATATTAGCGTGAGCGGTTTCCAGACCAACGTTCCAATAAGCTCCCCGCCAATCAGATCGTTCACAAATGAACTGCAAAAAGGTTAACACAAAAAGAAACACAAGTGTCCGTGTGTGTTCTAGAACGGATTTAACAATGAATAATCCTAACTAGATGATTCAAAACATATGCCACTTAAATCAAATCAACTAGTAAATTCTAGAGCAAAAAGATTCCGCATAAGTTCCATAAAAATGGCTTCTTTAAAGATTAATAATCAAATCAAATAACTATGATATGACAAAAACAATTATTTGATCTAACAATTTAAGAACAAAATTAAAGAAGAAACCATAAAAACATATTATCAAAATATCAAACTCTTTTATCAACAACTTATAAATTAATATATATTAATGACTTAAACATATTATTTATATATTAATCATCTTTACTGCGTGCTTCAACTTTCTTTATATTATATATATATATATATTACTTACCTATATCTCGCAGCGTGAAGACAATTAAACTCTTTTCCTCTGAATTTTTTTCTATCGTTTTCGGCAGCAGCACATATCAGTTTTAACTTCTATTCGACCTCCTTGTATTCACTTTCTATTTTTTTCCCTCACTATTCTCTAACCCTAATGTATCTATATATATAGATAATGATAATACTTAATGATATTATAGTTAGGGTTAATTGTGTTTTGGTCTTAACTTTTCAAAGCCCATTAAAAACAAAAACTTAATATTATCTTAAGATATATTATAAAATATTTAATTAATAATTTCATAAATTAATTAAAGTTTGAATAAATATTTTAACATAAAATATAATTTCAGATTTATGAAAATGTGTTATTAAATGCATGAATGCAATCATATGTGTCGTAGTTATAAAAAAAACATACCTGAAGTACGAATATCTGAAACTTGAATATTTGTTTGGCTTTTCTTGATAAACTTGATAGCAGGCCTAAAAAAAACTTACAAGTAAATATTTTGTCCACGAAAATAGCCAACACTCATAGTCCTTAAAAAAGAAAAGGAGATAAAAATCCTTCTGGAAGAACTTGAGCTTTTATATCTCGAGAAGTCTCTTTTAGAGACAAAAAATAAACGGGAAGAACATAATTGTTCAAAACAACTCTTAAAGTCCAAAAAATATAAAGAAGAATCTTTATCAAAAATTCAATCTAAAGGAGATAAAACTTCTAAAGAAAGAATTCAAAATGAAAAGGAAAAATTTAATAGTTTAAAAGAGGAATAAAATTTTGAAATAGAAAAGGAAACGTTCAATTGGGCTAATGAAGCAAAAAAAGAAGAATAGAAAAATACTTATGTAGTCTACAATGGCCCAAAACCAAGAACTATAAAAATTGTACAAAAGCAAGTAAATCCATTCTTGGGTTTAGTGGTGTAACTCATACAACCTTCGCGAACAGGATAGAAGCTGAAGGTAGGTGTGCCAATTATAAAACAACAAAACTAATAATTCTAGAAGAAATTGTAAAAATTTACTCTGTATCGCAATAACAAGAACTAGCATCACCAAGAAGGTTCAAAACTCTAGGAAAGATAATACAAACACCAGTATATTCAGAGAAGCACCCATCACCGAAAGACAAAAAAAAATAGTACGACCATCAGTACTATTAAGGAAAACAACCTCTAGGAATACAAAGGTCATTGAAGAAGAAAAATATCAATATAGGAATTTTTCTAAACCACAATGATTAAGCCTTTATAACTTAGTCAGAAAATCTACCCAAGAACATGTTGAAAATATGAAATTCTATCCCACAGAAAAGGAATTTCCTAAAAGATATAAATTTAATATTCTTGAAGGCGTTGATCCAATTTTTATCTAGAGGGCATATCATGTAGGTCTTATTGAGAACCTGTATCCAAGAATCAATTTAAGTGAATTAAATTACTGTCCTAAATTTTTTAAAAAGGTTATTAAAAATTTTAGGAAAAAAATTAGAGTAGGTGACAAGCCTATTTATCTCAGATTTTTTAGTTCACTAATGGACTAGAATGAGAAAAGTTATATTAGTCCCTATCATTTTATCAAGCTAGGGATTTCCAAGACAAATAAAGAAGTTCCCAAGCCAACGTTACTTCTATAAAAAGAATTTAACATAGATGACCTCTATGTATTAATAGGCCAGATGTTAGGACAAATTTACCATGAACATAGGAAGATTGATAACTCAATTGTGATCAAAGTAAATTATTTAACCAGTAAAGTCATCATCACTTCCTATAGTAATACGACTCTCACCAAAGAAGATGGTAAAAAATGAGCAAATTCAAGGTAAATTTTAACAATAATAGCTTAGAAATGTTTCAAGAAATAAGGAAGGTTTTTTTATTTTATGCCAGAAAGACCACTAAAGAACATATATGCATTTTTTGCATTAAGGACTAAGAAGACAAAGATGTATCATCATCTACATCATCAAATTTATCGACCTAAAATGACGAGCAAGAATGAAGGTGAAGGATTGTAAGTAGATGATGACAAAGAAAAAATAAAGATGTAAAACTCACATCTTTAATTGGTAGCATATGTCAAGGTAAAGGAATGGTTGGAATCCAAAGGCCAAAAGCAAAAAAAAAAAAAATAGTTGAATTATTAAAGCAAGTGTAAAATAGTGATTCTTCATTTTGTAAACAATGATTTCTTTCTCTATAAAAGGAACCCTTATTTTTATTAGGAGGACACGACTTAAATAAGAGCAAACTCTCTACCCTAGAAAATTATTCATCTACTAGTTATAGGTCTATGAATCATGAGCAGCTAAGAATATTTTCAAAATTCTTAGTTCAATTTTAGTATTATAATAATTATCAATATTATAAATAAAATGGAGTGCTTTCACTATTTTCCTACTTTTTAGTAAGTCTAATTTAGACACCATAATATGTATGGATAAAAAGGCTTTACTATTACTAGGAAGGTATTGAAGTTTGAGCAAGATAAGGCATACTAGATGTGATAAAAGAAGACGAACAATAAAAAAAAAGACCATGATGAACCCATTAAATTCAGGTATGGTAATTATAATTTTAAGTCAATTAAGAATCTTGAATGTTTAAATATTTTTTCATAACACTCATAAAATTGATAAATAAGAAATTTATAATAAGAAGATTTTATAATAAGAAAATTAAAGATTTCTTTTTAATTAATAATATACAGAAATTAACATTTAGTGTTAAAAAGCTAGCATATAAAATGGTATCAGAGTCATGAAAATTAATAAAATAAGAAATAATTAAAAGAAAAGGAGAATTTTTTTAATTAATAAGCTTTACAAATCCCAATAAAAGAATTTATAATCCTTGCTTACTCATAAAATAGAGATAATAAAAGGAAGGGTAAAACTATCATTTGGTTTAATAGAAAAAATTAAAAGTATTCTATTTAGATAAAAATGACCAATTCTAGAGATTAAGGTCTTTATAGGTCATTTTCTCCTAAAGAGGTGATCGGAAAATTTATATGCTTGAACTTGTGAATGATGTTATAAATCTCTTGAAACCTTGTCATAATTTTAACGAATATGATGAGGATTCTAAAATTTTTCTTTAAGTTGGTCAAAGTCAATGCTAGATATATTTCTTGGAAAAAGATAAATGCAATAGGATCAACCTTTGGTTAAATTGTCCACCCTTAATGTTGTTTTTTTTATAAGGAAAACCTGTTTTAATGAACCGGTTTGAGCCTACATGATCCATTTGTTTTTATCTACTTCTTACCCTTTGAACCAAACACGTTGGTAATGTCGTATAGTTCAAGAATAAGTGGAGTTGTATAAAAAAAATGCATTCTATGAAATTGCTAGAATACGTTGTAAGGGTTCCAACCAACTATAATTAATTAAATACCTAATACATACAAAATAACCCTTGTATTAGTATGTGCCCCATTATTTTTTATTAAAAAAAAGAGAAACAATAATAAGAGGAAAAGTTAAAAGAAATACAAAACATGTTGTATAGTGAAAAGGAATGGCATAAAGAAAAGAAACTAATAATGGTGTGTGGGTCCAAAGTAATACAACTTATTCTTGTTTTGACATAGTTGTTATTAGGATAATGTTATTTATAAGTTTGTTTCTCTTGATCCATGCTTTTTGAACTATTTTTTTTCATTTCCTTTCATTTGATTAAACAAGTAAGCCTAGAATCATTACTACCAAAGGAAAGACCTTTTGATTCTAGGAAATACTTTTTGTGATTGGAGATACAATTCTAAATAAAATCTTATGATATCCAATTCAATTCTAAAAGGGATTAATGATATTTAACAGGGAGGAATAATGTTTAACTTACTTAAGTTGCATGGTTTTACTATTGCTAATGAATGCTAGATCACACACACTTTCAACAATGTTATTATAGAGTGGCTAGAGAGAGAAAAAAACAACTAAAAGAAATCTCTAACACTCATTATAATATCATGAAGCCCTTGAGATCAAATTCTAGAGAACTCAGTTTATTGATAATAGTTTTGACTTTGCTCAACCACTAGCAAATAGTGGGTGTAAGGGAGTTTAATCAGTGTCATTTTATACACATTTATATGCATCAAATTTCACATATTTATGATTAATTATTGTTCTCATTGTATTCCATGTGTTTAATTTTTGTCTTATTGGTATTTGGCAATGATGAACAAAAAGGAGAAAAAATGCATATTTGGGTAGAAATAAGGTACTCAATTAGTTGAGCTTCGATCGAGGATTTATTAAGGACCTTTGGATAGAAATATTGGAACCAACTACACCATATGATCGATCAATTGATTGGCCTATAGCTCGATTGATTGAGTACTCTTAGGATGGAAATTTTATCATGCTTGGTCAATTCACTTGGAACTCGATTGATCAATCCATCTATTAAGTATGCTAATCTAACCTTTTCAACCTCAGGTATTAATCCCAATCAGAGAACAAATTTTACATTGTTGAGAAACTTTTGAAAAATGTTTTGAAGAGAAGATTGAAGATTAGTGATTGTGGCTACATTGGCTTCTTTCATTGTTCTCCATAAGCTCTTCTTGTTCCTTTCTTTTTAATTTTCATAGCTATGTTATTGATTCTTGTAGGTTCAATAGCTAGCTAAACTTTTATATGATTATGGGTAATTTTGAAGCCCTAAACTATGCATGTTATGGATTAGGGTATACAACTAGTTTATAGTTACATAGATGTGTTTGTTGCTAAAATGTGAAGTTGGTATCAAATTACTAATTTTTATAGGAGAAAATACTCCTATGGTCCTGTACTTATTGAAAAATGATATTTAGGTAATGTACTTATTTTTTGTAACAATTTAGTCCTATTGTTATGAAAAAGTGACCGTACAAGGACAAAGATAAATTTTGTATTTTATTTTTTTATTTTTTAATTACATTAGATATAAATTGTAATAACTTAAATAAACTATAATTGAAATAATTGAAGAAAAATAGAATAAAAATAAAATAATAAATTAAAACATAAAAAATAGCTATTTGTCCTTATACAGTCACTTTTTCATAAAAATAAAACTAAATTGTTATAAAAATAATTACAAGACCTAAGTATTATTTTTAGCATAAGTATAGGACCTTTACAATCACCTTCCCTTTTTATAATTGTAGTGCAAAGTTGTGATTTTATTGCGGTTAGAATGAATTGCTTATGTTAAAGATTGTGAACAGAGTCAATTTTTCCTAGTTTAATATTATATTTTGATATCATAATGCAAAGAATGAATTAGACATAGTAGTCATAATTCTAAGTTTTTAGGTTGATTAATAACAAAGTTATTGATCAATTACAATGTAAGAAAAAATAGAAAGTCTTAGGCAATATAAGGCTTCTAAAAAGCTAAAGTTAAAAATTTAAGAAAAGTTTAAATTATGAATTTGATTTAAAACTTGAGAAACTAATTTGGATTATCATATGATTAATTAAATTTTAGTATAGTGATTCGAATATTCACGTTGTCACATATCTTCCATCATTTACTTTTGTCCCTTGTATAATTACTTTTCTCTCTCGTTATTTTATGTATTTTTTATCTTTTCCAAAATCAACAAAAACTCCTATTTTTGAACTTTAATTAACTTGTTAACAAACTAGAGAGATGTTATGAAATAAGAATGAAGATGTCTAGTTTAATACTAGATTCATATATATAGAACATGACATGTACATGTGTCAATAACATAGGGATACACTTCACCGTGTGTCAAAAGGGTACACTAGTAAAAGCTTAAACTATTCTTAGAGTGACCACATTTTAACACAAAGCTAATGATAGATGCTTCAAATGGTGAGAACGGAGTAATTCAAGATAAGAGAAATACAAGTTATGACTTCCCCTCCAAAACTCATCATACTGACCTTCAGGAAAGCTGTTCCGACACAAAGACACCATCCCATAACCTTACATCTGCCTAATATCAAGAGCTCCTTAAACTTCTCAATCAATCCAAATCAGGTAGCATGTCAAGTCAAGTGACTACTTCTTCAGGTAACACATTATGTGCAATTGTTTTCCATTCAAAAACTCATTGGATTTTTGATACAGGAGAAACTAATCACATGGTATGTTCCCAAAACCTTATGAGCTCCAGCATTCCGGTCACACATATTGGCACTGTACATTTCTCCAAAAATTTCATACTCCATAATATCTTGTGTGTTCCCTCTTTCAAATTAAACTTAGTTTCAGTAGCCAAACTAACTCAAACTACATTTTGTCATCTCACCTTCACTAATAGTATGTGTTTTGTTAAGGACAAATGCTTAGGGAAGATTATTGGGATGCGAACTAAGAAAGCAGGACTATACTACCTGACTATTTTTGAAAAGGCTGGATGTTTTTCCATTTCAAATACTGCTTCCACCAACTCTCATCTATGGCATCAACGACTTGGTCATTTATCTAATAATAGTTTTCGTGTAATTTCTCTTTCCATCAACACACCTTTTTGTTCCATTAGTGATTGTTCTATTTTTCCATTAGCTAAGTAAACTCGTAATCCATTTCCTCTAAGTTCCATCAATATAAAAGTACCTTTTGAACTTATTCATGTTGATATTTGGGTGGCTATCACATTCCAACACTTAATAGAGCACATTATTTCC
Source organism: Hippophae tibetana (assembly GCA_037013495.1). Taxonomy (NCBI): domain Eukaryota; kingdom Viridiplantae; phylum Streptophyta; class Magnoliopsida; order Rosales; family Elaeagnaceae; genus Hippophae; species Hippophae tibetana. Next base: position 17,626,388 of record CM072810.1, read on the forward strand.
TCACTATTGTTGATGACTACTCAAGATGCACATGGGTCTATCTCTTACATGCTAAATCTGATGCATGTATATTTCTTACCACCTTCATTAATCTTGTTGAAACATAATTTTCATCCAAAGTTAAAATCATTCGTAGCGACAATGGACCAGAATTTTCTATGACCCAATTGTTTTCTACCAAAGGAATCCTTCATCAAACCAGTTATGTCTCTACCCCTTAACAAAATGGTGTTGCTGAACGCAAACACCATCATCGTTTCAATGTCGCTCGTTCATTGCTCTTCCAAGCCAATCTCCCTAAACAATTCTGGGAAGATGCCATTCTTACAACCACATACCTCATAAATCGTACTCCAACACCTGTTCTCAAGGGTAAATCTCCCTAAACAATTCTAGGTATGAACATCTTCGTGTTTTTGGTTCCCTTTATTTTGTGTCTACACATCATGATCAACTCACCAAGTTTGATGCTAGATCACATAGATGCATATTCATTGGGTATCCATATCAGATAAAATGTTATCGTGTCAACAATCTGGAAACAAGCAAGACTTTAGTGTCTCGTGATGTTATCTTTCATGAACATGTATTTCCTTATTTCACTTCCGCTGTCAACACTCCAACTCTATTACCTCCATCAGAAAATAATATTTATGATGACATACCTAACATTCATCAATCAACCAATCCAAATACATCACTTTATCATACACCATATGTTCTTCCAACAATCAACTCAGACATTCTTCATCTTTAAAATTCATATCCAAAAACATCATCATCAACTTCTCCACCACACATGACTCCTCCAACACTAGTCACACATAGGCTTCGTCGATCCACCAATGTTCCTAGCTACCTTTAAAAATATCATGTAGAAGTTTCCTTGCCTTCTCGGTCCTTCCCTTCATCTAACTCAGCATCGTCCAATGACAAAGGTACTTCTCATTCTCTATCTCATGTACTTACCTATGACCAATTATCACCTACACATCGTGCCTTTGCTACTTCTATTTCCATTCTCAAGGAACTAACCACCTTTGTTGAAGCTTTCAACGATCCAAAATGGTGACTTTCCATGAAATAAGAACTGGATGCTCTTGAAACTAATGGCACTTGGACGCTTCAACAGCTTCCTCCAAACAAGAAACCAATTGGCTGTAAATGGGTCTAAAAAATCAAGTATAATCCTGATAGCTCTGTGGAACGATAAAAGGCTCGGTTAGTGGCCAAAGGATACAGTCACATTGAAGGTTTTGACTACCAAGAAAATTTTGCACCAATAGCCAAACTTATCATTGTTCGAATTCTTCTTGTCGTTATTGCTATTCAAAATTGGCATCTTCGACAACTCAATGTCAACAATGCTTTGCTCTATGGTGATCTTCATGAAAATGTCTACATGCCCCTTCCACCTGGATTCCGAAGAAAGGGGGAAACACGAGTATGTAAGCTACACAAATCTCTGTATGAACTCAAACAAGCCTCATGACAATGGTTCATCAAGCTATCAATAACACTTAAGCTAGCTAGTTTTAACCAATCCAAGTATGATCACTCACTATTCGTCCAAACCCGTGGTAATTCCTTCTCTACTCTTCTTATCTATGTAGATGATATAATCATAACAAGAAACAATGTACAATACATTGAAGAAACTAAGAATCATCTCATGAGATAATTCAAGCTTAAAGATCTCGGTGAATTAAAGTATTTATTGGGCATAAAAGTTTCACAACGCAAGTACGCACTTGAAATATTGGAAGACATGGGTTATCTTGGTGCCAAATCTGCCAACTCACCTACGGAACAAAATTTATCCCTCGGCAAGGTTGAAGGGGAATTCATCAGTAATCCCACATCCTATCGAAGACTTGTTAGGAGATTAATATACTTGACCATCACAAGGCCCGACTTAGTGTATGTCGTGCACATTCTCAGTCAATATATGGATAAACCACATCAACCACATTTGGAAGCAGCTCAATGAGTGCTACGATATGTCAAGAACACACCAGGGCAATGTCTCTTTTTCTCAGCAACTAGTTCATTACAACTAAATGCTTTCTGTGACACAGATTGGACAAAATGCACATATACACGATGATCAACCACACGATATTATATGTTTCTTGGAAACTCGCTAATTTCTTGGAAGAGTAAGAAACAAAATACGGGTCTCACGATCAAGTGTAGAAATAGAATACCGCTCTATGGCAGCAGCTTGTTGCAAAGTAACCTAGTTACGATACATATTGAATGATTTGGGTATCAAACACTCCCAACCAACCAAGTTATATTGTGACAATCAAGCAACCCTTCACATTGTCACATTGCATCAAATCCAGTGTTTCATGAGCAAACCAAACACATAGAGATCGATTTTCATCTAGTAAAAGAAAAGATTCAAGGTGGAATTATCAAAACTTATCATATCTCTACATTAGAGCAACCAGCAAATATATTTACCAAATCTTTGAGTTTTTCACAATTCTCGAGCTTACTTAACAAGTTAGGAATAATTAACATATATTCCAACTTGAGGGGGAATGTTAAAGAACTCGAGATCCAGCTGGTGACAACCAACACACCAGCTGGAAATAGCCATCAACAACTTTGTAAATATTCGTTTATTCATCGTCAATAAAACCATTTCTTACAATTGTCCGTCATGTTTTTCATAATTGCTAACAATTTCATTAAAATCACCAAACACCATCTGTGGTACAATAGATTCAGATTACCATCTTCGTAATAATTCCTAGGAGAAAATCCTCTTATTAGTATTCGAATTCCCGTAGAAACCAGTCAACTTCCATTGTACTCCATTTGATTCAAACACTCAAGCATCAATGTGACCTTTGGTGCTAGAAGGAATGGTGACATTAATAGAATTTTTCCATAAAAATAATAGCTTGCCATTTCCACTAAAAACCATATTCTCCACAGTATAACAATTGGGAAAATTTAAATACACGTAAAACTCCAACTTATTTTTTATTCATATGAATTTCAAAAATAAAAATAATATTAGGATCATAATCATAAATAAGGCTCGTCAGGCACATAAATACTCGTTTATTATTGAGCCTGTGAGCATTCCAACTAATTAAAGTACTCATTATTAGTGACAAGGCTATCTGCCAGACCCCGTCATGTGTTGAAAAAAGATTGAACAAAAGTTCAAATATCAACCATTACCTCATCATTTTCAGTTGTCCCCCGTAATGAGAGAGAAATTTTTTATTCATTTGCACTTCGTGTTGGCATCTGGCAGCGGCTCATCAGAGACCGACCTACCTATCACATCCTTATCCCCACCTATCACTCCTCGCTGGCCACCCAATACACCAATAGTTTCTTCGTCATCTGCGAGCATCACCTGTAGAGATTGCATGCATGAAGCCATTCCTAATATTATACCTAATCCTTTAGCCACCTCAGCTTCTCCAGTCACCACAGGCCCCCCCCAATCACCTCGGCTGCTTCAGCCACCTCACTTTTCCCAGATACATTAGTTTTTTTATTAACCACGACTCCATCAGTGGGATATAACCCACCCATATTTCCTTAGAGATATCCCCACCCCTTAGCAATAAGGGATTTAAAAAATGAATCAGAAAGAGGATTTCCAGCAACCATAATTAGCCCATCAGTCTCAATGTATGGCCTTACCATCGTTGTCCATCATTATTTTCATGACTTCCAATTACAACACCAGTATTAGTTTTTGTTGGTTTGTAAACTTGTTTAAAAGCCCAAAGAAATCAAAAACAAACTTTGAAATATTCTAGCCCATTTGAAGTCTAGCTCGTGGAAGCTTCTATGGTGATGATCTGGATTGATAAGGATACAGCTCATGGTTGGTGGGAAGAAGAAAAAATCAATGGGTTAGGTAAGAAGATAAGTGTATAGTTTAGATTGTTTTGGTAGGTTTATCTTGTATGGCTTAGATTTATTAGTTGTTTCTATAAATACCTCTCAGTAACAATGTAATAATCAAGTTAAAAAAAATCAGAAACAAAAATTTGAGAGTTTCTGAGTGTTTCTGGAAAATTGTTCTTGAGGGTTCTTGAGTTTTAAGAGTTTTGATCCATAATATTCCAACAGTTTTCACAGAAGGTTGCAACATGGTTTTCACCTCAATTGGTGTGTTAATTTGGCGATCCACGTGCAGCCATGTCCCAAACCAGTCGTGCACCCCCACCGACGATTCAATAGCCCTTTTCCATGATTGTAATTTGGTGATCCGCGTGCAGCCATGTCCCAAACCAGTCGTGATTGGTATTGTCTTCCATTGTGACCAATATAGCCACACAAAAAGCAACAAAAAAAAGAAAATTTTTCATATCAGAATCCCACCTAAATCGGATCAAGTTTTGCTCTACAAAACCACCAACCACCAACAAAGGATTGTCATGCTTCAAAGTTGTTGGACACATCGATAAAAATAAAATAAATTCAATAGAGTAAAATAATAACACTGACAATTTAACATGATTCATCCTTTAATTTAGGTTAAGTCCACGGGACAAACTCCGAAAAATATTTCTTCCACTAATAAAATTAATTGGTATAAAGTGAGAGACAATACAACAAATTGAGATAAACCCAAAATAATGTCATACAAGTGTTTCTCAAACTCATTATTTTGTCACTCTCTTTTTAGAAAAATATTCTCTCATACTTTCTTACACATACAACATTATTTTTCTTCAAAGGAAATTGTTCATTTGACTTTGCTTTTCTTCTCTTCTTTTTGGTGTGTTGATGTATATCTAAGGAAAAGACATTTTCTATCAATATTAGATGCATTTGTCAAATGTGGTTGCACCTAACATTTATGATTGCACTTAACATTTGTGGTTGCACATACCATTTATGGTTGCACCTAACATTTTTTATTTTCTTCCTCTTCCATGTGGGAAGGACCTACAAATCTTCCCATCCGGACTACATAGACAGCTCCACCAATCCAATAGCTAAACGACAATATTCAAAATTTTGTTTTGGAAGAATTTTTGTCAACATGTCTGATCCATTTTTCTCTGTGTGGATCTTCTCAAGCCGTAGTAACGTATTCTCTATTACATCCCTAATCCAGTGATATCTCACATCAATATTTTTGATCTCGAATAAAAAGAGGCATTCTTTCCAAGGTGGATAGCACTCTAACTATTACAAAAAACCTAGTAACTCTCTTGTTGTAAACTAAGTTATTTCAAGAAGTTTTTCATCCATAGAAACTCTTTAAATGCTTCTGTTTTTGTAGTGAATAGTGAAACACATTTTTGTAACTTTAACTGCTATGACATAGCTCCCCTTGTAAGTGTAATCAGGTAACCTGAAGTGGATTTTTTGGAATCCACTTCGCCAGCTATATCTACATCTGTATATCCAACTAACACAGGTTTTTCATTTCCAAATCATAGGCATATTTTGGAAAAACCTCAAAGATACCTAAAAATCCATTTCACTACAGCTCAATATTCATTTCTAGGATTTGAAAGGAAATTACTCACAATTCCAACTGCATGAGCGATATTTGGCCATGTACAAACCATGGCATACATCAGACTTCTAACTGTTGAAGCATATGAAACCTTTTTCATCTCTTTTTTCTCTTTGTCTGTAGAAGGGCTCTGCTTAGAACTTAGCTTAAAATGATTAGCCTTGTCCATATGAAATCTCTAAAGTTCTTTCTCAATGTACTTCTCCTATGAAAACCATAATTTCTTGGTGCCTCTGTCTCGAATAATACTCATGCCGAGATTCTGCTTTACTAGCCCCAAGTCTTTCATCGCAAAAGACTTACTCAACTGTTTTTTCAAGTTGTTGATTCTGGAAATATTCCAACCAATAATCAATATATCATCCACATAGAGCAAAAGAATAATGAAATCATCATCAGAGAATTTCTACACAAAAACACAATGGTCTGAAGTAATTTTTTGGTAGCCTTGCTCCTCAATAACAGATTCAAACTTTTTGTACCATTGTCTCAATGCATGTTTTAAGATGTGGAGGCTTTTCTTCAATTTGCAAACATAATCTTATTTTCCATTTTGATTGAAACCCTTTGGTTGTTCCATGTATATCTATTCTTCCACGTCACCATGTAGGAAGGCATTTTTGACATCCATTTGCTCAATCTCCAAGTCAAGACTTACTACTAACCCTAGCACAGTACAAATAGATGTCATTTTCACAACTAGTGAGAAAATCTCGTCAAAGTCAACTCCTTTTCTTTGGCTGAATCCTTTGACAACCAGTTTGGCTTTGTATCGCGGACTGGAAATGTGTTATTCATGCTTCACCCTAAACACCCATTTATTTTTCAAACCCCTCTTCTCTTTGGGCAGCTTCATCAGCTCAAAATTTTTATTCTAGTGCAAGGATTCATCTCATGTTGAATGGCTTCAATCCATTTTTATTTGTATTTTTCATCCATGCCTTGTTCATAACTCCCAATTTCTCCCCCATTAGTGAAAGTTAAATACTCTTACGAAGGATATGACGAAGAGGGTCTTCTCACTCTATCACTTATTCGTAGTGGAATAGGAGAAGTTGTAGGTATTGGTACTAGATAATGAACATCATTATCTCCCTCATCTTCAGAACCAACTTCTATTGGAGCATCATCTTCATCAGGTGGAAAAACCTAGTCTTTATCTCTAACTTGTCTTGGCACTGATGTTGGATGAATTAATTTCAAATCTGATGAGTCACCATTAGAGTTAGGGACATCCTTCTTCATTTTGACATTATCGTCAATGGTCTCATCTTCAACAAATATTGCATCATGGCTCCTGACAAGTCTCTTTGCCACGAGATCATAAAATCTATAGCCAAATTGATCTTGACCATAGCCAATAAAATACACCATCTTGTCTTGGCATCAAGTTTGGATCTCTCATCCTTTTGGATATGAACAAATGCTTTGCAGCCAAACACTCGTAGATGATTATAGGAAACATCATTTCCTAACCACACTTTTATCTGGAACATCCATTTTGAGATGAGTAAATGGTGAAAGATCCAACACATGTGCAACTGTGAGTATGGCTTCACCCCAGAAAGTTTTAGGCAACTTTGCATGTGAGAGTAGACATCTAACTCTCTCCATCAAAGTTCTATTCATCCTCTCAGCTAATCCATTCAACTGTAGTGTCTTTGGAGGTGTCATCTGATGCCAAATACCATGCTTTTTTGCAGTAAGTATGAAAAGGCTCTATGTATTCTCCACCATTTTCTATCTGAATGCACTTCAGCTTCTTCCCAGTCCGTCTCTCAACTAAGGCATGAAATTCTTTGAAGACATCTAGCACTTGATCCTTTTTCTTCAGAAGATATACCTTCATCTTCCTTGAATGATCATCAATTAAAGTCACAAAGTATTGAGCACCACCAAGTGACTTTGGCATTGGTCCAAATGAATGAGATCTAAAATATTATTCATTCTGGAAGGAGGGGAACTCTTGAAAACAACTCTATTTTGCTTACCTGCTAAACAATTAACACATTTTTCCAAATGTACTTCATCCATTCCAGACAATATCTTCTTCCTGGCTAGGCTTTTCATAACTTTTTCACCCATGTGATTGAGTCTCTTATGCCATTATTCAGTTGCTTTGTCTTTCTCCATGACATTTACTGTGTCGGTGGAGAGCTTCGCTTACATTATACATAAAGTTGTATACTTCTCACCTCTAGCCACTACTAAGGATCCTTTTGTAAGTTTCCATTTGACATAAATGAAAGAGCTGTAATATCCTTCATTTGCAAGTTTGCGTACAAAGATCAAATTCAGGCGCATATATGGAATATGCTTGACATCCTTTAAAAATAGTCTGGTTCCATTCTCTATTTCCAAGAAAACATCTCCTCTGCCAACAACCTTTGACAGGCCTTCATTTCCCATTCTAACAACACCAAAACTTCCATGTGTGTATGATGAGAAAAATTATTTATGCAATGTAGAGTGAATTGTAGCACCACTATCAATCACCCAATTGGTCTCGTGTGATGCAATATTGACAAAATCTTCATCATAAATGATATTGAACTCGTCTATGGTATTTGTTTGTTCATCATTATTGTTGTCGTCTTTCTTCACTACTTTGCCTTTGTTTGTTTTCTATTCCTTCTTGAATACTAGGCAAAATTCCTTGATGTGACATTTCCTTTACTCTTGCCTCCGAGTTTCTGTTCTATATACTACCTCCTTCCTCTGGACTCTATGATAAGGGGTTGTTCTTTTCAATATCTTTCCCTAATCTATTTCTCATATGACAATAGGGCTTCTACAACAACTTCAAACTTCATCTTGTCTTTTGCATAAGTCAGAGTTTTTGTAAGATGACTATATGATGAGGGTAGTGATGCCAAAAACATCACAACTTTCTCCTCATCATTGAAACTCACATTGAATCTTCCTAAGTGAGAAAGTTTGCTGTTGAAATCGCTAACGTGTTGTATTATGATCACATTATCTTCCTTCCTCATCTGATATAGCTCCTTCCACAAATAAAATTTATTGGCAAAGTTCTTTGACATGTACACATTTTCTAGAGTCTCCCATGTTTCTTTAGTAATCTTGCAATTTTTTGATTCAATATTTTGCAAGACACTATTTGAGTGATTTAGATAGATTATACAAGCTGCAATCTCATCTATCTCCTTCCACTGTTCATCGGTGACGGCTGCTTCCTTATTTTCTTTCCCCAACACTGCCTTATGGACCTTCTGTTAAATGAGAATGTCCTTCATCCTCTTTTTCCATAAAGAGAAATTAGTATTGCCATTAAATTTCTCAATATCTACCTTCTGGCTTGACATTTTTTTCTCATTGTGTTTCTTTTTCTACAAATAAATACACCCTGGACCTAATAAAATCTTTTCTGATATGGCAGATCAGTCTATGCTGCAACCATAGGGCATACTAAGAATTACTAGACCGACTCTGATACTAGTTGTTGGGAACAATGGATAAAAATAAAATGAATTCAATAGAGTAAAATAATGACACCGTCAATTCAATGTGGTTCATCCTTTAATTTGGGTTAAGTCCACGGGACAAACTCCAAAAATTATTTCTTCCACAAATAAAATTAATGGGTACAAAGTGAGAGGCAATACAACAAATTGAGATAAACCAAAAATAATATCATACAAGTGTTTCCCAAACTCACTATTTTGTCACTCCCTTTTTAGAAATATATCCCAATATTTTTCTAATATATTCTTTCTCACTTTCTTATGCACACAACACTATTTTTCTTCTAAGCAAATTGTTCCTTTGGCTTTGCTTTGCTTCTCTTCTCTTCTTTTTGGTGTGTTGATGTATCTCTAAAGCAAAGACATTACCTATTTATAAGCAAAATAACCTATCAATATTAGATGCATTTGTCAAATTTGGTTACACCTAAAATTTTTTATTTTCTTCCTCTTTCATGTGGGAAGGACCTACAAAAGTGATGACTTTATGAAAATAGAGTCATTAGCGCACTTTTTTTACTAAATATTTACTTTTTTATTTAATAAATAATATTTTTATGCCCAACAAAATTTAAATATAAACTTTTTAGTGAAAATTGGTAATAATATAAATTTTGGGATTTTTTTGGAATTGTTCTGGATTTTTTATGAATTTTTAATGCAAGACCAATCAGAAGCTTCCATGTGGCATGCCATGCAAGCAGAGAAGCTAACTGGGCAAGCCACACGGATGCCATGCAAGCAAGGAGAGCGAATCACATCGTTCCACATGTGAGGAAGTTAAACACGCACCACGCGTCAACACGACGTTCAATCCGAGTTTGGAAATCAGTTAGCATGCCATGCCAAGTATCACCACGCCATTGCTCCACGTGTTCCACCCGTGCACCATGCCATCTATTCCCATGAATCACCTCCGCCACGTTTTGCTAACTCGGCGAGCATTGACTATGACCGGTCTCCCCTGCCACCCGTCGCTCCCTGATTCGCCCAATGAATTTCTCATACCACATGTCGCACTATGATTGGTGGAAACTATCAATTTTGCTTGTTTTGATCGTAGCCTTTGGTCTGAAGCTTATGGGACAGTCCAGATCGCACCTGAGCTTTATTTAAGCTTCTAATCACTCCATAAGCCCTAATTTGCCTCCATTAGCATAAGTTTGGTCAGTTTTTAGAGCTAAAAAGAGAGAAAAATACAAAAAAAATTGAAGAGAAAACATAATTTTGGTGGAGATTCAAGAGGAAATTAATTCTACAATTCAAGATATTGATTGTATTTCTTTTTCTACTATTTTCTTTATCAATTTTTATGTCTTTCTTTATTAAAAATATGAACTTTATGAACACAATTATGTGTAATTAATTTATTAATTTAGGGATCTTATGAACCCAATTTTCACCATGTGATGATATAAAAATTTACCCCAATTATAATTATAATTTAATTATATTATTTAATATGATTTTTATGCTATTAATTCTTTGGCCAACAATTTATCTATAGAGGCAATTAACTAGATTTGAGAGAATTATTTAATTTTTTATCTTGATTAAATAACATGCATAGTTTCTAGGCATAGATGTATGATTCTTGTGTATGTGATTCATAATTGATGAACTTAATGAGTAGTATGCAATTTAATTGGCATGAGAGTGTGATTCAATTAATTATTATATGATGTGTAGTTTACTTGAGAGAGGAATACATGTTAGATTATATTCAATTGATAATGTAATTAATTGATAATTATATTGGGGGGATTTTAGCGATTCGCATGTTTAGAAAATTGGGGGATTAAGTATTATTTGATATTTTCTCATATATCTTTTTAGTCACAAAATCTGATTTAATTAATTATTTTTATTTACTTTTAGTTATTTTAATTTTACGTCCTTAAAATAAAAAAAACACCAAAAAAATTTATTTTTATTATTTTTAGTTTTAAAAATTAATTTCTAGTAAAACAATCTCCATGGAAACAATCTTTACCTATCATTATATTACTTGTTACAATATGTATACTTGCGTATTCATTGCACACACAATTTGTGTGGTGATCAAAAGGCCATATTTACCTGCCTAAAAGTTGCATTTGTACCACTTAAAGACTGCCAACACCTCCCTGATAATTCTTGCCATTGTCCTAATCTTTTTTTTTTACCATCCAGTTCTATGGCTTGTCATACCCATAATGACAGTATCAAATAATATCTCATTGATATTCAATCCCCATGAGACCCATTTCAATGCTAAAATATTTCCATTAATCATCCATGGTTGTCTCTCTATTATCCATTTGGCTTTATATCCACCATCAAAATACAAAAAAAAAACAAATTCTTTGAAAATCTGTTAATCTTGGACGGGAAAACCCAAAACCAAGCACTCTTCATGGCTTCCTCCATCCTTGATACCAGCATCCTACTACCCTCCAACAGTTTTCCAGCGATCACAATTTCATCATTAACAACTTCATCATCGGACTCATCCAATCCTACCACCTTGATATCTTTCAAGCGATCACAAATTTCTTCCATCGTGAATAGGAAGAGCTTTGGTAAGTTACTTGATGACAACGGTTCATAGGACTCCTTAGCAATAGCTATGATAGCAGTCAAGCTAAGGAAATTCTAGCACCCAAGAGTCTAGAGAAAATGACTAAGGTTCAAACAAGTGGAACCCTAGTTCTCATAGTAGCAAAAAGTGAGGCGGCATTTTTAGGGTTTTTCTTTAATTACATTGTTAGTGTTTTTATGTGCTTCACATGCACTTTGAGTCCTAAAATTATTGTCCTCTTAAGGTATTGTAAGTATTTTTTTTACTCTTTTTTTCGTGTTTAGAGACCTAAAATCTAAAGTAAAGTTTATACAATATATGAATAAAAAGCATTTCAATACTTATGGATTGACCATTATTATTATTTTCTATAATCTATTTATATTATTCGACTCTCATTGACATTGTTGTCATCATCCATGATTATTTTTTTTAGTTAAAATAAATTTAAAAATTGAATTTTTTAAAATATCATTTGTATATAATGAAAATATCAAAATACTTAAATTTATACTATAAATTTATTTTCCACCCTTGATGCCAATTTAGGTCATATGCCTAGTTTCTTTAAATCCAGTCTTTCTTTAATTCCATCCTTCGTTTTTCTAGGTATATTAAGTAATGTACCAATCAAGCTCTCACATATATTTTTCTCAATGTGCATGACATATAAGATGTGACAAATGTGTAGGTCTTTCCAATAAGGTAATTCAAAAAATATTGATTATTTATTTCAACAACCATGGTCTACTAATTCTCCTCCTTTTTCATTTTCACCACTTTCATTAGTTGACCTCTTTTGTTTCCCTACCTTAGTTAGTATTCTTATTTTCATCTTTCCATATCGTTTGAATGTCAAACCATTCAATTGCCTTAATATCTCAACACCTCACAAAGGTCAGGTTGCATGATCATGATCTTCTTCACCATCGAACGGTTTCTTTTGGTATCTAAACTTGTGTCCAAATGGAAAAAATCTTCTATGTCTTCTATAAGACATCTTTCGTCTGTAAACAAGATAAGTTACAGAAGTTCCATCACTACATAGAGGGCATCCCTTGTAACCTTTTGTTGCATGTCCTGATAAGTTTCCATAGGCAGGAAAATCATTAATTGTCCATAAAAGGACCCCCCTCAAGTTAAAGTGTTCTTTTTTATGTGCATCATAAACATTTACACCATCATTCCATAACTTACACCATCATTTCATAACGTCTTTAAATCATCTATCAGAAGCTGCAAATATACATCAATATTAACACAAGGTTGTTTCAGTCCTGAGAATAATAATGTTAACATAATGAATTTTTTTTTCATACACAATAAGGGAAGAAGGTTGTATGTTATCATAATTACTGGCCAACAACTATATCTACTACTAAGGGAACTGTGTGGATTAATTCCATTAGCAGAAATGGCAAGATGAAGATTGAGCAGATCAGATGCAAATTGAGGGGATAAATTATCTACTACTTTCCAATTTGGAGAATCACAAGGATGACTTAGCACCCCATCATTAGATCGATTATCTGAATGCCAAGTCAACATCTTTGATGTCTCTTTACTTTTAAACAACCTTTGAAAGCAAGGAATCAGAGGAAAGTACCAAAGAACCTTTGTGGGCACGCTTTTCTTAAGTGTTGTCTCATTTGTAGCATGCTTCCATCTCGATTCTTTACACATCGAATAATCATCTAATGTCTCATATTCTTTTCTATAAATAATGCAATCATTTCGAAAAGCATGAATCTTATGATATTCCATTCCAAATTGACTAAGAGATTTCTTCACTTCATACATTGAAGATGGAAATTCAATACCCTTAGGAAACATATCGACTAGTAGATTTAGTACTTCTGTGAATCCCTTGTAAAAAAACCATGTTTTTCCTTCACATTGTACAAATGAACCAACCCTGACATTTTAGTGTATTTATTTCATTTTGGATACAACGGGTTTTTGGCATCTTCTAGAAGTTTTTTAAAGGTTTCGCGATCATCCTCACGTAGTTCATCTTCAACACTATGAAACATATTTTTTGTTTGTAAATTATGATAAGATGTATGTAATCCACTCACATTCTTATTTATCTCTTCCCCATGAATATTATCAATAGTTTCTCCATGATAATACCAACATTTATAGCTCAAAAGAATACCACTACGAATAAGGTGATACTTAACCTTGTCAACTTCATGAAATCGCTCATTTTTACATTTAAGAGAGGGAAATGAATCATACTAATTTCATTATTAATATTTCTACAAGCACATTCATTGAAACTTTTAACTCCATAAATGTAGTCCTCCTCAATTCTACATTTTGACATCCAAGATTTGCCCATTTTCTATTAATGAAATCAATTAAGCATATTAATTATGTATTCAATCAATATATTTCAAGTATTATTATATATGAATTCTCTAATTATTAGAATATATACCAAAACAAACATAATACAAAAATTTATCATTTTAATCATTTTAAAATTGTATTACTTTTACTTAATAAAATATAATTATTTATATGTAAATAAATTTATCCATGTACGGTAAATATTATAGTCTTACAAACCCACAACATCCAGATATTATTTCCACAGAAAATCAGCCAAACATATAATAACAAGCATAATACAAAACATACATAAATCAAAAATTTATAAAAACAATAAAGCAAATTGAATAATAAGTGCTTAAGATTAATAGAAATACTTACAAGAGTAAATGAAATGACTAAATGAAGGAAATGAAGAAAAAATGGGTGTTTTGTAAGTGAGAATAAGTGAGAAAATGGGTATGAATTTTTTGAGTATTTCACTCAAAAAAATAGGGGATCTGAAATATAATATGGAGAGGAAGATAACCCACAAAACGGCATTGGAAATGGTGGTTGAAGGTGGCCAGAAAATGAGAAAGAGTGTAGGAGGTGACCTCAGTTTTAAGGTTTTTTGGTGCTGCACAAATTGAAAAAAAGAAGTTCTGATAAAGAAGAGAGTAGAGAAATGGACTAATACATGTGGATAGCGTCGGTTGACGTGTTGAACCGATGCTACACACATAGATAGCATTGGTTCTACCCATCCACCGACGCTATCCACGTGTATAGTGTCGGTTCAATACGTCAACTGACACTACGTCCTACGTATATTTTTATTTTAAAAATGCAGTCTAAAATTGAAATAAAATAGCTAGTAAAATTTTTTTTATTGTTTTGGTCAATTATTATTTTATTTGATTTTAACTATAAACCTTTTATATTTTTTTGAAAAATTTTCTGTATTGTGCAAATATTTTTCATGCTATCCAATTCAATAACTAGTATGAAAAACAAGTACGTACATAAAATTAAGTATCCAAACAAATACACAAAATTATATAATTTTAAAAACCAATTGACTAAAAAAATAAAATTATACTATATATATATATCCAAATTAAATTTTAAAGAGTTTGAATAAAATAATAATTGACCAAAAAGATAAAAAATATTGTATTATATAATTTCAATTTTAGACTGTATATTTAAAATAAAAAATACACGTAGGACGTAACATCTGTTGACACGTAGAACCGACGCTACACATCTGGATAGCGTCGGTTCTAAGTGCCAACCGATGCTATCCATGTGTGTAGCATCGGTTTTTCACCGAACTTACTTTAAATTCATTATAAGTCGGTTTTCTTCAAAAACCGACTTTATATATCGACTTAAATACCACATTTTGTAGTGGTGATAGGTTAGGAGTTTTAAAGAGGGGAAAATTGGTGAAAAAGAGAGTAATATCCGAAGGACTACGCTGGGATTTTCATTTGATTACTAATTTATAATAAATTAAGAATAAAGATATTGTCACGATAGCTTACATTATATATAAACATGTCAATAATATTACATTGTATTATCAATAACTACAAGTGATACGTACACTAGTATGAAATGTGAGTTTATTAAAATTTAGCTATAGTAATATATGTCATTTTATTTATCCTATAACAACAAAATAGAATAAGGCATTTAGTTGAATTAGTGAACAATTTTAGACCATTAGTAGAAAACTACATTTATCTTGTACATTAGTTGGATTATCCAATAGTACCTATCTATTTTGCTTCGAAGCAGTTGGAAAAAGCAAAGAATTTTTTTATGTTTACATTTACATCCTTTAGAAGTAATTATGTATGATAGCATCAACCATGCAAAGTTTTTAAGGTCATTGGAGATCATTGTCCAATCTTATCTCATTCTAGTTCATGAAATAATGCACTAGAGAAACTTTATCACCAACTGGTACACGATAGTTAAAATGATTGAAAACATTTACCATCAGTGTGTGGAGTATTTCGTAGGGCACAAAATAGTAACACATCATTAGTATCTTATGGTTTGACATGTAATAATAATAAAAATGTTTTCATGTAGTTTAAAGATATATAATCATGTAATATTACCTTTATAGTATAACATAAAATATATAGATTATAAAAATTCCAACCCACATTCAAATACTAACATATAATTTTTTAGACAGACCAATTATTATATCCATGCAATATAGTTCTAATTATATAATAAAAAAAGTCCAATAAATGTCAACAAAATATGTAAAATATTAATTAGCACATAATATGTTACAAAAATACATTTGCATAATTTCATATAGTTCTTATTGTTATATGTTTCACAATCATTTGCATAATTTCATTATACATTATAGGATTATGTCTAGAGCATTGACACCTATTACAAAGAATAATCTTCTTAATCTCTTCACAATGAGATTGAATTTTCCTTTTCCTTTTCCTACCTATTTTTTTCACAGTGTTAAGAGGTCGATTAATATGTTATTTCCTTAGAAACTTCCTATGATCAATATCCCAAAAAATTGGCCCATGAACATCAATGTCTTGATGTCTAGTTGCAACAATGGCATGACTACCTGGAATCTTATAAACATCAAATTATTTACAGGTACACATCTTATTTAGAAGGTTGACTTCATCATTAGTGTCCCATGGATTACTTGTTAATAAAAGATAGGGTAAACAACTTTTAAGGTATCCAAACTTTGGTCAATTTCACACAAATTGCTTGAGCTATAAATCCTATAGAAAGGTACCCAAATTTTGGTCCATTTTACACAAAAGTGCTAGTACTTTTGTTTATATACCTAAGCTTTAGTCCATTTTACACAACGGTAACCATATTCTTATATTTTTTACATCTAAGTAACTAGACTATGTGTCAACTAATTAGTTGATGTGACAATCCTTATATGGAAACAAAATCAGAGTATAGGTACCCATTTGCAAAATGGACCAAAGTTTGGGTACCTAAACTAAAAGTTTCCTTTTTTGTTACAGACCTAAGTAGCCGGAGAGAGCAGGTGAGTAGATGAAAAATAGAAATATAACAAATTAAAACTTTGTAGAGTGGCTAAATATGCAATCACATATAAATAAAGTAATGCAAAAATATAAAGATTCACACACAATATTTTTAGGTGAAAACAACCTAGGCTACACTAATGAACTAAGAAGAAAACCACCAAACCAATTAAAAGGCTATGACTCAAACTACCTACCAAGGTAATGCCACCAATTAATCTACTTACAAACCAAAACTTTCATCAAAGTTTCTACAAGAAAGGAGTTCGGATCTGGACCAATGTTTTGATAACTTAAGTCACACAAGAAATTGAATCCGTTCTACCAGTACTTAAAAGGCTAGCATAATAACAAAAGTTCAAGTGTGTGTCCTAGAAAAGATTCAATAATGAATAATCCTAATTAGATGATTTAATAAATATATTAGATAAATAAAAATAAGCTAGCAACCCAAGAACAATTAGTTTAAAGCATAATATTACAAATATTATAGGCATGTTAATTCATCAAACACAACCATAAATGTTTAGTCAATTAACTCAATAAAAAATTATACTTAAATAGTTTTTTTGCAAAATAATGAGAGAGATATTAAGATAAAGAAAAGAATGCTCTTATGTAGCTAACAAAATTGTGAGCCAATGGTATGATTAAATAGAATTAGCAAAAACCCTAGGCCAAAGGTCTATTACAAATCTATCATTTAAAATATTTAAAAGATCTTTAAAAAATAAGGATAATATTGTAATAAAAAAAATTAGCTTGAGTAAAAATTATGTTAAACTTGAAAAAATAATCGTTCAATCGATCTAGAACTAACTTGAACGATTAAACATAACCGCTCGATCTATCGACCTTAAATAGTTTGATCGATCTAGTTAATCTTCGATCAATCTAGTAAAACAATTAATTCATTTTAAAATAAGTGGATCGATCTACTCATTAATCTTAATTGATCTAGTGCTCAATTGTTTGAGTATTAGTTCCTCAATCAATCTAGTCATGTAAAAATTAATTCAAACAGGTTAGTAAGCTAGATTGATCTAGACATTGCTTAATCAATTGAGTAGCCTATATGGATAATGTTCTTATGTATCTAATTATAAATCTAATGTGCATGAGAATAGAGATATACTTGAGATGTGATTCTTAGAGTTTAGTAGTTTTTTCGGCTTTAAAATATTCTTGAAAGATACATCTAGAAACTAAAATTACATCGAAATATTTTGTTCACGAATATCATAACACTCATAAACCTTACAATCTCTTTCTTTTGCATATTCTTGTGACAAAATCTGTCTTCAACTACATAACATTCATAGAAAAAATATTTTTTTTACATATTGGAACTATCCTATAATTCGATGAATCATTTTCGCTTGAATCTTGAAAACTTATGTTTATACTGAAAAACAAAACATAATCAACTAAACAATTTGTCATAAAGGACTCATTGTTCTTAATAGTTTTGTGTATCTAGTAATAGAAAAGCAAAAAAAATGTTTATAATAGCGAGTAAACAAATGATAGAAACTAAAAAAAAACTCCCCCAATATGAAATTTCCCAAAAAGAATTTTCAAAGTAATTCAAAAGTAAAAACTTCCCCTAAATTAACTTCTCTTTTTGATTTTTCAATTAAAGTTTCAAATTTTCTCCCCCATTTTTGTCATATGAATAAACAAACGTAAAGAAAAGACAAAAATGATCGGATGTAGAAAACACAAATGTATTGAATGATAAACTTCTTGTACATTACAATCAGATTTCAATTATATTTTAAAATATAAAAACAACCAAATATATTGACTTCTAAACACAATAATAGAACATGACAAAACATCAAAATAAAATAAAATAAAAATAAATCATTGTCTTGAAGGAGGAAAATTGTAATGTGAATGGATGTCCTTAATCATGAAGAACTTTGATTCTTGATGTTCATTTAGAGTATTCATTTTCTATTCCAAAGTTCCCATTCTCATACACATCTCATTTTCAAATAGGTTCTAATGATAAGGTTTAAAAATCATATATATTTTCAATTTCTTCATCCCAAAAAAATATCATCTGATGTGGCTTCTCTTCCACTAGTACCAATACCAGCGGCCTCTGTCTCTTTGAAGTTTGACCAGATAATCTTGATATGGTTGACTTTCCAATGTCACCTATCAAGTGAACAACATCAGAATCCCTCGCTTGTGGTACACCTACAACTAGAATTAGTTGGGTGATAAGACAACCATAGGAAAGACCAATCCTTTCTTTAACTATTTAAGATTGGTTTATATTCACATCCTAGATAAGTGAACTTACATTGAATGTAAAACCTTTTTCCAATACAATATAATATCTTTACATATAGGTGTCAAATCTTAGAAGAGTGCTTTGATGGTAATAGGTTAGCACATATCATTTTGCTCAACATCTGATAGAATGGAGTGAACTCACACATGATAAACAACCATTTTGCATTAAAACTAATATTAGGTGAACCGAAAAGTTCAGTCAAAAAATCTATAATAGAGATACTATAATGTTCTAATTTAAAACCAGGGTCCCCAATGTTTGTAATGAACAAAAACATTTTGATTCCTTAAGCCAAGATATCAACAGTTTTATTTTTAACAAAAACTTTATAGCTCATAGGTCTTGGGTGATGGATTTTAGGGTCAATATTGGCATACATCTCACGCACAAAGGATGGGCAACATAATTTGGCATGTGTAAATAGGGATTTCCATCCTATAGCTCTAATGGCCAAGGTAATTCCAATTTCATAAAATTCTATCCAAGTTATGCCACGTTTAAATAAAATTGGACGTATAGAGAAAGTAGTATTATACCTTGATTTGGATTCATCATCCTACCATTAAGCGGAATCTAGGGCTGAAGCACCAAGAGTAAGTTCACGATGTTTGGTAGCCATTATAGAAACTGAGCCAAAATCCAAAAAGAAAAAATAACCCTTAAACTAAAACTTCATCCAACCTATTGAAATTTTCCAAAAACAAAATATAGAATCAAGATCAAGGAATTGTTGTTAGGAAGAGATTCTAGAAACAAGCTCAGAAAGAGTGTTTGATTGGTAAGAAAATGAAGGGAAAAAGGTAGAATGGAGTTATGATGATTTCCTCCAAAAAATATGTTTTTTTTTTATAGATTGATGCATGAAAATAGAATAGCAATCAATTCTAAGTGTTTTAGAGACAAAAATGAGTGAATTTGTTGTGATTTTGAGTGAAAATAAAAAAAGGGGGCTAAGTTTGGGGAAATAAACTAGAGTATATTAATTGAACTCATTCGATCAATCGAGATTAACATTGATTGACCAACATTCATACTTCAACCAATCCAGTTTATCGTCAATCGATCGAATAACATAAACCCATATAAATGTAAAAACTTCTCCTAAGTCCTATATTAACTCAAATATTTTTAAGTACCCTCCCAAAATAATATATATATATATATATGAAAAAATAAATAAATACATTTATATATATGTAATCAAGGTGATAAATTTACTTAAATATTAACTTCACTTAAATAATTAATTTTGAAATAAAATTCATTCTTGATCAAGATTAAAGTATTTGCTATATGTATGGGTATTCCAGTAAAGTACAAATACATTTTTCAACACATATGATGACATATCAGCAGTTGCTCAAAGTATGAAAAATATTAAAACTGCAATGGTATGTCAATTAGTCCATCATAATTAGTTATGAAGGATTTAAAGGAAAGGGCATCACTAATCATGAAAAACTACAGTTAAATCCAAACTTTTACAAAATAAAATTTTACTAACTATGAGAGAACTTTAATCACATTTTTTTTATTCCCCTCTTGTATGATTATTTATTTTTGTGAGTGATTGGTTATTTATTTTGTTTTATTTATATTTTGCATAACCATTTATGGCTCTTTCTTTTTGTACATGTAATAGATTTTATATATTTTTGTTTTTCCTATATTTCTTTTTCTAAAGGAGTCATGCAGGAGCCAAATAATTTAGTATAATGACTTTCATACTAGTTGTGAGATATCCCTTTCCACTCCTTACGATAGCCTCACACATCAAAATAGGTAGCCCTTTCAAATCTAGGTGTTTTGCTATAGTAACATTTTATAAAGTGAAAAATAAAGCTCAAACACAGTTTTTATGGTCAAGGTTATCTTAAAAATGAAAATCTCATATAACCAATCACAAGCTTCAAGCATAGCATATGATTATGTTTGGTGAGTGTGTAAATGAGTTCTTATTAACATCAATTAGTAGATGTAGAAAAATATAAATGCACCGAACAATATATTCAATTATATAATGAATAATAAATCAAGTTATTTATAAAAGTATTTTATTTTCTATTCAAAATGATATTTGTAGTATATTTCAATGTTAAAATAATTCTACTCCCTTGAAAGATTTAAATAAAAAATTAAGAACTAAATAATTAAACTAAAATTAGAAACAACAATCAAATTAAAATTAAGCAATCAAACTAACATATTCACTTAGGGTCAATCAAGTACAAAATAAAAATTCCTAGGTGGGAGAGGAAGCTAGTCAATTGACCCAAAAAATAAAATATTTCCTAACCCAAACTTTTTTGAATCTCGATTTCGTTATATTTTTGGATTTATCCTTATTTTTACTTTTGCTTTTCTTTTTCATCGTTGATGTAGATTTAGCATTCGTGTATGGATGATAAAAACTAATTATAAAATATCATGCATGAAATACATTGTTAAAATATGGATATGTTATAAGAAATCTGCAAGTTGGTCTAATATGACATTTCCTACCAAAATGATGACAGGATAGTCATAAAATTCGTAGATTTTTCAATCACAAGTGCAACTATTTTTTATACATAATGAGTAATATTAGAAATAAGGGGTTAAAATTTCTTACCAATTCAAGTTTTGATGCTGAAGGTGTAGCATATAAGGAGGACATGTTTGAGGGTTTGAAAAATCCAGTTGATTTTGAAGAAGACGACTTAGTATGCTCATCTATATATCCTAACCATCTATTGTCTCCAGTTGGCTTTCCATAATCCACATATTTGTTCAACCTTCCAGCTTCAATTGTTAGTCCTTTTACAAATTCTTTGGATTGTTCAAGTTTTTGCATCAGATATTATTTTTCATTTTCTAAACTTACAAGATTCGAGTTAAGGCCATTAGTACATTTATAAAAATTGAGATTTCCTTTTTCCAAATCATTCAATTCACTTCATAAGATATTAGTTTTTCATTTAGTTTAGTTACTTCTACAAGCAATTTATCTTTGACTCTTTTACATCTTATAGAATCCATGAACACATCTCCAATATTAGTGATGTTAAATTTCATAAGTAAGAATTCAACATCACTTTCCTCATTAGTAGAATCATTATCAAACTTACTGAATCGTCCACCAACAGTTGCAATAAATGCTAGAAAGTTAGTGTCTCTATTTTCTGAATCAGCTAAATAATCGTTATAACTTTTTGAGTTAGTAAGTGTAGCATTGCATGTTCTTCTAGTGTTGTTCTTCTTATTTGCACATTCAGCTACAAAGCAACCAAAACTCACATATTTGAGTTCTCTCAGATTCTGATCCATTTGATGACATGATTGTCCTTTTGTTATGAGGATTCTTTTTGTTAAAGATTCCATTCAATCTTATGGTCAAGAGTGCCAATTCTGCTACTTCATTGTCACCTTCTTCAATCATAGCAGTTTTGAAGGCAACAACTTTATTCTTGGTAGGAGGACGAAAATTCATCTCAAAGGTTTTAAGTGATCCCACAAGTTCTTCTATTTTGATAGTATCCACATCATTGCTTTCATCAATGGCAGCAATCTGGAAGCAAGCAAATAATATTTTGAATTATCCTAAAATCATCAATTTTCACTCCAAGATTGGAAAAGGTGTTAGTAATATCACACAATCTAGCATAAAATTCAAGAAAGGTCTCATCTTCTTTCATCCTAATATTTTCAAATTGAGTACCAAGTAGGCAAAGTTTTGTTCGTTCTACTTATGAGGTTCCTAAATGGGTAACCTCTAAACTATCCCAAGCTTACTTAGCAGTAACAACATGAGAAATATGATGAAACTCATCAATAGAAATAGCACTAAAAATAGCATTGATACCCCTTTGATTCCAGTTACTACAAGTTTCATCTTTAATGATTCAATCTTTCTAGGTTTAGGAGTGACATTATTATCCTTGGCAATCACGGGTGGTTCCCGACCATAAAGCACATAATTCTACATACTCCTATCTAAACATAGTAGAAAGGCTCTCATACGAGCCTTCCAATATTCATAAATAGACCCATCAAAGTAAGGTGCATGGGTAGTAGATTAAACATCTCTTCAATTATCCATAGCAAGGTCCTAGGCACACTAAGTCTTTCTAGTGACCTTTTTTGATTCCAAATAAAAGTTTCCTTCTTTTTTTTATAGACCAAATTAGCTGGAAAGGGTGGGTGAATAAATGATAAGAAAAAGTATGACAAATTAAAATTTTGTAGAAAAACCAAACATACAATCACGTGTAAATAAAGTAATGTAGAAATATAAAGATTAATACACAATATTTTTAGGTGAAAACAACCTAGGTTGCAATAATGACCTAAGAAGAAAACCACTAATCCACTAGGCCACCGACTATCCAATATCAAAAATTAGGTCCAATTACAAGGCTATGACTCAAACTATCCAACAAGGCAATGCCCCCAAGTAATCTACTTAAAAGCTTATACTTTCATCAAAGTCTCTAAAATAAAGGTGCTCAAATCTAAGCCAAAGTTTTGATAACTTGACTCACTCAAGAAAATTGAACCCGTTCTACTAGTACATGAAAAGTTATCACAATAACACAAGTGTAAGTGTGTCCTAGAATAGATTCAATAATGGATAATCCTAATTAGATGACTTAACAAATGTATCAGATAAATCAAAATCAATAAGAAATTCTAAAATAATCAGTTTAAAGCACATTATCACAAATATTTTAGGCTTGTTAATTCATCAAATACAACAACAAATGTTCGATAAATTAACTCAATAAAAATCCTACTCGAATAGATTTTGCAAAATAATTATAGAGATATTAAGATGAAGAAAATAATGTTTTTTTATGGTTAACAAAATTGTGAGCTAATGGTATGATTAAATAGCATGAATAGAAAACTTAGGTAAAACGTCTATCAAAAATCTGTCCTTGAAAACATTTAAAAGAGCTTTAAAACATAAGGAAAATATAGTAATAAAATAAATTGGTTCGAGTAAAAATGAGCTCAAACTTGAAAATTTACCGTTCGATCTATCTAGAAATAGCTTGATCAATTGAACATGGTTGCTCGATCGATTGACCCTAAATAGTTCAATCAATCTAATGAAACAATTAATTTATTTTGGAATAAATGGATCGATCTACTCATTAATCTTAATCAATTTAGTCCTCGATCGATCGAGTTTAATTCTTTGATGGATCTAGTCATGTAAAAATTAATTCAGCCAGATAATTAAGCTTGATTGATATAAACATGGCTCTGTTGATTAAGTATCCTACATGGAGAATGTTCCCATGTGTTTAATACGAAATCTAACATGCATAAGAATAGAGATATACATGAGATGTAATCGTTCGAGCTCAATAGTTTCTTTGGTTTGAAAATTTCTTGAAAGATACCCCTAGAAACTAAAATTCTATTTGAATGTTTTGTTCATGAATATTTTCAACACTCATAAAACTTACATAGACAAAAGTCCAGGCGTCTTTGTTTAAAGTTGACCAAAATTTGGGTACCTTAATATTGAAAAAAATAGTTCAAGCACCTTTGTATAAAATGAACCAAAAATTTTGGTAGCTAAAAATCTATTTACCCTAAAATATAATTCAATTTATAATATGAAAAGGTATCCTTATATACATAAATTAAATAAAAGTAACAGAAATGTCAGAATAAGTGTAACTCCAATGGTAAATATGCACCTATTTATATCGTAATTGTTTAAATTGTTTACCTAAAGAGAGTTGACATACATTATAGAGATTAAGTTATATTTCACTAGTTTCACAAGAGATTTTTCATTTCCTACAATATATAGATTTGATAAGAAATGGGTAACCCAAAGACGAATGATAAGTTAGTAGTCAAAAACAAGGTAGATATGAAATCGACCTATGGTACAAAAAAGGTCGATAAATAAAAAATTTAGACATTTTAGAATTTTGATAGAGTAAGTCTAACATTAACAAGTTTATATCACCTTAATAAATACTCTAAAAAATTGATATTGGTTCACATAAATAGTCCATCGATATATAGTCGACTATGATAAAAAAATCGATAACCATAATTTTGGCATTACACAATTAAGATAGAGTAATTCTAACATTAACAAACTTATAAGGCATATACGAAGTACTCCAAATCATCGATATTGGGTCATGTGATTGGTCCATCTTTGACTCAAAATGAATTGAACATTATAATGCTAATATTCATATTGAAATTGGCAAGGTCAATATGTAGTCAACATATGATATAAAAAGCCAATTACGATAATTTTGACATTACACATTACGATTGAGAGAGTTTAACATTAACAAATTTGTATAACCTTAATAAATACTCCATATCATAGATATCATTTCAATATGATTGGTCCATTTTTAACTCGAATTAAATTAAACATTATATATGCAAATATTCATATTGAAATCGGTAAGGTCAATATGTAGTCGACCTATGGTAAAAAAAAGTCAAGTAACCATAATTTTAATATTACATAATTAAGATAGAGTAAGTCTAACATTAATAAACTTGTATGACCTATATCTACTACAAATCATTGATATTGGTTTATGTGAATGATTCATCTTTGACTCAAATTTAATTAAACATTATATATGTAAATATGCACTTTAAATGGGCAAGGTCAATATGTAATTGACTTATGATAGAAAAATATTGATAATCATAATTTTAACATAACAAAATTGAGATAGAGTAAGTGTAATATTAACAAACTTTCGTAGCAAAATGAATACTCCATATGATTGGTATTGCTTCATGTGAATGATTCATTTTCGACTCAAATTCAATTAAACATTATATATGGGAATGTGGATATTGAAATTGACAAAGTCGTAGACGACCTATGGTATAAAAATTGATAACCATAATTTTGACGTTATAGAAATGAGATAGAATAAACCTAACATTAAAAAAATTTTAAACTAAAATAAATACTTCATATCATTAAAATTAGTTAATAGCAGTGATTTATTTTTGACTCAAATTCAATTAAACATTATATACGTAAATATGTATAAAGTCGACTATGGTAGAAGAATAACCTATAACCATTCATTTTTAACTTAAATAGACAAGGTCAATATGAAGTCGACCTATATTAGAAAAAAGTCGATAATTATTATTTTTACATTATAGAATTCAGATAGAATAAATATAAAATTATCAAACTTTGGATAATGTACTTAGCAAAGTTATTATCATATAAAAATAATAAATAGAAAGGAGGTATGAAATTATGAAATTCAGTAAAACAAATATACTATGGTTCACATCAATCAACATCCGTCAGTATATAGATATTATATCTACCAGACAAGAAGAGAAAGTACATTCAACTTAGATGGTAAACCAATTTTTTGAATGATTTGAGCATAATGAACAAAGAGATGACAAAGGACAACAATTATACAAACTATTTTATCTCTGATAAGTAGCAACGAAACATTATGATTATCATTCTAATAATGAAATGTTGCTCATTTTTTTACTTTCATTTTCAAAATTGATAAAATAGTGTTGGTGTCTTACTATAAGCTATAATTTAATGCATGAATTAGTCGAGAATATGGAGATGACAAAGCAATTTTAATTAAAACATATAATAAGCTTCTGAAACAAATGAGCCAAACCTTGCAAACCAGCCTATTGGATCATCAAATACGATTTACAGCCCTCTTTCTCTTTTTATTTCTCCTTTTTTTCTTGCTTCTCTTAATTCAACTAGAACAGACATAATGACTTCATTAAATCTTAAAGACAGACATAATTACTTAAAAATATGACACCTAATTCACCTTCTAATAATTAAGAAATAAAGTACAAAAAATGCAAAAAAGGTATATAAGTAACGAGAGGATGATATAACAAATGAATGGATCCTACACATTTTTCATATAATACAAAAATTAGAAAATGAACAAAATTTTGGAATTATTTTTAGAAATTACAATAACATGGTAGTCATCTTTAAGTATTAAACAATAAACATACAAAACTATGGTTGATTATCAACTTATAGCCTGTACTTTTTACATAAATATTGATAATTATAGCATGTTAAAATTATTTGCAATCAATCTAATAGAGCTAACTACTACTTTATCTTATCAACTTATCTAATAATATACAAAAAAAAAAGTTCTTCTATTCTAATATGAAAGGTTCATGAAAATTTGCATTGAATAATATCTAGTCACATTTTTATTAGTAAGAGGTGATATCCCACTTGGATTATCGTTCGGCATCTACTGCAAAATGAGGAATTCCAAAATTTCATAAATCTTAAAGACAAATATAAAATAAAATAACAATATGAAATTATACTACTAATTATTTTACTTAATTCAATAATTATATACTAATCGAATTCAAACATCCAACAATAAGATTATACTTCATTAAAATTTAAAAAAAAAATCTTTTTTCTCTAATTATTGCTTTTTTTCTTTTTAAATGTCATTAGTTTTATGCATATCGTAATCCGGGTTACAATCCTTGTAAGGAAATAATACCGCCACCCAAGTCCAAGGGGTCCTATGTTAAGCCCATAAATAAAGTCCGTCACAACTGACCCATTTTTCAAGAGAGAGAGAGTTATTGAGCAGTCTTGGTTGTGAGCCCTCGACGATTGAGAGAAAAAATGATCTTTTTAATTCAACCAGTGTAAACCACTATTTAAAAAAGGCATAACTTTCATAAGTCATTATCAACCACTGTAATAAGAGCTAAAGGACTATGAACCTTAAGATTGCACGAACGAGGGAGCAATGGATCGAGTAAATAGGAATCGGGGAGGACTATGAACCTTAAGTTGACGTATGGTAGAAATAAATCAATAACTATACAATAAATGCATTACAGATATAAGATAGTTGTGACATAACATTAACAAACTATATATATTGAAAAAATAAATTCAATGATCATAAAGTAATAATATCTCACAGATAAGTTTATAATATGAAAACGATATCTATCAAAAGCATCCCTCCCACAACATTGTCAAGTTTACTTGCTATGAGATTAAATGGAATTTGGTATTATTAAAACAATGTTAGGCCAAAAGGCATTTCAGGCTCTCCCATCGCCATTACTATCCTAATATGACCCCATGATGTTAAATAAATTATGAATATAACTAGACCCAACAAGATTGCTGGCAGCCACCACCGATAGATTATAAAGCATCAATAACAACAATGTTCTAGGTAGATAATAAAGCTCCAAATAAGTCCATTAAACCAAACAAGTTAACCCCAATTCTCACAGAATGCATTAGAATGATTATGTTTCTCAAATCAACTAATAACGATGTAGGGCTATTGCCCTAGAAATATAATAGAGAAGCATCTATTTTACCATAACTACCTCATGCAAATAAGAAATTGAACAAAGAAAATGAATATTCAAATAAGGATAAAGCAATAATCCATTTTAAATGTTGCTCATAATCTACACTCCTAAAGAAACAAATTATAAAAATATAAATGTCAAGTTTATTATTAAATATAATAGACATTAAGGACTAATCTAGTACGACTTTTAATACTTCCTAGCTCGTTTCTAGTCACAACTGTGAATGGATGCATTGTTTTTAGTACTTGTTGATGAGCGAAAATCGGCATCACCGATTCTTGCCAATACTTTGGTTTTAATATTTATAAAACTCTCGCAAGTGCACGAATCATTTCGAAGAAAATGATAAGTATACTCCCAAGGTCGATCTAAGGAAGGAATGTATGTGGTTTTTAATTTATTATTCAAACTTTTAAAAACGAAATTAAATCCTAAACATCCTGTCACGATATTTTGGGTTTTGTGTTTTAATCTACATACATAAAAATAAACATAGATTCAATAAATATTTATGCAAATTTTATCTTTTATAATAGTGGAGTATTTATGGATATAATAACTAAGTTAATTATGTTTTCTCATATTATTTAGGTTATTAAAGATATGAATTGATATTTATTGATTCTCCCTTTTTTATATGAATACCACATTTGGTGGGGTTAGATATTCTTTGTTAATTAAACAAATCAATTAACACCTATGGGTGGAGTTGATAACTAATTTGCTTAATTAAATTAATTCCTTTTTCTAAGAGATTGAAAATGAACCATTTAAATGCCACCTTTGGTGGGGTTAGACAGTTTAAACTTTATTCAAGGTGTCCAAATTAAACCTAAGAATTTAGTTATCCGAATACTAACTTTCAAGTTTTAAAACCACTACTGAAAACATGTTGTCAATACATTTTCAGATAATAATTCTTATAAAAACTTTTGAAATAGAGCTTCACTCTAACCACCGGACGATTGTACCAACAAATAAAAGAGCACTACTCTAAATCAGACCGGATAACTAAACCTTAAAATCTAATTTTCAGGTTTAAGTTTGTAATGAAAAATAATATATTTCTCTCTAACATTCTTAATATAAAATCTTGAATAAAAACAAAATCAATTCATTTTAGAGATTTTTACCTATTTAATATTTCGCAAGCATAACAACGTTATTATTACATCATATTTACTAACAGCCAACAGAGTTAAATTTAATCACAGACAAATTAAATATAACATGTAATAATAAAGCATAAAAAAATAACTGTAAGAAAATAAAATCCTTACAGAACTTCGATGCTATTCCCGTTGCTGGAAAATCTCCAAGTGGAATTTGCACTCTCATTTATTGAATCAAAAAGCTAACAAATTACAAAAACATAACTAGTTCTTCCCAAAAATAGAAGAACTCTAAAACTAAGAGAAATTAACTAAAAACTAAGAAAAAAGAGAAACAAAGAGAGAAGACATTTGTTTTGAGGTGTGCTTAGAAGTGAAGAGAAATGGTATTTATAAGCGAGGATGGGGAGAAAAAGTGAGTGAAAAAATGATAAAAATTGTGAAAACGTGGAGTGCAATTGTTGAGGTCATTGATGACATCAGCATGACATCATTGGGGTGGCTGCGTGCGAAAATGGGGCGAAATGGGCAGCGGCGCACGCGGGGCTAGGCACGACTGGGCAGCGCGGCGGCGCAATTTTCTCCTTTTTGACATTTTTGACCCATTTTGTCCAATTTTTCCATATTTGTTTTACCTTTCCCCATTTATTTATTAATATATTTGTGATGTATGGTTTCCAGTATTCCTCTTTGAGTCTTTAAGTTACATTTTTAAGCCAAAATACCTGAAAAATAATAAAAATACCCGTGATTCTGGAAAAGACAAATTTATATAAATATATGATAAAACATATAAATATATATTTTTTAATCAATTAATGTGCATAAAATCATGGTAATTTTAGTGCTTTTTGAGCACTCATCACAACCCTCAACCAGCTTCTTGCAAGTCCCTTAGCAAGAGAAGCGATAGAAACTAAAAATTAAACTATCCTAAATCACTTTCGTGGATTGAAACGGTTGCATTTTGCCTATGCAATAAGCCTTTAAACCCCTAGGTTGCCCTAGTGGACGAGTTTGAGTCTCGTGAGGGTTTTCAGTAATGATGCCCACAAACATTGAACTAAAAAAATCAAAAGAAACAATAAAAACAATCAAATCAAAAACTAAAATTACAACAAAATCAAAAATTAATTTAAGAATAAAAGAAAACAACATATCACAAAAATGTCTCATACTTTTTAATCTCCTTTAAGATCATAATTAAAATCTCAAGTATAAGTTATTTTCATCTCTTTAAACAATCATGATTTATTATAATAATTAGTTGAAAATCATTTTCATATTTCATGTCAGAAATGTATCAATTTAATTTCACCCAATTTCAGTGTCATGAATCAGAATTCGCTTCGACTCTATTCCTCACAAGTCAATACTCTCAAAACACTGAATCCTATGGGTTCAAACACTCATACTAATTTATATGCGAAAGAGTTGATGTATAGAAATGAACTAATATGTTCGCATATGTATAAAGAATAAAGGCTCAAAGTGTTATTTTAACATTGATCTCATGAAAGGAATCAAATGTATAAATTATAAAGATATCATATATAAAAATTATTTTCATGCATAAATCAAACTCATTAAGAAAGAATTTCAAGATATATGCTTTTTACAAATGAAGAAATTGCAATGACTTTTTAGGGAATTACTTCCTATATCTTTCTTTTGTAATTAGCATGTACTCACAACTTTGTAGGCAATGCGGGTCATAGTATGTAGATGATACTATATATTTTTTATCTCTATATTTTTTTTCTGAAGATATTTTTCAATATATGTATATTTTAGAGAGTCAACCCATGTACAGATTGTACATTTTTTAGGATTTTGGTGAGTGGTTAATTTTGTGGCTTTTCTGTTTGATCTTGGTTTAGGTAACCCCAGATATGTCTTTTTTTTTGTAGGAGTCATGCATGAATGAGATATAAGCATATACTATCAATTTATACTCAAATCATTTAATCTAAGCAATAATAATAATAAAAATATATATGATACTCTATTAATATGAGAAAACATTCATACATTCAATGCTAATACCTATAGAGATCATCTAAAAATTTGAATAAATAAGAAATGTGTTTGGAGTAGAAAAAATATATATTTCGCTCTGAATAAAAGAAATTAGGCTCAAATTATATCTCACAAGGGTAGTCTCCACTAAAAACAAATTCATAAACACCGATTTTGGGTTTAATATAATTTCCACATTTTATCAAGAAATACTAGTTATGATAAAAACTAACTAATTATCAAAAATAATTACAAAATATTTCATGATATGTTTTCAAAAATTAATCTAACAGTAAAAAAGACTTAACTATTTACTTAAATTTGATTTAAAGAAATGATAAATTTGTGAGAAAAAATATTTTTTTTTAATAATTTTTTTATTTCAAAAATTACTAAATCACACAAAACAAAAATAAAACCAAACACAAAAAAATGAAAACGTGAACATAAAAAAGAAAAAAAATTAATTTTTTTTAATTTTTAAATTGTTAAATCTTTTTTTTTCTAATTAAGCATGGTAACTTTTCACCACCCCCAACCTAGAACTTACATTGTCCTCAATGTAACAACTGTAAATTAACGATAAAGAGAAAAGAGAAGAAAGATTACCTATTTCTTGAGAATGTGTAAGTAGTAATGGAGAAATGCAGGTGCATTCATCATTAAAGCGTATACAGACAGATCGTTGTGAACTTCTAACATCTCAACAAATATTTTTAGTTTTAACAATTTAAAAATTATTCACATATAATTAAACTAAAATAAATAATAAAATTAAGTAAATAATAAAAAATTACCTAAAATGATGGGTTGCCTCCCATCCAGCGCTTAGTTTAATGTCTTAGCAAGACGTAACTTGGGGATTGCATTTTAAGTAAACTCAATGTCCCCTCATCATTGAGTCAATCAAACCTACAAGTAAGACAAGGTTGTCTACCTATACTGTTTCAACTATTGAATTATTATTATTTTGTACTTAAAACTAGGGACATACTTGAGGGTTTTAGATAACCCACATCTAGGTGTAAATCAAATAATTAAGGCATCAAAACACAATTGTACCTAGATCAAACAAAGCAATTTTTTTTTGTTTTTTGGTTTTTTTTTTGTTTTTTTTAAAGATAAAATAACATAATCAATATTAACCAAGAGTGCTCCAGGAAAGAATGGTGGGGCAAAGACTTCTTAAAAACCATCCTCCTAGACAGAACAACGTTCCCAGGAAAGATTAGTGCCACAAAGGCTTCCAAGAACTAGTCTCCTAGACATAACTCCCTTAGATCTTTACTTTTCAAGCTATTAAAATTAAGTTAACTAAGTTTAGTTAAGTAAAAATCTAAGTTAATTAAGTTAATGAAAATCTAAGTTAATTAAGTTAAGTGAAGTAAAAATCTAGGTTAATTAAGTTAAGTGAAGTAAAAATCTAAGTTAATTAAGTTAATAAAAATCTAAGTTAATTAAGTTAATGAAAGTACAAATCTAAGTTAATTAAGTTAAGTTAATTAAGTTAAGTGAAGTAAAAAAATCTAAGTTAATTAAGTTAAGTTAATTAAGTTAATGAAAAATCTAAGTTAATTAAAAACCTAAGTTAATTAAGTTAGTAAAAATCCAAGTTAATTAAGTTAAATGAAAATTAAGAGAGAAAAAAAAATTGTTAAAGAAAAGAAAGAAATAAAAATAAAAAAATAAAATAAAATTGAAAAAGGTAAAATAAATTAAAATAAAATTCAAAAAGGTAAAAGCAAATAAAATAAAAATAAAAATTGAAATTTTTTTATATATATTTTTTATTCATTTTTTTTATTATTATTATTTTTTAAAAAAATAAAATTAAGATTTTAAATAAAAAATTAAAATTAAATGAAAATTAAAAAATAAGTTTTATTTTTTTATTTTTAATTTAAAATTTATTTAAGTTTTTTTTTATATTTTTATATTTTTATATTTTATTTTTTTTACTATTCATGAACAGTAATTTTATTATACTATTCACTTTATATTATTTATTTATTATCTTAAAAAAAATTTAATTTTTTTTTACTATTCATGAACGGTAATTTTATTTTTCTATTTATACTATATTATTTATTTTTTTATTTTTTTATATATTATTTTTTTATTTCTTATGAAATTTTAAATTTGATTATTATTTTTTTTATTAAAACAAAAAAAATCACAATTATTTACAACACAAAAATGTTTTTAAAATTTTGATAAATAATTTAAAAACGCTATTCCTTCCCCGGCAACGGCGCCAAAAACTTGATTAGGGAAAACCGGCATCACTGATTCTTGCCAATACTTTGGTTTTAATATTTATAAAACTCTCGCAAGTGCACGAATTATTTCGAAGAAAATGATAAATATACTCTCAAGGTCGATCTAAGGAAGGAATATATCTGGTTTTTAATTTATTATTCAAACTTTTAAAAACGAAATTAAATCCTAAACATCCTGTCACGATATTTTGGGTTTGTGCTTTAATCTACATACATAAAAATAAACATAGATTCAATAAATTTTTATGCAATTTTTTATCTTTTATAATAGTGGAATATTTATGGATATAATAATCAAGTTAATTATGCTTGCTCATATTATTTAGGTTATTAAAGATATGAATTCATATTTATTAATTATCCTTTTTTTATATGAATACCAACTTTGGTGGGGTTAGATATTCTTTGTTAATTAAACAAATCAATTAACACATATGGGTGGGGTTGATAACTAATTTGCTTAATTAAATTAATTCCTTTTTCTAAGAGATTGAAAATGAACCATTAAAATGTCACCTTTGTTGAGGTTAGACAATTTAAACTTTATTCAAGGTGTCCAAATTAAACTTAAGAATTTAGTTATCCGAGTATTAACTTTCAAGTTTTAAAACTACTACTGAAAACATGTTGTCAATACATTTTCAGATAATAATTCTTATAAAAACTTTTGAAATAGAGCTTCACTTTAACTACCGGGCGATTGTACTAACAAATAAAAGAGCACTACTCTAAATCAGATCGGATAACTAAACCTTAAAATCTAATTTTCAGGTTTAATTTTGTAATGAAAAATAATATATTTCTCTCTAACATTCTTAATATAAAATCTTGAATAAAAACAAAATCAATTCATTTTAGAGATTTTCACTTATTTAATATTTCGCAAGCATAACATCGTTATTATTACATGATGTTTACTAACAGCCAACAGAGTTAAATTTAATCACACACAAATTAAATATAACATGTAAGAATAAAGCATAAAAAAAATAATTGTAAAGAAAATAAAATCCTTATAAAACTTCGATGCTATTCCCGTTGCTGGAAAACCTCCAAACGGAATTTGTACTCCCATTTATTGAATCAAAAAGCTAACAGATTACAAAAACATAACTAGTTCTTCCCAAAAAGGGAAGAACTCTAAAACTAAGAGAAATTAACTAAAAACTAAGAAAAACTAAAAACTAAGAAACGAGAGAAAGAAAGAGAGAAGAGAATGTGTTTTGAGGTGTGTTTAGAAGTGAAGAAAAGGGGGGTATTTATAGGTGAGGATGGGGAGAAAAAGTGAGTGAAAAAATGTTAAAAAATTGTGAATACGCGGAGTGTAATTGTTGAGGTCATTGATGACGTCATGAGGGCGGTTGCGCGCAAAAATGGGGCGAAATGGGCAGCTGGGCGCGCAGGGGAAGTAGCAGGGCGCGCAGGCGCGTGTGCGGACAATCTGGCGCGTGCGGGGCTCGGCGCGGCTGGACGGCGCGGCGGTACGATTTTCTCCTCTTTGAAATTTTTGACCTTTTTGACCCATTTTGTCCAATTTTTCCATATTGTTTTTACCTTTCCTCTTTTATTTATTAATATATTTGTGATGTATTGCTTCCAGTATTCCTTTTTGAGTCTTTAAGTTACGTTTTTAAGCCAAAATACATGAAAAACAATAAAAATACCCGTGATTCCAAAAAAGACAAATTTATATAAATATATGATAAAACATATAAATATATATATTTTTTAATCAATTAATGTGCATAAAATCATGGTAATTTTAGTGCTTTTTGAGCACTCGTCACTTGTGACTACTAGTTACTAGTTATTGACCTTTTCCAATGTTTGTAAATCAAATCTAGCCTATAAAATATAGGTAGTATATGGTCTAATATAAGAAACATGTAAAAACATAGCAAGAAATACAACAATAATTAAGAGGAAAGAATACATAATCAAAACCATAAAACACATCAAAAAAATAGAAGAAACTACCACTAAGATCAACATCCCAAAATCAAAATCATAAATTACTTGAATCCCAAAATCAAAATTGAGAAAAAAGGGGCAAGCTCAAAAACCATAAAGACTTTGATGAATTTTCAATAACCAAAAAATTGAGGGTTATAGGATTCTGGGTGTGGGGTTTTTAGATGGGTTATAGGGTTTGGGTATCAAGGGTTATAGGGTTTCAGTTCATATATTCTTTGTTTTGGGGTTAAGGTTCAAGATTGAGGGTTAGGGGTTTTCATTTTTAAAGGATTATGAAGTAGAGACAATCGTGTTATGTGGGGTTTAAGGGGTTGGATAAGAGTTTCGGGGTTATAGTCTCTTTTTTTCAAAGAGAGGGATGCTATAGGATTTGGGGCTTATAAGGAAGGATCTCGAGTTTAGATGGTGGCCATAACCCTCAAAAAATTTGATTTTTTTTTTAAAAAAGGGTTATAGATAAATGCCCATTTATTTACAAGAGATCAAATAGAGACATATGGAATATGAAAATAAGAGAGGAATGATAACAAATGGCCTTTGTGGGTTCTGAGTTCTTCAATAGTAGAAGAGGAATTAGTGGTGCAACAATAGAGAAAAGAGTTCCCTTTTGTGTCCAGTCTTTGACAAGTATAGAAGAAAGAAAGAGTTGTGCATGGTGAAGAGGACTAGAGTTCATGGTGGTATGGATATTTTATATCTTTTCTCTATATAATCTTTGTAATATTCTTTGTGTATCTTCTCTGATTTATGGAATGAATTGCAAGTGAGCCTTTCCCATGGAGCAAGATTTCCAAACCACGTAAACTTGTGTTGTTTTGTTCGTCTAACGTCTTGATGTGTTTTTAAAGAATAATATATGTTTTTTTAAATGAAAACTGATGGATTTTACATTTTCAGAACCAAACCTTCCTAGCAATTGGTATCAGATCCCATGGTTGGGTTTCCACAATAATGATTTGATTTTCCCAATCTTTTTTTAGGGTTTTTTCTTGTATTTTTTGTTACTAAATTATTATTATTATTATTATTATTATTATTCTAAAAAGTTATGTTATTTTTTTCGATTCAAAAAATTTTGTTTGAAAATCCTAATTTTTCAGTTTTATGAATTGGGTGATATTAATCAAGTTAAGGGGATTTTTGTGTGTTTTAAATATGATTATTTAATTTCGGTTTCAGCTCTCTTTAGCGGAGCTATTTTGGTTCAAGATTTTTTGGTAAAATCGTTTTTGGGTTTTCCTCTTCAATTTGGGAAAATTTATTCTCTAATTTTTTTAAAGGTATAAAAATATGAGAGAGAAAAGCAATTTTTGTGTTTATTAAACTGAGTGAAAAATGTGTTGCTTCTTGTTTTTTCTATCTATTCAAAGTAATAAACTCTAATCTTTATTTTATAAAACAAAAAATATTGCTTGTTGTTGTTTATGTAAGCTAGCTAGTGTCACTTGTTAGTAGTAAAAGAAATAGGAGAACTTTCTTGATAATCTTAGTGATTGAAAATTGTGAGAGAAAATATGGGTTTTTATTGGATAATATGAGATGGCTCATGGGTACAACACTTGAATGGTTGAAAGAGGTTGATATTAGAGGTCATTGTAAAGAAATAACAAGGTTTGGAAGCAAGAAATTTGAGACATAGCTCATTTGGTATCCTTTTGCATGTGGCTATAATGTATTGAAATAACTGCACATAGAGGATAATGTAGCAAATTGTGTGAGTTATTACGTCTAAGTCCTTCTCCATTCTATATTTATTTAAAAATCATTTATGTCAGTTTTTGGATGAATGTTATAATGGATGTGAATTGTTGATCATCTTTATTAAATTATTTTATGGAAGTTCAACTATTATTTATGAAAGATTTGTGTTCATAATTTTGATATTATCAAGTTGATTTGTTTCATGATGTTACAAAATTGATTGTTATGTATATTTTGAGATTTTATTGTATATGTTCTTTTGTTGTACTTGTTAGAAAAATGACATAACATGAAATCTAAATTTTGTATGTGATTGCATGTTAAAGATGGGTTTGATTTGATATAACCTATTTCTAAGTTATTAAAGTCAATCAGAACCTAAGTCAACATCTAAAGAAAATTAGATGCTTTTACTACTACTATAAAGAGATGCATGTTAGTGTATGAAAAGTAAAGATGACATGTTAATAAATCTAACAATGAATATGCATGCATGTAAATTTCAAGTTGTGACAATATATATGCAAGTAAATTTCAGGTTCTGACAATATGCTAGCTGATTATTATTAATGCGAAATTTGAATTCAAGAATGTTGAATTGATTAGTATCTTGATTTTTCTTTTCATATGTAATTTAGTAAATTTCTAGTTGAAAGCATATGTCATATGAACTTGTTATAAGATTGTAAGATTTAAACTTTTTGGAGTCTTTGGTACTACATGGTTTAGTGTAGTTAGGCTTGTGATAAATGACACTTGGTATGTACATAGATGCTCATTGAATTGTGTTACTGTGCATCTGCATTATGGTTTTTGAGTGGTCCATTTTGCACCTATATTTGGCAAGTTTCTATTATGGCATGGATATTTTTTACTATATTAAAATGAAAGACTTGTATAAATTATCAAAGTAAAGGCCTGTTTCTTGTACTATTAGTATAGTGTTTCAGTTTGCTATATTTGTGATACACAGATGGTGTAATTCTACTTTTGGATAGCATGCAACTAGAAATTGTGTTTTTGAGTAATTTATATTATTTGTAATATTCTGGCCCGTCCTTACAAAAGTGAAATATGAATTGTATCACATTTGTTAGCCTATGTTGATTTGTGATTGATTATAAATATTTTTAAGATATGTTGTTGCTGATTTTTTATTATCATTATTATTTTAATGATGTATTGTTTTAAGTGAATGAACACCTTTTAGTAATGTGAAATTTATTATTCATTTGAAAATTAGACAATGTTAGAAATTGAAAGTTGTTTGAGTAGTATGGTTGAAGTTCTATATGAACATGGCATATATGTTAAGTTGTTAGCTCGCTTTGTTATTTTTTACTAACAAGAATGGATTGCAATTGTGGTGGAGTTTGCATGATTGTAGCTACTAATGCAAGTGAGGTCTATGGTGAGCATGGAGGTGCTTTGCAACTTGGTGATTGTACTCAATGGGATGCAATAAAGTAAGAGAAGTTATGGTAATTTGGTAAGCCACTTGAGAGGTATATTCATGTAGACCTTGGTACTTGTGTATGACATTGCTGCTAGTTTAGATGACTTAGAGTTAACATCTTGTGATGATGTTGTATTTAAAGAGTTAAAAATAGCTTGGTGCTATGATTATTTATTTAGATTATTTGTGTGAAAATAAAAAATATTTAAAAGCCTAAAATGTTGTGATGTTGTTGCAATAGTTTGGCTTTGATAGAATCGAATAAATGGAATGTATATACTTATATGTGATGTTCCTATATTGTTTTAGATCTTTTCCCCAATATATTATATATATGGATACTATATGATGTAAATTGGCTTAGAAGATGTAAGCATGTTAGTAATATGTTTTTTAATCAATTTATTGTTAATTGATATATGTATTTTTTGATATATAGATTATGTGTTGTTTGCATGTAATAATATAGAATGTATTACTTGGTTTACATGCTTAAGTTTACTTTTATAATGAGTGATTTATAATTAATATAAAGCCAATTAAAATGGTATACATTGAAATTATTATAAACATATTTGGTAGATTGTTTATTTACTTGGATAAGTGACATACTGATAGTCCTGAATAACTGTCTTGTGAATTTATGTAACCTATGATTGTGTCCATGATATTTATTTCTTTATCATCAATTTACTGTCTTAAAACTGGATGATGTGTTGGCAATGTTAGCACATGTAAGTGACATGCAACTTGAGTGTCATACTTGTATTATGTACTATTTAGGATATGTTTGTTCCATGGTAACTAGTTTTGGAACAGTTAATGAGTTTAGTAATTTAATTCAAATAGAACTCATTGTTGGTTTGAAAATTTACACTTGTATATTCAAGTATTGATAGTATTAGTTTGGTGTTTGAAAATTAAATATGTATACTATAATGTTAAGAGTTTTACCAACTCTTATATTGAAAGCAATTTGACAAGTGGCGATCTTTGAAACGGGATTATATGTTTATTATTTTCATGAAAACTAATGAGGAATCTAACTCTATTTTCTTGTAAGCTTTGATTGAGTATAGTGATTTTTCGTAACATGTATGAAAACTTGGAATATTGTGGACTAGAGTTCAAGTGAAGTTGACTAAAGGAATATGAAAATTCTAGTTGAAGTTGTAGAGTTACTCTACCAAACTAATGCTCTATTAAGTATTGTTTAGAAATGAGCAACCAATTTGGAAAGACTGATCAATAATTCATTAAGAAACATATAGTCATATAATGTCAAGCATAAGATTGTTAAAATTGTGACGTTATATGCTATATTATTTTGTATAATCCATATTGGGCCAAGTTTGTTGGTAGTAATGTTTTGGACTTTTTTACTATGTACATTTATTAGAAGTATGTGTCTATTAATGAACTAAGTAATTAGTGTTCATGGTTGTATAGGTCCTTGATATCATTTTCTTCAATTTTTTAAACCTCTATATAATATTTGTAATTTTATGTTCTCTAATATAATGAATGAGTTGCAAGTGAGCCTTCCATATGGAGTAGCATTTTCAAACCACATAAAAACTTGTATTGTTTTTCCCCCTGATTTCTTGATGCATTTTTAAAGAATAATATCAGTTTCATTCTTGAAATGAAAATCAATGGATTTTAGGTTTTTTGGAATAAAAAATTCTCATCACTTAAAGATCAAACTGGTGGTGATAAAAATGCAAGAAATGCAAATGATAACAGTTTAGACAATGCAAATAAAAGAAATGCATGCAATGTATAGCAATGATGATGTTGTGTGTGCAAGTGTAGCTAATGAATATACCAAAGAAGATAAGCTGGAATGAAGATATGACAGATTGTGCAAATGCATTCTATTATGATAGTCTTGCATGTAGATTATAAATACACTTGTGTAGTTAGTTTGTTAAGGTTGTTAAATGAGTTGTGAGTAAAATCTTGTGATGTAAACACAATGTAAAGCTAAGTTTAGTGTTAGCAATCTCATATAAATAGTCGTACATTGAGTAATACAAGGTATTAATTCAATTACAATTAATATAAAAAATTTACTATTCTTTTTCTTTATCCAATCATTGCTAAAAAGCTCTTAGTACTTACAATGATAATCTATTTTCTTCATTATTTCCAACAAATTGTCATGGTATCATAGCATGAGTTTCAATGAACTTTAGCACCAAATAAATCACAACGATGGACGTTCCACACATGAAAAATCCTAGAGACCATAACAATGTTGATACAGTAATGATCTTGAATCAAGCCGATCGAGGTGCTTTTCATTTTCACAATATGTTCATAGCAATCAAATTCAATTACTCTAATTTCTCAATCTAGAAACATCAGTTATTAAAAATCTTGAAAATTTTAGAGTTACAGAGTTATGTGCTTCAAGATTTCCATAAAGAACTTTTGTTGAATGGAGCAATCAATCTAGAATTTATGTTTCGGAAAAGATAGGATGAAACATTGGGTTGTTGGTTGATGACTTTCATGTCAAATGAAATCTTGAAATTGGTTTATGGTTTTGACACCTTTAGAGAGGCTTGGCTAAAGTTGGAGAATAGTTTTGCCTTTAGATTCAAAGAAAAAATGATTCAATTGAAAGGAGAAATAGAAAAATTTAAAGAAAGGAAATCTTGGAGTTAATAAATATATGTTGAAGATAAAAACTCTGGGGATGAGTTAGAATTTTTTGGATGCCCAATCACTGAAGAAAAGAAATTGTTGTATGTTCTAGGAAGGTTAGATTAAAATTTTGTTAGTATCTTTGCAATTTTAACTAAAAAGATGCTTATTGTGCATGTGACTATAGATGATGTTAAGGCTCTCATATTGAGTCATAAAAGCAGACTAGGGAGTAGAAGAGTGTCAAAATATTTCTCTACTTCCTTTAGTAAATATGAGTGTCAAGAATAAAGCACCAATTTTCATTTCTTATAGGTTTCGTGTTACACCTCCTCCTAGTGAAAATCAGTTTGTATCAATGACAAATGAGATAGGGAATATGAATCTTGATGGAAGTCATAACAATGGCATGATACAAGGGTCTTCTCAGTATCAAGGAGATTCTATGAACGGTGGAAATTTCCAACCTCAATATTATCTTACTCAAGGAATATGTGGTAAAGGTGGAAATAATGCAAGAAAAGGAAGATTTCTTAATAACAATTAACCAGTGTCAACTTTGTAGTAAATTGGGTGACATGGTTTCCAAGTGTTGGTAGGGTTTGATGTTACATATAGACCTTCCAATCCTAGACAAATCAACAAAGCCAAGGTAATGTTGTTCCACTATAGAAAATGAAACCATCTTTAACTCCATCCAATGTTTAAGCCATGATAATTATTACAACAAATTCTCAAATTAACTCAACAAGTAGTGCTCTCATAGCCCAGGCTTATGATCAAACATCATTTTACCATAATCTTCATCAAAAACAACAAATGTCTTAACTATCATCCTATCCTTTTGCCTTGATGGTTATGGCACTAGAAGCGATTTTAGAACCATTATGGTACACTATTTCTAGTCCTACTCATTATGTTACCTCTAATCCTTGTAATCTTTCATTCACACAGTCTTACAAAGATTCTATTCATTTAATGATTGGAAGTGGTAAGCATCTTTCTGTATCTCATATAATTTCATATTAGTTTCATTCTTTACATGCTTCTCATAAGTCTTTTCTTTTGAAAAATATTTTTTTAGTTCCTAATATAACTAAGAACGTATTAAGTGTCTTTAAATAACCTCTATATTTGTATTTAAATAAGCTTTACATCAATGTTAGATACCTTTTGTTAACAATAATTAACATGATACTAGTTTTTGTGTATAAGTCTTGTCAATTGAGAAAAATTCACTCTTTTTCTTTTTCTCTGTCTTTTATTCACGCTACTATGCATTTACAACTGATTCATTCTCATCTATGGACCTTATCTTTAAAGCCAACTAATGGTTTCAACTACTACATCAATTTTTTTATGATGTCTCAAAATTTGTGTGGGCTTATTTTCTTAAAACCAAATAAGGTTCCTATCAAGCTATTCTTGATTTTAAAAATCAAGTTAAATTGCAAACTCCCTGCAATTAAAACTATTCAGTCTGACTAGAAAGGTGAATTTCAAGCTTCAACTTTTGTCATAGCCTCTTCTGGTATTGTTCACCAAACCACTTGTCCTTATAGTCCTCAATAAAATGTAATGCTTAAAGAAAGCATAGACATATTGTAAAGTTGGGTATGTGTATGTTGTTTCATGCCTCTGTTACCATTACTCTTGATTTCAAATCTCTACTAAAACTTTTGTTCAAAAGAAAATATGACTATAATTTCTTAAGAGTTTTGGATGTTTATGTAACCCATGCTTTCATGTCTATACCAAACATGAGCTAGAATCTAGGTCCTTACCTCCTATCTTCTTGGGATATAGTCCAAGGCATAAGGGTTATAAATTACTTTCATTTGAAAAAAAAAGATGTATATTAACAGGGATGT
Source organism: Hippophae tibetana (assembly GCA_037013495.1). Taxonomy (NCBI): domain Eukaryota; kingdom Viridiplantae; phylum Streptophyta; class Magnoliopsida; order Rosales; family Elaeagnaceae; genus Hippophae; species Hippophae tibetana. Next base: position 17,670,079 of record CM072810.1, read on the forward strand.
TGTTTTTGATGAGTTGTCCTTTTCATTATCTTCTAATATTGGCTCAACTATTTTAGCTATGTTAAAAGGCTCCACTTCCTATAGAATTTTTTTACATATTTTAGTTCACTAAGCTGATGTGCCTGTTCCAATATCTATTTTAACTTCTTATATGATGTTTGAATCTTTGCCTATCAATGTTATCTTTTCTAATATACTAGGTTCCATTGCTATTGTACCTATTTTGTCTAAATCATTAGCTACCTCAACAATTGTATCTGAGATGTCACACACTTATCATCTACTTCCTTAAGTCTAACACTTGTTCTCACTAATATGTCCCCTAGACTTTCTACACTTCCTATTTCTTTAACATATACTTTACTAGTCTTTAATAGCTTCTTTTATATCTCCCTCTGTTTCATTTGTTTTCAATAATCACATTATGCTTATCAAGTCAAAAAGAGTATTCATAAACCAAAAGCATTTGTCTCAGTTGTTGTTGATTTAAATTTTAATGAGTCACTTAATGTTAAACAAGTTTTGGCTCATGAAGGATGGAAGAAGTCCATACAGGCGGAGTTTGATACTCTTGTTAAGAATCATACATGGGTGTTAGTGTCTCTACCTAAGGATAGGAAGGTTATTAAGAATAAATGGGTTTGGAAAGTGAAGAAGCTAGCTTCAAGCTTGGTTGACAAACTAAAATCCAAGGTTGTGGCTAATGGATTCAATCAAACACATGGGTTTGATTTTAATGAAACATTTAGTTCAATAATAAAGTAAGTCATTGCTAGAGTATTCGTTACATTTGTTTTCAATAAAGACCAAGTTTTACACCAACTAGACATTAATAATGTTTTCCTCAATAGTGCCTTTACTGAGGACATTTGTAAGATTGTTTGTAAGCTATAAAATGTAATCTATGATCTCAAACAAGCCCTAAGGATTTGGTTTGACACTCTTAAGACTACTATACTTGATTTGAAGTTTGTTTACTTTCAACTCAGTCCATTATGTTTTTGTTGATCTATATGGATGACATTATTATAACTGAAAGTGACAATATTGAGGTACATGCCATTATTTGTTTGTTAACTGAGAAATTTTCTTTGAAATCTTTAGGCTTACTTAGTTATTTTATGGGTATAAAAGTGCATTACTTACCTAACGGGGATTTGTTGCACAATCAAGGCAAGTATATTCGTGAGCTCTTTGTCAAGGTAAAAATGGAATTTTCCAAGCATATGTCTACTCCTATGGCATTTGAACTACTCTTTCTAGTGTTATTGGTGAGTTTTTGACCGTCCAACCTTTTTAGCGAAGCATTGTTGGTGCTCTTCATTACACTTATATTACAAGATCTTATAACACTTTTGTTGTAAAAAGTATGTCAGTTCATAGCTAAGTCCTTAGTCCTTCATTTGCTTGTTGTTCAAAGAGTTCTTAGATCCTTGCATGGTTCAATTCATCATATGGGGTTGTGTTTAAACTACTTCTCCAAGGATTCACAAATACTGATTGAGCATCTTGTCCAAATGATAAAAGGTCAACTTCTAATGTGATAATATAATATGGTGCTAATCTCATTTTTTTGTATTCTAAGAAACAATACACTGTATCTAAATCAAGCATGGAGGCAAAGGCTAGAGCTTTAGCCAATGTTACCTCAAAAATAACTTGGGTTAAAGCTCTTCTATCTAAGATTCACCTCCTTTTCCATCAACATAATGGTATGATAATTAGAGCTCCATAGCCTTGGCCAATAATCTTATTCTACATTCTAAAACAAAGCATGTCGAACTTGACATGCAATTTATTCATGATAAAGTGCTTATAGGACAATTGGTTGTGCACTACATACCATGAGTATATTAGTGATATTTTGACTATGTCACAATGCAAATGAAAGCAGGAAATAATATTTTGCTCCATCAAGATGAGCTTTAAGAGCCCTAAAATCACTTTAGAAAATATTGTTCTATTTTATTTAAACTCTTTTTTCTTGCTGTCAAAAGTATTTTCTTCAAAGTCTCAAAAGCAATAACAAAAGCAAACAAACAAGCCAACCTAATCGTTTTGCAAAAAAATAAAATGCTAGATAATATTAGCTGGCATTTAGATTTAATTACATGACAAATTTCCCTTTATGTAGAGTTTTATTTTTAACCATTGTAAAAAAAATTATATTCATTTTTCTTATAATGTAAATGAACATATGTTTTTTAATATAGTAAGAAAATGAACATATGTTTCTGTCTAATGGGGTTAAAATGAAACTATTTAAATAACTTAATCGTTTATGCACCGGATAGCAGCATTTATAGCTTGTAATTGTAGGTTCCATTACCAATTCCCCTAACTTTGTTTTTTACATAAATTGCTAAAAATAGGGATTTAGATTAAATTCTAAAGGCATTTAAGTTAAGCAAGTTCTAAGGTGTAGAGTTGGAAGTGTAAAATTTTTACATAGCATGTGAAAAGGGAAAAAAATAAAAGTTATATCGATGTATAGAATTTTCATATACTTGGTGAAAATTTCACACAAACTTATAATAACTACAAGTGTATCTAGAATTTTCATATTGATATGCAAGTGAAGATTGAGAGAGAAATAAAATTGTGAACAATAACATGAATAGTGACCGAAAAACATTGTAAATTAAGATAGACTCAAATTATAAATATTGGTATGAATTAACCTATTGTGTCAGTTTCTTTTTTTAAGCAATAGTATGTTTAATCTCAAATCTATGAGTTCAAATAGATACTTTGAGGGATTGTAAAGTGATATATAAGCAGAGAGCTTGTAATGCTCTTGCCCATGAAGGGTTATGTCCTAATTCCTGTCTCAGAAATCCTGAGTGGCTTAACGATTTTATAGCTTTGAATCCTACAGATTAATGAATATTGCAGCAGCAGCTTAATAAATAAATAAAACATAATTAGAGAAAGAACAAAATTTTTGCCTTGTTTAGAGGACAAAAAGTACATGTATTTCTTAAGAAACATTTCCTTGCATCAAGATGAAACTATTGAAACCATCACAACAGCAAAAGCCAGAAAAGAGACCCGTATATTACCGACAACCTTCATTGATCTACTCTGTGAAGTAACCTTGTCTTCTACAAATCACCATTTATAATTAGATTACTACCAGGAGCCAATAAAATAAATAAATTAGAAATATTTCAAAATTTAAGATCAAGGAACTTACTACAATCTTTGGGATGACAAACACATCTCAGCCCAATACCACAATTACCATTAGCCTTCTCACATTCATTGCAAATATTGGGTGCATGGTCAGGTATGTCAAAAGAAATCCTTGTGCCCAATTCATATTCATCATCATGTAAAGATCTCCTGTACACTGGGCTGTAATGTGAGCAATTCAAATCTCTTGGATGAAAACCCAAGTCAAGTTTTTCAATATCTTCAATAACTAAACAAGAAGAAGAACATTTTCCACATGAATCTAAGAAAGTGTAATTGTGGATACTTGGTGAAAAATGATGTTTTTTGATGGAGCAATTGAAAAGGAAAAGTGAGTTAGGTTGTGGTGGTGAAGGTAAAGCAGATGAGAGAAGTGTTGGAGATAGATAGTTGTGAGTTTGGGAACAAGAAGGATGAGATATGGTAAGAATTTTGGTTGTGTAGTTTATGGCGGAGATTGGGTAAAGACCAAGTGAAGTTTTGAAATATAGTTTGTGAGATTTGCAAAGAACCATTTTGTTTAATGGGTATGAAAGATTGGAATTTTGAGTTTGGATTTTGCTACAGATGTTTGAAAAAATAGTAACTTCAGGTGTAGAACTTGTTAAGCTCGGATGGAGAATAAGAAAGAATGAAAGTAAAAGGAAGTGGATTTTCTTGGTTCCTAGCATTTTTCCCCCCCTCTCTCTTTGCAGGTTTTCTAATCTTCGAATAGAGAAGTAAAAAAAAAAACACAGCAAATTGAATACAGAATAATCAATGGAGAAAAAAAATATCGCCTTTTTTTGAAAAATAAAGAATGGAAGAACACCCACTACTTACTAAATCCACAAATGTGTTCTAGTAAGATCTGGGGAGTGGGTACTGTAATTATGCGAAATGTATACTTTTTTTTGTTTGTAGTGTAGTTGGAGAATATGCTTTTTGAGGCTCCATATTGCTTTGCAAGATTTTCAAATATCGTCCTTTTCAATTATATATATATCTAAATATTTTCCTAATTGACAGAAGAAGATAAGGTAAATAAAGCAACAAAGTCAAAAAGTTGTATTGTTGCTTTTGAAGGTCCCCTCCGTATTAATCAAAGTAAATAAGATACTATTAACAAGGTTTTAACATATCAGGCCATACCATACCATACCCACAATATAATGCATAAATCAAAATAATCACTTGCAATCTTAATATCATAATAGGTCTCCAGATAAGGAGTAGAAATTACAAACCAAACAAATTGAAAACAACATAATAACAACACACATACAATAACACTACGTTCTTAGAAAATATTGCAGTTTTTTTTTTCCATAAAAAAAGTCATTATCATGGTGCGGGTCCCTTGACAACAAGAGCTGGGAAATCAAGAACCACAATCTTCTCGATAGCAGTTGAGAAAGTAGCAGAAAATTCAACATGTTTTGAGTGGCTTTGAAATGCAGTGTAGTCTTCTTTCTTATTGAATGTCATAAAAAAGGCATGAGTAAAGCCCTGTCTGAGCATTTCTAAGCTTTCTATGTCCTGTCCCCTGAAGATAAACAACGAAAATTTTGTTCTGAAATTTAGTGAAATTAGCTCCAAAATCGATGGTCTTATATAATGTACGGCTTGCACTTTACAAAAATGCATATTGTACATTATCCAAATGTAGTAGCCATTTTGGTTAGAATTTATTCCTACAAAACCTATTCGTAAGGAAAGAGTGCATTAATAATTATTAATCCACCTACTCATTCATATTTAAACAATATGGGACTCATTCGTGTCATTACATTCTTCTGTTCATTAAAAGCAGTGAGTGGATAGGTGGGTTAATAACTACTTAAGTACCCTTCCATTATAATATAGTTTTATAGGAGTTAGTTTTATCCACAAAGTGATTGTTACAATTAGTATTAAAACAGGTACCCTTCGGAATAGTCCTCCTCCAGGATGGAGAGAGACTAAGGATGTTGTTACCAACAGATATACAAAATCATCCAAAGTGTGGGGAGAGTAACTATGTTGGGTTCGAGAAGTCACCTAACTCAGATGGGTGACCATAGATATCGATTCTAAAACAAGGATGAAATGTAATGATATAATTGAGTCTCACATTACTCATATATGAATGAGTGAGTGGATTAAAACTAATTGGATACTTTTCCCTTACAAACCACTTTTATATGGATGAGTTCTATCCAAAATAGTATTATTATACAAAATCAACAATTTCAAACCAATTTCATAAGTTTTCAAAATTCCATCTATTTGAGGCAAGAAGTAGTATATTCTGCGATTTTAGAGTGCGATTTGTATTAGTATATAACTGAAGTTAACCCTATTTCATTTTCTTAAGAATCTTTTTGTTTGTATTCAGTTAAAAATAATTTTAAATATAAATTATTTTTAAAAAATTAATATAGAAAGAATCACATAATTACAAAGTGCTTTTTTCCATCTTAAATGCATTTCTGACGAAAAAATTTCCAATTCAATTCTAAAGTAGCTTTTTAAAATAATCCATTAGTTGAAAGAACCATACCCTAGATCTCATTCCTTATTGATAATAACATAGTAATTAATTATGGGAAAGTACATGAAACTATATATAAGCAATTAATTAGATTGGTTTACCATTCAAAAGACTTGACAGAATCAACCTCTGAAACCAAATTCTCCAAACCTTTTAAGATCTCTTCAACAACCACTTCTTCCTTGAACTTAACTACAACCAAATGTTTGAACTCTCCCATGGCAATAACTTCAACAATACAGTTATAGAGCTACAAAAACTTTTTACCAAAACTCATAATTTATATACAGAAATATGGTACATTGTTTTCATGTCAACTACCACAGTCCTATCTATCTTTCTACTGTCAAAACCCATGAACCATGTTGCCACCACTCGTGTGAAAAAGGACTGCTTTTTTGGACAGTATCTATTACTCAATCTATCTAAAGGGACAACTTCATGAGGCTATTGTCCCACTAGTTTATGGCCTCTTTCACAATTCACAGTTAACTTGTCTTAGTCCTATTGTCTTAGCCTTATAGCTTATTCCCTGATTCACACGAATGAGGTCCTTTTTTACCAATTTTCTTGAAGGTTGATTCCTGAATTTGAAGGGAGAAAAAAAACTTATAGTATCTAGAGTATACCCCCATCTGTCTTAAGCCATTGATTTTTGGCTTTTATATTAAAAACAAATGTAGATTTGTTAGATTGGTATTCAAACCTAAAATGTTAATTTATTTTAACTATATATTCAATTTACTCTTTGTATTTTTCGAAGGTGTAATTCGTTCATACACTAATTAACAATTTCTTTCGAATGAAAATACATTTAATACTATTAATTGTTGAATTCAACAAACACTGCAACACAATTCAACAAACACTGCACCGACGTCAAACATTTTTTCCAATATACACGGGCGCCTACCAATCTAGCTGTAAATCATACAATTCAATCATGGTGGTTGGTGAAATAGTAATTAGTATTTGTCTATATAAATAATGTAAATATCCGATACAAATTAAGAAAATATATGAAAGAAACGTTTATTTCTTCTTCTGATTATTTCATCAAACATTGATTTCTTCATGGTATCAAAGCCAAGTCGTTGCTTTATACAAATTTAAAACTCTTGTTCTCTAAAACAGAGATTTCTTTCTCTGAAAATATTTTTTTCTCGTGAAAAAAATTCTCATTCAAACATCCTTACAAATATTAATTACAAACATCAATTTTTAAGCAGTATTTCTCCCACCTAATTTTACCAGATTACTCTAAACACAATTCTGAACATTTTGGTAAAAATAGAGTAGAAGAAAAACCTCCCACGCGCCCCCACGCGCCGCCTGAAGTGAAGGGTCAATTTTCCACGCGCCCCACGCTCCTCCACGCGCCGTCTGGAGGTTGAAGATGATGCATGTCATCCGGTTCGGCTCGGCTCGGCTCGGCTCGGCTCGGTGCAGCGCGGCTCGGTCCGGCTCGAGGGCGTAGCCGGTCCACACCTTGGCTCGGCTCAAGTCACCTCGGTTCGGCTCAGGTTGGTCCGGCCAGCGGTTCAGTTGAACCCGGTTTTCTCGGTTTTTCACAGTTTTCATATTTTTGGCCGGTTCGGTCTATTTTAAAGGTTTGAACCCGGTTTTTTTTCGGTTCTGGATTTCTAACACCGGTCTGATTCATTTTTTCAAGGTTTTTAAACCAATTTTGAACCGGTTTTATGGTTTTTATCTGGTTTAGTATAAATATATATTAAAAACACACACAAAAAAAAAATTTCTTTAGTCCTAAAATTATTACACCATTTTCTAGTTTGGTTACCATAATATCATGACAGAGGGTATAATTTCATTACCTATGGAGCAATCAAATCCAGTTGTTGTACAATCTGTTCAGTCTGAAGGTGTGTTTAATGCTGGAATTGTTCTTAATGAGACTAATTATGATGTTTGGTCTCAAATAATAGAAATGCATATTGTAGAGAGAGAAAAACTCTCTTATATTCATGACAAAAATTTGCAACCAGAAAAAACATCAAACAATTATAACAAGTGGTATGCAGAAAATCAAAAAGTGAAGAGATGGCTACTTATGTCAATGAGTCCAGAAATCATGAAGCGATATTTACGCATACCTACTGCTCTTGAAATTTGGGGTGCTTTGGCAAAAGCATTCTATGATGGAAGTGATGAATTACAGGTATTTGTCTTAAACCAAAAGGCCTTTACTTCTAGACAAAATGGAAAATCACTTTCAGAGTATTATGGAGAGTTAATTGAAATTTTTCAAGAGCTAGACCATCGTGATAAGGTGGTCATGAAAGACCCTCATGATCTAATATCATATCAAGAGTCTGTTGAAAGACTAAGGATACATATTTTCCTTGCTGGATTAGATGATGAGTTTGAGCAGGTTCGTGGAGAAATTTTGCGAAAAGAAACTATCTCAGATTTAGAAGGTTGTTGTTATTCCTTGATTCGACGGGAGGTAGTACGTCGAATCTCATTGAAGGAAAAATCTAGAGATGTTGACGCTTCCGCCATGATATCTAAAAATCGTTCTTTTTCCAATCAACAAGAACGAAAAGTGACTGATAAATCATCATTTAAATGTACCCATTGTCATCAAAAGGGTCATACAAAAGAACGATGTTTTGAACTAGTGGGATATCCTGACTGGTGGGATCACAACCGTGACTCTCGGAAGAAAAATCCACGACAGATGTCTACTGCCACCATTGCTGAAACAACAAAGGATCATGTTGCAACCTCCTCAGCACATGTTGGTAAGATGCTTAAAGTTTTTTCTCCTGTTTTTAATAATACATGGATAATTGATTCAGGTGCAACTGATCATATGACATTCGATTCTAGACAAATCTCAAAACCATCCTCACACAAAACTGTTTGCACTGCCAATGGTAACACAACCCCAGTCATTGGGGAAAGATCTTTGTCTCTCACTAGTACTTTGAATTTAGACTCAGTACTAGCTGTTCCCTCTTTAGAGTATAACCTTATATCTATTTCTCAAATAACCACTGCTTTATCTTGTTTTGTTATTTTTTGGCCTGACTTTTGTGTGTTCAAGGACATTCAAACAAAGCAAACGATTGGTCGTGGTGTTAGGCAAGGAAACCTGTATTATTTGGACTTGGATTCAACAAATCATGCATTGGTAGCAACTGGAACTAACAAGGATGAATCAAATATATGGCTATGGCATAGGAGATTGGGTCATGCTTCTTTTGGATATTTGAAAAAATTATTTCCAAGTTTATTTTTGAGCTTAGATCTTTCTACTTTAAAGTGTGATGTCTGTGAACTAGCAAAAAGTCATCGTTCCTCATTTCCTGTAACCTTAAATAAAAGTTCATCTCCGTTTATGGTTATACATTCTGATGTATGGGGTCCTTCCAAAGTCTCTACGTTGGGAGGATCACGTTGGTTTGTTACATTTATTGATGATTTTAGTAGAATAACTTGGGTCTGTTTAATGAAATCTAAAAGTGAGGTAAACGTCTTATTTAGAAAATTTCATAAAATGGTTCGTACTCAATATAAAACACAGATCCAAGTTCTAAGAAGTGACAATGGAGGAGAATATAAAAGTTCTGAGCTTCAAGAATATCTTCAATCAGAAGGCATTATTCATCAAACTACTTGTGTTGATACACCTCAACAAAATGCAGTTGCAGAAAGAAAAAATTGACACTTGTTGGAAGTTGTCTGTGCCTCATTGATCGAAGCTAATATGTCATTATCTTATTGGGGAGAAGCAATTACTTCTGCTACATATTTAATCAATCGGGTACCTTCCAGTCCCATTAACTTCCAAACACCACTACAAGTCATCACTGAAGCAATTGTTGCACCAAATGTTCCCAATTTACCTCCTCGTGTCTTTGGTTGTGTGGCATTTGTACACCTACATAAACAACAACGTAGCAAGTTGGATCCACGAGCAATACGTTGTGTTTTTATGGGATATTCCATACAACAAAAAGGGTATCGGTGTTATCATCCTCCTACAAAACAAATGATTACTACTATGGATGTTATTTTTCATGAAGATACAATGTATTTCTCCTCTACACCTGAATTTCAGGGGGAGTACAACCATGCTGATATTCAGACCCTTACATATAAATTGCTTCCTTATGAAGAAAGACAAATTATATGTGAGGAAAATACAAATAACTTGAATTCAGATGGTAATAACTCTCAATATAGAAAAGACTCAAGGGAAATGGAATCAAGTCCTCATCAACTTCAAGATCATCAAGGAAGTTCCTTACTACCACTAAATGAGTACGAGATTCCTTCTCCACAAGTTGCTGATATACCTAACCAATCGTTTGCAGAGGATGTTCCAACTATTGAACCAACCAAAAAAATACTTCCATCACGTCCTATCAGAGGTATTCCTAAAGCCATGTATGAACCTGAGATTTCTAGTAAAGTCAAATATCCCATGAGTAACTATATGTCTAAACATCGTTTGTCAAAATCAAACGTATCATTTGTGAATCAATTATCTGCTGTATCTATTCCTAACAGTGTGCAGGAAGCTTTAGCTTACCAAAAATGGAAAGATGCTATGAATGAAGAACTAAGATCTTTAGAAATAAATAGAACTTGGGAGCTTGTCGATCGTCCACCAACAAAGAAAATTGTTGGATGTCGATGGATTTTTTCAGTAAAATATCAAGCAGATGGTATGATTGAACGATATAAAGCAAGATTGGTGGCAAAAGGATACACTCAAACATATGGGATCGACTATACAGAAACATTTGCACCTGTAGCCAAAATTAACATTGTTCGGGTCTTGGTATCTCTAGCTGCAAATTTAGATTGGCCATTATATCAGTTTGATGTAAAAAATGCCTTTCTACATGGAGATTTAATTGAAGAAGTCTACATGGATTTACCACCAGGAATCAAGAAATCCACAATCCATGGAGAAAAGGTGTGCAAATTAAAAAAATCACTGTATGGATTGAAACAATCCCCAAGAGCATGGTTTGGCAAGTTCACAAGGTCAATGAAGGCATTTGGCTACAAGCAAAGCAATTCAGACCATACTTTATTTCTAAAAAAAGGGTATGGTAAGATCACTGCACTTATTGTATATGTTGATGATATGATAGTAACAGGAAATGATCTTGAAGAAAGGAAAGCGCTACAAACTTATTTGTCCAAAGAATTTGAAATGAAAGACCTTGGTTCTTTAAAATATTTTCTTGGGATTGAGGTTTCTCGATCAACAGAAGGAATCTTCTTATCTCAAAGAAAGTATGCCTTAGATTTATTAAAATAAATCGGTATTTCGGCATGTCAACCAGCTAATACACCAGTAGAGGAAGGATTAAAGTTATGTATCAAGGTTGATCAAGTTCCAACAAATAAAGAAAGATACCAAAGGCTTGTTGGAAGGTTGATGTATTTGGCACACACAAGACCAGACCTTGCCTATGCTTTAAGTATTGTCAACCAATTTATGCATAATCCTGGAGAACAACATATGAATGCAGTTATTCGTATTTTGAGATATTTAAAATCTGCTTTTGGAAAAGGAGTATTGTTCACTAAGAACTCAGAGTTTTCTAGAATTGAAGTATATACTGATGCTGATTGGGCTGGATCAATAAATGATAGACGATCTACATCAGGCTACTTCACTTTTGTAGGGGGGAAATCTTGTAACATGGAGAAGTAAGAAACAACATGTTGTGGCCCGTTCAAGCGCAGAGGCTGAATACAGAGGAATGACACTTGGGCTTTGTGAGGCCTTGTGGTTACAATCTCTCTTAAAAGATTTGACATATCCTGCTAAAGAATCAATTAAGTTATTTTGTGACAATAAAGCAGCATGTGATATTGCTCATAATCCAGTTCAACACGATTGTACAAAACATGTTGAAGTTGACAGATTTTTTATTAAAGAAAAGTTAGAAGAAAATTCATTGGAATTGCCAAAAATTAAGTGAGAAGATCAATTGGCTGACATCCTCACTAAAGCAGTCTCATATCGAATATTCACAGAAGTTTCAGTCAAGTTGGGCATGAAAGACATCTATGCACCAACTTGAGGGGGAGTGTTGAATTCAACAAACACTGCAACACAATTCAACAAATACTGTACCGACGCCAAACATTTTTTCCAATATACACGGCGCCTACCAATCTAGCTGTAAATCATACAATTCAATCATGGTGGTTGGTGAAATAGTAATTAGTATTTTTCTATATAAACAATGTAAATATCCGATACAAATTAAGAAAATATATGAAGAAAACGTTTATTTCTTTTTCTGATTATTTCTTCAAACATTGATTTCTTCATTAATCTCTAACCATGCCCACATCCCTCCTTTAACTTAGAAATCATATATCACCGTGTTCACTAACTCAATAAAAAAATCAGAATTCATATCGTCTTAATCACACCTTTGTGTTTATCATGAATCTAGAACAACCTCATAAAATTTCTCTATCACAAATTCATTCTTCGTTATCAGATTTACTGCTTACATGGACTCAATTGTCAAATCCACCTTATCACAACCACACAATATAAAATGTAACCTAGTATCAATTGTTATTTATATTTATCTTACATGGAACTCGTTTACACATTTATTTATTATTATTATTATTTTGTCAAAGGCATCATTTGCAAGTGCATCATAACAGGGCAGAAACTTCCCTTTTTTTTTAGATAATTGCCTTTATATCTCTAAGATGGCCTACCTGCCTAAGGCATCATTCTGCTTCATGTACTAGGGATGTGATTTTAAGTTATTTCTTAGATTTAATATTTTAACGTTAATAAAAAATTAATCAGAATAATAACAGGAATGATTTAGTGTATTTTTATGTTAGTTTGATTATTAATATAGAATGAGATGTAAAATATTATATGATATTAAAAATATTCATTTCTCACTTATTTTTGTAAATATGTTAAATTTTCTATATCTTTTATATATTTGTAAATCAGTATTATTTTTATATAAAGCGTGTATAGATAATAATCGAGGGATCTAACCAGCTAGATTGAACCTTCTTGAAAAGAAAGAAATATGACAAAAGTAATGTGAGCCCACTCTTATTTTGTTCTGCTGCTCATCTTAATCTTCTTTTTCATCTTCTTCTTTTCAAGTTTTCAAGGGAAGGCTGAACTACCAGATACTGTAGCTGAGCCAAACTTTATTTTATTTACTTTTACTCTATCAGTTTGTCAATTCTTAACAATTAGAATAAAAAAATTAAAAAAATAATAAATTATCCGATCCTTCTTTGGTGCACCAATAAATATAATTGTTTTCGAATGAAATTTAATTATGTTATAATTAATAATTACAATATTTTATGTAAATTTATATAATACAATATTTAATCATGTTATATTTTAATAAAACAATTATGCTTAAAATATATTTATTTTATTTTGTATAACATTCCTACTAACGAAAATAATAAAATTTATAAAAATTAGTTTAATTTATTTTCTATTTTCTTACATTATAAAAAAATTACTTTTAATTTTATATTAAAAAAGTCAACATATATAATTTTATTATTGATAGCTTAGACACTAAATCAAGTGATGAGTATGCCTTAAATATATTGAGCATGTTTACTAATATGTGATGAGAAAGTAGTTATAACTTACAAGCAATGGTTGTTGTTGGAACAAATATGTGAAAAACTATGTAAGAATAATATTACTGATAATCTGAAATGAACTACTTAGGTTGAGTCGTGGACTAGGTCGCTCTCTTTAAGATGTTTTAAGGCTCTGCCCAAATTTGTGCAAGCAAACACAGCCTCGTCGTCCCCAGGATAAAATAGCCCAGAATCTTTTTTCTGTCTCAGATCTTCATTGCACTGATGAAGTCCGGAATATTACACCTCTTAAATATTTATGTTTCTCGGAAATCTGAGAAAACAATTCTTTTCTTTTCTTTTCTTTTCTTGATTTTGCTATGAAAACCGTAAAACTGTTTTTGAGTTGTTAAGTTATCTTCTAAACTGAGGGCTATTACCCCTATTTATAGTTGAAAAAATATGTATAACGATCATATAATTATGAAAATAACGGTCAAAAATAACGGACATATAATTATGCAAATAACGGTCATAAAAGTAACGGTCATATAATTATGAAAATAACGGTCATAAAAGTAACGGTCACATAATTATGAAAATAACGGTCATATAATTATGAAAATGACAGTTACATAATTTATGAAATAACGGTCATAAAATAATAAAAAATATTTTTTTATTTAAATTCATTTCTAACATTCCCCCACTTGAATTTAAAATAAAAATAGTTTCATCGAGCAGCCGATCAATTAAAAGTATAAGATTGTGCATAAGCAAATGTGTCTATTGACTTGAACCTTTCCATAATGTTGATGCTTTAGAATATACTAGAGTAACTCGTAGTTTTGAACTCTATCTCTAACAACATTTCACACACAACCTTTCCAAGGTGTAGTTCGAAAAGCCTGTGTTTTACGGCCATGCACGTGTATCCCAGTATAGTGAATGCTCTAGTAAATTTTGCCCAAAATTTTCATAAAAAGCAGCCATACTTCCACATTCACATAGGTGAGTCTATCAAGAGTACTCATGTAGCTATGTACTCCATTCCACATAGAGTATAGAACTCATTAAGAGTTTAATAATTAACTCGTCTTTTTTGTCGCTTCAAGACTTCATGCTTCTAACAATATAGAATGTGACTTCATAATAGCATGATTCATCTCATATCACTTCATGACTTGTTATTACCCATTGAACTTATTTCTTGGGATCTCCAGTCTATAAGGTGGGTTACCATCATGAGTGACTCTTCATTCTAAGGGCATCAGTCACATTCTTTTTGAGGTTTTTGAAAACCTTCTCTCTTGTTAATCCTTTCGTCAAAGGATTAGTCAAATTTTCATCAGTACATATATGATCCATTCTTACAGCTCCTGTAGAGAGAAATTCTCTAACAGTACTGTGTATCTGTCATCTCTTATCGTTGTAATAATGGTTCTAAATCTTTGCAATAGTCCCGATACTATCGCATTGGATCAGGACAACTGGTATCGATCTTTCCCATAAAGGGATCTCAGCTAACAGACTTCTTAACTAGCCTGCTTCTTCACTTGCAGTAGCTAGTGCTATCATTTCAAACTTTATCGTAGATTGAGCCAATATTGTCTATTACTTAGACTTTCAAGAAACATCTCCACCAATAATACTAAATATATAACTACTAGTTACTTTGGAGTCTTCTGATAGAGTGTTTCAATCATCATCACTGTATCCATCTAGAACAGCGGGAAACCTTTTTTTATATAATCCAAGGTTCATAGTTCTCTTAAGGTATCTTATGACCCTTTCAATTGCATTTCAATGCTCTATACTAAGTTTATTGATAAACCTACATAGTAGTCCTACAACATAAGTTATGTCTGGTTTAGTGTAATCAGTAGCATAACATAAGCTACCAATGATGCTCGCATACTCAATTTGTCTAACACCGTCTCCGGTGTTCTTGAACAACTTTATACTAGGATCATAAGGAGTACATGTAGGTTTACAGTTAAAGCAATTATATTTCTTTAAGATCTTCTTAATGTAATGAGATTGATCTAAAGAAATTCTCTTTTCAAACCTAGTAATTTTTATACCAAGGATTATACTCGCTTCTCTGAGGTCTTTCACATCAAATTTAGCACATAACAATTTTTTTCACATTAACATGAATATTTGACACAAAAATAATCATGTCATCCACATATAAATATATAATAGTGAAAATGTCATTTTCTTATTTATAATAAATGTATTTGTCACTTTCATTCATTTTGAATTCATATGGAATAACTATATTATCAAATTTTTCAAGACTTGTTTAGGTGCTTGTTTTAGACCATACAGATATTTATATAGTTTAAAAATTTATTTTCTTGACTTGAGATAACAAAGCCCTCAAGTTGGTCCATATAAATCTCTTCTTCTAAGTCACCATTTAAGAAAGTAGTTTTGACATTCATTTGGTGCACTACT
Organism: Hippophae tibetana; assembly: GCA_037013495.1. Lineage (NCBI taxonomy): Eukaryota > Viridiplantae > Streptophyta > Magnoliopsida > Rosales > Elaeagnaceae > Hippophae > Hippophae tibetana. The sequence goes on from CM072810.1 coordinate 17,685,842, forward strand.
AAATCATGGATAGCAACAAGAGAGAAAAGTACACGTATGTAATTTATTCGTGTGGTTGGTGAAAAGGTATCAAAGAAATCTATATTTTCTCTATGCCTACCCTTTGACTATAAGACGAGCTTTGTACTTTCAATAGTACCATCGAGTTTTAATTTCTTCTTTTGTATCCATTTACATCCTATGGTTTTACAACCATGAGGTAAGTCAACTAAATTCCAAGTTTTATTATACTCATAAGAGTCCATTTCATCATTTATGGTTTCTTCCCATAAGTTGGCATCTAAAGAAGAGAATGATTCTTTACGAGTTTGGGGATCTTCCTCTAAGGTATAAGCATAAAAATCTGACCCAAAATCCTTAAGGGTTTGAGCTCATTTACTTCTTCTAATTTCAGTGTTTAATTCTTCATTTTGTTCAATAGTTCTAGTTATGGGTAAACAACTAGAAGAAGAGCCCCCACTATTCTTCAATTTAAATGGAAACCTATGTTCATAGTAGTCAACATCATTTGATTCTATAACTATGATCATTTAAGTCATAGAATTTATAAGATTTACTATTCACAACATATGCTATGAATACACATTCGTATGTTCTACTAGTAAGTTTTATTTCTTTTAAGGATCGGGGATCCTAACATAGACTAAACAACCCCAAGTTTTAAAATAAGTTAAGTTTCTTATTTTTCAAAATTTCAGATGGTAAAATTTTACTAGTAGATTTAGGCACTCTATTTAGCACATAGCAAACAATTAATAAAATTTCCTCCCATCAATGGGAAGCAGCACCAGAGTTTAATAAAATTGTAATAACTGACTCAGTAAAAGTTCTATTTTTTCTTTCAGCTTTGCCATTCATTTCAAGAGAATAAGGTACGGTTTTTTTCATGAATGATTCCATGAGTTTTATAAAAATCATTGAAGATTTGGAATCATATTCAATGTCTCTATCACTTCGAAACCTTTTTATTTTTCTGTTAAGTTGATTCTCAATCTAAGTCATAAATATTTTAAAAATATCAAATGCTTCACTTTTATTTTTCATTAGATATACATAAGTGTAATCTGAACAGTCATCTATAAAAGTTATAAAATAGTGTTTCCTATTTCTTGTTAAATTTCTATCAAGTTCACATATGTCATAATGTATTAAATCTAAAGGTTAAGATTCTCTAACTACTGACCTATGTGAAGTTTTTGTTATTTTAGCTTGACTATAAAAGTCACATTTTTTCCAAAATCATTCAAAGATAATTTAGGAATTAGTTCTAAGCTACTCATGTTCTTGATTATGCGTTTATTAACATGACAAAGTCTAGCATGCCAAATATTAAAGGAACTCAACATTCAATTTAAACATGCCATTAGTGGCGTACCCTTTCCTAACAAAAAATATTATTTTTAGTAATTGTATATAAATCATCCCCTATAGTTTGAGTAAACCCAGTTTTGTAAAGAAAATATCCCGAAACTAAGTTCTTTCTCATCTGTGGAGTATACAAGACATCTTTCAAGATGATAGTCTTTCCAAAGGTAAACTTCAATTCCACCTCACCAGTACCAACAACTTTAGTGGAGTGGGAGTCACCCAACAACACTTTCTTATCCTCACACTCAGAGTAGGACTTGAACATATCTCGATTATAGAAAACATGGCGAGAAGTACCAGTGTCCACCCAACACCTCTTAGATCTACCAACAAAATTGATTTTATATATCATAGCAATAAGTTGATCTTCGGTAAGGTTCGCCTGCGTGGCATGACGATTCATGTTCCGGCAGTTCCTAGCCAAGTGGCCAGGTCTGTTACAACTATAACACATGAATGTGTTATTCCTTAAGGGGGTTAAGGTCCATTCTCGAGAGGATAGTTTTTGTTTCTATTTTGGTGATTACGGTTTTGGTTATTATTACGATTCTAAGTTTTCATATTTCTACCTTTAGGTTTCAAAATTGTAGATGAGGGTTTCTTATTGATACTGTTATTTGAGACTACAAGTACTTCATCTCTTTGGTCTTATTTTCGGGCTTTTTCTTTTATTCTTAAACAGGTTATAAGACTTTCTAAAGAAAATTCATTATTTTTATGTCTAAGTGTATTCTTAAAATCTTTCTAAGTATGGGGTAATTTATCTATAATAACAACTACTTGAATTTGTTCATCTAAAGTCATACCTTCAAAATTTATTTCGTGTGCTATCTTCTGCAGTTCGTGTGATTGAGCTTTCACAGATTTGTCATCAATCATTTGATACTTCATGAATCTATTGACATCATACTTCTTAGTTCTAGCTTCCTTAGTATCTTACTTCTTTTGAAATGCTTCCCAAATTTTCTTAGTAGATGATATCAGAGTTATAATAATCATACAAGTCATCAACTAATCCATTAAGAATAAAACAAATTGCATAGAAAATAATTTTCTATCCAGGTGTTTAAATCCTTTATTGTAGCGTCAGTATGAGAATTAGGTAGTGTTGGTTTTTCAATAATAAGAACAAAAGCGATAGTTTACATGGTTAAGAAGAATAACATTTTTTGTTTGTCTCCATTTTTTAAAGTGTAGTTCCTCAAAACAAAATATTTTGTTGAAATCAGCAGTTAAAATTTCAGTAGACATGGCAGATAGAATACGTCTTAAAATTGTTGGAACAAATATGTGAAAAACTATGTAAGAATAATATTACCGATAACCTGAAATGAACTGCTTGGGTTGAGTCGCGGACTAGGTCGCTCTTTTTAAGACGTTTCGCGGCTATGCCTAAATTTGTGCAAGCAAACACAGTCTCGTCGTCCCCAGGATAAAACAGCCCAAAATCTTTTTTCTGTCTCGGATCTTCATTGTACTAATGAATTCCGGAATACTACACCTCTTAAATATTTATGTTGCTCGGAAATCTGAGAAAACAATTCTGAATTTTCTTTTCTTGATTTTGCTATGAAAACCGTAGAACTATTTTTGAGTTGTTAAGTTATCTTCTAAACTGAGGGTTATTACCCATATTTATAGTTGAAAAAATATGTATAACGATCATATAATTATGAAAATAACGGTAAAAAATAACGGAAACATAATTATGAAAATAACGGTCATAAAAGTAATGGTCACATACAAAATACGATTACAAGTACTCAACGTCGCACAAATATAATGAATTAATTTACTGATTTTTTATAAACTTGATTACTATCGGAGAGATCTGAATCCAATTCTTGGAAGAAAAATCTTACTTTTATATTCTTAAATTAATCTCTTTAAAAAATAATTACTTTTACATTTAAAAGGCAATTAATTTAATCAAACAATCATTTTTATTCCAATTTCACAATAAAATCAATAAACACAATTAAAACAATTTTAGTTCTAATTCAAATTCTTTCTAATTTCTTTCAAATTCCTTCAAATTTCATTACAAATTAATAAAGGAATTTCTTTGCCTTAAAAAGAATATACTCCTAGTAATTCAAATTCCTAAACCTTAACCGTATTACTCAAAATGGACTTGAAGTTGAATTTTTCAATTACTAAAAATAAAATTGGCCTAAATCATATTGCCAAAGAAACCTCATCATTTCATGACCTCCGTCACATATGGACAAAAAATTAGTATCCTTTTCTTGAATGGGAGACAATACCAAAAACAATTTGTAATGAAATTACCATGAGAAACTGTTGAAACTTGTAGGTAAAAACAAAATATGAATATGCGTGCAACGTTCACACAATAACAATTTTTAGTAAGATTCGGTTTGTATGGATGGAAATAGAACAGAATGGTAAAAAAAACATAACGTTCACAATAATGAAATGGAACGGTCAAAAAAATAACTATCACAATAATGGAACCGAACGGTCAACAAATAATGGTCACAATATGGGTGGCTTAGTTTGGAATTTCTCACTGTTGGAAAAAATAATTTTAATAATCAAAATGTTTCCAAAAAAATAAAGTACCACCTCACACACGCACTTGCACTGGCACTTGGCTTGGCTCAACACGGTCAGTCTGACAGACGGCAGTAATCCCAATTGTAAATCCTTTTCTATATAAACACCTTCTAAGAGATGTAGAAAAGCAATGTGGGACAAACCTTTTGAGAGAGTAAAATTATGCATTTTTCTCACCATTTATTTATTTAAAATTACACTATTTCCAACAATTTCCCACTTGAATTTTATATAAAAATAGTTTTCATCGAGCAACCGATCAATTAAAAATATAAGATTGTGCATCAACAAAAAGTGTTTATCGACTTGAACCTTTGCATAGTATTGATGCTTTAGAATATACTAGAGTAACTCATAGTTTTAAACTTATCTCTAACAACATTATACACACAACCTTTCCAAGGTGTAGTTCAAAGAGCTTGTGCTATATGTCTTTGCATATGTATCCTAGTATAGTAAATGTTCTAGTAAATTTTACCCAAAAATTTGATAGGAAACGACCACACTTCCACATTCACATAGGTGAGTCTATCAAGAGTACTCTTATAGTTATGTACTCTATTTCATATAGAGTATAGAACTCATTAAGAATTAATAATTAACTCATCCTTTTTATCACTTCAGAACTTCATACTTCTAACAATATAGAATGAGACTTCATAATAGCATGATTCATCTCATATCACTTCTTGACTTGTTATTACCTATTGAACTTATTTCTTGGGATCTCTAGTCTATAAGTTGGATTTCCATCATAAGTGACTCTTCATTCTAAGGATATCAATCTCATTCCTTTTGAGGTTTGGAAAACCTTTTCTCTTGCTAATCCTTTCGTCAAAGGATCAGCCAAATTTTCATCAGTACGTACATGATCCATTCTTACAACTCCTATAGAGAGAAATTTTCTAATAGTACTGTGCTTATGACATATTTGTCATGGTTCTGAATCTTTGCAATAATCGTGGTACTATCACAATGGATCAGGACAACTGGTATAGGTCTTTCTCATAAAAGGGATCTCAGCTAATAGACTTCTTAACTAACCTACTTCTTTACTAGCAATAGCTAGTGCTATCATTTTAGACTTCATTGTAGATTAAGCCAAAATTTTCTATTTCTTAGACTTCCAAGAAACAGCTCCACCAATAATGCTAAATATATAGCCGCTAGTTGCTTTGGAGTCTTCTGATAGGGTGTTACAATCAGCATCACTTTATCATTCTAGAACAGCGGGAAACTTCTTATAATGTAATCCAAGGTTCATAATTCTCTTAAGGTATCTCATGAATCTTCTTCCAATGCTTTATACTAGGTTTGCTAGTAAACCTATATAATAGTCCCACAACATAAGCTATGTTTGGCCTAGTGCAGTCAATAGCATAACATAAGCTACCAATTATACTCGCATACTCAGTTTGTCTAACACCATCTCCGGTGTTCTTACACAACTTTATACTATGATCATCATAAGGAGTACATGAAGGTTTGCAGTTAAAGTAATTATATTTCTTTAAAATCTTCTCAATGTAATAAGATTGATCTAGAGAAAGTCCATTTTTAGACCTAGTAATATTTATACCAAGGATTACACTCGTTTCTCCAAGGTCTTTCATATCAAAGTTAGTACACAATAAAATTTTCACATTATTCACAACATGAATATTTGACTCAAAAATAACATGTCATCCACATATAAACATATAATAGTACAAATGTTATTTTATGATTTATAATAAATGCATTTGTCACTTTCATTCATTTTTGAATCCATGTGAGATAACTAGATTATCAATATTTCATGACATTTTTAGGCGCTTGTTTTAGATCATAAAGGGATTTATCTAGCTTACAAACTTTATTTTCTTGACCTGGGACAACAAATCCCTTAGGTTGGTCCATATAAATCTCTTCTTCTAAGTCACCATTTAAGAAGGCATTTTTAACATCTATTTGGTGCACTACTGCATCATGTATAACAATAAGAGAGAAAAACACATGTATGGAAGTTATTCGTGTAACTGGTGAAAATGTATCAAAGAAATCTACATTTTATTTTTGCCTATACCCTTTAGCTAAAAGACGATCTTTATACTTTTCAATAGTACCATCAGGTTTTAATTTTTCTTTAGTATCCATTTACATCCTATGGTTTTGCAACTAGGAGGTAAGTCAACTAAATGTCAAGCTCTATTATACTCAAGAAAGTCCATTTCATCATTTATGACTTCTTCTCGTAAGTTGGCATCTAAAGAAGATAAGACTTCTTGAAGAGTTAGGGATCTTCCTCTAAGGTATAAGCATAAAAATTAGAGCCAAAATCCTTAGAGGTTCAAGCTCGTTTACTTTTCCTAATTTTTGTGTCTAATTCCTCATTTTGTTTACTAGTTCTAGTTATGGGTATACTATTAGAAGAAAAGCCCCATTATTCTTCAATTTAAAGGGAAACTTATGTTCATAAAAGTGAGCATCATTTGATTCTATAACTACATGATCATTTAAGTCATAGAATTTATAACTTTTACTATTCATAACATATCCTATGAACACACATTTATATGCTCTACTAGCATGTTTATTTCTTTTAGGATCAGGGATCCTAACATAGGCTAAACAACCCCAAGTTTTAAAATAAATTAAGTTAAGTTTCTTATTTTTTAAAAATTTCATATATATGGTGAAATTTTACTAGTAGATTTAGGCACTCTATTTAGCACATATCAAATAATTAATAAAATTTCTCTTCACCAATAGGAAGCAGCACTAGAGTTTAATAAAGTGCAATTTTTTCATTAATGATTCCATGAGCTTTATAAAAAATATTAAAAATATTTGAATCATATTCAGTGTCTCTATCACTTTGAAATCTTTTTATTTTTTTGTTAAGTTGATTTTCAATTTCAGTCATAAATATTTTAAACATGTTAAACATTTCACTTTTATTTTTCATTAGATATACATAAGTATAGTCTGAATAATTATCAATAAAAGATATAAAATAGTGTTTTCCATTTCTTGTTAAAATATCATCAAGTTCACATATGTCAGAGTGTATTAAGTCTAAAGGTTCAAATTCTTTAACTATTGATTTATGTGAAGTTTTGGTTATTTTAGCTTGACTGAAATCACATTTTTTCAAAATCATTCAAAGATAATTTAGGAATTAGTTCTAAGGTACTCATGTTCTTGATTATACATTTATTAACATGAAAAGTCTAGCATGCCAAATATTAAAAGAACTTAACATATAAGTAGAAGAAGAAGCTTTATTAATTTCAACATTCAATTTAAACATGCCCTCAGTGACGTACCATTTCCCAACAAAAAACATTATTCTTAGTTATTGTATACAAATCAACCTCTATAGTTTAAGTAAACCCAGCTTTGTTAAGAAGATAGCTCGAAGCTAAGTTCTTTCTCATCTCTAGAATATGCAGGTTATCCTTCAAGATGACCGTCTTTCCATAAGTAAACTTCAATTCCACCTCACCAGTACTAGCAACTTTAGTGGAGTAGGATTCGTCTAGCAGTAATTTCTTATCTTCACACACAGAATAGGACTTGAACATGTCACGATCATAGAAAACATGGCGAGAAGCACCAAAGTCTACCCACCACCCCTCAGAATCACCAACAAAGTTGATTTCAGATATCATAGTAATAAGTTGATCTTTAGTAAGGTTCGCCTATGGGGTAGGACGATTCCTATTCTGACAGTTCCTAGCCAAGTGGTCAAACATGTTACAACTATAACACATGAATGTGTTATTTCTTAAGAGGGTTGAGGTCCATTCCATGGAGGATTTCTATTTCTATTTTGATTATTACGATTCTAGATTATTGCAATTCTGAGTTTTCATGTTTCTTCCTTTAGGTTTCAGAATTACAGAGGAAGGTTTCTTATTGGCACTGTTGTTTAAGACAACGAGTACTTCATTTTTTTTATCTTGTTCTCGGGCTTATTCTTTTATTCGTAGAACGGGTTATGAGACTTTCTAAAGAAATAAGTTTTATGTCTAAATGCATTCTTAAAATCTTTCCATGTAGAGGGTAATTTATCGATAATAACAACAACTTGAAATTGTTCATCTAAAACCATACCTTTAAAAGTTATTTCATGTGCTATATTTTGTAGTTCATGTGATAAAGCTGCCACATATTTGTCATCAATTATTTGGTACTTCATGTATCCATTGACAATATACTTCTATATTCCAGCTTCTTCAATGTTATACTTCTTTTGAAATGCACCCCAAATTTCCTTAGTTGACTTATCAGAGTTATAATAATCATACAAATCATCAGCTAAAACATTAAGAATAAAGTTTTTACATAGAATTTTTTTTCCATCCAAGTGTTTAAGTCCTTAGTTGTAGCTTCCGTAGGAGAATTAGATAGTGTTGGTTTTTTAGTAGTAAGAACATAACGTGAGTGCAACGTTCACAAAGAAAACTTTCACACAATAATATTGTTCCATAAGATTTGGTCAGGATGGATGGAAATGGAATAGAATGGTCAAAAAAATAACGATCACAATAATGGAACGGAACGGTAAAAAAAATAATGGTCACAATATGGGTGACTTAGTTTAGAATTTTTGATTGTTGGAAAAAATAATTTTAATAATGATTTTTTTCAAAAAATAAAGTACCACCTCACACACACTTACTCGCACTCAGTTCAGCTCGACATGGCACAACATGGGTGGTCGGACAGATTGCAGTGACGACTCGCGCATGCGTGTGGACCTACAATTGCTTAAGTAAAGTAAAAAAAATTAACGATCACAATATAGGCGACACATTTTAGAATTTTTGATGTTAGAAAAAATAATTTTAATAATGATTTTTTTTTCAAAAAATAAAGTGTCACTCGGAATCGATTCGACCGATCGAGCGACGACACACATGTGGACTCAGAATTGCTAGCTCTTATCCCCTTACACAAAAGTAAGTATCTCTTTTTCAATATTTGAATCGCGGGTTCATACTGTAAGAATTTTATGATCTTATCAATTGTTAGAAATTTTTTGAATTTTGAATAAGGCATGCATTTGTTTAGAACAGTATTAAAGATCTTATCGAAAACTTACAGTAGCTTGCCAAACAAAAGCTAAGAGAAAAAATAGCAAAGGTATTACTGGCATAACATCTACGATTGGATTCAAAAAAGCGTAGGCCTCAGGCAATTTGGCGACAAAAAAATTACTGGAATAAAGAACATAATTAAGACAAATACAGATCAAACTAAATATTTTTAGCGACCCAATCTCAATCATATATTCTCTTCTATATAAACACATCCTAAGAAATGTAAAAAAGTAACATGAGATAAAACTTTTAAGAGATTAAAATTATGAATTTTTTCCTATCATTTTTTTATATTTAAATTTATACTATTTTCAACCGAAAAAAACTAAGTAAAGATACATTAATCAAAGGGGTTATGAAAAAAAAAAGATAGAGTAGGGGAAAACAATGTGGATGCAACTTAAAAAAGTGCTCCCCTAAGAAAATATGAATTTTAAATGCATAATAAGCAAAAACTTAACCAATATTGTGATTGTAAATTTGGTAAATCGTCTAAATATTTTTAGAATGTGTTTTTTTTTAAATAATTATACTATTTATAAAACCGTATATAAACTTAACCAAAATGTTTTCTAATTTAATTTAAAATAGTACGCTGTTGATACAGTGATAATACCAAGCCTAAAAGTTATTCTTTTATCCCCTTACAAATTTAACCAAAATATTCTCTTCTAGCAAGCCTTACAAATCACAAAATTTTCAAATTTTCAGAAAGCGCTCACGAATATTAAAAACAAGCATAAAAGTTATTTGTAAGGCTTGCTAGAGATTTTCAACATTTCAGCTTTCCAGCTTACTCTAACTTTTCCAAAATTAAAGTGAGCTTTGTAGAAAAGCGCAACGTGGTTCTACAGTTTTATTTTTTTTATAAATTGTATCACTCCTTAAAAAAGTGCAATCTGACATCGTTTAAGCGGGTAATTTTTTTTATTAGATTAAATAATATTTAATATAAATAATTTTAAACGAGAGAATAATGATTTTTATTAATTATTGAAATGAATTTTTGCTCTTACATATTAAAACAAAAGGTATCGTCAAAGGGACACCTTATAATATTATATGCTTTTTTAAGTACTCTGGCTAAATATTTTATTTCAATATCTCATTTCTTTATTTTTAATTTGAAATTTAATATTTTATTTCTTGTTATTGTGATTGGTTTCTTTCATTTTTCTTTACACAAGTTTAACCACTTGTTATTTATGTTGAAAAATAAATATTATTATTCTATTTATGTGATTATGTATCTTTTTAGGATTTTTTCACAAGGGTTTTGTTATTATGGTTTACTAGAAAATTGTACTTTAATAACGATAGATAAGAACAATATGAGTTTTTTTTTGTTTTCTTTCTTATTTTACTCTCTACTTTTATTGATTTCTCAACATTATATCAAATTGTTCAAAGTGTTCAATCATGAAAGCTATTTGATATATCAAATATATTAGATTCCTCTTTATCCTAAGAGTTGTGTTGGCCAATTATATGTACACAAAAAAAAAATAGCATGTCAACATTTCATCATTAATGTCACCACATCATTACATATCTTACCACAATGTTCCAGTTAAATAGCACAATCATCCGTCATTTGGAACTCTAATTACAAGCCAAATATGTTGTTTTGAAGCATGATCTATTTTTTTAATTACAAAATTAGGTCTAGTATGTTTCCTACACTTCCATTTGGTTCAACTTGGTATTCTTACTAATATTCAAATCTCTAATCGTTTGAAGTTTTGTTTTGGTTATTTTTTATTATTATTTCATGATATAGTGAATTATTATTGGTTTAGTTTAAGTTCATTTTGTTACTTTAAATTTTCTTCCCCATAAAATATTGGATTTTTTTTTGTTTGTCTTGAAATTTTAATTGAGTTTTACTATATTTATCTATAAGTTGCAAGAATTATCTATTGTAACTCTTAACTCAAGGATGTATATTATGTTCTCTGTCTCAATTAAAGAGTTATTTAAGTTGATTCTAGATAATTCAAATTTATGATAAAATAAAAATATATAAAATAAATACAAATTTGATAACAGAGTTCGATCAATTTTACCTACATTTTTGAATTGATATTGATATTTTTACTAAAGAATGAGAAATTATATAAAATGTTTACTATATTCACAACTCAATTATATCAAAGAAAATTGTTCTCAATTTACTCTGATTAAAGTTATTTTTTTCTAAATTTTTCTCTCAATTAGATAATTGATAATACAAATATCTATTGAAGTATTCTATTTATAGATGCAAAAATCCTATTTTACATATTTTATCAACTAATTCTTAATTAATTTTTTTTCAACATAATGCTGCACTGTTTATTCAATTTTTTTGATTTGTTAACTTGATAATCACTTTTTTTATTTATTTATTATTTATTGTAACATTTGATGTAGGTAAAATTTACGGACAATTTGTTATCTTAGAACATTTTTTTGATTAATTAACAACTATCGTCTTCAATAAGAAAGTAATTTTCTATTCAAGGCATTCAGATACTCATTGCACTCAACTCAACTATAGTCCACTCTATTCAATTATAAGGGGGAGATACTTGTTATCTTATTATTATTAGGATCTTTATTATATTTAAGGTATTTTATATTTGTTGAAGCTAAACTTAGATAATATCTATGTTTTGTTTGAAAAAGAGTATTGAAAAATAAATATTATTATTATTCTATTTAGTTCCTTTTGTGTTTAGGCGCCTCATTAGGAATTTTTCCACTAGAGTTTTGGATAGGAAATTGTAATCTCTAATATTGATTAATGAGAACAAAATGAGTTTTTTTTTTTTTTTGGCTTTCTTTTTCTTCTTTCTACTTTTACCGATTTTACAACACACCAAAAAGAAAAAGAAAAAAGAAAAAGTTAACCTACTTTTACAGTTTTAGCCTTATATATAGATACGTTGACGAATTAATGACATATTATAGTCATTTTAGGTCCACACATATTTTGACTAGGCAACGTAAATGTACATTTTTAGCCTTCATATCTTGTTCGACGATATTCCAAAATTTTCAAATGCCAGATACATTTCTATTTTCTCTCTTGTTACTTCCATCTCACAATATCTTTTCTAAATTCGACTTCACCGATGATGATGGACTCCAAATTAGAGACCATTATTTTTCTTCTTCACTAGCGAGGAATGTTGCTAGACTCGACGTTGCTGTCATGTTTCCCATTCTCATCGATTCCACTTTTTTAGGTTTTGTATCTCTGCGGAGTCATTTTGATGTTGTTATCGCGCGCTACTCACAACTGATGAGCATCTCTATCTCTTAGTTCTAATCTTTTGGCGTGAAGCTTCCAATCAGTCTTTTTTCAGCTTCTATCACCCTCATCTTTGTCTGTAATTTAAGGGATTCAATAATGTTTGTTCTTGTTCGTTTGCATGATTATTTTGTTGAATTTTCATTAGTTTTAAGAAAAAAAATTCATGTATATTAAAATTATGGTGGCAATCTATTGTAATTTTCATCTGATGGTTGAAATATAAGAAGGATAAAGATTTGTGGAGGGTTTCAATGGCTGCACGTGGGTTTCTCTCCGGAGAATTTATTGTTATTACTTAATATATTATATTATATCCATGTATATATGTTTGAGTATACGTAACCAGCTAAATACACGTAGTTTCATTGATACATTTATTATATTTTTACTTAATATATTGCATTCACTGTAGATTTAGTGACTCAACTGATATAATATATTTTTATCGTAGTTTCAACGATTTATTGAATAAAATATATTTTTGTATGTAACGAGTTTACCATAATTTTAGTAACTCATCGATTATTATATAAAATATGTTATATTTATGCAGTTGTTGATAGTGATTTTTAGATATATAACGAATGTGACATTGATTTTATTTTAATAAAATTATAAAATAATAGTATTTTTATCTTTTATTAAATAATTTAATATAAAATTGTGAGTTTTAAGATGAACAAATATTAGTTAAAAAAAATTAATAAACTATAAAACACTGTATCGAGTGATATGAACGCGTTTTGATTTCCCAAATAAAAATGAGTCTTTTGCACGATACAATTGAATGTAATCCACAATTTGAAAAGTGCAAGAATATAAAGGTTGATGTCTTGGAACATATAATTTTTTACAAATTTTGAGAAGCAAGTTTTAGTTAAGGGTCATTTGCAATTTTGTAATGACATGACTAATAATCATGCCATTTAATCAAAGAAAATTACGTAAAATATAATTAATAATAAAAATAATATTTTAATAATATTAAACAAAATTTAATATTTAATATTTTTAATTAGTTAAATTTTAAATTATAAGGTGTATAACTCAATAATATTTTATGCTAAATATTTTTACTAAACCTTATTTAAGTAAAATTTTATGAGCTCAATTTAAAATGTAATTTTTTTTAAATAAATTTTATTAGGTGATATAGATGTTATTTTTTCAATTATTATTTAAACTTTTCTAATCAACTTGATTTATGTTCAATAATTGTGTTGTGAAAATAGAGGACCTAGAAAAGATTATGCATATATTTTTGATAGAGAGAGATTTTTGGAGATTGTGTTGGTACGATGGTGATATTTTACTAAAACATGACTAATTAATTACCAACAAAGATCACAGCTATAATTTTTTTTTTTAAATATTATATAAATTAATACTGTATGTAAAAATAAAAATAATTTTTTTTAATAATATTAAATAAATTTAAATTAGATAAAATTTAATATTCAATAATCTAAATAATCATTGTTTAATGATATCCTATCAAAGACATTCAATGTAAAATATTTTGATTATATTTTAAAATTAAATAGTAAAAATATAATCTATTACATTTATAATTATAAGTTTTAAAGATATTATAAATATTATTTTCTTTTTTATATTTGTATTTTATAGATAGGTATTTACATGGTTTGATTTAATATAAAATGATTATTATATTACTAGTAAAATCCCATCTAATTATGATTAATATAAATAAGGGTGAATTTATTTCTCCGCACGCATAAACAATTAATAATATAAATTTTACTTCAAAAATTATAAATAAAAAATAAATTAAACATTAATAGTAAAAATTTACAACTAAATGTTTTTTACCAAAGAATTATCAAAATATGAGGTTTTTTTACACAATTTTATTAAATTTAATTAAAAATAATTGAGTTTATACATAAAATTTGAGCTTAAAACATTTTACAAAAATAAATTTGAGAAGGAACATTGTGTTAAATGTAGTAAACTTTTTTAAAAATTATAAAAATTTATAAGTAAAATTACGTACTTAATCAAGTAACAAGGGTTGCGCCCCCATAATCACCACAGAACTGTCTCTCTATGAAAAAAAAAATAGATTGATTAAGAGATAGTATGATGTTATTTCCTTTTTTTTTCTTCTAAATTTTCACCCTATTTATGTTGTATACAAATACTTAGGATGCTTGGTGCCATAGAAAAATCGTGTAACATACCTCTCAACTGATCTACCTAAAGATTTGACAGAAGGAAAAAATGTAAAGGGTCATTGATTGGCTGCAAAAGCAACCCTCAACCCTTGTAGTCATATAGGTAGAGGTCTTCCAGAGTTGCATAACTACCGACACAACTGCCATGACCATAACGCTACAACATAGATTTTGGAAGCCTAGGTTTCGCTCCAATTATTCCATGGCTCTATAATTTCTTTTGAAGTTGTAACCTTGATACTCGTAAAATATTATGACTAAATCCTGAAAAATTATGGTTTTTAAGGAGCAAACATTATGAAACATTATGGGCATAGAGTACTTTGATGGTAATCTGTTTCAAACACTCTCACCTTTAACATATAAGTTTGAGCAGAGTTATACATCTCAAGTTGATATGTTAGCGTTATGGTCTTTGTTTTTGTTTTTAATAATACTAACAACTCACACTAAAGTAAAACCCTTAACTTGGGATTTGCACGCCTAATAAAGAAGATTTGTACCATTGCACTACAACAATGCAGGCATATGGCAAATTCCGTGTTTATTAACAGAATAAGACACGTATCTCTCTTCATATTTCACACTAAATGTTCTTTAATAATTCACACGTTGAAACACTCACTATTTCAGACTAATCCACTACGAGCATTAAAATCAGCAGTTACAACTTTCATTACATCTGATCCTCAACAATTGTTCCTTAGAATCAGTTACGCATATAAACAAAACAAAGAATTCCAAACCATAAAGAGCTTTCCCCATGGATTTTCTATCCTTTAAACTGAAGAGAAAAGGTTGTATGATAAGCCACTCTTTAAGCTCAGCCTGTGTCTTGCTGCTGCTGTTCTTCCTTTGAAAACAATCCTTGAGATTTCTGTAGCCGAGAAACTCGTTTACGATGTCCTCTACCCTGCATATGTTGTTCCCACTCATGTGCTCCTCTAAGCACTCTATCCCCACAAGCCTGTCAACAAATAAAACATCAATTTTAGGGGTACTCCTAGCCCCATCCAATTTATACACAATCATAAATTATGATTTCTTAAAGCTACTTCCATTAAACGACAAGCATTGCTGACCTTGCATATATACTGAGTCCATAAATCCCTTTCTACTATCTTTGCCCCAATGTCATTCACTTCCCCCCTAATGGTAGCTGGACAAGCACCTTGACTAAGGAAGGATCGAACAATTTCTGTTGCGGGTTGAACCACCTTCTCCGCCCATATTTCATATGAATTACCTGCAATAGCAGTCCATTAAAGATGTATAGAGTATCCTGCAGAGATCCAATCCTATTCGTGTAACGGACGGCTGACACAGCACAGAGGAAGGGAGGCAGCAGCAACACAATGCACACCAGAAAGAAGCCTAAAATGCACTTAAAATAAATAAAACTTACTACTTCATTAGTCCCCAAATTTTAAACAACTTTACACATAGTCCTCAAACTTTTAAAACTTCACACATAAGTTCTTAAACTTTTAAATCGTATAATTTAGTTTCAAAACTTTTAAAATTTTACATATTTATAATTCAAAATTTTAGACCTATGTGAAAAGTTTTAAAAACTTGAGAACTAAATTAAACGACTTAAAAAGTATAGGAATCTATGTTCGAAGTTTTAAAAGTTTGTAGACTAAATTATGCATTTTAAAAATTTAGGAATTTAAGTGTGAATCTAGCCTAAGTTTGGGATCAATGATATAGTTTATCCCATAAATAATAAACAGAATAGGAGTCTAGGCGTTAATTACTTGATATGGATTCTGTTGCATCGAGATAATGCATCTCCCATCTAAACAATGTCTCCAGCCGACTTAGCCCCCTCTTCTGTACACCTCAAAAAAAAAGAGGTATCATAGCTTTGTTATCTAACTTATATAGATACAAAACAAGAGGCCAAAAATCAATGATTTTGCTTGGTTAATTTCATGCCAGCAAACCTTTATGCATGCATAATGACTATGAATAAATAAATAAATAAATAAGTATACAAATTCCAAGTGTGGAATGTAGATAGTTTAGATCAAAGTATATGCTTCAAGAATTGTCAAGCGTTGTAAGTTATTAGTATGTATAGATCAGGCTATTGAGAAAAGCTATAAAGTGAATTTTATTTATAAAAAAACAAAAGAAATATATAACACAAAAATATTATCATCATCGAATTTCAAATAAATATAGTCAAAGGCAAAGCTGTATAGAATGCAAATGATTTACTAGCAAAATGGAACAAGGAGAAATAACATGGAATACCTGACGTCGAACAAGTCTTCGTGTATTAAGCTTAACTCTATCAATGGCCTCTTTTATTAGAATTTTGGGCTGGCCAACATCAGAGGAGTTCAAGATTTCCCTTACATTCTCTTTCAAAAATTTATCACCCATATTTAATGACCTCAAGGAGGTAGAAAATTCATTCAAATGATTTTCTATGTCGCATCTGGTTTTGATGTTATAAGCTCTAAAAATATTCTCAAATTCTCTAACACCAATTGCCTGCCGCAAGCCACGAGTATAATTTGCATTTGGATCAAAGATGTCAACAACTTCATCAAGTAACCCAGCCTCTACCATACAATCTACTCTTTTTCCTACATATTGATCCAGCACGGGCAGAGAAGCATCCATACTAATAAAACAGCAATCATATCTGAAGTTATCAAGCCGACCCCAATTCTGTCCTGCCAGAAGCAAAATTATTTTGGTTTCGTCCTTTTAAACAGTCCACTGGGAATCAATTACAAATTTACAACTAAAGGGGTTGTTTAAGTTCAAACGAAAAAGGCACATAAACTAAGAAAACCCGGAAAATGAAACCTATAGGGCATAGGGAAATTGAGAAAGAAGAAATAAGTATTTTTGTTAGACTTCAGCAGCCTGTGGACGAACATCAGTAAAAATTTCAAAGATTACAGATGCAACAAAGCATAAAAATTAACTTGTTAAAGTCCCTAATATAAGAAAATAGTAGTTATGTAGAATTAAGATTTTATTTTATTTATTTATTTCCTTTTTGTCTAAAGCAAAGAAGAAGGTCCAACATTATATCAAAAGAACTAAAAACATTGCAGTACGAAAAACCTCTGCTGCCTTCCCACGAAGAATTTTGCTGGGTTGAACACCAGTACGAGCATATAAACTAAGGTACTGACTGATCTGCAAAAAGATGAAAAGTATATAATAAAAATAACGTTGACTGTGTATACTATGACAAATTGTGCTACCAAACAAAGCTAAATCTATACTATGGTCTCCATATTTTTATAATTCTACACTTCGTCCCAAAGTTGAAATCAAGTTGAAATTAAATATCATACGTTAAAATTGACCATGTATTAGTCACATGGAAATCAAATTAACCCAAGTTAAGTATTTTGACTTTTATTGTGCTTTCTAATTTACTAAACAATTATTTTTAATTTTATTTGGGCATTAAAATAAATTATATCAAAATATTTAACTTTAACTAATTTAACCTCTAACGTGCTAAGTACGTGGTCAATTTTGAGTTGATTTCAATTTTGTTACTAAATTTTTTAAAATTGAAGAATAAAGGAGCTAAATCATAAGAAAAAAATAATAAGATAAAGTATAAAATAAATAATATATAGGGACTATTAGCGTAGTTTAGCTACCAAATAATATAAGATTTCTAAATACTGCATCACTTCTTAGCAATAGTTGAGATGCATAAGCATTTTAATGAAAAGAATAATGAATAAAAGATGTACAAAATTGAAAACTCACTCGAATAGAAGCACAGACCAAAATGCATTAAAGATAAAATAACTTTACACCCCAACAATGAATTCTATATGACGTGGCTTTCAGTTTAGCAAGAAAACACCTATGAACAAGTTTTGTAATCATATATATACAATCAATAAATTGATGGGAAAAGGGAATGCTGATATTGCAAAAGTTCCATTACACTCTGAAATGCAAAATGCAAACAAACTTGAAAGGGAACCTTAATAATGACAAAGGACAAATGTAATACTTAACACATACATATGAACATGAACCTTGCAGCCATGCCAAGAATATTGTAATATTTCAGATTCGCTTTTTCTATTAGTTTTTCATTTCAGGTTAAGTTGGATTTCGTGTACAGAAACATTTTTGGGTCTGCATAGACATAACCAACTTATTTATATTAGACTAGCAATCATGAGTCCATAACAACAATAGTCAAATGATGAAATATGTCAGTATGGCTAAAGGGAAATTTTTTATTGCAAACTAATAGTAGTAATAATAATAATAAATAAAAGGAAAATTATCGGAAAAACCATTCATAGCTTGAGGCCACACACAAACAGAGCCACAGAGAGAGAGAGAGAGATCTGTGAAGAGAAATTAATAAATGCTCAGCATAATATTCATCTTTCTCAATCCACAAACTGCGGGTGTGCATTTTTTTTTTTAAATCAACCAACCAACCCGAGTTTAAGATTAAACCGAACCTATATATATATTGAAGGTTGGTTGGCTCAAATAGGTGCAGAAATATCAAAACCGACATTATCGGTTCTATTGGAGGTCCAAAAGTTATGAAAACCGATCCAATCCGAACCTATAATATTAATATATACTAATTTTTTAAAATATATTTTAAATTATTACTTTATTTATTATAATTATAATTTTGAATTTATTTAAAATTGTAAAATCTAAACCTAATTAGTAAGAACTCTCACTCAAGCATTTAGAGTCACTCTCATCACTCACATTTCACACTTCACTCTCAAATTGGTTCAAAATTTGGTCCAAAATCTCCAAATTAATAATTTCTTACGTTACTATATAGACTACATATTCCTTATTTGCAATATGAGATATCACCTAGATCTACAATTCTATCTGATGTTTGGTAAGCAGTTAAGCACACTTTAATTTCTTTTAATTTTTTTATAATTATTCTATAGGAAGTTTTTAATGATTAATTTTAAAAATAACCACAATTTTATATTTGTATAATACTTACTAGAAATATCTTATCTCTTCTTAGTGATAAGGGATTAAGTAAATAGAATGTATGATAGTAATAACTTCGAAGTTAAATTATATGGTATGTTTCTTATGTTTTAATCAGAGGATGATTTTATATCATATAATGATTATAGATCTAAAACTGCCAAGCCAACCTCCCTCAAACTGACTTTATGGGTTAGTTTTAGGGAGGTCATAGGTCGGTAATGGTTATGGGTTTTCCAAAACCGCTAAGATAATATCAACTTATAAAATGACTCAAAAATCAACCTAACCAACCTACGTTCACTCCAACCACAAACCATATATGCTTAATCAAAGCCAATATACAGACCCATTGACAACCAAAACTCATTTTTTCAATGGTTTTATTTAAATCAGGTTTAGATTTTATGAACCCTTAAAAAAGAATTGAACTGGGTCTTAATAGGTAACATATGGCTTTATATTTCTTTATTTGTTTAAAAGCAAGCACATAATAAGATTTAAGATGTTTAAACGACAAGATACAGCAGCATCCTACCTTTCTATGATTGTTTGGATGAATCCTGTTTGCTGCAACTGGGTCAATGGCCTCAAGAAACCTGTAGCTATCATTGGTCCCAGTTTTAGTCTCTGGATAGCATGGTTGTTCATCACCTGTAAGATTACATGATGTTTAAAGTATTGAATAGGATACGAACTTGAAAGGAGCATAGTTGCTATTTACCAGGAGAAATACTTGGGTTATCTTCGTCTATATCTTCGGCTGTGTCATCCAGAAGGAATGGACTTACAAGAGCCTAAATAGATTGAATATTGAAATAAGTAAACATGTACAATCACATACGGCAAAAGCACAAATATTAGTGCTTTCTATACAGTCGATCTAGTTGTCTGATTTTTATCCTATCAAAGAATAGCCCCACAATTATATCAAAAAACTTAGTGAACATAAAAGGTTTATAAGGCATCATATATAGTTCTTACAAGAATATGGTGAATGCAATGTAAATGATGATTATCTCACATGGGAAAAAAAATTGCAACCACACAAGAGGAAATGAAACTATGAAAGTGTTGGTTTTTGATACAGAAAAGTTGGAGCGGAGCTAACATGTTACAAATATTAAGTGAATTTTCAGAATCCCTGAGAAAAATTTAACCAGTTATGAGGACTAATCAGTCTATGATCTTAACTAAATATATAAAAAGAATTCAACCTTAAACTCTATTTGAGTTTATCTTACTTATGGAAATTCCTTTCTGAAGAACATCATGAAGTGGCTTATGTGTCTGACAAGATAAACAAAGTTTGATTGTACAAAAAGAAGTGACAAATGCAGCCATATCAAGAGAAACAAAATTTGATTTCCAAAGAAGAGGTTCCTCTGAAATGAATCTATTTCACAGGTTTGTATAACCTAAAATAGAGAGAGAGAAAATAACGAAATAGTTTTCCTACCTGAATATAATAATTGGTACCGCCAACTATGACTGGCAAGCAGTTTCGAGACAAGATGTCACTGATGAGCTGATAATAGATGTGCTGAGTAAGTTCCAAAAACATAGAAATAGAAGTATGGCAGTGACTTGCAATGGAAGAAAGTAATCAATAGAAAGACATATAGAATACGTAATAATCATATAGTCCAAAAAGGAATACATAGAAATATATAATTATCATGTATTCTAAAATACTTAAACCTGAACTGATAAGCATTTCAGGAAGATCATGATAAACATGAGAACAGGTAGACAATCTTCATGACCCAAAATGCGATTATTGTATAAGGGCTCATCAAAAATATTTTAAAGCAGAGGGAGGTTATCAATTTTACCATACTAATGGCTAATAGACTCCAAAATACATCTGGTAATTTGTATTTATTATTAGGGTGGATGACAGCACAGTTCCTTAGTTATGTCAATTAGAATATGTTAATCCTTTTGTTATTTTTTGAAGCAATTTATTCATTTTGTTATGAAAAATCGAAGGCAACAAATGGCCATTTTTTATTTTTACTTTTTTCCTCACATTTTTATAACTGCAATTGACATATCAAGCATAGATTGTCTTTAGTATAGACTATTAAATTGATAAAAAAGAAAATAAAAATTTCAAAATTGATTACTCGAGTACTGTCACTTTTTCATAACAAAATGACTAAATTGCTCCGAAAAATAACAAATGACTAAACTGACATAACTAACAGGCTTGGGTTCATTTTTCTCTTGTTATTAATATTTACAGAGATCAATGCATAGCAAGCTGAAATATTTACCTCTATCTTACACGCATAAAAACTGAAAAGTTACTAATTTACATAATTGTCATTTATCACCACATAAATACAAACAGTTCTAACTCCATTATACTATCAAAAACTTAAACTAATACCACGAATACAAAATGAAGATAGCCTAATTTACATCTACATCAACTCCACTTTGGAATGATAAGTTTTATAGGACCATTATGCTTATATCAAAAACCAATATTGGAAAGCTTTAACAACGTCCAGAATTATCACTTGAAAATCAATACACACGAAAAAACACATCAGATGGCAAACTTTAATAAGCATAGAGAGGTTTGAGTTCTAACTCACAGGAATAGCAGAATCACGAAACTGTTTAGCTGTGAACTCTATGTTCGGGTTTACTGTACCTAAAAGATGATGCGCCACTCCTGAACCCAGTAACCAAAGGCACAATCAAACCCTTAAAAGAAAAGAACAAAAAATGACACAAACGTAAGAATATAGAGAAAGGGAGGAAAAGGGAAGAAACCCTTTTGTTCATTGAGAGGAACTTTATTGGTTAGAACGTCCAAGCCATGATAGACCTGCATTGAATCAGCGTTGATGACCTCTATAGGGAAGTAGGAAGCCAAATCAATGGAAAGCTTTGACTTCCCTGAGCCTGTAGGTCCCATTATCACCAGTACCTTTGGCTTCTCTTGATTCATCTTCGTGCTTCTTCCATCATTTGCAGAGCTTGCGCTTCTCAGAACCCCCTGCATCTCTCCCTACACCAGAAATGAGGAAATGGTTTAAGGGGAACAGAGACAAATTGTAGGCCAGGCTCATGCGAGGCAAATAAGAGAGGAATTGGACTGGGTTGGGCCTAATTTAAGTGTTTTATAGATAAGGGTTTAATGAATTTTTTTTCTAATAGCTTTATTTTTAACAAATTGATTAATTTTTCAAGAATAACTTGTCTCAAAAAATATAATTTTATATTAAGTTAATGTTATTTAATAAATTTATATCAAAATAAATTTATTTTATTATAGCTTCAATAAAATAAGACCAAGATAAAACCACACTACATCCACGATAACCATTGTTGACGACTTCACCATATCTAAACTGGCAATCACATCGGAGCTCTAACGAGCCCATCGTAGATTTGATGACCTTATCAAAGATAGATATAATATATAATATAAAAAAATAGAGGTGGATATCACATATAACATACAACCATAAAATAAATATATCATGTCACATACAAAATAGTGATAGATATAATATATTGTATACAAATATAGAGATAAATATAATATATTATAGATAAAGATAATAATGGATGTAATATATTACATATAAAGATAAATATAAATGTATCATATTACATACAAAAATAGAGATATGTATAACATATTATATACTAAAATGGATATGAATATAATTTGTCATGCCCTATCTCCTTTGCCCCATTGTTAGGAGCCTTGTCATCTTGACTTATTATTTTAAGAAGATTACAACCGAAACAAATAAAAAATTTCATATTTCAAATGGGATTCTCAAGGAGAGAAAAGAATTACAATAAGTTTGATAATGATTAAGTGTTATTTGATGAGTAAGTGAGAACAAGGAAGAGGTCAACAATATCAAATTCTTCATCATCATCAAATATCTCTTCTAATTCATCAAATTCATTTGGGAATTTTATCATTTCTTTACACAAAATGAATATATACAAAGATAAAGATGAATATAACATATTATTTACAAAAAGATAAAAGATGAATGTAACATATTTTCATACCACAGCTAAAAGTTACTATGCACCAATTTTTAAGAAATATGTTTGGATTACGTGCGTACATCTTATAATTTTATAACAAATATAAAGAAGCAAGTATGCACTTTCATACGAATATGATCATTCAAACCCTATAAATAATATATCATATTTTGATTAGTGATGTCTATTATAATTATCAATATATTTTCTCATATAACATGATCCACTAAAATTTAATTTGTTAATTTATTTTATAAATTATATTTAGTATAAAAAATACTTGATTATATGTATTAATTATTGAGAGATTAAAGAAAAAACTAAAAAACCCTTAAAATAATTGATTTTATGTGATTAAATTTAAAATTAAAATTTTTAAATTTTCAAAATACTCATGATTATTATAATAATTATCTATTATTATTGAATTAAAAGAGAAACTCCAAAAGTATTCTAAATATGTATTAACTTTTAATTTATTTTGAGATTTTCATATGTCGAAACAATTATATTTAGGTTAATTGAACTTCCGACCAAAATAGGTATCCAAGACCTAGACGAGAAACGGAAACACCACTGTAGAATCTTTTCACGAGCTTTATTCCAACTCGATCAAACAGGTCCAACAACGTGAATTAAGTAGATAACATAGTGAAATTACAATAAAATAGCATGCTTAATTCAATACACCTCGAAAACAACTAAAAGACAAGAAGGAATAATTTGCAGTAAATACACTAGTAACAATGTTTCTCACAAGTTTCTATCTAGGCTAGCAACATGCATATACATGAAAAACATCACACAGTATGTGAATTTGGAAAATATACTGAAAAAACTACGAAAGATTTCAAATCACTTCAAGACTTCATATATAGGAACATATTCAATAAATGATGATTATACTCTCACAACATGCAATTATACATAACATAACATGTAATGATATAAACCCACATAGAACCCTACCTATGTGATAACATAATTGGGTTGCTTATGACAATCACTCAGTAGCAAACAATCCACTAAATATAATAAATAGTATACAACTCGATAGATAATATAAATGTAAATACCTATATCAGTCAAAACACTTGCCCTAAGTACCTATGTTTCCCTTGATTGCAGTTAGAGATGAACATTTTAACTACAGATAATTAAAACTGTGATTAATTGTAAAAACCTGACGATTTTTAACCAAAAATAACCATAACTGATAAGGGGTGGGACGAAGATAATTATTGCAATACAAAAACTGTAGCTAACCAAAATCGAACATATATTAATATTATTTTTTTATATTTATATAATTACATAAAAAATATACTTTTAATAATAAAATACATAATATTTAGAATAATTAGGTTGAATTTTATTTATTCTTAGTTTTATATCTTTTATTTAATTAAAAACATGTGCTAAATAGTTAAAAAAATGAAAATTAATAATAATATTTTAAATAATATAGTAGAGTAAGAATTGTGTTAAGATTTAATTTTTCAAAACTAAATATATTTTAAATAACTGTTAAAAAATAAGAAGCATGATTAAATTGTGAAAAAACTGCTATCGACTCATAACTGATGATTATTACATAAATGTACCTAAAATTGGTACGGAGTGATTATGATTATTAGTTTAACCATCCTTAACTGTGCCCACACCTACTCATACTTGTTGTCAATATCGCTCTTAATCCAAGTAGATCTCAACTCGTCCCTAGAGCTCTATCACCACATGATGTGGTCGATTATTAATGGCACAAACTCCTAACATGCATATATGTTGTGACCTCATAACACCGAGTCGACACATGACACATAAACATATAGGCTTCTAACCTATGCACTATGTTGCAACCTTCAACACCCAACTGATACATGACCACCACCATATAGGCTCATCATCTATAGGAATTGTTACATCCTTGCAACTATCAACCGACACACGGTATACCACTGCATACACTTTTCACCTATAGGAACTATTGCATCCTCGCCACTACCAGCCAACACATAGCACACAATTATTTAAGCTCATTTCCTATGGAAACTGTTGCAATCTTGTAACTATCAGCTGACACATAGCAACTCAATATTGAGATAAACTCCTCAAAATGAAGTGCCTTTCAACTATCCAACCATACATTTTATTTCTCATAAAATCCTCACTCAATCTTACATTTTTTGCACTCATTCTAATGTTTGAAAGAGACTTTTTTTTATGACCTACATCATATAGATGCTACATTGTTTCTCAAATCTAAAACTCAGAAGGAAAATGGACCACGAATAGACCGAGAAAGCAAAAATGACAAATGGGCAAAGCTTTCCCCGAATTCCAACCAAAAAAATAAGAAGGATCGAGAAATTTATAGAAAAACTTCAACCTATTAGACCCTCACTAACTCCTTATTAAATAAGGTAGACTATTAAACTAGTCGTTACATACTTGCTAACCAAGGTCAGTGAGCCCTCGATGATAATATCAGTAAGGTAATGGGATTCCAATAGTAACAACATCGATGAGTGAGCTTGTAAAAGGTGTTTCTGACAAGGAGAAATGCCTAATCTCTAATGGGAACAACTCAACACAAAAATTTCTCGACAAGACACCACAACAATAAACACACAATAATACAAACTATAAACAAACTAAGAAAGTAAGTGTGTGTAGCAAGTAAACATAAAATTGTATCCTACGTGATAATGAGCCACCAGTAACCATCCTCACAAAGGACACACATAAATATCAAATAAATTATAGACATTATATTTTACACATGGGAATCTAACACCAAAGTGACATGACTTACATATTTTTAGTTATATTTAGTATATAAATAATTAATTTTTTGTATTATTAATTATATTTTAATGGAACAATAAAAGAAAAAAATCAAAAGACTACTAAAATATTTAATTTTGTTTTATGAAATATTTGGATCTTGTGTTAAATAATTATTGAAATTAACAATTATAAAGAAAATCAAACGACTCATAAACATTATAATACTTTTCTATTATTATTGAATGAAAAGAGAAAATAAAAAGTCTCCTAAATATGTGCTAGTATACCTAAAGTTTTTAAACTTTAAGTATCAATGTATTTTGAAAGAGTCCGAGACCTAGTATGCAATTATGGTAAGGAAATACTGACTTATAAAGGACTTGTTCCCATAAATAGTAAAATAACATAATATAAAAATAGTAGTAATAAAGTTAGACAGTTAGTTTATTTACGTAGATAGAAAATATATTCAATGGCTACACAAAAAAGGAAGTAAATCATACTAAATAGAAATGAGTAGTTTCTCAATCACAGTCCTAATCCTATATGTGGTAACATAAAATATCAAGACTCAAATTGTGCTCACAACAAAGTAGATCATTCAAATACAATCATGTAACGAGGTAAATCCAAATAGAACTCTTATCTATGTGGTTACATCCTCGGTTTGCTTATGGAAACCACTCGATAGAAAATAAGTTCACTAAGTAATAAAATAGATACAACTTTGGCAGAAATAAAACCATCAATGCCTCTATAAATTGAGTCCTTTGTTTGAACTACCTATTACTGACCTTACTCATTGCTTCTGCAATGACTTAGTTCGACACACGAACTCGATTTTCCTCCAAAGCTAGCACCACTCAATGTAGTGTGATCAGTAACTATAGATTAGTAACGTGAACAATTTGAACTATCAAATTTCAAGACCACCCTCAAACTTGAACTATAAACTACCAATATGAGAAACACATTCAACCACGTATTACACATAGCCAAAATAGTAAACACATTTAATCACTTACCATAAACAACCATTAATATGAGAATTCAAACAAGATAGCCCAACTCAATCTCACAATATTATGTCCATAAACTTCTTAAAATAGTAAACCACACTATTTTATGCTCATATAGATGTATCATAATTGCCAAAACACATTCAAGATAATTAGTGAAGATGGAATTCATATTGATAGAAAATTTGGTAGATTTTTAGTAGATTTTTCGAATTAATGCCATAATTAAGAGAGGGTATTTATAGACAATTACCAATGGCTAGCCAACCCCACCGACCACCTCATCGAAGGTCCAACAACTAGTCTAGTGAGGGGGTTTGACGATGGCCCTATCGAGGTATACAAAACTTCTAATTTTTTATCCAAAACAATTCTATGTAATTGTCCATAAACACTCGTACCCAAACTGAACCAAAACTATCACTCACGACCAAACATGCATAATAATAAACCAACTCATGATGTGTGTAAAACATGTTTTCAATCATAGTATACTTAACTATGTATGTATATGTATTATTGATACATAGTAACCAACCTTACAAAAAGAGAAAAAATATTGAGTAAAATAAACAAACTTTGTGTTTTGTACAATAGAAACTAACATAAACACAAAAGACAATAGGACTTATATATATTTTTGCATATAATATAATCCAATAATAATTTAAATTTAGTTAATTTATTTTCTAAATTATATTTAGTGTAAAAATAATTAATTATATGTATCAATTATCATTTAGTATGAGAATTAAAAGAAAAAACCAAAAGATTACTAAAATAATTGATTATATGTGATTTTAAAATTTATAAATTCTCTCTTAAATAGAAATTTAAAAATAAAAAAATCAAAATAATCATGATCATTATAATAATTATCTATTATTATGAAATTAAAAGAAACCAAAAATCTTCTAAATATGTGTTAAATCTTAATTTATTTTTTAAATTATATTTAGTGTAAAAATAATTGATTATATATATTAATAAATATTTTTTAGTATAAGAATAAAATAAAAACCAAAAGACTTAAAAATATTTTATTTTTTATGAAATATTTGATTCTATGTCAAAGAGTTTTTTGTTCGACCTAGACCTTTTATTGTCACAGGGTGGAGGCTCATCCATACTCCTAAGCTTATGCTCCTCGACCTCATTTCTTAGAGTTTAGGTACTCTTCCACTTATACCTTCTCTAAGTTGAATTGATAAAAGAAGTCTTTTAAAAACTCACCCTTTTGTGAGTGTACAAAGGTTTCTGGTCTCCTTTTCTTGGTTGAGAATTGAGACAAAAACTTCAACCTAGATTCTAAGTAGGAATTAATAGTGTTGGGCATTAAAGTATGATAGGCTCTGGCTTAGTCTATTATTGTAAGCTAGAAAGCTAAACACCTGATTGCATCAGTGTAGGCATAAAGGTCCATCCAAACTTAAAGTTTTTCAGTTTCTTTAAGGGGTCCTTTGTGCCACCATACATGCATGTATTAGAAAACTTGAGCTTATTAAAAAGTGAAATGGTGATGATCTCTTGAGTGAATGGGGACTTAGTGGAGACCGTTAGGAATAAGAGTCCTTGATTTAGCCTCTGTTGAATCTCTTACGATTGTTCATTGAGTCAGTCAATAGTGGGATAAAGGATGGTTAGTACTTCATCTAGATGCTAGATCTTGGGGTGACTATTAGTTGTCGAGGTTACTTAGTTAGTATGGTTGGATTTGATTGAGTGTTTATGCTTGCGAACCTCGAGATGGTTTGAAATTTTTTTGTACAACATCAGTTAAGCTTCCATCAAGAATTTCCTAATAATATTTATACACAAAGAGAGGAATACCACATTTTGAAACAACTCATGGAAAATAAAACATCTTTGATTTCTTTATGATTAGGGATACTACAAAGTAAATCATTATCTTCAAGAGCTATACACTAAGAAAAAGGTGAGATAAATCCAAATCGATATTATTAGTATTATCATGAAAAGAGGAAAAGAAAAATTCATTGTAATGATTAATGACACATGATCCTATATCATTTCTATGAGAAAGCTACCTCCCCTTTGGATCTTCAATATTATAAATTGTATTATGTCTTCTCCTAATCATAGTGGAAATGGTGGAAAGATTTTGTATTACGATCACCTTCTAACAATGAAGTTTCTCTAAATTTTTATCTCCAAATGGATTCTAATCTATTTTGGTATTCATTAATATCTTGAAGTAAAAGTTGTCCATAAGTTCCATTCTCATCAAGGATTAAATCACTTTGAACTTTATGCAAAATATCTTCGATAATTTTCGATCTATTTTCACAATAACGAAACTCATGTTTGTTCCACTAAGTAAAATATTTAGCCAATTAGATAGAATTAGAATGGAAATTCAAATGTACTTGATGAGGATCTTTCAGTCTCCAAGCCTGCGTAACAACATCCTTACTAGAAGGATCTATGCACCAAGTAACAATAACACAAAAGGCTTTAAAAAGAATAATGTTAGGT
This sequence comes from Hippophae tibetana, assembly GCA_037013495.1. Taxonomy (NCBI): domain Eukaryota; kingdom Viridiplantae; phylum Streptophyta; class Magnoliopsida; order Rosales; family Elaeagnaceae; genus Hippophae; species Hippophae tibetana. The sequence continues at coordinate 17,715,693 of CM072810.1, forward strand.
ACATATAGATTTAGAAGGATAAGAGTATGGTCAGAAGCTCTAATTTGCATGTTCCAAACTAAAGCATTTGGAAAGAGAGAAAACCAATATGCATATACCAAAACTCCATCAATTCTTTGTTTGATGTTATGTTAGCCCAAGTAAATGTAAGTCAGAAGAACCAAGATCAATAGCTTGAACAAAATACATAAAATCTCTCAATCTATTTGGTCAAACTGAAATTGGTAAACCCATTTTTTTATTTTCAGAAAGAACTTCATTGAAATCTCTCAAATAAATCTAGTGAGAATTTGAAATAAAAGTGAAAGCAATAAGATTTGTCCAAAAATCATCCTTAAGGGCTTCAATGCTAGGAGAGACAATAAAACATATTTCATTTTGCTCCATTAGTAGTGGCATTACATAATTCCAAGCAAATGAAGTGGTGATAAAAAAACAGTTACAAATAGATGGATCCTATCTTTCACAAAATAGATAAACCACAAGCACTATCTACAACAGTAATACTAAAATTGTTATAAAACCTAGTCTTTGTTGGATGAAAAAAAATTCACTACTAGCTTTAGTTTCAAAAAGAAAAATACAATCATGATTATAAATACTAACTAATCTATGTAAGTACTTAAAAATTGAGGATTTAATCAATCCACGATAGTTCCAAGAAATGATCTTCATTTAGTACTTGGGAGCTTAATAAGGGTCATTTTCTCACCCATTTGAATAGACAAGGTAGCCAAAATAGAAGTAAAGATGTCTAATGGTTGTGAAATTAGAGAGCATTGAACTTATAAAACTTAAGTGAATAAAGATAAACATTATGAACATGTGCAAGTTAAAAAAAATACTTACAAAATTTGAATAAAATATGTTCCACTCACAAAATCAAACAAACTACACAGCTAAAGAATGATCTATAGGCTCTAAGTATTAATTCCTATTAATTTCACATTTTTAAAATTAGATAATTTATAATTTTTAAATGACTAGACTTTTCTAGACAACTTACACTAAAAATGAAGTCATAAAATAAAGTTTTATAATCTCCTTCTAAATCCCCATAATCTTTAAGCTAATATCACATTTACTAGTTATCCAAAACTAACAAATCAACTAAAGAATAATAAATACTAAAAATAATTAATTTACATAAAGATGGTTAAGAAAAATGAAGTATTTAATTATTACTCATATTTGTTAATAAATTAAAAAATTTTAGGGTTTTTAAATTTGAAATTTTTCTCTAAAATAATTCATATGTAAAAATAAATCATGAGTAATGATAATATAGCGATGAGAATATCAAATTCATACTTATTCATAAATTAAAACTATAAAAAAAGTGATATATTGACGTAAGTTTTAAATAATCTTTTAACCCAAATACTTTTAAAATAATAAGTATTAAAAAAATTATAAATAAATAAAGAGGATAAAAGGAGATTTATGATACCTCGAATGCTACAAATGCTAAGAATAAGGAAATTTGTTTTTTGAGAAAATGACACGAAAAAATGGAGATGCCAAATTCTCTGTCTTCCTTTGGGTTTTCTACCCCTGGCCAAAAGGCCTTATTCAACTTATATATTGACGTGGCCAGACGTGTCCAAGCACTTTCTTCTTCTTTTTGTTAAACAAAATGCTATTAATTATATTAAAACCCAATAAAATTTTCAAATTAACCTTGAACTAAACAATTCATATTGGTATTATTAATTATAAATTAAAAAATTTTAATCTCCAAGCATTAATTTAAAAATATCAATATTTAATTATAATTATATAAAAAATCTAATTTAAATATATATATATATAACTAATTTATGTAATTAAACTCTATAAAAGAAAAGTATGTTCTCACAACTCTACTCTCTAAAAACAATTTCATCCACAAAATTTACTAACCTAACTAAAAAAGTTCCAGGTACTTGGTGTGCATTAGATCTTTACATTCCTAGGTGGATTCTTCTATTGCATGATTTCTCCAAAATACTTTTACCAAATGGATTGTTTTGGTTCGAAAGATCTATTCCTTTCTATTAAGAATTTGTATTGGTTTCACTTCATAGGTCATATCTTCTCTTAATTCAATGGTTTGAGGATAAAAATATGGAAAGAATCAGATCAAAGCATATAAACATGGATTTATGAAAGTTTAGATGATAATTCAAAACAATAAGCAACCATACCAATACCTATATATCGAGGACTCAACTGGCCTTTTGCCAAATCGAACAATACCTTTCCATAGAGATAATTTCAAAGACACTTAATCTCCAACTTTAAATTCAACATTTTTTGTTTGAGATCTACATAACTCATTTGTCGATCTTGAGCAATTTTCAATCTTTCCATAATTAGTTGAACCTTATCACACATCATGTCAACATATTTGAGATGTAGAAGTCTTTGTTCAACCACTTCATTGCAACGTATGGGTGTCTTGTATTTCCTACTATATAATGCTTAGTAAGGAGCTATCTCAATAATTGAATGGTAGCTATTATTGTAAGAAAATTCCATCAACGGTAGAAAATCATCCCAATTGCCTTGAAATTGTAAAGCACAAGCATGTAACATATCTTCAAGAATTTTATTGGTTCTTTTTGATTGGCCATCTATCTGTGGATGAAATGTAACACTAATTTTTAACTTCATTCTCATGGATTTTTATAGACTTGACCAAGACAAGGATGTAAAGTATGGGTCTCTATAAAAAAAATGGAGACTAGAACACGATGTAATATGAAAATCTCCTCCACATACAATTTAGCTAATCCATCTATTGAGAATGTTGATTTCATTGGTAGAAAATGAGTTGATTTCGTCAATCTATCTATTACAACCCAAATGGAATCATGATCCTTTTAAGTATGAGGAAGTCCCATCAAGAAATCCATAGTGATGTGCTTCCATTTCCATTTAGGAATAGGTAGTCGTTGTAACAATCCAAACGGTCTCTGGTGCTTTCCCTTCACATGTTGGCATATAAAACACTTGGATACGAATTTTGCTATTTCTCGCTTCATTCCTTTCCCCCAATAATGGTTTTTCAAGATTCAATACATCTTAGTACTACTTAGATGCATAGTATAACCAAAGTTATGAGTATATTTTGGAATCCCCCTCCTCAAGTTCTTATCATCAAGAATACATAATCTATTGTTAAGAACTAAAACACCATCATCTCGAATGGTCAAGACAACTTATGAACCATTTTGTATTCCTTTTTCAATTGAACCAACATGAGATCTTGATATTGAGCTTCATAAACTTGATCAATTAAAATATGTCTTACTCAAAAACTTGCAAGTAGAGTTCCCAAGTCATTAACTGATAATTATACATCTGGCTTCTTCAACTTGACAAGTAAAGAAAAATACCTTGTTTTTAAATGAGCTAAGGAACTTGTTGCTCTTCTACTAAGTGTATTTGCAACCACATTGGTCCTTCCTGGATGGTAGTTAGTAATACACTCGTAATATTTGATCAATTCCATCCATCTCATTTTTCTTAGGTTTGACTCTTTTTAAGTGAGTAAATATTTTAAACTTTTGTGATGAGTGAAGATTTGAAAATTTTCACCATATAAGTAGTGTCTCCATATCTTTAGTGCAAAAACTATTACTGCATTTTGTAGATCATGAGTAGGATAGTTGAGTTCATATGGTTTGAGTTGTCTTAAAGCATAAGTGATGATCTTACCATGTTGCACGAGGACACACCCTAATCCTTAGACAAATGGATCATTAGATACTATGAGTCCACTATTACTTGAATAAAGAGTTAGTACTAGAGTAGAGATTTATCGACCCTTCAATTATTGGAAACTCCTTTCACACTTATCATTACACTAAAGCTTTATATTTTTCCTTTTCAAGTGAGTTAATGGCAATGCAAGCTTTGAGAATCCCTTGAAAAATCAACGATAGTATCTAGATAATCCCTAGAAACTTCACACATCAGTCACATTGGAAGGTCTTTCTGAATTAAGCATAGCCTTTATCTTTTGAGGATCAAAAGAGATTTCTTCTACTAATATGACATGCCCTAAAAATGTAACTTCATCCAACCAAAATTGGCACTTGTTGTATTTGGCATAGAGTTGTTTCTCTCTTAGTGTTTACAACACAAGTCTTAGATGACCTTCATACTTCTTTTTTATTTTGAGAATAGACAAAAATATCATCAATGAAGATGATAAAAATATATCCAAGAAAGGACAAATATTTGATTCATAAGATCTATGAAGGCAGTTGGAGCATTAGTTAAACCGAAAGGCATGACTAAAATTTTGTGGTGACCATAGCGAGTTTTAAATGCAGTTTTTGGAATGTCATATTCTTTAGTTTTTATTTGATGGTAACCAAACCATAAATCAATTTTTGAGAACATCTTTTCACATTGTAATTGGTCAAATAAATCATCAATACAATAAAAGAGATACCTTTTACATATAATGACCTTATCGTCTATAGTCAATACAAGACATTAAGGTACCACATTTCTATAAAAAGGAAAACAACCCTAAAAATTATATATAATACATTTAGGTCTTACCTATAACTAAATAAGCCTACTTAATTCACCTTAAAAATAAGATCAAAAGAGTACCTATTTTATACAGCATGAAATGAAAACTAGATTGGATAAAATCACCCTATAAAGAAAGTCAACTTAATATCAATAACATTTCATAATATTTCTTCATGTAATCATATTTTTCATATTTTCCATATCCTTTAATCATATACTCCATCCTTTCAATATGGACTTCAATTCACTGTTATATAACATATTCAAAATACCTTAAGAACTACTTTTGAAATGCATGGATAATCACTTAAATAATAATATGGTTACAATCAAATAAACATTAAAACTGAGTACTTGATATACTCATATAATCTAAACTTTTTCCAAGAGTCAAATAAATCATATTTTAAAAAGATCATATACTTAACCATATGTAAACCTGAATATATTCTCCATCAAGATAAGGTAGTATTCTTAACTTTTTATTCTTTTTATTCTTGTTCTTTATAATGTTATCACAACTTAACCACATAAATTATAATCTTTAATTATTAATGTCTCCATAAACAAAACCACATATACTACCTCCTCTTATTGAGAAAAGATGGTCCCTTGAAACAAAATATAATTTATTCTTTATAAAACATATAACCCATAAAATACTTACTAAATCTTATAAGTCACCCATATTATAGCATATTTTTTATATTATTCAACACTAAATTAGAAAATCATCACCCTATAACTATTAAATAAAACAATAAGGTTGTTTCGTGTCTTTAGGATCTAAAACTTATGCTCTGATACCAAATTGTCAAGACTCACCCTAAGTTTAGTAGTACTTAAGAAAGTCTTATTACATTCTAGAATTTTTAAAAATATTTGGCATAATCTCTATTACTTTTCTACATCAAACCAACCTGTAAAAAATAGAACATGACATCTATTTGTTTACAACATCTGAAACTCACCATTAATATAACCAGTCATAAAAGAAGATAATACTAACTAATTTATGACATTGACTTGTTATAAAATTCACAATCATTATGAGATTATAAAATATTAGTTTATAACCCAACTAGGTTACCAAAAAATTGAAATGAGATCCTATTAATTCCAAAGATTGATAAATCATAAAAGGTAAAATTAGTAAACTGATTTAAGGCTCCTTGTAGGATAGTACTCAAGTCATCAGTCAAAAACTAATGTTTCCTAAGAGGAAAAAATTAAAAGAAAAATGGCGAGTAAAAATACTCAATGAATGGATAAGTTTAGGAAAATAATATTTATAGAATAGATTTATTCAATCTTTAATAACTCAACTGTAAAATGATGTAAATCATTACATGAAAGTATACACCGACTTTATTAGTAATTTTGAAGAAATAAATTGAACTAGAAGTGTATTTATGCATGTAAAATAGCTATAACTAACTTACATTTAATAATTTACAAAAAGAAAAACATCATCAAACTCACACCAGGCGAAAAACTAGTCATATGTATGCAAATCTCTTTGCACACGTAGATGAGATAAGTTTTAATTTCATGTGCTGGTCATAACTGCGTAGGTAAGGGCCCATTAATTAATTATTTCTTTCTTTCTTATATTATCATTGCATCTAGGGGTAATGCTTGTTTGATGGTTTAAAAATAATACATAATAATATTCTAAAATGTTGTTGTTAAAGTCTATACATAAAGTTTTATCACTACTAAAAAAAGGGTATTTAAGTCGATATGTAAAGTCGGTTTTTAGAAAAAAAATGACTTATAATGAGTTTAAAGTCAATTTGGTCTAGCATTGACGCTATCTATGTAGTTATAGCGTCGAACCGACGCTACACACGTGGATATTTCCTTTTTTTCTTTTTTTCTTTCCTAGACAGAAACTATTTCAAGCGCTGCATAACTCTCAAAACCCAAAACCTCTTCTACTTTTCCTCCACTCTTTCTCATTTTCCGACCACCTACAACCACCAATTCTAGCATCAGTTAGTGGTTTTCTTCCTCTCTAAATTATCTTTTAGATCCCCTATTCTTTTGAGCAAAATACTCAAATTTTTTATACCCATTTCTCACTTACAAAACACCATTTTTTCTTCATTTTCTTCATTTACTCTTTTAAGTATTTCTATTAATCCTACGCACTTATTATTCATTTTTTTTTGTTATTATGTGTTATTTTGTATTATATATGTAGGTTTTGCATTATAACATCAGGAGAAGAATATGATGCTCTTGAATAACATAGGACAACGCCATGGTAATTTTTCTACTATTAATAATATTTTATTTTTCAATTATTTGTATTATTTAAACTATTTATTAAACAGATTTTGGTTTTTTTTTGCTATTATGTAGTGATCGAATACATATTTTAATTTGAGTATAATAGAAAATGAGTAAATTTTATAAAAAAAATTAAAAAATTTAAAGTCGATTCACGCGTTGAACCGATTTTAAATTGGTTTAAAATCAGTTTTTAATTGACTTTAATAGTTCATTTTGTAATAGTGTATGTGCTAATCAAAATTTATGCAAAAATGATTAAAAATTAATGAACTAACATAATAATGTACATAATGTTATGGAATACTACTACTAGAAGTTGAATATAAACTTCTATTTATAATAAAATATATAATTGAAAGGGTCCAAACCAAATGCACTACCAAGATAAGAAAACACATACTCTTAGGACTCGTCCCTCCAAGAAGCAAAAAAAAGTAACAATATCAAAAGTGATCTTAGGCAAGTAGTTTATAGACTTATACAATTACTATAATTAGATGCAGCACAAATATAGAGTAAAGCATGAAAAACATAATTAAGTAATTTTCCAAACAGAGTTCTAATCCTATATGTGGTAATGTACATGCAATATCAAGACTTAGATTGTATTAATATCATAGAAGATCAAACATAATCAAGTAACAAGGTTAACCCATATAGAAATCCTATCTATGTGGTAATACCCTCAGGTTGCTTATTCAGGTTGCTTATGGCAACTGCTCGGTAGCAAACAATCCACTAAGCAATAAAAAAATTATAACCCTAAGAAAAAATAAAATCATTAATACCTCTATCAACTAGGACCTCTATCCAAACTACCTATTATTTTCCTTGCTTGTTTCCTCTGCAAAAACCTAGATTAACACATGAACCTAACTCTCCTCTAAAGCCAACACAATTCAATGTGGTGTGATCAGTAATCGTAGATCAATAAAGTGTAATGTGAACAATCAACAGTGAGGACCACCATCAATCATGAACAACCAATAATCATTGTGGGAACCTCTTTTAACCATGAACCATAAATCATCTACATGTGATACAGTCAATTTACCTACTACACACAACTAATGATTTAAGAGGGATAACCTAATGGAATCTCACTTATCACACACAGCCAAAGATATAAGAACTCAATAGTTTAGCTTAGTCCATTCATATAGTAATTCACATAAAGTTCATAAAATGTTCAATCATACTACTTTACGTTCACACAAATATTTCACAATTATTGAAACACTTTTAAGATAGTGAAGATGGAATTCAAAATGATAGAAACATTTTGGTTAGTTTCAGTAGGTTTTTTTGAATTAAATACAAAAATTAATAGGGGTATTTATAGACAACTACCAATGGCTAGCCAACCTCGTCAAGGCTGCATCGAGGTCCTCACCAACCACCTCATTGGGGATCCATCGATTGGTTTAACGAGGCTCTTATCTAATATCTCATTAAGGTGTCAAAAAAATTAATTTTTTGATCCAAAACTTGTTGATTAATTTTCATAAATACATGCGCCTGAACCAAGCCAAAAATCTCTAATTTATGGCCTAACATCCATACTAAACAACCAACACTATGGTGTGTGAAAAAAATGCTTTTAATCATAGTATTTCCAACTATGTGCATGTATGCATTACTTATCCATAGTAACCAACCTTGCACAAAGGAAGACAAAACACTAAGTAAAATAAACAAACTTCATGTTTTACACATGGGAAGCCAATATATAAACACAAAGTACAATAGAAGTTACAATCTCCCTTTCTGGATTTCTATGTCAAAACACTACACAACTAAGTAAAGGCGCACATCAAACATCAGATGATCATAAAGATGACCTAAAGATGTTTATTCCAATGAATAAAATATTGACACATACCTAACCATAAAAAAAACACTTATTCTAAGTGCATCCATTTGTGTGCTCCATCCATCTTCTCGGATCAACTCCTCTGCACTTTTTTAGTCTGAAACATAAATGTCTCAACACAACTGCATATAACATATCTGAAGCTCAATCTATACTAATAAGTTCTCAAAAGTATTTAATATATTATGATTTTATGCATGTTAAGTGATTATATAGATTCCTATTTTCTTGTTTTACTACCAATTTAAGAAAATCTATCTTTTTTATAATCATGGGTATATTTTATTGTTTTCAAGTATTTCTTGTATTTACATTGATTCAAATTGAAGAATTATACTTAAGACATTCAATTAAAACTTAGCGGATTAAAAATAAAATATATGTAAAGCATTACATATGTTTTAAAATTGGAAAAAGAAATTGCAAGAAAAAAAGGGTTCCAAGTTGATACATGTTGAAGTGTGTCACGGCACGAGGTAAAATAGAAAAATCAAATATGTCCCAAATATGATGTAGGCCATGACATGGAAACGTTATGTGCCACAGCATGAACAAGGTGGATCGTGCCCAAAAACCGTGTTTAGGTTATGTGTGCCACGACACCAAGTCAATTTGTTCTTCATTTTTTCTCATTTCCTCACCTGATAAATATGATCCTATTTCTATTGTAAAAATCATCCCAAAATTTTCTAGCTGATTTCTTAGCATTTCTTAATTTTTTCTTTATTAGTTTGAAGTTCTTCTCCCAATTGAGAATTGAACAAATTTATTTTATATAATAGTTTTTTGTTTCAATTCAATAAATAATGCATTAATTTTGTTTAGAATTTTAATCTACTTTAATATTTCCCAAACATAACAATGTTACTAATATCTCATATTATTTATACACAGAAATGTATAGTTTAAAAAATGATTAATAAATTAAGCATATAGCATGTATGTAAAATAGTACTTAGATATAATCTAAAAAGAATACATTTTTATAAAATGAATTAAGTTTTATTTCTTTATCAAGATTAAAAGAAATTATGAATAAAAAATATATTGATAAAGTATTTTTCATAATAAACAAGAGAGTTAGATTTATGATTTAAATTATTTGAATCTGATGTAGAATAGTACTCTTAGATCTTTTAATCTATATCAAATGTGTAGTTAGAGTGAACTTTATTTCAAAGATTTTTATAAGATTTATTATTAAAGATATATTGATGACATATCCTTCCTAATAGTATTAAAATATGAAAGTTAGTTTCAAATACTTAAATCATGAGCCCAACTTTGATACTTAGAATGAAAGTCTAACTTACATAGATTTGTTAATTCCTTAGAAATAAGTCAAAATTTAATAATTAATCAATTTGTTATCGCAGCCTTAGGATGTTAATTGGTTTATTATTAACAAAAGAATTTTGATCCCTCACTTAGGATATTTTCTTATTAAATGGGAGAATTAATTATCTTAATTCATATATTTAATAACCAACTTAATATTAAAGAAGTATGGTTACTAACTAATGTATCTCATAAATTCTCCACTACATGATACATGTTTAATTGGTTAAATGTTTACTAAATCTAGCTTTATTTTTATGTGAGTAATTTATATATTCAACCAAAACAATCATGATAGGATGTTTAGGTTATTAATTTTGTTTTTTGGAAGTATACTTCCCAATTTTTATAAGTGATTCATGCACTTGTGAGCTATTTTATAAATCATACATAATTTGTACACAATAATCTTGTGTCATCTTACACTTATAATCTGCACACATGAAACAAACACATACCTCATGAACGTATCATGCAGAAACAACTTACAGTCTATATACATACTATAATGTTACCCCTACATAGGTACAAACCAATAGGCAAAATAAATACAAACATGCAATAGAAACTTATGCAATGTACAAAAATCCCACTACTTTATGCAACACTCCCCCTAAGTGTATGCAAGTCAGGCAACAAGATGTAAGGAAATCCTACACTCACCACCCATGCAACACACAACATGGCAATAAATACATAGTTGTGCACACAAATTTCTCCCCTTTTTGACATAGAAAGTCAAAAGGAATCTTTATATAAGGGAGAAAAGGCATACAAATATGCAATAATCCTAACATTCATGCAACATAGAAGATAATATTAAGACAAACAAACGATGTGCAACACATGTGAGGAAAGGAAATAAGAAGTCAATTAAATAACAAATAGAGCTTTTCAGGCTCACAAAAATCTAAATAACACGGGTAGTAGTCTCCCAAAGAGAGATGCAAACACCAATAGCCTTTCCTAGGGATTCAAACCTTTGAAAGTCTAGAGGTTTAGTAAAATTATCAACAAGATGAAGGTTAGTATTGATATGCTATAAAGATAAAGTGTTTTATTACACTATATCTCTTATAAAATGGTGTCTATATCAATGTGTTTGGTCCTTGAAAGTTGGATCGAATTTCTATAAATGCAAATAACACTAGTTTTTTCACATATTAATTCATCCAAAGTAATTGAGTAACAACATAACTTAGTAGCAATATACTTAGCCTTAGTAGTGGATAAAGACATAAGACTCTACTTTCTACTATGCTAGGATATCAAAGAATTACAGAAGTAGAAGTACCCCTTGAAGTACTCTTTCTATCATCGTTGCACCCTGCCTAGACAATATAGAAATACACAACCAACTCTATAGTATTGTCCCAAGGATAAATACTATATTCAAATATGCCCCTAACATATTTAATGATCCAATTAATAGCAGCAAGATGTGATTCTTTAGGAGTAGCCTAGTATTTGGCACAAACTCCTACACTGAAAGAGATGTCATGATGACTAGCAATCAAGTATAGAAGACTCCCAATAATACTTTGGTACAAAGTCTACTCTACTTCTTAAACAATTATTTGGCATACTTTACTTGAAACAAAAATATCCCATCTTTCATCTATTTGATTTGAAACTCACTTTGCATAATAACAGTAAAGTTTTGAGCCAGGTCATCCTTAGTAGAGCCAAAAATAATGATATCAGTATATACTTGAGCGACCACAACTTCACCTCAATTTCTTGAAACAAACAAAGTTTTGTCATCATCTTTTCTTAGAAAATCATTATTGAGGATAAACATGGTAAGAAGTTCATACCAAGCACATGGAGCTTATTTCAAACCATAGAGCACTTTCTTTAATCTCATTACATGATTGGGAAAAGTGATGGTCTTCAAGCCCTTTAGGATATTCCACACAGACCTCTACTTTGATAACACCAGTCAAAAAAGTAATCTTCATATCCATCTTATATAGCTTAAATCCAAAGTAATAGGCAATACCAAAAAGAAGTCTTATAGACTCCAAACGGGATACAGAAGTGAAGGTTTCATCAAAGTATATTCCTTCAATTTGAGTACATCCTTAATCAATAAGATAAGACTTATTCCCAACAATCCATTTTCATTTTCTTTTTTTTTGTACGACCCCACGTATACCAATAACATGTTTATCTATAGGTCTAAGAACAAGGTATATAACATCATTTCTCTAAAATTTATTAGTTTTTCTTGTATGGACTTGATCCAATGTACGTCTTGTAGAGCTTCATTAAATATTTTACAAAGAATGGTAGAAGTGAAGCACATGTAGTTCAAAGTATCCTGTAGTTGATGTCTCATCCTAACACCACCTTCCACATTACAAATTATGTTTTTCATAAAATGAGCCTTCTTTGCCTACTTTGGAAGAGATGGGTCTTCTTAATCATCATATTTCTTAGCCTCGGAAGTTCTAGGAGGGTTAACTAGAGTTACTATAGATAGAGTCTCAACCTTATCTATGGCATATTTTGGAGAACCCCAACACAAAAATATATCTATCATCGAACTCCATAAATTTAGTGGCAATAGAATCATCAATCACAACATTGATTGATTCCATAATAGTATGAATTCTTAAATTGTAAACCCAGTAAGAATGGCTATTTTTAAAGTATCCTATGAAAATTCGAAGATCACTTTTTGCCTCAAATTTGTCTAGATTCTCTCTGTCTTTAAGAATATAGCAAGTACATTCAAACACACGAAGGTGCTTAATATTATTTTTTATTTATGAATAAGCTCATATAAAAATTGACAAATATAGGGCCTTAAGAAGCAATGATTCAACGTATAGTAGACATTGTTGATAACTTCAACCTAAAAATGCTTTGCCAAGTTTATACTAGTTAACATGACCCTAACCATCTCTTGGATAACTCTATTCTTCTTTTTAACTATATTATTCTATTGAGGGCTCTTGGGAGTTGAAAACTCATGTAATACCTATATCATCACAAAAGGCACTAAACTTTGAATTCTTAAATTCTTTACCATTGCCACTTCTCATTTTAATGATCGTTCCAATGGATTCAAATTTTTCATTTTGTGTGCAAAGCTTTGAACTTATCAAAAACATCATATTTTTCTCTTAGAAACAAATTTCAAGTATATAGTGAGAAATTATTAACAATAACCAAGATGTACTTTCTTCCACCAATGCTTGCAATTTGAACATGACTCATTAGATCCATTTGAAGAAGACTAAGAGGTCTTATAGTTGATCACCACACAAATTGTGTGTGCAATGAATATGCAAATATATGTATCGTAACAAGTAATATAATGATAATAAAATATCATTTTTACGGAGATTATTTTATTAGAAACTAATTTTTAAAGCTAAAGAAAATAAAAATCATTTTTTTTGTGTTTTTATATTTTAAGGAATCAAAATTAAAATAACTAAAAGTAAATAGTAATAATTAATTAAATAAGATTTGGTAACTAAGAAGATATATGATAAAATATCTAGGAATACTTAATCCTCCAATTTTCTAAACATGTGAATTATTAAAATCCCCCAATATTATTATCAATTAATTAAATGATCAATTGAATCTAATTTAGTATGTATTCATCTCTCAAGTAAACTACACACTCTATAGTAATTAATTTAATGATACTCATATGCCAATTAAATTGCATACTACTTATTAAGTTCATCAATTATGGATCACATACATAAAAATCATACATTTCTACCTAGAAACTATGCATGTTATATAAACAAGACAAAATTAAATAATTATCTCAAATCTATTTAATTGCCTTTATAATTAATAGCATAAAAATCAGATTAAATGATATAATTAAATTATAATTATAATTAGCGTAAAATATTAGATCATCACATGGTGAAAATTGGATTCATAAAATTCCTAGATTAATAAATTAATTAGACATAATTTTTCCATAAAGCTAAAAAAAAGTAGAAGAAGAAGTACAATTGTAGTACTAATCTCTTCTTGAATCCCCAATAAAATTGTATATCTTTTTTAATTTTTCTGTATTTTTCTCTCTTCTTTGTTCCAAAAATTGACCAAAATTATACTAATGATGGATCATTAGGGTTTATGGGGTGATTAGAGATTTAAATAGAGCTCAAGTGCAATCAGGACCATCAAATCAGCTTCAGATCAAGGGTTGAGATCAAAACAAGCGAAATTAATATTATCAGCCAATTATAATGCGAAAAATGGTAAGTGGGATTTACTAGGTGAATCAGAGAACGACGCATGGCAGGGGAGATCGATCCAAGTCAACGCCACACAACACAATGTGATTTGCAAATGAAAATAGCATAGCGTGCGAGTGGATTGTGGGGAGCAATTGCATGATAATATATGTCAGTGTTGTTTGACCATGCTCCAAATTCGAATTGAACATTGTGCTGCCAAGCATCATGCACTGTGTCCCTTCTCACACGCGGTGATTTATGATTTGTTGTATCAGCTTACATGGCATATGTGTGGCTTGCATAGTTAGCTTCACTGCTTGTGTGGAAGCTTTTGATTGGTTCTGTGTTAAAAATTCATAAAAATTCCATAAATTATACTTTCACCCCTTTTCATCAAAAAGTTTATATTTTAATAATTTTAGCCCCAAAAATAATATTTATTGAATTAAACAAGTAAATATTAAGTAAAAAAGTATGATAGTGACTCTATTTTCATAGAATCATCACACCCTCAAACTTAACTCTTTACTTGTCCTCAAGTAAAGCCATGTATAACTAAATAAAATAACATGGGTAATATATTAATAAATATACTTCTATTAGTACATGTATATTTCATGAAAACTATCCCCCTCAAAAGTCGTACAATCCTATGATAAGGAGATTTACATATTCATCAATCAACATTCCATCAATACAAGGATATGTAAGGTTTTTGAAAAAATTGATTCGTGTGTGTGTGTGTTGCACATGATGTCATCCAATGCACTCATGAAATCAACATATATGAGCATGCTAATCAATTCAATCTTAGAACAAGTCTCATAAGTCTATTTTTCACATTCATCTCTACTAATATAAATATGTACATAGCTAAAGATCAATAAGAACTTTACATGCTTGTAATGTAAGGCTTAGATGGGGTTCATAAATGAAGACATTTAGGCTCTTTCCACACCTTAGCTTTCTTTTTGTTCATCATGTACTTTTTAACTACAATTGAGATTTTACTTGATATTTTAGCACACCATCTCTTATCATTCTTTTCACATTCTATTATTTCACATTTTTTTTATAACTTCACAACACCCCTAAACTTATTTTCAATTCTATTTTATTTTTTTCTTTAGAGGGATAATTGTGTTGTGAGTTTTGCTTTTTTTTCTTTTTTTTATAGGGTGCATTACATTTCACCTTACTCTATAGCATAACACATGATATCATTTTTTTTCTTTTCACACAAGCAAAAGGTGCAAGGGTAAAGGTAATGCTTATTAGTTAGGCATAATATGTGGCTTAAAGATATGAATATTTTTTATTAGGCTCAAATGGGTGACTACATATATTAACAATGATTAGTATGAAAGGTTGAATCGATCCAAATAAGACCTAAATCATCTTTCTTGCTAAATACTATTAAGAATTTTACCTCAAGGGATGATCAAATAGATTCTAAAACTTGGTAGATCTCATCAACTAGCATAACTCAGTACAAATTTTCTATCAATAGGCACACCAAAATCAACAATGAATATGTGCATAAAAATTTGAATTAATCCAATCAAAACTAGCGAGTATATCACATGATTAATGTAAGTATCATAACAAATATGTTACATTCCATATCCTAGTCATGACAACCAATTTTTATCATTGAGTTCATATATTTCATAGCAAGCATGCATGCATTTAGTTTTCATATATTTATAAATTTCTACCCAAACAAAAAAATTCCCAAAAAATTAAAAATGCATAATAAATACTAAAGTAGAGAATGAAGTTCCCTCCCCCAATATGCACACATAAATATGAAAAGTAAAGAAAACTCCCTTAGCTTTGGCACACCACATTTGTCACTCAAATGCTCAATCTTGTTGTAACATTGCTCTTCACATTTATTTATCTATAAAAAAAATATAAGTAAAATAACGTTGGGTTGCCTCCCAACCAGAGTCACATTTAACATCCTTGACTAGACAGTCATATCATGTCCTAAGGCATATCCATTTGTGACCATTTACTTTTGAGTCTTCTTGGAATCAATTTGAGTATTGATTTGTTCAATAATACTTTATGTTCTGGCTCACAAACATGGTGCTTAATTCTCTTCTCATGCCATTTTTTTCCTTTTTGAACTTTTTGGCATTCTTATAAGCACTCCACCATAACGCATCCAATTTATGTATTTCCAACATCTTTTTCACCTCTCCATTGGAATCTTTCACTTTCCTACTTGATTGGGGATGATAGGGTAAAAGTGTGAGATCTAATCTAAGTGGCCCTCAATTGATGGTTTGAGCTTAGATCGTATCTCAAAACTCTCCACAAATGCATTTGATACACACATGAAAGGCGCTTCCTCCAAAAAAAATCAGGCAGTCCACAATATAAACCTTTGATTCCATACTTTCAAAATTGAAACAGGTTGAGTTGTTTTCTAGTGAGTTTATGTTATTGTTTACAACATCATGTGTTAAAGTCTTAATTTTGGGTGATTCAATAGACTCTTTTAAGTTGTCTTCACAATCAGTAACATTTATCTTTAAGCATTTATTAGCATTATCAATATTAGGGAGTTTAGGTGCTTTAAAAACTTTAAATGTTACTTGTTCATCTTGCACTCTCTTTATAAGCTCACCTTTTTGTACATCAATGAGTGCCCTTCCTATTTCTAAAAATGGATGACCAAGTATAGTAGGAATGTCATGGTCTTCCTCCATGTCTATCATAGTGAAGTCTGCTAGAAAGATAAATTTATCTACTTTTAGTAGCACATCTTATAACACACCCCGAGGTCTCTGAATTGATCTATCTGCCATTTGTAATGTTACTGAAATGGGTTTGGCTTTACCAACCCTTAATCTCTTAAAGAATGATAATGATATAAGTTTAATGCTAGAACCCAAGTCACATAATGCTTTCTCAAAATGGATGTTCCCAATAATGCAAGGGAACCCAATGCTTTGAGAGAGATAACACAATTCAATCTCATTTATCACACTTAGCCAAAGATATGAGAACTCAACAGTTTAGCTCAACCCACTCGCACATAGTAGTTCTTATAAACTTCATAAAATAGTTAACCATAGTAGCTTACACTTACACAGATGTATCGTAATTATCGAAATACTTTCAATATAATTAGTGAAGAGGGAATTCGAAATGATAGAAAAATTTAGTAGAGTATCATTAGGTTTTTCAAATTAAATCCAACAATTAATAGGGGATATTTATAGACAACTACCAAGGTCTAACCAACCTTGTCGAGGCCTCACTGAGGTCATCACCGAATACCTCGTTGGGAATCCATTGAGAGGTCTAGGAAGGCTCTTATCAAGGACCTCATCGAGGTGCCAAAAATTTGTATTTTTTGATCCAAAAATTGGAGAGTAATTTTCATAAATAATTACACCCAAACCAAGCCAAAATTCACCACTCATGGCTTAACATGCATACTAAACAATTGATGAATGTTTAAATGAAAAGTCAATTTAAGCCTTACTTTAAATTTTTTAAGATGCCATTTAGTACATAACAAGTAAAGGTCTTTTCTACAGAATATTTTGGAAACTAACTTCTACTCATTAAAATAGGGCTTTATTTCTAACAACTAAATATTAATAAAAATAGAAATAAATTATAAAGATTATGATAAAGATTCAAATAAAAGAACGATTGTATGATCATTTTTCATCACTAGCATGTATTACAAATCAATTAAAGCAAATCTAATTCTTCTATTCTTTGAATATATTAACTTAAGAGAAATTTATAAAAGCAAAAATCTCCACCTCTTCTTATTGATTCATTGAATTAAACAAGCTCTTGATACAACTTTTTTGAATAGAACACCTAGAATAAATTCTCTAAATTTAATCTATCAAAAATATTAATTTTTAAAGAAGAAAATTGGATAAACGTTAAACACATAAACTCAGTTTAATTATCTTGAGTATTAATTCTAATTGCAATTAATTCATTACTAATTATTTAAATTGATTAAGAGATTAGTATAAAATCAACTAAATTTTGATTAACGATAAATTAATTTGATTATTTAATTGTAAACTTAAATAATCAAATAAATTAATACAATAATTAAAATAAAAAATTAATACATAATCAAAAAGAATAATTGAATAGAATATTACATATCTTATTAAGAAAATTATTCATAAATAAAAGAAAGGGAAAGAAATCTTAAGATTTTTATTTTTGAATATGATTTTCAACTTTTTTTAATTGTTACCTAAAACTTAATTATATAATTTCTATATTTTTATGAATTTTTATTTTTATTTTTGTGTAATTATAATACTCCTTATTTTATGGAGTGTTATGTTGTATTTATATTGAGAAAATAGATCTATTTTTGAATTGAATTAGAATTGAGGATACACGAAAATCTCGTGAATTTTCACGATGCTCACGCTGATCAAAAGGTACCATGTGTCATCAAATGGGATTATATGTGCACTATTCAAGGGTCATTAAGGGAATGAATATTTTGGTTTTTTCTTCTTCTAAGTGCATTCACATATATTTTTAAGTACATCAACCTTTCGAATAAAAATCATAAAAAGTTTATAAAAATCATAAAAAGTTTAAAAAAATCTAAGAAAAATTTCAAAAAATTAATATTTTTCTTAATAGTATACATAAATATATAAAAATTGTTATTAAAAATGTATATAAAATATCACTTCTTAACAACCAACTTTATGGTGTGTGAAAAATATTCTTCCAATCACAATGTTATTAACTATGTGCATGTATGCATTACATAACCAACATTACCTCGAGGAAGATAGAACACTAAGTAACATAAATAGGTTTCGTATTTTGCATAGGAAGCCAACACACACTCACAAAGTATAATAAGATTTATAATATGAGTAAAACTTCTTAACTTGTGTAAGAATCATTTATCTATTTTCTAAACATAAATTCTCATTTCAAATAAAAAAGTACCAAACTTATGGAACTTAAGTGAATAAAAGTAAACATTATAAAAATGTGTAAGTTAAAAAAGTAAATAAATGTTTCTAAAATTTGAGTAAAATGTATCTACTAATAGAATTATATGAGCTCCACCACTCAAGAATGATCTATAGGCTTTGCGAAAACATGACTTCATATTAATTTCACAATTATAAAATTAGATAATTTTTAGTTTTTAAATGACTAACTTTCCAAACCAAACAACTTACACTTAA
The DNA here is from genome assembly GCA_037013495.1 of Hippophae tibetana. NCBI lineage: Eukaryota > Viridiplantae > Streptophyta > Magnoliopsida > Rosales > Elaeagnaceae > Hippophae > Hippophae tibetana. The sequence continues at coordinate 17,735,171 of CM072810.1, forward strand.
AAATAAGTTCTAAAATAAAGTTACATAATCTCCTTATAACTCCCCATAATTCCTAAACTAATATCACATATATTCATTATGCAAAACTTGAAATTAACTTAAGACTAATACACACTAAAAAATTATCAATTTACTTAAAGATGGTTAAGAAAAATAAACAATTTAATTATTACTCATATTTGTTAAAAAATTAAAAAATTTAGGATTTTTAAATTAGTGATTCTTCTCTAAAATAATTAATATACAAAAATAAATTATGGGTAATGATAATATAGCAATAAAAATATCAAATTCTTACTCATTCATGAATTAAAACTATCAAAAAAAATGATATCTTAACATGAATTTTAAAGAATCATTTAAGCCAAACAGTTTTAAAATAATGAGTATCATAAAGAAAAAAAATTATAAACAAATAAAGAGAATAAAAAGAGCTTTATTTTGGTACCTCAAATGCTATAAATGATAAAAAAAAAAATAAGCGAAAATTATACAAAAAAAAAATGGAGATGCCGAACTCTGTCTTCCTTCGTGTTTTCTATCTCTTGGCTGAAAGGCCATATTCAACTTATATATTGAAGTGTTCACACGTGTCCAAGCACTTTTTTCTTCTTTTTAAAGAAAAAGCTATTTATTATATTTAAAACCAATAAAATTATCAAATTAACTTTTAACTAAATAATTCATATTAATATTATTAATTCTAGATTAAATTTTTTTTAACATCCAAACATTAATTTAAAAATATGAATATTTAATTATAATTATAAGAAAAAATCTAATTAAATTCTACAAAAGAAAGTAGTAGGGTATTACAAATATTGTTTATGTAAGGATTATGTGATGGTAAAGAGGGAGAAGATTGAGACAGTAAACTAGTAGGAGAGGGAGTTTGGGCATTGAGGTCATACCTTATGGAGATGTTGTGCCAAGGAAGATGCAAAAATGGAGGCCATAAATCTAACTGAAGATGATGAAATCAGAGAACCTTGTGCAGGTGAAGATATCCTATTGAAATTATGAAAAGAAAAAATTAGAGAGCAATTATTTCTGGCCAATAGTTCAAAATTAGGCAAAGATCTTGATGTATCAGTGACATGTCTGATAGGGATAACTTTAGGAGGTTTGAGAAAAGTTAAATTGATAGAAGGGATCTCTAAAGGAAAGCCTCAAAGAGGTGTTTTGTTTCTTAGGTAAGAAAGAACAGGAGCTTCGTTGTTCAAGTTAGCTCTCAACCATTTTCAAAAAACTAGAATTTTTAGACCATTTTCAAAAAGGAAAAGCTTTTGGATATTAGGACAAGCTTCTTCTTTATGTAAAAGAGAACCACACTTGAATCCAAAATTCAGTAGAAGAAAAAGCAATTTCAGCAAGAGGAGATGTTGGAGACCGTTTTTTAATGATCAAAAGATGGCCCTTAATTAATATGCCAAATTCTAAGCCTCCAAATTTTGTTATAACCTGCTTCATGTTGAAATTTAAGCCTAAACACATTATTAACTCTATCTACCACTGAAACCTTAACACCAAAAGAGAGATTTCCAGTTAATTCAAAGGTGGGTTGGATAGAAAAGGAATTTATCTCTTTATTGGCCAAAAGCTTATCCAAAAGGGTTAAAGAGGTGGCATGCACAACTTCTTTCCACGAGCTGGAGATAGAAAAATCATTAAAGTTACCAGACAACCTTTGAGCTTGAGAGATCACGGTAAGATAAGATGAACTTTCTACGTTTTCTTCAGCATTACTTTCAAGAGCTTGCGTGATAAAGTCTATTATGGGCCAAACAAAGAAAAAATTAGAAAAGCAATTACATAAAATAGTTGTTTTAGAGGAGGGTTAAAAAAAAGAATAAAACATGTAAACCGTTTAAGATGCATCATGTGGTGGTTCATACATTTTCGGAGCAAAATAAAGAAAATAGGCATATTACTTAAATGCATGTTTAGTAAATACTCATGGAAGGGAAAATGAAACAGATGTACGAGATACCAGTAGACTAAAAGCCATGCAAGAAAAAAATAATAGCCAGAAGTTAACGCTAACTGGGATGTAAAGCTGAAAAACCTTTTAGGAAATGATTGAAATTGAATATAACAAAGCATTTGGAATAAAGATAAGCAGATAAAAATGGCATAAAGAAGAAGACAGATGGTAACTTTATAGCTTAAAAAAAGAGTTTTGCAGTCATGAGAAATCTTGGATATTGAGAGGAGTTATAGGGAAAATAGCTAGTTCAAAATTCGAACAAATGTTCAAATTTTCAATATGAAAGAGAGCTGCATCAATGCATGTAGAGCCACGTGTAAGAGAGGAACGGAAATGTAAGAACATGCGTGAGGGATAGGAAACTTTTTCTGGTTTCCGAAGATATTTCAGAGGGGATAATATATCTGGCCAAGAATTGAATCAGATTATAGATATACAATACTTAAAAGATATGCAGAGATAGAAATGGGAAGATGAAAGGTCTGTGATGAAAAAAGTAAAAAACTGGGAAAATAGATGAACAAAGGAAGCTGAGAAAGATTGATGGAAGATAGGAGATGAAATCTAAGAAAACTTAATGAAATCGTAGGAATTCAAATATGAAACAAAACCATACATGCAAAGAAGCATGTAAAAAGAAGACTCGAACAGTTTTCGAAAAACCTAGAGGATTTTAGTAGTTAAGATGACATGTGATAAGTCCCAAATGCAACTTGTGTTTCTCTTTTGTTGAAAAAGATACCCAATTTGAATTCACTGAGTCATTGTTTGCTTTCATTGATATTAGTGGCTGCTTTAAATAGTTAAAAATCTTACACATAAATTGGATACAATTCTACTCACACATTACTCTCATATAACTACCCACTCAAGCATGATTGCTAAAAACATCCATACATGAATTATTGGAAATAACTCACACCTAATTACTGAAAACATGAAAGAAGAATACATAACTAACTGCTTAACATAACTGCCACTCCACTAGTCCTCACTCCCTACCATTCACCCCACTAAAGACCCATGTATTTGGGGTTTGGCTTTTGCATTCTTTGTGAACGACATGGCCTATCAATAACCTCCCCCATTAATTAGATCCTTGTCCTCAAGTTCCATATGAGGAAATTGGTCTTGTAACTTTTCTGCTGGTTCCCAAGTTGCTTCCTCGATTGGGAGGTGCTTCCCTTTCACCAAGCTTTCTTCAACGAGCTATGTTCCGTGTTTGATCTGACAGTTGTCTAGAATAGTTTGAGGTTCCAATATAATTACCCCTTCATCGATGAATGGTGGTAACTCGGTTTGTGTCGTTCTTGGAGTTTCGTTGTTGGCTTGGTAACGTTTAAGTAGTGATACATGGAACACTGGATGAATTTTTGCCCTTTTTGGTAACTATAATTTGTATGTCATTGGGTTGAGCTTCTCTAAAATCTAGTAGTGTCCATAAAAATGGCAAGCTAATTTCTGATGCACTAGTTTGAAGATAGTTTGCTGGTAGTATGGGTGTAGTTTCAAGAGTACCATGTCGCCTACCTTGAAGGAAATGTCTCTTATCTTCTTATCGGCCATCTGCTTCATTTTTTTCATTGAGCTCTCTAAGTTGGCTTTAAGTTGCCTTAGTAGCTCATCGCGAGTTATGAGCAATTGATCAACCTTATGTACTGGTGATAGTCCATCCTTGTATGTTGGAATGGAGGGAGGCAGCCTGCCATACGGTGCTTGAAAAGGGGTCATTTCTGTGGACATGTGGTAGGTTGTATTAAACCAGTATTCTACCCACAGTAAATAGTTGCACCATCGCCTTGGCCATTGGTGAACAAAACATCAAAGATATTGTTCAACACAACGATTGATGACTTCTGTCTGGCTATCCGTTCGTGGATGGTATGCAGAATTGAGCTATAATTTGGTGCTTGATAGCTTGAAGAATTCCTTCCAAAAATTACTTATGAAGATCGGGTCCTGATCATTGAAAATTGATTTAGGCATGCCATGTAGCTTGATGACACCTTCCACAAATCTTTCTACTACTATTCATGCAGTAAGGATGACTTAAAGTAAGGAAATGAACAAACTTACTCAATTTTTTGACCACTACCATGATGGTGTCTTTTCCTTGAGAAATCGGTAAGCCATCAATAAAGTCTAATGTGATGTCATCCTATACCTAGCATGGCACTAACAGGGTTTGAAGAAGCCCATTTGGAGCTAATGTCTCATTTTTTTTTCTTTTTGGAAAACCTCTCATCCTTTTATGTAGTCTTGTACTGATTTATGCATCCCATGTCAATAAAATTGTTGTCCCAACTTCTTGAACGTCCGTAGAACACCTGAGTGACCCTCTATTTTAGTGTCAAGCATTTCGTGTAACAGTTGGCTCCTTAAAGTGGAATTTTTTGGGACACCAAATCTTTCTTTGTATAGTAAGAGCCCTTGGCGCCATTGATGAGCAAAACCGGCATCGCCGATCCTACCAATACTTTGGTTTTATATTTATAAAACTCTCGTAAGTACACAAATCATTTCATAGAAAATAATAAGTATACTCCCAAGGTCGATCTAAGGAAGGAATATATGTGGTTTTTAATTTATTATTCAAAATTTTAAAAAATGAAATTAAATCCTAAACATCTTGTCATGATATTTTGGGTTTTATGTTTTTAATCTATTGACATAAAAAAAACATAGATACAGATTTATATAAATATATGATAAAATCATATAAATATATATATTTTTAATCAATTAACGTGCATAAAATCATGGTAATTTTAGTACTTTTTGAGCACTTATTAGCCATGTATATGAACTTTTAGGTTGGGTTAGGATTTCACGGGCTTTAGACTGGATGTATTGGTCTTCTTCCACATCCTTTTTGATATCTTCCTATAAGTTAACCTGTTGAAAGAAAATATGGTTAAGAAGGGGACTACCTTATTTTTTGAAAAGAGCATCAACTGTAGAGTTTTCATGACTTGGTTTGTAATGAATTTTGTACTCATAGCTCAATAGTTTAGGCACCCATTTTTATTGTTTTGGTGTAGCTATGCGCTGCTAGTGATGATGTGCCTCAAGTACTCTAATTCTTGCTGCCCAAATGCATATTTTCTAGCCTTAACAAAGAAGTTGTGCTATCTCAATATTGTTAGGGTTTGTCTTACATGCACTACATGTTGATCCCAATCCAACTATAGATGAAGTTGTCATCAAATAAGACTAATATGAATTTGCAAAAGTTTTGTCGAAAGATGGAGTTTATGATAGCTTGGAATGTGGATGGTGCATTACATAAGCCGAACGACATAACCAAGTATTCGTAATGTCCATTGTGTGTGCAAAAAGCAGTTTTATGAATATCACTTGGTTTGACTCGTACCTAGTGGTAGCTTGCCCTAAGATAAAGTTTGGTAAAATAAGATGCATCGTAGAGCTCGTCCAACATATCATCTATGGTGGATATTGGAAACTGGTCTTTAATGGTTACAATGTTTAATGCGCGATAATATGTGCAAAAGCGCCAATTCCCATCTTTCTTCTTTACCAATAGTATAGGTGAAGAAAAAGGACTAGTGTTGAATCACACAAGTCCAGATTGTAACATATCTTGTACCTGCTTCTCAATTTCATTTTTTTTTATATAATGTGCATACTTGTAAGGTCGGATATTAATTGGTTCAATACCTTCCTTAAAGGTAATGCCGTGGTAAACTAGTAGGTTTTATGAACTGTAAGGATTATGAGTGTTAGTTATTTTTATGGACAAAATATTTACCTATAAATTTGTTTTTAGGCATGTTATCAAGTCTATCAAGAAAAATTGAATAAATGCTCGCGTTTCAGAATATTGTACTTCAAGTATATATTTTATAACTACGATACATAGGATTGCATTCATGCATTTAATAACACATGTTCATAAATCTGAAATTATATTTTGGTGCTTAAATATATTTTTTATGTGTCTTAATATTTTAAGATGTGATTTAAAAACAATTTTTTATTAAGGCTTTGAATGAGCTTTGAATAATGAAGCCCAAAATATTTTAACCCTAATGCTAGTAGATTATCATAATCATATATATATATATATATATATATATATATATATATATATATATATATATATATATATATATACATATAGTTAGGGTTAAAAGTACATGTTGAAAGAAAGAAAAACAGACCGTCGGAAGAAGAAAAAAAACACATTTATGGTGCCGAATCCATAAAATATATATACTCATTAGAGGCTATAAAGAAAAACGGGGAATGACGACAAGAGATTAATATGTATGCATATAGCCAAATGAGTTAGGTTTGTCAACAAGGGATTAATGGTTTTGCTATAAAGATTTTCGATAAAGGTAATCTATACAAGTTTTTGGTAATGATAAATTAACTTTTTTTTACATCTAGTTTGATGAATGTCGAAATAAACATATATATAATTGAGAGTATGCAGAATAGTGGTATGGTTTCTAAGCACTCTTATTGAATTAGATGATGAAATTTTTGAAGTTAATTGATTAATATTATCATAGTTTTAATTTTAGTAATATTTGGTTTTCTAAATTCTTACATCTATTAGTTTATCTTTTTCATATTTTTCATATTCATAAAGCTTATTTTGTAATTAGTATCTTGGGTATTTAAATCTAATAATTGTATGAACAATTATGATTATTTGATTTAATTATTAAATTTCAAAGAAGCTATTTATATTGAAATTGTGTTTAACATTTTTTCTCTAGAAATTGCTAGTTGATTTGGTTTAAATGACATATGTTTTGAATCATCTAGTTAGAATTATTCATTATTAAATCTGTTCTAGAATACACACGTGCACTTGTGTTTTTTGTGCTAATCCTTTTTGTAGTTGATTTGTGAACGATTTGAACGACCAATTCGATCATTGTTGTTGATGCTAGACCCTTCCTTGTTGGATAGAAATGCCTCAGATAATTTGGTGATGGTTTCTTCTAGTTGGTGAAGCTTGTCAGTAACGCCAAGTTCCATTCTGCTCTTGCCATTTTGAAGTCCACCAAGCAACTTGTGTTTCTCTTTGGGTGAATTCACTAAGTTTTTGTTTGTTTTCAGTGATATTAGTAGCTGCCTTAAATAGGCAAAAACCTTACATATAAACTGAATATAATTCTACTCATACATCATTCTCATATAACTACCCTACTCAAGCATGATTGTTAAAAGCATGCATACATGAATTACTAGGAATAACTCAAACCTAATTATTGAAAACATGAAAGAAGAATACATAATTAACCAGTGAACATAACTGCCACTCCATTAGCCTTCATTTTCTTTGTGAACGCCATAACATATTAACATGATTATTACTTAATGCAATGATTGTTTAATTATTAAAAATAAATTTTTTTAGAGACTAAAATACAATATCTATCTAATTAAATCAAACGTAATCCAAAGGATTTGATTTAGATTGATTTGGTTTGATTTTATATGTTTTATTGAGTTAAATTCATACTTACATTTTTAAGAATCCATATTAATGATTTAGTTTTGATTTTAACTTAAATTCATACTTGTGTTTCTCTCCGAGGTATGAAAGCTAACTAATCTAAATTTACTAAGTTTTTTGTTGGTTTTCATTGATATTAGTGGTTAGGGGTGTCCATAAACCGGGCCGGACCGGATTAAACCGTAAAATCGGACCGGACCAAACCGAACGGTTTTACTAATCAAACGATCCGGTCCGGTTTGTATTAATTTTAAACTGTTCAAACCGGATCGGACCGGGTTAATAATATATTAAAAAATTTACATTATTCTTCATTAAATTATAAAAAAATCGAATCAAACCGGACCGAATGGTTTTATAAGTCAAACAGTCCGGTCCGATTAATTTTTTTTTTTAAGAAAAACCGGACCGAACCGGACCATGAACACCCCTATTAGTGGCTGTCTTAAATAGTCAAATACCTTACACATAAATTGAATACAATTTTACTCACACACTACTCTCATATAACTACCCTACTCAAACATGATTGTTAAAAGTATGCATAGATGAATTACTAGGAATAACTTACACTTAATTACTAAAAACATAAAAGAAGAATACATAATTACTTTCACTTTCTTTGTGAACTTAATAACTTATCTACATGATTATTACTTAATGTATTAGTTATTTAATTATTAAAAAAATATATTTAAAAAAAATTAAAATATAGTATCTATCTTATTTAATCAAATCTAACTCAAAGGATTTTGTTTGTATTGATTTGATTTTACATATTTTATTGGGTTGAATTCATACTTGCATTTTTAAGAATCCATATTAATGATTTAGGATTAATTTTAACTTAAATTCAAAGTAAGCCATGCATCCTATCAAGATCAAGATCAAGATCGAGCAAGTATCTATGTAACCTCATATAAATGATCATAGTAGAGGTTCATTACTACATGTCAAATCTGAAAACGTCATAACTGGTAATAATACTGTAAAACATCGAAGATTTTGTCGCTTTACTCTCCTCGTATACTTTAGTGCTCCAAAGATTTTCTGGCAGTAATTGAAAGTAAAATAGCTAATGCGTTGATTTAATAAATTTCGGTAAAATATAAATAATCTTTAAACATATTTCACATAAAATAATATTGAGTAGCTTGTTAATGTTGTCAAGCCTTTTCCTTTCGTAAATCTACATTGATTTATTTTCTGAAGTACGAAGCAACTTGTTTTTCGTTTTTATTTTTTATTTTTAATTTCACAATCTAAGGTTATAAACAAGTGAACCCAAGAAAATTAGATTTCATTACGTTTTTGTTTAAATGATCTGACATGGAAAGACACAAAGTAGTAATGCTAAAATGACAAACAATCATGGAGTATATTTGCCTTCCTATATACAAAAATAAAAATAAAATAAAGCTCTTAAATGCAGAAAACACAGAGCCAGAAAGAGGAAAAAATAAAACACTAAAATAAAGAAAACTTGAGTATAGATATAGAGCACACAACACCATTTGCAGAGTAGTAAATTATACTACTATTTTAACGCAGGGATTCTATGCTTTTGGTTAGATCCTCTAGCTTCTTCATCCTCAATCTCTCACTTTCAGTCACCAGCTTATCAATTTACATAAGTGAGATAAAATATTAGTCATTGTTGAATAAAGCACATATAGAATAGAGTAGAGTTTTTTAATCCTGTACAATAAACTGCATAATTAACATATATATATATATATATATATATATATATATATATATATATATATATATATATATATATATATATTCTAAGAGAATTAAAATAGTAGATATTCACCTCCATCAATTTGGAAACTAGCTGAGCCTTTTCTCTGTTCTTCTCATTGAAAGCCTCAAGGGCTTCTTTGTATTCTCTCTCCTGCATACTCAATATATATTGATGTAATTTTTTGTATACATTATAAACTATCCTTTGATCATAAGCTGTATTATTTAATCTTTTTATTTTAAAAAAATTGATAAATAAATAAAAAATTATTAAAATAATATATTTTATTTTTAATTAATCAATTTTTTTTAAAAAAGAATTAAATTATACTATTTTTAATAAAGTATCAAACTATCCTAAGGATAATACAAAATACAAGCTAAGCTAATGTCCTAAGGATAATACAAAATACAAGCAACAATAGCCTAAGAAAACAGACATGAGATTAAGTTTTGACCTTCTTCTGGCAGCTCAGTCCAAGTGGCCTTAACTCTTTCTTTACTGTATCTATCTTCTTCCGAACCAGTGACACTTCCTTTCTCATTGGATCTGTCAGTCCCTCCAATTCCTAAAAGATTTCCACTTTTATACTAACTTCTAAATACGACCATTAAATGCAACCATTAGAAGTTAAGTTAATTTGGAAATTTTATTATGTAATGTTTGCTTGTGATTTCAGTTAAAAATAATATCTGAAGAAAGTGTTCTATTGAAGAAGCAAACTATTGGTGATTCTATTAGTAATTAAGCACTACTTTCTGATTAAAGCACTTCAAGTAAAAAAGGACAATTTTGCTTTTTTGATCACCCTCCCTTTTTTATTCTTAATTTATTCTCAAAACTAAATCAATAACACTATTTGAAAGCTAGGGATTCTTCTTTTGCAATTTTCCATAAAATAAATAAAATGTGTTTGTTTACAAGCATTTTTTATTATTGGAAGCATAAACTTAACCTTTGATTATCTTAATTTTTATATTAAGATAATGAAATGTCATAATTACCACGTAATTGTTTTTACATATTTTTGTACTTATATATCACTTGTAAATTGTCAATTGTTAGATGGAGTATTTTCGTCATTTGTATTTCTCCTTCCACTTTGTTCTTCTTCTTCTTCTTCTTAGTTTGCCACATTACATGATAGTTATGAGTAAATCATGAAATCTCATTACTACTTCACATTTCAGAGTTTATGCATCTATAATTTCTTACACCATCACCTTTAACCAATATAGTCCATATTTTACTTTCTTCTTATATGATTAATTAATTTCTGTTTTAAAAATGTAAAAAATATTAACTTTAAATCATCTACAAAATTAATGCAGTAAAAAATTAGAGAAACTTAACTCACTTCTCGAATATCAGCTAAGCGCTTAGAAGCTTCTTCAACTTTACCAATATGAGACTGAACCTTGTCTCTAACTTCCATCTTCCTCCTCTCAATTTCTTCTTCCTTAGCTTTAAACATAGCTAATGCAGAACTTGAAATTTCTTCTTCTTTCTCATCCTTTGGGCTTCCAAGTGAATAATTAATAATACCTGAGTTCATCACTTTTTGCATCTGTACACCTTGTGTTGTCATTTTTCTTCTTCCACACCAATTCAATTTTCTTCTCTCCCGTCTTTAGCTATTGATCTCTTATTGCCTCTCTCCCTCTCTCTCTCTCTCTTAACTTTGCTGATCTTTTCCCTTGGAATGATAGCTATCTTTCTCCTACTGTGCATAGTTTATAATCAAAAAGAAGAAAAGTTGTCTTTAAAGGTATGAAACATTGAAACCCAACTTGCTTTACACCAACATATATTATTATAATAAGACAAAATTACTAACTTGCCTTCACATGTAATCATATAGAAGTTAAAAGGAGTCAATTTTACTTACCTTGTTGAAACAACAGTTACTTAGGAATTGATTAAACCCATTAAAGATTTTTCAACTTCGAAAAAAAAAAATCTTAAACGTGCAAATTTGGAATCATGATTTTAATTCAATACATAGTTATTTTATATTTAAATTATTTAATCATAAATTAACTTAAAAATTAAATCTTGACGGGACATAGTAACATTTTATGAAATTATTACCTATAATTTGATAGATATTGCAACTAAAATTTTAATTGTCAAATGAGGTATATCCGACATCCTGGCAATATAGATGCCACTATATATGAAGATGGGCCTGCTTATGGTTAGGTGGCTATTTTCTTAAGTTGGTATGAATTAGCAAATTCAACTAACTATAATGCACTTGTCTTAACATTTATACACATATATGATCGACCTAAGAAGAAGATACATATTTTATATACGATGATAAATAATTTAAATAAATAATATTAATAAATTATGATAGATATTTGGATGAAATAATAAAATCACTATGTTTTTAAATATAAAAATTTAAATTAATGAATAATTTTTAAAATCAAAGAAAATATTTAATTATAATTAAAAATATATATCTATTTATTTAAATATCGAGATTATTTCGTAAAATTACTATTAGAAACCATTTGAATGATATTAAAATTGGATAAATGGTGTAAAAGAGTGATGGTAATTATTATTTTTCCAAGGAGGAGGCACTTATGCTTGTGGTGGAAGAATTGTTTGTGGAGTGGACAGTAAGGGCGCACCAACAGTGCTACACAGCATGGGTAAGAACAACCTTAGTGGACAAGACTTGTCAGTTTGAGAGATTACCAACTGCTAGCTAGCTTCACTTTTCACTTTTTTATTATTATTATTATTATTATTATTATTATTAATTAAAATTAGTATTCTTCTTTATCATTGCATTTAAGATTTTAGCCATAAGAAGTAATTAATTACTCCTATATCTCCCTAAGTTTAGAAAACTACGATAATATATGAATTTTGAGCGTAAAATTTTACTTGAATTTCTAATAAAACCAAGTAAAAATGTATTTGTGTGAGTTTACTCACACAAAAACATTTGCATAGGTTATTTATAAAATCACATGCAAAATAAAAAAAAAGGTTTTTATTAATAACACACCCAATGAGTGGGTTTTTAGGATGTTGATATGAGTAAATAAATTTTTGGATCGAAGTTGTTATAAAAATATTATAAAATTTTGATTTATTATTTTTATATTATTAAAATTTATAAATATTATAAAAATATTATCGAATTTTTTTCTCTTATTTTTAATCATTAAATTTAAAAATATAATAAAAATACTATCAATATATATCTAATTTATCGTTAATAGATTAATATTAATGTTATTTTTAATAATATTTTATAAAGTTTAATAATATGAAAGTAACAAAAAAATTTGATGATATTTTTTTAATAATTATAAAATTTAATGACATAAAAATAATAAATAAAAATTTAATAATATTTTATAACAAATCAAAATTTGATGTATTTATATATATAATTGGTTAACCTTTCACATAAGTACTCGTACAAGTTATAAACTCTATGCAACGAGTTAATAAATAATGTTAGCTTTATTATAATTTTGATTTACATTGATGTCATCATTCTACAATATCATAATTAACCATATTAATTAGGTGAATATTTAGTTAATCTATATCTATATTTATATTTTTAAGACAAAAATGCCCTTCTTCTTTTGTATTTTTTACACCATATCGTTCTTGTTTTATATTAATTGTCATGATATTTACACTTTAAATTCAATTAAAAAAAAAAGCTTAAGTTTTTCTATAGGAATTAAAAAAAGAAGAAGAAGGTTAAGTTAGGAAGGCTAAAAAGAGTTTTACATTATTAATCTTAGTGATATTGATAAGGAAGCTTGAGATGAATTTAATAATGTTCTGGGTATTTGGTGCAAAGTATTAGAAGTTTCATGATCTGTTGCAGAAGTGGCTAAATCAAAAGCTAGCTATTCTTTAACCATTAATCTAACGAAGGCAATACAGTTAAATGAATTAAGAAACTGTTATTTACCTAAAGTTTCTATAATTAATACAATTGTAATCATAATTTGTATAAAAGATTGAAAAGATCATGAATAAATATAATTTTTTAATTGTTGGTATATTAAAGAATTATATTTGGATGACGATCAAATATATAGTTCTAATCATTTAATAACTATAGAGATTATTTGATAAAACTGTGTGAGATAATAAATTTATTTCAGACTTGTTTTCTGAATTTTTCCCATCAAAACATTTAATTGCGTGTTGAACAGGAATGAAAATGTGGATGTTGTTGATGACATTGTTGCAACAATGGCTTTTTTTTTTTTATGTATCCCAATATCAAAATGTGATATCTATATCTTTTAGTTTAATTGTTGCCAAAATGTCCATAAAATATCATCCTTGTAAAAATAATATAGCTTCAATCTCTTTTTTTGTTGCTAAAATATCCTGAATATTGTAGATATATTTTTTAAAATGTCTCTAAAATATCGAACAAAATATTAAAAATATAAAATTTTGATTTATTTTTTTGTTTTTCTTCTTTTTTCTAATTAATCATTTAAATTCAATTTTTTTCTCACTTTTATAGTAGATAATATATTTTATTTATTTATTTATTTTTTTTAAGCATGTTTACTATATATATATATATATATATATATATAAGTGCTTTTAAAAATAAGTAATCAATGAAATTGTTTTTTGTACTGTAAATATTTATTTATATATAGTAGTTACAATTAAATAGTTTTCTTAATTATTTCAAACATTTTAATTACTTATTCTACAATATTTAACAAAAAAGAAAATATATTTTACTATATAATGTTTTAATTAATTAATCAACTTATTAATTAAAATAAATATTTTATGTAATTAAAAATACATGTATTAAATAAAAAATAACTTAAAATATAAGTAATTAATTGTTTGATATTTTATAAAGTTTTATAAAAAAACTTATATTTTTAATAGAATTATCATATTTTTTATGATTTTTTTCAAAATTTCTATCGATAATGAAAATATCTTCGATATTTTCGTAAAATTTATATCTTGATATTTTCACCGAAATCAATATTTCAAACTATGGTGTTGAATTTAATTAATATTATTTTCCTAACGTCTTAATAATAATCCAATAATATTTGGTTTCAATAATAATAATAATAAGTCAATAAAATAAAATAAATATATAAAGGTAAATTAAAATGCAATATGATATAAATAACTCAAAAATACAATAATATATCATAAGGAAAACTAAATATATATATATATATATATATATATATAAAAACACCTAGTTTGGATATGAGAAATGAGCAAGAAAAGGTACAAGTGAAATATATAAATATATATAATGGGTGTAGGAGATATATGTATAATAAGTTAGAAAGATTTTACAAAAAAATATAGAATAAGAATACAAAGAATATCAAAGTTTATTTTTCTAAATACATTAATGTTTTGAAAGAGAAATTTAAATTGATTATCGTAATATTGTAGGATTTAAAAGATAATACTTTTTAGCATTCTATATTCACTATATATTATTATTCTTTTTAATATTTGACTGAATCAATTAACATAGTCGAAAACAAACAATAAAGTTATATAATTTTACTCTTTATGATAACAAATAAAAAATGTTCCTCTTTTGATCATTTATTTATGATAAATACCATTTACGTACTATGTGTAACATGTTCATTATCACAACAGTCTTATCCAACTAGAAGAATCATCTTCATCACTTCTCCATTTGAGCTTCAATGAAGGTATAGATTGCATTAAAAAAGGTTCTTAGATATTGAAAAGTAAGGACAGATTAAGGCAGATAGGTAGAGAAGAAGTTATACATGCAAAATAATTTTGTGTCTGCCTTAACAACAGAGGAGGTAATATTTGGACCCTAATTCCAAGTTCTTCTCTCTCTCTCTCTCTTTTTTTAATTTCTGAAACGTTAGAAGGAAAAGGCAGAAGCAAAATACATGCGCATAATTCTAAGCAACGCAATGCAAAAATCCAATATATATTGGTATAAAAGTAAACTTTTCTCCTTGAAGCATTCTTACTCGATGTCAAAATGCATATAATAAAGCTTTTGTTGTAAAGCCAGGGATATTCTGTCTTTTTAGAATAAAAAGGAAGCCTATTTCAATTTTAAACAAACTCAAGAAAATTTAAAAATCTAGTGCATGTATCTTAAGAATATTATCAATAAACTTTTAAAAATATCACAAACACCCTTTCAACTTAATGAAAGATAAAAATAATAATGGTAGAAATAATAAAAAATTAAAATATTATAGAAAATAAAAGAATATTAGAAGTATAAATAGAAGACATCTCATGATATTTCTCACTAAAAACAATAATTAGTAAATTTTTTTTTTGGAGAAATTCAAAAGGTAAAATTAAATCTTAAAGAATGAGATAAGTTTAAAGATATATCATTTTCAAAACTAAGAAACATATTTTTAAGAAAAAATATAATTTATTACGGAATAAGTAATAAGTAAATAAATATCAATATCATAGATACAAAAATAATGTATAATATAACATTAATTGACAAATAAATCATAGAGAATAAATTATCAAAATTCTTCAAAAAGATAAATAAAAAATTGGATACATTCATTTTCATTTAAAAGGAATCTAAATGTTAATAAAAGTTTATTTTTGAGAAAGAGTTAATACGTATCAATAAAAATAAGCACTATTAGATAATAAAATAATAAACATGAAATATGCTTTATTATAATTGATTTATAGTAACTTAGGATACCATAAACTAAATTTTAGAATATATCTTAAGTTTGCTATTAATATTCATGATAAAAACTTAGATAAAGTGTTAAGTTTAGCTTATGAATTTGAAAGATGATATTTAATGAAAAAAACTATCAATTTTTAATACATTACATATTAGGACATTTATTAACAAATAGTCATAACATTTTAATAAATGGACAAAATAAATTTATAAAAATAGATAAAATCTTCTAGGAACTTGGATAAATAATAAAATAAGAAATACTAACAAATTTTGAAATATAAAAGGAATAACATTTAGATGTTAAAAAAATCTAATATCAAGAAGAAAAAGTAATATAGTAAAAAATAATAACATAACAAGAATGAGGCCTTGTGAACATTTGTTTAAATTTATGAATATTATCTATGTGTGGTGTAATAGGGTTTCCTAAGGATGTCCTACTATGCATAGACTAGTGAAAGAGTAAATTTAAACATCTGTCAATTAAAAAGGAAAAATAATAATAAAATAACTATACAAAAATTTAGAAAAAATATACATAGTATTTAATACAAAAATACGAAACAAACAAGTTAAATTAATCTCTAAGTAAAATAACATAATCAAAATTAATCAAGAGTTCCACAGGAAAAAATAGTAGGGCAAAGCCTCATTAAAAACCATAATCTTAGAAGGACTATTGACACAAAGGCTTTCAAGAACTAGTCTCATAGACATAACTCATAGATATTTACTTTTCATGTTATTACAGAGTTAGTTTGTTTTTAAATTTTAAATTGTTTTTAAATTTTTTAAATTGTTTTAGAAAATAAAATAATTAAATAAATTAAAGTTTAATTTTTTTAATATTTTTTAATTAAAAATCAGAAATTAAATTTTTTTAACACAAAATAAATAAATAAATCATGATCTCCACACAAATTATGTGTGCAATAAATACACAAGTATACGTATCATAACAAGTAATATAATAATAAGAGAAGATCGTTCCTACAAAGATTATTTTATTATAAACTATTTTTTAAACTAAAAAAATAAAAATTAATTTTCTTTTTCTGTTTTTGTATTTTAAGAAAGCAAAATTAAAATAACTATAAATAAATAGCAATAATTAATTAAATCAGATTTGGTAACTAAGAAGAAATATGAGAAAATATCTAGGAATACTTAATCACATAATTTACTAAACATGTGAATTACTAAAATCATCCCAATATAATTATCAATTAATTACATGATTAATTAAATCTAACATATCTCGTATTTCTCTATCAAGTAAACTACACATCATATATTAATTACTTTAATCATACTTTCATGTCAATTAAATTGCATACTACTCATTAAGTTTATCAATTATTGATCACATACATAATAATCATAAATTTTTGCCTATAAATTATGCATGATATTTAATCAAGACAAACAATTAAATAATTCTCTCAAATATATTTAATTTCCTTTATAGATAAATTGTTGGTTAAACAATTAATAGCATAAAAATCAAATAAAGTGATATAATTAAATTAAAATTTAGAATTGGGGTAAAATATTAGATCATCACATGGTAAAAATTAGGTTCATAAGATCCCTAGATTAATAAATTAACTATACATAATTGTGTTCATAAAGCTCATATTTTTCATAAAGAAAGACAAAAAAATTGATAAAGAAAAGAGTAGGAGAAGAAATGCAATCAACCTCTTGAATTGTTGTGCAAATCTCCTCTTGAATCTCCAGCAAAATTGTATCCCCTCTTTAATATTTCTATATTTTTCTCTTTTTTTAGCTCCAAAAATTGACCAAAATTATGCTAATGGCAACTCATTAGGATTGATCGGGTGATTTAGGGCTTAAATATAATTCATCAGGTGAAATCTAAATCGTCAGATCAGCTTCAGATTAAGGACTGAGATCAAAACAAGTAAAATCAATAACACTAACCAATCACAAGATGACACATGGCACATGAAATTCATTGTGAAATCAAAGGGCGATGCGTGATAAGGGAGATCAGTCCAAGTGAATGCATGTTGAGTCAACGCCACACATCGTAATGTGATTCATGGTAACAGATGGAATGGTGTACGGGTGGAATGCGAGGAACAATCGTGTGGCCACACATGGTAGTGCTATTTGACCGTGCTCTGAAGTCGGATTAAACGTCATGCTAAACGTGGCATATGGTTCATCCTCCTCACATGCGGCGATCTACAATTTGTTTTCTCTACTTGTATGGAATCCATGTGGTTTTCCCAATCAACTCTTTTATTTGCGTGGTAGGCCACGTGGCAACTCTTGATTAGCCTTGCATTAAAAATTCATAAAAATTTCAAAAATTATATATTCACCAATTTTCACTAAAAGTTTATATTTTAATATTTTTTGCCCCAAAAATACTATTTATTGAATAAAACAAGTAAATGTTAAGTAATAAAGTAGTCTAATGACTTAACTTTCATAGTGTCATCACACCCCTAAACTTAACTCTTTTCTTTTACTCAAGTAAAAGCCATGTATAACTAAATAAAATAACATGAGTTGTATATTCATAAATATACTTCTATTAGTACATGCATGTTTCACAAAAACTATCCCTCTCAAAATTCGTACAATCTTATGATTAGGTGGTTCATATACAATACAAGGATATGTAAGGTTTTTGATAAATTGATTCATGTGTGTGTGCTGCACATGATGTCATCCAATGCATTAATGAAATCAACCTATATGAGCATGCTATTCAATTCAACCTAAGAACAAGTTTCAACACATGAACTAACTTTACAGGTAAAGTCGGTTCACGCGTTGAACAGACTTTACACGTAGCATCGGTTCACGAGTTGAACTAACTTTACATGTTGTGTCAGTTCACATGTTGAACATACTTTACACGTAGCATCGGTTCACGAGTTGAACTGACTTTACATGTTGTGTCGGTTCACATGTTTAACCAAATTTACACGTAGCGTCGATTCACGCACTGAACTGACTTTTCCTGTCTTATTTTTTTTTCTCATTTTTCACTTTATTAACCAGTATTCAATATAGCATAAAAAAATCAAAATATAAATAATAATACAAATAATTAAAAATTTAAATATAATTAATTACTTGATAATTAAATTTATTACAAAAAAAATAATGTATATACAATATATATATATATATATATATATATATAGTTAACTTAAAATACAAATAAAATAATATCGTCAAAGTGTAATTGGATTGTGCGAGCAAACTTGGTTGGCTTAGAATCACCAGCATTGTGACAAGGAAACTCAGCAAAAAATAGTTGATCTATATAAGAATTCATTCTCCTACATACATGAGCACGTAAACATCCATCAAATAAGAAATCTAAACTTCAGAGACATACAAATGGAGAAATTAAATCATTATAAATATTACCATCAAAAAGAGATTATCACAACAATATCTAAGTGATATAATAATAACCTTACCCTTTGAACTTATATTAGCACTTTATTAATCTTTTATCTATAAATATGAAGCTATTAGGAATCAAGCTGGTATTTTTAATGCTATAATGAGCTCTAAATATGAAATCAAGTGTAACTCTTATTTATTACTTCGCTTGTATGAGTTTTGCTGCCCTTAAACGAATGGAACAATTTTGTAATACGTTTATGGGCACCAAAACTCATACAAGCCAAGTAACAAAATAGGAGTTACACTTGACTTCATATTTAAAGCTCATTATAACATTAAAAATACCAACAAAGATTCCTGATAGCTTCATATTTATAGACAAATGATTAATAAAGTGCTACCATGATATTGTCATAAGGAAAGTAGGCAAGAGAGATGAGATGAAGTTTGGGCAAAAAATAGGTCCATAAAACAATGTTTTCCTCTAAATACATGAACACATAACCATCCATCAATCAAGGGACTTCAAACACAGGAATAGAGAAATTAAATCATTAAAAAAATTACCGTTATGTTGTCATATGCTATTCAAGATCATCAGAATCTTCTCCTGATTCTTCTTGCGATGATATAATTTGAACCATGTGTTCTACCCATTCCTCTCGTAAATCATCAAAAAATTTCTAGTTATAGCCCATCTTGTTCCAACCAAATAACTACATGTATTTAAAATCAAAATAAGAATGTAATTTCATGTATTTACAAAAAATAACTCAAATATGTTAAAAAAAATTCTGTATATGGGTAAAAGATATTATCACATCATCAATTGGAATTTTGATATTTGTGATGATTTCGCTCATAAACTTCATGACATAATAACCACACATGACTCCATTATTTTTTTGTGGAACCTACAAAAAACAAGTGTACATGATTTTCCATATTTGAA
The DNA here is from genome assembly GCA_037013495.1 of Hippophae tibetana. Taxonomy (NCBI): domain Eukaryota; kingdom Viridiplantae; phylum Streptophyta; class Magnoliopsida; order Rosales; family Elaeagnaceae; genus Hippophae; species Hippophae tibetana. Next base: position 17,755,474 of record CM072810.1, read on the forward strand.
CATCTTTATTATTCAATAGTAAAATTAATAAAATTTATAATATTCGCTTGTACATACCATAACTTTTTTCCATATAAGCTTATGAGATTTTTTAAGGGCAATTCTCCTAAACTTCTTCCATAACTTCCATGCCCTATCAAGGTTTAAAACAGTTAGTTTTTTAATTAAATATTACAAAAAATAATAGAAGAAACCAATAGCTAGCTATAAACTCTTACATTTCAACAATTTCTTTTGTATCTTTACTCAGTTTTATGGAAGCTGAGTCACAGTACCAAGCATGATTATTGAACAGATCAAGGATTACCAACATCCAATGATCTTGGACTTCTCCAAACCTTAGTGGCCAAGGGGTTATCAACTTTTGATTTCTATTAATCGTTAATGCCCTATCACATAATTGTTTAGCTCTGATGCTAACATCTTCTCTTGATATTGATTGACATATGAAGAATCATAGAACATTGCTAAATGTGATGAATGATTATGTTGAAGTCGATAATAACATGCCCTATATAAAATAAATATATATAAGTAATTAGATAATATAAATATAATTATATATGTTCTACATAAATGAAAGAAAATGAATAGATTGAGGACTCACTTTGTCCACACTTGAATTATACTTAAATCGATCATTTGATATTCAAATATTTGTAATATGCACTCGATCAATATATAAGTTTGGCCAAGGTCTACACTAGAAATTTCTATAGGAAGTGGCACAATCCATCCATCATTTATGCTAGATGCCCTCACAACAATAGTCATCAAAGCGCCAAGATTTCTGCTGAAGTTTAAAGCATAATCATAAATACTTTTTCCAAGGCTTGTTCTTGAATGACTTAGTGCGTGATGATTGGCCACTAGACATAGATTTAGCACGAGATACTTGCTTTGTATCTCTTAAATATGCCGCATTTAAGAGTTCTAGTATAATAGGCCAAACAAAAAGTATTATGTATGTTAGTAACAATAAAAGATATAATAAAATAATATTAGTAAACAAGTGTTATCTTTTAAGTTAAAAAATAGTACCACGTCAAAATTTAGAACAACTTGAATCGACGGCCAAGCCATATACTATCCAACTGCCTCTTGGACTGTGGTAGCATCAGAGGGCACATATAGTGGATAATCATGGAGTAATGATTGATCAATTACTATTCTCCAATGATTAGGCAAATATTGATTATAAATCATTTGATCATCGCTCAATTATTGTGCCGTTCTAATAGCAACAAAGTTCGTTGATGAAGGATGTTTCAACAAACATTTCATATTTTATAAAAACTTTAAGTGTTATATATAATAAATAAAACATATAATAAGAAATAAAAATAATATATTATCTACACCATAAATTAAAATCTTATCACATATAATTCATCAAATAGAGAAGGACTCCCATGTGGGGTAGCTAGATGTACATTCTCACTAAAATGTTCATCGGGATGTAATTGATGGTAAGAATGTGCAGATTGCATTGGAGAAAATGAACCACTACTTGATTGCATATGCATTCTTGGCATATAGGGAGGACCAATAGGATGACTATATCCCATATTGGATATAGTTTGAGTGTCATGAGATTGCATGGGTGGCATGTCTGGCATTAATGGTGGCCTATCTGTCATGGATGGTAGCATGCCTGGCATGGATGGTGGCATACCTAGCATGGATGGTTGCATGTTTGGCCAATATGGCATGCCCTGATTGTAGAATGATGGCATGCCTGACATATGTTTTGATTGATATTCTTTTATAGTGGCGATCTTTTTAACATTGAGGCCTTAAAGGAGTTGGGTTCTTCTTCAATTTTACTGTACTTCTCCTTACTGAACATCTGAGGCTTTTGTTTTGGAATGTTAAAATACTCCATATAACCATCATATTGGCTACCTTCCCTAACACGAACATGATGCTCGTGTCTGAATGCATGATATAGAGCATCTCTCCTAGGCTCTTCGATTATTTCACCCCTGGATATTTGTTCTTGAACAACTCTCTACAAATAATAAAGCACACAAACATATCATGAATTATTACATCTATTATTAAAAATCATATGGACTTTGTGTCAATCAAAATTACTAACCAACTTATTTAGTTATTTTTCTCCTCGCTTAGTCATCGGTCTTGACTTCTTCATTTTGGGAGTCTTTGTTTCTATGTACAATTTAGTTTGAAAAAATAGTCTACCCAATTCAACTTCCTGCATAAATTATGAAAAATTTATTAACCATGACATGAAATTAAATTGAGGAAAATAAATATAAAAATATTTATAAATTAGCAAAAATTAATAATACCATTTTATATCTAACTTCAGGATTTGAAGACCTTCCAGTATGGTTAGGAAGAATGTTATGTATTTGTATATTCTGATGTTCTTCCCAAATAATTTGAAATTCATCTGTATGTCTATAATCCACGAAGTCTTTCCAAACTTGAGGTGTAACCCAGAGGTGTCCTTCAAGGACTTTGTAGAGCTTTACTTCATCAAGTGGTTCCAAATATTGAAACACATAATTTCTTTCCAATATGAAAGTCTTGTATTCCTTCCACGCCTTATTTGCAATCTTATAACGCTTACTCTTCCAAGTATCATCGATTTTGTAACGATTCTATAAACACACACTACAAAAGATTAGATATAATACAAAAAAGATATAATATATGTAATTGATTATAAAATATAACAGACTTACACAAATGGTTATCCATATTTTGAAATTTTCATCTTTGTCAACCTGAGACCAATAATTTATATTGATTGGTATACTAGACTTCACAAGTCTACCAATAGAGGATTTCAATTTTTGGCCATTTTTCCCCTATTGGATTATCAGTAGCATCAAATAGAATGAGTACTCTATCATCTGGGTTAAGTGGAGAATCATGTATATTCGCCCAACCCTTTCTTTTCAAATGCCCCAATGGATCATTTGGATCTATAAGCTCTGTTACCCGAGGATCCATGAAATATCTACAAATAATGAAGAAATATAAATTAATTGGAAATTTTAGGAACATACAAACACACACACACACACACACACACACACACACACACACACACACACACACACACACACACACACACACACACACACACACACACACACATATATATATTACAACAATATAGAACATACGTTATGTTTAATTAGGTTGTTGATCGTATACATATATTTCTTCATAATCACTTCGAGCCAATGACAAAGAATCATCATCATCAACTAGATCATCACATACATTAGGCAATTTTTTTGAGAAATTACTAATATTGGTTAATGTATCAAGCATAGGGTCATCATCTTCTAAAGAATCACAATCGTAAAACTCTTTTTGTGGAGACGTTAACACAACAAACCATCTTGTGTCAATTTGATCGCTCACGTAAAATACTTGTTTTGCATGAAGTGCTAACATGAAAGGATCATCAGTGTGACTTTATCTTGGATAAATTTACAAGGGTAAATCCAAAATCATCTATTTTATACCCAAATTGATAACATCTTCGACCCAATCACACAAGAGAACTGTTTCATAGAAGACCTCATAATCCAATTCCCAAATCTCTTGAATTATACCATAATATGTTCTATCAGAAAGTACAGGATTACCATCTTTTGAACTAGAAAATTGTATAGTTTGTGCAAACATTTTCACACCACTATTCTAATTTACTCATAATTTGTCCCTAGTTTGAGTCGTAAACCTCGATCCATTTATTGTGAAACTAGAAAATGATTTGACATCGAATTGTGGACCATGTGTAAGCCATTCTAAACTTTCTGTTATTTTATGATTGGGTTTCTTGAGTTCATCTTGAATCTATATATACAAAAACATGAAATGTGTTTAAATCAAAGTTTTAAAACATTGCATAGATCTAGGAACATACATGAATTTTTTTTGTGACACTTACATGGTTGCAAAACCAATTAATAAGCTCTCGCTTATGTTCATCATACAACCATTTTTCTCCTCCTTTTTTTATAACGAGGATTAATCTTCAATAAGTTTAAATGCATCCTGTAATGTTATTAAAGATATATGAAATAGATATCATCATTAATAGTTAAATAAAAAATAATGTTTGCATAAATGGAAAGGTTAAACATCACTTACTCTATGTACAGTTGTGATCAATAAACAATTTCTTACTTCCACCAAGCATAGGGTTACCTACTTAGATCATGTGACGTTTTAAGAAAAACTTGTGCGTAAGATTTCTAATTTCAATGCAACCACTAAAGTATTCAAAACAAAACTCAATTACCTTTTCAGTAATGTAGCGTTCCACCATGCATCCTTCAGGTTGATTTCTATTATTTACATATCCTTTAAGGACTTTCATATATATCTCAAAAGGATACATCCATCTTAAGTAAGTAGGACCACACAATTGAACCACTCAAACTAAATGAACATACAAGTGAATCATTATATCAAAGAAATAAGGAGGAAAATATTTTTCAATTAGACACAAAGTCTCTACAACATCTTTCTATAAATAGTTTAACTCACCAATTGATATAGATTTCTTACATATTGTATTGAAGAATGAACAAAGATGAATTATTGATAATCGAACATGTTTTGGAAGAATTGATCTAATAGAAACTGGTAATAATTGTTGCATTAAGATATGATAGTCATGTGATTTCAATTCATAAAGTTTCTTATCGGTGATAGACACAATTTCTTAAGTTTGATGAGTAACCATAAGGAACTTTCACACCTTCCAAACATTTACAAAACACATCTTTCTCTTTTTTTTGACATTGTATATGATGTTGGTGGCAAGTATGTTCGATTCTTATCATTTTCCACCCTTGGCGCCAATTCAGGTCGTATGCCTAGTTTCTTTAAATCTAGTCTTACTTTAATTCCATCCTTTGTTTTTCTAGGTATATTAAGTAAAGTAACAATCAAGCTCTTACATACATTTTTTTAATATGTATGACATCTAAGATGTGATGAATGTGTAGGTCTTTCCAATAAGGTAATTCCCAAAATATTGATATTTTATTCCAACAACCATGGTATACTGATTCAAATTCTTTTTCATTTTCACCCATTTCATTAGTTGACCTCTTTAGTTTACCTACCTTAGTGAGTTTTTTTCATCTTTCCATATCGTTTGAATGTCATACCATTCAATTGCGTTAATATCTCAACACCTCGTAAAATTCAGGTTGTATGATCATGATCTTCTTCACCATCGAACGATTTCTTTTGGTATCTAAACTTGTGTCCAGATGGCAAAAATATTCTATGTCTTCTATAAGACATCTTTCATCCTTGAACAACATAAGTTGTAGAAGTTCTATCACTACATATAGGACATCCCTTATAACCTTTTGTTGCATATCCTGATAAATTTCCATAGGCAAGAAAATCATTAATTGTCCATAAAAGAACCCCCCCTCAAGTTAAAGTGTTCTTCTTTATGTGTATCATAAACATTTACACCATCATTCCACAACGTCTTTAAATCATCTATCAGAGGCTACAAATATACATCAATATCAACATCGGGTTGTTTCGGTCTTGAGATCAATAATGTTAACATCATGAATTTTCTTTTCATACATAACCAGGGAGGAAGGTTGTATGTTACCATAATTACTGGCAAATAACTATATCTACTACTAAGGAAACTATGTGGATTAATTTCATCAGCAACAATGAAAAGACAAAGATTGCAGAGATCAGATGCAAATTGAGGAGATAAATTATCTACTACTTTCCAATTTGGAGAATCACAAGGATGACATAGCACCTTATCATCAAATCGATTATCTGAATGCCAAGTCAACATCTTTGATGTCTCTTTACTTTTGAACAACCTTTGAAAGTAAGGAATCAGAGGAAAGTACCAAAGAACCTTTGCAGGCACACCTTTCTTATGTGTTGTCTCATTTATACCATGCTTCCATCTCGATTCTTTACACATCGGACAATCATCTAATGTCTCATATTCTTTTCTATAAAGAATGCAATCATTTGGACAAGCATAAATCTTATGATATTACATGCCAAATTTCCTAAGAGATTTCTTCACTTCATACATTGAAGATGGAAATTCAATACCCTCGGGAAACATATCGATTAGTATATTTAGTAATTCTGTGAATCCCTTGTCAGAAAAACCATGTTTTGCCTTCACATTGTATTTTTTGCATTTTGGATACAACGGTTTTTTTGCATCTTCTAGAAGTTTTTTAAAGGTTTCAGGATCATCCTCACGTAGTTCATCTTCAATACCATGAAACATATTTTCTATTTGTACATTATGATAAGATGTATGTAATCTACTCACATTCTTATTTATCTCTTCCCTATGAATATTATCAATATTTTCTGCATGATAATACCAACATTTATAGCTCAAAATAATACCACTACGGATAAGGTGATACTTAACCTCATCAAATTCATGAAATCACTCATTTTAACATTTAACACATGGGCATCGAATCATACTAATTCCATTATTACTATTTATACAAGCAAATTCCATGAAACTTTCAACTCTAGAAATGTAGTCCTACTCAATTCTACATTTTGACATCCAAGATTTTTCCATTTTCTATTAATGACATTAATTAAGCATATTAATTATGTATCCAATCAATATATTTCAAGTATTATTATATATAAATTCCCTAATTAATAGAATATATACCAAAACATACATAATACAAATATTTATCATTTTAATCATTTTACAATTGTATTACTTTTACTTAATAAAATATAATTATTTATATGTAAATAAATTTATCCAAGTACGGTAAATATTATAGTCCCTCAAACCTATAACATGCAGATATTATTTTCATAGAAAATAAGTCAAACATATAATAACAAGCATAATACAAAACATACATAAATCAAATATTTATACAAAAATAAAACAAATTGAATAATAAGTGCGTAAGAAATGAAGAAAAAATGGGTGTTTTGTAAGTGAGAAAATGGGAATAATTTTTTTTGAGTATTTCACTAAAAAAATAGTGGATCTGAAAGATAGTAAGAAGAGGAATATAACCCACATGCGTTGGAAATGGTAATCAGAGGTGCCCGGAAAATGAGAAAGAGTGGAAGGTGAGCTCGGTTTTTGGCAAAGGGTTGCTGCACAAATTGAAATTTGGAATTCTGGTGAAGAAGAGAGAGGAGAAATAGTAATATATGTGTGGATAGAGTCGATTGACATGGAGAACCGATGTTATCCATACAGATTAGAATTGAAATTTTTTTTAAGGTCAATTATTTTTTTATTTGAACTCTTTAATATATATATATCTAGTATAAAAAATAAAAAATAATAATTTTAAAATAATATCCAAACAAATACACAAAAATATATTATTTTAAAAACCAATTGTCTTAAAAATAAAAACATTATACTATATATATATATATATATATCCAAATTAAATTTTAAAGAGTCAAATAAAATAATAATTAACCTAAAAAAATTTAATTGTAAAATGCATTTTTTAATTAAAAAATACACGTAGGACGTAGCGTTAGTTCACCACATCAATCGATGCTACATCATCCATGTAGCGTTGGTTCAACACGTCAACTGATGTTACGTCCTACGTGGATAGCGTTGGTTTTACACCGAACTGACTTTAAATTCATTATATGTCTATTTTTGGAAAAAACCGACTTTACATATTGACTTAAATACCCTTTTTGTAGTAGTGATGATGACACTAACTATCGTGCCTTCACCGCAACTAACAAAGCATCCATAGTGACTTTGACTCTAGCTCGGATGAAGAAAATGAGGAAGTAAACTCTTCTTTCATATTGTCCAAGTTTAATGTATCGAGTTATGATGAACTATTCATGGATTGTCTAGGTGCTAAGGAAGAGAAAGATAAAAAAGAATTGTCTGAAAATATTAATGCCTTGAACCTTAGACTTGCAGAAACTACTGAGAAAAACAAAAAGTTTAGGTAAGAATTCAGTATTACTAAAGAGACGGTATGAAATTTGACCATAGGTGCTGAAAAATTGACCAAAGTCCTAGACTATAGAAAGCTACATGGAGATAAGAGAGGTCTCGGATACATAAATAAATAGTCCATACCTTCAACATCAAAGATCACAATTGTAAGGTCCTTAAACTCTACTTCTAATGTTACTACTTATGCACAAAAATTTGTGCAATTACTAAACAAGGGAATTACTATCTATCATCTAAGAACAAATAGAGTGAATTCCATATCATGCTAGATAATCTCCCTGTCCACCATAAACATCAATATTTCAAGATATAAGGCATCTTAACCAACCTATATAGGTATTATAGAATAAGTCAACTACCAAGATACTATAGTAATGGGCCAACTAAATCACTCACGATTAAGATGGTCTTGCATATGGTCTTCGAGTGACATATGTAGAAATATTTGTGGATAAACGAATATTAAGAATGTTTCTAATATGTTTGGTCCAATCTTATATAATAAACTATTATACAAAGTACCCCCAACTAGATGTTTCCATATCAGTTCACTTGAATAAGGGTCATTCCATTCAAAATGGATATGGGCTATACTAGTGACTTAATTCAATATCGCTTTTATAAATTTTAATTAATGGTTACAAATTATTTTGATTACTTTACTTAAAACCAATCATATGGATATACACTGATATATTGAGTTTTAAGTAGCACATAAAGAAATAAAGCATTCATATTATTTATTATAATTTCAATAAAATTTAAATTCAAACTCTTTGCATTTAGGGATATATCCTAACAAAAGGTGATTTACTTATAAATAAAGTTATCGAACGTCACCTATTAGTTAAATGATTAAGAATGAATCTCATGAATTGTTATTATTAATGTGAATAAAATAATCATTCGAAGGTAATATTATAAAGTCATTAAATAATAAAAATATCAAAATAACTATTTATAATAACTATATTTATTATGATAGTATTATGTTATTTATTGGAGTAAAAAAACAAAAAAACTTTAAAAAAATGGGCTTAACTACTTCATTGGTTCTCGAGCTTAAAGTAAATTCACAAATAGTTTTTCAAAATTTTAAAATATACGATTTGATTCTTAAACTTTCAAAACTTCGTACATAGGTTATCAAAATTTTAAATCCTAATATTTAGTCCCCAAATATAGATAGGCCCTAACTTAGCTACTAAAATACATATTTATGAATCAAAATTTTAAGACTTATGTGTGAAGTTTTAAAATTTGAACTCGAATGTCACGTTTGGTTTGCATATTAAAGGAAGCGATATTACTATTATAGTGTTTGATTTGACTACTAGAATCAAAGAATGAATGAATATTACAATGTTTTGTTTACAATTGAAATTGAATGAAAAATATTGTTTATTACCTTATTCCTTATGTTCAGTGAAGTTTAAATAATGTTATTTAATTATTATTTTCTCCATCAACCGGAATATATTATTAAAAATTATTATTTTTAAATAATTATTAATTAAAAACATTATTTAATCTTAAAAAATTTAAAAACAAGAAAAAATATTTTAAATTTATTTCTTACATATTATTTGTAAAATAATACCCAAGTATTAATATATGATAGTCAAGTCCAATTGTTGATCCACCATATCAACACCAAATATCACATTATTAAAATAAAAAAAAGGATTTAGAATTTTAGGAAATTAGGGTTTAGGGTTTTAGGATATAGGATTTTGTGTTTAAGAATAAGGGTTTAAGATTTAGTATTTAGTGATTTTGGGTTTTATATTTTGTGTTTTGGATTTTAGGTTTTAGATTTAGAGTTTAACAATTTAGAGTTTTAGTGTTTAGGGTTTAGAGTTTTGAGTTTAAGATTTTTGATTTAGAATTTAGGATTTAGGGTATAAGGTTTTTGATTTTATGGTTTTGAGTTTTTGGTTTTTTTAAGATTTAGGATTTGGGGAGAAAATTTGAGAAATTTTTTTATACAATGAATAACAATTATATTAGGGGATGGTGTTATAACAATTCTATCTATCTTAGGAATTTTTTTACATTCAATTTGTAGTTTATAATGCAGCCAAACATAAAATTTTTTAGAAACAATTAAATTCTTAATCTCATTCCTACCTAGCAAATATCACCTAATTTTTTTATATATTCAAGTGTGCTATATATTGTCAAGTCATTAGAAATTTTGTTTTTTTATTTTTGGTTAAGCATGAATTAGAAACAATTAAATTCCTAATCTCATTCCTACCTAGAAAATATCACCTAAATTGTTTTATATATTCAAGTGTGCTATATATTGTCAAGTCATTAGCAATTTGTTTTTTTTAATTTTTGGTTAAGCATGAATTACATGAATTATCACCGTTAATATGATTAAAATAACCATTCAAGGATAATAATATCAAAATAACTATTTATAATAAATGTATTTATTATGATATTATTATAGTGTTTATTGGTGTAAAAAAACTAGCAACAACTTAGAAAAGGACTTAACTACTTCATTGATTCTCAAATTTCAACTTAATTCACATATAGATTTTCAAATTTTTAAAACGTATAATTTAGCTCTCTTTTAAAACTTTATACATAGGTTATTAGAGAAATGATAATGATAATAGAAATGAAGGTAAAAGAAATAGTATTACTATTGCAGTTATTGATTTGACCATTGAAATCAAAGAAGAAATCAACAGTGTTGTGTTTGGTTTACAAATGAAAAATATTGAATATTATCTTAATATCCTTATGTTTATTAAAGTTTAAATAATGTTATTTAATGGTTATATACTTAGTTAGACAAAATATATTATTAAAAATTATTATTTTTCTAAATAATTATTACTTAAAAATATTTTTTAATTTTTTTCTTCCATATTATTTGTAAAATAACACCCAAGTATTAATATATGGTTGTAAAGTCATATTGTTAGTCCAACATATCAATATCGAATATCACATAATCAAAATTAAAAAAAATATTTAGGATTTAAGGTTTAAGATTTTAGGATTTTGCGTTTTGAGTTTTGGGTTTAGGGTTTTAGGATTTTAGGTTTAGAGTTTTAGATTTTAAGTTTTTTTTTTTAGGTTTTGGGTTTTGGTTTAAGGTTTAGGGTTTAGTTTAAGGTTTTAAAATTTTGAGTATAAGGCTTAGGGTTTAAGATTTTAGGATTTTTAGGATTTTGGGCTTTGTGTTTTAGATTTTGGATTATAAGATTTTAGGGATTAGGGTTTTGGATTTAGGATTTAAGTTTAAGGGTTTAGGATTTAGGGTTTATGGTTTTGAATTTAGGATTTCATGTTTAAGGATTTAGGGTTTAGGTTTAGATTTTTAAGATTTAAGGTTTTGGGTCTTGGGTCTTGTGTTTTAGATTTTGGGTTTAAGGTTTAGGGTTTTAGGATTTTGGATTTTGGGTTTAGGGTTTTAGGATTTTGGATTTTGGGTTTAGGGTTTTAGGATTGAAGGTTTAAGATTTTGGGTTTAGGTTTTAAGATTTTGGGTCTTGGGTCTTCGATTTTGGTTTTAGGGTTTAGGACTTTAGGATTTAGATTTTTGGTTTTGGGTTTGGGGTTTAGCATTTAGGTTTAAGATTTTAAGATTTAGGTTTAAGGTTTTGTATTTTTGAGTTTTGGGTTTTAGATGTTAGCTTTTTATGGTTTAGGACATAGGGTGTATGGTTTAGGGTTTTTGGGTTTAAAGTTCTAAGATCTAGGGTAATTTTTGGTTTTGGATTTTGGGTTTATAATTTAGTGTTTTAAGGTTTAAGATTTAGGATTTTTGAGTTTTAGGTTTTCAATTTTGGGTTTTTAGGATTTAGGTTTTGATTTTTAGAGTTTTGGATTTTAGGTTTTTAGGATTTAAGTTTTATGCTTGGGTTTTGGGTTTAGGATATAGGATGTTATGGTTTAAGGTTTTTGGATTTAAGATTTAGAGTTTTATTTTTAAGAATTTAGGGTTTATGATTTAGAGTTTTATTTTTAAGAATTTAGGGTTTATGATTTAGGTTTTAAAATTTGGGTATCAAATTTAAATAAATTTTTTATACAATTGTTATAATGACATTATGGGTTGGTGAAATTATAATTAATATATTTTAAGTATTATTTATAGATTATTTTTACTATATAACACAATAAAATATATAAATATGTAAAATTAATTTCATTTTTAATTTTATTCTATCTACTAAATATTTTCTATATATTTTTATATATATTAGAGTGTGTTATTTTTCTTTGAGTTATTAGCAAAAAAATATTATTTGTTATTTTTTGAAAATTATTAATAATCCGACCATATACGTGGGAAGTTATTTTCCAAAATCCATTTGAAACCATTAAGTAATGTATACGCAAGCAGACTGAAACAACGAGTAGTCTCAAAGTTCAATTAGACTTCACCCAAAACCCCTTATCTCATTTAATCTCTACCCAATAACCCCCCTCTAAACACATCATTGTGTCACGACCTTAGACTTCAACTAGCAATCGTGCGGCACTTAACATAGTCTGTTGCACTAAGCTTGCCTTCCAGCCCGAACAAAACACTCTAAAGAGACTAGAAAGAGGCTTAGAGATTTAGAGGATTATAAAGCAAAGCAAAAACACAAGAGAGTTTGTGAATAATGCTTTGTATTTCTCGAGAGAGGTTATCTTACAAGTTCTCAAGGATCCTAAGGATTCCAAGGATGGATACATATGAATACCAATAAGTCTATTTATAGTATGGTTCCGTGTTTAAGATTATGTTATAAGTTTCTAGATCCTACCATGTCTAGAATGTACAAGAGTATCTACATTGTTCTAGTTTTATCTACAACATGCCACAAGGTTCTAGGAAGTTAAGTCTGGCTAACTCTAGAGTCTTCTAGGAATGTCTAGTTCCTTCATGCAAGTTCTAGGATGTTTTGAAAGCTTCTAGAGACTTCTACATTCTTCATGAACCATCCAACATGTTCTAGAATATTCTAGTACCTTCTAACACCTTCCAACATATGCTAGAGTCTTCTCGACTTGAGTTGAGTGCATCCAACTCTAGCTCCCTCTAGACATCTCTAGGTCACTCTAGAACTTTCCCATGTAGTAACTTGTAGAAAAGTCTAGATCCTTTAGGCAAGCACCATTTCTTTGTATTTTGAGGGATAATTTGAGCACAAATCAGCCACAAAGAACCCATCTTTGCACCTTCATCTATCTCGCCTCCATCTTAGTCATATGTGGAGGCAACTAAGACAATCAACACCTTCGTTTTTGGACATTCACGTTCCCAATGCGGTCCATCGCATATAAAGCACATCACACGGAGCTTCGAGGAACCACTATCCTCACTTTCCTTCCCTTTATCTCGTGATTTGAACGAGGAGCCTTCTTTGTAATTTTTGGGGCCTTGACTTTTAGCATGGCCTCCCCCACTCTTTCCTCCACCAAACTTTCTATCTGTTTGTGGAGTAGCAAATAAGGCTCTCAACAACTACAATGGCCGAAGATAAGTCTTGGACACCACGTCACTTGAGTTCAAGGTTAACACATGATTGGAGACCATCCATAAACAATAAAAATGCATCCTTGTCTAATGTGCCGGGGACTTCTAGTAGCAAGGTTGTGAACTCCTTCACATAGTCCCTTATGCTACCTGTTTGTTTTAACCGTCACAATCGGCCCCTTGCCTCCTCTTCAATATTTACGAGAAAAATTAACTTTTGAACTCCCTTTTGAAGTCATCAAAGGTGTCAATTGTGCATACCCCTCGTTGCACATATCCATACCTTCGTCTCCACCATAGCATGACAGAAAAATATATGGAAACCGTTCAGATCTTGCTAGCATGGTTCATTATGCCAATAGCCTCAAAGTATTGTTCAAGCCCCCATAGGAAGTTCTCAACTTCCCTAGCCTTCCTAGCACCATTGAAGGTCTTTGGCTTAGGAACTTCCACCTTTTTGGCCTCAATGATGGTGGTTGTGTTAGTTCCTGAGGTCATAGCCCACTTAAAAAGTGCTAGGTCACCACCCATATCCCCATTTCTAAGTAACATATTAGTAATTTCTCTTTGGATAAGATCTCGTACCTTGGCAAGTTCAGCCTTTAACCCATCGATCTCTTGCCTTAACCATTATCTAGCTCATTGAGGGACATCTTGACTACTGCATGAATCATCATCCTCGGCCTCCAAGCCGCTACAACGTTCCTCCAAGTTGTCCACCCGGTTGAACAGCTCCCCCAAGCTATTCTGAGCACTCCCAACACATGCTTCCAAGCTAGAGATTATGTCTTTCGACTTGGCTCGAGACTCCTTTGGTGGTTTCCAAACTTCCTCACACCCACGTTCCATTGGTGGAACATCCACACTTGGTGTAGTTGGGGCACTATTCTTCATTATGCCAAGGATAATAACGCTTCAACCGAAAGCTCTGATACCAACTGTCACGATCCTAGATTTCAACTAGCAATCGTGCGACACTTAGCATAATCCATTGCACTAAGCCTACCTTTCAACATGAACAAAACACTCCAAAGAGATTAGAAAGAGACTTAGAGATTTAGAGGATTCTAGAGCAAAGCAAGAACACAAGAGAGTTTGTGAATAATGCTTGGTATTGCACTAGAGATGTTATCTTACAAGTTCCCAAGGATCCTAAGGATTCCAAGGATGGGTAAATATGAAGACTAATAGGTCTATATATAATGTGACTCTATGCTTAAAATTATGCCACTTGTTTCTAGATCCTAGAATGTACAAGAGTATCTACATTGTTGTAGTTTTATCTACAACATGCCCACAAGGTTCTAGGACCTTCTAGTCAAATCTAGCTAACTTTAGAGTCTTCTAGGATGTTCCGGAAGCTTCTAGAGATTTTTACATCCTTCGTGAACCATCCAGCATGTGCTAGAATATTCTAGCACATTCTAGCATCTTCCAGCACATGCTAGTGTACTCTGGAACATTCTAGAGTCTTCCAAGCTCGAGTTGAGTCCATCTAACTCTAGCTCTCTCTGGACATCTCTAGGCCACTCTAGAACATTACCAGGTAGTAACTTGTAGAAAAGTCTAGATCCTTTAAGCAAACACAATTTCTTTGGATTTTAAGGGACAATTTGAGCAGGATGTAACAAGCAGCTAACTTATTCTATCTGTAGTTGAACAAAACCCAATGTCACAATTAGAGGTGTGCATCAGATCGAAACCGTTGATTTTATACTCATCCTATTCGATCCGACCATCCAATCGGATTGAAACATTCTAATTTACAACTGATCCGATCATCTTTCAAATCTCATGCAATCTGATCTGTAATCTATTCGGATTGGATCGGTTGAATCCGATCAATCCGACTAATAAACTTAATAAACTCTATTTTTGATATTTTTGAATAAGAAATTTAAATTTTTACGTAACATAAATTTATTTGAATTAAAAAAAACCTTAAAATATGACTAATATATGAATAACCAATTAGAATATGACTAATATATAAAATATAAATATATCTTTAAATATTTTTATCGGATCGGATCAGATGATACATAATAAAATCTGTCATATGATCCAAACTTAATGGATTGAAAAAATGTTCATTCGATCTAAATAAATAATCAGGTTAAAATAATTAAAAAATTAACAGATTAAACTAAATTGATTAAATTAATCAAAATATCTAATTTTTTGTATTTCTAACCGGAATACTCTCGGAGACCTTTTTTTACTATCTCTATCATAGATAGACAAGAAAATAATAATAATAATAATAATAATTATTATTATTGTGAAAAGTGGGCCACTTTTTAGTATTCGTATTAAAAAAAATTTCCCTATCCTCACAACACAGTAAACATATACCCGAAGATCTCGCTGTTCCCTCAAAAATGCTAACCTCCATTCACGGCATATCATAGCCCTCGCGATTAGCTTCTCATTCCAATTCCTTCCCCAAAGAGCCACACACAAATACTCAATTTCCATATAATATTAACTCCTCTTTGTCTAGGGTTTGCTTTCTTCATCTTTTTGTTCGTTTCTTCATTCCATAAGGGCGTAGTCCATATCATCACTTTGCAGAGCAAACCGTTCTCAACAATACCAGATATTTTGTAACGTCGTTTGAACTATGTGTCTCTTTCAATAGGGTTTTCTTTTCTCTTTTAGCCATTGCAAGTCAAAAATTTGTATATGAAGAGAAGATACACAAGGTATGGGTATGGTCCGACTCGGACTCGGTCTCGGAGTCGGAGTTTGGACCGGAAGTACCATGAACCGGAAGAACCAATCAAAAGTTTCAATATGAGGAGAAGATACTCAAGGTATGAGGACGTTCGGATTCTGGATCGTCAGAATCATGATGTGGAAGAACATTGGCCTAGGCAACAGGACCGAATTTCGGTTTCGGAGCAGTTCGAGTCCTATCGGTACGGGAGGATGAGTGATTCGGCCCTTACCAGAGAATATATGGATCGTTCTTATTATCACGACGAAGATAAGGACAGAGTACGACTGTTGAGGCCTTCCCATTTGAGCGAGGATATTCCTTGTAGTGAGCCTTCTCCTATGAAGTTTCAACGGAGTAATCAACCGGAGGACAATATGAATGCTCGATATTTGTATCGGAGTTCGGGTTTAGAGCAATCCATTGGATGTGGAAGTGATGCCTACAGAACCAGTCCTGAGAAGAGTTATGGTGGTAGTGAGTTTCCGGAGTCTAGTACAAGACCTGTTCTCTTGGATGGTAACTTTTTGTCGCCATTGACAAGTCTCGACCTGGGTTTTCGGAAAAATAAGGAGTTTTTTAGGGATCGGGAACGTGCACATTTGGGTATTGGTTCCCCTAGAAGTTCATATAATAATCAATATAAAAGCCCCATGTCGTCGACGGACGATTTTCCTTCTCTTCAAAGTGAAGGCCTACCTCTTAATCCCAGAAGTGAAGATAAAATGGTAACTGAGGCCGTTGGGCATCATGGACATGGCCAAAAGCTTTTCTATCAATACTCTGGGGTCTCTGAAACGTCACTAAGTGGATTGTCGGGCGAGAGAAGGCCTACAGCTCTGTTGAGTCAAATGGAGGTTTTGGGCGAGGGCTTCAATTATTCTCAAGTACCAAGAAGCGGAAATGAAAATATGAATTCACTTCCTACTGAAGCCATTGTTGGGTATGGTGAGCATGATCTAAAGAATTCTCTTGGACACTTTGGCCACTCTCAAAATACACTAAATGGGATGTTCAGCACGAGAATGGCGACGACTCGATTGAGTCCAATACAGAATATGGATGAGCGCTTTAAGAACCCTCAAATGCTAAGAAGTGGAAATGCTGACATGGGTGGTTCAGTACCTTTTGGCTATGTTCTTAGAAACGTGGAAACTGTTGTCCCTGAGAACTACAGGTACCAAGGTTTTCGGAAATCCAACTCTGTTGATCCTATTGTGGACAGAGGACAAGTTACTGGAAGTCATTTTGAAAATTTTAAAGAACAAACTTTTCCCAGCAATGATAATTTGACTACAGTATCTTATTTAAGGGGCCTGGAGCAAAAGCTCTTGAGCACAAGAAGTTGTCTTGTTGAATATGAAACAGTTGAACCCAAGGGTCCTGAACCCCTGAGGTTTGGAAGAAATGTTTCTCTTGAAGGAGATGCTGGAGCTTCGTCATACTTACCTTATTTAGACAGATTAGCTATGACAAAGCATGGTCGCTTGCATGAGACAGATGATGGACTTAGTTCGGTTGCAGATTCCAGAATAACAGAACCCATGGAGAAGGGTAAACAGGGTCTGATTATCTCTCATTCTCATTTATTCTCAAATAATGATGACTATAATGAGAGTCAGAGTCTTAGATTTAGCTCTGAAGATGAACAACGAACTGAAAAGAGAATTTCTCAAGATTTGAGCTTGAGAGAAGAAGACCAATTTAATGCTGCTGGACATTTCAGCGAAGAATGTTTTGTCAAATTAGTTCCATCTCACCGTCTCCCAGCAACTATGAGATTGGGGGAGCGTTCTAACAAACATGTTAAATCTGCTTGCCGAGATTTAAAGAAACGCTTGGGACCTATTCCTCAATCTCCACTTTCAAAACCTTCAAGTAAAAAACTTAAATCGGATATTAACATAAACAGTTGGGAAATGTCTTGTGTATCTAGAACCCATCATTCTCAAGAGCGTGATCTTCCAAACGTTAAGGTGAAACGTGAAATAACTGAGCCCCCTGAAGATTCTAATGAGTTCAAGCAGAGGGCGCGCAATGCCTTCTTTAAGTTCGTCAAAAGTTTGAATGAGAACCCAACAGTGAAAAGAAAGTACTTGGAGCAAAGAGGAAATATAACTTTAAGGTGTAACGTATGTGGCAGGTCTGTCATCTACATGCAAATCAAAAAGTGGGGCAATTCTGTCTTTCCGTATAAAATTGGTTTACCTTTTCGGTGCAACATGCCAGTATTTATTCGGTAACATTAAATAGTATATGCTTAATCTATTTATTACAAGTTTGTAATAAATTATAATTGATGTTTTTCTTAATTATTGGTAAATATAGTAAGGTATATATAACTTATTCAAATTATCATGTCAAGTTATGATTAAGTTATAATTGTGATATATAGAAGATCATAAAATTTAAAAAATAACATTGTTCCCACTAAATAAAAAGTTTATAGTTTTATTTTTTGTTATACGGACTCTTTTGGACATTGGAGACATGTAGTTCAAGAAAAATGAGTCAAGTAATAGGTTTTATATTTGGCAATTTTTGCCCTTGCCTGATCGGTGGTGGTAACATGAGTCATACTTTTAACTTAGTATCTTTGACGTTATTGCATTGGATCATTAGATAGAATGGAAAGTACTCACATTTAATTATCGGATGTCAAGTTGATATTTTAAGATCTGGTAGTTGGAACTTGAATCATATAACATTCAAGAATTTGATGAGCCTTTGTTGCTTTGGGGATTCACTGGTTGTGATTTCTATGATATCTGTAGTTCCCATCAAGAATTTGATAGTCTTTGCGCATCTTAATGCGTTTTCTAAATGTCCATAGGAAAATCAAAACTTTCCATAGATAACCATGGTTAGTGAACCATGACTTTTCACTTTTCAGACTTAGATTGCTTAGTAAGTACCCATGTTTTAGGAACTAGACTCTCACACTTAAATCTTACAGAAACCTTTTTCTTTTGAACTATTGTGGAAGAGATAGAGATATACAACTGTAATACTTGTCCTCTCTCTATTTAGACAAATGTTCCCTGTCATCTATTCTCGTAGTATATTTCAAGAAGTTGTAGCTCTAATCTTGCTTATGTTAAGTAATCTTCCATTCTAACATGCTACCTGTTTGATATTTGCTTTAATCATACATGTAAGACGACTATTTGAAATGGCGCTTCCATAGATTGTCATTTCCTTCAGGTATAGACGTGCCTAATTAATGGTTACTTGATTTTTCTTCCATTTATCAGACATTCAAAAGAGTTTATAGATACACTGAGTTTGCTACAACATGCATTCAACTCACGTTTGCCCGGGTCCAGAGCAGAGCACTTGGGCTTTCATAATGCACTATGTGTGCTAATGGGATGGAGCAGTGATGCAGGCCCTCGTAATCTATGGGTTCGGAAAATTTTGTCTAAAACTGAAGGCTTAGCCTTGAAGGAGGATTTAATCATCTGGCCTCCGGTTGTCATCATTCATAATAGTTCCATAACAAAGGGAAATCATGAAGAACGGGTGATTATAAGCATTCAAAAGCTTGAGGCACATCTTAAATGTAAGTGAACATTTTTTCTTTGATGCTTTATGTCATGCATATAGTGTCATGGTTGATGGTATAAAGTTTGTAGTTTTCCATGATCTCACCACCTTGACATGTTTGGGCCTTTGTTTTCTTGAAATTGTGCACAACTTGTACTTGATACTTGTTTCGTATTCTCCATTTCCAAAATATTTTATGCATATGGAGAATCTCTATCCAGCCCTTGTGCATTATACTTATGTGTAGAGATGTCAAATGAGTTGTTCCATCACATGTCTCGTTTAATGTCTCTAATGAGTTTATTGGTTAAAGTTGTCTTATTCTATTTAAATCTTATCTCATTTCATCCAATCTTATTTAAAGTTGTCCATAATGGACTCATAGTTATTATAAATAAATAAATTTCATTTTTTCATTATTTTTTGTAATTTTACTCAACATTTAGTCTCATTAGGGATAAATGGAATATCCCATCTCATTACCATCTCAACTCACTAAAAAATAAGTAGGACAAGATAAGATGGGCTCACAAAATTAATAGATTGTGCCATGGATTAATAGGACTTCCCATCCCAATTGACACCTCTATTTATGTGGGACAATTTACTTGTATATTTCACCAAGAATATACTGAAAAAATTCACTAGTTAAACGTTCAATTGAAAGGATCTCCATGTCATTCATGGACCTGTCTCGTGTAAAACTTTCTTGAAGTTACTAGATGCATTTTTTATCTTTCTAACATATTATTTTGTTGATAAAAGATTGTATGGTTTGTCCTGTGGTGAAACATGTTTTTGTTTATACTTTTTCTTTTGCCAATTTTAACTGTAGGTATGGGATTTGATAAAGAGAAGACCAAGGTCCAGTGTGGGGAGTCTGAAAACCAGAATATTATGATAGCATCATTTAATGCCACACTTTCTGGGTTGAAAGAAGCAGAAAGTCTTCACAAGTTGTATGCTGACAAAAAACATGGGAGGGTTGAGTTTCAACAAATTATTTCTGGTGGCCATAACAACACCAATAAAGAGATGGAAAACGTCTCAGCTGATGAAGTGGTAAATGTTTTATATGGCTACCTGGGAATTTCAGAAGATTTGGACAAACTTGATTCTGAGCACGGAAAACGCTGTGTGGTTAAAAGCAAGAAGGAAATACAAGCTATTGCAGATGCCACTTTATAATTCAGTACCTGTTTAGGCTGAGGAATAGGTTTAGTTTCTGATATGGACCTTCCGTTTTGCACAGTGCTAGCTCTACAGTTCAGTTTATTAGTTACATTTCTACTTTTTGACCTGTTGATATCCTCTGCTCAATATTGTATATGATGAGCTACAGTAATATCCGTATGCTAACATTTTTGGTGGGTAGTCGGGTCATAGGACGATTCATAAAATTTATAGACCTGAGAAAAAATGGGGTATTTTCCTTAAAGATATTAAAGGAGGTGGAATACCTTCTTAGAGGCCCATAGGTGTGTATATTTGTTTTAAAAAAAGACTTTCAATCTGTTTTGACTGGCTGTAATAGATTTCTGCTTTTGGTTGAAGTAAGGTGGATGGGATCAAAATGTTACAATGGAAAGAAAAAATAAAAAAATAGTGGTGAATAAAATGTCAATGTCTGAATGTTGAATGTTGGTAATGTAATTTGTCGGTGGTTTGTTCTTTTAATAAAACACCTTTATATTGTAAATGGATATCATTGTTGTTAATATTCATTTAGTTGTTTATATTTATTTTTGTTTATTCATAGTTGTCTATAGTAAGCGATTGCCTATAATTATCCATAACTGTCTATAGTTATCCATAAGTGTCTATAGTTATCCACAATTGTATATAGAAAGTTTTGATATATTTTGTAACTTTGATGTATATTGTAGAGTTTATAAATAGAAAGAAATCACAAGATCAATTAATTCCGTCATTTTCATACAATATTTTGAATTTATTTCTGACATGTTATAGAGCAAGTTTGAAATTTTTTCGATATTTTATTTCTGGGAAAATTTTCATTGATATTTTCTAGCATTTTTTACTAAACAAGTGTTCTTTGACAATCTCTATTTAAAGTTCTTTCGATTTCTTTAATTTTTGAATATTTTTTTTGCTTTGTCTTGGGTTTTATTTACTTGCAATGGATACTGTACCAGTGTTTGTTAAGTTTATAGGCAAAAATTACTCTATTTGGGTTTTTCATTTTGAATTTTTTCTTAAGGTGGCGTTTGGTTCGTAAAATAGAATCAGAATCGGAATCGGAATCGGAATGAAAAGGAAACAATGTTGTTTGGTTTGCCACTGGAATGGAATGGAAAAATTGTAAATTACCTTAATACCCCTACATTCAGTAAAGTTCAAATAATATCATTTAATTATTATTTTTTCGTGAGACAAAATACATTAAAATCATTATTTTTCTAAATAATTATTACTTAATTAAAAAGAAAATATATTATTAAAATTATTATTTTTGTAAATAGGGTTTAGGATTTTGAGTTTTGAGATTTATGATTTAGGATTTAGGGATTTAGGATTTGGGGTTTAGGATTTAAGGCTATATGTGTGGGTTAAGGTTTAGGGTTAAAATTATTATTTTTCTAAAAAGGGTTTAGGGTTTTAGAATTTGAGATTTTGGATTTAGGGTTTTAGGATTTGGAATTTGGGGTTTAGGGATAAACGTTTAGGGATTTGAGGTTTAGGGTTTAGGGTTTAGGATTTTGGGATTTGGGGTTTAGGGTTTAGGGTTTGGGGATTTAGGATTTTAGGGTTGTGAGATTTAGGTTTTAGGGTTTAAGATTTAGGATTTGGGATTTGGGGTTTAGGGATTTGTGGTTTTAGGTTTTGGGATTTGGGGTTTAGGGTTTTTGGTTTTAGGATTTTGATTTAGGGTTTTTGGGTTTGGGGATTTAGGATTTTAGTTTAGGGTTATATTTGGGGTGAGGGTAAAATTGAAAAAAAAAATTAGATGGGAATGAAATCATGATTCCTAAAGAGGGAAAAGGAATTATGATTCCTTCTCCTTTAGTAATCAATTCCATTCCGTACCCTCTATTCAATCCAACCAAACACACAAATGGAAGGAATCAATTCTGATTCCTTTCCTTTCCATTCCCTTCAACCAAACATCACCTAAGACAAAAGACCTTTGGAGTTATATTGATGGCACAAATGTTGCACCAACATCCGACACTGAGGAAGTCGTGTCTTCTCCTTCTTGGGTTGTACTTGATGCTCAAATCATGTCTTGGCTTCTTAGTTCGGTAGAACCATATATTGTCACTAACTTGCTGGCTCATCGCTTTGCTCAATCCATATTGAATTATTTGAAGAAAGTTTATCATCAAGACAATGATGCTCGTCGCTTTCAGTTGGAACATGTAATTGCCATGTTTCAACATGGTAGTCTTTCCATCAAGGACTATTACTCGACACTTTTGAATATTTGGCATAAATATGTTGATTTAGTTACACAGATCGTCTTATTATTACTATATAAACTATTCAAAATCTTCACAGGATTAGCTAGCGTGATCAATTTCTTATGAAATTACGCCCAGAATATGAATCAGTTCGCTCTTCTTTATTGAAAAAATCTCATGTTTCCTCTTTGGATATTTGTTTTGGTGAGGACTTCGCGAAGAAGTACATCTTAGTACTCAAGCTATTTTGGAACAATCTCATGGAAATTCCACGACGACAACTATAGCTTATGTTGTCCAAGGGCGTGGATCACCTATGCCTTCTAAAAATCTGCAATGATTATACTGCAAAGAAATGGGCATATTGATGCCAATTGTCCTAAAAAATGTTGTTCTTATTGCAAGAAAAAAGGGTCATATTATCAAATAATATGTTTCCTCTTTGGATATTTGTTTTGGTGAGGACTTCGCGAAGAAGTACATCTTAGTACTCAAGCTATTTTGGAACAATCTCATGGAAATTCCACGACGACAACTATAGCTTATGTTGTCCAAGGGCGTGGATCACCTATGCCTTCTAAAAATCTGCAATGATTATACTGCAAAGAAATGGGCATATTGATGCCAATTGTCCTAAAAAATGTTGTTCTTATTGCAAGAAAAAAGGGTCATATTATCAAATAATGTCGTATTCGGGGCTTGAATTGTCACTCCCAAGCATTTCAGACTTCTGTTGTTGTTCCTCCAACAACGACTATTGTAACACATGAGTTTTCCTCAAGTGCTTCTCCTAATCTTGCATCTCCTGCAGTAACTTACTGCACTCCTGAAATGATGCAACATATGCTAATTTCAGCATTATCTACTTTCAAGGTAAAAATTATACTACACTTTGGTATGTAGACTCGGGGGCTTCTAATCATATGACGAATACTCCCATAACTTTGTCTCATGTTCAGCCTTATGTTGGCCAATCTAATACTCAAATCTTATCTTATATATTGAACTCGTGCTTTCTTGGTAATTGATGAGTGCTCAAAAATTACTAAAATTATCATGATTTTATGCACGCTAATTGATTAAAAATATATATATTTATATGATTTTATCATATATATTTATATAAATTTGTCTTTTCGGAATCACGTGTATTTTTATTGTTTTTCAGGTATTTTTACTTAAAAAGTAACTTAAAGACTCAAAGAAAAATACCGGAGGCAATACATCACAAATATATTCATAAAGTAAATGAGGAAAAGTAAAAAAAAAAGATGAAAAAATTGGACAAAATGGGTCAAAAAGAGAAAATTGCGCATGCAACCGCCCAGCAGCGCCGACCAACGTGCGTGCCTGCTCTCCATTTAGTGCACTCCTCTACTCCATTCCGCATGCGCCGCCATGCCCCACCTACCAACTGACATCATCATCACCTACTACGCATTTCCTCCATTTTTAATCATTTTCCACCCACTTTTTCTTTCTCTCCTTACCTATAAATACCCTTATTCTATTCACCTCAAAAAAATCTTCTTCTCTCCATTTCTTAGTTTTTAGTTTTTCTTGGTTTTAGAGTTCTTCTCTTTTTGAGAAGAACTAATTGTGTTTTTGTAATTTATTTGTTTTTTGATTCAATAAATAGAAATGCAAATTCCGTTTGGAGGTTTTCCAACAACAGGAATAACATCAAAGTACTGGTAGGATTTTATTTTCTTTACATTTATTTTTTATATTTTATTCTTATATGTTATATTTAATTTGTCTGTGATTAAATTTAACTTTGCTGACTGCTTGTAAACATGATATAAAAATAACGTTGTTATGCTTGCGAAATATTAAATAGGTAAAAATATCTAAAATGAATTGATTTTGTTTTTATTCAATATTTTATATTAAGAATGTTAGAGAGAAATATATTATATTCATTACAAACTTAAATCTGGAAATTAGATTTTAAGGTTTAGTTATCCGGTTTGATTTAGAGTAGTGCTCTTTTATTTGTTGGTACAATCACCCGGTAGTTAGAGTGAAGCTCTATTTCAAAATTTTTTATAAGAATTATTATCTGAAAATGTATTGACAACATGTTTTCAGTAGTAGTTTTAAAACTTGAAAGTTATTACTCAGATAATTAAATTTTTAGGTTTAATTTGGACACCTTGAATAAAGTTTAAACTATCTAATCCCACCAAAGGTGACATTTAAATGGTTCATTTTCAATCTCTTAGAAAAAGGAATTAATTTAATTAACCAATTAGTTATTAACCCCACTCATAGGTGTTAATTAATTTGTTTAGTTAACAAAGAATATCTAACCCCACCAAAGGTGGTATTGATATAAAAAAGAGAGAATCAATAAATATCAATTTATATCTTTAATAACCTAAATAATATGAGCAAGCATAATTAACTTAGTTATTATATCCATAAATACTCCACTATTATAAAAGATAAAATTTGCATAAATGTTTATTGAATCTATATCTATGTTTATTTTTATGTTATTAGATTAAAAACACAAAACCCTAAATATCGTGACAAGATGTTTAGGATTTAATTTCGTATTTAAAAATTTGAATAATAAATTAAAAACCACATATATTCCTTACTTAAATCGACCTTGGGAGTATACTTATCATTTTCTATGAAATGATGGGTGCACTTGCGAGAGTTTTATAAATATAAAACCAAAGTATTGGTAGGATCGACGATGCCGATTTTGCCCATCAGTAATAAAGAATGTTCTTCTTCCTTTGCATGCTAGTAGAGCTTCTCATTGCTTTGATCTTATTCATAGTAATGTTTGGGGACCTTCCCCGAATACTTCACATGAAAATTTTAAATACTATGTGACTTTCGTTGATGATTATAGAAGATTCACTTGGGTTTATTTTCTTCGCTCTAAATTTGAGGCTTTTCGTACTTTCATTGAGTTT
Organism: Hippophae tibetana; assembly: GCA_037013495.1. Lineage (NCBI taxonomy): Eukaryota > Viridiplantae > Streptophyta > Magnoliopsida > Rosales > Elaeagnaceae > Hippophae > Hippophae tibetana. The sequence goes on from CM072810.1 coordinate 17,781,587, forward strand.
TTAGCATATGTTGAAAATCAATTTTCTACAAATATTAAGACATTACACAAATTCTGGTGGTGAATATTTGTCCACTGAGTTTCAATTATTTTTGGCTTCTAAAGGTATTATCCATCAATGTTCATGTCTTGCTACTCTTCAACAAAATGGAGTAGCCGAGCGCAAAAATCATCATCTTCTTGATATGGTAAGTACTCTCTTGTTAGAATCTTCTGTTCCATCCATGTTATGGGTTGAGGCTCTAAAGACTGTTACTCACTTGATTAATCATTTACCTTCCCATGTTTTACACATGGAGTCTCCCAATTTTTGCTTCTTTTCTAAGCAACCTAGTTATGATAATCTTCATATCTTTGGTTGTGTATGTTTTGTTCATTTACCACCTCATGAGCGACATAAATTATCTGCTCAATCTATTAGATATGCATTTTTAGGATATAATGTGTATCAAAAGGGATTTGTTTACTATGATCCTACATTACATTGTACACACATTTCTAAGAATGTTATTTTCTTTTAAAATCAAATTTGTTTTCTTGTGTCTTCAGTGACCTATTCTTTTACTATAGTCCTTCTTTCCTTTGAGCACCAGTTCTTAGCTATTCTTCAAAATAATTCTCACTTTAAACCAAGAATGGTGTATACAAGACAACTCCGCACACAATCCCTTCTGGTGGCTCACCCGATATCTGATCCTAACATGCACTAGAGTTAGTCAATTGTAGCACCTCTGGAGCCTTTGGTACATCGCTCTTCTCAAGTGTCTGTACCACCAGAGAGGTATGCTACGCATATGCTACTCATATGCTGTCAAGCATGATTTTTGGCGCTAAGCTATGCAGGAAGAAATTGATTCTCTAGAGGTCAATCACACTTGGGATATTGAGTCTTTTCCTTCTACTATAGTTCCTTTAGGTTGCAAATGGGTTTAATCAATCAAGATTCACTCTGATGGAAGTTTAGATCGTTATAAATCTTGGCTTGTAAACAAGAATATGGTGTTAATTATGAGAAGACCTTTGCTCCGGGATTGTTTTCCTCTCTAACCTCTAATGTGTGCAAACTTCGTCGCTCTCTTTATGGTCTTAAACAAGTTCCACGGGCATGGTTTGAAAAATTTCAAACCAGTTTATTACAATTTTCTTTCACGTAGAGCAAGTATGACACTTCATTATTTCTTTGAAAATCAAACATGGGTATTGTTGTCCTTTTGGTTTATGTTTATTATATTATGATCACTCGTTCTAATTCTACTTTAATTGCCCAACTCAAGACCCATCTCTCACAATCCTTTCATATGAAATATCTTGGGTCTCTTACATATTTTCTTGGTCTTGAGGTGCATTGTTGCCCCTTTGGTATTTCACTCAATCAACACAAGTATGTTAGTGATTTGGTGACTACAACTAAACTACAAGAAGCTACATCTGTCGATACTCCCATGGAATTAAATATTAAGCTTTGCAAAGAGGAGGGTGACTTACTTGTTGATTCCAACTTATATTTGAAATTGGTGAGTAGCCTTGTCTATCTCACCATCACTAGACCAAATATTTTCTTTGTTGTACAAAAAGTTAGCCAATTTCTTCAAACTCTTTGTCATCTTCATTTGGCTACTTTCCGTTGGATTATACACTATGTTCAGGGCACTTCTGCATGTGGCTTATTCTTTCCTTCAGAAAATTGTCTTCGTCTTGTTGCTTATAGCAATGTTGATTGGGCTGGTTGTGCTGATACATGTTGCTCCATCACTGGTTGGTGCATGTTCTTAGGGAATGAATTGATCTCTTGGAAGAGTAAGAAGCAAGACAGAGGTTCTAAGTCATCTACAAAATCCGAGTACCAGGTAATGTCTCTTTCTTGTTCCAAAATTATTTGGCTTCGAGGTTTGCTAGCTAAGTTAGAATTCTATGAGATCGATCATACACCTTTACATGCTGATAATACAACTTCTAAGATTTTTTTCTCTTAGATAATTGCCCGCATAAATGATATATGATCTTTTTAGACAACGTTAGAACTTCATGTTATCATGTGTTTTTTTCTTGTCAATATAACTTTATGTAATTGTGTAATTTTTTGACCAACTTGGCTCTCGTGTGATTGTTGTTGGGCTAGGAAAACTCCCTTTTACCATAGGGTAATATTTTTTCCCCCTCCCTTTTTTGGGTCAAGAATAAAGCACGTTTATTAACATCAGCAACCATTACAACCCAACCAACTCAATAAGCAAAAAAACTACCAACAAAATACTTGAAACTTGAAACACAAACACATGAAACACCTTAACATCAATTTCATTTTTAGTAGCAACAAAAGTCACCCCCGGAATTTAACTCTAAACATAACTAGTGCTAAAGCTAGTAGTAAGTGTATACTACGAAAAGTTTCACAAGTTTCCTAGCATTATCCAACTAGACAACTTCAACGAAACAATCCAAAGCACACAACACAACACGCATGACTTAAACCTAAAAACCAACATTATTCCAACAATACAGAAACCTAAAAACACTCAAAAATAACAATGTAAATCCATACAACTAAAACAAAACACAATAACTCAGAGCTAGAACAACTTCTACGCCCATCATCCCTCAATAAACTTCAAACAAGAACTATAGAGATGTAGTAGAAGAAAGTAGTCTATCTCATCTAACCAAGTCTGCTATATTACTAACATAAACACCTTGCATATTACTTAAATAGGCCTCATCTTCCAACCCTTGTCTCCTTCTTTTACCAGTTTTAGCCGCTGTACATCACCAGATTTTTCAACTATCTTACCTTTACCACTTCTAGAAGCTCCATTTTCCTTACCTTGTCCCATCATTTTCCTACTAGTTAAACATTAGAGATAAATAGACATGCAATCACGTGTAAATAAAACAATGGAAAAAGATAAAATAACACACCTAAGAGGAAAAAACCACAAGTTTATCGAATCATATAATTATGCACTATGAAAATAATGTTCAATTATAAGGTTAGTACTCAAACTTCCCATCAAGTAATGCCCTCAATTAGCTTACTTACAAGCCTCCACTTTCTTTCAAAGTGTCCATAAGCAAAGTATTCAGATTCAATAATAATTAGTGTAAATGTGTGTCTTAGAGAAGATTCAATAATAAATAACCCTAACTAGATGATTTAATAAATATATCAGATAAATCAAAATTAATTAGTAATCATAAAACAATCAGTTTAAGGCAAAAGATCACAAATAATGTAAGCTTGTTAATTCATCAAACATAACCACAAATGTTTAATAAAATAACTCAATCAAAAAAGCCTACTTGAATAATTTTTGCAAAGCAAGAGAGAATAAGATGAAGAGTAGAATGCTCTTGTGTGGTTGAATAAACTTATGTGCTTAGGTTTGTATATATGGTATATTTTGAAGTACTAGGTCAAGGTAAAATTATTATGTTTTCCATAAAATCAATTAAAAGAATTTGAATGAAAAATGACAATATAGTATAAAATCAATTCAATTATAATTAGAATTAAGTCTTAACATCAATGCTTTGACTGCTCGATCGACCGATCCAGTCAATCCTTGATTGATTTAATCAATTAAATAATTAATTCAAAACTTTTCAAACTGAGTAGATCAATTTTTGATCGATTTACATAGTTTGATCGATCAAATAACCTAATCTCTAAATGTTTTTATATGTCTAATATGAAATCTAACATGCAGAAGAGCAGAGATACACCTAAATTATGATAGTTTCAGCTCGATAGTTTCTTTAGCTTGAAAATATTCTTGAAGGGCACACTAAGAAACTAAAATTATATTTGTATGTTTTCTTCAAGAATATCACCAGCACTTAAATAGACCTTACAAAATCCCCCTTTGACATATTCGTGTGACAAAAAATATGTCTTACTACATAACACTCATAAAAACAATTATATGGTGGTAAAAAAAATAAATTTTTATATGGTGATACTATCCTATGATCCGGTGAAACCATTTACGCTTGAATCTTGAAAGCTAATGTTTACACTGAACGTCAAAAATATAAATACCAAATAACTTATCCTAAAAGAATCATTATTCATTAATACAATGTATATAACAGTATAAAAATCTAAGAATATTCATGAGTGTGAGTAATCATGAGAGAAATTAAAAACATAACTCCCCCTATGTGCAATACTTCAAAAAGAATTTTTAAATATTGATTATCTCCCTAACTTTAATAATCTAAACTTTCTTCTCCATTTTGTTATATGAATAAACCCAAAAAAAATAAATGTTACATATTCAATTAAAATGGATGTGAAATCTCATATAAAATTCAAGAAAATAAGCAACATACAAATAAAATATAAACTATTAGATGCAAAAAATGTAGTATATTGATTAATATGGTCCAAATACAGTCCAAGAAAATATCAATTACACTTTAAAATATGAAAACAACAAAATATATTGACTTCTAAAAACAATAATAAAACAGAACAAAACAGCAAAATAAAACAAAAAAATAAATCATTGTCTTGAAGGAGGAAGCCTGTAATGTGAATAAATGTCTTTAATCATGGAAAACATTGTTTCTTGATATTCATCCAAATTATTCATTTGTTGTTCCAACGTTCCCATTCTTGTCTGCATCTCATTATCAAATAAATCCTAAAGAAATGGTTTAGAAGCATGTATATTTTTCATTTTCTTATTTCCAATAATATCATCTACTACTCCTTCACCACTTGTTCCAATATCGATAGAGATCTATCTCTTTAATGTCTGAGCAGATGATCTTAAGATGGTTGAATTTCTAATGTCACCCATCAAGCGAATGGTATTAGAATCCCTAGTTTGTTATACACTCATAACTAAACTCAATTGTGTGATATGACAGCCATAAGGAAGACCAAACATCAGGTTAACAATTTGAGATTGGTTTATAATCTCGTTCTGAATAACTGAATCTACATTGAGTGCAATAAATTCTCCAATACAATGTAGCATCTTTGCATGTAGGTATCCAATCTCATATAAGTGCTTGTAAGGTAACAGGTTCGCATAAACCATTTTGTTCAACACTCGATAGAAGGGAGTAAACTCATCTTGGATAAACAATCATTTCTTCATTAGCAATGCTATACCATTGGATCACCACACAAATTATGTGTGCAATGAATACACAAGTATACGTATCACAACAAGTAATATAATGATAAGAAAATATCGTTCCCACAAAGATTATTTTATTAGAAACGAAATTTTAAAACTAAAAAAAATAAAAATCAATTTTTTTGTGTTTTTATTTTTAAGGAAGAAAAATTAAAATAACTAAAAGTAAATAGCAATAATTAATTAGATCAGATTTGATAACTAAGAAGATACATGAGAAAATATCTACGAATACTTAATCCCCCAATTTTCTAAACATGTGAATCACTAACCCCCCTCCCCCCTAATATAATTATGAATTAATTATAGGACCAATTGAATATAACCTAACATGTATTCCTCTCTCAAGTAAACTACACACTATATAGTAATTAATTTAATTACACTCTCATGTCAATTAAATTGCATACTACTCATTAACTTCATCCATTATGGATTACATACATAAGAATCATACATCTCTACCTAGAAACCATACATGTTATTTAATCAAGACAAACAATTAAATAATTCTCTCAAATCTATTTAATTGCCTCTATAGATAAATTGTTGGCCAAATAATTAATATCATAAAAATTAGATTAAATAATATAATTAAATTAAAATTATAATTGGGGTAAAATATTAGATCATCACATGATGAAAATTGGGTTAATAAGATCCCTAGATTAATAAATTAACTAGACATAATTTTTCCCATAAAACTCATATTTTTCATAAAGAAAGACATAAAAATTGATAAAGAAAAGAGTAGAAGAAGAAATACAATGAATCTCTTAAATTGTAGTATTAATTTTCTCTTTAATCTCCATAAAAATTATATCCCCTCTTGAAGTTTTCTATATTTTCTCTCTTTTTTGCTCCAAAAATTGATCAAAATTATGATAATGGAAACTTATTTGGGTTTATTAGGTCATTATGGGCTTAAATATAGCTCGGATGCAATTTGGACCCTCAGATTAGCTATCGATCAAGGGTTGAAATCAAAACAAGCAAAATCAATAAAACCATCCAATCACAGTGTGACATATGGCATACATAATTTATTGGAAACATTAGAGCGCGACACGTGGAAGGGGAGACCGGTCCGTGTAAATGCATGCTGAGTTAGCGCCATGCAGCGTAACATGGCGTGAAGGTTTGATAGCACTCTAAACTCGGATTGAATGTTGTGCCGACATATGGCACACTGTTTATTGATCCTCACACGTGGTGATCTACAATTCATTGTCTATGATTACGTGGCTTCTATGTGGCTTGCCTAGTTAGCTCATCTACTTGTATGGCAGGCCACATGGTATCTTATGATTTACTTTGCATGAAAAATTCATAAACAATCCATAAAAATTCCAAAAAAAATCATAAATTATATTTTCATCCATTTTTACTAAAAGGTTTATATTTTAATAGTTTGAGCCCCAAAATACTATTTATTGAATAAAACAAGTAAATAAGTATTAAGTAAAAAAGTGTGCTAATGATTAATTTTATAGATTCATCACACCTCTAAAATTAACTCTTTTATAAAGTGATATGGGTAGTATATTCATAAATATACTTCTATTAGTACATACATATTTCATGAAAATTATTTCTCTCAAAATTCGTACAATCCTATGTTAAGGAGGTTCACTTATTCATCAATCAATGTTCCATCAATACAAGGAAATTCAAGGTTTTTGATAAATTGATTCGTGTGTATGTATGCTGCATATGATATCATCCAATGCACTCATGAAATCAACCTATACTTGCATGATAATCAATTCAATCTTAGAATAAGTCTCATAAGTCTATTTTTCACATCTCTCTCCACTAATATAAATATACACTTCGCTCAAGATTAATAAGGACTTTACATGGTTGTAATGTAAGGCTTAAGTAGGGGGTCGATAAATGAAGACATTTAGGCTCTTTCCACACCTTAGTTTTTTTGTTCATTATGCACTTTTTAACTGCAATTGATCTTTAACTTGATATTTTAGTGCACCCTTTTTTTCATTCTTTTATTCCACATCTATTTTCTCAGTAGTTTTTTGTAACTTCATAACCTCCCAAACTTATTTTCAATTCTATTTCTTTTTTCTTTAGAGGGATAATTGTGTTGTGAGTTTTGCTTCTTCTTTTTATAGGGTGCATTGCATTTCACCTTACTGTATAGCATAACACATGATTGCTTTTTTTTCTTTTTTCTTTTTATACAAGCTAAAGGTGAAAGGATAAAAATAATGTTTATTAATTAGGCATAAAATGTGACTTAAAGATATGAAAGGTTCTTTGTTAGGCTCAAATGGATGACTACAGATATTAGCAATAGTTAACTTGAAAGACTCAATCAATCCAAATAAGGCTTAAATCATTTCTCCTTCTAAATACTATGTAGGATTTCTTCTCAAGGGATGATCAAATATATTCTTAAAAATGGTAGATCTCATCAACTTGCATAAACTACTACAAATATTCTCTTATTAAGAACACCAAAATCAATCATAAACATGTGCATAAAAATTTGAATCAATCTAATAAAAGCTAGTAAGCATATCACATGATTAACGTAACTATATTAACAAATATGTTTCATTACTTATCCTAGTCATGACAACCAATTTTTGTCATTGACTTCAAATGTTTCATATCAAGCATGCATGCATTTAGTTTTCATATATTCGTTAATTTCTACCTAAATCATGATTAAAAACATCCTAAGAATTAAAAAAAATCCCTAAAAATTTAAAATGCATGGTAAATACTAAAGTAGAGAATGAAGTTCCCTCCCCCAAACTTAAATTACACATTGTCCCTAATGTGCACATATAAATATGAAAAAGTAAAAGGAAAGAAAACTCCCTTAGTCTTGGCATACCATATCTGTTGTTGAAATGCTCATTCTTGTTGCACTATTGCTCTCCACATTTATTCACCTATAAACAAAAACAATAAAAATATAAGTAAAATAACATTGGGTTGCCTCCCAACCAGCGTCACGTTTAACATCCTTGACTAGATGGTCATATCAAGTCCTAAGGCACATTCCTTTATGTCCATTTACTTTTGAGTTTTCCTGGATATAATTTAAGTCTTAATTTTTTCAATCATACATTATGTTCTGGCTCGCAAACATGATACTCAATTCTCTTCTCCTGTCATATTTTTGTTTTCCTTTTGAACTTTTTGGCATTCTTATAAGCACTCCACTGTAACTCATCCAATTTATGTATTTCCAACATATTTTTAACCTCTCCATTGGACTCTTTCACTTTCATATTTGACTGAGCATGTGAAAGCAAAAGTGTGGGGTCTAAACTTGGTAGCTCTTCAATTGATGGTTTAAGGTTAGATCCTATCTCAAAATTTTCCATAATTGCCTTTTATACCCACATGAGAGGTGCATCCTCCAAAATTTTCTCACATTCCACAATGTTAACCTTTGATTCCATACTTTCAAAGTTAAAATAGGTTGAGTTTTTTTTCTATTGAGTTTATGTCCTTGTTCATAACATAATGCGTAACAGTCTTAAGTGTGGGCTACTCAATATATTCTTTTACATTGTCCCCATAATTAGTGACATTTATCCTTAAGAATTCATCAACATTATTAATATTAGTGGGTTCAGATGCTTTAAAACCTTTTAACATTACTTGTTCATCTTGCACTCTCATTGTAAGTCAAACTTTTTGTACATCAATGAGTACTTTTTTAGTTGCTAAGAATGGACATCCAAATATGATAGGAATGTCACGGTCCTCTTCTATGTCTAACATAATGAAGTTTTCCAGAAAGATGAATTTGTTTACTATTACTTGTACATCTTCTACCACACCCAAAGGTCTCTTAATTTATATATCTGCTATTTGTAATGTTACTGAAGTACATTTGGCTTTACCAACCCCCAATCTATGAAAGACTGATAATAGCATGAGGTTAATGCTGGAACCCAAATCACATAATGCTTTCTCAAAGTGGATGTTCCCAATTGTACAAGGAATGTCAAAATTACATGGATCTTTCAATTTTTGGGGTAGTTTTCTAGCAAGGATGGCACTACAACCTTTAGTTAAGATTATTATTTTATTATCTCCAAGCCTTCTTTTCTTAAACAATATGTCCTTAAGAAATTTGGCATAAGAAGACATCTATTCAAGTGCATCTCCAAATAATATGTTTATTTGCAACTTCTTGAAGACTTCCAGAAATTTTGAAAACTACATATCTGACTTTTGCTTTTGTAGTCTTTGAGGGGAAGGAATAGTGGGTTTATAGAGGTTTCTCTTTTTTGGTTGAATTATTTCCTTTCCATTACTCTATTTATCCACTAAATCCTCCTTATCCTTTTTAGTTTCTGGTTCCTCCTTATCATTTTGAGTCTCATCTTCTTGCTCTAAAGTTTTACCACTTCTCAAGGCTAATGATTTACAATGGTACTTCCCTTCTCTTCTTGGGTTTACATTTGTGTCGCTTTGAAGGTTATCTTGAAGCCTTTGGCTTATATCCTGAGCAAGTTGTCCCATTTGGTTATCTAAATTCCTAATTGAAGCCTCTTGAGTGGACACTTTTGTATTTACTGATTGGATGAATTTTTTCATCATACCCATTAAGGAATTTGTATTGTCCTCATTAAGTGGCTTCTTTTTTTGTCTTGTAATTGTTGTGGTTATGAAAACTAGGTGGTGGTAATGATTGATAGTTGAATTGATTACCATATTTATTATTGTTATTCTAAGAGAAATTTGGATGTTGTCTCCATTCTGGATTATATGTGTTTGAGTATGGATTATTGTTTTGATTCATGTTACCCACATAAAATACTGATTCAAGATTATTTGAACAATTATCAAACAAATGGGCTCAATCATAACACACACATGACACCCTTGAATCTTTGACATGGTTTATACTCGCTGGTGAGTTTTGAACCTTCAAAATATTTACCAAAGATGACATTTGAGTTGTAATTATCATGATATCATTTACCTCATGCATTCCACCTACTCTTCTTATGGCTATCATTCTATCCATTGACCATTGATAATTATTGTAAGCCATTTTCTACTCTATCTTCTAGTAGCACTAAAGGATGTGTCTAAATTAAAAATAAATAAAAATTAAAAAATAAACAACTAAATAAATAAATTAAAGTTAAAATAAATAAATTAAAATTAATTAATAAACTAATTAAAATAAATTAATAAATAAGTTAATTAAAATTAAAATTAAATTAAAGAAAAATAAATTAAGAAAAATAACTAAAATAAAAATAATAAAAAATTAATTTATAATATTTATAGTCCCCGACAATGGTGCCAAAAACTTGATCGTCACACAAGTTATGATGCAAACTCTCTAGGAAAATAACCATAAGAACTCATAAACTCCAAGGAATAAGAACTATTAAATTACTAAGAATGTGTTGAAAATGATCATATTAGAACCCTATGGAAACAAAGTTCTTAACCCTTGGGATGCCATAAAGGATTATCACTTCCTTTGATAAATCACATTGAAGAATTTCATCAAAATCATAGGAAGGCAAAGCAAAAGTTTTAGGAAATATACTTTTCATTAATGATATTTGTTCTTGCCTATTACGTAGTTGCTTTTTTTTTATAAGCAAGAAACCCTAATAGAAAAAACCTAGATGAAATAGGCATATTTAGTTGTGGATTGAGCCTAATCTAACCTTAAAAAATAAAATACTAAAGACTTCAAATAAAAAAAACTCATAATTCACTAAAACAAAAATTGTTAAACATAAAAGGCCATAGTTAAATAAAAGAATAACATACTTCAAATAAAAAGAGTAAAAGACCCAAAATTAACTAAACCAAAATTGCTTCCAAAATATGATAAATAAACATAAAAGGCCTAAAATTAATTAAAACAAAAAAAATTCTTCCTAAATTAATCCTTGCACCCAAATTGATTTTCCATAACTATCCCTACTCATTGGACAACCAATTTCTTGCAAATGATCTTGAGAATATTTGGGAATATTAACTTGATTAGCACATGGAAATATCAACTTAACCTGAACCTTAATCTCCATTATTCCCTTCCTCTTTGAATATATTTTTCCTCAAATCTTAGCTTTATAAGTAAGTCGATTTGGTATTGCAGATTTAGGTATGAAGTCTATTTAATGTTGTATGCCTCGCAAATGGTGTAATCCATGGGAAATCTCTTGAGGAAGTTGATCCTTAAAATTTTGCAATAAAGATATAATGACACTAGGAAAAGATGAGTTAAGATCATTAGTAGAAAGATAAACATCCTTGTACATAAGTATAAGTACTTTTTGCCTTGCCATCATTGCATTCTTAATCCCTTGGTTTTTAGAAAATGCATTCATTTTTTTATTTTTCTCTCCTTTTTGCTCACTTTGCTCAATCTTCTCTCCTTTGTGCTCACTTTCTTCTCTTTTTTGCTCACTTTTCCCTCTATTATGCTTACTTTTCTCTCCATTTTTGTTATCTACCTCACTTACTCTTTTTTATTTTCCTCTTGCTCACACTTTTGTTTTTCCTACATCTTGCATTCTCCTGCTACCCTAATTTGGTCCTCATAAGCTTGCAACGGTTTGAGTAGGGCTATTACCACTTTTTGGTTATCCATTTCAAAAGAATAGTGATTTTTGTACCCATCATAGAACACCCTCCTATCAACTACCATGGTCGGCCTAGCATTATATGACCAACATACATCAATGCCACATCACAAAGAACCTCATCTTCATATTTTTCAATTGAAAAAGGAACCCAAACTTGTTTGTTAACCTCCACTTCTCCACAATCATTCAACTACGGTATCTTGTACAGTTTGGGATGCTCGTTCCACTTCAAATTTAACTTTTCTACCAATAAGGTACTAGCAGCATTAGTGCAACTCCCACTATCAATAATTAATGTGCATACCTTATCCTTTATGTGGCATCTTGTGTGGAAAATGTGATTATAGTGCTTCTCATCTCCTTCATCCTTAGGCGGTATATTCAGGACTCTACTTGTAACAAGTGAATCTCCATGCACAGGTTCTTCCACTTCAATATCATAATTGACACTTTCGACCTCTCAATTTATCTGTACAACCATAACCTCTTTCTCCCATTTATAACTTACTTTCTCTTCCACATTGGAATCAGTTTCTTATTTTTCTAGACCATGTGTTATTTTATGTAATTTAGAACCGAAAGAGGATTCTAAATCATCAAACCTTGCATTCATTCTGTTAAATTGGTCATGAATAGATTTGATGAAGAATTTGAAGTCAACCTCTTGTGGTTCTCCTCCTTCCTTACTCATTTTGTCAATCCCTAAGAACCCATGAACTCAAAAGAATATGAACGATTGAATTGCTAAGAACGTGTTGAAGATAATCCTATTTGAACCCTAAGAAAAGAAAGTCCTTAAAACCCCAATCTTGAGATGCCACAAAGGATGATCACTGCCTTTGATAAGTCGAATTTAAGCATTCAATCAAGAACACAAGGCAAAGCAAAATATTTATGAAATATATTTTTCTTTAATGATATTCATTCTTGCCTATTATATAATTACTCTTTTTTATAAGCAAGAAACCCTAATAGAAACAAACCTAGAAAAAATGGGCCTAATCGGCCTATTTAGTTGTGAATTAGGCCTAATGCAACCTTAAAAAATAAAATACTAAAAACTTAAAATGAAAAGCCCACAATTTACTAGGAAAAAAATTGTTAAACATATAACACTTAAAAAAAGACTTCAAATAAAAAGAATAAAAGGCCCAAAATTAACTAAAACAAATATTGCTTCCTAAATATGATAAATAAACATAAAAGGCCCAACATTAATTAAAACAAAAAACTTTCGTCCTAAATTAATCCTTGCACCCAACTTTATTTTCCATATCTATCTCTAGTCATTGGACAACTAATTTCTTGCAAAGGATCTTGAGAATATTTGAGAACATTAACTTGATTAGCACTTGGAAACATAAACTTAATCAGGACCTCAATCTCCATTAAATTGTGTGTGCAATAAATGTGCAAGTATACGTATCGCAACAAGTAATATAATGATAGAAAATATTGTTCCCACGTGAAAGTTTATAAGATAAGAACCTAATTAACCTAGATGGGGGTGACTAGGTTATTTTTAATTTTTACAAATTTATAAATTAATAATATAAACAAACCAGCCATGCATGCAATCGCGTGTAAAAATAAAGTGCAAAAATAAAATAATAACGCATGATATTTTTAGGTGGAAACAACCTAGGCCACAACCATGACCTAGGAGAAAAATCATTGGTCCACCAGACCACCTAACTTTCCACTATGAAAATCAAATGTTCAAGTACAAACTTAGTCTTATGCTACCCTCCCTAGAATACTGCCCCAATGTACTTTACTTACGAACCTTGCTCTGTTTTCATAGTTTTCAATATTAGTGTGAGCAATTTCCAGACCAACGTTCCAATAAGCTTCCCGCCAATTAGATACGTTCCTGAATTAACTGTAAAATAGTTAGCACAAAAAACACAAGTTCTCGTGTATGTTTAAGAACATATTTAATAATGAATAATCCTAACTAGATGATTCAAAACATATGTCACTTAAATCAAATCAACTAGTAAATCCTAAAGCAAAAAGATCAAGCACAAGTTCAATAAAAATAGCTTCTTTAAAGATTAATAATAAAATAAAATAACTATGATATGACAAAAATAATTATTTGATCTAACAATTTAAGAACAAAAATAAAGAAGAAGCCATGAGAACATATTATCAAAATATCATAAAATAATTAGGCTTATTAATCAATCAAACATAACCACCAATATTTGATAGATTAACTAAATAAAGAAGCCTAAAGAATTATGATCTTATATTTGTAAAACAAGAAAGACAAATTAAGAAGATTAGAATAAGGCTCTTGTATGGTTAATTGAAACAATGAGTAATGAGTTTTATTTATAGGAAATATTAAAACCCTTAATCCTATGTAATTGATAAATATCTTTTCTATTACAAATAGGATTAATTATACTCATTAATTAAGATAACTTCTATATGATTGATAAATATCTTTTCTATAGGATTAGTAATACTTACTAATTAAGAAGACTCTTATTTAAAATATATTTTATGCTATATTTTATGCTAAAGATTTCAACTATAATTTAAAGTATATCTTATCCAATATCTTTTAAAAATAGATTCTATGCTATCTTTTATGATAAAGATTTCAACTATAATTTAGTGTATATCTTATCCAATATATTTTAAAAATAGATTCTATGCTATCTTTTATGATAAAGATTTTAACTATAATTTAGAGTATATCTTATCTAATATCTTTTAGCATATCGTATTCCCTATTTTAGCACTAAAAATAATTTCAATTTATAAGAATTTGCTATTAAATGCATAAATGTAATCCTATGTGTCATAGTTATCAAAGATATACCTGAAGTATAATTATCTAGAACTCGAGAATTTATTTGGATTTTCTTGATAGATTTGATAGCAGACCTAAAAATAATTTACATATAAATATTTTGTCTACGAAAATATCCAAAACTTATAGTCTTTATGCCACAGATATTATTTTTTTAGAAACTAATTTTTAAAACCAAAAAAAATAAAAATCAATTTTTTTTATATTTTATATTTGAAGGAAGCAAAATTAAAATAATTAAAAGTAAATAGCAATAATTAATTAAATCAGATTTGATAACTAAGAAAATATATGAGAAAATATCTAAAATATTCTAATAAATAATAGTTTTTTTATTTTTGATCTTTTTAACAAAAGTAAAGGACAAAATAACACATTTTTCTAAGGAACGAAATAGCCCCTTTATAAGAGTAAAACTATGTTCTTGAGTTGTGAGTACTTAAGATAGTTTTTACTAGTAGAGTTTGGATTTGCGATGGTATTTCATATGTTAGTGGGTAGTTACAAGGATGCAACAATTATCGTAGGTGATGAGCTTATGTGGTAGTGTGTTGTGTCTCAACTTTGTGTTACAAGGTTGCAACGTGATGTCTAGGTGAGGGGCCTATGTATTTTTGTGTTATATGTACATATTTAATCATCAGTAGTGGATCACATCATATGGTGATGGAACTCCAGGGACATGCTTGGATTTACTTGGATCATGTGCAACGGAGCCAACAAGCGAGGGAAGTATAGGTAATTAGGGTAGGTTTCCTGACTATTTATACTTGTTTTTTGAGCTATATATATTTAATTTATTTTAATGGATTGTTTGTTGTCGAGTGGTTACCATAAGAAACTCGAGGATATTACCACATAGGTATCATTACATACTGAGTGGTATAATCATTATTTACCAAATATGTTCTCATATATGAAGTCTTGAAGTGATTGAGAATCCTTTATAGCTTTTCCAATATATATGCTTGATTCACATGTTGTGTGATGTTTTCCATATATATGCATGTTGCTACCTAGATAAGGACTTGTGAGGCACGTTAGTGTATTTTGATCGCCACACAAATTGTGTGTGCAATGAATACGCAAGTATAGTATCGTAACAAGTAATATAATGATAAGTAAAGATCATTCCCACAGAGATTATTTTATTAAAAACTAATTTTTAAACTAAAAATAATAAAAATCAATTCTTTTTTGGTGTTTTTATATTTTAAGGTAGCAAAATTAAAATAACCAAAAGTAAATAGCAATAATTATTTAAATCAGATTTTGTGACTAAAAAGATATATGAGAAAATATTTAGGAATACTTAATCCCCCAATTTTCTAAACATGCGAATCACTAAAATCTCCCCAATATAATATCAATTAATTACATGATCAATTGAATCTAACATAGTATGTATTCATCTCTCAAGTAAACTACACATCATATAGTAATTAATTTAATCACACTCTCATGCCAATTAAATTGCATATTACTCATTAAGTTCATCAATTATGGATCACATACATAAGAATCGTGCATCTCTGCCTAGAAACTATGCATGTTATTTAATAAAAACAAACAATTAAAATTCTCTCAAATCTATTTAATTGCCTCTATAGATAAATTGTTCGCCAAACAATTAATAGCCTTAAAATAAGATTAAATAATATAATTAAATTAAAATCATAATTGGGGTAAAATATTAGATCATCACATAGTGAAAATTGGGTTCATAAGATCCCTAGATTAATAAATTAACTAGACATATTTTTGTCCATAAAGCTCATATTTAATAAAGAAAGACATAAAAATTGATAAATGAAAGAGTAGAAGAAGAAATACAATCAATCTCTTGAATTGTAGTACTAATTTTCTCTTGATTCTCTTCCAAAATTGTATCCCATCTTGAATTTTTCTGTATTTTTCTCTCTTTTTAGCTAAAAAAAACTAATCAAAATTATGCCAATCGTGGCCCATTTGGGTTTATGAAGTGATTAAGGGCTTAAATATAGCTCATGTGTAATCTAGACCATCAGATTAGCTTTGGATGAAGGCTTGAGATCAAAACAAGAAAAATCAATAGCATCAACCAATCACAACATGACACGTGGCACATAAAATTCACTGGGTGAATCAAAGTGCGATGCATGAAATAGGAGACTGGTCTAAGTCAACAAATGCTGAGTCATTGCCATACGGTACAACGTGATTCACGGTTATGGATGGCATGGCATACGGGTGGAATGGTTGGACGAGTAGAGTGGTGACATGTGGCATGAAGGTTTGACCATGATCAAAACTCGAGGTGATTTACAATTTGTTGTCTTTACTTACGTGGCATGCACGTAGCTTACCCAGTCAACTCGTTTGTTTGCTTCGTAGGCCACATGCCAACTTCTGATTGGCCCTACGTTAACAACTCATATAAAATCCATAAAATTTCAAAAAAATCCCAAAAAGTTCCATAAATTATATTTTCACGTCTTTTCACTAAAATTTTTATATTTTAATATTTTTAGCCCCAAAAATATTATTTATTGAATAAAAAATAAATATTAAGTAAAATAATATGCTAATGACTCTACTTTTATAGATTCATCATCATTATAAACTAAAACCATGATCCTTAGTGTTCAAAATGGACAAAACATTGTTGATTGTTTAAGTCGAGATGTCAATAGTTTTGTTTTGAACAACTCATTGGTCTTGGGTGATAGATTTTGGGTTCAATATTTACATTCGGTTCACAAATAAAGGATGGGAAACATAATTTTTCTAGTATGAATAGGGATTTCCAACCAAAATTCCTAATTTCTTGGGTAATTCCAATTTCATGAAATTCTATTGATGTTATCCCACGTTCAAGTAAAATAGGAAATTTTGAAAAAGAAGTGTGATGCCTTGATTTTGATTCCTCATCCCACCATGGAGAGGAATGTGGAGCACCAAGAGGAAGTCTATGATCTCTTGTAGCTTTACATGAACAAATCATAAAACATAAAAAGAAGAAAATACCACTAAATTGTAAAATACTTGAACTATTGAAATTTTCCAAAAAAAATTGCAGAATCAAGATGAAGATTTGTTAATGAGAAAAGATTGTAAAGTCAAACTCAAAAAAGGTGTTTGTTTGATGAGAAAATGAGGAATAATGAGAATAATAAAGTTGTGATGATTTTGCCCAAATGGATTTTTGGTAGAGATTGATGCTTGCAAAGTGAATATCACTAATTCTAAGTGATTTAGGGATCAAAATAGTGTATTTGGTGTATTTTTGAGTAAAAAATGTAAGGAGGTTAGGAAGGGGTTTTAAGGTTTGTGGAGGTTGAGGAAAAATGAGTGTATATAAAATGAATCCACTCGATTTGTCGACATTCATACTTCGATTGATCTTCTTCATCATATTATTTTTCTTTTTCTAAAGAAATATGCACGAGCCAATATACCTAGTATGATAACTTTTATACTAGTTGTGAGATAACCCCCTCAGCTTACTGCTGTAGTTTTCACACATCACAGTAGGTGGTTCTCTTAAAATTAAGTGTCACTTTATATATAACAGCATTTTATACAGTGAAAGACAAAGTTAAACCATAATTTTTACAGTCAAAGTTATCTCAAGCCCCAAAATATCATATAATTAATTATAAACTTCAAGCATGACATACTTATGTATCCAGTGAGTGTGTGAGTGAGTTCTTATTAAACATATATCACTAGATGTATAGAAGAATATAAATGCACAAAGCAAGATACTCAATTGTACAATAAATGATTAATCAAAGTAAATCAAACTATGCAAAATATTTATTTTCTTAATCCAAAATTATATTTGAAGTTTATTTCAAAGTTGGAACAATTTTACTCCTTTTATTATTATTTTTGAATTTTTTGAATTTTTTTAAATAAACTAAAATAAAATAAAGAATCAAACAACTAAATTCAAAATTGAAAATAATTAAACTAATCAAATAACATTCTCACCTAGGATCAAACAAGCACACAATAAAAATTCCTAGGTGAAGGAGAGATAGAGTCAGTTGACCCAAAAAATGCAATATTTCCTAACCCAAATTTTTTTGAACTTTGGTTTTGTAATATCTTTAGATTTTAATTTGATTAATTTAATTGTTTTGAATTGATCATGGCTTTATCCTTATTTTTACCATTATTATTTTTCTTTTTCATCATTGGTGAAGATTTAACATATATATATATGGATGATGAAAATTAATTTCAGAATATCTAACATGAAATGCATTGTTAAAATAAGGATATTTCACAATAAATCTACAATGTGGTCTTATATGACATTTCCGACTATAGTAATGACAAACATCACAAATTTAACATCTTTTTCAATCACAGGTGCAACTGTTCTTTAAGTATAATGAGTAATAGAAGAAGTAGGATTAAAAGGTCGTACCAATTCAATTCTTGATGTTGAAAGTGTAGCATGTGAGGAAGAAATGTCTCCAATTGGCTTTCCAATTGGCTTTACAAATTCATTTGATTTTGGAGAAGATGGCATAATGTGCTAATCTACATATCCTAGCCCTTTCTTGTCTCCAATTGGCTTTCCATAATTAAGAACTTTGTTCAACCTTTTAGCTCTAATTGATTGACGTTTTATAACTTCCTTAGATTGTTCAAGTTTTTGTATCATATTTTGTTTCTCCTATTCTAAACTTGCAAGATTTGAATTCAAAATATTAGAACATTCAAACAAACCAAGATTATCTTTTTTCAATACCGATAAATTTATTTCATAAGGTTTCAGTTTTTTATTGAGTTTAGTTACTTCTACAAGCAACTTATCTTTATCTATTTTGCATATTACGAACTCTCTGAATACTTCATTAATGCCAATGACATTAAAATATTTAAGTAAGAATTTAGATGTACTTTTCTCATTGTATGCATCAATATTTGACTTACTGGAGTGTCTACTAGGTTTTACAACAAATACTAAAAAATCGGTATCATTATTTTGTGATTCAACTATATTGTCGTTATCACCTTTATTGTCAGTACATGTAATGTTGAAAGCTCTTCTAATGTTGTTCTTGTTTTCACAATCAGT
The DNA here is from genome assembly GCA_037013495.1 of Hippophae tibetana. Taxonomy (NCBI): domain Eukaryota; kingdom Viridiplantae; phylum Streptophyta; class Magnoliopsida; order Rosales; family Elaeagnaceae; genus Hippophae; species Hippophae tibetana. The sequence continues at coordinate 17,801,239 of CM072810.1, forward strand.
TGTAAAGTGACAAAAACCCATAAATTCAAAGCATTCAGGTTCAGTAGGTATAGATTTCTTACCATCAGAGATAACATATTTGAGTACTCTTAAGATTTTGATCCATTTGACAACTTGGTTGTCCTTTGTTTTGATGATTATTTTTATTGAAGATTATGTTCAGTCTTCCAGTTAAAAGTGCCTTCTTGCTTCTTCATTGTCACCTTCTTCAGGTTCAGTGATGTAATCTTTCTAGGCTTATGAGTGACTACATTATCTATGGTAATCGTAGATGGTTCCCAACTATAAAGCACAGAGTTTTAGACACTCTCATTTATAAAGTGTAGAAAATCTTTCATGCGAGCCTTCCAATGTGAGTAATTAGACCCATCAAAGTAAGGTGCACGGATTATAGAAGAACCTTATCTCAAATTATCCATAACAAGGTCTTAGGTAACGCTATGATACCAATTGAAAGTTTATTTAGTTACGAATCTAATAAGCTAGAGAAAGGTGAATAGATAATTAGTAGAAATATGAAAAATTAAAATTTTGGTAGATAGTGAAACATGCAATCATGTGTACATAAAATATTGCAGAAAAATAAAACAATACATGAGATTTTTAGGAAGAAACAATCTAGGCCACAACAATGACTTAAGAGGAAAACTATTGGTCTACTGGATCACCTAATTATCCACTATGAAAATAATGTTTGATTAAAAGGTTAGGACTTAAACTATTCATCAAGGTAATGCCCCCAAGTAACCTACTTACAAGTCCCTACGTTTTTTCATAGTCTCCACAAGAAAGGTGTTCGAATCTAAGCCAACATTCTGACAACTTGAGTCACACAAGGAATCGAACCTATTCTACGAGTACCTAAAAAGTTAGCACAATAATACAAATACAAAAGTGTGTCTTAGAGCAAATTCAATAATGATTAATCCTAACTAGATGATTTAATAAATATATTAGATAAATCAAAATTAACTAGCAACCTTAGAACAATTAGTTTAAGGCACAATATCACAAATATTACAAGTTTATTAATTTGTCAAACACAACAACAAATATTTGTTAAAATAACTCAATGAAAAAAAGCCTATTTAAATAGTTTTTTTAAAGTAAGAAAGAGAATAAGATGAAGAGAAGAATAATCTTTTATGGTTGAATAAAGTTGTGTGGTTAAGTTTGTATATATAATATATTTTGAAGCACTATGTCAAAGTAAAATTACTATGTAGTCCATAAAATCGGTTAAAAGAGTTTTAAAGAAAAAGTAAAAATAATAAAAAGTTAATTTATTGATTTAACTAGGGGAGTGCAAAAAATCCGATCATCCGATCCGATCCAATTTGATGGTCGGATCGGATGGAAAAAATTTTCATTCGTTAAGTGCGAATCGGATGGCAGATTTCACTACGATTCATCCGATCCGATCCGATCCGACCGAAATTAATTATATATATATTTAATTAATATATATTTATTTGATTTTTTAATGTTTTTTTAAGTCAAATAATTTTATGTTATGATTTATGTGAAAATTTAAATTTTTTATTTAAAAATACAAAAAATAGAGTTAATTAAGTTTATTGGTCGGATTGATCGGATGCCATTTGAATAGTTTACGGATCGGATTGAGTGGATGTGAGAGGTGATCGGATTGGATGAGTGTAAAATCAACGGTTTCGATCCGATGAACAACCCTAGATTTAACATATATTCGATCTAAATAGTTTGATCGGTCAAGTTAATCCTCAATTGATCCAATCAATTAAATAATTAATTCAAGACTTTTTAAATTGAGTAGATCAATTCTCAATTGATCTACATAACTCGATCGAGGTAGACATGTCTCGATCGATCGAGTGACCTAATCTCTAAATGTTCCTACATGTCTAATATGAAATCTAACGCGTATAAGAGCGAAGATATACTTGAATTGTGATTGTTGAAGGTCGATAGTTTGTTCGGCTTAAAAATATTCTTGAAAGACAAAACCAAGAAATTAAAATTACATTTTTATGTTTTATTCACGAATATTACCAATACTAGCATAGTTATTACAAAATACACCAAGTAATTAGTCAATTAGTCCCCCAAAAGAAAAAAAGACCCCTCTCTATTTTAAATAACTAGCAATAATTTTATTCAAATAAACTTCAAGAAGTACAAAGTTTCATGTCCAAATAAATATACTATACGATTAAGATTATTTGGACAAGGAAAGCTAACAAAATGATCAAAATAATGAAATTTAGCCGAAACTACTAGGAAACGAGCAACCAAATTAGCACTCCAAAAGCAAAAATAGATAGAAGACTATCGTACCAAACTCAAATAATGCTTCATAACTTTCACAATCAATCCACATGGAGAAAGTTCGCTTTGTGTATGTTGAACCTTGTTAACTGCTACAAGTGAGTCACTTTCAAATGTAATATTAGAAATACCCAATTCAAAAAGCATGCTTGTTGGGTTCTTTCAATGCTATGAGCTGGAGCATAATAAAAATAAAGACAAAAAACATGCTTGTTGCGTTCTTTCAATGCTATGAGCTGAGCAACAAGAGGGCTTTCAATAGTATCCAATCTAATGGCCCTCACAGGGAGCATAATAAAAATAAAGACAAAAAGCATGCTTGTTGCGTTCTTTCAATGCTATGAGCTGCGCAACAAGGGGGCTTTCATTAGTATCCAATCTAATGGCCCTCACAGGGAGCACAATAAAAATAAAGACAAAAAGTATGCTTGTTGCGTTCTTTCAATGCTATGAGCTCAGCAACAAGAGTTTCAATGTTTATGATAGTTTAATAATATTATTATTAAAAAGTTGATTATATAAGGATAATGATATTTTTTTCTATTTTTATTTAATTTTTTTTAATTATATCTTACTTAAGTTAAAATAATCTCTATTTAATGCAGTTAAATAAAAAAAATTTAACATTGTTTTCTATTGTCACATTTTAATAACAACCTTACTTAACTATTATAAAAAGTAAATATATAACTTAAATAGGTTAAAGTGAAAATATTTTTTTATAAAGATAAATCTATATAGCCCAAAAAAATTGATGTAAAGTCCGAACATGCTTAGGAATGGGAATTTGTGTATTTTGTATTTATTTATATCGTGTTTGTTTAAATTACGCTTGTTTTGTATTCATGATTTTCAGTTTAAATTTACTTATTTTTTAATATTATAAAAAAATTAATTATTTTTAATAAATTAATTTATTGATGATGATAAAAAAGTTTAATATATTTATAAATAAATAATAATAATAATTAATTCTATTTAAAAATAATTTTTGTATTATGTTACGTTAGTATCATGGTCATGAACAAAATTACCAGCCCCAACCGTAATATATCACAACATTAGATAGACAAAAAAATAAAAAAATAAAATAAATCGGATATAAGTCCAGTCGGACTATACAGCAATGTTCAAATAAAATAAAGGCATGTTGTAGATGTTAACTGGTTACGTTTACTTCCATTAGTTATTTTTGCAAGTACCTTAATTGAATTGTTTTTAAAATGTGGTTGCATAATAAAAAGTTATTGTGCTTAAGTTATATTTTTAAATTTATTTTATTTTACTTTTCAGTTCCATTTGATAAATAAAATAAAAAAATTAAAAATATAAAACATATTAGATGAATATTTATTTTTATATTATTATTATTATTTTAAATAATTGATTAAATCCTTTTAAAAATATGCTCTAATAATAATTATTATTAAGTAGGGATTGTATTTGTTCATAAAACAAAATAAATAAATGAAAAAGGAAAGGATTTTAGAAAAATTATTAAAAATAATAGTATTTAAAATTTATAACAATAAAAATAATATCTCAATAATATTAAATAAGTTTCAATTAACCGATATTTAATATTTAATAAATTTAATTGACTGTATTTTAATTTGAACGAAATCTTATTAAACGTTATTTATAGTAAAATAATGTGTTAAATTTTTTTTAATAATAAAAATATATGAATTTAATATAAATAATGTTATTTTTATTATTACAATTTTTTTTATTCAAATCAAAACAAGATTTATAAGACACTATTAGTGTTTATATTTTTCATAATTTCATTTACTTTTTAAGATTAATTACAATTTATGTACAAAATGTATTAGATTTGTAACAAATATGCCGGAAACCTTGCAAAAGTTGCAAACATATAACATTTATATAATGATACTATCATACCCAACGCTAACTTCCATCTACTAAGTGAATATAAATAAATCATGTGTCATGAACATTTTACTAGGGTATTTTGGTAAATTTGTCTCATAGTTGCATATATTAAATACCCTTAACTTATTAAATTGTAACAAATATATGTAAAAACCTTTCGAAAATTGCAAACACACTTATTTTATATATGATATTATCATATTGGATTATTAATTTCTATCAATTATGTTAGCAAAAATAAATCACTTGTTGTACATGTGAACTTTTTTAAGGGTATTTTGATAAAGTTGTGTAATTAAAAAAAGGTAAGGTACGTTTCATGTTTAAAATGAATTAAATTTAAAACACATATGGCGAAATAATGGTACAATTAATTGTAGATAATCATTGGCTTTCATTCATTAGACTAATATAAATAGATCCTATGTCACCCAGGTGATTTTTATTTTTTGGAAGATATTTTAACTTTTATTAAGTCAACCATTTAAAATAAATAAAAAGACAAAATTGAGTTCTATGACCGAATGCTTTCATTATTGTCGTTGCCCATTTGTGTATCGTTTTTAGTCACCGTTGGCGAGTGCAGGCTCAAGATGTTTCGAGTAGTCAAACTTAATCGTCTTTGACCAGCGGTGCCACCGACAAGAAAATGGAGTGTTAAAAGTGCATTTCTAAAGCTACGCCACTGCATTCTTCCACCACTATTAAATAATCTATTTTTTTTTAATCTATCATGAGTAGATTCTGACATAGATACTCATATCATAAAAAAAAATTTAAATTTGATCATTTTTATAATTTAATTTTTTAAATTATAATTGATATCATTTAGTTATTTAATTTTAGAACAAGTTGTCAATTAATTACACATTATATTATTTTAATATTTTAAAAAATAATCATTAAAATAGTATATTTTTTCCTAAATTATCCTATTTTTCTAAAATAATGAAACTAAATGTACTATTTTTTACTTAAGTAATCAAACAATACCAATAATTTAATATAAGAGACGTTTAAAACTCTACTGTTATTTTAATTTAATAAGATAAAGTTATTTATTATTTACTATTCTAATATTATATAAATATTTCAGACATATTTTTTACAAATTTAATATGCCGTAAGCCTAAAAACTAGCTTACATGTATCTACTAGATTTATCAAAATATTGTAAAAACGGTCATGTAGATGATATATGATTTATTTTCGTCTACTCAGTAAATGGACATGGATAGATTTGATAATACCATTATATATATATATATATATATATTACGAATATGTTTGCAATTTTTGAAAAGTGTTTTTTTCATATTTATTACCCACGTTATCAGTAAACTTAATTAACCCATTTTTTTAAATTCTATTAATTGTCGATGCTAATTTCCTAGTTTAGAAGTTAACTAGGTTTGTTAAGGAAATAAGTCTCACATCCATCAGGAGTGTTACTTATAAGACTAAGGTACCCCTTAACTTACAAGCTCACTTTTGAGTTAAGAGAAAGGTCTGGTTGAATAAGATTGGTATTAGAGCAAGACCTCTGGTGGTGAAGGAGCCACTCTGTACTACCACCCGTGGCAACAATAAGACCACCATCGTCCGTCGACACAGTCGATGTGATGGGGAGTGTTGAGGAAATAAGTCTCATATCGACCAGGGAGAAGGCAACAGTGTTGCTTATAAGACCAGGGCACCTTTTAACCTACAAGCTGGCTTTTGGGTTAAGAGAAGGGTCCGGTTGAATAAGATTTGTATCAGAGCAGGACCACTGGCGGTGAAGAAGCCACCCTGCACTACCACTCGTGGCAACAATAAGACCACCACCGTCCGTCGACACAGTCGATGTGAGGGGGAGTGTTGAGGAAATAAGTCCCACATCGACCAGGGACAAAGTAGGACCTCTGGCGGTGGAGGAGTAGGAACCCTGGCTGTGAAGGAGCCACCCTGCACTACCACCCGTGGCAACAATAAGACCACCACCGTTCGTCGACATAGTTGATGTGAGGGGTAGTGTTGAGGAAATAAGTCCCACATCAACCAGGGAGAAGACATCAGTGCTGCTTATAAGACCAGTGCACCCCTTAACTTACAAGCTGACTTTTGGGTTAAGAGAAAGGTTTGGTTGAATAAGATTGGTATCAAAGCAGGACCCCTGGCGGAAAGCCAGCTTGTAGTTTAAGGGGTGCCCTGGTCTTATAAGCAGTACTGTTGCCTTCTCCCTGGTTGTTGTGGGACTTATTTCCTCAATAGGGTTCATCCTGACTTTTTGTTCCAGTATCTATATACAAGTATTAACAAGAAAAAAATGCAATATCCTCTTTGGAGCTTTATTAAAAGTTTGGGTTTGTAATTCCTCAAATAATTTGATAATAAAATTTAATCTTTCATCGTTTTAAATCATACATGTTCAAATCACATAAAATTATTTTTTGGTTAAAAAAAGCTTAACTTTTACCACAATTTGGTTGCAACTGATCATCAATTCAAATTAAAAAAAACATAAATTACAATGAGATACAGTAAAGTTCTCTTACATTAGGAGATTTGTATCAATTAGTCCTTTATATTATAAAATGTGTTATTTAGTCTCTTAAATTTTGTAAAATGTACTAAATAATGATAAATTTTACTATTCATTCAATATTTTAATAGTCTTCTGATAAAATTTAACTATTCACTCAATATTTTAATAATTTTTATGTTAAAATACTAAAGCAAAAGGCCATTTTTATCATTTTTTTTAGTAATAAAATAAAATATTAAGAAAATAATATTGTTTTATTGATAATACTAATAAATAATAGTTTTGTTATCCTTTGATCTTTTTAACAAAAGTAAATTTTCTAAGGAACCAAATAATTCCTTTATAAGAGTAAAACTATGTTCTTGAGTTGTGAATACTTAAGACATTTTTTACTAGTAGAGTTTTGATTTGCGATAGTATTTCATGTGTTAATGGGTAGTTACAAAAATGCAACAATTCTCGTAAGTGATGAGCCTATGTGGTAGTGTGTTATGTCTCGAATTTGTGTTGCACGGATGCAATGTGATGTCTAGGTGAGGGGCCTATGTATTTGTGTACCATGTGTACATATAGAACCATCAGTAGTGGATCACATCACATGGTGATGGAGCTCTAGGAAAAAACTTGGATATACTTAGATCATGTGCAACTTAGGCAACAAACAAGGGCAATATAGGTAATTAGGGTAGGTTTCTCGATTATTTATACTTGTTTTTTGAGCTATATATGTTTACTTTATTTTAATGGATTGTTTGCTATCGAGTGGTTACCATAAGAAACTCGAGGATATTACCACATAGGTATCATTACATACTGAGTGATACAATCATTATTTACCAAATATGTTCTCATATATGAAGTCTTGAAGTGATTGAGAATCTTTTATAGTTTTTCCTGTATGTATGACTGATTCACATGTTGTGTGATGTTTTCCATATATATGCATACTGCTACCTGGATAGGGACTTATGAGGCACCTTAGTGTATTTATTGTAGATTGTTCTTTCTTATCTACTGGTTGTTTTTGTTGTGTGTTGAATTAAGTATGTTGTTTTGTACTTCTACCATATTATTGTATTTGGTGACAAGTTGTATAATATAGTTGGAAAAAACTAATTATAAATATATTAATGATATAATTTATATTTAATTTTTTTATTATAAAATATATTTCAATTAATATTTATTTTATTTTATATTTTTATTACATTTTAAAATAAAAAATATATTATTTTTCATTTAAGATAAAAGAAAAAATCAATATTTAGAATTTATAATTGAAAATTTAGACTCACACCCTCTAGTCATATTAAATTTCTACATAATTGTACAATTTTTATATTGTACGATATGATTTGGTTTCACAGCTAAACATATGACTATAAAAATTATACAATTAATATTGTGTAACTATAAGTCCCTTTGTACTTGTGTCTCTGTGATGGCTTTCCATGTACAAAATATGGGGTCTATTTTATTTTATTTTGTGTATTTTTCTTCCTCTACGTGAGTTTGTTTACTACGGATCAATAAATTACACATGCACATAGTTAGGTACACTTTATATGCAAGCATGTTTACACACACGTGGGGTTGGTTTTCATAGTGTGTATACTAGGTAGAGTGTTGGTTTTAACTTGTTTCAGGTGCGTGTACTTTTAGATTTTACTTGACAATTTTGGAAACAAAAAATATAACTTTTGGCATCTCTCCAATACCTTGGCCATGGTCCTCGCTACCACCCTTTCCACTACCCTTACCGAGATGGCTGGCATGGTGTTGACGAGGTTGCCAACCGTTGGTTATAAATATTCCCTCTTTAATTGCAATTTGATTTTAAAAACCTATTAAAACTCTCTCAAACTTTCATTGATTTGAATTCTGTTTCACTAATTATATATGTAATTTTGATACATTCGTCTAAGCGTAGAATAGTGTGGGTTGCTATTTTACATGGTGAGTGAATAATTTTCTATGTGAGTAGTGTTCAAAGGTTGTGTTAGATTATCCTACACATTACTGCTCTGTTGTATCTAATCACATCACATCAAGTGGTATTGGTTGTGGAAGGGAGCTATTTTCGTCTATTGATCCAAGTTATTACGAAAAAACAAGCATAAGTAGAAATAAGCAGTTAAGATGGAGGTCCTTACTGACAACAGTAATTTTTTTTTATTTCTTTCAAAGTTATAACTGTTATATTGATTAGTTATAACTATTATATTGATTAGTGAACTGTTTACTACTAATTAGTTGTCTTAAGAAACCTAAGGATGTTACTACATAGATACGGTCTCTAGGTGGGTTTATCTCGTTATATCTTATGTTATACATAATCTTGTGGTGCTAGCATAATCTGAGTTTAAATTATGTATGTTAAAACATATGATTATTTGAACTTGATTAGAATGATGTCTAAATGAATGATGTATGCTATTTTGATATTATACTTTTATTGCTTTTGTTAAGTGTACTACTTTCATTCTATTATTTTGTGTATTGTTTGTGGGGACTAGTCTGTATCTCCTTACCTATGTGTATGAGGTTCTGGACTTTTTCAATTGGTATTAGAACAAGTACACCCTATTTGGGCTTAATCTCTCTAGTGTTGATCCCTTTTTCCTTCTCTATGTGTTTAATCCTTTCAAATCTTTTATACTGGATGATAGACAAGGGTTGGTTAGTGGAACACCTAAGTTCAATAGTGTCTGTTATTATTACTAAAGGTCTCAAATGTGCTCTTACTTGAGATATAACAACAACAATGTTTGGTCCTTGATTGAGGATGGTTGGATGTGTCTTATACACATCTCTAAAACTAGTGTTGTCGAATCCAAACCTATTAATGTGTAAAGTAAAGAAGAACTACATCTCAGCAATTCAAACTTTCAAGGATTACACCTTATCATCAACTTAGTTACCTCAGAGGATTCAACTATTATTAATAAGTTTACTAATGTCAAAGAAGCTTGGGAATTTAGAAAATAAATATAGTGGATATACTTCCCAAACTAATGTGTCTGTTGTAGAAAAGATAGAGACTAATACTCCTGAATGTTTTACTCTTATGGCTTTTCATTCCAAGAATGCTCTATCTAGCTCTGTTTATTGGATTGAAGTTGGTGATAATGATAAACTCTCCTTGTAATATTCATATGATCACCTTGTGTATGAAAATATAAAGCTAAAAAAGATTATGAACAAGATTCATACTGATATTTCTCATAAGGATAAAGAACTTTTGAATTTTTTTAATCAATTTCTTAATCTCATTTTGGACAGTGATAAACTTGTGAAAAATTTGAAACTAAGTTTGAAAATCATATTAAGTCTCACCAAATGTTTTTACTAGATAAGTGAAATTGAGAAGGAAATTTAGGGTAGAGAGTCCAAAGCTATCAGAGATTAATACACACATGATTTTTCTTGTAATTTAGAAGTTGTTTGCAATCTTAAGAAAGAAACTTGCATCTGAAAAGATGAAAAGGCTATCCTAGAATCCTTATTAGAAGATTATTATGATGAACTGACCAAAGTTCATACTCATGTTGAAGCAGACACTAATAAGGTCATTCTTCTTGAATATAGCTGGCCTTCTAGAAAAACATGAAATGCATGAAATTTTTCATCTTTAATGGTATGACATCGAGAGAAAAATTAAAGCTATTGCAATTAGAAATAAGTGGTCTTTTGGAGATACGAGATTTAAGAAGTTATTTAAACTTAAAGATGTTCATCCTTTATTTTCTGCCTCAACTATTGTTCAATAACATTATTCTATGATTGATATTTTTGATGATGACTCTACCAATTATTTAAGAATGCTTGGAGCCTATCTCTCTCCCTTATTTCTTGTAACTCAGGCCATCTTGTCTCCACCTTCTCTCAAAATGAGTCTTATACTTATAATGGAGATATGTTAAGTCATGTGGAATAACTTTTGAAACTTTCCATTACTTTGACTAGTGAAGCCTCAACTCTACAAAATGATGCTATATTGATCTTGAATGGGTTTAAGTCTTCTCTCGTACTTATGATCAAGATTTAAATGATAATATGGTTTACACTGCCTTGAAGGCTTATACTTTTAGTTACTGGTATTTTGATAATGATCACTCAAAACACAAGATTGGTAATAAGTCCTTCTTCACAAGTTTATCTCTTACTAATGATAGATTAGTGATGGTAATAAGGAGTTAATATGTGGAAAAGGATCTATCAACGTTCATGGTATCCCTAAATTGAAAGATGTACTATATATGGAAGGACTCAAGCTAGCCTTATTAGCATTATCCAAATTTGTGATAACAAATACACCATTAAGTTTACTCAAGTTGACTATATTGTGTACGATGAGTTGGGTGGAACTTTAGCCAGCGATGTTAGGTTTGATACTAATTGTCACCGTGTAGGACCTACTCCTTAAGTTGCTTGTATAAGGGTAAGTTTGAGCACTAAAGAATTATGGCATCAACTTATTGGGCATGTCAATTATAAATTATTGAAGAAAATCTCAAATCTTAAAGTTTTTGGGGGTCACCTTTCTATCATCTCCATACCTGAACACATTTGTGGTCCTTGTTAGATTCGTAAACAAAGCAAGAGTTAACACAAGAATAATAAACACTTGTCTACCATTAAACATGTTCAACTTCTTCATATGGATCTGATGGGTCATGTTCAAACTTCCCATATGAGAGGAAGAAAGTATATGTTGTTCATTGTTGATGATTTTCTAGATATACTTGGGTGTTGTTTCTTAAAGAAACATATGAAGCCTTTGATCATTTCAAGACCTTGTGTATCAAGTTACAAAATGAGAAATTTGAATCCATCGGTACTATTTCTCAAAATCAAAAGTGACCAGGGTAGAGAATTTGAGAATTCTAAGCTTAGTGCTTTCTGTGATGAAATAGTTATTTAGCATGCGTTTTATGCTCCCAAGACCCCTTAACAAAATATTATTAATGAAATAAAAAATATGATAATTCAAGAGATGGTTAGGGTGATGTTGGCCAATAAGAATCTAGTAAATCACTTTTAGGTTGAGGTAGTTAACACTGTATGCTATATGTTGAATTATTGCTTCATGAGAGCTAGTACTTTTCAATCTTTTTATGAGCTCATGCATGGAAAGAGACCAGATGTTAAGCACATTCATGTGTTTGGTAGCACTTGCTATATTCTTAGAGAGAAAGAATCTTGGTAAGTTTGAAGCTAGGATTGATCTTGGAATATTCATAGGATACTCCTACAACACTCGTGCATATCAGGTCTAAAATTTAAGAAATCAATCTTATGAGTTATGATTCTGGTTCTACTAAGCTTGTTGAATCATATGGTAATGATATTTTTTGTTATTGAAGTTCTTCAGAAAATTTCACTAGTAATGTTGATACTTATCCAACAATAACTCCTATTGATCCTTGCAAAAGTTCTAAGAATTAAAGAAATGATGATCAAGAAGATTTGTCACTTCCTAAGTGGGAAAAGAAAGCTTATTCTACTAATAACATCATTGGTAACGTGGAAGGATATGTTAAGACAAGACATCAGCTACAAGATAATTTGAATTACATGTGTTTCACTCAAACTATTCTTCCTATGAATGTTAAAAAAGCCCTACAAGACATCCATTGGGTCAATTCCATGCAGAAAGAACTTTACCATTTTAAGAGTAATGATGTTTGGTATCTTATCTATATATCTTCGGAAAAACATGTTATTGGTACTCTACAAGAATAAAGAAGATGAAAATGGAGTCATTGCTAGAAATAAATCTCATCTTATTGCACAAGAGTATATTAGATTTAAGGGATAGACTTTGATGGAACCTTCGCTCTTATTGCTCATCTTGAGTCTATCAAACTACTTCTTGGTCTTGCCTACTTTTTTAGGTTTAAGCTATATCAAATAGACATCAAAAGTTCATTTCTAAATGGAATCATTAAAGAAGTTTTTGTGGAACAACTGAAAAGGTTTTGAAGATCCACGCTTTCCAAATCATGTCATGAAACATTTAAAAATGCTCTTTACAGGTTGAAACAAGCAAAATATGCCAAGGATCTGGTTAATAAGTTTAGGTTGGATAATGCCTCATCTTTTCAAACCCCTATGAGCACTACTCTACTCTACAAGAAAAGAAGATGAAAAGAGAGTCATTGCTAGAAATGAATCTCATTTTATTGCACAAGGGTATATCAGATTGAAGGGATAGACTTTGATGGAGCCTTTACTCCTATTGCTTATCTTGAGTCTTTCAGACTACTTCTTGGTCTTGCTTACTTTTTTAGGTTTAAGCAATATCAAATAGACATCAAAAGTTCCTTTCTAAATGGTAAGTTTTGTGGAACAATTGAAAGGTTTTGAAGATCCACACTTTCCAAATCATGTCATGAAACATTTAAGAAAGCTTTTTACAGATTGAAATAAGCAAAATATGCCAGGGATCTGGCTAATAAGTTTAGGTTGGATAATGCCTCATCTTCTCGAAACCTTATGAGCACTACTCTAAAACTCCATCAAGACTCTTCAAGCAAGGATATTGAGCAAACTTTATACAAGAGCATGATTATGAGTCTTTTGTGTCTAACTATTATCCTTCCAAACATCTCCTTCCATTTTATAGTTTGTGCTAGAGACCATACTAACCCCAAAGAATCATATCTAGTTGATGTCAAAAGAATCTTTAAAAATTTCAAGGGTACGTCAGAAGTTGGTATTTGGTACACTAGGGATACTATTGTAGAGTTGGTTGGTTACTCTTATGCTAATTGGGTAGGATGTGATGATGATTGAAAAAGTACTTTGGGTGGTTATTTCAACTAGGGAAAATCTTTAATCTCTTGGCACAATAAAAAATAGAATTTAGTTTCTCTTTCAACTATTGAGCCTAAATATATCGATTTTGATTTGCATTGTTCTTAATTACTTTGGATAAAACAAATGTTGTCTAATTAAGGAATCCAATTTAAAGATATTCTCTTAAATTGTTACAACACCAGTGCTATTTATATTTCAAGCAATCTTGTCACACACTCAAGGAACAATCACATTGATATCTTTCACCATTTTATAAGAGATCTTGTTGAATCAAACATCTTGACTTTGCAGCATATATGCAATGATTGAAAACTTGCTGATATTTTCACTAAACCTTTAGATTTTCAAAGGTATGAATCCCTTAGAAAAGCTATTGGTATTTATCTCACACCTTGGAGATTTGTTTTGTGTTCTTCGGATTTGAACGAGCCTGAAGAACTTTGCTTCCTATTTTGCTCCTGTTTTTTTATTCTCTTTTATGTCTTACCTTCCTTTGTTGGACGTATCTTCTTTCTTTTTGCATTTTGAATTAGTTTTGAAGAGCCATGATTGTTTTGTGATTAACATACCTTTGTCTTAGATTGCAATAAGGTTGTCTTAATATGTGTATTTCTTGAAGCTTATGTATGACTAAATTCTGTAGTCTTCTAAAATGTTTTTTTTTCTTATACCCTTGTCTTAACATTGTGAGTTTATATGAATGTTTTTAGAAGTTTGTGTGTTCCTTGCTTAAATTATTTATGACTCTAGCAAGCTTTATAATCCATATGTAGTGTCTCCCGAGGAAAAATCATAGGTGATGCTTAGAGAGAAAGATGAATCAGGCCTTTTTTTGAACCATTTGATCATTCTTGTTACCCTTGTCGACTTATCCTTAGTTTCCCCTCTTAAGCTCTTTTTTATACTCCATTTCGTTAAACCTACTTGGCTAACTTAAATGGTAAATCCTACTAGACTGACACTCCTTTTATTTGGTTTCCAACTTTTCCTTACTAAGCGTTTTTGCTTTGGAATTGGTTGTATTCCTCTCGAGAAAATAATGTAAATGTTAAAGAAAAAAAAGGAAAAGGAAAAAAAAGAGAGAAAGAAATATATATTTTTATAAAAAAGGTGAAGAAATAAAGGAAAAGGAAAAATAATGGCTCAATGAATTCTTGTTTAATAACCATTGAAGAAGTTCGCCTATTTTGGAAATTTTTAAGTGCTTCATTATGGGTGGTACCAGAAAAAGATTCTATGTTTTATGGATGACCTCATTTGGTTATGAGCTCTGAGGTTAAAGTGAAAGTTTGTCTTCTAAAGGTTCACATTTGCTTAAATGTTCATTCTATTGTACCCAAAACTCAGTCTATCTTTACAAGCTTTGAAAAATGTTTTGATTTCTTCTGATCTTATACTTACATTAGTGGAGAGAGAGACTACTAGTGGACTTATGAAGTTTGGTTCAATTTGAGTATATTTCATCATTATCTTATTTCACTTAAGCTTTTCTTGATTTGTATATAATAAACATGTTTTGCATAGAGTGCACTAAGCTTTAAATCAATTTTTAAGTCATACTCTTACTTGATTGCAACATGGATTGATAGCCCTATGAATTTTTATGTAAGGTGCATTGCTTAATATAAATTTACTCATGTTTTTTGAACTTGTGATTTATGACTTGCTTTAGATGCAGGTATTTGTAAATTTTACTTGCCATTTTTGGAAACAAAAAATGTTACTTTTTGGCACCTCGCGACCACACTCATCGTAGACCTCGCTACCATCGTGACCACTACCCTTGGTGAGGTGTCTAACAAGGTGGCAGTCATTGTCTATAAATACCCCCTCTTTTTAATTGCAATTTAATTCAAAAAACCTATCAAAAATCACTCAAAATTTTCATTGATTTAAATTATGTATTTATTAATTATATATATAATTATGATATGTTCGTCTGATAATAGAATAGAATGATTTGTTGTTTTACGTGGTCAGTGAATACTTTTTTGTGTGAGTAGTACTCAAAGGTTATGTTAGTTTATTCTACACATTACAGTTCTATTGTATTTGATCACATTACATCAAGTGGTGCTAGCTGTGGAGAATAGTTAGGTTTGTGAATCAAACCAAGTCGTTACGAAAGCAGAAATTATAAGTAGCAATAGGTAGTTAGGATGGAAGTCCTAGCTTATAGAGATAATATCTGTTTTATTTCTTTCAAATTTGTAAATTTTATATTGATTAGTTAATTATTTGCTATGAATGATCTCCTTAAGTAACCCAAGAACTTTATCACATAAATATGATCTTTATCTTGTTATATTTTCTGTTATGTATGCTTAGTTGTGGTACTAGTATAATCTAAGTTTAAATTTTATATGTTAAAACATATGATTATTTAAACTATGATTAGAATACTTTTTAACTCTCTATTTGTCTTTTAATTTACTTATAACATCTTACTCTTAATGTTGTGTGCTGCATTGATACTATATTTGTACTACTTATATTGACTATAATGCTTTCATTTTTTGGGGACAAATTCATTAGGAGTCTGTATCTCCTTACCTATGTATGTATCAAAATGTTGACTTTTTTTTGTAACAAACATATCTTTTATATTACACGGGGTCACACAAAACCAACCTAGAGAAACTTGAGAACACTTTTTACATTCAAGGTATACTTTATGATGCCGAATCGAAGGCGTCACATTTTGAAAGTGTCAAAAACTGGCTTAATAGGTATGCCTCTTAACGAGTAGAAAACCTTGGTAAAAAACTAGAGTAAAAAACTTGAGGACACCTTTTAGATGCTATATTTGATGTTGATGACATACTTAACAAGTTCCGTACTAAAGCTAGAGCTACCATGGGATGCCAAACAAAAGCTACAAACAGTAAAGCTAAAGTTATGTTATGCCACTTCTTTGCTGGCCCAAAACTTAAGAGAATAATAATTCTAATAGTAGTTCGTCACTAGACAAGGTTTGACAGATAAGCAAAGCTAGTTACCTTAGATATTTGTTATTTAATCATTTTTGTTTTAACCCCATGTGACTAGAAAACTGAGCAACAATATTAGTATAAATACACGTACATGTTCTTCTTTCAATATGAATGAATTACAAGAGGTTATACAGAATTCTAAATATTTTCTTCTCTTCTCTAATCTTAAACTGCTCTTAAGTGTTCATCTTCTCATGGTATCAAAGCTAAGGCCCTTCAAATAATTTTTTGGTGATGGACTTTGACAGTTTAACAGCTGTTCAATCCAAGGAAAAAATTGAGAGTAACAATTAGCAAATCAAGATTGGTGCATTGGCAGATTAACCTCTTTTTACTTTTTAGAATCAAATTACTACAATACATTTTGATCAAAGAAATTTTATGATATGTAAAAAGCAACTGATGAGGATCTTACATAATTATGAATTGGAGGAATTTGTACAAGGAATTCAAATGTCTCTTACTCGACTTGATGGGGAAGGAAAGCCTAACTCAAGCTTTAGATTCTAGATACACTAAGTTCAGATGATTTTCTCTTGGTTGATTACCTATATGAGTGAGGATTTGATGAAGGAGTTCTCAGATGCAGAAACTTGTGCTGAAATATGGAAAACCTTGGAGGATTCTTCGGCATCACAATCTTGTGCTAATATTTTTCAATACAAATCAGATTTTAGTATAATTTCCAAAGGAAGCTTGAGTATTATATATTTTATTACGAAGATCATGGACATTGTTAGACAGCTAGAGCTTTCAGCTTATGGCTACAATGTAAGTGAAGAAGATTAGATTCATACAATTCTTGATGGACTAGATAGGGACTATGATATAAGTCGTGCTAGTATTTCTAGTAAGTTAGAACTTGTAAATCTTGTTGTACTTTGTATCTGTGTGTTGGTTTTTTGTATACAAAGTATGGTATTTGTTAATTTTTACTCAGTGTCCTACCTTCCTCTATCAGTGATGTCTACATATACACATAGTTAGGAACATTATATTGGAAAGCATGTTATTCACACACCAAGAAATTGGTTGTTTTAATATATGTGCTAGTTTAGAATGGGACCATGGTGTTTTTTGAGTGCGGGTATTAGTAGAATTAACTTTACAATTTTAGAAACAAAAAAAAAATATTTTTTAGCACCTCACCACCAACCTCGTCACCGCTCTCATCACCACCTTTGACGAGGTAGTTGGTGTTGTGGCTGGCAAGGTGGCCGATCGAGTGCTATCGAAATCCCTTTATTAATTTTTTAATTAATACAAAATTCTACCAAAACTTTGCCTAAATTTTTGATCATTTTTAATTCCATTTTCACTACTATGTTAAGATTGTAGTGATACATTTAAGAGAGTATAAAATAGTGAGGTAGATCATTTTTACCAAATTGTGAGAGTGAATTATGTTAAATTCTTTGAGTTCTCGTATCTCTTGCCATGTGCAATAAGAGATAGGTTTTTTTGAGTTTGAAGATGATCTTTAAGATTATGAGTAGCTACACTTCTTACTATTGATCTATGATTACTGATCACACCATATTATATGGTGTTAGATATGGAGGAAAGCTAGGTTTGTTAGTCAAACTAGGGTGTTACAGAAGCATCAATAGGAAGTCCGGACAAAATTCCTAATTGATAGAGATAATAGTGGTTTTATTGCTTTCAAAGTTTTAAATGTTTTATTGTTTAGTAAATTGTTTGCAATTAAGTGATTCCCTTAAGAAACTCGAGGACATTACCACATAAATACAGTCTCTATGTGGGCTTACCTCATTACATTGTTTGTTATGAATGATCAATTGTTAAGCTAGTACAATCTAGGTTTAAGGTGTATATGTTACAACATACTATAGCTTAAAATTTGATTAGAAAATATTTACATTTTTCATGTTAATTATATAATATCTATTGTGAAAAGTTGTCTGCTTATCTGATATTATATTATGTGTGCTTCTGCTGCATTATCTACTTAAGTGTTTACTTTTCTATTTGTGTGAATTAGGGTTGAGTCATCAAGGAGTTTGTATCTCGTAACCCTAGTAGTGTACAAGGTTGTAGACTCTTTCAATTGGTTTCATAATGGGTGCATCCTTTATGGGCTTAACCGTTCTTGTGTTATTTCTACTAACTCACTTTTCACACAAACTTTCTCTCCTTTGCTTTAAGAGAAGTAGGTAATATAATTAGACCTCCACTTTTCAATGGGATAAATTATGCTTATTGAGAATCTCAAATGAGGGCCTTCTTATGGTCCCAAGGAGACTATATGTGGTTGCTTGTTGGGAATGGCTAGATGCATAATGAGCAGAACCAGCATCGTCGATCCTACCAATACTTTGGTTTTATATTTATAAAACTCTCGCAAGTGCACGAATCATTTCGTAAAAAATGATAAGTATACTCCCAAGGTCGATCTATGGAAGGAATATATGTGGTTTTTAATTTATTATTCAAACTTTTAAAAACAAAATTAAATCCTAAACATCCTGTCACGATATTTTGGTTTTTGTGTTTCTAATCTAATAAACATAGATACAGATTCAATAAATATTTATGCAAATTTTATCATTTATAATAGTGGGTTATTTATGGATATAATAACTAAGTAATTATGATTGCTCATATTATTTAGGTTATTAAAGATATAAATTGATATTTATTGATTTTCCTTTTTTAATATGAATACCACCTTTGGTGGGATTAGATATTCTTTGTTAACTAAACAAATCGATTAACACCTATGGGTAGGGTTGATAACTAATTTGGTTAATTAAATTAATTCCTTTTTCTAGAAGATTGAAATGAACCATTTAAATGTCACCTTTGGTGGGGTTTGACAGTTTAAACTTTATTCAAGTTGTCCAAATTAAACCTAAGAATTTAATTATCCGAGTACTAACTTTCAAGTTTTAAAACTACTACTGAAAACATGTTGTCAATACATTTTCAGATAATAATTCTTATAAAAACTTTTGAAATAGAGCTTCACTCTAACTATTAGGCAATTGTACCAACAAATAAAAGAGCACTACTCTAAATGAGACCAGATAACTAAATCTTAAAATCTAATTTTTAGATTTAAGTTTGTAATAAAAAATAATATATTTCTCTCTAAAATTCTTAATATAAAATCTTTAATAAAAATAAAATCAATTCATTTTAAAGATTTTTACCTATTTAATATTTCGCAAGCATAACAACGTTATTATTATATCATGTTTACAAACAGCCAGCAAAGTTAAATTTAATCACAGACAAATTAAATATAACATGTAAGAATAAAGCATAAAAAATAACTGTAAAAAAAATAAAATCCTTACAGTACTTTATTGCTATTCCCGTTGCTGGAAAACCTCCAAACGGAATTTGCACTCCCATTTATTGAATCGAAAAGCAAATAAATTACAAAAACATAACTAGTTCTTCTCAAAAAGAGAAGAACTCTAAAACTAAAAAAACTAACTAAGAAAAACTAACTAAGAAAAGCTAAAAACTAAGAAAAACTTGAAAACTAAGAAATGAGAAAAATAAAGAAAAGAGAAGATGTGTTTTGAGGTGTGTTTAGTTATGAAGAGAATGAGGGTATTTATAGGTGAGGATGGGAAGAAAAAGTGGGTGAAAAAATGATTAACAATGGAGAAAACGTGGAGTAGTGAATGATGACACCATACTAATGATGTCATGTTGGTGTGGGGGAGGCAGCGCGCGCAGATAGGGCAGATGGGCGTAGCGGTACGCGCAGGTGCGTGCATTGCTGGGTGTGCTGCGCGCGGTGGGCGGCGCAACTGGGTGCCTGCGTGCACGATTATCTCCTTTTTGATAGTTTTGACCTTTTTGACCCATTTTGTCCAATTTTTCCATATTTGTTGACTTTTTCTCATTTATTTTATGAATATATTTGTAATGTATTGCCTCAAGTATTCCTTTTTGAGTCTTTAAGTTACGTTTTAAAGCAAAAATACCTAAAAAATAATAAAAATACCCGTGATTCCGAAAAGATATAAATATATGATAAAATCATATATATATATATATATATATATATATATATATATATATATTTAATCAATTAATGTGCATAAAATCATGATAATTTTAGTACTTTTGAGCACTCATCACAACCCCCAATCAGCTTCTTATTAGTCCTTTAGCAAGAGAAGCAATAAAAACTAAAAATTAAACTATCCTAAATCACTTCCGTGGATTAACACGATTGCATTTAGCCTATGCAACAAGCCTTTAAACCCCTAGGTTGCCCTAGTGCACGAATTTGAGTCTCGTGAGGGTTTTCAATAATGATACCCACAAACATTGAACTAAATGTAAAAATTAAAAGAAATAATGAAAAAAATCAACTTAAAAACTAAAATTACAACAAAATCAAAAATTAACTTTTAAGAATAAAAGAAAACAACATATCACAAAAATGTCTTATAATTTTTAATCTACTTTAAGATCATTATTAAAATCTCAAGTATAAGTTATTTTAATCTCTTTAAACAATCATGATTTATTATAATAATTAGTCGAAAAGTGCAATGACTTTTTAGGGAATTACTTTCAATATCTTTCTTTTGTAATTAGTCTTTACTCACAACTTTGTAGGCAATGTGGGTCATAGTATGTAGATTATACTATATATTCTTTATCTCTCTATTTTTTTCTGAAGATATTTCTCAATACATATATTTTAGAGAGTCAACCCATGTACAGATTGTACATTTTTTAAGATTTTGGTGAGTGGTTAATTTTGTGACTTTTTTGTTTGATTTTGGTTTAGGTCACCTCATATATGTCTTTTTGTTTTTGTAACAGTCATGCACAAATGATATAAAATCATATACTATCAATTTCTACTTAAATTATTTAACCTAAGAAAAAATAATAATAATAAATATACGACACTCTATTAAGATGAGAAAAAACTTCATACATTTTGGGTTTAATATAATTTATACATCTTATCAAGAAATATTAGTTATGACAAAAACTAACTAATTACCAAAAACAATTACAAAATATTTCATGATATGTTTTCAAAAATTAATCTAAAAGTACAAAAGACTTAACTATTTACTTAAATTTGATTTAAAGAAATAATAATTTTTTGTGAGAATATATATATATATATATATATATATATATTTAATTTTTTTTATTAATTCTAAAATTACAAAAATTACTAAATCACACAAAGAAAATAAAACCAAACACAATAAAAATGAAAATGTGAACATAAAATAAAAAATATATTATTATTTTTTTAATTTTTAAAATTGTTAAATTTTTTTTAAGCATGGTAATTTTTCACCACTCCCAACCTGGAACTTACATAGTCCTCAGTGTAACAACTGTAAATTAAAGATAAAAAGAAAAGAGAAGAAATATTACCTATTTCTTGAGAATGTTGCAAGTAGTGATGGAGAAATGCAGGTGTATCCATCATGTTCATTAAAGTGCACACACACAAATTGCTGTGAACTTCTAACATCTCAACAAATATTTTTAGTTTTAACAATTTAAAAATTATTCACATGTAATTAAACTAAAATAAACAATAGAAATTAAATAAATAAAAGAAATAAAAGAAAATTACCTAAAATGATAGGTTGCCTCCCATCCAGCGCTTCGTTTAACGTCTTAGCAAGACATAACTTTATGGTGCTAAGGGTTACTCAGCCAAATGCAATCCATTTCAGCAATGTTGTTTGGTTCTTCTAAATAAGGCTTCACCCGATGCCCATTGACTTTGAATGTTTTTTTGTGTTTTGGAATCCAATAGTTCTACTACTCCATGTGCAAATACATGAACTATTTTGAATGGTCCATCCCATCTTGATCTCAACTTTCCTGGAAACAATCTCAAACGAGAGTTAAATAAAAGAACTTTCATTCCAGGGTGAAGAGTCTTAGGAACTAGCCTCTTGTCATGATAGCACTTAGTACGCTCTTTTTATAATTTGGCATTCTCATAGGCTTCGTTCCTAATTTCTTCCAACTCATTAAGATGGAGTAACCATTTTTCTCCTGCTTTATCTAAATCCATGTTTTACTCTTTAATTGCCCAGTAAGCCTTATGTTCAAGTTCAATTGGAAGGTGGCACGCTTTCCCAAAGATTAAACAGTAAGGGCTCATCCCAATAGGTGTTTTGTAAGCAGTGTGGTATTCCCATAAGGCATCATCTAACTTAAATGCCCAATGCTTCCTTGAAGGACGCACAGTGCGTTCCAATATTCCTTTAATTTGCCTATTACTTACTTCCACTAAACCAAAAGTTTGAGGATGATATGGAGTAGCTACTTTATGTGTGATGTTGTCCTTGTTTAGTACTCTATCAAATATCTTGTTACAAAAATGGCTACCTCCATCACTTATTATAGCTCTAGGCGTTCCAAACCTACTGCATATTAAATCCTTCAAGAATTTAACAACAACATTAGCATCATTGGTTTTAGTGGGGATAGCTTCTACCCAATTGGATACATAATCCACAACAACCAAAATATATTGAAAACCATTGGATGGGGGAAAAGGACCCATAAAGTCAATCCTCCATACATCAAAGAGTTCAACAACTAAATTAGATGTCAAAGGCATTTCATCTCTTTTGCTTATGTTTCCTATTCTTTGACATTTATCACATTGTGCACAAAACATATGAGCATCTTTAATAAGAGTGGGCCGAAAGAATCCAGACTGTAATACCTTACGGGCTATCTTTTCACCACTAAAATGGCCCCACAATGAAGTTCATGACAAAAAGTTAGAATTCTCTTATGTTCTTCTTCAGGTACACATCTCCGGATGACTTGATCTTTACCAATCTTGTATAAATAAGGGTCATCCTAGAAATAGTCCTTAATAGTTTTAAAAAACCTTTTCTTGTCTTGATATGAAGTGTTAGGTCACAAAACACCAGTGGCAAGATAGTTTACAATATCAGCATACCATGGGTTTGGACCTATTGAAAATAATTGTTCATCAGGAAAGGTTTCAACTATATCTTCATTACTCCCATCTTTAAGAGAATTGAAGTCAGAAATCAACCTAGACAAATGGTCAGCTACTAAGTTTTCACTGCCTTTCTTATCCTTGATTTCTAGGTCAAATTCTTGTAAGCGTAAGACCCACCTGATTAATATTGGCTTGGCATTTTGTTTACTTAATAGGTATCTTAAAGCAGCATGATCATAATGCACAATCACTTTAGATCCTACTAAATAAGACCTAAATTTCTCTAAAGAAAACATTATAGCCAAGAATTCCTTTTCAGTGGTGGTATAATTCATTTGGGCATCATTGAGTGTTTTGCTAGCATAGTAGATGACATGCAAACACTTATCCACTCTTTGTCCCAAGACTGCTCCGATAGCATAATCAGAAGCGTCACACATTATTTCAAAAGGTAAAGACCAGTTTGGTGCCATAATAACAGGGATAGATGTTAGTTTCTCTTTCAAGGTATTAAAGGCAATAAGGCAGTCATTGTTGAAATTAAAATAAACATCTTTTGATAGCAAGTTACATAAGGGATGACTTATTTTAGAGAAATCTTTAATAAATCGTTTGTAAAATCCTGCATGTCCTAAGAAGCTTCTTATCCCCTTCACAGATGTAGGAGGTAATTTGGAAATCAATTCAACTTTTGCCTTATCAACTTCAATACCCTTGTTTGAAATTATATGTCCTAAAACTATCCCTTATTGAACAATAAAATGACTTTTCTCCCAACTAAGGGAGAGATTGCATTCAATGCATTTTTCTAAAACCAAAGTCAATTTATGTAAGCAATCATCAAATGAGTTCCCAAAGACAGAGAAATCGTCTATGAAAATCTCAATGAATTTTTCGACCATGTCCGAGAAAATAGATATCATGTATCTCTGGAAAGTGGCAAGGGCATTGCATAACCCAAATGGCATTCTTGGAAAAGAAAATGTCCCAAAAGGACATGTAAATGTGGTCTTTTCCTGATCTTCTGGTGCTATTGGTACTTGATAATATCCAGACAATCCATCTAGAAAATAGTAAAATTCATTCCTAGATAATTTTTCCAACATTTGATCAATGAATGGAAGAGGAAAGTGATCCTTTTTAGTATATAAATTTAATTTCCTAAAATCTATACACATTCTCCATCCAGTGATTATTCTAGTAGGCACTAATTCACTTTTTTTCATTTTTAACAATTGTTATCCCAGATATTTTTGGTACCACATGCACTGGACTAACCCACTTACTATCCGCAATAGGATAGATAATTGCTTCTTCTATCAATTTAAGAATTTCTTTCTTAACTACCTCTTGTGTATTTGGATTTAGTCTTCTTTGGGCCTCTCCTACAGGTTTAGCACCATCCTCCAAGTTGATCTTGTGCATACAAATTGTAGGACTAATGCCTCTTATATCCCCGATACTCCAGCCTATAGCTTTATTAAACTGTTTAAGCACTTTGATAAGTTCCTTTTCTTGGGTTTTAGTCAAAGTTGAATAAATTATCACTGGATAAGTTTCTCCTTCTCCTAAAAAACATACTTTAAGTGCTCAGGTAAGTCTTTGAGTTCAAGTTCAGGTGGATTGGCCTCTTTAGTAGATGAAGAACTAGGTAGATTTAAAATTGTACTAGATTTTGTCATTACTTCATCATTGTCTAGTCGTTCAAGGTACCCCTTAATTTACTCATCTAAATCTTCTTCGACCTTTTCAAGTGTAAGAACAGTTTCAAACTTGTCTTCTATTCTAGTTCGGGAAAAGGTGCTTTGGACAAGATTATCCAAAGGGTCAATATCGAATATTTCATCGATGGTAGAAATAGAAGGAAAAGGTGAAGAATCAAAAACTTTAAAATGAATAGTCTCTCCTAAGACTGTCATTGTCAAATTTCCATCTTGGACATCAATAATAGTTTTAGTAGTTTCCACAAACGGTCTACTAAGCAGTATTGTGTGCTCTCTATCCAAGGCTGGATTTTCTTGCATATCTAGAACCACAAAGTCAACAGGTATTATCAGTTTGTCTACTTGTACCAACACATCCTCAACTATTCCCTTTGGATACTTAAGAGATCTATCTACAAGTTGAAGGAACATAATTGTGGGTTTTAAATCTCCTAAATTGAGTTGTAAGAATATAGAGTAGGGCATCAAATTTATACTAGCACCTAAATCAAACATTGTTTTAGCAACCTTCCTATCCCCCATAGTTATGTTTATAATAAAACTTCCAGGGTCTTTCAGCTTAGGGGTAGTTTGTGCTGAAGTACAGTGCTAGAAATTTCTGATACTACTACTCGTTCATTCAATTCATACCTCATTTTCTTAGTGTTCAACTCTTTGAAAAACTTAGCATATGAGGGCAAATTCATGATCACTTCTAATAATGGTAAATTGATATTTACTTTAGAGAGCATATTAAAAAGATCATAGAATTGCTTATCTTGTTTGGATTCTTTTAACCGGTGTCGAAAAGGTACTTGCAGCTGGTGTGGTTCTATTGTCTTTTGAATTTTGGGGATGTTAGATGACTCCCCAATGAGTTTTTCAGAAGGCTTGTTATTTTTAACACTTGTTTCTCCTTTTTGCGAGACTAGAATATCACCTTCTTTGTTACCTGAACTACAAGGTAGATCATTAGAGATTTCAGGTAAACTAGTATTGACTACCTTACCACTTCGAAGGGTTCTTACATCCTTTGCTTATTCTGGTTGACTGGGCAACTTTTCTGGTTCTTTCTTTTGAATTTGTTCAGCCTGTTGCCCAACTTTAGATTCAATCCTTTTAATCGAAGCCTCTATGGTGTTCAACCTTTGATTATTCATCAATTGGTTGTCAGGACTAACTTGAATAAAAACATTCAAGCTATCCTTCAAGGTTGGCTTAAAAGATTGGCTTGGTGGGTAAGGGTGGTTTTTATTCGACCTTAGTGTTGGACATTGGGTGTAGGCTGGGTAATTGTTTTGTTTCCAATGATGATTAGGGTGATTATAGGTGTTTGGATGATACCTTTGAAAGGATTTTACTTCCTCTATGTCATTGACACTAGAATCACAAGTATTTGAAAAATTATGAGTACCATGCCTAATTGAAAAACACACTTCACACACCTCTTGATTTGGCATTTGGTGGATAGTGAGAAGTTGCACTTGCTTAGTCAATTCAGCAAGTTCCAAGGTTATCTCATCATCGGAGCCAACTTCATTGACTCTTGCTCTCCTTCTAGCACTTATTTTTTGGGAATTAGAACCCAACAACTCATAAAGATTATAGGTTTCCTCTACAATTTTTTCTCCCACAACACCTCCAGCAGCATTATCAACCATGTATTGACTCTGCAGTGTCAATCCATCATAAAAGAATTGGTTATGTAGCTGTAATGGAAAGCTATGATTTTGATATTGAATGAAAAGGAGTTTGAATTGTTCACAAGCTTCATGAAAGGGCTCTTCATACATTTGAGAAAATGTTGCTATCTTCATCCTTAGATCAACAGTCTTTTGATGGGAATAGAACCTACCCAAAAACATTTCATATACTACCTTCCAAGTTTTTAGAGAACCCAACTATAGAGTAATGAACCATGACCAAGCTTTATCCTTGAGGGTGTAGGAAAACACCTCATCCTAAGTTGATCTTCATTAATTGCATGTAGTGGAAAGGTTTGGACAATAGCATAGAATTCTCGAATGAAATGCAAAGGGTCTTCATTAGGGACACCGTAAAAGGAAGGCAACAAAGAATAATGAATATTTTTCAATTCATAATTCCTTGCAGCCTCTTGTAATTGTATGCCGGAAGTTACACTACCAATGATTGGCATTGTATAGTCTTTCATCATTTTCCGCCTATCTTCAGCATCTCCCATGGTTATTTGTAGTTGAAATTGATCCTCTTCCTATTGTGTATCAACATTTAGCTCTTAAAAAATAGTAGATATCTCTAAGAAAGATTTCTCACTTGACAAAATGTATAGGCTTAAAGCAAAAAGGTGCAGGGAACCTAATTATATATATATATATATATATATATATATATATATATATATATATATATTATTTTTTGTACACATTTATTATTATTATTATTATTTAGAATACAAAAAATTAAGTAAAGAGAAAATCTAATTTTTTTTGTTTTTGTTTTTAATGCTAAATTTAAAGAATGGACACAATTTTTGAAACAAATGAATTTATTTCATTTGAATTTTATTACACACAAAATAAAACTAAAACAAAGGAAAATAGAATAATGGTGACCTCTCACGTAGGACTAAAATTTATCGTCTTCTAGTAAGACGTTGCTTGGAGATTGCAGAATGAAAAACTCAATGTCTCCTCTTCATTGAATTTATTTGATCCCATTTGACCATTCAGTTAGTCTTTGCTTTGTTTTTGCAAATGTTCAACTAACTGTTCTACTTGAACTTTTACCTTTTTGATAGAAGCTTCCACAGAGTCCAACCGTTGATTTGATTATCTCTACAAAATTGAATAAAAGAATTCAAGTTGTCCTCTAGGGTTGATTTATTGGGAATGCTTCTTGGAATAGGCGGGTGGAATTGCTAGCTTGGCTGATTTGAGCTTGTTTTGCCTCCAGGAGAAGTTTAGATGATTTCTCCACCCAGGATTGTAGGTATTTGAATTAGGGTCGAACCTTGGTCTCTGTTGATATGCTCCCAATACATTAACATGTTCAGGTCCAGCTGTTGTTTCTCCTTGATATGGATAGGCTTCAGTACCTTGTCCTATGTTGCTATACAAACCATAATGTTCATTATTGGTGTTGGTTTGCGTAGTGAGAAGGGCAACTTGCTTGGTCAATTGAACAAGTTGTTGTTGAACTTCATTGCTGTGATCGATTTCATGAACTCCAGCTTTTTTCACTCGTGAGCTTTTCTATTAGGAATTAGCACCTAACATCTCAAAGAGGTTGTACATCTTTGAGGTAGTCTTTTCTCCCATTGCTCCTCCTGCAGTATTGTCGACAATGAACTGACATTGTTACGTAAATCCATCGTAAAAGAATTGGTTCTACAATTGCAAGGGAAAGCTGTGATGGGGACATTGAGTGAGAAACATTTGAACCTATCCCAAGCTTCATGTAATGGTTCTCCTTGCATTTGAGAGAAAGTAGCAATCCTTTCTCTCAACTTTGATGTTTTTTGGTGGGAATAGAATTTTCCCATGAATTTATTATAAATGTTCTCCCATGTCATTAGAGAACCTGAGGGAGACATCAACCAAGCTTTGGCCTTGTCTTTTAAGGTGTAGGAGAAACATCTCATTCTAAGTTGATCCTCGTTTAGAATAATGAGGGGGAAGGTTTGGACTGTAGCATAGAAGTCTCCAATGAAGGAAAGAGAATCTTCATTAAGCAGCCCATAAAAGGAAGGAAGCATAGAAAAATGAATATTTTTTAGTTCATAATTCCGAGCAGCCTTACCTAGCTGGATAGCGGCAGTTTCCGTTCTAATCACTGGTCTTGCAAACTTCTTCATAGTGGTTTCCCCAACATGTTAATTTTCTTCCATTTCTTTCGGTTCCAGTAAAGGATTAAGGTTTGGTTCTATGTTTGGCTCAAAAAGAGATTGATGGTTGGAATCCAATCTTGTTAACACTTGTTTAAATTTATAAATATTATTTACATATGGTGTAAGGGGTTTCCTAAGGATATCCTACCACGCATACATTATTGAAAACATAAATTTAAAACTCCTCTCAAGAAAAATAATAAAATAACGAGACAATAATTTAGAGAAAATTTACATGTTATTTAATACAAAACACTAAACAAAACTAGTTAAACACTAAGTTATTTTATTTTATTATCATTGTTTTTAAAAGAAAATAATAAACTAAATTTTTTTAATTTTTTTTTGTTTTTGTTTTTTTTCAAATTTTTTATTATTTTATTTTATTTATTTATTTAAATAAAACAAAGTTTAAATTTATTTGTTTTTAAATATTTTTTTATTTTATGTTTTTTTAAAAGAAACTAATTAAAAAAAATTATTTTATTTTTTTATTTTTTTTATTTAAAATTTATTAAAGTGTTTTTTTTCTATTCATGAACGGTAAGTTTTTTTTTAATTCAAATTTCAAATTTCAAAATTATTTTACTATTCACTCTATAATTATTATTTTTTTATTTTTCTTTTTTATTTCTTATGAAATTTGAAATTTTATTTTATATTTTTTTTGTTTTTTACTATTCATGAATGCTAAGTTTTTTTTATGGAAAAAAAATTATTTATTTTAACTTTTATTTTAATTATTTATTTATTTATTTACTTCAAATTTCAAATTTAAAAAAATGTTGTACTATTTAAGCTATAATTATTATTATTATTATTATTTTATTTTAAAAAATTTAATTTTTTTAATTACTTATGAAATTTGAAATTTTAAAGTTTTTTTTTACTAAAAAAATCACACTTATTTATAGCACAAATATTTTTTAAAATTTTGATAAATAATTTAAAAACGTTATTCCTTCCCCAGCAACCACGCGAAAAACTTGATGAGTAGAACCGACATCGCCGATCCTACCAATACTTTGATTTTATATTTATAAAACTCTTACAAGTACACAAATCATTTCGTAAAAAAATGATAAGTATACTCTCAAAGTCGATCTATGGAAGGAATATATGTGGTTTTTAATTTATTATTAAAACTTTTAAAAACGAAATTAAATCCTAAACATCCTGTCACGATATTTTGGTTTTTGTGTTTCTAATCTAATAAACATAGATACAGATTCAATAAATATTTATTTAAATTTTATCATTTATAATAGTGGATTATTTATAGATATAATAACTAAGTAATTATGATTGCTCATATTATTTAGGTTATTAAAGATATAAATTGATATTTATTGATTCTCCTTTTTTTTATATGAATACCACCTTTGGTGAGATTAGATATTCTTTGTTAACTAAACAAATCAATTAACACCTATGGATAGGATTGATAACTAATTTGGTTAATTAAATTAATTTCTTTTTCTAGAAGATTGAAAATGAACCGTTTAAATGTCACCTTTGGTGGGGTACTAACTTTTAAGTTTTAAAACTACTACTGAAAACATGTTTTCAATACATTTTGAGATAATAACTCTTATAAAAACTTTTGAACTAAACCTTGTATCAACAAATAAAAGAGCACTACTCTAAATTAGACCGGATAACTAAACCTTAAAATTTAATATTTAGATTTAAATTTGTAATGAAAAATAATATATTTTTCTCTAACATTCTTAATATAAATCTTGAATAAAAATAAAATCAATTCATTTTAGATATTTTTACCTATTTAATATTTCGCAAGCATAACGACGTTATTATTATATCATGTTTACAAACTGCCAGTAAAGTTAAATATAATCACAGACAAATTAAATATAACATGTAAGAATAAAGCATAAAAAATAACTGTAAAAAAAATAAAATCCTTATAGTACTTTGTTGCTATTCTCGTTGCTGGAAAACCTCCAAACTGAATTTCTACTCCCATTTCTTGAATCGAAAAGAAAATAAATTACAAAAACATAACTAGTTTTTCTTAAAAAGAGAAGAACTCTAAAACTAAGAAAAACTAACTAAGAAAAACTAAAAACTAAGAAAAACTTAAAAACTAAGAAATGAGAGAAAGAAAGAGAAGAGAATACGTGTTTTGAGGTGTGTTTAGTTATGAAGATAATAGGGGTATTTAGAGGTGAGGATGGGAAGAAAATGTGGGTGAAAAATGGAGAAAACGCGAAGTAGTGAATGATGACATCATACTGATGATGTCATGTTGGTATGGGCGCTCCAGCGCGCGCAGATGGGCGCAATGGCACGCACGGATGGGCACAGACTTGGTGCAGGCACGCACGGATGAGGGCAGAGACACACGTAGAAGGGAGAGCAGGCACGCGCATTGCTGGACGTGCTACGCACGGTTGGGCGGCTCCGTGCGTGATTTCCTCCTTCTTGACATTTTTGACCTTTTTGACCCATTTTGTCCAATTTTTCCATATTTGTTGACTTTTACTCATTTATTTTATGAATATATTTGTGATGTATTGCCTGCAGTATTCCTTTTTGAGTGTTTAAGTTACGTTTTTAAGCGAAAATACTTGAAAAATAGTAAAAATACCCGTGATTCTGAAAAGACAAATTTATATAAATATATGATAAAATCATATAAATATATATATATATATATATTTAATCAATTAATGTGCATAAAATTATGGTAATTTTAGTGCTTTTTGAGCACTCATCAATGCATCCAACCAAAATCCTACCCAACAATACTGTAATTCAAAAACAACGATGAAATGGACTAAGGAAGAATCTAAGAAGTCTGAATGGAAGAGTAAGGGTCTATATGATACCATCAAGACTGTGACTGATAACTATATGTTTTACAATTATTTTGTCCAATTTATTAATTATAATTTCTATGTTCTTAATACTTTTAATTAATTTTAAGTTCTTAAATTAATGTTTACTATTATTTTTAAGTAATATATTTTTCGAGAAAATTAAATAATTTAAGTAAAAAAAAGACTTAATTGCAATTAATAAGAGTTGAAAATATAATTTTAATTAAAAGAAGGATTAATTACAAATATCAAGTTTAAAATTTAATTTGAATTAAATTAGAGGGTTAAAATGTAATTAACCAAACTTTTTCTTTTCTGCGTATGAAAGAAGACCACGTGCATCTATGTGCAATGTGCCTCATGCATCGTCAAATCATAAATCAATGGTGATGATCAAGCGAGTGAGATGCATGCGCTACACAGGCGAGTGTACACATTTCCTAAATAGCACCCTACTCGATGCGCATAGTGGGGTCCATCTGGCGACATAGGTCGGCGTGTAAGGTAGGACCCATCTATATATACCAATAAATTCCCACACGTGTGTCTTCATCAATCACTATCAGATCAAAATTTGGACGGCTCAGATCGAGCTTGAGTGCCACGCTCCACGCGAGTGGATGCCAGTTGTCACGCACAGTTCAAGATGCAATTTTGTCATGCCATATGATTAACATTATGTGTGTGCGCCCTCTCATCACAACAAATACGAAGCTGCCATGTGTCACATTAATCTTCCAGTGAATCAAATGCCGACATGTGGTATGCATTTTGTGAAATAAAAACACAGAAATGGTGCACGCTGTTCAGCCTAGATTTTCGTGCATGTTTCCCATGCTTCTCTAAAAACTATTTTCTATGTAATTATCTATCTCCCACGCATGTCTAAAAAATATTTTCCATGTAATTCTTTGTCTCCCACTTTACACACGTGATGTAAAAAAATGTTTAATGATGTATTTTGTTTTTGAAAAAGCTGAAGCTATAAATATGTGCTCATTAGAGGTTGGACAGAGTTGGACGGGGAGTTGGACGGTGGAACACTTAGAAGCCATTTTTGGCTTCTGTTGTGGTTTTGTGTAGGAAAAATTAGATAGCATTTATCAGACACTTTTAATTTCTTTTTGGTGTTCATCTAATATTCCTTAAATGCTTTAATATTTTCGTGTTGTAATTTTAAATTTTGTTATGAACTAATTTAATTTTTCTTGGGTTGCCATGTAACTTATATTATGAAACTTGGATTAATTATTTTGGAATGATTTATGAGATCTTTTAAGTTGTTTATTCTATTTGTGCTTAATGCTTTTGATTATTGGAAAATTTATCAATTGATATGTAACACTTAAATAAACTTGGAAGAGGTATTTTTGTGTGTTGCTCGATATAGAATAACATGTATATATAAGGGATAGGAATATACCTTTATTGTACGTGTAATTATTTGAGAACTTTGAACTTAATGAATCTTGGTGAATTTAATTCTCATAGGAATATAGTGAATTATTTTAGCGAGATGTGTCTATATGGAGCTCGGAATAGATATATGGATAAATTAGGAGTTCTTGGTTGACAAATTAAATTCAAAATATAAATCATGAGAAAATAATATGATTCAAGTGAATTAATGTGGTAAAATTGCAATCCTATAATTTTCATATTTATAGTTATTTATTACTTCTGACTATGTATACTTGCACGTTTTCATGTTCTCTTTAAGAGACAACAGTGACGCATAATGATTTTTGAAGGATTCAGAGTTATACAACATCAAAACAAGCATGGGATATTCTTATGACAAATCATAATGGTACGTTTGCTATTAATAGGTCCATAAATCTAAAGTTAAATAGAGACTTTGAGTTGTGCATTCTACAAGAAAATGAGACTTTTGAAAAATTTATGAACGATTCTCAAACACTATAAATTGTTTATAGAACCTAGGTAGGCCTATCAACGAAGAAAAATAGATCAAAAATATCATTACCAATCTATCATATAGGTGTCATGCTAAAGTTACAGTATGTGAGCTAATGTACAAACCTAGTGATTTCACTATGAATGAGCTACTTGGTCACCTATAAGTCTATGGACTACATCACATATTGCCAAGACAAGAAAAAAAATTTCTAAGAAGGGAAAGGGAAAGAACTTGTTGTTTTGGATAGTACCTATAATTATAATGAGGATGACACTAAATTTCAAGCCTTTGTTTCTTCTAATAATGTAGTTGATCCTCTGACTTTTGACTCAAATGTTCAAGTGGTTATAGTTGTTGATGATGAAGATGAGCAAGATGAATCACTCGATTCCTACAATGCTATACTATTAGAGCATATTAAGCCCTAAAAAAGCTAAAAATAAGGCTATTGAAAGCTTTTATGAAAAAAGAAAGCGATATTACTGCATTGAAGAAAACTCTAGAAGAATGAAAGTCCTCAATTGGCAATCAATAATGTTGATCTCATGGGTAAGTGTAAGGTCACTCAAAACAGATATGATGATTTTCTTGAAAACATTTATACAAATCATGAGAAAGTGAAGAAGTTTGAGGAATAGTTGAAGGTTCCTACTTCAAGTAAAGCTACTTAGCTTTTTTTCAATCTTGAACCCACTCTTGATTAAAATAATGAAGTTGAATAGTTAAAAAGTTAGATTATTATCCTTAAAGCCCAAAGGAAGATCTTACTTACTTGCTTACAAAAAGAGAAGCTACGATTGAACAACTGCACAAGAAAGTTAAAATTCTTAAAAATCCATCTTCTTATCTTGAATCATTCCTTAAGGGAAAGGATTAGTTGATTAAAGCTTTTGGGGAAAACTAAGTGTTAGTGAGAAGCAACTAGCCTTTTCTACTACTATGGTTAACAATATGATGATTGGTTCCAAGAATTTACATGAAATCCTAGGTAGTGTAAAGACATTTAGTAACAAACATAAAATTGGGTAAATTGAAGGGGTTTTAACATCTAGAGTAGGTTTTACAAAGTTTTTTAAAGCTTTTAATTAAGAACCAAAGTTGAAGTCTGCTGCCACCGACATAAGAGGTAAGTCTGTTGTATTAATTCAGCCAAATTCCTCTAGCATGGCGAACCCTTAACCTAAGGCTAGCACTTCCTATTTTTCTAGTTTTGGTCTATTACCTCTATCTATTATTATTTCTAATTTTCACCACTGTGGTGAGCATAGGAATTTGATATTACACTACGAGAAATTGATTTATTGTCCTTAAAGCACAAAGGAATATCTTACTTACTCGCTTACAAAAAAAGAAGCTAAGATTGAACAACTTCACAAGAAAGTTAAAATTATTAAAAAAGTCATCTTATTATCTTGAATCATTCCTTAAGGAAAAGGATGAGTTAATTGAAGCTTTTGGGGAAAACTAAGTGTTAGTGAGAAGTAACTAGCCCTTTCTACTACTATGGTCCACAATATGATGATTGGTTCCAAGAATTTACATGAAATCCTAGGTATTGTAAATACATTTAGTAACAAACATAGAATTGCGTAAATTGAAGTTGTTTCAACATCTAAAGCAGGTTTTACAAAGTTTTTTAGAGCTTCCAATCAAGAACAAAATTTGAAGTCTGCTGTCACCGACATAAGAGGTAAATTTCTTTTGTCAATTCAGCCAAATTCCACTAGCATGGTGAATCCTTCACCTAAGGCTAGCACTTCCTATTTCTCTAGTTTTTTCCTATTACCTCTATCTACTATTATTACTAATTTCCACCATTGTGGTGAACTTAGGCATTTGATACTACATTACGAGAAATTGACTTATCATCCTCATGTGAAAGTTAATGTGAGTGCTTCTTCTTTTCCTTCGAGTACTAGTTTTCAGAGTCAAAGTCCCAGATTTTCTAATTTACCTATTCATGTTTTCTATCACTTCAGTTCCTTGCACCTACTAGCTTATCTCAAATGATGAATCCCACTTACCTTGCACACTCTTAGTTGAGACTCAATTATGTTATTAGTTGAGCTTATATTATTTGGGAATATTTGTTTTCCCTTTTGTTTAAAAAGTTAAAATACGAAAGAGAGGGGGGGGAGGAAGAAAAAGAAAAAAAGAAGAAGTGTATCAATGAATGAAAATTAAGAAGTAAAGGAAAGAGATCCTAATTTTAGGATTATCAATGATTGAAAAATTGTGAAGTAAAAGGGAAGAACCTAATTTTGAAGGTTTACTGCTTATGGTTATAAGATCTTTTCTTAAAGTATATGTTTTGGTTATTTAAAATTGTTCTTAATTAAGCTTATAAATGTCTCTTCTCATCTACCCAAAACTCGGCCTATCATTACAAGTTTTGAAAGACCTTTTGGTTTCATCTAGGTTGGCACTTACATTAGTAGAAAGAGAGACTTAATTTGAACTTATGAAGTTTGGTACATGATGAGTGCTAAAAAACACTAAAATTACCATGATTTTATTCACTCTAATTGA
Source organism: Hippophae tibetana (assembly GCA_037013495.1). NCBI lineage: Eukaryota > Viridiplantae > Streptophyta > Magnoliopsida > Rosales > Elaeagnaceae > Hippophae > Hippophae tibetana. The sequence continues at coordinate 17,837,606 of CM072810.1, forward strand.
TTAAAAAAATATATACTTATATGATTTTATCATATTTCTATATAAATCTATCTTTTTGAAATCACGAGTATTTTTATTGTTTTTCAGGTATTTTCACTAAAAAAAGTAACTTAAAGACTCAAAGAAAAAAATACCGGAGGCAATACATCACAAATATATTCATAAAGTAAATTAGGAAAAGTAAAAAAAAGATAGAAAAATTGGACAAAATGGGTCAAAAAGGAGAAAATCGTGCACGCAGCACTCCAACCACGCACCGAACAACGTGCACACATCGCCCTGTCCACGGGTACCTATGTTCCCTTCCGCATGCGCCATCGCGCCCCACCTACCATGACATTGGGAAAGACGTCATCATTTACTACTTTGCATTTTATCCATTTTTAATCATTTTTTCACCTACTTTTTCTTCCTCTACTCACCTATAAATACTCTCATTCTCTTCACTTCAAAACACACACACAAAAACACATCTTCTTCTCTCTTTCTTTCTCTCCATTTCTTAGTTTTTAGTTTTTCTTAGTTAGTTTTTCTTAGTTTTAGAGTTCTTCTCTTTTTTAGAAGAACTAATTATGTTTTTGTAATTTATTTGCTTTTCGATTCAATAAATGGAAGTGCAAATTCCGTTTGGAGGTTTTCCAATAACACAAATACATAAATAAATGTAATTTATTTTATTTTATTTTTTTGTGATTAAATTTAACATTGTTGGCTTTTTGTAAACATGATATAATAATAACGTTGTTATGCTTGCGAAATATTAAATAGGTAAAAATCTCTAAAATGAATTGATTTTGTTTTTATTCAAGATTTTATATTAAGAATGTTAGAGATAAATATATTATTTTTCATTACAAACTTAAATCTAAAAATTAGATTTTAAGGTTTAGTTATCCGGTCTGATTTAGAGTAGTACTATTTTATGTGTGGATAGCGTTGGTTCGCCACGTCAACCAACACTACATGTGTGGATAGCGTTGGTTCGCCACGTCAACCAACGCTACATGCGTGGATAACGTCTGTTCGTTGATGAGTGCTCAAAAAGTACTAAAATTACCATTATTTTATGCACGTTAATTGATTATAAATATATATATATTTATATGATTTTATCATATTGATAACTGTATTTTATATAGTTATTTTCATCTATTTTATTAATTATAATTGCTATGTTTTTCATATTTTTAGTTAATTTTAGTTTAATAAATTAGTATTTACTTTTTTATATATTTTAAGAAAATTAAATAATTTGTATCGAAAACTTAATTAATTGCAAATTTATGTCCAAAAATATAATTTCAAATAATAGAGTTCTTAATTGCAATTTATAAAAGTCAAAATTATAATTAAAATTAAAATCGGGCTTAATTTTAATTATTAAAAATTTAAAAATTTAATTTAAATTAGAAAAGGGCTTAACTATAATTAAAGAAAGTTTAAAATATAATTTGAATTAGATTTGTGGGTCAAAATGCAATTAATTAAAGTTTATTTTTCGCGTAGGAGGGAAGAAGTCCACGTGCAGTCTCCCACGCGCTCAGCGTGGACCGTTCGATCAGCAAAGAAATGGCTACGATATGCGCATCTCTATCACACCCGACCAACTCGCGTGGGTGCATATTCTACCTTTCATGCGGCTCGGTGCCCGAGTGGGGCCCACCTGTCGTGCAGGCCGACATGCAGGTGGGACCCACGTGTCTGACGCGTCCAGCCACTGTCCCCCCCACGTTGCACGCACCTTTGATCCCATGCGGCATTTCTGCGTGTGCCCGTCCTTGAGTGCCAATGATATGCTATCACGTGTCCCACTTTAAATTTCAGCGAATCACATCACGACACGTGGCAGCGGGATTTGAAAATAATAAATAGCGCTGCGTAAGATACCAGTTTGCGTTTTCGATACAGTTTTTGGTTTTCAAAACAATTTTTCCCCCACGCGGATTAATTAATTAATTTCTCCAGACCTATCTGTCCCCCGCGTGTATTAAAAAATATATATTTTTAAATGTATTTGTTTTTATAATTTTGATGTTATAAATAGGGGATAGGATGAGAGAGTAAAGAAAGTTTTTTTGGAGTGTTTAGTTTTTGAGATTTTTTGTATTGTTCGGTTTTGGACTACAGAACATGCAGAAGCCATTTTTTTAGCTTCTATTGTGTTCTACATGTGCCAAATATTTGTGCTAAGAGATGTTTTAATTTTCTGTTTTCTTCATCTCATTTTTCTGAAACTGTTGTAATTTTTATTTTAAATTTATGAAGTAATTTAATTTTTCTTGGGTTAAATTTGATCTAAATTTATGATGCTTTTATTTTAATTATTTTTGAACGATTTATAAGACGTTTGAGTTGTTTATTTTATTTTGTGCTTAATGCTTTTGATTATTTACGAATTTTATCAAACGATCCGTGGCACATAAATAAACTTGGAAGAGGCATTTTTATGTATATTGCTCATAGATAGAATGACATGTATGATGAAGGATAGGAATATACCCTAATTATATGTGTGGCCATTTGAGAACTTAGAACGTAATGAATCTCGGTGAATTTAATTCTCATAGGAATATAGTGAATTAATTTAACGAGGTGTGTTTATACGGAGCTCAGAAGAGATGTATGAATAAAATTAGAAGTTTTCGGTTGACAAATTAAATGTACTAAAAAACTATAAATCAAAAGAAATTAACATGATTTGAGTTGATTAATTTGGTGAAAAATTGCAATCCTAGATTTCTTTTATTTTGTTAACTCTTTTCTTAAATTTGTTCCAATCAACGATTGTTTAGGATAAAATCAGAGAGAGATAATTTTAGTACTCAACAAACTGGAGTAACAAATCTCCGTGGGAACGATAACTTACTTATCAAATTTTATTACTTGTGACCGTGTATGCTTGCACGTTTTATGTTCTCCAAAAGAGACAACAAGTTTTTGGCACCGTTGCCGGGGATTTGGTAACTATTTTCATTGTTGATATTAATACCAATCAATCTAATTTTAATTCAAAAAAAAAATTTATTCTTGTTGTTTATTTTTGTTTGTTTATTTTAGTTTATTTTTAAATTTTCTCGTAAGTTGAGATTTTGTTTGACACACAAATCAAAACTTACAAAAAGAAAAAAAAACATTACTCTTATTTTTTCTTGTTTAGTTTATTTTTCCATTTTCTTGTGAGTTGAGATTTTGTTTGAAACACAAATCTTAACTCATAATAAGAAAAAAAACAAAAAAAAAAAATTGGTTACTATTACTTTCTTAATTTATTTTTAAAATTTCTCGCAAGTTTATATTTTGTTTGAAACACAAATCTTAACTCACAAAAAGAAAAAAAAAACCAAATTTTTTTTTGGTTACTATTACTTTCTTAATTTATTTTTAAATTTTCTCGCAAGTTTAGATTTTGTTTGACACACAAATCTTAACTAACAAAAAGAAAAACAAATTGAGAAGTCAAGCTGACGACTATAAATCAAGCGCTTCTTGGGAGACAACCCAAGTGTTTTATTTTTTTTTCGCATTTATTAGTTTTTATATTTTGTTATGTTATTTTATTTTTTATCGTAGGTGCAATTTGGAAGAAATGAAGCTATTTTTAATTAACCATTCAAACAAACCAGGAAGTTTCTTTGAACCATTCTCATATGTTCTTTAACTTTCACACATTGAGGATAATGTGTATATTAAGTTTGGGGGTGGTAGATATATTAAACTTCATTGAAGTATTTTCTTGATGTTCTTGCTTGTGAATTTTTTTTTGTTTGGTTGATTGAAGATATTTTGTGATGAATAGTGATTTATTTTTATTTCTTTGGTTTAAATGATGCATAACTTCTTGAAAAATTTGAATATTGTCTAAGCGATGAATAATTTTTATGTATGTTTCATTTTTACAAGATTAAAATATGTATGATCACTTGTCTTGAATTTTGAGTTGCTATGGTAATTTAGAAAATGTTTATGTGAGTATGAATTTTGACTGATATTTGTGGTATCACAGTTCTTAGAATTTGTTTGATTTTCTCTTGAGACGAAATTATAGATAACATTTAACTAAGAAAATGATTTAGGTCATCTTTGGATCGTTTGAGCCTTTCTATCTACCTTCACATGCTTTATCCATAGTATACCCCTTTGAGCTTCAAAGTTTATATATATATTTTTATTTCATTTCAAAAGCCTACTTAAAAAAATTATATATGTGTGCAGATATATCTATTTTTCTTATCTCACTAACATGTGACAATTGTTAGTAAATATTTAATGATATATCGGAAAAAAAGAGGATACTGAAAAAAAAATATTTTGAAAAGAAAAAGAAAAAAATAGAAAACAAAACAAAAATAGAAAAAAAAAGAAAGAAAACAAAAATGGTTATTGTATGTGATGTTAAATCCCAAATTGGGAAGTAGTTATTGTGATACTAGAAGGTATCTTGTTTCAATCCTAAAATGATGTGTTTAGGAAAAATTGAGCTAAATATTATCCTTTATCCTACCTTTACCTAAGCCATACATTACAAACTTATAAAGTCCTATTGATTTTTGGTTGTGTTGTTCTACATTAATGGAGATAGAAATGAAAAATAATCGTATAAGATTTGTGATTTGTGATTTCATTAAAATTTGTTTGATTTTATATTTGCATAAACTGATCCGGATTGCATGTGATGAAATATGAAATGACTTCAAACACACACTAAAATTCATTGTGAAAATGGAATATATTTTTAAATTTATTTTGATACTTAGATAAAATTCTTTTATTTCTTTGAGTTATGTAATTTGGAATTACTAAAAAGAAATATTTTGAAAATCACTATTTTAAATCAAGTCCGCGCGTGCCTGCGCCCAGTCTGCGTGTGCTGCTGTGCCCATCTGTGCGCGCTGTGGTACCCACACCAACATGACATCATCATTAACTACTCCGCATTTTCTCCATTTTTAATCATTTTTTCACCCATTTTTTCTTCCCATCCTCACCTATAAATACCCTCATTCTCTTCATAACTAAACCCACCTAAAAACACATCTTCTTTCTCTTTCTTTCTTAGTTTTTAAGTTTTTCTTAGTTTTTAGCTTTTCTTAGTTAGTTTTTCTAAGTTTTAGAGTTCTTCTCTTTTTGAGAAGAACTAATTATGTTTTTGTAATTTCTTTTCTTTGCGATTCAATAAATGGGAGTGCAAATTCCCTTTGGAGATTTTTCAACAACGGGAATAACATCAAAGTACTTTAAGGATTTTATTTTCTTATAGTTACTTTTTATGTTTTATTCTTACATGTTATATTTAATTTGTCTGTGATTAAGTTTAACTTTGTTGGCTATTTGTAAACATGATATATTAATAACGTTTTTATGCTTGCGAAATATTAAATAGGTAAAAATCTCTAAAATGAATTGATTTTATTTTTATTCAAGATTTTATATTAAGAATGTTAAAGAGAAATATATTATGTTTCATTACAAACTTAAATCTGAAAATTATATTTTAAGTTTTAGTTATCCGGTCTAATTTAGAGTAGTGTTCTTTTATTTGTTGGTACAATCACCCGGTAGTTAGAGTGGAGCTCTATTTCAAAAGTTTTTATAAGAATTATTATCTGAAAATGTATTGAAAACATGTTTTCAGTAGTGGTTTTAAAACTTGAAAGTTAGTACTCGGATAATTAAATTCTTAGGTTTAATTTGGACACCTTGAATAAAGTTGAAACTGTCTAACCCCACCAAAGGTGGCATTTAAATGGTTCATTTTCAATCTTTTAGAAAAAGAAATAAATTTAATTAACCAAATTAGTTATCAACTCCACCCATAGGTGTTAATTAATTTTTTTAGTTAACAAAGAATATTTAACCCCACCAAAGGTGGTATTCATATAAAAAAACGAGAATCAATAAATATCAATTTATATCTTTAATAACCTAAATAATATGAGCAAGCATAATTAACTTAGTCATTATATCCATAAATACTCTACTATTATAAATGATAAAATTTGCATAAATGTTTATTGAATCTTTATATATGTTTATTTTTATGTTATTAGATTAGAAACACAAAAACCCAAATATCGTGACAGGATGTTTAGGATTTAATTTCATTTTTAAAAGTTTGAATAATAAATTAAAAACCACATATATTCCTTCCTCAGATCGACCTTAGGAGTATACTTATCATTTTCTATGAAATGATTCGTGCACTTGCGAGAGTTTTATAAATATAAAACCAAAGTATTGGTAGGATCGGCGATGTCGATTCTGCTCATCATTTGCCACGTCAACCGACGTTATGTCTTACGTGGATAGTGTCAGTTCTACACCGAACTAACTTTAAATTCATTATAAGTCATTTTTTTTTCACAAACTGACTTTACAAAGCAACTTAAATACCTCTTTTTGTAGTAGTGCATGTTTCAAAGTGATAGATTGGATGAATTTATACATGAAGATGGATGGAGCACACAAGATAGATGCATTTGTTTAAGGTGTACATTTCGATGTTGGGTGTGTGTCAATGTTTTGCTCATTGAAAAAACAATATTTAGGTATCTTCATGGTCATCTCATGATAGATGTGAGTATGCATTTAGTTATGTAGTGTTTTGACATGAAAAGCCAACAAGGAAGAATGTAAGTCCTACTATACTTTGTATCTGTGTTGATTTTATGTGTACAAAATATGATGTCTGTTTATTTTTACTCAATATTATGTCTTTCTCTAGATGATATTGGTTACTATAGATCAATAATACATACACATTCACATAGTTAGGAATACTATATTTGAAAGCATGTTTTTCACACACCACTTGTTTTAGTATGCATGATAGGCCAAGAGTGATAGATTTTGGTTTGTTTTAGGTGCAGATATTTGTGAAATTAACTCAACATTTTTGGAAATGAAAATATTTTTTTATACCATGCCACAACCCTTTCCACCAATCTTGCCACCCTTTTTTGAGGTGGTTGTTGAGGTGGCTAGCTGAATGTTATAAATACTCCCTTCATTAATTATTTAATTAATTTGAAAATTTTATCGTAACTCTTCCAAAAAATTTGTTCATTTTGAATTCCATTTTTCACTATTATGAAACGATATTAGTGATACATTTGAAAGAGTATAAAATAGTGAGGTAGACTATTTTTATTAAGTTGGGAGAATCTTATTGTGAGAGTGAGCTAAGTTAAATTCTTTGAGATCTTGTATCTCTTATTGTGTGCAATATAAGATATGTTGTTTTGAGTTTGAGGGTGGTCCTTAAGATTGCGAATAAAAATATTTATTATTAATCTGGGTTTACTTATCACACCATATTGTATGGTGTTGGATATAGAGGAAAGCTTGCTTAGCGAATCGAACTAGGTTGTTACAAAAGCAGCAAGAAAGAGTATCAATAGGTAGTTTGGATAGAGATAACGACTGATAGAGGTAATAGTGATTTTATCTATAAAAGTTGTAACTGTTTATTGCTTAGTAGATTGTTTGTTGTTGACTGGTTGTCTTAAGAAACTTGAGGAGATTACCACATGGATATGGTCTTTGTGTGGTTTGATCTTGTTATATGTCTTGTTATGCATGATCCATTGTTATGCTAGTACAATATGAGCTTAAGGTGTGTAAGTTACAACATATTATAGCTTAAATTCTGATTATAAAGTGCTTACAGTTTTACTACTTTCTTAAGTGTTTACTTTTCTATTTGTGTGAGTTAGGGTTGAGTCATCAAGGATTTTGTATCTCATAACCCTTGTAGTGTATAGGGTCGTGGACTCTTTTAGAACTTATAACCATGAAAGAAGTATCTGTAGTGTTTCTCAATCATGAAAAAAGGCTAGAAAAGCATGACAAACCTCCCAATGATCTCTTATTTCCATATTCGAATTTAGCTCACAATAATTCTAGGAACTTTGCTTATAAAAATTCTATTAATAGATCAAGTGAGAATGCTAATGACTTTATAAAAGTAGAGTCATCGATGCATTTTTCTGCTTAATATTTGCCATTTTTATTCAATAAATAGTACTTTTAGGGTAAAAATATTAAAATGTGAACTTTCTAATAAAAATAGATGAAAATATAGTGTTTAGAATTTTTTTAAACTTTTTATGAATTTCCTATGAATTTTTAACACAAGACCAATTAGAAAGTGCCACAAGGATTCCATACAAACAGGTGAGAAAATCAGCCAAACCATGTGCATGCCACGCAAGTACAAATAGTGAATCATGCAACATCGTGTGTTCCCAATGATGCAATGTCATGCCACATGTCAGCATGACATTTATTTTGAGTTGATCACGCGGTCAAAGGTCTTTCCATATGTGTGCCACATAAGCCACAATCACAAATCAAATATAGCCACATGGTTATGACACAACATTATTGATCCAGACTAATCCACATGTCCCACGCATTGCATGCTGATTCGCCTAGTGAATACCTTGTGCCATATGTCACATCCCTATTGGCTAGCATTGTTAATTTTTATTTTTTTCATCTCAACCATTGATTTGAAACTAATTTTTATCAATTTTTGGAGCCAAGAAGAGAGAAAAACACGAAAAAATTCAAAAGGAGATATAATTTTGGTAAATAATTAAGAGGAGATTGATTGTACTTCTTATTCTTTTTCTTCCTTTATCAATTTTTATGTCTTTCTTTATGAAAAATATGAGCTTTACGAACAAAATTATGTCTAGTTAATTTATTAATTAAGGAGTCTTATGAACCCAATTTTTAATATGTAATAATCTAATAGTTTATCCAAATTATGATTTTAATTTAATTATCTTATTTAATCTAATTTTTATGTAATTAATTATTTGATCTACTACTAATCTAATAGTACATATGTATGATTTTTATGTATGTGATCCATAATTCATGAACTTAATGAGTAGTATGCAAGTTAATTGATATGAGTGTGTGATTAGGTTAATTATTATATAATGTATAGTTTATTTGAGAGATGAATACATGCTAGATTAAATTCAAATTATCATGTAATTGATTGATTATTATATTTGGGGATATTTTAGTGATTCATATTTTTAGAAAATTGAAAATTGAGTATTCTTAGATATTTTCTCAAATATCTTCTTAGCTTTCAAATTTGATTTAATTAATTATTATTATTATTATTTATTTTTAGTTCTTTTAATTTTTATTTCTTAAAATATAAAAACATAAAAAAGTTGGTTTGTTTTGTTTAAAAAATAGTTTCTAATAAAATAATCTCCACAATAACGATTTTTTCTTATTATTATATTACTTATTGCTATACGTATACTTGTGTATTAATTCACACAATTCATGTCTGATAAAGTTTTTAGAGCCATTGTCGAGGATAATAAATATTAAAAATTATTTTTTTATTTTATTTTAGTTATTTTTCTTAATTTATTTTTCTATATTTTAATTTTAATTTATTTAGTTTTTTATTTTTATTTACTTATTTATTTCAGTTATTTATTTATATGTATTTTTATTTATTTATTTATTTATCATAATTTTAATTTATTTAGTTTTTTATTTTAAATTTGTATTTATTTTAAATTTAGACATCTCTTTTAGTGCTATTAGATACACATTTAAATATATTGCATGAGTAAGTTTGTAAGGGATAAATATTTCCTTTAGATCTTGAAATTGAGCATATTTTTAGAGTAATGAAAAAACAACAAGTTATCACCCAAGTAAAAAAAAATGGCTAATCCATTAAAAATAAACAATGATGAAATAAATTTGAACAACTAGATACCTTTGATGTATGATAAGAACAAAGCTATGAATGAATATGCATTACCTGTGGTGAACGGCTTAATAAAAGTATTACAAGGCCAAACATTCAAGTAAATCAGTTTGAACTAAAGCTAGTGATGTTCTAAATATTAAAAATAGTTGGACAATTTAGTGTATTATCAACATAGGATCTTTATCATTATCTTCATCTTAGATTTTTTATTGAAGTTAGAGATTCATTCAAATTTAGTAGTGTGATCAAAGAGACATTTAGGCTTAGTTTACTCCTATACTCTTTGTGAGAATGTGCATGAGCTTGGCTTATGGTACAATCCATTCGTGTCTCTCAAGAGAAAACAAATTATGCATTCATGAAGGAGACATCCACAAGTAAGTTGTAAAAAAGCTAGAGAACAAGTTCATGAAGAAGAGCGAATAGAATCAGCTCTATTTAAAGAAGAAGTTGTTCCGTTTTGATTACCTTTCAGGTACCATAATAAATGACCACATTACTGCTTTTAATCGATTAGTAGAAATATTTTTAAATAAGGATGAACCTTTTAAAATGAAGATTTAGCCTTGGTATTGTTAGACTCCCTTCATAATAAACTTGATCAATTTATAACGAGCTTACTCATTGGGAAGGATAAAGTGTCTTTTAAGGAAGTTTTTACTGCTTTGTATAGTTATGAAATTAGAAAGAAAGATAAAAAAAAGAAAATAGGAACGAAGTAATAGAGGAAATGTTTGTAAGAGGGCATCCGTAAACAGAACAGAAAGGTAGATCTATTTCTAAAAGATAGCTTGGTAAAGATGAATGTGCCTTTTGTCACGAAAAAGGAGATTGGAAGAAAAACTATCCGAAGTTGTAGAAGAAAAGAAAAGTTGTGACACTTGATGATATGTTTATCAGTTTATGTTGCAGCTTAAGTACACCAGAAGCATGCATGATCATTGTGTGTATTTTTGCAAGCTAAAAGATAAGTCTTTCATCTATCACCTATTGTATGTCGATGATATGTTGATTGCATCAAAGAACCAAGAATAAATTAAGATGTTGAAGGCTAAACTAAGTCAAGACTTCGAGATGAAAGATCTAGGAGAAGCCAAGAATATTCTTGGCATGGGGATAAGAAGGGATAGGAAAAAGAGGAAGCTTTGTTTGACTGAGAATCAATATTCAAAGAAGGTGTTATTGCATTTTGGTTTGAATGAATAGAAAAAACCTATATGTACTCCATTTATTTCTCATTTCAAACTTAGTGATCAATTGTATGCAATGGTGTGTGTACTAATGAGAATACATGGAAAATATACCATATACTAATGTAGTTTGTAGCTTGATGTATGCAATGGTGTGTACGAGACATGACATTTTACATGTGGTTAGAGGTGTAAGCAGGTACATGCATGATCTTGGTAAAGAACATTGGTTGGATGTGAAATGGATTCTATGATATATTCTAAACACTCTAGATATTGGTTTAGTATTTGAGCAGGATAATATTATTGATCAATGTGCAGTCAGATATTGTGATTCTAACTATGCCAGAGAATTAGATAAGTGTTAGTCAACTACTGGTTATGTTTTTACTCTTGCTAGAGTACCAATTAGTTAGAAGTCTACCTTCTAATTCACAGTTGTTTTGTCTTACTATAGAGGTAGAATATATGGCAATTACAGAGGCTGTGAAGGAAGCTATTTGGTTATAAGGATTTCCTGAAGACTTACGAGTTGGTCAAAAGAATATTAAGGTGTTTTGTGACAGTCAAAGTGTTATTCATTAAGCAAAGAACCAAGTCTACCATACATGTACAAAGCACATTGACGTTCGTTATCATTTCGTGTGAGATATTATTAAAGAAGGTGGAGTACAAATTCAGAAGATTAATACTACAGAGAATCTCGCAAATATGATGACCAAGGTGGTGACAACAATCAAGTTCAAAAAAAATTTGAAATTGATTAACATCCTACAAATTTGAGTTGGCATTGGTGTCGTTGTTCTAGATATTGAAGAAATCATTTGAGAATCACTAAGTCGCTAAGGTATAGATTTGTTGTATATCTCCTTAGTGAGCCATTTGAAGAAGTCCCACATGGATTAGGAACCATGTGAGTGTTGTATTTTGGGCTATAAATAAAGTCCCCTCCTATATTTTGAAAGCATCACAAAATTTGTATATCTTCCTCTCTTTTGTAAGGGTAATTGATTAGTACATTTTTGCCTAATTAGTTATAATTTTGGAGTTCATCCAATTTGAAGATAGTAGAAGTGATCAATGACGCCCAAGAACATAGGTAACATTTATACCAAACCTCGTTAAATTTTTGGTGTTTTTATCTTTCTACTTTAATATCTATTTTTGTTTCTTTTAGCATTATATTTCAAATAACATTATTTTTTTGAGCTAGTTTGAGCTCTATTCATCTAAATCATAGTATTTTTGAATAATAACTACTTAGAATTATATTTGAAATATGATTCTAAATGAAACTAAAGCACATATTAAAGTAGAAAAATAAAAACACCAAAAATTTAACGAGTTTCAGTATAAATGTTACCAATGTTCTCAGGTATTGTTAACCACTTCTACTATATTCAAATTGTATGAACTCTAAAATTACAACTAATTGGAAAAAGATGAGCTACTCAATTAGCCTTACAAAAGAGAGGAAGATATACAAATTTTGTGATGCATTCAAAGTGAAGAAAGGGGCTTTATTTATAGTCCAAAATACAACACTCACCATGGTTTCTAATCCATGTGGGACCTTTTCAAATGGCTCACTAAAGAGCTATATAAAAAATCTCCACCTTAACAACTTAGTGATTAATAAATGATTTCTTCAATCTCTAGATCAACGATGCAAGTGCCAACTCAAATTTACAGAATGTTAATCAAATCCAAACAATGTTTGAACTTGATTGTTGTTACCACCTTAGTCATCATATCTACGGGATTCTCTGTAGTATTAATCTTATGAATTAGTACTCCACCTTCTTCAATAATCTCTCATACCAAATGATAACGAACGTCAATTTATTTTGTACGTTTATGGTAGACTTGGTTCTTTGCTAAATGAATAGCATTCTAAATATCACAAAACACCTTAATATGTTTTTGACCAACTCCCAAGTCCTCAAGCAATCCTCGTAACCAAATAACTTTATTCACAGTCTCTGTGGCTTCCATAACTCTACCATTATAGTAAACAAAGTAACTGTGAACTGCAAGGTAGAGTTCCAAATGATTGGTGCTCTAGCAAGAGTAAACACATAAGTAGTAGTTGATTGATGGTTATCTAAATCTCTAACATAGTTAGAATCACAATATCTGACTACACATTGATCAACAATATCATCCTACTCAAATACTAAACCAACATCTATAATATTTGGAATATATTGTAGAATCCATTTCACACCCAACCAATGTTCTTTACCAGGATCATGCATGTACCTGCTTACAGCTTCAACCGCATGTAATATGTCAAGTATCGTACAGACCATTGCATACATCAAGCTACCAACCGCATTAGTATATGGTATCTTTTCCATGTATTCTCGCTTTGTATCATTCTTAGGAGACAATTGAGCACTAAGCTTGAAATGAGGAACAAGCGGAGTACATACAGGTTTTGTATGTTCATTCAAACCAAAACATTATAACACCTTCTTCAAATATTGACTCTAGGTCAAACAAAGCTTCCCCTTATTCCTATCCCTTCTTACCCCCATTCTAAGAATCTTCTTGGCTTTTCCCAGATCTTTCATCTCGAACTCTTGACTTAGTTGAGCCTTCAACATCTTAATTTATTCTTGGTTCTTTGATGCAATCAAGATATCATCGAAATACAATAGGAGGTAGATGAAAGACTCATCTTGTAGCTTGCGAAAATACACACAATGATCATGTGTGCTTCTGGTGTACTTAAGCTGCAACATACACTAATCAAATCGTTTATACCATTTCCTCAAAGATTTCTTCAATCCATACAATGATTTTTTCATCTGTAAACCTAATTCTCTTTTTCAACAACATTAAACCCTTCTAGCTGAGACATATAGATTTCCTCTTCGAATTTACCGTGTAGAAACGTAGTTTTCACATCAACTTGAACTAGTTCCAAATCCAAATATGCTTCTAAGGCCAACAAAATTCTAATTGAGGAATGCTTTACAACTGGAGAAAATACCTCATTATAATTGATTCCCTCATTTTGAGTGTATCCTTTAGCTACCAACCTTGCCTTGTAGTGAACACCATCTTTATTAGGAAATCCTTCTTTCTTTGCATATACCTATTTGCAAATAATTTCCTTCTTACCTTTAGGTAGTTGCATCAACTTACATGTCTTATTCTTCTAAAGGGATAGCAGCTCTTCATCCATGGCTTCCTTCCATCTTTCAACTTCAGGACTTCTGATTACATCTTTATATGTGGAAGGAACATCATCATGCACAACTAAAAGTGCATATGCCACAGTATTCTTAAACTGAACATATAGATCTTCCATATCCTTATATCATGCAAGAACCTTCACATTTTGTAGTTGTGGCCTATCAACTACAATTTATCCTTGTTGTGGTGGTGGTTCTTGGGTTAAAACCTCTTTGTCATATAATTTGTCTTCTGCTAATGGAGGATCAGCGTCTGTCTTATCTCCACTAACTGGGTCAATGATTCTGCTTTCAAACTCCACCTACTTTGGAGTTTGTTCCACCTACTACAAAGTTCCATTGATCTTCTCAGTTACCTTTCTCAACAAGGCAGATTCATCAAAGGTAACATCTCTACTGAAGATTATCTTTTTCATTTCAAGGCACCATAGACGATATCCCTTAGAACCATAAAGGATCCCCAAAAAATAGCTTTCTTAGCTCTTGGATTCAACTTCGATTCTGTTATATGGTAGTATGCAATAAAACCAAACACATTTAAGATGACATGCATACATCACAGCCTCAGCCCAATACTACTTGCCTAACCCAGCATTTGACAACAAACACCAAACCTTTTCTAGAAAAGTCTAGTTCATACGTTCTGCAACTCTATTCTGTTATGGTGTTTTTTGAATAGTGAAGTGTCGCACTATCCCTTATTCTTCACAAACTTTCATAAATGGATCATTTGTGAACTCAATGCCATTATAAGACCTTAGACACTTGATCCTTATACTAGTCTAAGTCTCGATCATCTTCTTCCACTTGAGAAAAATTCCTAACACTTCATTCTTCTTCTTCATGAGATACAACCAAACTTGATAAGTCATCGATGAAAGTGACATAATAATATTTTCAACTCATGAATGGAGTTCTTGTTAGCCCTCACACATCTATATGAATGTAATCCAAGATTCCTTTTGTACTATAGAATGCAGTGGTAAAGCTTCCTCTTTTCTACTTCCCCAATACATAATGCTCACAAAATTCTAACTAGTCGGTTCTTGTGCCTTTTAACAGGCCTTGCTTTACAAGAATCTGTAAAAAAATTCACCAACATGTCATAAACACATATGCCATGGCTTGGTAGTTTTTGAATCTTTTTTGTTCTTCGAAACTAATGTTGATGTTGTCCCAATAACCGCACTACCAAGGTAGTAGTACAAGTTATTCTTTCGAACACCTTTCATTGCTACAAGTGCTCCAAAAGTAAACTTCAATGCCTCATTTTGTATGGTCATAGTGAAGCCTTTTGATTCTAAGACTCCAATATCAATGAGATTATTTTTCATATCTGGAACATAATGAACATTCGTCAAGACTCTAGTTGAATCTTCAAATGAATTGTACTGAGCCCCAAAATTTTGCATGGATAATCATTACCCATGAAAATAACTCCACCATCTAGTTCTTCAAAATTAAAGAATCACTGCTTATTACGAGACATATAGAAGGTACATGCTGAATCAAAAATCCAATCACTAGGATAGGATACTTTTGACGAACCGACCAATGCAAAATCTGAATCTGAGATTCTTTTAGCTACACATACATCAGGCATCACAACTTTTCCTTCCTTCTATAACTTCGAACAATTTTTCTTCCAATAGTCATTTTCGTGAAAAAAGATACATTCATTTTTACCAAGCCTTCCTTTAGAAAGAGATCTACCTCTCCTTTCTTTCTATTGTATTTATGGATGCCCTCTTACAGATAGTCTCTCTGATGCTTCATTCATGCTTTCTTTTTTTTCTTCCTTTCTAATTTCATAACTATACAAAATAGTGCAAACTTCCTCAAAAGACATTTTATCCTTCTTAATGAGTACGCTCGTAATAAGGTGATCAAACTCATTTGGAATGGAGGCTAACAGCATCAAGGCTAAATCTTCATCTTTAAAAGTTTCATCCATATTTAACAAATATAATACTAATCGATTAAAAGAAGTAATGTGGCCGTTCATTGTGGTATCTGATGAGTGCTCAAAAAACACTAAAATTACCATGATTTTATGCACATTAATTGATTAAATATATATATATATATATATATATATATGTTTTATCATATATTTATATAAATTTATCTTTTTCTAAATCACGGGTATTTTTATTGTTTTTCAGGTATTTTGGCTTAAAAACGTAACTTAAAGACTCAAAGAGGAATACTGGAAGCAATACATCACAAATATATTAATAAATAAATGGGGAAAGGTCAACAAATATGGTAAAATTGGACAAAATGGGTCAAAAAGGTGAAAAATGTCAAAAAGGAGAAAATCGTGCCGCCGAGCCCCGCGCGTGCCAGCGCCCCACGTCCGCGCCAAGCCGCGGGCGCCCAGTCCCAATTCCATGCGCGCCCCTGCACACCCAGCTACCCTCCGTGCGCGTTGATGCCCATTTTGCCCCATTTTCGCGCAGCTGCCCAAGACGTTATGCTGACGTCATCAATGACCTCAGCAATTGCACTCCACGTTTTCACATTTTTTTAACATTTTTTCTCTCACTTTTTCTCTCCATCCTCACCTATAAATACCCCCCTTCCCTTCACTTCTAAGCACATCAAAAAACCATTCTTCTCTTCTCTTTCTTTATCTCTGTTTATAATCATGATGTAATAATAACGTTGTTATGCTTGTGAAATATTAAATAGGTGAAAATCTCTAAATTGAATTGATTTTGTTTTTATTCAAGATTTTATATTAAGAATGTTAGAGAGAAATATATTATTTTTCATTACAAACTTAAACCTAAAAATTAGATTTTAAGGTTTAGTTATCCGGTCTGATTTAGAGTAGTGCTCTTTTATTTGTTGGTACAATCGCCCGGTAGTTAGAGTGAAGCTCTATTTCAAAAGTTTTTATAATAATTATTATTTGAAAATGTATTGACAACATGTTTTCAGTAGTGGTTTTAAAACTTGAAAGTTAGTACTCGGATAACTAAATTCTTAGGTTTAATTTGGACACCTTGAATAATGTTTAAACTGTCTAACCTCACCAAAGGTGGCATTTAAATGGATCATTTTCAATCTCTTAGAAAAAGGAATTAATTTAATTAACCAAATTAGTTATCAACCACACCCATTGGTGTTAATTAATTTGTTTAGTTAACAAAGAATATCTAACCCCACCAAAGATGGTATTCATACAAAAAAGGGAGAATCAATAAATATCAATTCATATCTTTAATAACCTAAATAATATGAGCAAGCATAATTAACTTAGTTATTATATCCATAAATACTCCACCATTATAAATGATAAAATTTGCATAAATGTTTATTGAATCTATGTTTATTTTTATATGTAGATTAAACACAAAAACCCAAAATATCGTGACAGGATGTTTAGGATTTAATTTTGTTTTTAAAAGTTTGAATAATAAATTAAAAACCACATATATTCCTTCCTTAGATCGACCTTGGGAGTATACTTATCATTTTCTTCGAAATGATTCGTGCACTTGCGAGAGTTTTATAAATATAAAACCAAAGTATTGGCAAGAATCTGTGATGCCGGTTTTCGTTCATCAATATCTGGAAAGTAATCAAAATGAAAAAACTTTTTTCTTCAAATAGAGCCAATTTTGTCCATGCTTCTTCATGAACTTGTTCTCTAATGCCTTCCATAACTTACTTGCATATGGCTCCTTTATGAATGCATACTTTTGTTCTATTGAGAGACACGAACGGATTGTACCACATGCCAATCGGTTGATATTTTTCCACTCAACTTCATCTACTCCTTCTGGTTTCTCTTCTTCAATGAAGATGTCTAGACCTTGTTAAAACAGAGCATCTAGAACTTCATCTTGTCACATGCCAAAATGACCAATTCCATCAAACTTCTCTACCTCGACCTTGCAATTATCACAATTGTTCTACTTGATGTGGATGTCCAGCCTTTGTTTAAGAGAGACTTTTCTTCCGTCATTTCTTTAAATTACAACATCTAGTAATTGTATTCCAATAGTAAACAAACGGAACACAAAAAAATTTCTCGGTAAAAACCTTTGGCTTTGATATCAATTGTTAGGAAAATCGGATATATTTTTCTTATTCTAAGTAGTTACTATTCACAAATACTATGATTTAAATGAATAAATTGAACTCAAACTAGTACGATAAAATAATGATATTGAAAATATAATTTTAAAAGAAACTAAAGCAGATATTAAAGTAGAAAAATAAAAACACCAAAAGTCTAACGAGATTCAATATATATCTATGTCCTCGGACGTCGTTGATCACTTTCATTATCTTTAAATTAGATTAACTCCAAAATTAAAACTAATTGAATAAAATTGAGTTAATTAATTATTGTTATAAAAGAGAGAAAGATATACAAATTTTAATACGCTGGTTTATAATGCACTTAAGAGTTTTCAAATTGTTCGTTAAGAAACTATACAACAAGCATTTTGAATTAAAATTGTGGGTGTGTGCGTGACGTGTTTGATTTGAAAATGATTATCGAGAATATCCTTTGATCTTGAAGTGATTATTTTATATAATAATAATAATAATAACCTAATTTTAGATATTACAATTCTCTCTCCTTTTAAGAATTTCTTCCTTAAAATTGAGCATTCTCAATTTCTTGAAACAAATTGTTAAAAGTATATTACATACTTCTAATTAAACACTAGTTTTTGACTTTTCATACTCACGAATTCTTAATAATTATATAATAGTATTAATTATGGAATAATAACTATTATTATTTAAAAACAATTATTATATAAAATAATAAGAAAATATAAGGGTTTAAATATAATTTTTAAGTTTTATAATAAAAAAGTGAAAAATTAATGATTTCACGGACATGGTAGTTAAAATTTAATAATTATATAATAGTGTTAAATGTTAATTGTTATTGAAAAAAAATTATTTTATAAAATAAAAAAAATGTATTTAGATATAAATTTTTACGTTTCTTTTATTGGTAAGAAAATGATACAAAATGGTTTATAGGAATATTCTTCATTCATTAATTTTTTATTTTAGTAAGTTATAGATATAAAATAATAACTATTATACAAACATGAATAATTTGAATAATATTTAAGTAATTTTATTTAATAAATAATCAAATATAACTCGAAAATACATATTAATTTCTTTAACTAATATTTTTATTATCATCTAAGAAATTAATTTTATATAAACACGATAAACACAACTTGATTAAACTAAAAATTATTTTTATAAATATTTTTTCTTAAAATAATTTATATTAATTAATTATTTTAATTGATATGAGATATAAAATGCTCTCGACATAAAGATAATTAATTCAATACAAATATGATATGCTTATAAATGAATTGACTTAACCTAATTTGTTCATTAAATATGTAAATATGTAACTTAAAATAATTATCTAAAGAGTATATATAAAATCAATATATAATAAAATTATTAATATTGTGGTTAGTAAATGCATATTTATTATGAAAATATTTTATTATTTATGGATGTACAAGAAAAATAAATAAAATAATAAAAAATATTGTAGACCACACATTGAGAAAGAGTGGCGTATCAGAATAAAGATAGAGGCAGAGTGAAAGACAGGAATTTGATTTTTTTTTTAAATCTTTTGATTCTATTTTAAGCTATATTTATACGGCATTTATGTAATTGGATACCCAAGGATACCTCCCTATACGGCTCAAAATAAATATAATAAACTCCAATCATAATGATAATAAATATTATTCTATCAAAACAATCTTAAAAAAAAAAAGAAATATTTGTTTGCTTTTAAAAGTATAATACATACTCTTTAAAAGCAAATTTCAAAATCAAAACTTTAAATAAATGTGGACATGTTAAACAAACAATTATGTTATTATAAAAACACTTATACATAGGAAAACAATATCATGAAAATATATAATATTTCACATCAAACAATAAAATAATATAAATATATATTCTCATAACAATAAATACACACAATTACATAAACAAATAAATCCTTAATATTTTAAGTAGTATTAGTCTACTTACCTTACGTGACAAACTTAAATTCAAACTTAAATATAATCACTTTTTATTTAAATCTATCTGCATAAAAAATAACTAACGTTAAATAATCAATTATATTCTTGACTCGAAATTTTTAGAGTGAGTTTGTAATATACTGAGGAATTAATATTCAAAAATTAATATTTTTTATCAATAGAACGCCCATTAAATATATGTTCAAAGCAAGATTTATTGTTTCAGAACTCAATTCTAGCACTGGACACTGCTTACTAAAAACTCAATTAAAAATTAATTGATGTTATAAACAATCACGAAATTTCAACACATTAAACATAAAACACATTTGAGTGTTGAATAAAACATTCACGAGATATTTGTGTTAGTATTGTTTCAAGTTTGTAAAAAAAATGATAAGAACAATATTACTGATATATTGAAATATACTGTTTGAGTTGATTCGCAGACTAAATCGCAGACTAAGTCGCTCTCTTTAAAACATTTCGTAACTCTATTCAAATTTGTGCAAGCAAATACAGTCTCGTCGTTCCAAAAATAAAACAAACTAGAATCTTTTTTTCTGTCTCTAAGTTTCATTGCACCAATGAAATCTAGAATGCTATACCTCTAAAGTATTTAAGTTGCTCGAAAAACTGAAAAAATAATTTTGAATTTTCTTTACTTTGATTTGGTATGAAGAGAAGTTTTTAAGTTGTATTTTAAAACTAAAAGTTATGGCCCACTTTTATAGCTGAAAAAATAATAATATTAATGTTCATAAAATAACAGCCACAAAAATAATAGTCACAAAATAACGGTCCCTAAATGTCAAAAAATAACAGTCACAAAATAACGTTTATAAAATTTTAAGAGAGTAAAATTTAGCATTTATTGTCATCATTTTTTATTTAAATTCACACTATTTCTAACAATCTCCCACTAGAATTTTATATAAAAGTAGTTTTCATCGAGTAACCGATCAATTAAAAGTATAAGATTGTGCATCAGCAAAATGTGTCTATCGACTTGAACCTTTGCACAGTCTTGATGCTTTAAAATATACTAGAGTAACTTGTAGTTTTGAACTCTATCTCTAACAACATTACAACACAGACAAAATTTTCAAAGTGTAGTTCGAAAATCCCATGTTTTAAGGTCATGCACGTGTATCCTAGTATAGTGAATGCTCTAGTAAATTTTACCCAAAAGTTTCATAGAAAGCAACCATACTTCCACATTTACATAGATAAGTCTATCAAGATTACTCTTGTAGCTATATATTCCACTCCACATAGAATATAGAACTCATTAAAAGTTAATAACTAATTCATCTTTTCTATCGCTTCAGGATTTTATGCTCCTGACAAAATAGAATGGGACTTCAAAATAGCATAATTCATCTCATATTATTTCATAACTTGTTATTACCCATTGAACTTATTTCTTGGAATCTCCAGTTTATAAGTTATGTTTCCATCATAAGTGACTATTCATTTTAAGGACATCAGTCCTATTCCTTTCGAGGTTTTGAAAACCTTCTCTCTTGCTTATCTTTTCGTCAAAGGATTAGCCAAATTTTTATCAGTACGTATATGATCCACTCTTACAGCTCCTGTAGAGAGAAAATCTCTAATAGTACTATGATTACAACATATTTTTCATCTCTTGTTGTTGTAATAATGGTTCTAAATCTTTGCAATAGCCGTAGTATTATCGTAGTGAATCAAGACAACTAGTATCGGTCTTTCCCATAAAGGGATCTCAGCTAACAGACTTCTTAACCAGTCTGCTTCTTCATTGGGAGTAGTTAGTGCTATCATTTCAGACTCCATCATAGATTGAGCAAAAATTATCTATTTCTTAAACTTCCAAAAAATAGCTCCATCAGTAATGCTAAATATATAGCCGCCAGTTGATTTGGAGTCTTCTCATAGGGTGTTCCAATCAGTATCGTTGTATCCTTCTAGAACAGCGGGAAACATCTTTCTAGAATAATGGGAAACATCTTATAATGTAATCTGATAACTGTATTTTACATAGTTATTTTCATCTATTTTATTAATTATAATTGCTATGTTCTTCATATTTTTAGTTAATTTTAGTTTAATAAATTAGTATTTACTGTTTTTTTATATTTTAAGAAAATTAAATAATTTGTATCGAAAACTTACTTAATTGCTAATTTATGTCCACAAATATAATTTCAAATAAAAGAGTGCTTAATTGCAATTTATAAAAGTCTAAAATATAATTTAAATTAATATTGGGCTTAATTTTAATTAATAAAAGTTTTAGAATTTAATTTAAATTAGAAAAGGGCTTAATTGTAATTAGGGAAAGTTGAAAATGTAATTTGAATAAAATTTGTGGGTCAAAATGCAATTAATTAAAGTTTAATTTCTACGCAGGTGAGAAGAAGTCCACGCGCGCAACGTGGACCGTTAGATCAGCGAAAAAATGGCTATGATGCGCGCGTCTCTATGCACCCGACCAACTCGAGTGGGGCCCACCTACCGCGTAGGCCGACGTGCAGGTGGGACCCATGTGTCTGACGTGTCCAGCCGCTATCCCTCCCACGTTTCGCGTGCCCCAATCCCGTGCGACAATCTATCGTGCGTCCGTTCCCTGCAACCAATGAGGTGATGCCACATGTCCTACTATTTTGTTTCAACGAATCAGATCACGACACGTGGCAACGTGAATTTAAAAAATGACCAGCGATG
Source organism: Hippophae tibetana (assembly GCA_037013495.1). NCBI lineage: Eukaryota > Viridiplantae > Streptophyta > Magnoliopsida > Rosales > Elaeagnaceae > Hippophae > Hippophae tibetana. The sequence continues at coordinate 17,860,509 of CM072810.1, forward strand.
CGCATGTTCCCCAGTTTGCGTTTTTGATACCAGTTTTTTGTTTTCGATACATTTTGTCCCCCACGCGTATTAATTAATTAATTTCTCCACACCTATATGTCCCCCGCGTGTATTAAAAAAATATATTTTAAAATGTATTTTTTTTAGAAATTTGATGTTATAAATAGGGGATAATATGAGAGAGAAAAAGTTTTAGGGAGTTTAGTTTTTGAGATTTTTTTGTATTGTTCGGTTCTGGACTGTGGAACACGCAGAAGCCATTTTTGGCTTCTGTTGTGTTCTGTGTGTGCCAAATATTCACGATACAAAATGTTCTAATTTTTCTTTGTTCTTCATCTCATTTTCTGTATCTGCTGTAATTTTTATTTTAAATTTTATGAAGTAATTTAATTTTTCTAGGGTTGCATTTGATCTAAATTTATGAAGATTTTATTTTAATTATTTTTGAACGATTTATAAGACATTTGAGTTTTTTATTCTATTTTTTGCTTAATGCTTTGATTATTTACGAATTTTATCAAATGATCCGTGGCACATAAATAAACTTAGAAGAGGCATTTTTGTGTATATTGCTCATAGATAGAATGACATGTATGATGAAGGATAGGAATATACCCTAATTGTATGTGTGGCCATTTGAGAACTTAGAATGTAATGAATCTTGGTGAATTTAATTCTCATAGGAATATAGTGAATTAATTTAATGAGGTGTGTTTATACGGAGCTCGGAAGAGATGTATGGATAAAATTAGAAGTTTTCGGTTGACAAATTAAATGTACTAAAACATATAAATCAAAAAAAAATACCATGATTTGAGTTGATTAATTTGGTGAAAAATTGCAATCCTAGATTTCTTTTATTTTTTTATTAAACTCTTTTCTTAACTTGTTCCAATCAACGATCGTTTTGGATAAAATCAGAGAGAGATAATTTTAGTACTCAACAAACTATAGTAACAAATCTTCGTGAAAACGATAACTTACTTATCAAATTTTATTACTTGTAACCGTGTATGCTTGCACGTTTTATGTTCTCCTAAAGAGACAACATAATCCAAGGTTCATAGTTCTCTTAAGGTATCTCATGAACCTTTCAATTTCATTCCAATGATCTCTACTAGGTCTACTGGTAAACCTATATAGTAGTCCCACAAAATAAGTTATGTTTAGCCTAGTGCATTCACTAGCATAACGTATGCTACCAATGATACTTGCATACTCAGTTTGTCTAACACTGTCTTTGGTGTTCTTGAACAACTTTACAATAGGATCATAAGGAGTACATACATGTTTGCAGTTAAAGTAATTGTATTTCTTTAAGATCTTCTCAATGTAATGAGATTGATATAGGGAAAGTTATCAAAGTTAGCACACAACAAAGTTTTCACATTATTCACGATATGAATATTTGACCCAAAAATAAGCATGTCATCCATATATAAACATATAATAGAGCAAATTTCATTTTTTGATTTATAATAAATACATTTGTCACTTTCATTCATTTTGAATCCATGTGAGATAACCAGATTATCAATTTTTTCATGTCATTGCTTAGGTGCTTGTTTTAAAAGTATAAAAGGGATTTATCTAGTTTACAAACTTTATTTTCTTGACCTGGGATAACCAAGTCCTTAGGTTGGTCTATATAAATCTCTTCTTTTAAGTCACCATTTAAGAAGGAAATTTTAACATCCATTTGGTGCACTACTAAATCATAGATAGCAACAAGAGAGAAAAACACAAGTATGAAAGTTATTCATGTGACTAGTGAAAAGGTATCAAAGAAATCTACATTTTTTCTTTGCCTATACCCTTTGGCTTTAAATTGAGCTTTGTACTTTTCAATAATACCATCGAGTTTTAATTTATTCTTTAGTATCCATTTATATCCTATGATTTTGCAATCAGGAGGTAAGTCAACTAAATGTCACGTTCTATTATTCTCAAGAGAGTCCATTTCACCATTTATAGCTTCTTCCCATAAGTTGGCATCTAAAGAAGATAAAGCTTCTTAAAGAGTTTGGGGATCTTCCTCTAAGGTATAAGCATAAAAATAAGACTCAAAATCCTTAGAGATTTAAGCTTGTTTACTTCTCCTAATTTTAGTCTCTAATACCTCATTTTGTTCACTAGTTTTAGTCATGGGTAAACTACTAGAAGATGAGTCCCCATTATTCTTCAATTTAAAGGGAAACCTATGTTCATAGAAGTAAATATCATTTGATTCTATAACTACATAATCATTTAATTCATAGAATTTATAAGATTTACTATTCACAGCATATCCTACGAACACACATTCATATGCTCTACTAGCAAATTTATTTCTTTTACAATTAGGGATCCTAACATAGGTTAAAAAATCACAAGTTTTAAAATAAATTAAGTTAAGTTTCTTATTTTTTAAAATTTTCTAAGCTGGAATTTTACTAGTAGATTTAGGCATTTTATTTAGTACAAAGAAAATAGTTAATGAAACTTCTCCCCATCAATAGGAAGCAACATCAGAGTTTAATAAAATTGTAACAACTGATTCAATAAAAGTTCTATTTTTTCTTTCAGCTTTTCCATTCATTTAAAGAGAATAAGGTGCAGTTTTTCATGAATATTCTATGAGTTTTATAAAAAACATTAAAAATATTAGAATCATATTCAGTGCCTTTATCACTTTGAAATTTTTTTATTTTTCTGTTAAGTTGATTTTCAATTTCAGTCATAAATATTTTAAACATGTTAAACGCTTCACTTTTATTTTTCATTAGATATACATAAGTATAGTGTGTACAGTTATCAATAAAAGTTATAAAATAGAGTTTTTCATTTCTTGTTAAAATACCATCAAGTTCACATATGTCGGAATGTATTAAGTCTAAGAGTTTATATTCTCTAACTATTGATTTATGTGAAGTTTTAGTTATTTTAGCTTGATTGCAAAAGTCACATTTTTCAAAATCATTTAAAGATAATTTAGGAATTAGTTCTAAGGTACTCATGTTCTTGATTATGCATTTATTAATATGACAAAGTCTATCATACCAAATATTAAAAGAACTCAACATATAAGCAGAAGAAGAAGCTTTATTAATTTCAACATTCAATTTAAACATGTCATCAATGGCATACCCTTTCCCAACAAAAATATTATTTTTAGTTATTGTATACAAATCAACTCCTCTAGTTTGAGTAAACCCATATTTGTTGATAAGGTAGCCCAAAACTAAGTTCTTTCTCATCTCTGGAGTATACAGGACATCTTTCAAGATGTCAGTCTTTCCAAAGATAAATTTCAATTCCACCTTACCAGTACTAGCAACTTTAGTGGAATGGGAGTTGGCCAGCAACACTTTTTATCCTCAGACATAGAATAAGACTTTAGCATGTCACGATCACAGTAAACATAGTGAGAAGTACCAATGTCCACCCACCACCCCTTAGATCCACCAACAAAGTTGATTTCAGATATCATAGCAATAAATTGATCTTCGGTAAGGTTCACATGCGGGGTAGGACGATTCATGTTCCGACAATTCCTAGCCTAGTGGCCAGGCTTGTTATAACTATAACATATGAATGTGTTATTTCTTGAGGAGGATCGAAGTACATTTCGTGGAGGATTTCTATTTCTATTTTGGTTGTTATGGTTTTGGTTATTATTGCGATTCTGAGTTTTCATATTTCTTCTTTTAGGTTTCAAAATTACAGAGGAGGATTTTTTATTAGTACTTTTGTTTAAGACAACGAGTACTTCATCTTTTTTATCTTATTTTTAGGAATTTTCTTCTACTCTTAGATGTGTTATTAGACTTTCTAAGAAGAATTCCTTAGTTTTATGTCTAAGTGCATTCTTAAAATCCTTTCATGCAGGGGTAATTTATCTATAATAACAACTTTAAATTGTTCATCTAAAGTCATACCTTCAGAAGTTATTTCATGTGTTTTCTTTTGCAGTTCATATGATTAAGCTTCACTGCACTAATAAAGTCCAAAATGCTACACTTCTAAAGCATTTATGTTGCTCGGAAAACTAAAAAAAATAATTTTGAATTTTCTTTTCTTGGGTTTGCTATAAAGAGTAGTTTTTGAGTTATGTCTTAAAACTGAGAGTTATGGTTCTTTTTTATAGCTGAAAAAATATGAACGTTAATGTTCAAAAAAATAACGATCACAAAGAAAACAGTCACAAAATTTTAAGAGACTAAAATTTAGCATTTATTCTCATCATTTTTATTTAAATTCACATTATTTCCAACAATTAAAAATGGTCTCAAATACTTCAAAATTTCGGTTCATAATTGCCAAGAGATTGAATTTTTATTAGAGCATCTTGTACTTCGTAAAACCATAAAAAAAATTAAAGGGTAAATTAAAAAAAATATACCATCAAACTATCATAAAAGTAACAAACATATCATATAATTTTATTAAGTGACAAAAATATCACTCAATTATAATTAATGGTATAAATGTATTATTGCATTATTTTTTCGATAGTTACATTATATTTTCGATGGTAGCTTTGTATAACTAATAACGAGTTTAGTGTAAATTTGTTTGTATAACTAATAACGAGTTTAGTGTAAATTTGTACTGCTAATAAAAAGTTTTATGGTATAGTTGCACTAATAATAAGAAATATGATAATATATTTGTCACAATCGTAATAGATTTGTATCACTAATAATATTTAATTGTTATTTTATCATTCAATAATATTAAATAATATATTTATAATTTTTATAATATATTTATTAATTTAGGCAAAATTAAATACATAGAGTTTAGCGATGCTTTTTAACTCAATATGTTTCTTATTATGCCTAGTTATAAAAATAAAATTTTAGTTTCCAAATATATTCATAAAATATAGAAAAAAGAATAAAATTATAAATATCGTTAAATTATTATATTTATTTTGTTCATATTATTGAATTATTTTTTTCTTATATATACAAACTAATTATTACATTTGATCTATTTATACCATTCTATTAGTCTCTTTTATCGACCTCAAATGTCAAATAGTTAAAGTAATATATTTGGAATAAATTTTTTTCTAAATATATCACGTAACTATTTCATTTATTTCAAATCTATCATTTAATTATCTAAATGGTTTCAAATCTACCATGGTTGTATGACGTCGTTAAATGAAACGAAAAATAGTTCGATGATATGAATGAAATAAATGTAATAATTCAATATTTTTGTAGCTTTCACCCCTAAACAATTTGAGAACCTTAATTGATCAAAAATTGGCAAATTCAAAGGTTGAAATTCAAAAATTCCCCAAAAAAATTAAATACGTTGAGATTTTTTACATATCATCATTCGTTAAATTATTTAAGATGTATAATTTAATAAAAATAATTTCATGTTTATGTGAGCAGAATAACATCATGGAAATGATTCGAGTTTAAAACTGCCGTAAAACTGAACAAGAAAAAAATAATGAAATCTCATATAAAATCCCAAAATTCTTCGTAAACCACAATTACAAGCATATATACTCACAAAATATTTCATGTTCTGTAACATTTTTAATCATTATATGAACATATAGTATCAATAACAATAAGTAAACTCTTTCAAAGCATGATAAGAATTATAAATATGTAATTTGCCTTCTTTCAGAGGGCTTTTCTTGAGACCTTTGAGTCACTGCATTAAGAAGGAAAATATTTCGTATAGAATAGAGAGGAAGACACGGCTATGTGGTCTATTTTCTTTATATTAAAACCTACTACAAAAACATTATTATCTCAGTAATCACAATACAATATAGAAAGTAAGACCTCTAAAAAAAAGAAACAAAAATAAATTGAAAAATAAGTAAAATAAACCAATGGGTGCTGCAATCCCCACAAAAAAACTCATATAGTTTCCATCATCCTCATCAATGACAACTACTACAAAAACATCAAATACAAAGGAAGTAAGTCCCTAAAAAACTTGAGGAAGAAAATAAGACCTCTAAAAAAACCTCCAGGAGAAAAGTTCTCCTTCAAGAGGAGGGAAAAAAAAAACTCGAAGAAACCTTATCACAAACTCCCATGTCTTTCTTGGTTGGACCAGCCGAACCAGCAATTTCAGTTTTCCTGAATTGGGAGAACAAGAACAAGGCTCTTACAATGTAGTTTTCTGGTAAACAATTACATGCCCGTGTAACTATAACCAAGTTTGTGATGGGAAATATCACTCATTCTAATAAATATTAGCATATATTCACATGTGCTAATATTGTATTTATATTTTCATTGTATCTTGATTTTTTATTATTTCAGTCATTTTTAAATTTGTATAAAAAAATACCATTTACTTGAAGTGAAGTTGAAGATTATTTGTGATATTTTTAAAACCTTATAGATATTTTATGACATTAAGATAAAACCTTTAATGGTATTATTGATACTATCCCAGTTTGTGATAATTAAGAAAACCTGTGTATTTAAATATCCTATATTCAAATACGAAGAAAGATATCACAGCAAACAGTGGTTCCCATTTAGATGTTAAATTGTAATGCATCAAAATGAAAGATAAATTAAAGGCATTGTGTTAAAAATGAAGTACACATCTTTCTGAATCTATTATTAAGAGCAAATTAAACCAAACTTTTTGTTTTGTAGACAATTCACATATGAATTCACTGTACAAAGTGAACAATAAACTACTTCTCACGCCAAACAAAGTATAAATAAAATATACTAAAAAGTAAAAAAAAAAAAAAAAAGAACAACAGTTTTGTGTTATCCTTTCTGAGTACACAGTAATATATGCCTTTTAAACATACCTATCTATACCAAACTGTGAACCAGCTTCTCGATTCATTAATGAAATTTCTTATCTTCTTTGGAAGTTAAGGAATTTGATGCCATAAGCAAAGACAAAGAAGAAGAGAAGCACCCAACCAACATGAGCAACAACAACTGGAATGAGGAAGTCATGATCATAGCCTAGATTCTCCTTAAGGAACGTATCCAAACTTGTGTCTCCTAGTCCGTCAACATGAAATTTGTCCTTAATGTCACCAAATTGAGATGCAAAAATCCCGTATATTGTCCAAGCAACTGGAGAACCCCAGTAGTACCATCTCCACCATACAGGGATTAGCTGCAGCATTAAACAAACACACTCAATGTTATATTGCAATAGAAAAATATATGTGCAGAGAATTTATCGATCCCATATGTTCTGTTTTCATTATAAGGAAAAGTTGGTAAATTGGTTTAGAAATTACATACCGGCCTGGCAATGAGGAAACCGGAAAACAAGTTCCAAAAGCTGAGGAAGAAAGACATAACAATTGCAGCGATTTGATGACCAGGAGTTAAGGCAACAACCATCATCCCGTACATAGAGAAGTAGGTAAAGCACATGAATATAAAGTAGTAGAAGTACAAAAATTTGCCAACTTCCCAAGTGTAGCCAATCATGGAGTAAAGAAGAAGAGTATAAACCATTGTCTGAATTGCAACATAAATTGTTTCAATAGCAACCTGCAGCACAAAATATATGCATCAAAATCCAATAAAGAAGATATACTATGCTATATACAGATTTAAACTCCCCCCCTCCCAAAATAAATAAATAAATAAATAAAATAAAAAAGAGAGGCTAACTTCCAATCTCTTACCTGAGCAAATGCATAAGGCAACTCCGAGTACATCCCAGCTGCTCTTTCACGATAGAAAACAGTTCTCTCAACCGAAACCACAGGTTGAACAGCAGAAGCATTGCTAGCTCCAAGGAAAAGAATAGCAGAATAGGTAGCTCCAAGAAGGTTAATCAGGTCTTTTTGTGTGGAGCTGTTAACAAAATATCATGCAATTTTGTGTAAAAAAAATGAATTTCTAAACCAACAGAACTCAATACTAAAAGAAAGAAACCTAAAAATATGCAATTTACACGAGTTTTGCATTGATAAACTTACTATTTGTCTCCTTTGCCAAAGAAGATGATACCAAACAAAACACCAATCATAATGGTCATGAAGAACCTTATAGCATTGAATTTTGAGTTCCTCCAATATGACTTGTGTTGTTTCCAGAAGCATGCATTACATTGTGTTACAAAGGATTGAGAGTATTGAGTGGGAAAGTAGAGATCTTTAGACCCGGGTTCTGGAGTACCTAGCTCCTTGATAAGTTCTTGATTTTTCCTGCATAAGTGGAAAAGAATGAAGCAAAAAATTAATACAAAAAATAAGGGACATATCAAGTTGTTGAGCCAAAAATATTATACAAACCTATAGAGATCAGAGCAGGCGTAAATTTCTGCAAAATCAACATTTTGTTGAGCCTCAACTGCAGTAGAGGTGACGTCCAACATCCACGTAGCAGGATTGTAACCCTCTTTGATCTTGGGAACTCCTGGAATAGCCTGCAAGAGGTTTTAGCTTTCAGTCAAACCTTCATAACTTCTACACACGAAAATCATGTAGATCAAAAAATCTGGTTTCTAAAACACACCTCAAAGTATTCAACAAGCTTGTGAGATTGATGACCAAGTGGTCCAGCATAGATAACTTGCCCTCCTCTTTTCATCAAAAAGAGCTGCAAAGCAATGTAAATTCCATTTGTAAGATTCTCACATGAAGCATACAATAAAATGCATAATGAGGTAATGGAAACTCTACCATACCTCATCAAAGGCTTCAAAGATGTCAATGCTGGGCTGATGAATTGTACAGACAACAGTTCGTCCTGTATCAACTGTGTTTCTTACAGTGCGCATAACAATAGCAGCTGCTCTAGCATCAAGACCTGACGTTGGCTCATCCATAAAAATGATGGAGGGATTAGCAACCAATTCTACAGCAATTGTCAGTCTCTTACGTTGCTCGGTGGACAATCCATCAACTCCTGGAAGACCAACTAAAGAATTCCTCAATGGCTTGAGTTCAACCAATTCCATCACCTCTTCAACAAACATCTGCAAGGAATAAAAATTAGAGACAATTTCATTTTCCATACAGTTCTCTAAAATATAAATTACTTCAAATTTTTAGAAGTAAATTTGTTAAAAAGAGAGAATTTACATATATTAAGATGTTGAATGATAAAAGTTAACTGTAGTTAATATAGAATTACCTTTCGTGTTTCCTTGTTGATATCTGCAGCGAGTCGCAACCAAGCAGAGTACAAAAGTGATTCATAAACAGTAACATAAGGTGAATGGATGTCATTCTGTTCACAGTAACCGCTGACTCGAGCAAATGTTGCTTGGTTTTTGGGGTAACCGGAAATGCTTATGCTACCTTCTGTATATCCTCCAGTTTTTCTTCCTGCTAAGACATCCATCAAGGTAGTCTTACCAGCACCACTTACACCAACTAAGGCTGTTAGAACACCAGGCTTAAATGCACCACTAACATCTCTTAGCAATTGCAGTCTATCCTCGTTAACCCCAGAAGCTTTCATTTCCTGGAAAGCATAAATAAGGAATTTTAAAAAAATATAATATTTCAGACTTGAAAAATAAATCCTCATAAGCAATTGACTTACCGCAGGCATATCCACATAATAGTTCACATGATGGAAAGCAAGGGAGAGAGGTTGGAAGGGTAAAACCATTCCTCTTCTGGCTTGACTTGGAGCACTTTCTATACCGGAACTTCCATGAACATTTCTAACTTGCATATCAATGCCTGTACATTTTTAAATTAAAGAAAATCAAATAACCTGATAGTAGAAAAATCATAAAGTGATACGACATATAAAGTCTGTAACCAATAACAAATTCATAGGTGTGTATGTGTTGAACAAATGCTTCTTGCAATGCCCATACACATCCATATTTGATACACCAAAAGCATATGCTATGTTACTGACCTTCTGAATTAGATTCATGTAGGCGCTTCTTGTCCTCAGAGTCGTCATCCACAATCACAGTTTTAATTTCACCAAATGCTGTCAAAAGGTTAAGATTAGTCAACATTTCAAGATCTTCTCAAAAACATAATGAACCCAAAAGATAAAGGTCGGTTGCTCACGACTCAGATAGGTCAATGCTGCAGTGAAAAGAACATTGAACAGAAGAGTAAACCCGAAGAGAGCTGCAATACATATCCAATACCAGTACTCTTCAGTGTAGAGACCTCTTTGTTTTAGAAGGACCTTTCCAACTGTGGATTTTCCAACAGGCTGGACCAAGTGAATGAAATGTCGCAAGTTAATACAGTTCCTCAATTTTATTTGGGTACTCAAAGTAGTCAGATTGATTTAGTTCGAAGCAAATAAATGCTAACCGATGAAGGATATTAAATATTAATTATAGCAAACTTACTTTGCTCCATCTATCATCAAGAAACTCGTTAATAGCAATTGCATTTTGTCCATACATCATAGGAGAAACATAGTAGCCCCATATCATATATGGTTTAATGTCATCTGCATACCAAAATGGATATGTATTATATTTATGAAACTTTTCAGAGATATTTATGAAGCAGGTATAAAATGTCAGTTTTTCAAATTGCTAACCTTTAGCAACAATGTAACCACCAAGGACAAACACTAACAACAAGGTAAAAGAACCAATTGTGTTTGCTACAACCTCTGTTCTTCCAAGGGCAGCAATGAAACGAAACAAGGAGAGTGCCATCTGATGTACGCCAAAGAAAGCCAAAAATTGTTTGAAAAACCTGGACATATAGAAGAGATGTCAAAAGTAAATGACGGTCAGATTATTTAACTAGTTTTAAGCATTGAGTACCATCGCTTGATGTGTAAATTCAGAAAGACACTGGTTTAGTACTTACCTAGTGGCAGAAGGCGCAAACCCAATGGTATAGTAAGTGAGAGCAATCCATATCCCTGACTCCATAAATGAAATTGGAATCCTAAGGACCCAAATTGGCAAGGAAAAAGCCCAACCAGGATAAAACAAGGAATCCCGCTGTTTATAGAACACTGGAAGCCTGAAGATTGTCATGGCTAATTCTTGCATTCCATTGAACATGACATTAATAAGACTGAAAAACAATGCTCCCCAAAATTTGGCTCCATCTTCCACATTACCAGTTTTCATCTCTGTTCTTAAAAACACAGTGAAAGCAATGGTGGCCATGATTGTTATTTGGGTTGTCTTAAATATGTATATAAAATTGTTTCTCTTCATAAGCATCCATTCCCTTGCAAAGCAAGCCTTGAAGAGCTCCTTATTTGAGATTCCATACTTTTCCTTTACTAATGCTGCAGGATGGGCTGTCCTTTTATCGAAAGGAATTCTTAAATCTTCTAAAAGCCGTTGGCCAATGTGAAAAGAGTTGAAAGCACGAGAAAACTCAGGACATGAGACATATCTGTAAGGTTGGTCCTTTCTATACCAGTATTGTTCTTGATCCCTCTTAGAAGTCACTTCTTGCAAAAAATCTGCTACACCTTTCCTGTCCGGACATTTGAACCCCATGTATTCAAAGAATTCAAGAACATTCTCTCGTGGGCCTTGATAGACAATTTGTCCCTCAGAAAGAAGGATAATATCATCAAAAAGATCATACGTCTCAGGTGCAGGCTGTAACAATGAGATGACCATTGTCACATCCATAATATGAACCATCTGTCTCATAAACTTAATAATCTGGAAGGTTGTGGAACTGTCCAATCCTGTTGATATTTCATCCATGAAAAATGCCTTTGCTGGTCCAACCAACATTTCACCTACACTCAAATAATCATAGCTAATCAGATTTGTCCAATTGAAAGTCACAATAAAATATGAATGAATTCAATAGATGTCTCAGCCTTACCAGTAGTTACACGCTTCTTTTGTCCACCAGAGATACCTCTTCTCATATCATCCCCCACCATGATGTCTGCACAAATATCTAATCCAAGAATCTGAAATGTAACAATAGCAACAACAATAGTATTAGAAAAAAGATGTCAGATTCGCATTTATCCAAAGATAACAAGTATTCAACCCCCAAAGTGAGGAGACAAAGACAAACCTTGAGAACATAGTCTGTGATCAAACTGGTTTCCGCACCCTCCATAGATGTGGCCTTCATGAAAGCATCAATCTCAGGATCTGGTTTGATACCTGCTGCTTTCTCTCTTCTAGACAACTCCACTAACATGTCATACCTAGTTCCAACTCCCAAGCATCGTCCAGCAAAATCCAATGTTTCACGGACGGTCATTTCACCATAATGAAGATCATGCTGACTAATATAAGCAGAGGTCCTTTGAGGTACAAATTCCTCAAATTCATGACCACAATATGTGACATTTCCAGATACCTGATTAAAATCCAATATCATATTAAAACATATTGAATGAAAAAACTAATATAGTAAGTAGACACAAACCAATTTGGCTTGGAGACAAAGAGAAAAGAACAAACCCTTAAATCATCACCCAACTTTCCAGCAAGTGCTTTTAGTAGTGTTGTTTTTCCTGATGCAGGTGGTCCAAGGAGGAGAGCCATCCTGATATTGGATAGATAAAAACATTAGGATCACAAGGATTTGAAACCCAATACAATTTTACTGCAAATAAACACACTTTTCAATTATTTCCTTGGCGTACAACTATAATCATACCTTGATGGCCTCACTATACCGCTCACATCTCGAAGTATATTAACAACTCTTTTCTTTGATGGTGTGAGTCCAATCATTCCAACTACTCCCTATCACAAATTTTGCAATTAGAAAACTGAAAATTTGAAAGCAGAGAACTATAAACATAAGAGATAATGCATTAGTATATGTAGTATATCTCCAAAGTATATACCTCTATGAAGTTCAAAGAGGAATTTAGCAGAGTTGGAAGTGCTCTTGTGCCAACATATGCGTCTCCCTCAATTACTAAGTTATGGAATCGAACTTCAACTATGGGAATCTCAATACCAACCCTGATTCCAGGAAGGAAAAGGAAAAAAATTTACAATCAACCATCAAAGTAAAATTAAACATCAGAAAATTGATTGGCAAGAAAATATAGAAAACATGTTCTCACCCTTTTAATTGTTTAAAAGGGTAATTACTAATTAGGTCTCCACCAAAGGCAAAAAAGTTGTATTTAGCAAACTCAATTAGGATCTCTTTAACTCAAGCCCCAGAATAGAAAACTTTGAGATTCAGAAAAATCAGAAACACAACCAAACATATTAAGTCAAAGCTCAAATCTGTAATCAAACGCTTTTTTTTTTCAAATCTTTGCATCCACTTTCTCAGAACCCAAACAACAAAATTCAAAACTAAATCATGAATATTAACCAAAGCTAGATTAAAGGGTACCTGTCGTTTCTAGCCCTGAGCCTCTTCAAGAACTTTTCATTATCATCTTCAACAACTTTAAGTATACTCTCCATCAACTGCTTTTTATCCTGAGTACCAAGCTTTGTGACATCAACTTCTTCATGTAAAACCCTTCCATTGCTAGTCACTTGAGTCAACATCCCTGTTCTCATTCTATCATAAGTGGGCAACCTTTCTATGGCTGCCCATTTCAACTCCTCTTCATCGTTACGAATGCTCTCTCTTCCACTCCTCTGGAATACATCTGGTGCATTCCACATCTCTCTCACACTCGTTGACCTCCAACTCCTCCGGCTACTAGACTGCCGGGACAAGTCATCTCCGGCCAACGCGGCTGCTGCCATCGTTACCACAAAAAATACAATTAAATTGCTCAAAATCCAAGCTTTCCAAAATGGGTTGCTAAGAAATCAATAACTTCTTGTGCCCAATATCAGAAACTTATGAATTCAACGACCCCAGTATAGAGACCAATCAAAAGATGAGCTCTGGATCAAAGTACCCAATATCAAAAACTTATGAATTCGACCCCAATATAGAGACCAATCAAAAGATGAGCTCTGGATCAAATATACGCATGAAAAAGAATCGTTTTTTCTCCTTCACAAATTCCTCTTCACTTGTTGAGTTAGTTTAAGACCGAAAAATTTCAGAATTAGATAGAAAGAGAGGAAGAGAGAGAAAGAGAAAAGGATATATTTTGAAAGGAGCTTTGGATCAGGGTCAGAGTTATATAGAAGTATAGGTTGAGCACTTAGCTGAAGAAGAAAATGACACTCTTTGTATAACTGTTATTAAAAAAAAATTCCTCCTCCTCCTTCCTTCTTTCTTTCTTTAAATATTAAAACTTAAATTTTATAAATAAATTATTATTATAAATATATATTAAAACTCAATTAAAACCATATAATTTATTTATAAAATTTTATGAAATAACAAAAAAATTAATTACTATATTTTTAAATTGATTTTTTTATTTTATATATATACTTATAAATATTATGGTTTCAATTTTATGGATGAGTTAACTAATTGATTAAAAATTATAAAAGAATTATTTATATTATGATTTTTAATATTATTATAAATTAATAAATTTCTACAATATATAATAAAATTTAAATTATTAAAAATTATGATAAAATTGACAAATTAAATGCAATTATAACCTATAAATAAAAATATATACGAAAAGAAGTATAAAATATTTTTTAAATAAATAATATTCTGGTAGAAGGTGAAATTTAAAAAATAAAAATATAAAATAATATTTTATAATATTTTAACTAAAAAATATTAATAAATTTTTAATATCCACCGTATATGCTATATTTCAATCCTCGCTTATAAGTTATAAGATAGTTTTATTTTTTATTTTTAATTCCAGTTATAAGATAGTCTTGGGTCAAATTAAGACTACGATTCGTTACCGCGGCTTGCTGATTAAAATATTGAAATATATCTAAGAATGATCATACGCTTTGCACTTTTTCTAATTATGTGAGACCTAAAAGTTTGGACGGTTGGATGTAAATTACTGGTTAAAAATGTGGGGATATACGTAATTGTCGTATAATCGGACGGATGAAAATAAGAAACCATGTTTATTATAGTTATGTTTTGATGCTATTGGGATTGCGACAAAGTAGTAGTGTTGACAAATCGTGTTTGTAATAGGTAGGGTACTATTGAAATGGTCCAATACTGTATTTTGCTGACGGCTGACCATAAGAAGGTTCTTTGCAACGACCAATTTTATTTTTTCTTTTATTCAATTTTTTTGTTCATATTTATTCCACAGTGTGTGTAAATACACTAAGATTCTTATAGAAAATTTCATATTGCGTTCTAACCTGTTCAGATATTAAATGAGAGAGTATCTATGCTTCGAGTTTTAAATTAATATCATGCATATATTAAACATTTTAAAAATATAATGAATATATTTAATTTAATGAAAATTAAAATTAATAAAAACTTAATTATTCTTTAAATTATAACATTGTGTGTGACTTATAGCTTTATATTATTCTGCATAATAATCTTTATGTCCTTTCTTGATCTTTCTAAGTCTTTGAAGATTTGAATTCAAACTGTCATTTTTGAAGCTTTTTTCATTAACTCTTCTAGCTTTTCTTTCAACTTAAGTGTGGCTTATTCAACCGATATCCTGTTAAATGTTTGGTAGATGATGATCTAACATAACTAATAAACTTAAAAATATAACACAAAATCAAACTAGCTCTAATCTTTATATGATCACATATGAACAAACCATTAAAATGAAACTTTTCATGTTAAATATGCAATAAAATGATTCTATGATAAATATATTTTTTTATGAAATTTGTTGATAGTTTTTGGTGGTGAAAAGAAAAAGGGAGTTTAAAAGCATGAATTAAAAATAAAGGAAAATAAGAATTGATATTATTTTTATCCTTATTTTAATTAAAATATATAAAATATTTTTATTTAATTTAATGATAAATATATTGTTCAATTTAATAGTAATAATATCTTTTATATTATGATTATTATTAAAATAAAATAAAATATATATTAATAATTTAAATATAAGTATTTTATGTATCTTAATTAAAAATATAGATAAAAAACTAAAAAAAAAAAAAAAAGTATTAATTTCATGGATATTGAATAGGTATGTATCATTGTGAATAATTTTCCCCTATGAAATCGAGAATAAATTTAGTACAGGGGTACTAGTTACTTTTTCATAAAGAAAAAGAACTTAGCAATAAGATGGGACATCATTGTTTAAATCTATCTCTTTCTGAAATAATTTCAACAAAAGGAGGTAATAATAATATTCTATAAGTTCAACGCCTTCTAGAAAGGGTATCACTTTCCAAGAAATTAGCGTAGTCAGTATTCGTAATTATGGGGTATTTTAAAAATAAAAACGATCAATTAATCTCAATTTAAATTCCAATCGGACTCACTTTTCTTTAGGTTAATTGGTTTAAATATGTTTTAAAAAAATATTAAAATAATTTTTATTGAAAGTTTGAAAATTAAAATAATTTCTACCGTCGAATACAACTTTTATTTTTAATATATATTAATTTTATAAATATATTTTTTAATTATTCTTATATATAAAATGTAATTCTTTTTAAACCTAAGTTTTACTCTTATTTTTTAGATTTTTCTTATTATCTTTTTTACATTTTACTTATTATCGGTGTTTGTTATAAAAAATCAAAAAATAATAAATATATATTACAAGTTTATATATAACTAGAATTATGCAAAAAATGATTTAACCATTTTATAGGAATTAAAATAATTTCTTTGTATCTTTCAAGATTGGAAAAATCCTATTCGTTAGGATTATAAGTGACAATATTAAAACTAAATTTTTATTTTTTATTTATTCTTTATTTAATAAATATATACAATGAGATATTAATTTTAACGAGATATAAGATTTATTTCATCATTGAGGATTACATTGTAGTCTATGTTTAATTTAATCTTGATTATATATTCAAAAACTGCCAAATCAATTTCTTTCAAACGGAACATATAAGTTGGTTTAATGGTGATGTTTTGAGATAACAAATCGATTAATGTTTTGACTTTTTCAAAACCATTAAAGTGAAATTAACTTATAAAACAATTTAAAAACCAATCAACTAATCGAATCCTATCTCTGCATTCATAACCCTTTTTTTTTTTATGTACCACACGTATCATATACCGTTATATAAATTTTTTAAGTCAAAATCAAATTTCACAGTGTTATAACGAAAAAAAGTAATAAAAAATAATTAAAAGGATTGGGTGTAATCATTTAAATAAATTTATATAATCTATTTAATTAATATATAATATACAGAGGTAAGATATATGCATTTATCTTTTTATAATTATATTATATCCACTCTCATATCAATTTATATTTAAATCGATTGATCAAATCAAATTTAAATCATAAAATTTGAATCGAATATAAATCAAATTAAATTTAAGTTAAATTCAAACAAGATCAAATAACTTGAAAATATCAAACTCATGAGCTCAAAATAAAAAAAGAATAAACTATAACACGTTACAACTTACACCTTAAATTATAAACTTAAAATCAAATAAACTCATTTTTTCTCATATCATATTATAATTCTTATAAGAAACATCTTTTCTTTCAAAATTTATATGGATTTTGAATAAGTCGTAATTTGTTCATTTTGTTATGTTCATATTAACAAACTCAACCACAGATAAAATTCTAAAAAAAAATAATAATGTAAAAGCGATGTATAGATTATGGTTTGAAAATAGGGTATATTAATTACCATTATATTAAATTTATAACTTGTAAACTGGTGTTGTTAGATTTGTATTATCTAAGAGAGAGTTATTCTGCATTTAAAACAAAAACGTCTTATTATTTACGATAAATTTGTATTATGTGTTCTAGATTTTGATTAATTAATTTGTTTAGCGTTTTAACTTTTTGGTTATTAACTTACAAACATGACCTAATTTCAATCAAAAAATCAACATGGAGGTGGATGGAGGTGACATACCTAATATAATAGACAACAAAGTAGAAAGAGATGAAACAACTATTGAAGTTATATCAAATTCAAATAAGTAAAAAATGATGTCAAAAAGATTATAAAAATGGACACACTTTGAGACTTTTTCTTTGACTTCTCCTTATATTCCATGAGAGAAGTGCAACTATTGTGATAAAATCTATTAAAATAGATCTAAAAATAGAATATGTATTTCTACAAGTTATTGTAGTAAATGTGTTAATAGTGATACAAGTTATATGGATAAAATGATTATTAACTAGTTATTATAATATGATAAATATGTGTTAGAAATTATATTATCTTAGTAGATTTGGTGTGTGTTTGAATTATTTATTCATTGTTAATTTATTATTTATTTAAAAGGTTAATTATTATAATATTATTTTTCTCATGTTTATTGTTTAATGTAATGTTGTTTGAGTTAATAAGTTTTAATTATTAAATATTTTTTTTTATTTATAAAAAAATTCAATTAATTAAAAAAATATGATGTTAATTAATAATTTGAGTTAGTTTGAAACATCTTCTCTTGTGTTTAGTTTGTGTTCCACTTCAATTTTATTAACTTAATTTAAATTAAGCTAATTTAAACTAATCTAACTCTTACAAAGTATCATCCATATTCCAAACGGTGTAGACTCAACTCAATGTTTGGCAATTTGTTGGGTCTTTTTACAGCGCAAGTATCTTATTTTCTCATTTGACAACCTTTATACGTCAACGTTAAAGAAAGCGACCGAGATTTTTTTTTTCTTCTCTATTTTCCTTTTTAATTTTTCTCAACTGTTAGTGAGCGACAACAACTTTTGATGAAATTATATGGAACATTAAAAAAAAGAAAGTAATATATTGAATAAAATAATATTTTTAAAATTTATAAAAAAAATAACATATATAACATTAAATTATATTTCTTTTAATTTAAAAAATATATTATTTTTATTTTTATAAATTTAACATGTTATTTTGTAAATAAATTATTTTAAGCTTTAATAATTCACTTAAACATAAAACTGTTATATTTTAATTATCCAGTAATTAAGTAAATCTATCCCAAGCATAAACCTATAAACTACAATGTTCTACGTAATCAACGTTAAAAATTTGTTATGAATATAGCAAATATATATTACTATACATAGAAAAAATATCTAATTAAATAAAAAATTATAATAAATTAGTATATTTTTTAAATTAAGATATCATTAAAATAACATATCAAAAATCTAGTGGTATTACTAAAACAACTAACACTATTTTTCCCACCCTTGTTTTCATCTTGAGTTCTTCATCAGCCGTCATCCATCCGCTCTAAATCTTGGTCTTGTTTTATCTATCCTTTGTTTCTTTATATCTTCTTGTTTCCTTTCAATAACTCTAAATCAATGCTTCTCTGGTTGCTGATCAAACTAGTTTCTAGTACAAATTTTAAAACCGTTCAATCTCTTCCTCTCAATCTACCAGTTTGTTTGTGCTAATTGAGCAATAGATTGAGCTTTGTGTCCCGTTTGTTTGGATTTAGTACTGGGTATATGAATTTGGCACCAGTTTTGGTGTTTAATTTGATTTGAAATTGACATGGCCGGGTTTATAAGTAAGTTTATTTGGTGATTCGATTTCCATATATGAAGGTTTTCCTATCCGCGGCGTAACAAATTAACACTACAACTAGAAGTAATTGGTTCATGTTCTCCAATATATTGGAACAATCAACGTTATGGTGAAGAGTAAATTAAATGGAGCAAAACAGGAAAGCTCAAGTTTCTCCCATATATATCTTTATGCTACAGAAGCTTTGTAATTAGTTTTGATTGTAAGAGTTGTATCTTTGATAATTTAGGAGATTTCAATTACGTAGAATCTGTTTGTAAGTTTAATTTCAATGGTGTTGGAATAAAATCTTTTCTCTTTATAAAAAATTATAAAGTAATATGTAAATTTTTGAATGGAAAAACTTGACTGTAAAAGTGTTAAAAATATCAAAGAATGTTAACTAAAACACAATTATGAGTTCAGACTTTAGAGAATAGTTATAATGTAGGTGGGAAAAAACCAGACAATTTTTTTTATTACTAATATTTAGGGATATAATGTCAAACGGAACGAGCTGGCTATATGCTCCAAACTTCAAGTTTAATTGGACCAGGCTCGAAAAGAAATTTGTAGGCGCGCTTCATATATACTTTTGAATTGGGTTAAATTGACAGCTGTAAAATAAAGTGATAATAACTATATTTAAATTATATTTTATCTTATTACTTGTGATATTAGGCAAAGTCCAAGTGCTTTGTATTGGTTATCTTATGTGGATATAAATTATTATGACTAAATAAAAGTTTTGACTATCAATCATATAATTAAGTATTATTATAAAATAAAATGAAAACATGTTTTTGCAATGTATGCCTCTTTAATTTCAATAAAATACAACAAAAATATTTATCAAAAAACTTTATATAATATTTAATAATTTTTTTAAGATTGCATTATATCACAAATAACCATAATTTGACCCATAATAATTGATTATATGTTAACTATGAAAAATCAATAATTGTATCTCTTCGATAGATAATTATTAATATTTTATTATTTAATTGATAAAAAATAAAACTTAAGATAAATGATTTTATAAAAAGATAGTTTTGTAGGTTATTTAAGATAAATAATCTTGTATATATAAAAAATATAAATAAATCTAATCTAAATAATTGTCAATATTTTAATTATTAATACATAAAAAAATAAAAACTTAAATAAATTATATAATAATTAAGGACAATAATAATTAATGTTTCAAAATATGTGGTTAATTTCATCCAAAAATTTATAAATCAATTTTTATTTTATTCCTTTTTCTTATTTTTTTCATCATATGTTTTAGATTTGTACCTAACTTTATTGTGTTCTCTTGGTAGGGTTTTATGTGTCTTGCTGGGTGCAGTAGATGTTAATGTGAAATGTCCTTGATAAAGATGTTAATTCAAATGCATCAATGAAGATCATTTAATAAAAGGCTTGAAACTCAAGGTGTATCCTTATCTCAACAGTTGAAGAATATTGGTACAAGATATTTTAATATTTTTTTAACATTGTAAGTAGTGACTTTTTTAGGATTGTTTCTTCATTGTTTATTCCATTATTTAGTTTTGTTGGAAGTGTAGTTTGTAGATTATTGTTATATAGATTGCTGCAATGGTCTTATTATTGCAATTGCTTTTAATGTACTATGGTTTGCTATATTGCAGTTATAATTATAATTATTATATATAGTTTAATTTTTATCAACAAAAGGAAATTTTAGTTAAGAAAATATAACAAAGCATCAAATGTGTTATGAAACAGTCCAATTATTTTTCATATACAATAATATAGGACTTAGAAAAGTTATTTTTCCTTTTAAATTAATTACTACGTTAACATAATCTAATGGTAAAATGGTGCCAATGGTCTTAATAATTTGTGAAAATCAACAATTTAGTCTTAATATTTTTAAAATGAACACTTCAGTCCTAATATTTTTAAAATAAATATTTATAGATGAAAAAATTAACACTTATAATTTTATGAAAATAAAGTAAACATTTTTAATTGCTAAATTATTAAAAATAGTACTTATAATAAAAATAAGTAACTAAATTACTTATTTTTTATTAAAATAATGTACAACCCAATAATATCACAATTAAATTGCTCTTTAAAACAAAAGACCTTTATAGTCTCACACTAATCATCCACCTACTCTCTATTAAGCACTCGTTTTCATGTTTCACGTGTTGGAATATTGTATTAATTTGTGTCAATCGCATACCTAATCATAACTCATAAGAGGGCAATCTTGATTTTCAAGATTCCCGGAAAGATTTATAACTAAAAATTAAATAAAGAAAAATATATAAAACTACAAAATGTATGCACATGTCCAACTAGATGCATTAATTTAGGGTTTGTATTAATTGGTGGCAATGGCGTACCTAATCATGTTAACTAATTTATTCATTACCATTAATATTACCATTTTAAATGAAAAGAAAAAGATTCACACACCAAACTATATTCTTTTTATATTAAAATCCATAGGAAAGAGCAATATTGTTTGTCGCAAGTTGCAGCAATGATCTCAAATGCATGCCTAGCTTGTTTATGTACTGCAGTAGTTAAAGATTTAAGAAATTAAATGCTTGCATTATCTCTTTTCTTTAAACAACTTAAACTTATACATCTTAAATTTTCAACATAGTAAAATGAATTTTATACTGTTAAATCATATCTCTCTAACATTGTTTGCTTTTATATCAAGTAAACGTATACAGTTTGTTTTCTTATCCCATCTCATTTTTAATTCAAGTTCTTTAAGTCTATTATTTTATTTAAATATTATATCATATTATTTAGACTGTATCACTAATAAAATTAATTTTAAACATATATTATATTATTATTTTTATTAAATTTACATATAAATAATCATGCATAATATTTTTTTATTGATTTTGTATTCTTAATTATATCATTTAGACATATTTAAGATATATAAGTTAATACATTGTCATTATTATTTCATCACAATAAAAATTAATTAAGATAAAATTAAATTAATTTTAAAAATTAATAAATTGTATAATAAATCTCATTAATATTTTATCATAATTTATAATTCTAACATATGTGTTCTCACGAAAGTTCAAACCTCCCAGAGAGCCATGACCACCATTTTATTTTGAGAAAGTTATGAATTATACTTCTTTAACATATCTTTAGCATTAATTCTAATTACATAAAATGAGCATTAATGTCAAATATTAATTTTAGATGGTTATTAATATTTTTCATTGTACGTAGATAAAGCAACACGCTAAAAGTTCACTTCTTTTTCTCTGTTTTCTAATCTGGGGTGCTCAAGCAAAAGAGGACTTTGTCAATATTGATCAGGATATTAAATTTCCACTAGTTCTTTGACCACATTGTTTTTTTTTTCTACTAGTTCAAAAACTTGAACCAAACGTAATAGAAATTCTCTTGGTTATAATATGCATGTGTATATAATTATTTTATATAAAAAATGTAAACCAATTTTCTTACATTAATAAATTAAGTCTTAATATGAAACTAATTATAAAATTACAAAAATTAATTAGTCAATTATAAGAAAATAGATTGATTAAAATATTATTTATTTTACCTGTTAAGTCATCTTTGTTTTTATATTTAATTTTTACTATTTTATTTAACTAGTTTTGTATTTAAATATTATTATTGTTCATTTTTTAACTAATTTTATATAAATTTCATTTATGTTATAATTATTAGTGTTTTAATTACGTTTTAATTATTGAATATAAATAAAAAATATTATTTATTTTTAATTAATACTTTTTTAAAAGTTATAGACTAAAAGCATCTTTATATTTTAAAAACTAAACTACTGTCAACTTCTAAATCTAAGAAATTAGTAAGCAAACTCCAAATTTTATATATTTATATAGTATGGGTTCTGTTTATATAGAGAACAATTAATCTTAAGACTTTGGAAGTACTTTTTGAACTTGTACGTTCACTTTCTTCTCTGCGAATAGTATATGGAACTTGTAACTTTGACCTTGGTTGTAAGTACATCGATCTTGACTTTCGTTTATACACATTTGACATCAGGTAATGACCAAATCTCTAATCTCACTACTATAGCAAGAATCGATTTTTTTACTTTATTTTTGAGGTTTATCTAAAATTGATTAAAAAGAGTGTTTTCGTTTGCTCTTATTTCATAGATTTTTAAATAGGTGGAAAACTTTGTTTTAAATGATTAAAAATGGGCAAAATTAATCCTTATTATAATAGTGTCTCACTACTAGAAGAGAAAGGATTTTTCTTATACATCCATCCATTTTTAACGGAGGTTCCCTATGGCATGCATAGGTATTTTATTAATTTGTGAGTATTTTATTTTATGATATAAGTTGTGTTACAGTTATCGAAAAAAAAACATTTTTAAATTTTACTATGAAAATCTTAAAAAATATTTTGTGTTGAAAATATTCGTGATTTTTATTTTTTTTTAAATATATAAAAAAAATATTTTCTAGTCTTAAAACATTTAAAAAATTTAAGATTTTATTTATTTAAAAATAAAATAAGAATAATAGTAATTTTTGAATAAAGCTAGAAAGATTTTTTAATTAAAAAAATTAATTTTAATTTTTAATTTAATTTAATTATTAAATCAATTGTTTTTCTTTTCTTTTTACTAAATATTTTATTTTTATTTATTTCAATTATTTTTGTGTAATATTTCTATATACTAACTTATTTTTGGTTTAATTTATTTTTCTTTCACTAATTTGTGTGTAGTGTTTATTTTTCTTATTTTTTTTTCTTTTTGTTTATACTTCTAATGGTAATTATATATTAGTATTAAGTTCTCTCCTATTTTGATTTGTGTTTTATATTATTAATATAGAAAAAAGTAAAAGGATGTTTAAGAAATAAAATCATAATTTTTATTATTAACATCTACAAGTTTTTTTTGGTTTAATTTATTTTTCTTTTACTAACATGTGTGTAGTGTTTGTTTGTTTTTTTCTTTTTGTTTATACTTCTAATGGTACTTATATATTAGTATTAAGTTCTCTGCAATTTTGATTTATGTTTTATATTATTAATATAGAAAAAAGTAAAGAGATCTTTAAGAAATAAATTCATACTTTTTATTATTAACATCTATAGATTTAAAACAATTTTTAAACAAAAATGGACATTTATCGAAAGGAAGAACAACCTAAAGTGCAAATAGATATGGACGATGCGAAATATAGACAAAAAAATGATAAAGGGGTACACATTGCTAATCATTAGCAATATTAGCTCTTGCATACAACTGGGAGAGGTCACAAAGAATTATAAATTAAAAAATATTCATTATTTTTTGTTACTTTCATTTCATGATATCCCTAATAAATACCTTTTAAACTTTATTAGAGAATTTTATGCTATTATGCTAATAATTCCACTACACAGCTGCATAACTAGTTCTTTTATGACAGATTTACATAATAGTGTCAATACACTGTTTATAATGTTGCAGAATGAGCTATCGGATAAAAGCCAGTAGAGCAAAGTTATAAGGTTTATAAGATGTTGGGTACTAATTCTCAACATAAAAGTGCTAAAGGAAGAATAGTAAGAGTCCATGAAATTGGTTTTGGGAACAAAACGGCTTTAGAACTTCTAGAATTAACTAAGTTAATGTAATTTCTCATTACTCATCAAGAGGTATGTAAAGTTTTGTGGTATAGTTGGGCATAATGCTATTGATTGTTAAATTATAGGTGATACTAGAGTGGATATCTTGGAGGAAGCCAATTTTATGAGAATGTATCATTCTAACACTTACAATCACCCTAACCTTACATGGAAATCAAACAATTAAATATCATATGTCCAAAACCAAATACAAAGTCCATATATAAACCAACATTTCATAATATCAACTCAATAGGCCAAATTTAAAAGATAACATGAATGTCTTTATTCAAATTAGTAGAGACAACCAGATGATGAATAATCAAAGGTTAAATTCCGTAGAGGCTTTGGTAAAATGGGTTGAATTCAAAGTTGGACAACTTGTAGAGTATATGCAAAAGCAAAAAAGAAGAAGAAGGAAAGCTAACCAATCAAGTAGAACAAGAAAATGATATTACAATACTTCAAAGTGGTAAGTTAATTAATAAAATATTGCTTGGGATTTCTAATGATTTACCATCTAGTGTAGGTAATAAAGAAGGTGAAATTATAATCTCCCAAAATGGAGAGAAAGTACCAATAATGGTAAACCTTTTGAGAAAAGAATTGGAGAGTCGACTGACATTCATAAAATTCAAAAGATATCAGAACCATACCAATAACCAATACCATTCCCACACTAAATGAAAAAATCAAAATAAAATAAGCAATTCTTTGATCTTTTATATGGTAGAATAGAGGACAAACTAGAAATCATTCTTACTATTGAAAAGGTAAAAGAGGATTTAGATGAGGATAATGAAGGATATCATGATCTGTTAGATAGTTCTAAACTAATGGGAGAATCAAGTACATCCTTAGATCTACCTAGAACCCCACTTTGGGAAGAGGCCATTCCACCTAACCTAGAACTAAAAGATTTTTCTAAACATCTTCAATATGTGCTTTTGGGAGAAGAAGCATATCTAGCTATTATTTCATCAACTTTGACAAAAACCAAGAAAATGAACATGTTAAGATGCTTAAGAAATTCAAAAAGGCATTAGGTTGGAATATCGAGGATATTAGAGGCATTAGTCTAGCTATATGTTAGCCTAAGATCAATCTTGAGGATGATGCTAAATCTATTAGAGAGGCCCAAAGAAGACTAGACCCAATCATGCAAGATGTGGTTAAAAATAAAATTATGGATGTATGAGTCATTTACCTAATTGTTGATAACATGTGGGTTAGTTCGGTGCATGTGGTACCAAAGAAATCCTGAATAATAGTTGTGAAAATGATAGAAATAAATTAGTTCCTACTAGAACACTCACTTGATGGAGGATGTGTATAGATTTTAGAAAACTGACTTTGTACATTAAAAAAGGTCACCTTCCTTTTCCATTCATCGATCATATGCTAGAACAACTAGTTGGACATGAATTTTACTATTTTTTGGATTGTATTTTAGGATATTATCAAGTAATGATTCCACTAAAGGATGAGGAGAATACCACTTTCATATGTCATTTTTGGGAAATTTGCTTTTAGAAGGATGCTATCAGGAATGGGCACGGGGACGGGCGGGGACGGTTTTTGATATAACCGTCCCCGAACCGAATTATAAAACCTATAACCGAAACCGCCCGAAAACCGTTACGGTTCGGGGACGGTTTTTTACCCGCGGATAACGGTTCGGGACGGTTATGAAAAAAACCCCGAAAAAAAACCGAAATATATATATAATTTAATTTATTAAATATATATAATTAATTTTTTATTTATAATTTAATTAATTAAATATAATTAATTTCGGGTACAGGCGGGTACGGTTTTTAGTATAACTGTTGTTTCATATTCGGTTTTTACCCGAAATCGTCCCCGTCCCCGAATTTTACCGGTTAAAAACCGAACCGCCGGTTCGGATAACCGCGGATAACCGAACCCGTGGTTTTTTTGCCCATCCCTAGATGCTATTAAGGTTATGCAATGCCCCTTATATGTTTTAGAATTGTATGATGTCTATCATCTAAAACATGGTGGAAAAATTCATAGAGATATTTATGGATGATTTTTTGTTTGTTTTTGGTATATCATTTGATGATTGCTTGCATAAACTGATTTTAGTTTTAGAATGATGCATTGAATGCAACCTAACACTTATGTGGGAAAAATTCATTTTATGGTATAACAGGTGATTGTGTTAGGACATGTAATTTCTAACAAAAGAATTGAAGTTTGCGGGAGAAAAATTAAGTTGATTAGAAAATTACCACCCTCTACATCTATTAAGGGGATTAGAAGCTTCTTAGGACATATAGGTTTATATATGCAATTTATTCAAGATTTTTCTAAAACAAGTCATCCTTTATTTAATTTGTTGTCAAAAGATGTCTATTTTGATTTTAATGATAATCTCCCTATTGCTTTTAATACTTTGAAGGATAAATTAACATTTGTCCCTATTATTTTGACATATAAATGGTCTATCCCATTTGAAACTATATGTGATGCTTTTGATTATGCAATAGAAGCAGTTTTGGGATATAGTGTAGATAAGTGTTTGCATGTTATATATTATGCTAGTAAAACACTCAGTGTTGCCCAAAATAATTATTCCACCACTAAGAAATAATTCTTGATTTTTGTGTTTTGTAAGATAAATTTAGATTTTACTTAGTAGGTTCTAAAGTAATTATGCATTCTGATCATGCTACTTTAAGATATCTACTAAATAGGTAAGCCACGCTTAATTAGGTGGGTTTTCCTCTTACAAAAATTTCACCTAGAGAACAAAGATAAGAAAGGAAGTGAAAATTTAGTATCTAGTTATCTATCTTGGTTAATTTATGAATTCAATTCTTTTGAAGCTTTCTCGTCAAGAGGAAATTGTTGAAACTTTTCTTGATGAACAATTATTTTTAGTAGGTCCAAATCCATGGTATACTAACAAAGTAAATTATCTTGTTATTTGTATTTTGAGACCTAACATTTCTTTTCAAGAAAAGAAAAAGTTGTTACATTCATGTAGGCAATATTTTTGGGATGATTCTTATATATTCAAGATTGGTCTAAATAAAATCACCCGGAGGTGTGTGCCTGAAAAGGAGCATAAGAGCATTTTGGCATTTTTCATGAATTTCATTACGAAGGCCATTTTAGTGGCAAAAAATGGTCCTTAAGGTATTACAATCTAGATTTTATTGGCCAACTCTATTTAAAGATACTGATATGTTTTGCGCACATTATGATTGATGTCAGAGGACAGGTAATATGGGAAAATGAGATTAAATAAATGATGCTAACATTATTGTAAAATTCTTGAAGGATTCGATATTTGGTAGGTTCGAGATGCCTAGAGCAATAATAAGTGATGGGGGTATCCATTTTTTTAACAAACCTTTTAATGGGGTATTAAAAATGTATAACATCAAACACAAAGTGGCTACTCCATATCACCCATAAACTTCCAATAAAGTGAAAATGAATAATAGGCAAATCAAAAGGGTTATGGAACACAGTGTGTGCCCTTCAAGGAAGGTATGGTTAATCAAGTTGAATGATGCTTTATAGACCTATCACATAGCATATAAAACACTCAATAAGATGAGCTTTTATCGGTTAATCTTTGGAAAAGCATGCCACGTACCCATTGAACTCAAAAACAAGACTTATTGGGAAATTAAAGACCTAAACATGGATTTAGACAAAGAAAGAGAAAAGTAGTTACTCCAACTCAGTGAGCTTGAAGAAATTAGAGATGAAGCTTATGAAAATGCAAAGTTATATAAAAAGCATACTACTCGCTATCATGACAAGAGGCTAGTTTGTAAGTCTTTTGTTCTTGAAATAAAGGTTATTTTATTTAATTCTTATATGAAATTATTTCCAAGAAAACTACAATCAAGTTGGGATGTCCCGTACAAAATTTCCCAATTATTTATAAATGGAGTGGTGGAGTTATTGAATCCTAAGACACAAAAAATATTCAAGGTGAATGAGCATTGTGTGAAACCCTATTTAGAAGAAGGACACAACGCAACACACATTAAGTCCATATTGGTGAACTAAACAAAGCATCATATGGCAACTATATCATGGTACAACATTAAACTAGGCGCTAGATGGGAGGCAACTTATCATTATTGGTAATATTATTTTCTTTATTTTAATATAATTATTTTTAAATATTATATTTTATGTAATTTTATTTTAATTTCCTATGTATGAACAATGTTTATTATATTTAGAGCCATTAGAATTATAATTGTTTATTGATGTGTAAAAAAAACACAATAATAAATTTGTATGAATTAATGTATTTGAGATGATAGATGCAATTGAATCTCCATTTCAAATACTTGAGCACGTTCAACAAAATTGGTAACTTTTCTCTTCTTTTATTTTCTCTTTAATTTGTAATTATTATATTAAGTGCAATATAAGTTATAGATTAAGAGTAGAAAAATTTACAATTGCATATTTCAGTAATTTTTAATTTTTTTATTAAACATATGTTTACATTTTTATTTTTATTTTATTTCTTTAATTTCTTTATTTTTATCGACGTCATCAATGCGTGACTTCAAAAGATATATATATATATATAATACAAAAGAAAGCCAAATTTATCTACTCACTAAATCATGCAAAATATGTACAAATTTTACATGGGTCTTCTTTCTAAAAAAAATAGAAAGAGTATCTATAAAAAAGAGAGAGAAAGAAAAAATAAAAAAACGATAGAGAAAAATTAATAGTATAAACTAAATACTATGACCTAAAAATCCTACAAAGTTGTGAGAAATAGCTAAATATAAAAGAAAGATAGGAAATATATCTCTTAGAAGTCATTGCATTTTCTTCTTCTCTTAAAGGCATATAACTTGAAATTTTTATTTGATGATTCTAATTGATGCAAGAGGATAATATGTGATTTCTTTATAAATGCTTTCATTCAATTCTTTTCATAAGATCAATGTTATGCACTACTTTGAGTCTTTTCTTCTTTAAATATATGCAAACCTATTAGTTCATTTTTTTACATAAACTCTATTCGTATATTACTTTGAATGAGTGATTGAAACCATAGGATCAATGTGATATTAAGATTATGACTTATGAGTATTAAAGTTGACGCAAATTTGGATTCCAAACATTGAAATTTTGTAAATCAATATTAATGCATTTTTGATGAGGAATATGCCGATAATCGTTATAATAAACTATGAATGTTTAGGATATTAAAATAACTCATGTTTTGAGTTTTAATTATTAACTCGAAAGATACTAGAAGCATGAGAAGTTTTTATATTTTTATTTTTTTGTTATATTTTAAATTTTTCTTTGTGAAAATTTTAGTTGTTATTTATTTGTGTGCTATTTTTGTTTTTTTAAATTTTTTGCATTTTTGTTTGATGTTTATGGATATTATCTCTGAAAACCCTCATGAGACTTAAACTCATCCACTAAGGCAACCTAAGAGTTTAAAGACTTGTTGTATATATTGATGCAACCGTATCAATCTACGATAGTGATTTAGGATAATTTAATTTATTTTAGTTGTTTTTATTTTTTTGCTTTCCTTGCTAAGAGACCAACAAGAAATTGATTGAGGGTTCTATAAGTGCTTGAAAAGCACTAAATATAACATGATTTTATTCACTTTAAATGAAATAATAGTTTTGTACTTTAATCATTTTATCATCATTTTTTCAAATCTATATTTTTGGGATTACGGGTATGTTTTGTTACTTTTAGGTCTTTTTGACTTCAAAATGATTCAATTGATAAACATATGAAGAAACTATAACTAAAAGTACTCAATTGCAAACAAGAAGAATATAAATGATAACATATATAAAGCCTTACATATGAAGCAATCAAGCTTGTAAGAGGGTGAAACAAAAGAAGATAAAAAATACGCAATTTGACATGTGCTGCGGTTGAGTTTATTACAGGTCATTGCTTGAGTGGATCGGGTCAAGATTACAACTTGTACGAAATCATTGCATGCTGTGACAATGGAAAGTTGCATGCCATGGTGTGTGATCCTCTAATCCACTTTCTCTCCTTTTGTAGTGTTTTCTAATCCTATACATAGAACCTTATCTTCTTCATTTCAAATCATTCCTCATTCCAATAGCTCTTAGCTCTCTCTTCTCTCTTTTCTCTAATTTTTTATTTTCTAGTTTCAAAGGTCTTCTTTCAATTTTGAGAGTTGAACATAGATAGTTTATATAGTAGTAATTTTTTGATTAAATAAAATTTTAGGCAAATATTTTTGAAGGATTTGTAGATAAAGATTAGTATTGAAATTATGTATTTTGAAGATAAATTTTAATTTTATTATTTTATTTTTAGAATTTATTTTATGTATTATTTTAATGCTATGTTTAATTCATTAATCATTTATTAAATTAAGCATGTCTAGTTGAAAATACTATGCGATATTTGTAACGTTGTTATGCTTGAAAATATTAATTTAGCTAAAATATCTTTATAAAATAAATTAATATTTATTTCTTCATTCAAGGATTCTACAAATTTTATTACAAAAAAAATACAATGACGATATAATTTTTATAGTAAACTTAAAATATAAAAGTTAAATTTTATAATTTTATTATTTGTATCTTTAGGGTACTCTATTCAAAGATTTTTATAAAAATTACTATTTGAAAATATATTAACAACATATTTCTTGTAGTAGTTTTAAAATCTGAAAGTTAGCACTCAGATACATCAATCTTAAATCCAACTTTTAATATCTTGAATGAGAGTCTAAATTATTTGCTCTACCGTAAGTAATAGTTAGATAGTTTTTCATTTCCTTATAAATAAACCATACTTTAATAAATTAATCAGTTGGTAGGCCTTGTCTAAAAATATAAATTGGTTTTCTTATTAATAAAGAATTTGGGTCCTATCTAGTGACATTTTCACACAAAACAAAGAAATTTAATAATGGTAATTTATATCTTTAATAACTTAATTAATATGAAGAATCATAATTGACTAACTAATAAATCCTTTAAACTTTCCTTTGAATGATTAAATGTTTTTCTACTTGATATTTGTTGAATCAAATTTATCTTTTTATTTTATGTTACTAGTTTAGATTTTTCAAACCAAATAATTGTGATAGGATTTTTAGGTTTATTTTTTATTTTTAAATTTTTTATTAAATTATTTAAAAACCATATATTTTCTCTTTAGACCGACCTTGACTTTTACAAAGTTATTCGTGTACTTACAAGCCCATTATAAATTTTACAAAAAAATTGACCATCAAATATTTGTGTATAAATAAGGGAAAGGAAAATAAATCAAGTCAAAGGTTGACAATACATGATACAAGGTGATAAGTTGTAGATGAAAACAGATGTAGAACCTAGACTCCTATGCATAGCCAAAGAGTGCTCAGCAGGAGTCATTTATGAGGCTTATGAAGGGGAGTGCGGTTCTCATTCAGGTGGAAGAAATCTATCATAACATATCATAACACAAGATTATTACTAGCCAAAAATGTTAGCAAATTGTGTGAGGCACACTCAAGTATATGATAAATATCAAAGATTTGTTCTATAGTCCTATGTACGATTAGCACAAACGATAGGTGTCATTAGGTCATGCTTATTTTACAATTGAGGACTTGATATAGTTGTACCATTGCAATAAGGAGCAGTTCAAAAAACTTTTTTGTTAGTCACTATGAATTATTTTACAATAGTGATTAAGGTTGAGCCTTTAGGATGAATAAAGAAGGATAAAGTAAATATGATTCATATGGAAAAACATTATATCTCGTTTCCATTTTCTGAAGGAACTTGCCATTGATGACAATAAACAATTTATGGACCACAACATCAAAAAGTTTGCCTCCAAGTTCAACATCAAACTATGTCATTCAACTCCATACTATCCATATGCAAATGGTCAAGTAGAATCTTTGAATAAATTGACATTAAACTTACTGAAAAATAAGTTGGAGCTGCCTAAAGAAAGATGGGTAGATGAGCTGTATGGTGTTGCGTAGGCCATCATGACCATTCCTTGACGTACAACTAATGAAATACCATTTTCTCTAGTATAGAAGATAGAAGTTGTAATCCCTACAATGGTGAGCGTGCCCACTCTAGGGTCAATCTTAACCAAAGATCAAAATGCTTTAGAAAGAGTCGTTCATTTGGTACTAGTAGAAGAAAAAAAGGATGAGGGCTTGAGAAGAATAGTGGAAGAAAAGAGAAATGTAGTAGATTACTACCATAATGCCATGCGATCAAGCCATTTTATATAGATGGTTGTGGTCTTAGAAGACTTTTTCCTAACAAGAAATAGTGAATGACTAGAAATTTAGGTGAAAAAGAAAAAATAACTTTACATAAGTGTGAGCTCATACATCACCATCATTTGGAAATACTTCAAAACTACCCCCAAAGTCATTGGGTGGAGTTTTACGCCAAGTTGGTGCTCGAGGTTTATGGATAATTCTAGGTTGCGGAGGAATTAAATTCTTATCAGTCTACACACTACAAAAGTGGTGTTGTCAAAAGGTTCTTCCAAGGTGTAGCCTTGGACAAGTAGTTCTAAACACGAGCTAACCATCCCTTGGCCTTAAGGCTCAAGATTATTATGTACGTACTCATGTTTTTTTATCACGAGCTTCACATCAGTCCAAGAACTTTTTATTTTTTCTTCCAATTCTTCTCATTCTCAAGAAGCATAATATTTAAACCTCTATCTTGTTTGGCTGACATATAGACTTTCCTCATGTTTTTAGGGTTTTGTTTCAAAATATATGCTTTATTGAACTCTATCATCTCTAAATTCATCCCAAGCTATCTATATATTGACTTAGGGAAAAGAAGATACAACTAGGCATTTGGTAATAATTGGCTAGGCACGAGCTATGTCCTTATTAAAAATTTCCTTATGAATGAATACAAAGGAAACATGAGCTTAAGCCATAGAGATTTTTTATGAAAAGCTATCCAGTCCTAGATGAATCACTATTGAGAGTATTTGGGCTGGGAATCAATATGTTTTTGGTTAGTGGTAGAAAGTATGTTTTTCTCAACCTCTCCTCATCCCTTGGAGTTAAACCATTAGTAGGCACCTTGGCATTCCAACCATTTGTTCGAATTATTAGTTTCCCAATCCCTCTTTGGTGTGATCTTTTTTCTCTTATCTCTTGGAACAATATTTGAGAGTAAAGGACACTCAGCCTAATGGTTGGGGTGGTCTATGGTTAAGATGTGGTATTAATCTCAAGTTAGGCACTTGGCATCTCTTCATCTTCAAAAGACATGCTCTCATCCATGATTGATCTTAAGCTCACACTTTTCTCTTCAATTGAGTATATGTGAACCCATGTACAAATTTTACATTTTTGTAGAATTTTGGTGAGTGGTTAATTTTGTGGCTTTTTTATTTGATTTTGATTTTGGTAACCCCATATATGTCTTTTTTTGTATAAATCATGCATGAATGAGATAAAGGCATATACTATCAATTTCTATTTAAATTATTTAATCTAAAAAAACGAAAAAAAATATACGACACTCTCTTAAGATGAGAAAACAAATCCATACATTCAATGCTAATACCTATAGAGATCATCTAAAAATTTGAAGAAATGAGAAATGTGTTTGGAATAGAAATAAATAATTTCACTCATAATAAAAGAAATTAGGCTCAAATTATATCTCACATAGGTAGTTTCCACCATTTGATTCTTAAACACCGATTTTGAGTTTAATATAATTTCCACATCTTATCAAGAAATAATAGTCATGACAAAAACTAATTAATTATCATATACTCCATGATATGTTTTCAAAAATTAATCTAACAATGCAAAAAACTTAACTATTTACTTATATTTGATTTAAAGAAATGATAATTTTTTGTGAGAATTTTTTTAAAATTAATTCTAAAATTGTAAAAATTACTAAAACATAAAAAGGAAATAAAATCAAACACAATAAAAATGAAATTTGTTAAATTTTTTGAATTTAAGCATGGTAACTTTTCACTACCCCCAACCTTGAACTTACATTGTTCTCAATGTAACAATTGTAAATTAAATATAAAAAGAAAAGAGAAGAAAAATTACTTATTTCCTGAGAATGTGAAAGTAGTGATTGAGAAATGGAAGTGTATCCATCATGTTCATCATTAAAGTCGACACAGACTGATTGCTGTAAACTTCTAACATCTCAACAAATAATTTTAGTTTTAACAATTCTAAAATTATTCACATTCAATAATACTAAAATAAACAAAAGAAATTAAATAAATAAAAGAAAATTACCTAAAATAATGCGTTGCCTCCTATTCAGTGCTTAGTTTAACGTCTTAGCAAAACGTAACTTGGGGTATTTCATTTTAAGTAATCTCATTGTCCCTATATCATTGAGTCACTCAAATCTACAGGTAGGAAAAGTTTGTCTACCTATACTTTTTAAGTCATGCCTTATGAATTTTCAAAATTTTATTTACTTAAACTTGGAAACATAATTGTTGGTTTTAGATAACCCACGTCAAGGTGCAAGTCAAATAACTAAGGCATCAAAAATATTTGTATATCGATTAAACAAAGCAATTATATTCTTCTATCACAAATTGTGTTCTAAAAACTTTGAAATTTTGGAGATAGGTTCAGAAAGTTTTTTTATTTTTATTTTATTATAATTTCTAAGGTAAATAACATAATCAATATTAACCAAAAGTGTATCAGGAAAGAATGGTGGGATGAAGCCTTCTTGAAAACCATCATCTTAGATAGAGCAACATTCCGAGGAAAGACTAGTGATATAAAAGGTTTCAAAGAACTAGTTTAAGACATAACTCCCTTAGATCTTTACTTTTCATGCTATTAAAATCTAATTTAATTAAGTTAAAATATTAAGTTAAAATCTAAGTTAATAAATTATTATTTTTAAATTAAAATTAAAAAAGAATTAAAAATTAAAAATTAAATGAAAATTAATACTAAAAAATTAAAATAAATTAAAATATAAAAAATTAAAATTAAAAATTTTTATTTTCGTAATTTTTTTTAAAAATGTTTTTAATTTTAAAAAAATTATTTTTATTTTTTTGAAAAGAAAATAACTAAATAAAATAAATTTTAATTTTTTTAACACAAAATAAATAAATAAAATCAAAATTATTTACAACACAAAATGTTTTCAAAATTTTGATAAATAATTTAAAAACGCTATTCCTTCCTTGGAAACGACGCCAAAAACTTGATGTGTAGAACCGACATCGAATTAGCAATATCCATCGTGAACATATTTTGGTTTTATATTTGTAATACTCTCACAAGTGCACAAACCAGTTTATAGAAATGACAAGTATACTCACAAGGTCGATTTAAAAAAGGAATATATGTGGTTTTTAATTTATTATTCAAACTTTTAAAAACGAAATTAAATCCTAAACATCCTATGACGAAATTTTGGTTTTTGTGTTTCTTAATCTAATAAAAAAAATAAACATAGATATAGATTCAATAAACATTCATGTAAATTTTTATCATTCATAACTGTAGAGTATATATGGATATAATAATTAAGTTAATTATGTTAGCTCATATTATTTAGGTTATTAAATATATAATTGATATTTATTGATGCTCTTTTTTATATGAATACTACTTTTGGTGGGGTTAGATATTCTTTATTAATTAAAAAAAATCAATTAACACATATTGGTGAGGTCGATAATTAATTTTCTTAATTAAATTAATTATTTTTTCTAAGAGATTGAAAATAAACCATTTAAATATCACTTTTGGTGAGGTTAGACATTTTAAACTTTATTTAAGGTGTTCAAATTAAACCTAAGAATTTAATTATCTGAGTACTAATTTTTAAGTTTTAAAACCATTATTGAAAATATGTTGTCAATACATTGTTGAATAATAGTTCTTATAAAATTTTTTGAAATAAAGTTTCACTTTAACTAGCGAGCAATTGTATAAACAAATAAAAGAGTAGTACTCTAAATCAAACTGAATAATTAAACCTTAAAATATAATTTTCAGATTTAAGTTTGTTATGAAAAATAATATATTTCTCTCTAACATCCTTAATATAAGATATTGAATAAAAATAAAATTAATTTATTTTATAGAAATGTTTTACAAACAAACAATCATGTTAATTTTAATCAAAGATAAATTAAATATAACATATAAGAATAAAACATAAAAACTAACTGTATAAAATTCATTTTAAAATTTATATATTAAAAGAATCCTTACATTACTTTGATACTAATTCTGCTATTGGAAAACTTGCAAACGGATTTGTATTTTCATTTATTGAATCAAAAGCTAATATTTCTTCATCAAGATTAAAACAAAGTTTATGAATGAAAAATATATTGATGAAGTACTTTTCATAATGAACAAGAGAGTTAGATCTATGATTTAATTATCTGAATCTGATTTAGAGTAATACTCCTATATATTAGATATTTACTATCTAAATCTAATCTCGAGACATGTTCTATTTCAAGGATTTTTAAGAGAATTATCAATAAAATATATATTAACGATATATTCTTCATAGTTGTTTTAAAATCTAAAAGTTAGTTTTCTGCTTAAATCATAAACCTAACTTAGATAAGTTGATGAAAATTTAAATTGTTAGTCCCGATTAAAGGTAACAATTGAATGGTTCATTAATATATTATAAAAGAAGCATGATTTAATTAAAATTAATTGTTAAATCCGATCAAAGGTGGTGAGTGGTTTTAATTAATAAAAATGGTATACCTAATTAATCTCTTTTTGTATATATATAAGAAAGAATCAATAATCTTAATTCACATTTTTTAATAACCTAGTTAATATTGAGAAAAAATAATTAACTAGCTAATATATCTCATAAATTCTCCACTACATGATAATGTTTAATTGCCTAATTTTTTATTTATATTTATCTTTATTTTTATGTCATTAATTTTTATTTTCAAACCAAACAATGGTGATAGGATGTTTATTTTCTATTTTTATTTTTAAGATTTTGTTAAATTATTTAAAAACCATATGATCCGTCTTTAGACTGGCCTTGGAAAGTATAATTATC
This sequence comes from Hippophae tibetana, assembly GCA_037013495.1. Taxonomy (NCBI): domain Eukaryota; kingdom Viridiplantae; phylum Streptophyta; class Magnoliopsida; order Rosales; family Elaeagnaceae; genus Hippophae; species Hippophae tibetana. Next base: position 17,898,665 of record CM072810.1, read on the forward strand.
ATTTTTTATAAGTGATCCATGCACTTGCGAGCTATTTTATAAATTATACAAAATTTGTACACCTAATTTTGACACATCAAGTTTTTGGTGTAATTGCAAACTAAAACTGGCAATAGTACTGAAAACTAAGATAACCTTTGCAAGCATCACCAATTGCCACAAGGAATAGTGTTACCTCATGGAAACATGCAAGTATATGCGATCAATTTGTACAAGTGATAAGTAAATTAAGAACAAAGGTTGTCAAACCCACAAGGATGATTACAATAAAGATCACTATTTATTAGCTAGTTAGTAAATTAGTAAATAGGGGTTTTGAAAATTGTTTTTTAAATAAAACAATAAATAAAAAAACATGAGCATATAGATTAAGAGAATTATGTGATAATGAGACTATCCTACTATCATCATCACTAGCTTATAATCTAACTAATTATGTCATTAATTAATATTATATCTATCCTTCAATTCTTAACTCTAGCTTGAAAAATCTATTCACCTAAGACAATACTTTTTGTTGCACTTTTTCTTATTGTTTAATGATTAATGATACAATCTATTAACAAATCTAAATCCTAAATAACCTAAAATTATACTGACTAGATTTAATCCATTTATTGCATTAAATTCTAAAAAAGGAGATGAAAAAACTAGGTAATATTAGAACCATTGTTAACCTTTAATGATGGTTTTTAATCCTATTTGTCACACATGTCATAAGACAACAAGATACTACTTTGAATATGAATATTAGTGATTATATACTAACATCTTAGACTAGTACTAAATATATTCATATAATAAACTAATTAATCACTCTAGTTCATAAGATGCATAGTCATGACATTTAAACATAGAATTGAACTCATCAAAAATCATAGAATGAATCTAAAATTTTATTATAATATTTTATTAATTAAAATCATAGTCTACAGCTTGAAAATGTTTTACGCATGGACTTTGAAAGAATCACAATTAAAATCATAGATAACAAAGAATAATAAGAAGAAACTAATAACTAATGGCAATGGCTAATTTCCATCCACTTAATTGCCTCTTTGAATTCTATATTGCCTTTAGCTTTAAAATTCTCTACAGACCTATATATTTTCTATAAATTATGTGTCTACAATCTATGCCTATTTTGTTATGAACTCTAGCTACATATTTATAGTAAAATATTTATAATTTAGTTAGAATTAGGGTTATAGAGGTCTAAATAATTAAAATGCTAATATGATAAATCTAGAACACTTTGGATGGGAATTGTTGTGAAAATATGGTGATTATGCAAAATTGACTGCACGAGCTACAATGTACGTCGACTCATGCCTTAGCGCTAAACTATTTCTACTTCTATGAAATTCATATGAGAGTACGGTGTCGCGGTGCATATATAATTATGCCAATATGCCCCTTAATGTTTTTCAATATAATGTTTTGACCCTTCCTTGATTTATTATGTATAAATGTTTTCATTTAGGTCCTCTATTGTATGAAAATTATGCCCATGATTGTGAGAATTTTTTTGGTCTGGTCATTTGCATCTTTTAATGTCCAAAAGTACTTGAAATACATCAAAATATACCACATGATTCCAAAAACATAATTTATAGAATACTTAGGTCAAAATGAAACATTAAAACCTAATTTATTATTTTATCCTTAATAAATCATAAGATGTGTGAAAGTTTTAGGCACGTATCATAACTCACAACCAAATTCTGGCTACTCCCTAACAAGATAAGAGATCAAAGTTGCTTTCAAAAGGAGATTAAATCAACCATCCTAACCCAACCTAAATCATTTCTATAGATTGATATAATTGTTTTAACATATGCAATAAACCTTTAAATCAATAGGATGCCCTAGTGAGCGAGTTATAGTTTCATGAGATTTTTTAGTAATGATACCCACAAACATCACAACTAGACTAAATTAAAATGTCAAAGAAATAAAAAATAAAAATAAAAAATAAAAACTCTACTATTAATCAATTAAGGTTATCCATAACATTCAACATATAGATTATCAAATTATCATTATTCATCAAAGATTAATTTCACTTTCATAATCAACTTTTAGACATCCATTTGACCATAACCCTAGAACCTTCATATAGAATAATATTATGGATGGCAATCATAGAAAATAACTCTTGGTCTTGATTATGCAAATATGATTTGTATGCATAGTAATCACAAAACTATAGGCGTAGCAATTCACTTTCCACTAATATAGAATGGTGGTCTTTATCAAGGTTGTAATGTTAAGATAAGTTATGGGGTTATGAATGAATGGAAGGTGAATTACAAAAATAAAGGAAGTTAATTAAATTAAAGCACTACCATTTTAAGTTCTAAAATAGCTCCATATGTTACCTAACTCTTCCGGCCAGTATTTACCTTCAAATCCACTGCTAAGTATACTAGGGGTATAATTTCCCATTGTATCAAATATCTCTATACTCTTTCTTTTCTTGTTTTTCTCTTCTTAATTTTTATTTTTATATCTTAAGAGATACAAAACAACATTACTAACCATTCCCCCTTTTTTACATTTAAAAGTGTTTTTCTACAACCCCTAGCCTGTTATTTTCAATATTTGTTCAAATTATAGTCAATATTTTACTGAAAATTTTATCCTTTCTTCATAGAGAGTTCATAAAATATATGTGTTTATTTTAAGTCCTCTTAGAAAGTATAAAGGTAGGATATTTTGTTTGGCTCATAAAAGGGTAGGTTATAGCATGCTAAAGAAATAAAAGTTGTATAATTCATATAAGCTCAAAAGGATACTGGTGACAACGATACAAGTGGTAGGTTTTACAAGGTACAAACGGTCCAAAAATGGTCTAAATCCTTTCCTAAGCACTGTGTATTTATAATTTTTACATCAAAAATGTGTATAAAATATTCATATATAAAACAGTCCTAAGTACTTCGAGTACTCATGCCAACCATAAGAGTTTCACACTAGGTTTAATTCACATTCAACTCATTTCTTTATTGAAGTAAAACTTAGATTCCTCTGGATATTAAAGTTATCATAATCATATTTTTATCATTAACTTGAAATATTGTGTCCAAATGTTTTTTTTTGAACTCTTAATAGAAATATGAAAGCATTTTTCAAACCCCCAACCTAAGTAGATAAAACATAACAATTTAAGAAAATAAAATAAGAAAAGATAAAAATTAAACTAAGAATTAGTCACAAAATTGTAAAGCCAATCCCCAACAATGGCACCAAAAACATGGTAAGTAAATATGCCTAATCAATTTTTATAAGTGATAAGTAAATTAATAACAAAGGTTTTCGAAAATAATACATGAGGACATAGATTATATCTATCATTGCATTCTTAACTTTAGCTTGAAAAATCTATGCACCTAAGACAAAACTTCATATTGCACATTTTCTTATATTTTAATGATTAATGATACAATATATTAACCAATCTAAATCATGTACAAACAATAGGTACACTTACTAGATTTAATTTTTTTACTGCATTAAGTTCTAAAAAGGAGATCACTAAACTAGGCAAGATTACAACCATTGGTAACCTTTAACGAAGGTTTTCAACCTGCTTATCACACCTATCATGAGGTAACAAGATGCCACTTTGATTACATACTAACATATTAGAGTAGCATTAAACATATTTATGCAATAAACAAGCTAATCACCCTAATTCATAACATGAATAGTAATAGCATTTAAACATGGAATTGAACACATCTAAAATCAAAGATTGAATTTAAAAATTAATCATAGCATTTTATTAATTAAAATCATAGTCTAGGACTTGAAAATTGTCCCTAATCACATAAATAAATTATCTAGGCATGTATTCTGAAAGAATCATAATTAAAATCATAGATAACAAAGAAGAAAAAGAAGAAAAAGAAGAATAAGCTAATGACTAATGTCAATGACTCATTTCCAATTCCTTAATTAACTTTGTGAATTCTATCTTGCCTCTTGCCTTTAAATTCTCTACAGACCTATTTATTTTTTGTAAATTCCATGTCTATAATCTATGCCTATTTTTTATTAACCCTAACTACAAATTTATAGTAAAAAAGTTACAATATAGTTAGGATTAGGGTTTTAGAGGTCTAAAAAATTAAATTGCTAATCTAACAATTTTGGAACACTTTGGCATACGTCAACTCATGCCGTAGCACGAGACTGTTTCTAATTCTGTGAAATTCATCCTAGAATGTGGTGCCATGACGCATATATAATAATGTTGTAGTGTGCCCTTAATTTTCCAATTTCATGTTTTGACCCCTTCTTGAGGTATTATATATAAATATGTACATTTAGGTCCTCTATTTTATGACAATTATGCCCCTAATTGTGAAGATTTGTTCAATCCTTTTTTGTTTGCATCTTTTAACATCCAAAAGTATTTGAAATACATCAAAATATATGTCATGATTATGAAAACATAATTTATAAAATACTTAGGAAAAAATATAGTACTAAAACCTAATTCATTCTTTTAACACTAATAATCACATGATATGCCTACTTTTCAGAGACAAATTGAATGGGCTAGAAGAATTCTTTTCTAGTCGCCACAGATTATTTCCCAAAATGGATTGAAGTTAAGCATTTGGGAAGAGTAAGATAGGAGAAGGTAATATGATTCATATGGAAGAACATTATATGCCACTTTAACTTGTCCAGGGAAATTGTCTCTAATTGTAGGAAACAAATCATAGATCATAACAACAAGGAGTTCACCTAAAAGTAATTCGTTAAACTATGTCATTTGACATTATACTATATACAAACCAATGGTCAAATAGAATATTTAAACAAGTTGATACTAAACTTGCTAAAAAAGAAGGTGGAAACCTCCGAAGTAAAATGGATGGAAGAGCTACCTGGTGTACTGTGGGCCATCAGAATTAGTCCTCAAGAGATAATTAATGAAACACCTTTCTCTTTGGTATACATAATAGAAGCTATAATCCGTATAGAAGTAACAGTGCCTATGAAGAGATGAGCATTAACCAAAGATCAAAATTCTTTAGAAATAGTGGTCTACTTAGTTTTAGAAAGAGAAAAGAGTAATAAATCCCTAAGAAGAATAGTGGAACAAAAGAGAAATGTGGAAAATTACTATAACAAAATCATATGGTTCAAATCATTCTATGTAGAGGATTAGGTACTTAGAAGAGTCTTTCCTGATAAGAAAGAATGGATGGCAAGATAGTTAGGTGCAAACTAGAAAGGCCCATACCAAGGGAAAAAGGTGACACTAGGCAGAGCATACATATTAAGGAATGCATATGGTGTAGAAGAAAATATGAGGTGGAATTCGCAACACTTGAAAAAGTATAGTTTTTAATATGTATACTAAGACAATTAGGTACGAAATGGAAAGGCCCGTACCAAGGGAAGGAGGTGACACTAGGCAGAGCATACATAATCAGTAATACACATGATGTAGAAGAAAGTATAAGTTGGAATGCCCAACACTTGAAAAAGTATAGTTTTTAATATGTAGACCAAGACTTATTTCTTATATGAAAGGGTTTTCTTTTGTAATAAATGTAGAAACCTTGCTAGTAAATAAGTCATGAACTGATCATCTCAGCCAGGATCTAGGTAGAACCCTTGGATATATGCTTTGGTCCCAAAGTTAGAATAATCGATTTTAGTTGTCAAGCTTAGCCAATAGTTAAGCCATGAGATGATCACCTCAGTTAGGAACCAAGTATAAAACTAAGTCACCATGATTTAATTAAGCCAAGAGTTGATCACCTTGGTCAAGAACTAAGTAGGATTCTAGAGCATATGCTTTGGTTCTAGAGAGTTGGAATCACTAACTATAGTCATCAAGCTAAGCTAATGGTTAAGCCATGACCTGATCACCTTGGTCAAGAACTAGGTACAATGCTTAGGCACTATGATTTAATTAATCCATGAGTTGATCACCTTGGTCATGAACTAAGTAGGATGCTTGGACACGATGATTTGATAAATTCACAAATCTTGATATTTGAAGCACAAGAGGCAAAACCACCAGCTCAGACTTACCAGGTGATCGCTCTTATACTAGTTAATGATTTTACTATTATAATCTTCTGACATATTGATTCAAACCCTCTATGTAATCGATACATGTACTTGTAAATGCCATATATATATATATATGAACATGGTCTTGAGTTAAACACATTCACTTATATTTATAATATCTCTCTAATTTTTCTCTCTAAATTGAATCATCCCCAACATATATTATTATTTTCTAATTCTATTTCTTGTAATCTATCTTTTGATATAATAAAGAGATTTTTGCTTCATAATTTATCAAATTTCTTGTTACTCTCCTATTACTTCATGGGTAAGATTTTTAACTTCTGTAATTTCTTGTTTTAATTATTTTATTTCTTCTTCTTGTTCCCATTATTATTTACTATTTTTTGCTTGATTGTTTATAAATTCGATTTGTGATACATTACTTTTTCTTGTTTGTATAAGAGGCATCTTTAATGTCTTTATTCCACTCTATTATGACTGCCTGTTAGTAATATCATATTATGTATTGTATTGAAAATGGATGGTTTTCATTTTTTATTAAATTTCTTTCTAATTCATATGCTACGCTTAGTACTTAGTTTAGGTTTTTATCATTACTATTAATGAAAAATCTAGGATATTCAATAAATATGAATTTTTGATATCCTAAATTTTCATGGATCATTCTTAATAAGAAATCTTTTTAGTTTAATTTTGTCTAATAATGCTAATTTTATGAGTGTGTCAATTTTTTTTCTCAAAATATGTTTTTATTAATATTTGAACTCCTTATAAATAAATATATCAAATCTTGTTTTACTCTTTATAAGGAATTTTAGAAAAAAATTCAATAATGAGTTCCTTATTAATTAATAGTATGTTGTTATACCTTTATTTTGCATTCGTTATTGTAATACGCATATCCTTACTACTTACTCCATAATAAATTATTATTTTTTAAATATTTTTCTTATTTACGAGATGTAAAATTCTTTGAATCCTTTCCCTTTTTTAAGATTTAGTTTTGATTTTTGAGTTTCTTCAAAATTCTTTTCATTAAGTGTTATTTATTGTGAAAAATATTTTGAAATATCTTGTATTTCTATTATCATTTTATCTTAGGTTTTAGTCATTTTTGGATATATATATATATATATAAAACATTGCTATTAACTTCCATTAAAGTTGGAATATTTGTGAAATTTGTGACATAACATCAAACTTTAAGGTGGTATTGATATCATTCCCAAAAAATAATAAGTATGCTTGGAGATTTAAAATTTATATTTATTTTTAAATTAAATTAGTAACGTAATTATGAAATGTACATATACTATTTAAAGATAAAACATTATAAAAAAAAATATGTATTTATTTATAATTTAAATAATAATTAAGTGAGAATCTGTAGATTATAAATATGTTAAATTGAATCTATATCGAACCCCAAAGAATTTGTATATTTTTAAATATGAATTTGAATTCAATTTCATTATAAAATATGGTACTCTAATTCAATGGAATCCGTATCGAATCTCAATTTTTTTTTTTGTATATTTTTCAATATAAATTTGAATTCAATTTTATTATAAAATATGTTACTCTAATTTAATCTAAATCAAATAGATTAAATAATTTTTTTATTTAAACGTAATAATCAAATTATTTAGTCATTCCATAATAATAACTATGTGATATGCCCTTTAGCACAAGGGATACCAAACATAATAGCATAGCAACCATATAATCTATGCTTTAGTTATCATTTAAAATCAAATAGGTATTAGTATTATCATCACTTAAATTATTATTATTATAATAATAGTAAAATTAATTGTAGATTATCCATTCAAATATCCTTACAAATGCAATTGGATTCAGTGATGAACTTATTCTCTCTGTTTTTTTTTACCATGATTAATTATTTGTTCAGTATAGGTATAGTTACTTAGATATTTAAGAGCTGATCAACACTAATAAATATCCCTATAATTAGAACGGCAAAATAAGCAGGTGTGATGTGACATTCTTGATCAGCATTTTTTTTTTTTGGGTATGTACACATGCTTGAGAGATAACGGATTTACATTTAGGATACTTAATAAATGTCGTTATTAATTTTTGTTAACCTTTTACTCTTTGTTAGGTGGTCCCTCTCATTAAGAGATGTTTGGAGTAATGTAAAACATACGCATCACCTGCCAACCTTGACGGGAGGATTAAATGGATATTAGCTAGCTTTAGAATTTTTTTTAATAAATAAATAAAAATAATGAAATTATTATAATTATTTTTGTTACGTGATTATAAAAAAATTTAAATTGTCATTTTATCATTACAGTTATATATAATTTAATATTATTATTATTAAATAATATTACAATAATAAATATTAAATCGTAGGAATATCTTCAATTATAAAGAAATGTATGGTTGGCACCTGTTATCGAGATTGTCAACTTTTGGACTTTACGTGCAGTACATCATCTGAGCTCTTTTTTGTCACAGTACAGCAAGTAACACCCAAGAATATTTCAATTTCATTTATTAAATTTTGTTGGACGACGATATTAATATAATTTTTTTTATTAATGCCGCAATAAGGGTTAGATTTAGAACGATTTTTAATTTTTAATTTTTAATTTAAAAAAAAGTCTGAATAGCATACGATAATACGTATAAAAATTTAAAAATTAAAATAATAGGTAAATATAATTTGAATTTTTTATTAAAGTATAACTAGAGTTGAATTATGTATGTTATAATTTTATTGTTGTAAATAAAGTAACAATTTTTACTAGAAAAGAAATGTTAGATTGCAAAATTACTAGGCATGCATCTCGTCGATGATACTGAAAAATTAAATAAGTATAAAAATTAAATAAGTACAATGAGTAAATAGTTATATATATATATATATTATTTAAATTTAAAAATATGATGATATCATTTTATAAAAGTTCATTAATATCATAAATAATTATATATTAATTAATTTAATATTTAAATATTATAAATTTAATATTAATTAATCGATATTAATTATTTACGATTACATCATCTGTCATATTTTTAAATAAGTCCTCGCAACTTGAAAATATATGCATAAACTTATACAACAAACTCTCTTAAGTTTACTTTCATTTTAATCTTTTCCCTCATAAGTTGACTTAAGCATCAGAGTGGATATGACCCATTTGGTGTTGTACCTTTTGATATTGTTTTCTAGTGATTTATATATCCACATGTTCAAAGAACACGACTAAACAAAAATTGGTTTCAACATCTAGTGTCGTATGTGGGAAAGAAATTTGGTGTTCAACTAATTGAGCTAGTGAAAACTCAAGAACATTCATTATGTTTTTCATTCATTTTTGTCCTAACAACACGTTAGATCTGAAAAATCACTAGAATGAGTTATCAAGAAAGTTTTCATTCCTACTGAACGAAAAGTAGGTGGACGTCTAAGTAAGGGACCAATCACTACAAAAAAAGACTAAGATAAATAAAAAGGGCACCAAGCCTAATAAACCAACCATGGATAAAAGGTTGGGGAAGTTGGCGCACATGATGGAGCAACTGATGTAGTTCCAGATGAAATCACAAGCATACCTTAGTGCTTCAGTGAGTCACTTGACGTCTTTGAGGCCATTAAGGATTGATGCCCAAAGAGAACAGTATCAAGCACCTAGCATCAATAAAAACTCAAAAGGCCTAGTCTATAGCATATTGGGTCCCCATATTTAGGATCCATAAGAACTGGGTACCAACATTGGGAATGGCGATGATGCACCACACCTGGTATACTTATCCATCATTGGCCAAGATGTTGGAAGGGGACTTGACTTTAAGTGCTTGCGCATCGAATGTACAGACTTAAGGAACCACCTTGAGGCTAATCGTTATGCCATTCTAGCTAGGAAAGCTTTTCTAGCACTATTGCATACTTAGGGCACAACAAATGAGTGGCACCAGGAATTTGTGATCATCTATCCAAACTCCACCAATGAGAAACTTGAACACTAGCTTCACAAAATGGAGTTGAGACTTGATAGAGAGAAAGACAGGATGAGGATTACACTGATTCCACTCAAGCCTCTTTAACCTTAGAGGTACTATCAACTTAATTGGGGAACAAGTTCAATAAACCCTCTATTGGGACTTACAACGGATCCTCTAACTCCCTTAGACCACTATGACATGTTCAGAAATTAGGTAAATGTATACGCACAAAGTGATGTTGTCATCTATAGAGCCTTTTCCGTGACACTGATAGGCAAGGCCAGAGTTTGGTACATAACCCTTAAGCCAAGAATAATTGGTAACTTCTTATAGTTTGGAAAGAAATTACTCACACACTTCTTAGCAAAGAGAAAACTACTAAAGACCTCAACATATTTGATGGGGCTGACTTTGAAATAAAATAAGCTATTGAAATATTTCTTCAATTGCTTCAGTAATGATAAGATTTAGATTGAAGAATGTCCAGACTCACTTGCAATCAATGCATTCCTTTATGTTATACATATGGGACCGTTGTGGACTAAACTAACAGAAAAGATCTGGGGGGTGTCTTACAAAGAAATCACCAAGATTGTTGTAAGGATGATCAATGTCCAAGATATGGCTGGCCACTATAGAAGCAAAACCAAGAATCACCTTTAGAAGAGGAAAACAAAGAAATAGCACATGAACTTTCTAGCTAAGAAGTTTGAAAGAGTAGATAGGAAAGAAGATCCTTTAAGGAAAATTAGAGCATCACAATCTGGGAATAACTTCCAAAAGTTTTTCCTCTAATTGTTTCCTCGGAACAAGGGTTGATACAGGTCCAATATTCAGGACTCTTTAGGCACCCTAAGAAGTTTAAAGGTAACCCATCTAGCAAGAACCAAAATCTATTCTACAATTATCACTAGAACTTTGACCACAAAACAAATTATTGTAGGGATCTCCAAAGAGAAATAGGGTACTAGATATAGAAGGGTTATACAAAGAACTTTGTGATAGCTAGGCGAGAGGCATCTCTAGAAACCCCAGGTATCCAAGTAGAGGATTGCATGCCTTTATCCTTGAATAAAGTTTGCATTATCTTGGGATTCATAGAAAGTAGGGATACAAATTATTCTAGGAAAGCACATGCTAGAGGATTGGTATCCAGCCAAGAGGTGTTTTACATCATATAGAACTATGGCAAGGGTAAGAAGCCAAGAATGATTGGGGAAGACTTAGTCTTTACTAAGAAGGAAATAGTAAGATTAGTGCATCCCTATTATGATGCTCTAGTCATAACCTTGCAGATTTCCAACAATAAGATTTATCAAATATTGGTAGACACCGATAGCTCGGTGGACATCTTGTTTAAGAATGCTTGGAAGTAGATGAAGCTATAAAATTCCCTTTAACTAGCCAACATTGTCTTATATGGCTTCTCTAGAAAACCTCTCACCCTAGATGGAAGTGTGGAACTTCCAGTTACTATTGGGGAGATCATACCCCCAAGACTATTATGATCAACTTCATAGTAATTGACTGCCCCTCAGCATACAATGACATCTTGGGATGACCTTTCCTAGATGCTGCTAGAACAGCTTCATCAACTTATCACTTGGCATAAAATTCCTAACAAAAATAGGAATTGGGATTGTCTTGGGAGAATAGAGAGTAGAATGGGACTGTTATAACATGGGAATCCTCTAAAGGTAGAAGATATGATTGGGTCCAACTTGAAATGGTTGAAAACATAGTTATTTATTTCTTTATGTTTGTATTTTATTTTCCTGTAAAGTGCTAGGTGGGGTCCTAAGTGGCCATGTCAACACTAACACCAAAAATAAAAAATATTGAGAATAAATAAACAATCTAGCCAATTTGGCATTCATGTAAAATTTGTAACTCATCACTCCAAGTAGACGATGCATCCTTGGTATGTAGTAAGAATATAACATCAGAATTAGAATCAATTACTCATCCACATCAACACTAGCTTTGCACCAAAGTTGAACTGCCACCGTGTGTTATTATGACTTGGGAGAAATCACACTCTTCCCTCGAACTTAGTAACCATACCAGATCAAAGAAAAGAGTAAGACTTTCCCTACACTAGATCAAAAAGGCCATTATTTCTATAAAATCATTTAGTGACCATCTCCCTTGGGACTTAGCCAATGGCTTAATGGAAAAAGTCCTATGTGAACAACGAAACAAGATTACACAAATTCCACTCTCAATGATTACAGTCTAGATGATAAGTGATATTTTATATACAATTTTATATATTAATTCCTTTATATATATACACATTTTACTATTATAATGAGCAAAAATTATTTATTTTGTATTTCGTGGAAAAATATTAATTTTTTAGATTTTTTCAAGATTTTTATGATTTTTATTTAATTGGTGGGTTAATTTAAAAAATAAGTAGATGTCTTTTGCAGCTTATCCTACCCATTTAACCATTACAGTTTATCGTATTCTTTTGACATGTAGTGCACAATAATCTTATCTCAACTAGAATATCAACAATCCTAGTGACATTCTGATTTGATTTTTTATCTCTTATAAATACAAAATAAGGAGAGAATATCATAATACAGATTTAGAATAATAAAATTTGGAGGCAAGAATTAAGAAGAAGATGCAAAAGGAAATCAATGTAAGTGAGGATCAGAATTAAAGACATCAATCATAAGATTTCTTCTCCTTTCTTTTATTGTTTTCATGAATACTATTCTAGATTTATTGTTTTCCATAAGTAGCCAACTTTATAATTGATTGTGGATAATTTTAAAGCCCTAAACATGGATTATAATAATTAATAAGATTTGTAATATTCTTTGTGGTTATGTATTAATTCTCAGTTTTAATATTTGTATAAATTTTCTTGATTATTTGAGTGTAAAATTGAATAATTAGATTAATTCTTTGTTAATCAATTTAGTTGATTTGGTATATAATTTCTTGATTAATTTAAATAAATAGTAATGAATTATTTGTAATGAAAATTAAAACTCAAGATAATTAAACTGAGATTATGTGTTTAACTTTGATCTAATATGCTTCTTGAAATTGAATGTTTTTGATAGATTAAATTTAGAGAGCTTATTTTAAAAATAATTTGGATTAAGAGCTTGTTTAATTTGACAAAAATGTAAGAGATTAAGATATGCTTTTGTTGATTTGCAATACATGCTAGTGGTAGAGAATGATCATGCAATTGTTTTTTTATTAATATCTTTATCGTAATCTTTATATTTTATTTTTATTTTTATTAATCTCTTGTTGATAGATTTAATTTTCACTTTATAAAACAAACAAAAAACCCTTTTAATAATTTTAATTAACTTATTAAGAAGTTAGTAATTCAGAGTAGATATTGTTGCTAATCCTCATGAGAACAATAACCCTTGTTCTTAAAATTACTTATCACTTGTATATGATAATGTATACTTGTGTGTTTTCAATCGTGTCACTAGGATCCATACTAGCTCTACAAGACCATTGTCTTAAAGGACTGTATCTTATAGGAAAGGAAATAGATCTCAACGCCCATTCCACACCCGTAGCGACCTGGATTAAAGATCTTGATAGTGGAAATCATTACTGCAATTGTTTACGTCATGTGTGGGAAGGGAAATAAAGTTCAATGTCCATTACATACCCAACATAATTGTAACCTAGGATAAAAAAAATGTAGAAAAGTGTAAGACCATTGTCTCAATGGATCATATCCTCTAGGAAAGAAGCAAAGCTCAATGCCCATTCCACACACACGGGGACTTGGATCCAGGATCACAGTTGCTACCATTACCTTAATGGATTACTTCATGTGGGAAAAATAAAATAAGGCACAACAACTATTCCACACCCATATTGATAGTAATCTAGGATCAAGGTAGTGGCCTATATATCATCAATCCATTGTCTCAATAGATCACATCTTATAGGAAAGGAAACATGACTCAATGCCTATTTCATATCCATAGTGACCAAGATCCAGGATCAAGACAGTTCAAACCATTGTCCTAACGGATCACATCATGTGGAAAAAGAAATAGGGCTCATTTCCCATTCCATACCAACAACATGACTAGGATCCATAATCCAGATAGTTCAAACCATTGTCTTAATAGGTCACATCCTATAGGAAAGGAAATAGGGATCAATGCACATTCCACACTCCTAGTGACTAGGATCCAAGATCAAGACAATTTAAATTGTTATCTCATTAGATCACATCTTTTGGGAAAGGAAATAGGGCTTAACACCCATTTAAAAATATCCATATCGACCAGGATCCAAGATTGAGACAGTATATTCCATCACCCCTATAGATCACTTCCTATGGGGAATAAAACATGGCTTAATGCCCATTCTACACCCATAGTGATTGTGATCTATGATCAAGGTCATAGCACTAACCTTTTGTCTTAATAGACTTAGTCTTGTGTAGAAAATCGAGCTAGGACATAACCTTTTCAACACCAACAATGATAATGGTCCAGGATCTAGAAACAAGGACTAAAATGGTATGGAAGGGAATGAAGAAAGGTGCAACCTCTTTCATACCTAGGAAACTCCTTTTCAAAATTCAAAAACCTTCATAGAAATTCCAAGGAAAAGGTGAAGGCCACACTTTTACAAAAATAAGGGTCTAAAGAATCGGGGAAAGGTATGATAGGGAACAAAGTGAGGTACAATCTCCTTCACACCAAGGAAACTCCTTCCAAAATTCAATAAATTTCATAGAACTTCCAAGGAAAATGTAGAGACCATACTTCCACAAGAATAAGGGTCTATAAAAGGGTCATTACTTGACGCACTCAAGAAAATTTCCAAGGAAGGGAGTTGGGAAAGTGTGAGTTCAGACCACCCATTTTTAGAAAATTTCCTAAGGCATTTGGAAGGACCAGATAGCTTTTTAAGAACTTAGGAAGTCTAAGGAAAAGTACGAGTCTAGAGAAGATAGAGTCTAAACCATCTATTTTCCTACAATTTTCTAAGACACTTGGGAGAACCAGATGGCTTAATAGGAACTTAGGAAGACCATAAAAATTAGGAGTCCATGGATGATGAAATCCAGACCACTCATTTCCAAAAAAATTCCTAAGGGACTGGGGAGAGTTAGAAAATCTCCCAAGAACTTAGGGAGTCTAGGAGAAAAAGTGATAGTTAAAAAAAGATGGAGTCCAAACCACCCATTTTTAGAAAAGTTTCTAAGGCACCTAAAAGAACTAGAAAAACCTTCCAAGAATGTTGGGAGTCTAGAGAAAAGGATGAGTTTAGAAATATTGGATTTCAATAAAAAGATGGATTTAGAAATAATGGACTCAAGAAAAAATTAGAGTTGGCAAAACATGTTGAGATTTTGAAGTTTGAGTAAGTCACATTAAGAAACATCACAGTGTTAACAAGATAGGATTATCGCTCTCTATATCCTATCGTAGGATCCACGGGTGATCAAATTTTTTTTCCATAGTCACAACCGATGGGACCTAACCATTTTCCTTAACAGAAAATTTGGACCATTGAGAGCCAAACTACCAATAGGCCACCCAACCACCCGATTTCCTAGTTGGTCGATATTCTTACAACATTTATTCACATGCATATACCTCTTGTGCGCATGGTACACTCTTCCTTGCATTAATCGATCAAATTTTCTTAACCACTCTATCACTTGGCCATCTAGCCATCTAGCTATCCAACCACCACCAATCGTACTATTGGTAGTCCCGCCTCCTTTATACTCTATTTAGCCAAGTGCCATATGTGATCCTCTTGGGTCCCCACTAGGTGCTAACACCAACCTCATCCTGAACAATAGGGACTGACTCACTTTAGTTACATTTTGCAACTTCATAAAATAGTTTATGAAAAAATGACTAAATGTTTCATAATGCAAGTATTACGATTCTTTTACCAACAAAGAGTTGCATGCCTTGCATCAACTAAAAGTGTGTGCCCTTGCACCATAAATTTCAAGTGTGGTCTCCTAAGGTTATAATTAATAAACAAGTGTGATCTCCCAAGGTTACAAAAAATTAATCAAGTGTGGTCAAAAGGTTGGTAAAAGTGATAAGTATGTAGAGGTTCCACATTCAACAAGTAAGTCAAAGTTGCAAAGTAAAGTATGGAGTACATGAAAAAATATCCAAAGTGAAAATTTGATCTTATTTAAAATTTCAAATGCATCTAGAGCTACTAGATAAAGCCAAATACCAATATTTGGCTGAAACCAAAAAACAATACAAAGTAAGGTATGTATCCTAACTCCTAAGTCTTACGCCCCTGCTGGAATCCTTTGACATAACAATGGTAATAGGTGCCCATCTACTACTCTCTTTATATTAACAACCGACTAGGGCTGGCCCTTATTCCCAATATCAACATAAATCTACATTGTCGCTTCAAATGATGTCTAATGCATATCAATGTCTAAGCAATCATCATATTCACCATACTCAACTGCAACATTGGTGTAAACTATTAAGTTACTTGGAGCAAAGGCTAAGTCTGAATAGACTTTCTTGAATATTCTCTTCATGGACTGAAAGCCACGAGTTTAAGCAAATCCAATGTTAACCTTGAAGTCTTTTGAATCAACATAGTCATTTACTACTTCCTTAACTATAGTTTCAATTTGTTGGGTCAATGCATGTACCTTAGAGTCTAGATCCACCATCTAAGTATCCTTTTTGGCCATCTGCTCTAGAAATTGACCATAATCCTTCTCAACAACACTCTCTTCAACCATATGAGCTTCTTTTGAAGCTACATGAGCATTTAATGTAGCTTTCTGGGCATACCATGCTCCCTTTAAAGAGTTGGTATCATGCTGGCTATCCTATTGAGTCTACTTAAGTGAAGCTAAGGCCTAATCTCTCTAAAAAATTGTGCCATGAGTAATCTTTGCCATGGGATCTGAAGAATCATAGGCCTCATAAATGAATTCCCGAACAACAACTTGTATCTTATTAGATTTTTCAGACAACCTCACTAATTTAAGTCTGGCTGCCTCAACTAGCCTAGCTCCTAAGGACTCAGGAGAAGTGACTAGAGAAGAAGTATAAAATGGACTTGTCTATAAAGCCTTATTCTCAATGGTAAAGGCCCCAATTGAAGGAAAAATAGGAATTTTTTTGGCAACTTAGTCTCTGAAGTTACCTCCACCTTATGAACAATAGCTTGGCATTCTCTTTTCTTCCCAAGCACTTGTCCACATGTTGTATGACCTTCGCTCCATAGAACTCGACTCATGAATTGAAGGGCATTTAGGTCTTTCTGTGAAGAAATTTTCTATGAGTTCATCTCTACAAAACAAAAAAGAAAAACCAAGTAAATCATATGGAGTCATCAACCAAGTAAATATAATGAAACTTAGAGAATACTTACCTTTGGAAAGAGGACCTTCAAAATTTTTAGTAATGGTTGAATTGAGCTATAGCTCAAGTAGAAATTTTTATCATCAATCAACAGTCTCTTACGACTTCACTCTCTATGAAGTAGAGTAAATAACATAATAATGAAGTGTTGCCTCTTGCCGTCAAATTTTACTTTCTTCCAACGTATTACACCAAAGATAGAAATAGTAAGCAAAATAAAACAAACTAGAAAAGTGACCTCAAAAGTGTAAGTTGTATTCACATAGATAACACACCATTATGAATAAATTTTGTGGATGTAGCACCAAGTTTAGGACATGTGACAACATAGGCTCCAGTCATAATGAATCATGAAAGTGTCAACCTTTATTAAATTGAAGATAATAACCAATAAACCTGATATTATCATAGGTCCTCAGGTTGAACCATTTTCCACTCACAAAATAGAGATAGTATGAAGAAAAAGGAACTCAACCAAGGTAAGCTCCCTGCCAATTTCTTTATATAGGATGTAGTAGTACAAAAATATTTTGGAGAAATTAGGAGGAAAATGTCTTGGAGGAGCCCTAACTCTATAAAGGAACTCCTGTACCAATAGGGGAACATGAGCCTCAGACCAGTAATAAGTTTACCAATAAAAAATGTTGATCCCTTCTAGTGGAGGATTATTAGGGTATCATGTCTTACCCGGGAAGAATAATTCCAATGCAATCAAGAATATAAAATATCTCCCTCAGCTTAACTTTCATGGGTTTAGTAGTGATTACATCCATTAGGTCAACTTCATATTCAACTCTACACTTGGGTTCAAAATTCAATAAGTCTTCAGTAATATGTTCATCAAGAAAGAGTCAAAAATGTCAACAAGATTGATAGGGTCACTTTGAAAAAGGGAGTTTGAACAAAGTTCAAAGTTGAAACCAATGTCAAAAGCACCATCAGAGCATCCACTACCATCAATAGAGTAAGGAATAATTGACATCACACCATATACCTAACTGATTGGCCAACTAGACATCCCAACCATCAATCATGGTAGGACTTGGTTCACTAGTCTTATCCCTTCAAAATCGATAACTTGGTTGTTTCTTTCGATTAGCCCGTTATCCCAACTCCCACTACTTTTGTTATTTCATCTTGTCCTATCCTACCTTTGAGTCCCTCTTGTCCTACCTTGCAAATCATTTTCTTATGCGTGTTTGCTCCCGATTTTAAATTTATTTGCATCCATATTTTTCCTAGATTCCTTTTTATAGTGGTTTTTATGGGTATTGCTACCAGACATTATATTCCAAGAAGCTTGTTTATCAAATCAAAACCAGTGGAATATAAACTCTTAACTCCTAAAAAACTCTCTTCCAAAAATTCATGGTCTGACATTTTTGATCTATAGAAAGAGAAAAGGAAAAAAGTTTTAAGGTCCTAGTATTCATGCAAATTCAAGGAAAATTGAAGAAAAAATTAGAAAATTAAACGTATTGATCCACTTACTAAGAGTTGGATGAAGCTAAAATTGTTCTCCAATCTTTCTCCTTAGAGCTATATCCTTAATTCCTGATTGAGTGTTGTGAGTGAGGTTAATAGTGAATAGGTATTTATATAAACTGTGAGGACCAATCTCAACCTCTCATCAACACATAGCTCAAAAAACTAGATGGAGAGAAGATAAAGCAAAATCAGGCTACAAAGATATCAAATTTGAGAAAATCAAACCAATAGATTCGTAGTTGACTTTTCCTCTAAACTTTGATTAACCATAACTTTCCAACCAAGATTCCGATTGAAACATGTAAATAGCCATTAGAAAGCTTGTGACCTCGGGTTCATGTTGGCATAAATATATATAGGGTCCCAGCTACACAACTTAGTTAAGATACTATAGAACCAACTTTCACTAAATCATCGTGCCTAGACTATATAACTAGACTACCTACCTAGACCGAAGTGGCCGAGGCATTTAAGGGAGCTTATGTTGGATAGGAAAATTACTAGGTATGCATGGTACCATTTGATTGATCTACGACGATATTGAAAAGTTAAATGAATATAATCAACGCACAGTCAAATATATCTTTTATTTTTAAATCCAAAAATCAATATTAATGATACTATTCTATTTATGAAATGTCACTAGTATCATAAATAGTTATATATTAATTAATTTAATATTTAAATATTAATTATTTACCGTTATGTCATTTTTCATAACTTTTAAATAAGTTCTCACAATCTAAAAAGGTACGCATAAGCTTATGTCACAAACTCTCTCAAATTCCGTCTTATCTTTATCTTTTCTCTTAAAAAATGACTTAAGCATTAGAATGGATACAACAACCCCTAATATCGTACATTTTGTTACTATTTTTAGTTAATTTACAAGTCTACGTCATCAGAGAATGCGATCAAACACAAATCTTCATCAACACTAAATAAAAATTTATACATAACTAAAATATGATCTCTTCGATATATATATAATGTTAAATTATATAGTAAGAAAAGAATAAGAAAGATTAAAAATTGTAAAGTGTTTACAAAAAGATAAAATTTATACGGTAAGTAATTTTTTTTATGGACTCTCGTATTAAGATAAATAATTTTATTATAATAAGAAGACAAAATATTTATTTTATTTATATAAAATAAATTACATATAACAATAAAAAAATTATCAAAATAAGGAATACCGTTACCTATCCCAATCAACCCCTCAGTATTCCTAACTATGTTTCAAAATTATCGGTACTAGTAGCAAAATAAAGCTTGAATCTTCATTTGTATATCTACTCTTGCATGTGAGAGTTGTTTATGAGCAAACATTTTTAATCCAATCATTGTAACACTTGGTGTTAAGGATCATCAAGTTGAGTGATAATATTTGGTGTGAGATGTCATTAAGTTAGGAGATATAGAGTGAGACATCTCTTGTGAAAAAATCATAGGAGGGCTCCAGCAATTATACTTATTAAAAATCTTTGAATGGTGGAGAATCTATCTTCAAGCTTGCTTTGATCTATAGTGTGCGATGCAAGAGGAGCATTAGAGGCTTTTTGAATCGTGAATTATCTCTTTTTTGTATTTTTTTCAAAATTCATAGCAATTTATTTACTTGCTAATTATATCTTTGCTTGATTTGATTGTATAAAATTTGATTTTTTATTATTACAAAATAAAAAAATTATTAAACCTAAAAAAAGATTGTTTTTGTTAAATATCAAATTCAAGGCTTGTTGTTAATATAAATTTCTCAAGAACTTAAATTGTTGCATACATTATAATTCTTTTTTCAACTAACAGCATAATTAATTATTCTTTTTAGTTTATTTTTCTATGCTTCACATAACTTGATAATATCTAACGCGATATAATAACATAACACGAATACAAACACTCTCAAACTCTAAGCTACTCTTTCTTAAATATCTTATTCTTTTTTTTAATTATTTTTTTATGTTAGTAAATCTTATTTTTATTTATTTTTATATTAATTGAATTATATCAACCATAAATATGTTTTTCATCTAAATTAATCTATTTATAAGATAATATATTTTTGTTAATTGTTATTTAGTATGATTGTTTGATACATTTTCATATATATTTAAGTGTTTTTTTTAAATTTGTATCTAATGGATATTGAACTATATTACTAGATGAAATTTTATAGCCCAAATACATAGAATGAATGAAATTAATTGAGGACGTGAATTTGAAGCAATTAAGGCTCACAAAAGTCTATTTTAAAAGTAAATAATATTAGTGCTGACACGTAACACTAAAGTAACTCAAAATATTAGTCGTTGATTATGGATATTCATTTTACACCTAATTGCCAAACAAACAATCACCTATAAACCTTCAAAAACTATTTCCAATCATAAAATTACTTTCTTCTTTGTTTCTAAATCAATTTGAGAAGATTGAAAGTAATTTTAGATAGTTTTGATAATATTTCAAAATTGATTTTAAAATGAGCTAATTAATGCAAATAAAAAATTGAAGCCTATATTGGCGGGCTATTGATTGATCTTTGGTCGACGTTGACCTATATCCTTCACTAATATTGGCTGGAATTTATATGATGTCCATATGAAGTCTATATCGTCTCAATTAATGAAGTGTGTATGAAAATTGTGATATTTTTTAAAATTATAATTTTATTAATTTTTGTGATATTTTGAAAAAAATCTATAAAGATATTTACAAATATATATATATATATATATATATATATATATAGATTGATAAAAAATTCATACTATCTCCATCCTTTCATATTTTAGTTACAATTAAATTAATATTTTTATCAATTTATTATTTGGTCTATTTTATGTTAAGAATTTAACTATATGAATAAATATGTTTGAAAAGATTTAATTTTTTAATTATTTTAAAATATAAAGAATTGGATTGAATAAAAAATATATTCAGTCATATTAACTACAAAAATATATAATAAATATGTCAAAAATTGATATGTAAAATCACGTGAAATTATGACCATACTGTTCATAGAAATTTTGGTCATTTACAGTTAAACTTTTAATAATATTTACAAATAAGCGCAAATAATTTTATAATTTTAGAAACTAGCTGAACTATATTTAGCCTGAAAATAAAGTATATATCGCCTCGTCAATCTCTCTCTATCTAGTGGATATGAAACGAACCCGTAATTGTTTAATTTAAGTCAAGCTGGCATAGTCCTTGTAATGCAGCTGTAAGCCTGTAACTGAGAGAAATTTATATCTATTTTTATTCCCAGATGCATCTTTTATATTATATTATATTATGTATTAAAATTATTTTAAAACATAATTAATTTTTAAATAATATTAATATATCTTACAACAATAAAAAAATGAGTACGAAAAAAAGTAAATTTATATGTTATTATCACCTTAACCGATTATAGTATGGATAGATGGATACAGTGGCGCAGTGGAGGTTAGACTCAGCTTCAATTCATATTTTAGTCAAAATTTGTTAACTTTTAATCTACCTATAAATTATCTTTTTTTTAATAAAATTTAAAGATAAATTTCAATCATTTTAATTTATTTTATTTTACTTTTGCGACATCTTCATGTTCTAACATCTACTTACAGCCCCTAATAATAAGAATTATTTTAATTCAACTTATATTTTTGTAAAAAAAAACGAGCTATCTAGTTAAATTTTAACTTGTTAACTTTAATTTATGAATTATATTTAATATTTAATATATTAAAATAAGAATGAATTAATTTAACCTATTTTTTTATTGTGACAAAAAAAAATTAAGTTGTGAGAATATCATCAACCGTGATAATACTTATAACATTTAAAATAACAAAAATAAGATTCCCATAATATTGAACAAAGATTGAAGTAATTAAAGTTCAATATTAAATGGATTTAACTTATAAGAATTACAACTTAAATGACAATTAACTAACTTTAATGTTTAAGCTTTGCTTTTTTTTTATAATAAAAATATATGATTTGAATATAAAATTTTATTTTTGTGATTACAAAATATGTTAAAAAAAATTCCAAAAATTATCAATGTTCAGCCCAACCTGAAATTAACATTGGGTGTTTGAACATATGAATTGACCCCAAATCAGATCTAATTAACAACCTAAGCCATCAGATGAATCACCTTAGGAGGACCACTGTGTGCCCACACCAATAACAACACTCGCAAGGTAAGTTTGCTTACCAGCTTTGGTATTAGAAGGTCGACCACTAACTCGAGCCATATAGTGATCGACCTTGAGCTTTAAATGTATTATCTTTTATTCGTGTACTCTTCTGATACGTTATGACGTGTATCCCATATGTAATCGATACGTGTATATATAATGTCTTGTATATATATGAATTTCATAAGAGATCCACACATTCATTCTACAAAATTCTCTAACTTCTCTCTATAAATCGGACCATCCCAACATTGGGTTTAAGGCCTAATAATGTATGTATATTAATACTTTTTTTTAAGATCAATGTTTTTCCCCTTCTTCTTCTTTCCAATAGGAGAGATTGTGTTAAGAATAACACGAGAACAAAAATCCTAAATCAAATGAATAATTGATTCAACATCCATGACCCCATATGGTTATCTGTTGATTTTCTATGAATTTTTAAGAGATAGTTATTGAATTGATTTTTTGGCTTAATGTCCAATGTTATATTTATACATTAAAGGGAAGAAACTCGCCGTTACTAAACTAGCCATTAAACTAGCCGTTACTAAACTAGTCGTTACTAAACTAGCCATTATTAAACTAGCTGTTAGAATTCTAATTATTCTCAACACTCCCTCTCAAGTTAGGTGTGTAGATATCGGTCAACCCTAACTTGCTTAAATTTTCTTCAAATGATTTCAAATCTAAACCTTTGGTGAAGATGTCCACCAATTGTTTTTCACTTCTCACAAATGGAGTTTCAATTTCCTTTGCTTGAATTTTTTCTCGAATGAAGTGGCAATCCACTTCGATGTGTTTTTTTCTCTTCTGAAACACCGGATTTGATGCTATATGTTGTGCTGCTTGGTTATCGCAAAACATCTTCATTGGTTCTTGAATTTTAATTTCGATATCCAAAAGAAGTTTTTTGATCCAAGTTAGCTCGCTTGAGGTTGATGCCATGGCTTGATATTCTGCCTCGGCGCTTGATCGTGCCACAACATTTTTTCTTTTCCATGTGACTAAATTTCTGCCTACAAACGTGTAAAAACCAGTGGTTGATTTTCTATCAAAGCTACCAACCCAATCTACATCGGAGTAGCCACACACTTCATTAGAATTATTACGTTTCATGAAAATTCCTTAACTAGGTGTCCCTTTTAAATATTTTAAAATTCTACGTATAGCCTCTAAATGTGGTGTTCTAGATGCATGCATAAATTTACTAATTTGGCTTAGTGAAAAAGAAATGTCTGGTCGGGTTACCGTTAAATAAATTAATTTTCCTACAATTCTTTGAAATTGGCTTATGTCTTCTAAAGGTTCGCCATTCTCAATATTTAATTTACATTTACTATCTATTGGTGTAGATGTTGATTTACTCCCTAATTTACCAGTTTTTTTTCAATAGGTCAAGTGTATATTTTCTTTGTGAAATAAAGAGTCCCTTGGGTGAATGTGCTATTTCTATTACTAGAAAATATTTTAGTAAACCTAAGTCTTTGATATCAAAATTCTCCTTTAATTTCATTTTCACTTTTTTAATTTCTTCCAAATTATTTCCGGTAATTATTATGTCATCTACATATACTAGAATTATGGTTGTGAAGGTACCATAATTTTTGGAAAATAATGAGTGATCGGCATTACTAATTTTAAAATCACAAGAAATTAAATAAGAGTTTAGTTTTCCATACCATGCCCGTGGAGATTGCTTTAGTCTGTAAATAGATTTTTTTAACCTTCACACTAGACTAGAATTGTTTTCTTTTTTATGATGAGGTAGAAGCGTCATATATACCTCTTATTCAAGTGTTCCTTGGAGAAAAGAATTCTTGACATACATTTGATGTAAGGTCCAATTTTGGTTTACCGTTATAGAAAATAAAATCCTAACGGTATTCATTTTGGCCATAGGTGCAAATATTTCTTGATAATCTACACCATAGGTTTGAGTGTAACCTTTTGCCACTAATCGTGCTTTGTACCTTTCAATAGTACCATCACTATTAAACTTAATCTTATAGACCCATTTGCATCCTACGAGTTTCTTTCCTTCGGGTAGTTGTATGATCACCCATGTTTCATTTTTTTCAAGTGCTTTAAGTTTTTCTTCCATTACTTTGCACCATACCAGTTGGCCTATTACTTCCTCATAGTTATTTGGCTCATTTTCTTTGGAAATTGAGATCAAATAAGTCCTATATTGTGGTGTAACATTTTCATAAGATAAATAATTTTGGATAGGATATTTTACCTCATATGTTACAAAATCACGTAATCTAGTTGTAGGTTGTGGAGTTCGATTAGACCTTTTCAATGGTATTATTTTGGCAGTACCATCTTCCCCCTCACTTTGAGAAGTTTCTTCCTTTTCATTCTCATTGATTATTTCATTTTCATTTTCTACTACCGTATTTCCTTCTTCAAAATAAAAAAAATGGAAATGTAAATTCATTTGGTTTCTCTTGGTTATTAGTCTCCTTTTCTAGTGGTTTGTAATATGACTCATTTTCTTGGAATGTCACATCTCTTGAAATGTAATGTTTTTTGTTAACCGGATCATAGCATTTATAACCCTTTTTTTTAGATGAATACCCCAAGAAAATAGCTTTGATTGATGTATAATTTAACTTGTGTAGTTTATTTTTATGCACATAACATGTACATCCAAATACTCTTAAATGATAGATATTGAGTTTTTCTTGGTAGAGGATTTCTAGTGGGCTTTTGAAATTCAAATTGGCACTTGAGAATTTATTAATTAAATATGTTGCGGTGAGAACAGTATCTGGCCAAAAAATTATTGGAACATTATTTTGAAACAAAAGTACTCTTGTTACTTAAAGTAAATATTGATTTTTTCTTTCCGACACACCATTTTGTTGGGGTGTGTAAATACAAGTTGTTTGATGTAAAATTCCTTTTTTCTTGAAATTTTTTGTAAAATTTTGATTTAAAAATTCCATTCCATTATCACTTCTAAAAGTTTTAATCTTTGTGTCATATTGATTTTCTAAAAAATTATAAAATTCTTGAAATTGAGAAAATAGTTCACTTTTATTTTTTAACAAGTGTACGTAACCATGTGGTTCTTGAAAAATCAGCTATAAATATAACAAAGTATTTATAACCATTAAATGACTCAATTGGAGCAAGACCCCAAACATCAGAATGTATTAACTCAAAATGTTTTTTGCTTTTATAATTGGATAAATTAAATGGTAACCTTGTGTGCTTTCCTAATTTGCAAATTTCACAAGTATTACAATCTAATTCTTTGAAATCAAAAATACATTTCAAAATCTTATCGGAAGGATGTCCAATTCTCTTATGCCAAAGAGTGCCTAATTATTCTTCTTTTTTAATATTGAAGTTGCATTTTTCTTCACTCAGAATATAAAACCCATTTTCTAGAAAACCTTCACCAATGACATTCTTCGTTATCAATTCCTGAAAAATCACATTTTTGGATGTAAATATAATTTCACAATTTAAGTCTTGTGTGATTTTACTAATGGATAACAAGTTAGATGTACAATTCTTCACATGCAAAACATTTGAAATTTTTCTTGAAAGGAGACTAATTGAACAATTTCCTAAAATTTCCATTTTTTCACCATTTGCAACGATTACAAATTGTTTAGTCTCATTTTTTTTTTGTAATTATTGCGTAAGTTTTTATTTCTAGTTATGTGATTAGTTGAACCTGAATTAAGAATTCATTTGAAATTTAAAGAATTTTGAGTAAGGTTTGTAATCATACCAGATGTTTTTTGAGATTTTCCTTAAAACATCGCGAATAATTGTGTATACAACTACCTCATTTGATCCATATCCAACACACCTTTTATTTCTTTTTTAGCCTCATTTATATTTATATCCCTTTTTTTCTTTTGTGTAGAGTAACCCATTTTCTCTCTGCTCTCTATCCGATTTTGTCGTCGATCTCCCCCTCTGACGAAGCCTCCACCTCGCCTTCCTGGTGACGAAAGCCTTGTCTTCAGGTTGTTAGGTAGTTGAGTACCCATCACTATTCTTCTTGTCTCTTCTCTTTCAACCATCCCTACAACCTCATCAACATATGGCAGCTCACCCATGAGAAGAATTTATGAGTGTACCCCCTCATAGCTTGAATCGAGCTTGGCGAGAAAGGTGAAAATTCCATCCTGCTCCTCTCTTCTTTTGATTTCATCAAGATCGGTTGTGAGAGGTCGGTACACTCTAATCTCATCCTTCTTTTTTTGGATTTGACTGAATAGTTCGGTGACAGATTGATTTTGTTGTTGTAATTGTTGAAGTTCTTGCTGAAGTTGATAAATGAGGGAGTAATTTTTCTTTTTTCTGAACATCGTCTCGACTTTAACCCACATATCTCGAGTTGTATCTAGATATGTCATGAGATCAGAGATGTAGGGTTCCATGGTTGCCATTAACTAACTCATGACTAGATTATCATTCTTTCTCCATTTTGAAATTTCCTTTTTTTCTTCAACTGTTGGGTGTGTTGGATCTTCGGCTTTTGGTTTTGGTTTTGATTTCTCACCAATGACATGCTCAAATTTGTCTCTGCCGATTAGACCAAAAGTCACTTGACGTTCCCAAAGATGGTAATTTTTACCGTTTAGTAGCACACCTGTAAGTCTCTCTATATGTTGTGACATTTTCTAGATTTCTTGAACTGATACAATTCTTGTTTGTGGGATTGATTTGGAGCAAAATCAAATCTGTTCTGATACTATGTTGATTTTCTCTGAATTTTTAAGAGATAGTTATTAAATTGATTTTTTGGCTTAATATCCAATGTTATATTTATACATTAAAGGAAGGAAATTAGTCGTTATTAAATTAGTCGTTACTAACTAACCGTTAGAATTCTAATTATTCCCAACATTATTCAAGGATTCACACCCTAAACAATTCCTGCCACTAAGCTTGTATCAACGATACTAGAGAAACCTTCTACATGTTCTTGCATTATTTAGCATAGAAGAAAAAATATGCCAAATCTAATAAAGACCTAACCAACTTGGTTTTTTAGATTTTCCAACATAAACGAAGCACTTAAAAAAAGAAGCAAAGATACATAGAAACTAGAACCAAGCAAATTAAGAACCACCAGCTTCAAACACCTGCATTATATAGCATAGAAGAAGAAAGATGCCAAATCTAATAGAGACCTAACCAACTTGGTTTTTTAGATTTTCCAACATAAACAAAGCACTTAAAAAAAAATAGAAGCAAACATAAATAGAAACTAGAACCAAGCAAATTGAGAACCACTAGGTTCAAACACCTGAGCAAACAATACAGCACACCTCAAGCATGCACCAACTCAAACACTTCCACCATCCATTATTCACACGATAGGCATAGAACCTTCCCCTGCACTAAAATTCCCACTTATGGCAACATCACCTGCCATACCACAATTCATAGTCGCAGCCATCAAAGTGAAAACAAAATCAAACTCCTCTAGACCCTTCCGAGGTCGTTGGCCAGCTGTTGATCCCATATCACCAACACCAATAACAGAGCCACTCAACTTCAGTTTTTCCTTATTCTTAGACTACATCTTAGTCCCTGTTTTTTTCCTATCTCTATGGCTTCTCTTTTTCACAGCTTCCTCCTCAACACTAAATTTGAAATAATCACCATCAGGATTTTGAGAACAACCACCAACTGCACTCATCGGTTTCCTCACAAGACTAACCCAATTAACATGATCAAGAACCTTCATGTTCAAGCCAGTACAAATCCAATCCAAAATTGGCATACTTGCCCCCAAACCCCACACACATCTCTTTAGCATCACTACAGAACTTGATTTCATGAGATAAGTTTCCACAGTAGAAGCAAAAATTAGGCAACCTCTCAAACTTGCATTCCACCCACACATTAGTATGCCTAAATGGAATCTATCCCCCAAGAACCAGTGATCGATGGAGGTCAAATATGACACGAATCCTTACTGATCTCAAAGTTCCACCAAACATCGAATATTTGTCAATTTCAATCACAACACCCACCTTCTTAGCTATACGAGCAAAAACCACATTGCTATGCCAATCCATTGGAAAATCCTGTAACTGAATCCAAATCGAAGCTGAATTGAAACTCAGGTTTGAAGGAGAAATACTTGGATATAGTTCAAAAACCACATGCAAGCACTTGTCAAAACTTCACGTCACCTTCTTCAAAACCAGCTCCAAAGTATAAATGCATAATTATATTTTATGAGGTTAATAAATATCAAATAAATATATACCAGAGAAATTAATTATATATTATTTAGTCGGATTAAATATTTATATTTATAACTTTAAATATTAAAATGAAAAATTAAAATGCTTAGTAGGCAATTAATTAATTAAAGCTTGTGTGGAAATCAAGGGATTTTTATCAATTATGAAATTGAATTTTATAGATGACTTAAACAAAATTTAGTTGGATTAAATTGTACACTCCAGTAGGAATGGGTTTTCCATATAGTGTGAAAGACTCTCCAAATTTATTAGGATTAGGAGCCACGTTCCTAATCAACTTGTTCAAGGTTTTGTAGACTATTTAAAACACCCTACTCCCAAATTCCCCTATTGTGGTCGGCAAACACTTGTGAATATTGGAATATTTTCCATGCTCAATATTGAAAGAATTTTTTGAGAACAAAATTAACCAAGCAAATATTGTTAAAGAAATTGTTTCTTGATTGAAAAATTGTTGTTCTTAGTGAACAAAAAGCTTCACGCATAAATAGTTCTAGATGAGGAACTAAAAGAAGTTTTGGATATACTTGGAGATTGTAACAACACCTACATGTTTTGTTCATCACTATTGGGAAACAAGTCTTAATAACCTAAGGTTCAAATCATTATTCCACGCATTAAGGGTATGAATTCTTGTTCTACTTGTTATAATTAAATTATTGATATCACAAGGATCTTGATAGGGAAAGTTTTTGTTGGTCGTAATGGTATCTTTCACAATTTTGTTGATAAAAATTGATTTTTACCCAAAAATATTTCACACTAAAACCACATGGTGGAACCATGGCTCGCACGAGACATTGAGTTGGGGAGGACATCTGCCCTGGCCAATGACTGTTAGCTGGTGGTATAGCATTGGGTCTGCTCAGGTGGGGTTTCGTGCATTGTCGTGTGTCCCGATTCGATTATGTTTTACAATATCTAATCACGAAGTTTAGAGATATAAAATTCTTTTTCGTTTGAAGTTTTTATTTGTATATTTCTCAATCCATTTTTTGAAACAAAATAAAAAATTAAGACATATCTCAATGAAATTAAATATGTAATAGTTATATAATTTAATTAGACTCTTTTATTTTTATAGTCCAAAATAACCGATCATAAATAAAGTGATATTTATTTTTATGTCTTTAATTTTGTTTTAAATTGATGTATGATTGGTTTATGACACATGAACAACATTTACATGCATATATCATGCAATATAATTTTAATGTGCCTACCCATTATGATTTGAATTAAATAAATGTATCATATGAATTTACGTGCATTGTTAGTATTTCATGATTTGCATTTTACGAAAAAAATGTTAACATGCATTGGGTTAATTTAATGTGAATTTCGAAAGTTGAAAACCGCATCATCAATGCGTAACCAAATCAAATTATAAATGTTATAATTGAACTAGTGTTTGGATTAAATAAGAAATTTAATTTATTTTGGAAGTTATTTAGAATTTAATGGTTTGAATTGCTCAATAATAAATATGGTATGTTTTCTAAATTAAATTAAATCATTTAACGTATTGAGTGGGATCGAGAAAGCATGAGAATTTTCTTACGAACTCCACCATAGAACCTTTGCTTATGTGGTAACATCTTTGAATTGTTTATGACAACCACTTAATAGCAACAATCCACTAAAAACAATAAACAAATATAACTCGATAGAAATATAAATACAAATATCTCTATCAATCAAGACCTTTACCTTAACTGTCTATTGCTTCTCTTGCTTACTTTATCCGCAACGACTTGATTCGACACCTGAACCCTACTTTCCTCCAAAGCCAACACTACTCAATGTAGTGTGATTAGTAACCGAAGATCAGTAAAATGAATAAGGATATGATCAACCAAACATGGAAATTATACTCAACCACGAGCCATCAACAACCATACAAGGGGAAAACATTGAACCACGTACCACAACCAGCCAATGTGGGAGACAAATACACTTAATAAAATAAACATACTCTATATTTTGCATACGAAAGGTCAACAAAGACACAAATGACTACATGATTTATATAAATTATATTGGGATAAATATGGATTTACTCTAATAAAGATTAAGAATCTCTTTGTGGCGTGGAAAGCAAAAAGGAATATGAGGACAAGATTTTTATCAATACACAATTTTGTTATGTGTAAAACTCCTTATATTAATTGGAATCAAGCGTTGTAAATCCTATTCAACTTGTGATTGATAAAATCATCAAACCCCTATATGTATATAATATATGTTACACTTTTAAGAAAGAAGTGAATTAATCCTAGTACATCTATTGAGAACAAACACTATTATGAGAATTTTACGAGAAAGATTAATTTTTTCTTCATCAAGTTGAAGCACAAGAACAACTACACTTTCAATTCGTATATCGTTGGGAGTAGGACTCAAAAGATTGTGTTATCCATCCGACTCAAAAGATTGTGTTATCCATCCTACAACTCCCTTTATGTTAATTATTTGCTTATATTTATATTAAATTAAGTTATTAATATCATAAAGTTTTAATAGGAAAAATTATTTTGTTATCTACTTATACCAATATCCTTTGTTATAGCAATAAAAACTATTATTTTATTGCACAAAAAATTAAAAAACCAACAATTATTATTAGAATCAATTTATGAAATTAATAGTTTAATTTATTTCCTATGTATGTCTTTATATATTTAGGTTAGACACAAATTTCATGAGATATGAATTCATGAAATGGTTACATTAAAATTATATGAATGTGATCACTTGTGATTTCTAAGTGTTATTTTATATATATATATATATATTCTTTTATACTTATATACATATTTTATTTATTTATTTATTGTTTATTATTTTTATTTTTATTTTAGATTTTTTATTTATTTTCTTTCAATTTTTAATTTTTCATATTTTGTTTATATTTTTATTTTTAAATTTAGTACTATTTTATTTTATTTTCAATTTTTTATTTAAACATGAATAAACATGTATTAAGAAGCTATGTTACATGGGCTCGGGAATAAGAACACGGGAGTGGTCAGATTTTTCGGTTCATAAAATTTTTGGACATAAGTATTTAAACACTGCAGATAAAGAATGTAAAAAAATATTAACAGTCTCTTTTAAAAATTAGTTATGATAAATTCAGTTTTTATGTTTATTTATATTTTTTCCATTTATATACATAATTTTTTTTAATTAAGAATTAACAAACAAGTAAAAATTTAAATAAAAGATGAATATGTTATCATCAGTTTGGTAGATACGTCAGTCACGGTCCTCACTATCTTAAATTAATTGTTTGTAAGGGATATCTCATAACATTAGCTTGTTGTTAAGCCCAAAAAAATAGCCCATTTTGAATGTAGCCCAGTTACAGGCATTTTACCAGTCCATTCGTAGCATATCAGCCCAGGTATTCAGTTAAACATATGTCGAAATAACCCTAAGACCCACATTTTCTTCTTCTTCTTCGTCTATCTTCGAAGTCAACGGTAGGCATGGAAGCTCATCGAGTCACCAGCAGACGTGTCCACAAATTTTTCTAGTGTCGGACACAGATCTCACACCCGTGTCAGTGTTTTGTCATGTTGACATGGATGTGCCACCCTAATGTTCAGGTAACATAGTTAAGAAGAACACACGAAGAAAACAATCCTAAATCAAAGCACTAAACAGATTCAACCTCCATAATCCAGATGGTTATCCAAGGAATCACAGCCTAAACAATACCTAGTACAAAGATATTAGAGAAAACTTCTACATCTTCCTGCATTATCCAGCATAAAGGAAAAAAAATGTTTCCAAATCTAATACCTAACCAACTTGTATTTTTGAGATTTTCCGAATTAAACAAAGGGCTAAAAAAAATAGAAGTAACCAGAAATAGAAACTAGAACCAAGCAAATTAAGAACCACCAGCTTCGTACACCTGAGCAAACAACACAGCACACCTCAAGCACCAACTCAAACATGTATCTTAGAAAAAATTAGGTTAGAAAACTTTTACACATCTTATTGCTGAAAATTGTGTGGTTTTATAGAACTGATTACAAAGAAAAAGAGAAAACATAACTTCAGGTTCTAAACAACCCTAAGAACGTGTAATTCAGTCTAGATCAATTCAAAAACAATAAAACGATTTCACTACAAAGTGGGCATTATTGATGAACACTAATTAGGCTACGAACAAGGAAAATGCTTAACAAACCGAATGCTTTAACGTCCTCCATTAAACTGAATTGTCTTAATGCGTTAAGTTTACTTCTGATATGACACACATGCTAAGTTTGTTTCTCAGTTTCAAGAAAACCTCCAATTTGAGAGGTTTAGTCATGATGTCAGACACCTGATCTTGTGTACTGCAGTGCACCAATTCCACTACTGCATCTCTTGTAAGCTCACGTAAAAAATGAAACCTCACGTCGATGTGTTTACTTCGATCATGTAGAACTAAATTTCTTGAAAGTTTGATAGTAGAGGTATTGTCACAATAAATAGTGATTCTCATACCTTGAACATGACAATTTTTTTCAAGAATCCTTCTCAGCTAAACCACTTGACATGCACACGATGTTGCTGGTATGAATTCTGCCTCTATTGTAGATAGTGTCATTATTGGTTGCTTTCTTGAGGACCATGAAACAACCCTTGTTCCTATCAAGAGTACGTACCTTGAGGTACTTTTTCGATCATCAACATCCCCTGCATAGTCACTAACTGCAAATGCTATTAAACTCCTTGTACCACATTTCTTATAGTTAATTCCAATCTCCAAAGTGCCCTTCAAATACGTTAGTATCCTTTTGGTAGCTTGCAAATGCATCTTGGTTGGTTTCTCCATGTATCTACTAATTAGTCTGACTACATACATGAGATTAGGTCTCGTGGCCGTTAAATACAACAAGCTCCCAACCAATTGCTTGTACTCTATAGCATCCACATACATAACTTCATTTTTATCTTTTGAAAGCTTACATCCTGGATTGATTGGATTATTCACAGGATTCCTCCTTCCATTCCAAACCTTTCAAGTACTTCTTTAGCATACTTACGTTGGAAAATGAATATTCCATTCGAATTTTGTACCATCTTTACTCCCCAAAAAATACTTCATTATACCAAGATCAGACATATCAAACTCATTTTCCATTGATCCTTTAAAACTCTTGAACATTTCCAATGAAGATAAGATTATCCACATAAAGACTCACAATCAAGAGTTTCCCTTTGTCATCTGATTTTATAAACAATGTGTGTTCATAAAAAAAAATTCAAAACCCTCTGTTGCAAAATATGCCTCAATTTTACAGTACCAGGCTCAAAGAGCCTGCTTGAGCCCATATAATGCCTTCTTCAGCCTATAAACTTTGTGCTCCTTTCCTTGCTTCTCACAGCCTTGAGGTTGATCAATGAACACTTCCTCTTTCAATTCTTCATGCAAGAAAGCTCCTTTTACATCTAGTTGGAAAACATTTCAACCTTTATGAGCTGTAAGAGCTAAAAGTGGTATGATCATATCCCATCTAGCCACTGGTGCGAATACTTCAGTATAATCAATCCTTTGCCTGTGAGAGTATCCTTTTGCTATGAGTAGAGCCTTATACTTGTTCACTTATCCTTTCTCATTAAGCTTCGTCCTAAATACCCATTTGACTCCTATTTGTTTAGCTCCAGCTGGTAAATTAGTCAACTCTTATGT
The DNA here is from genome assembly GCA_037013495.1 of Hippophae tibetana. NCBI lineage: Eukaryota > Viridiplantae > Streptophyta > Magnoliopsida > Rosales > Elaeagnaceae > Hippophae > Hippophae tibetana. The sequence continues at coordinate 17,933,724 of CM072810.1, forward strand.
TTCATTTTGTTTGATAGTTCTTATCTCCAAATCCTTTGCCTCTCTCCATTTCAGATTCTAATATGCTTCCTTGAATTGACTAGATCTGTAGCTAAGGTAAACATTACGAGATTATTACCCTCCTCTTCATCAGTTAGCCTCTCACTGGTTAGATAATCTTTCAAACACACTAGCTGCTTTCGATTCTTCCCTTGATATGGATTCAATGGTGCTTCCTCAGATGACTCATTTAATGATGAGTTATCTTTTTCTTCTATTTCAACATCTTCTAGATTTTCTCTCTTATTAACATCAACATCTTTTTTTGTTACCCTCACATTCTAGCTCATCCTATTTCATTTCCTCTGCATTTCTACCCCAATTCCACTTCTCATCCTCAATACATACTATATCTCTGCTAATCACTATCTTTTTTGAGATTGGATCGTAAAGCCTGTAGGCTTTTGATTCTTCACTAATGCCCAAAAGAACATATTTGAAGCTCTTATTATCTAGTTTTTTTCTTTGATTGTCAGGCACATGAACATGAGCCACACACCCAAATACACAGAAGTGATTGATATAAGGTTTTATGCCACTTCAAGCCTCTTCAGGAGTGGCATATTTGACAGCTAAAGTTGGACTCCTATTTAGCACATAAACTGACTAATTCACAACTTCTGGCCAAAAGTTTTTTGGCATTTATTTTCCTGATAGCATGATGTGCACCATGTTCATGATTGTTCTATTCTTCCTCTCAATAACCCCATTTTGTTGTGGGTTGTAGGTAGTGGTAAGCTGTTTGTTAACCCTATTCAAGTCACATAATTTTTTGAATTCGAGGGAGGTGAATTCCCCACCTCTATCGGTTCTTAAGCAACAAATTATTTCTCCATTCTCCTTTTTCACAAATATCTTATATTTCTTAAATATAACTATTGCTTCAAAAATTTTAGATAAGAAATATGCCTGTATTTCTACTATAATCATCAATGAAGGTGATTACATACCTTTTTCCACTGTTTGACTCTGGTGAGATAGGTCCACAGATATCTACATGGACCAATTGAAGCTTTGTAGGTGCTCTCTACTTGCTTTTTTTAGGTATTTCTTCTTAATGTTTCTTTCCAACCATGCAGTTACCACATACTTTGATGAGGCCTTGAGCATTGCCAAGCCTCTGACCATTTTCTTATAGACTAAGGTTCTTAGCCCTTTGAAATTCAGATGTCCATATCAATAGTGCCACAATTGGGTATTGTCTTCGGATGTGGCTTGGAGACAGGTTGAAGTTGGAGGAATTACAGAGGCTAGCACGAAAAACATTCTGTTGGTCGACATATGTTTGTATAATTAAGCCTTTCCTTGGGTGGTAGATCTTACAAATTCCATGCTAAATGAGAATGGTTAAATTCCTTTCTTGAAGCTTCCTAATGCTTAAGAGATTATTTCTTAACTCTGGTATGAAATAAACCTCTCTAATAATCTTAATTATTCCATTGACATTTAGTTTGACACTTCCTTTCCCCATAGCTTGCATTTTTGAGTTGTCCCCAAGCTTCACCAATTATCTGAACGTTTCATCAAGATCATAAAACCATTCTTTGGTGTTACACACGTGGTTACTGCATGCTAAGTTAAGAAACCATACATTCTCCTTCTATGACACATTGGTTTCCACATATGCAATCAGAAGCATCTCTTCTTCCTCATCCAACTTTGTGTAATGTGCACCTCTCTCTCTATTAGGACATTCATATTGAAAATTCCATAATTTTTGGCAATTGTAACACTGGACTAGGATTTTGTTAAAATGTGTCTTGCCCTTGCTTTGGCCTCTTCCTCTAAAACATCCACGAGCTCTTCCTCTCCCTTAAACTTTGTGCTCATCTCTTCCTTCACTTCTCATTGAATTGATGATGTTCAAGGCATGCTCCTCCTCCTACTGTCCTTGCATTCTCTATTCATGGACCAACAGGCTGCTCTGAAGCTCATCTATGGTCATGGTTGAAAGATCATTGGACTCTTCTATTGAGAAAACAACATAATTAAATTTGGGATTCATAGACCTCAAAATTTTCTCAATGATCACAATTTTTTCCATCTTTTCTCTATGTGCCTTCATCTTATTGGCAATGGCCAATGTCCTGGAAAAATATTCATCAACCTTTTCACCCTTCTTCATGTCCAAAATTTCAAACTCTCTCCTCAAAGCTTGCAGTTGAGCTCGTTTCACCTTGGTAGAGCCTTGATACTTCATTTTCATGGAATCCCAAATAGCTTTTGCAGTTTCCTTATGAAGAATGATTTCAATGATAGTCCTATCAATAACTTGGAATAAATAGTTTTTCACCTTCAAATCTTTTAGTTTCTGATCTTCGTAGTTTTTTCATTGCGCCTCTATTGGCTCACCTCCTTCTGTTAAGGCAGATATCCCATTCTTTATCAAGCCCCAATATTCCTTTGATACAAGGAAATTCTCCATAAGCATGGACCAATGGTCATAATGACCATCAAACAGTGGGATGGATGGTTGAACAAAGTTGTTCTTTTTCACCATGATTTGCTAATTCCTTTTCTTTTGCTACAATTCAGAAGCAATCGCAATTTCATAGAACACCCAATCACCATTTTATGATGTGGCTCTGTTACAAAATGATGAATCTTAGAAAAAATTAGGTTAGAAAACTTTTGCACATCTTACTGCTAAAAATTGTGTGGCTTTATAAAGCTGATTACAAAGAAAAATAGAAAAAATAACTTCATGCTCTCAACAACCCTAAGAACGTGTAACTCAATCTAGGACTAATTCAAAAACAATAAAATTATTGCCTACAATGTGGGCATTATTGACGAACACTAACTAGGCTACGGACACAGAAAATGCTTAACAAATTAAATGCTTTAACAAAACATGTCCACCATCCATTATTGACACATTTGGCTTAGAACCTTCCCCTATGCTAGAAACCCTACTTCTTCACTTCCTATGCCATAATTCATAGTCCCAGCCATCAAATTGACACAAAATTAAAAAATCTTCTAGACCCTAGGTCATTTTCCAACTTTTGATCCCATATCACCAACACCATTAACAGAGCTACTCAGCTTCAGGTTTTCTTTATTCTTAGAGTATACCTTAGTCCTTATTTTCTTCTTATCTCCATGGCCACACTTTTTCACAACTTCATCCTCAACACTATACTTAAAACAATAACCAATAGGATTTTGAGAACAACTACCAACTTCACACATAGATTTCCTCATAGGACTAACCCAATTAACATGATCAGGAACCATTATGTTCAAGCCAACACGATTCCAATAACTAAAATTGGCATACTTGCCCCCAAACCCTACACGTATCTCTTGAGCATCACTCTAGAACTTGATTTCCTGAGATAAGTTTCCAATAGAAGCAAAATTAGACAACCTCTCAAACTTCTATTCCACCCATACATTATTCACACTACAAGAGCTAGTGATCGATCAAGACACCCACCTTTTTAGCTATGCAAGCAACAATCAAATCACTACACCAATCCATTCACAAATATTGTATCTAAATCCAAATTGAAGTCTAATTAAAACTTAGTCTCGAAGGATAAATACATGCATATAGTCACTTAACGACATGCAAGCAATTGTCAAAACTTCATGGGGTCTTTCTCAAAACCAACTCTAATTTAATTTCCTCCAAAATAGAACATATAAGTATATTCATAGAGCACCTTCAATTCAAGGCCTCTATTATTCATCCAAATTTGATTATGTACATGCAACAGAGCATCAATATTTACCAACTTCTTAGACATAATTCACGCAGCAAGGGCAAGCTCAGCCAAACTAATTTCCTTTTCAATTAGGTCACCAATCTCAAAAGCGAGGTCAATGTTTCTAAAATGATATAGCATATTTTCCATTATTGCAATTAAGAATTGAATAAAAAGAGAAGAAAATTGGGTCATAAATTGAAGAAAAAGGAAGAAGATAGGGCACAAATGTTAGAAGTAGCTGTTGCTACCCCATTAAGTTTAGGAATTATTTCAATAGTCCATGTTTTCAAGAGTGGTATGTTCCATACTTTCAGGAGTGGTGTCCCTATTTTTCAAGAGTGGTGTTCTCCACTCACTGAAATTATGTAAAACTACTTAAATTTTTAGCGATTTATTTCTATAAATTGATGTAATAAGAAGTATAAAATAGTAGGAGAAAAATTATTCTTAGCCTTCAAAATTTGTGTGAATTCAATCTTCAAAATTGAGATAAACAAGAAAGGGGTTTAGAAAAATTACCCAAAATATAGTATCAGAGTTGTGTATGGGTTTGAATAAAAAAAATAACAACAAGCCAAAGCCTTACACCAGCAAAATGGCTACAGAAAATGGAAGCTTTGTCCAACCAGTTATTCCCAGATTCGATGGTCACTATGATCACAAGAATATACTGATGGAAAATTTCTTAAGATCCAAGGAATTTTGGGATCTTATAGAAATTGGGATTGGAGAGACTAATATGGACAGTTTAGGGGTTTCTTCTCAACTTAAGCAAAAAAATGATGCACTAATATTGAAGGACCTAAAGGTAAAGAATTACCTATTTTAGGCAATCGATATGTCCATTTTGGACATAATCCTTAAGAAGGAAAATGTTAACGACATCTGGGACTCTATGAAAAAGAAGTACCATGGCTCCAACAGAGTGAAGCAGGCACAACCACAACTACAAAATTGAGTGACTTAAAATGTAAAGTCGGTTCACCTACATTTTATGATTTTTTATTTATTTTTATTCTCATTTTTCATATTCAATATTCAATATATATAGCATAAAAAAACTAAAATATAAATAATAATACAAATAATTAAAAATTTAAATATAATTAATTACTTGATAATTAAATTTATTACAAAAACAAATAATGTATATACAATACATATAGTTAACTTAAATTACAAATAAAATAATATCGTCAGTATAATTGGATTGTGCGAGCAAGCTTAGTTGGCTTAGAATCACCAGCATTATGACAAGGAAACTAGACAAAAAAACGGTTGATCCATATAATAATTCATTCCCCTACATACATGAGCACGTAAACATCCATCAAACATGCAGTCTAAACTTAAGAGACATACAAATGGAGAAATTAAATCATTATAAATATTACCATAAAAAATAGATTACCACAACGACATCCGAGTGATATAACCCTTCGACGAACTCATATTAGCACATTATTAATCATTTGTCTATAAATATGAAGTTATCTGGAATCTCTGCTAGTACTTTTAATGCTATAATGAGCTCTAAATATGAAATCAAGTGTAACTATAATGCTATATATGTATTTTAGTAACAATAAAATATATAATAAAACAATAGTAGTAAACAAGTTTATCTTTTAAGTTAAAAAATAGTACCACGTCAAAATTTAGAACAACTTGAATCGACGGCCAAGCCACATACTGTCCAACCGCTTTTTGGACTGTGGTAGCATCAGAAGGCACATGTAGTGGACAATCATGAAACAATGATTGGTCAATTACTATTCGCCAATGATTAGGAAAATATTGATTATGAATCATCCGATCATCGCTCAATTATTGTACCATTCCTATAGAAACAAAGTCCATTAACGAAGGATGTTTCAACAAACATTTCATATTCTGTAAAAAAGTTAAGTGTTATATATAAAAAATAAAACATATAATAAGAATTTAAAAATAATAGATTATATACACCAGAAATTACAATCTTACCACATATGATTCATCAAATAGAGGAGGACTCCCATGTGGGGTAGCTATATTGGCATGCCCTAGTTGTAGAATGATGTCATGGCAGACATGTGTTGTGATTGATATTCTTTTAGAGTGGAAATCTCACTTAACACTGAGACCTTAAAGGAGTTGAGTTCTTCTTCAATTTTAGTGTACTTCTCCTTACTTACCGTCTGAGGCTTTTGTTTTGGAATGTTAAAATACTCCATATAACCATCATATTGGCTACCTCCCCTAACATGACTAGGATGCTCGTGTCCGAATGTATGACATAAAGCATCTCACCTAGGTTATTCGATTATTTCACCCCTGGATATTTTTTCTTGAACAACTCTATACAAATAATAAAGCACACAAATATATCATTCATTATTACATCAATTATTAAAAATTATTAAGACTTTTTATCAATAGAAATTACTAACCAACTTATTTAGTTGTTCTTCTCCTCACTTAGTCATTGGTCTTGAATTCTTTGTTTTGGGAGTCTTTGTTTCTCTGTACACTTCAGTTCAGGTAACAGGTCTACCCAATCAGCTTCCTACATAAATTATGAAAAATTTATTAACAATGACATGAAATTAACTTTATTAACCATTCTATATCTAACTTCAGGATTTGAAAACCTTTCAGTATGGTTAGGAAGAATGTTATGCATTTATATATTCTGATGTTCTTGATGAGTGCTCAAAAAGCACTAAAATTACCATGATTTTATGCACATTAATGGATTAAAAATATATATAAATATATGTTTTTGGGCAAAAACCGACATCGCCGATTCTTGCCAATACTTTGGTTTTATATTTATAAAACTCTCGCAAGTGCACGAATCATTTCGAAGAAAATGATAAGTATACTCCCAAGGTCGATCTAAGGAAGGAATGTATGTGGTTTTTAATTTATTATTCAAACTTTTAAAAACGAAATTAAATACTAAACATCCTGTCACAATATTTTAGGGTTTTATGTTTTTAATCTACTGACATAAAAATAAACATAGATTCAATAAATATTTATGCAAATTTTATCTTTTATAATAGTGGAGTATTTATGGATATAATAACTAAGTTAATTATGCTTGCTCATATTATTTAGGTTATTAAAGATATGAATTGATATTTATTGATTCTCCTTTTTTTATATGAATACCACCTTTGGTGGGGTTAGATATTCTTTGTTAACTAAACAAATCATTTAACACCTATGGGTGGGGTTGATAACTAATTTTCTTAATTAAATTAATTTCTTTTTCTAAGAGATTGAAAATGAACCATTTAAATGCCACCTATGGTGGGGTTAGACAGTTTAAACTTTATTCAAGGTGTCCAAATTAAACCTAAGAATTTAGTTATCCAAGTACTAACTTTCAAGTTTTAAAACCACTACTGAAAACATGTTGTCAATACATTTTCAGATAATAATTCTTATAAATTTTTTGAAATAAAGCTTCACTCTAACTACCGGGCGATTGTACCAACAAATAAAAGAGCACTACTCTAAATCATACCGGATAACTAAACCTTAAAATCTAATTTTCAGGTTTAAGTTTGTAATGAAAAATAATATATTTCTCTCTAACATTCTTAATATAAAATCTTGAATAAAAACAAAATCAATTCATTTTAGAGATTTTCACCTATTTAATATTTCGCAAGCATAACAACGTTTTATATTTACATCATGTTTATAAACAGTCAGCAGAGTTAAATTTAATCACAGACAAATTAAATATAACATGTAAGAATAAAGCATAAAAAATAACTGAAAGAAAATAAAATCCTTACAGAACTTCGATGCTATTCCCGTTGCTGGAAAACCTCCAAGAAGAATTTGCACTCCCATTTATTGAATCAAAAAGCTAATAAATTACAAAAACATAACTAGTTCTTTCCAAAAAGGGAAGAACTCTAAAACTAAGAGAAATTAACTAAGAAAAGCTAAAAACTAAGAAAAACTAAAAAAATCTAAGAAAAGAGAGAAAGAAAGAGAAGAGAAGAATGGTTTTTAGGTGTGTTTAGAAGTGAAGGGAAGGGGGGTATTTATAGGTGAGGATGGAGAGAAAAAGTGAGTAAAAAAATGTGAAAACACGGAGTGCAATTGCTGAGGTCATTAATGACGTCAACATGACGTCATGGGGGTGACTGCGCACGAAAATGGGGCGAAATGGGCATTGGCGTGCACTGAAATGGAAGCAGGCGCACGCGGGTGTGGGCACGCGGCGCGGCGGCGCGATTTTCTTCTTTTTGACATTTTTGACCCATTTTATCAAATTTTTCCATATTTGTTGACCTTTCCCCATTTATTTATTAATATATTTGTGATGTATTGCTACCAGTATTCCTCTTTGAGTCTTTAAGTTACGTTTTTAAGCCAAAATACCTGAAAAACAATAAAATACCCGTGATTCTGAAAAAGACAAATTTATATAAATATATGATAAAACATATAAATATATATATATTTAATCAATTAATGTGCATAAAATCATGGTAATTTTAGTGATTTTTGAGCACTCATCAGTTCTTCCCTAATAATTTGAAATTCATCTGAACGTCTATAATCCATAAAGTCTTTCCAAACTTGAGGTGTAAGTCAGGGGTGTCCTTCAGGGATTTTGTAGAGCTCTACCTCATCAAGTGGTTCCAAATATGGAAACACATAATTTCTTGCCAATCTGGAAGTCTTGTATTCCTTCCACGCCTTATTTGCAATCTTATAACATTTATGTTTCCAATTGTCATCGACTTTGTAACGATTCTGTAAAAACACAATACAAAAGATTAGATATAATACAAAAAGATATAATATATATATTGATTATAAAATATAAGAGACTTACACAAATGGTTATCCATATTTTGAACTTTTCTGCATCGTTAACCTGAGACCAATCATTTATATTGATTGGTATACTGAATTTCGCAAGTCGACCAATAAAGGATTTCAATTGTTGGCCATTTTCCCCTCTTGGATTACGAGTAGCATCAAATAGAATAGGTATTCTATCATTTGGGTTAAATGGAGCATTAGGTATATTCGCTGTTTCAAATACCCCAATGGATCATTTGGATCTATAAGCTCTGTTATCTGAAGATCCATGAAATATCTACAAACAATGAAGAAATATAAATTAATTAAAAGGAACATATATATATATATATATATATATATATATATATAAGAGTTAGTACAACAATATATAACATAAGTAATGTTTAATTAGGTTGTTGATCATATACATATATTCCTTCACAATCACTTTGAGCCCATGAAGAAGAATCATCATCATCAATTAGATAATCACATACATTAGGCAATTTATTTGAGAAATTACTAATATTGGTTAATGTATCAAGCACAGAGTCATCATCTTCTACAACATCTCAATGGTAAAACTCTTTTTGTGAAGGCATTAACACAACAGACCATCTTGGATCATTTTGATCGCTCACGTAAAATACTTGTTTTGCATGAAGTGCTAATGTGAAAGTATCATCAGTGTGACTTATCTTGGATAAATTTACAAGGGTAAATCCAAAAGCATCTATTTTATATCCAATATTGATAACATCTTCGACCCAATCACACAAGAAAAATGTTTCATGGAAGACCTCATAATCCAATTCCCAAATCTCTTGTATTATACCATAATATGTTCTATCAGAAAGTATAGGATTAACATCTTTTGAATTGGAAAATTGCATAGTTTGTGCAACCATCTTCACAACACTATTTTGATTTACTCGGACTTCGTCCTTAGCTTGAGTCATAAACCTTGATCCATTTATTGTGAACTATAAAATGATTTGACATCGAATTTTGGCCCATGTGCAAGCCATTGTAAACATTATGATATTTTATGATTGGGTTTCTTGAGTTCATCTCGAATCCATGTATACAAAAACATGAAATGTGTTTAGAGTAAAGTTTTAAAACATTGAATAGATCTAGGAACATACATGCCTGAATTTTTGTTTGTGACACTTACATGGCTGCGAAACCAATTAATAAGCTCTCTCTTATGTTCATCATACAACCATTTTTCTCCTCCTTTTTTTTAACGAGGATCGATCTTCAATAAGTTTAAATGCATCTTGTAATGTTATTAAATATATATGAAGTTATATATCATCATTAATAGTTAAATAAAAAATGATTTTTGCAATCATTAAATAATGAACATCACTTACTCTATGTACGGTTGTGCCTCATTATTATTTACCAAAATGATTCGGTGTGCTTTTTCCCATCGAGTGCGATCAATAAAAATTTCTTACTTCCACCAAGCATAGGGTTACCTAATTGGATCATTTGACGTTCCAAGAACAACTTATGCGTAGGATTCCTAATTTCAGTGCAACCACTAAAGTATTCAGAACAAAACTCAATGGCCTCTTCAGCAATGTAGCGTTTCACCATGCATCCTTCAGGTCGATTTCTATTATTTACATATCATTTAAGGACTTGCATATATCTCTCAAAAGGATACATCCACCTTAAGTAAGTAGGACGCAACAATTTAACCTCTCAAACTAAATGAACACACAAGTGAATCATTGTATCAAAGAAAGAAGGAGGAAAATATTTTTTAATTAGACACAAAGTCTCTACAACATCTTTATGTAAAGAATTTAACATGCCAATTGATATATATTTCTTGCATGTTGTATTGAAGAATGAACAAAGCCGAATTATTGATAATCGAACATGTTTTGGAAGAATTGATCTAATAGCAACTGGTAATAATTGTTACATTAAGATATGATAGTCATGTGATTTCAATCCATACAGTTTCTTATCAGTGATAGACACAAAATTTCTTAAGTTGGATGAGTACCCATCAGGAACTTTCACACCCTCCAAACATTTACAAAACACATCCTTCCCTTTTGTTGACATTGTATATGATACTGGTGGTAACTATGTTCGATTCTTATCATTTTTTACCCTTGGTTCCAATTTAGGTCGTATACCTAGTTTCTTTAAATCCAATCTTGCTTTAATTCCATCCTTTGTTTTTCCAGGTATATTAAGTAAAGTACCAATCAAGCTCATATACATTTTTCTCAATGTGCATGACATCTAAGATGTGACGAATGTGGAGGTCTTTCCAATAAGGTAATTCCCAAAATATTGATTTTTTCCCAACAACCATGGTAAGTTGGTTCAAACTCTTTTTCATTTTCACCCATTTCATTAGTTGACCTCTTTCGTTTCCCTACCTTAGTGAGTTTTTTTTTTCATCTTTCCATATCGTTTGAATGTCATACCATTCAATTACCTTAATATCTCAACATCTCGCAAAGGTCGAGTTGCATGATCATGATCTTTTTCACCATCGAAGGGTTTCTTTTGGTATCTAAACTTGTGTCCAGATGGCAAAAATATTCTATGTCTTCTATAAGACATCTTTCGTTCGTGAACAAGATAAGTTGTAGAAGTTCCATCACTACATATAGGGCATCCCCTGTAACCTTTTATTGCATGTCCTGATAAGTTTCCATAGGCAGGAAAATCATTAATTTTCCATAAAAAGACCCCTTTCATTTACACCATCATTCCACAATGTCTTTAAATCATCTAACAGAGGCTACAAATATACATCAATATCAACACCGGGTTGTTTCGGTCCTGAGATCAATAATGTTAACATCATGAATTTTCTTTTCATACACAACCAGGGAGGAAGGTTGTATGTTACCATAATTACTGGCCAATAATTGTATATACTACTAAGGGAACTATGTGGATTAATTCCATTAGCCGCAATGGCAAGATGAAGATTGCGCGGATCAAATGAAAATTGAGGAGATAAATTATCTACTACTTTCCAATTTGGAGAATCATAAGGATGATGTAGCACCCCATCATCAGATCGATTATCTGAATGCCAAGTCAACATCTTTGATGTATCTTTACTATTGAACAACCTTTGAAAGCGAGGAATCAGAGGAAAGTACCAAAGAAGCTTTGCAGGCACGCCTTTCTTATGTGTCGTCTCATTTGTACCATGCTTCAATCTCAATTCTTTACACATCGGACAATCATATAATGTCTCATATTCTTTTCTATAAAGAATGCAATCATTTGGACAAGCGTGAATCTTATGATATTCCATGCTAAATCGACTAAGAGATTTCTTCACTTCATACATTGAAGATAATAATTCAATACCCTCAGGAAACATATCGACTAGTAGATTTAGTAATTCTATGAATCCTTTGTCAGAAAAACCATGTTTTGCCTTCACATTGTACAAATGAACCAATCCCGACATTTTAGTGTATTTTGGATACAACGGTTTTTCGGCATCTTCTATAAGTTTTTTAAAGGTTTCGGGATCATCCTCGCGTAATTCATCTTCAACACCATGAAACATATTTTTTGTCTATACATTAAGATAAGATGTATATAATCTACTCACATTCTTATTTATCTTTTCCCCTTGAGTATTATCAATATTTTCTCTATGATAATACCAACATTTATAGCTCAAAAGAATACCATTACGGATAAAGTGATACTTAACCTCGTCAAAATTCATGAAATCTCTCATTTTTACATTTAACACATTGGCATCGAATCATACTAGTTTCAGTATTACTATTTCTACAAGCACATTCCATGAAACTTTCAACTTCAGAAATATAGTCTTGCTCAATTTTACACTTTGACATCCAAGATTTGTCCATTTTCTATTAATAACATTAATTAAACATATTAATTAATTATGCATCAAATGAATATATTTCAAGTATTATTATATATAAATTCCCTAATTATTAGAATATATATCAAAACATATATAATATAAAACAATTATCATTTTAATCATTTTACAAATTTATTACTTTTACATAATAAAATATAATTATTTATAATATATAAATAAATTTATCTACGCACGGTAAATATATATAATCCCTCAAACCCACGACATTTCAAATATTAATTATTTCCACAGAAAATAAACCAAACATATAATAACAAGCAAAATAAAAAATATACATAAATCAAAAATTTATACAAAAAATAAAACAAACTGAATAATAAGCTGTAAAATTAATAGAAATTCTTACAAAAATGTTATGAAGTGACTATATGAAGGAAATGAAGAAGAAAATGGTGTTTTGTAAGTGAGGATAAGTGAAAAAATAGGTATAAAAAATTTGAGTATTTCGCTCAAAAAAAGAGTAGATCTGAAAGATAATAAGAAGAGGAATATAACCCGCAAAACGGCGTTGCAAATGGTGGTTGGAGGTGACCGAAAATTGAGAAAGAGGGTGGGTGTGAGCTCGGTTTTGGGAGAAATGGAGAAGAGAAATGAAGATTTTTGGGTTTCTACAGAGAAGAAATGAGTCGAACGGTAATATTATGTGGCTAGCGTTGGTTTGCCCCGTCAACCGATGCTACCTATGTGGCTAGCATCGATTCACCGCGTCAACCGACGCTATCCACGTGGATGTAGCATCGATTGACTGGGCAAACTGACGCTAGCCACGTGGGTAGTATCGGTTCGCCACGTCAACGGACGCTATCCATGCAATTTAATTTAATTTTTTTTAATTATTATTTTATTTAAACTATGCATACGTAGTATAAAAAAAGAAAAATAATAATAATTTTACAATAATATTTAAAACAAATACACAAAATTAAATAAAGATATATTGTACGTATGTATATAAATTTAAAAATCTATACAAATAAACAAAATTATATAATGTTAAAAACAAATTGTCTAAAAAAAGAAAAACAATTATACTATATATATATATATATTTATATCCAACTTAAATTTTAAAAAGTCAAATAAAATAATAATTAATGACATAAAAAATTTCAATTGTAAACTGCATGCATTTTTTAATTTAAAAAATAGGTCGTAGCGTTGGTTGACGTGGATAGCGTCTGTTTTACACCGAACCGACTTTAAATTCATTATAAGTCGGTTTTTTCTAAAAACTGATTTTACACAGCGATTTAAATATCCCTTTTTATAGTAGTGAACTTCAAACTCTTAAAATAGATTTTGAAACTCTTCAGATGAAGAAAGGAGAAACAATAACTAACTACTTTGGAAAAGTGATGGAAGTGGCAAACAAGATGTGTCTTAACGGTGAGAAAACCACAGATGACAGTGTGGTTGAGAAAATCCTAAAGTCCCTGACTAACAAGTTCAAATATGTGGTTTACTCAATTGAGGAGTCTAATATAGTTGAAGATATGTCTATAGATGAACTGCAGAGTTCCTTGCTCATGTATGAGCAAAGAATTAACAAGACCAGTGCAGTTGAAGAAATGCAGGCATTGAAAGTATCCACCTTCGATTAGTCTTTAAACACAAGAGGAAGAGGTAGATGCCATTGTGGATGTGGAAGAGGTTGAGGATAACATCCTTATAACAAAAACTACAGAAAGGATGAAGATAAGGAGTGGAGAAGAGAAGGAACTAAATCATCTTCTCAAACTCGAAAGGATGATGATCAAAACAAGAAGGGACATTTCGAAAAATCAAAGGTCATTTCGAAAAATCAAAGGTCGAATATTATAGATGTGGAAACTTAGGCCATTACAAAAATGAGTGTTACCCAAAAATGATCAAGGAGAAGAGTGAAAGATCCAAATTTGTAGAAAAGGGAAAGGAAAAAGAGGAGAAGACTTTGTTGATGGCCTTCCATGCAATGGAAGACACATATAAAGATACCTAGTACGTGGGCATAGGTTGTAGCAACCATATGAGCGATTGTAAGTCATCCTTCTCTAATCTGGATGAGAGTTTCTCCACTTTTGTTAGTTTTGGTGATCGATCAATTATGAAGGTTAAAGGAAAGGGTGATATTCAGATAAGAACTAAGAATGAGTTTATTGAGGTAATAAATATTGTATTTTACATATCTAACCTAAAACAAATCTGCTAAGTGTTGGCTAGTTGTAAGACAAGGTTTATACGATCACAATTAAAAGGGAGAGTGTGAGATTTATGATCCCAAATGTGGATCAATTGCAATGGTGCAGATGACAAGAAATTGACTCTTCCCTCTCAAAATTAAATCAGTGCAAACATGTTTAATGGCCAAAGAAAATGTTTCAGTATAGAGATGGCATGAGAGATACAAGTATCTTTATTTCAACAGCATCAGGACCCGAAAACATAAACATATGGTGGAAGGACTACCTGAAATCATAATGCCTTTCTCGACAACATGTGAGAACTACATCATAGGGAAACATGGCCATGATATGTTTCCTATAGGAAAATCAACAAGAGATCACAGGATCCTAGGACTGATTTACTCAAATCTTTGTGGTCTAATGTTCCCTACATCTAATGGAGGTAAAATATTCTTCATAACCTTCATAGATGACTACAACATAAAAGTTTGGGTGTATTTCTTGCAAGAAAAGTCAAAAGCTTTTGAAGCTTTCAAAAACTTCTCTTCTCTAGTGGAGACATAGACAAAAAAAAAAGGATAAAATGTCTAAGAATAGATTGAGAAGGAGAATTCTATTCTAAGGAGCTTTTTGAGTTCTACAATGAGAAGGGATTAGGAGATAACTGACCACATCTTATACACTACAACAAAATGGTGTATATAAGAGGAATAATCATACTATAGTTAATATGGTAATAAGTTTACATGCAATAGGATAGGTTCCTAAAGCTTTTTGGCATAAAACTATTTGTTGGACAGTTCACATTCTTAATAGAAGTCCAACATTTTCTATTAAGAACATGACTCCACAAGAAGGATGGAATGGAAAGAAGGAAATTGTAGACCATTTCAAGGTATTTGGTTGCATAGCATATGCACACATACCTAATCAGAGAAGGAAAAAGCTGGATGACAAGATTTAAAAATGTGTGCTCCTAGGGGTAAGTGAATTTTCAAAAGCTTATAAACTATTTAACTTAGTTTCAGGAAAGATAGTGATAAGCTATGACATGGTGTCTGATGAGGACAAAAAGTAAAATTGGGGAGAATAACCAAAAACACCAAAGAATGCAATGGTGGAAAATGAATCAAATGATGAAAGCACAACTCAGGTGATTGAGACTCAAATCCCTTAGCCACTAACATCACCACAGAAGCCTCAAGCTCACACATAAACTCAAAGTGATGAGGAATCTAAAGAAGGGACGGTTTACAATTTGAGAAACCCTCAAACACTAAATAGGCCTTATTGGATGATAGACTATGAGAAACATTTAAGTGGTTTAGATGCAGACACTGCCAAATTTTCCTTGTTAGTTAGTAGTGATCCCATCACCTTTGATGACGGCGTGAAGGAAGATAAATGGAAGGAGGAAATAGACAGTGAGATATTGTCAATTGAGAAGAATAACACTTGGAAGCTCACTGCTTTACCTAAAGGGTTGAAGCATATTAGAGTAAAATGGGTGTTCAAAACAAAAGCGAATGAAAGAAGAGAGGTTGACAAGTATAAAGCCCGTTTAGTGGCTAAAGGATACAAATAGAAACATGGTATAGACTATAATGAAGTCGTTGCATATGTAGCAAAGCATGAAATTATAAGGATGCTCATATTCTTGGCTGCCAAGAAATCCTAGAAGATTTTACAAATAGATGTAAAGTCTGCTTTTCTCCATGGAGAATTGTAAGAAAAGGTTTATGTTAAACAACATCCTAGTTTTGTTCAAAAAGGAAAAGAAGAAAAAGTGCTAAAGTTGATGAAAGCCCTATATGGCTTGAAACAGGCTCCACGGGCATGGTACATCAGAATCAACACCTATTTTTCCAAGTTAGGTTTTGGAAAATGTCCCACAGAACATACATTGTACATTAAGGTTGGAATTGTAGGTAAACTTCTAATCCTGTCACTTTATGTTGATAACCAAATCTATATAGAAAACAATTAGGAAATGCTGGATGAGTTTAAAAACTCAATGATGAGTGAATTCGTGATGACAGATCCAAGACTACTACATTACTTCCTTGGGATAGAAGTAATTCAAAACTATTTTGGTAACTTCATTTACCAAAAGAAATATGCATATAAGGTGCTTGAAAGATTCCAGATGGTAGAATGTGAAGCCATTGGGACTCTAGTTGAAACTGGACTGAAAATCAGCAAGGATGAAGGAGGAAGAGAGGTTGATAACACTTTATTCAAACAAATCATTAGAAGTCTCATGTATCTTACTTCAACTAGACTAGACATCATGTATGGTGTAATCTTGATAAGTAGATACATGGAAAATCCAACAAAGTTGCACTTGAATGCAGCAAGAAGAATTCTAAGATACGTGAAAAAGACATTAGACTATGGAGTGTTCTATAAGAAAGGTGACAACTAAGATTTCTATGGCTACACTGATAGTGATTATGAAGGATATCTAAATGAAATAAATAGAAAATTGGGTCATGCTTACATGTTAAGCTCAAGAGCTATCTCATGGTCCTTAAAGAAGCAACCTATAGTCACTTTTTCAACTACTGAGGCTAAGTATGTGGCAGCAACATCAGCTCCTGCCAAGGGATCTGGATGAAGAAATTTTTTGAAGTCCTAGGAATGAAGCAAGAAAACCCTATGACAATCTACTGTGATAATATGTCTACTATGAAACTGTCCAAAAATTCAATAATGCATGGGAGAAGCAAACACATAGATGTCAGATTTCATTTTCTTGGTGACTTATGTCAAGATGGGGTTATTTAGTTGAAGTATTGCAAGAGTTTAGAATATGTAGCATATATTTTAACCAAACCCCTCAAGCAACCAAGTTTTGAAAAACTCAAGAAGTTTATTGGAATGTGCTCACTCCTTAGTCTCAAACAATGAAGGATTGCTTGAAGTTGAAGAACAGTTCAGAAAACCCTAAACTATTTTTTAGCAGAAAATCAGTTTAAGGGAAGATGTTGGAAGTAGTTGTTGCTACTCCTTTAAGTTTAGGAATTGTTTTAGTAGTCCGTGTTTTTAGGAGTGGTGTGATCACGTGTCCCTAGTTTTCAAGAGTGGTGTTCTTCTTTCACTAAAATTCTATAAAACTGCTTAAAGTTTCAACCATTTGTTTCTATAAATTGATTTAATAAGAAGCAAAAAATAGGAAGAGAAAAACTTTTCTTTGCCTCCAAAATTTGTGTGAATTCAATCTTTAAAATTGAGATAAACAAGAGAGGGTTTTAGAAAAATTACCCAACAACGAAGCACCAATAGAGCAAAATCAAAATGAGTATAGAGAAAAAGAGGAAACGAAAAAGGAAATATGAAGATGAGAGCGAATGATACCTCAAATCGTTATGAAAATGAGAGGAATTAGACAGGAACTAGCCAAAACTTCTGGGAGAATAGTCCAGAGAAGCTAAAGAGCACTCTTAGATAAGTATGGTTCTTTTACAGGGTTGTGTTGATCATATTAGCATTGGTTAGACTGGTTGAATGATATTTATGCTAGGGTTGTAAATTTTTAAGACATGACTAATCCTTAATGGAAGTTTTAAGGTAAGAATGGGAATGTGGATAAGTAAATAGGAAATGAAAAATGGGGAATGAAAAATTAATATTTGTATTTTATAATATAACATAAGATAAAAATGGATCATATTATTCGTATTTTAAAATATAAGTTAAGATAAAAATAGATCATATTATTCTTTCTTTTTTGGAAATTATATATTATATATTTAATTTTTTCATAGATTGAATTACATTTAAATTCACAATAATTATAAGCAATACATTATGTATTTTATATTTATTTATGTATTTATTCTCTTAAAATATCAAGAAATATTTTTATAAAAACGATTTAAAATATTTATTTAAATTCTAAAAATTTAAAATCTCATAATTTATCATCCTTGATGAAGTGGGCCTAATGGGCTTATTTATTTAGAATTTAAGCCCATTAGGCCCATTTCATCAAGGGTTTTTTCTTTTAGGGTTTCTTGCTTATAGAGAAGAAGAGTTATGTAGTTTGGAGGCAAGAACGAATATCATTAATGAAAGTATATTTCATGAAGCTTTTGCTTTGCCTTCTTATGTTCTTGATCATCCTTTATTGCGTCTCAAGATTAGGGTTTTAAGGACTTTGTTTCCTTAGGGTTCTAATATGATAATCTTCAACACGTTCATAGTAAATCATTTGTTTCTATTCCTTTGAGTTCATAGGTTCTTCGGTTGTTCACCTAAAGGGTCTGCATCATTTAGTATCAGAGCCTTGGTTGCCGAAAAGAGTTATCTATCTTCATCTATCCTTGTTTTGAATTCCAGATTTAAAAAAAAAAAAAAAAAATTTCATCCTTTGATTGTTTTCTTCGTTCATGATTTTTTTTCTGCATTCTTAAGTCACAAATCATAAAAAAGAGAAATTTTGTCCTTTTGAGTCTTGTATTTTCTTTCAAATTTTTTGTCGTTGTATTCAGATTTGGATTTTTTTATTAGTTTTCTTTGAATTATTCGTAACTTTTTGTTGTTCTTTATTTATGTGTTCAATCTATCTTTGTTCTTTATTTCGCCCTTTGACTCGGGTAACGAAAATACTATAATATAACAATTCGAAGCCTGTTTCAATTCCTACAAGAAAATTTGGACTTTGTCTCTGTTTTTGCAATTTTTGAGTCAAAATTCCATAGTTTACACCACTAACCGAGTGGTTAAATATTTGTCGCACCTTTTTACGTTGTTTTCAGTACTTGTTCATTAGGGTTGCAAAATTTTTTTTATGAATTTTCTATTCAAAGTAGTAGAAAAAGTAGTAAAAAGAAAGAAATAAAAGAAATAAAAAAAGAAAGAGAAAAAAAGGAAAAAAAGAAGAAGAAGAAAAGGAGAACATAGTAGTAGATTTCTAGAATCTAATATTTTCTTTCTTGGTGAGTTTTCTTGATCTTGTTGAAATTAGTTTTTCTTTATTTTGTTTTTTCTGCCCAATATTGATTTTAAAAAAAGAATCATAGTTAATCAAGTGTCTTTCTTTAGAGTCATCTTTGGTCAAGAGTCTTCCTTTAGAGTCTTTTTTGGTTAAGAGTCTTCCTTTAGAGTCCTCTTTGGTCAAGAGTCTTTCTTTAGAGTCCTCCTTGTTCAAGAGTCTTTATTTGGAGTTCTCTTTGGTCAAGAGTCTTTCTTTATAGTCATATTTGGTCAAAAGTCTTTTTTAGAGTTCTTTTTGGTCAATAGTCTTTCTTTAGAGTTCTCTTTGGGCTTTCTTTCTTTAGAGTCCTCTTTGGACTTTCTTTTTGTCATACTTTTCAATTAAGTTTTATGAATTTTGAATTTTGAGATTGCCACCAATCAAAACGGTTACTTCTTGGATTCTTGAATTTTGTTAAGAACACAAAGGAAGTTGGCATGAACTTTAAGTGGTAAAAAAGAGTGAAAATAGTGTAAAAAAAGAAAGAGAAAATAGTGTTAAAAAAGAGAGTGATAACAATCTTATTTGAGAGCAAACATGCGAAGGATTAAAAAAAAGAGTGAAAGAGCAAAAATAGTGTTAAAAAGGAGAGTAACAATCTTATTTGAGAGAAAATACATGAGATAGTGCGTGGGTTCTCTCATTTTATTTTACAGGTTGACAACATGAGTAAGGAAGGAAGAGAACTACAAGAGGTTGACTTGAAATTCTTCATCAAATCAAGTCATGACCAATTTAAGAGGATGAATGCAAGGTTGGATGATTTAGAATCCTCTTCCGATTCTCAATTAGAAGACATAAGTTCGAGGAAGAAGAAGTTGATTCCAATGTGGAAGAGAGAACCAATTATAAATGGGACAAAAAGACTAACTAAAAAGAAGATGGCAATATTGGGAGTATAAAGTTGATAATTCTGCCCTTTAAAGGAAAGAATGATTCTGAGTTATATTTGGAATGGGAAAGAAAGGTTGAGCATATGTTTGATTGTCATAATTACTCTAAGAAGAAGTAAAGATAGGAGCCGTAGAATTTACAGATTATGCTGGTATATAATGGGATCAATTGGTGGTCAATGGGTGAAGAAATGGTGAGAGACCTACTCGATCATGGGAAGAGATGAAATTGGTGATGCGGAAGAGGTTCATACCTAGCCATTACTATAAGGATCTATATAGAAAGTTGCAAGGGATAGTCCAAGGTTTTGTGAGTGTAGAAGATTATTATAAGGAGATGGAAGTCACCAAGATTAGAGCAAACATAGAGGAAGATAGAGAAGCAACAATGGCCATATTCATTGATGGGTTAAATAGGGAAATTGATGATGTGGTTGAATTGAAACATTACATAGAAATGGAAGAACTACTGCACAAATCCATTAAAATGGAGAAGCAAATCAAGTCCAAAAGGTTCAAATCTAGTTTGTCCACTAGTTTTCCATGGAAATCAACTTGGAAGGACAACAAAGCTGCCTTTAGAAAAAAAGGTGAAGTGAAGTCAAACAATTTGTTGTTGTTCCTAAAGGTAAACCTAAAACAAAAACTCCTACTTAGTTACGTGATATTAAGGGTTTTAGGTGTCAAGGACTTAGACATATTGCTTCTGAATGCCCAAACAAAAGGGTTATGGTTGTACGTGATAACAGAGAAATCGAGAGTGCTAGTTCAAGTGATGATGTATAATTTAAAGAACTTGTGTATGTAGAATTACTTGTCACAAGGACATCCCTCAATATATAACCTCAGAGTGAAGGAGATGAGGAGCAGCACGAGCATATTTTTCATACAAGATGCCATGTGAAGGATAAGGTATGCATTGTTATTATTGATAGTGGGAGTTGCACTAATGTAGCTAGTATTTTGTTGGTAAAAAAGTTGAATTTGAAGTGGCAAAAGCATCCCAAACCGTACAAGCTACAATGGCTGAATGATTATGGAGAAGTGAATTTCAAAAAACAAGTTTGGGTTCCTTTTTCAATTGGAAAGTATATTAGCCCCTCTCAAAACTTTGTAAGTTTATAAGGACTAGATTTAGATAGCAAGAAAGTGAAAATTGAGAGAAAAACAAAAGTGTGTGCAAGAGGAAAATAAAAAAGAGTGCAAGTGAGGTCGAGCAGAAAAAGGAAGAGAAAAGTGAGAAAAAAAGAGAAAATAGTATGCAAAAAAGAGAAAAGTGAACAAAAGAGAGAGAAAGTGAGAAAAATTGAGAGAAAAGTGGGCAAAAGAGAGAAAAAAAAGTGAGCAAAGAGGAGAAACAAATAAGCAAAAGAGAGGAAAAAGTAAGTAAATAGGAAAGAAAAGTGAGCAAACAAAAGAGGAAAATAAAACTATGAGTGTAATTGCTGAAAACATGATATTAAGAGTACAATGATGAAAAGACAACAAGTACTTGTACTTATGTACAATGATGTTTATCTTTCTACTAACGATCTTAACTCATCTTTGCCTAGTGTTGTTATATCTTTATTGCAGGACTTTGAGGGTCAACTTCTTAAAGAGATTCTCTGTGGATTACCTCCTTGGTAAGAAATTGAGAATCAAATAGGCTTCACACATGAATCCGTTATACCAAATTGACCTACATATAAAGCTAAGATTTGAGGACAAATCTTTTCGAAATGGAGGGAAATAATAAAGATCGAGGTGCTGATCAAATTGATGTTCCCAAGTGCAAGTTGATCAAGTTCCTAAATATTCTCAAGATCCTTTGCAAGGAATTGGTAGTCCAATGACTAGGTCAAAGAAAAAGAGGATGAAGGAAGCTCTACAAGGCTTGATCATGGAAGTGCAATACAAAGAAGTTGTGCTAAAAGAATCAAAAAATAAATTCGAAGATTCTAAAGCTTCACCAAGGATGGTCTATTACCTTTTTATACAAGGGATAGATTTGGAAGATCAAGTTGGGAGCAAAGATTAATTTAGGAAGCAATATGTTTGTTTAATTAATTATAAGCCTTTTATGTTTAGCAATTTTTATTTTAATTCTTTTAGTCTTTTATTTTTTTAAGGTTGGATTAGGCCCAATCCGTAACTAAATAGGCCCATTAGGCCTATTTTATCAAGGGTTTTTTCTTTTAGGTTTTCTTGCTTATAAAGAAGAAGAGTTATGTAATTTGGAGGCAAGAACGAATACCATTAATGAAAAGTATATTTAATAAAGCTTTTTATTTGCCTTCTTGTGTTCTTGATTAAATGCTTGAATTTGACTTATCAAAGGGAGTGATCATATTTTGTGGCATCTCAAGATTGGGGTTTTAAGGACTTTGTTTCTTTAGGGTTCTAATTTTATCATCTTCAACACGTTCTTAGTAAATCAATCGTATACTGTCAGTATAATATCACACATACTCATATAGTCAAAATAATTTGTATGTTTGCATGTTACAATACCATCTGGGGTTAGAAACATGTATTTTCATTTTAGGTTTTGTTTACACGTTGATTTGTTTTATGCTTGTTTGCAAACATTTGAGAAAAACTATTTGGAAATTTTTTGAAACACAAAGTAAGTTTTTGAGAGCTCATTGAAGCCCTTATTGAGATGCACAATGTAAAGTTTCTCATAATAAATTTTATTTAGTATTTTGTCTTCCTCTTTACAAGGTCAGTTACTACAAGAATAATATTGCACACACTAACATAGTTGAAACAATTTGTATGTTTACATGTGACACATACCACTTAGGGGTTGGAAACAAGTATTTCATGTTAGGTTGTGTTTATACATTGAATTGTTTTGTGTTTGTTTGTGGGTATTTGTGAAAAAAATACTTGGCAAAGTTTTCTAACAAATAGTAAGATTTTAAAAGCTTGTTGAGGGCCTCATTGAGGAGCTTATTGTTGTTGTCATGAGGTGGTCAACGAGGTGGATAGTAAGGTTTTACATAGTTTCTCTTTGCTATGGTGGATATTATCCTTGTCAATATGGTCAACGAGGTGGTGAACGAGATGTTCGATAGTACAAGAGTTTTTTTATAAATAGCTCTTCATTTTTGTATTTTCAGATTTAATTAAAAAATGTGGGAAAACTATATCAATTATAAAACTTTGATCTTCAATTTGAAAATGGTTTCCTATATTCCTTACCATCAATACTTTGAGGGTTTTTCAGTATTGGTGATTCGTTGAGTGCTTTGCAAAAATATGATATTAGGTTAGGTTAATTAAAATTTGAATTAACAACTAAGATGTAGATTGCATTTAGGTACATGTACATAAGATTTCCATTGCCCTAGGATTCACAGGTACTAACCATAGTGACTATACCACAACATATGGTTATTGGCCTATAGAGGAAAGCTAGATTAAGAATTGGATCATAATGTTATGCATACAATAGGTGGAAGTAGCTTAGGCATATTTGAGCATGGTATTCCTCTATGAGAGTTATTAACTAATATCATCTTTAGGTTGTGAGCTATTAATTTACTTAGATAGTGAAACTTTTTTCCAAGTAGTTTCCATAAGCAACTCATGGATGTTACCACAATAGGTGTGGATCCTATGTGGGTTTACTATGTTATATTCTATGTTTATATGATCCAATGTTGTGTTCGTATAATCAGGATTTCATTCAAATATGTTCTTACATAAGAGAATTTGGTTATGATTGAAAATCCTTTCTTTCTATTTTTACTTTATTTACATCGTATGCTCTCTCTATCTCTCTATCTCTTTCTATATATATATATATTCTCCTTTGCCATGTCTATTAAATATGAAACTGCTTATCTAAGATTTTTCAATATTTTTGGCTATTTCTTTCTCCTAATTATTTACTCTACATTTTGTTATTTATTTTCTTCTTCCATTGTTTGAGATATTAAGGTGAGTACCAAGGATTCGGTATCTCCTTGGCATAGTTGTACACTACTTCTCAGACTATATTAATTGGTATCATAGTAGGTATGCGTTATGCCTTTTTAATGGCATGTGTTATGCCTTTTTTTAGATCTTAGATATGCTCTTAGATAAGATCATATAATATGATGTTTGGTTATTGATTGAAAATGGATGGAAGTATACTATTCAAACCTTTAAAGATGATACAATGAAACCAAATTCGTTTGATGAATAGGAGATAGCAGAGCTCCATGTAAGTTATCATAATTCTAGTGGTTTTTTTTTGCTATTATTGGATTAGTATTTACAAGTGATGCACATCATCTATCTAAATGGAAAATTTTCAAAGAAGATTGGGATTACTCATTGAGCAAGTATGAAGATGATTTTTCCAGTGTGGTAGAAGACAAGTCAGTGGGTTGTTAGGTTAATACCTCTAGGTGTTCTACATTAATGGCATCTCATTTAGGAGTGGTTTCTTCAAGGTCTATCTATTGGACTAATGCAAAAAGTGACAGTGACTACTCTTTGCACAAGACTTATGCAGTTAGTCTATGAGTGTGTAAAGTTAAAGAAGACTATGGTTAAGATTGACTATAGTCAAAAGGAAAAAAAAATGCAAAAATCACTTGATATCTCTAGTCAATTTTTGAATGCTACTCTTAAAGGTGAGAAAGTCCCAAATGAATTAAAACTAAAATTAGATAATCATATAAAATCACTTTAGATACTTTTATAGGACAATGATAAGTTCTTGACACGTATTAGTGAACTCAAGTGTCAATTTATCGTGAAGGTTTATGAAGATCTTATGTTCATGTTGTTCAAGATACCTTTTTTGACAAGTTCAAAAATGTCGCTTAGTTGGAGCATGAATTTTTTATTCTTGAAAATGAAAATGCCTACCTTGAATCCTTCCTAGAAAACTAGAAGATGGAGATTGGTAATCCCAAAAGAATATTTGAAGTAGAGATGAGAAAATTGATTCTTTTATAATCTTAGATGAACGACAAAATAAATATTGAATAGTCCCTCTCAATTCAACAAAATGAGGTCAAAAAGGAAATAGAAGAAACTTGATAAACTATTTGCAAGGTGTCCCTGTTGCAAAATGTTTGGGTGAGATGTTGAAGATCAAAAAATCTCATGGTGAAATGAAAAGGTCTTGGATATATTGATGATCAAGTTATCCCTTCTCTTTTCTGCTTCTTAGTTTATTCATTCAACATATGCTAAAGTTGATATGGTTTGTTGTAGTTCCTCTATTGTCCAGGGTTCCTGGAGCTCAAAGATGTCCTTCTTGATGGACTCAAAGCTAACCTTATTAGCATAAGCCAATATTTTTATGACAAGTGTTTGGTTAAGTGTACTCATGAAGAGTGCATTGTGTATGATAGCACTAGGAGTGTTGTTTTTAATAGGACTAGGTTTGGTGATAATTTCTATTATGTTGGCTCTATCCCATCTACTTTGTGCAATAGAGCTAGTCTAAGTTAATAAGAGCTTTGGCATTAAAGACTATGTCATATTAACTATATGATGTTGAATAAAATTTCAAAGTTAGAGAATGTCATATGTCTTCATAAGATATATTCTCTCTACAACAAGACATCCAGAGTTACTTCATATGGACTTGATGTGACCAATGAATATTGCCAACATTGGTGGAAGAAAATAAATTATCAATATGGGGGATGATTTCTCACGGTACACTTGGGTAATGTTTTTTGGAGAAAAATCATAAGCTTTTGAAAACTTTAAATGCTTGTATTTGAAGATTCAAAATGAGAAAAATGAATCCATTGATAGCATATAAAGATCCCATGTAATCATGATAAAGAATTCAAGAATTTAGATTTGAAGTCCTTTTATGACAATCATTATCTTCAACATGAGTTTTTGCTCCCCAAAATTCACAACATAATGTAATTGTTAAGAGAAAGAAAAGAGTTTTTCAAGAAATGGACAAAGTTATTTTAGCTAGTAAGAATTTGGCTAGATATTTTGGGGAAGAAGTTGTGAATACTACTTGTTATACATAAAACCGTTGTTTTTTAAGACTTAGTTTCTCGCTGACACACCCCAAAAGACACGTCAAAACTTAAACCTTAATTTTATTAAAAATATATTGGTAGTAATATTACTCAAGTAAGGGTTGAAGCCGCAGAGGATTGGTAACAATTCTACAGTTTGTTAATTAATGTTAACAATTGGGGTTTTAGGTTAATTGTGAAAATAAGAAGATAAAAATAACAAAAATAAAGAAAATAGAAATTAATTTTAGAGATAAATAAGGAGAGATATATGATTATGAGACTATTCTCACCACTAGCCTACAACTTAACTAATCATTTCATGAATCAAAATTAATTTCTTAAGTCCTATATCAAATTTTTAATTCAAAACCCTTCTTAAATTCCTTACTTTAAATTTAGAAATCTAAGTACACTTAAGACTTCTTACATTTTATTGCCATATAATTAATTAAATGTTTGATTATTAAAAAATCTAAATCCTAAATAACCTAGAATTATGATTATTAAATTTAATTCATTTATAGCATTAAGATTTTAAAAGATAATAACTAAATTAGGTAAGATTAAATCTATTGATAATCTTTAACCTAAGTATTCAATCCTACTCATAACATAAGCTACAAGGTACTACTTCGAATAAAAATATTAACAACTATAAACCAATATTTTAAGCTAATATTAATTAAACATATTACTCTAATTCATAAATACATAATTTTGATATTTAAATATAGAATTAAACACTTTAATAATTCAAGAATTGAAATTAAAATAATTCATAGTAGTAAAGTCTAGGATTTGAAATTTTTCCAAAATCATAATGAATTAATTAAGTAAACATATAATTTATCAAATCTATAAAAATACTAAATTATTCATAATAAAGACGAGAAGAAAAAGACAATAATATGATTTTGTTGATGAATTACTTGAACCAAAGGAACCAATTACACCCATCTTTAACCTTATTTTTAAATCTCTTTCAAAAGATCTCGTAAGATTGTATCAAATCTGAATCTTCTCTCAATTCGCTCATAATATTTGTGTAATTCTGATGTAGTGTGTGTTTAATTAATGGTGGTTGTTTAGATATTTATATAGGAAGAATTAAGTTTTTAGGCTAAGATTAAATCTGTATCGTTAGATGAGATCAATACGATGTATCTAAGTGTTCCATGTATCCCTTAAAGTAATCAAAACTTGAATAGGAATAAGATTGTCAAGGCTCGCATGAGTGACTTTTGAAAGATTGACAAGTCGTTGGAAAATAAAGGATTTGGACTACTGACATATGGTTACACGTGAGATAGGTAAGGCAAAAAGTGATTTACATAGGTGTCATGTGGCATCACGAGGAAGAGCGTGTGCCTTGTGTTATTTTTCTTGATTGGTTTACTTAGTATATCCGCATTCTATCTAAGTTAATCTACTTCATAAAAAACCATAAAAATTTCAAAAAGTTTAAAAAAAATATTTTTCCTAACAAATACAAAAAAAAAAAAAACTATTTTTCCCAACAAATACAAAATAAATAATTTTAATACATGAAAATAATAAAATAAGTGCAAAATATAAATGAATTAATACCTAAAAATATGTATAAAATAATACTTATCAAACTCCCCCACACCTGATATTTGTTACTTCTCGATTATAGTCAACATCCATAGTAGAAAGAGTAATTTTATGACATTTTATCTCATAGACTTAATAATATTATGATCTCAAATTCTAATAAATGTTAGATATTTCTCTAATCTTCTATTTTCTCTAGCTATTGTATGATAACCATCCTCAAAGTGTGATGTAGCATCTATTAGTAGTCATCAAACAATGTAACTTAAACAAGTTATAACGTTATCCTTATAAAAAAATCATTATTCTTTTTAGAATTGAATTAGGTACCATAGGTTTTTTCTTAAAATTGTACCACCATTCACCAAAAGTCTTTTCTAAAATAAAAAGATATTTCATTTAGTTGTAATGGGTTTAGATTTATTAGTTCAATAAAAAAAGCAAAATTTCATGAGTTCATGGAGTAAGAGAAAGAGACATATATATAATACTATCATAAGATCAATTATTCAATAAAACAAGGTCAAATTTCATTATTTTGCACTATAATAATTATTGTCTTCTTTTGTTTTCTTTTTGCCAATCTTTTACAATACATAACCTATTTTTATA
This sequence comes from Hippophae tibetana, assembly GCA_037013495.1. NCBI lineage: Eukaryota > Viridiplantae > Streptophyta > Magnoliopsida > Rosales > Elaeagnaceae > Hippophae > Hippophae tibetana. The sequence goes on from CM072810.1 coordinate 17,962,423, forward strand.
TTCTTTTCAACTTGTCCCTTTATCATTAATTTTATTACTTTTTTTTGAAGAACAATTAAAATGGGGTACATTATAACATATGGGCTGTTTTGTATATATGTTAGAGATTTAAACAATTATAGCACAATTTATACTTTTAATATTATTTTAGTATTTTCATAGAATCTATTCCCTTATTGCACAACTTCACTTATTCTTGAACTATGGGGCATGCCATTGTGTTTGGTTCAAATGGTAAGTAATGGGTACTAACAATTAGCATATGTAGGCTCAATTGTTTTTTTCAATAAAAAAGGTTGTCCTTATAAGAACAATAACATTAAGGGTATGAAAATTTATCCCAAGAGGTTAATCTTATTGTCTTAATAGTTTTTCAAGATATAAATTTAGTATTCATATTGATAAATTTAAAAAAAAGATCTAGCATCCTCGTCATATTCATTAAAATTGTAGCAAGGTTCCAGGAAATTCACAATACTTTCACAAGTTTAAGCACAAATATTTTCCTATTGCTAACCTAGCTACTATGCATCATGTTTTGAGAAAACTTATCATAAAGTTTCCTTAATTAGGAACAATTTCAAGGCCTTACCAACATATGTTATCCTTTTTGACCTAACATTGTTTAGCTAAATTCATTATATATGCCAAAAAAGAGAACGTGTGATTATTTCCAAGCCCTAACTATTAATCCTAACTATCCTAGGGAATGCAATAATTAAGTGCTAAAATAATTATGCTACTTAGATCATACTAATCCTAAAACTTATTAAAAAATAATAAGGCAAAAGAAAATGAATATAGAAACATGTTAACACTCCCTGACACATAATTCTTACATTGTCCTTAATGGAAGCACATGCATATATATAATGTTAAAAACTAAAAACTAAAAGGGAGTAGAAAACAAATATAGTGGATTTTCTCCTTCAAAGCACTTAGTTTAACATTGTCAGCCCAACTTAGCAAACTCTTATCCTAAGACATCTCCACCATCATTTGGGTACTTCATTGCTTCAAAATTGTTGAAGCAAATTATCTTCCTATGAAACTCAATAGTTAGCTTCCAACTATGCATATCTATCTTAGTATGAACTATTTTCATAAATGGTCTCCAATACATAGAAGTCCACCTGGAAGATCATCTCATCCACCTATACTAAGACATAAGCATTAACACCCATTGGATAGACAATAGTCCTACCAGTAAGTTGTATAATAATACCATTTTTTTTAAAGCAACTAGATTTAGCAAATCATAAATTTTATAAGGCATAACATTAATATATACTCCTTAATATGGCATAATTTTTTCAAGTCTTGATTTACCTCTCTTTACCGAGATGGTGAAACTACCTAGGTCGTAGCACTTGGGTGGGAGCTTTCTTTGTAGCATGACAAACACATTTTTTTCTCACACTTACCACTTTGTAGCTTTTGTGTTTTCATTTGGTGGTGCATAGTTCCTTAAGGAACTTGGCATAATTAAGTAATTTCTTGATCACATCTAACAATGGTTTATTGACTTGCACCTTTAGAAAGGTGTCCAAAATTTTATTTTCATGTTATTGTTTCTTTTCATTTCTAAACCTGCTAGGAAAAGGAAAAACAAGTTTACATGTAGAAAAGGGAGGTTTGGATACTATTTTGGGTGCCACCTTAGCTTCTTGTAGGTCATTTCGTTCTACTGTTGGAATTTATGTGTGGAATTACAAGGAGGTGTATGTATTTTATTTGATATTTATGTTTGTCCTTTGTAAGGCTGGTTATTGGTGGCTAGATACCACCTAAGACACAGTTTCGTGATTGCATGCTACACAAATTCACTCTCTTAGATACCACCTAACATCAAATAAGAAAGAATAATATACGGTAAACACACTAGTAATGGTGTGAATCACAGACTCTTGTCTTGGTTATTAACATGGAAAATAACATAAAATGTGTGAATCAGGCAAACATACTGGAAAAACTCTTAAGGATTTCAATCGCTTCAAGACCTCTTATGTACAAAAATATTCGATAAATGATGATTGTACTATCGTAATATGCAATCATGCATAACACTTGGTAGGAAATAATTATTAATATAGTGTATATAATGCATGGGTTGTGCAATTAATATACTATATTTTTTTAAGTATGGATATCAATTCCATAGAGAATTTAATTAGCTTACAATTGAGTATCAATTTAATATTACTGATATAATTTGGATAGTAGATAATTTAATTGTAGAAAATTACTAAATTAATAGCTAAACTACCTAAATTAATAATTAGAAAAATATCAAAGAAATATATAGGAATCTTAATTCGTTGATCTTGTACACATTTGAATAACTAAAAATCCCCATGTAATTATCATAGCAATCATAAGATCAATTCCATCTAAAAATTAGCACACAATTTCTCTCTTAAGTAAACTATGAAACATATAGTACATAATCATAGTACACTTATACCAATCAAATTACATACTACTTATTAGGCTTGCAATTATTGATCTCATATATATATGAATCACACATCTCTAAGTAGAAATACTATGCATGTTATTTAATCATGACAAACAATCAAATAACTCTCTTAAATCTATCTAGTTGCCTCTATAAACTAATTGTTGTTGAGCAATTAATATAGTGAAACTCAGATTTAATAATATGAAATAAATAACAATAATAATTGGTTCAAAAGAATAAATTCACATAGTAAAAAATTGGGTTCAAAAGATCCCAAGACAATAAAATCTAGCCTCTACACATCTTGAACAAATTCATAATTTCATTGTAAAATATCATAGAAATTAAAAAAAGATAAAGAAAGAAACTAAATATAAGAAATCTCTTGACTTGTACTAGCTTTATCTTAAATATTGATTGGAAATGAATTATGTTCGATAAATACGCAAGTATACATATTGCAACAAGTATCTCAGGTGGAATATGGACCGTTAGATCAAATTCAAATAAAGGGTTGAGATAAAAACAAGAAAAATTAAAAGCATTGGGGAATATAAAGAAGATACGTGGCATGCAAAATTTAGTAGGCAAATTAGAGCATAATGTATGGCAGGGAGGACTAGTATCCTTCAATGCTTGCTAAGTCAGCTACACATAGCAAGGCATGATTCGTTGTTATGGATGACATAGTACCCAGGTGGAATGAATGGATAAATGAGTCCATGACAAGTGGTGAGTGCATTACCCAAGTGGAGAACTCAAAATGAACTCAGTGTTGACATGTGCCAAAATGTTGTGTCACTCTGGACATGCGGCTTTGCATGATTTTCCTTCTCGAATTACAAATGTCCATATGGATTTCTTCATCAACTTCGTTCATTGCGTGACGTCCATGTGGTAGCTTCTGATTAGTCAAATGTTAAAAATTTACAAAAAAATCATAAAAATATCAAAAAAATCCCAAAAATTATATTTTCACCCCTTTTCACTAGAAAGTTCATATTTTAATATTTTTAACACCAAAAATCCTACTTATTAGATAAAACGAGAAAATATTAAGTAAAAAAAAAGTGCACTAATAACTCTACTTTCATAGATTCATCACACCCCAAAACTTAACTCTTTGTTTGTCCTCAAGTAAAGCTATGTCTAACTAAATAAAATGACATGTGCAATATATTCATAAATATATATTATTACATGTATAATTAGAGAATACGATCTCCAGTCATACAATCCTATGATAAAGAGATTCATATATTCATTAATCAATATTCCATCAATACAAGAATATGCAAGGTTTTTTACAAATTAATTCATATGCATATATGACACATTATATCATCCAATGCACTCATGAAATCAACCTATATGAGCATGATAATCAATTCAATCTAAAAACAAGTCTCATAAGTCTATTTTTCATATCCTTCTCCAATAATATAAATATGCACTTAGCTAAAGATCAATAAGGACTTAACATTCTTGTAATGCAAGGCTTAGATAAGGGTCGATAAATAAAGACATTTAGGCTCTTTCCATACCCTACCTTTCTTTTTATTCATCATGTACTTTTTAACTACAATTGAGCTTTAACTTGACATTTTAGTGCACCCTCTCTTATCATTCTTTTCATATTCTGTTGTTCCACATCTTTGGTTTTTGCAACTTCACAACAACTGCAAACTTATTTTCAATTTTATTTTATTATTCTTTAGAGGGATAATTATGTTGTGATTTTTTCTATTTTTTTTATCTTTAATAGGGTGCATTACATTTCACCTTACTTTATAGCATAACACATGAGTGCATTTTGTTTTCTTTTAATACAAGCTAAAGGTACAATTATAAAGGTAATGGTTATTCTTTAGGCATAAATTGTGGCTTAAAGATATGAAAGGTTCTTTTTTATTCTCAAATAGGTGATTACAAATATTAACAATAGTGAGCTTGAAAGCCTCAATCGATCCACATAAGGCTTAAATAATCTCTTTTGCTAAATACTATTGAGAATTTTGCAGGGATGATCAAATAGATTCTAAAACCTGGTAGGTCTCATCAACTCGCATAAATCACTATTAATTTTCTCTCAATAAGAACACTAAAATCAATCATGAACATGTGCATAAAAATTTCAATCAATTCAATCAAAACTAGCAAGCATATCACATGATTAATGTAAGTATCTTGACAAGTATGTTACATTCCTTATCCTAATCACGAAAACCAATTTTTATCATTGAGTTCATATGTTTCATATCAAACATACATGCATTTAGTTTCCATATATTTATCAATTTCTAACCAAATCATGATTAAAAACATCCTAAACATGAAAAAATTCCTAAAAATTGAAAATATGTACTAAATACTAAAGTAGAGAATGAAGTTCCATCTCCCAAGCTTAAATTGCACATTATCTCTAATGTGCACATATAAATATGAAAAAGTGAAAGATTGAAAACTCCTTTAGTCTTGGCACACCACATATATCGTCAAAATTCTAAATCTTGTTGTGCCATTACTCTCCACATTAATTCACCTACAAAACAAAAAAAATAAAAATATAAGTAAAATAATGTTGGGTTGCCTCCCAACCAGCATCATATTTAATGTCCTTGACTAGATGGTCATATCAAGTCCTAAGGTACATCTCTTTGTGTCCAATTATTTTTGAGTTTGCTTGGAAACAGTTTGAGTCTTGATTTGTTCAATAACACTTTATGTTTTGGTTTAAAAACATAATGCTCAAGTATCTTATCATGCCATATTTTTGTTTTCTTTTTGTACTTTTTTTCATTCTTATAAGTACTCCACCATAACTCATCCAATTTATGTATTTCCAACATCTTTTTCACCTCTTTGTTGGACTATTTCACTTATCCACTTGATTTGGGATGGTTTGAGCTTACATCCTATCTCAAAATTTTCCACAATAACATTAGGTATACACACGGGAGGTGTAGCCTCCAAATAGTTCACACAATCAACAATATCAATCATAAAGTCCATAATTTCAAAATTAACACATATTGAGTTATTTCTTGGTGAGTTTATTTCATTGTTTACAACATCATGTGTAATATTCTTAACTATAGGTAACTTAATTGATTCTTTTAAACTATCCTTACAATCAATAACATTTATCCTTAAGAATTCATTAGCATTATCAATAGTAGGGGGTTCAGATGCTTGCAAAATTTTAAATGTCACTCGTTCATCTTGCACTCTCATTGTAAGCTCACATTTCGTACATCAATGAGTGATTTTGTAGTTTCTAAGAATGGATAACCAATTACGATAGGAATGTTATGGTCTTTTTCAATTTCTAGTATAATGAAATCCATTGGAAAAATGAACTTGTCTACTTTTAGTAGCATATCTTCTATCACTCCCCAAGGTCTTTTAATTGGTATGTTTTCTATTTGCAACATTAATAACTTCGATTTGGAAATACCAACCCCCCATCTTTTAAAAATTGATAATGGCATAAGGTTAATGCTGGAACCCAAGTCACATAATGCTTTCTCAAAGGGGATGTTCCCAATTGTGCAAGGAATGTCAAATCCACTAGCATCTTTTAGTTTTGGGGGTAGCTTTCTAGCAAGGATAGCACTATGACCTTCAATCAAGGTTATTATTTCATCATCTCCAAGCCTCATTTTCTAAGGAAATATGTCCTTTAAAAATTTGGCATAAGAAGACATTTGTTCAAGGGAATTTGTAAATGGTATATTTATGTATAGCTTTTTGAAGACATCTAGAAATTTTGAAACTACATATCTAACTTTTTCTTTTGCAGTATTTAAGGGAAAGGAATAATGGGTTTGTAGAGGTTGCTCTTTTTTTCCTGAATTATTTCCTTTCCATTACTGTTTTTATCCATAAATTTCTCCTTATCCTTGTTATTTTTTGGTTCCTTCTTATCCTTTTAAGTCTCATGGTTCTCCTCATCCTTTAGAGTCTCATATTACTCCTCTAGAGTTTTATCACTCCTCAAGGTTATGGCATTGCAATTCTCTTTAACTTCTTTTCTTAGGTTTATAATTGTCACTTTAAAGGCTACTTTGAGACCTCTGACTTATGACTTGGGCAAGTTTCCCTATTTAGTTCTCTAAATTCCAAATTGAAGCCACTTGAGTGAACACTTTTGTATTTACTAATTGGATGAAGCCTTTCATCATCCTTATTAAAGCATTTGTATTGTCCTCATTAGGTTGCTTCTTTTCTTGGGCTTGTGATTGTTAGAGACTAGGTAGTGGAAATTATTAACGGTTGAATTGATTACCACTTTGATTATTGTTATTCTAAGAGAAATTTGGATGTCGTATCCATCCCGGTTTATATGTTTTTGAGTATGGATTATTGTATCGGTTCATATTACCCATATAGAATGTTGATTCAGGATTATTTGGAAAATTATCAAACAAGTAAACTCTTCCACAAAAAACACACGACACCTCTAAAACTTGAACCTAGTTTACACTCATTGGTGAGTTTTAAGCCTTCAAAAGATTTACCAAAGATAACACTTGACCAGTAAGTTCTATGATATCATTTACCTCATACATTCTAGCTATTCTTCCTATGGCTATCATTATGTCCATTGGCCAGTGATAATTATTGCTAGCCATTTTCCCAAGTAAATCATAAGCTTGATTGTAAGATTTAGCTAGCATATCTCCATTAATGGATGCATCAATTATGGTCTTGTTTGAGCATTGAGACTTGAAAGTTTATAAGATATGGACCTAATTAACCTAGAGGGGAGCTGAATAGGTTATTTTTAATTTTTACCAATTTATAATTTAATAACCTAAACAAAGTGGTCAGGCATGCAATCGTGTGTAAGAGTAAAGTGCGGAAATAAAATAATAACATATGAAATTTTTAGGTGGAAACAACCTAGGCCACAACCATGACCTAAGAGGAAAACCACTGGAGCACCTAACTTTCCACTATGAAAATCAATTGTTCAAGTACAAACTCGATCTTATACTACCCTTCCTAGGATACTGCCTCAATGTGCTTTACTTATGAGCACCTGCTCTATTTTCATAGTTTCCAATATTAGCGTGAGCGGTTTCCAGATCAACGTTCCAATAAGCTCCCCGCCAATTAGATTGTTCACAAATCAACTACAAAAAGAGTTAGCACAAAAACACAAGTTCTTGTGTGTGTTCTAGAACGGATTTAATAATGAATAATCCTAACTAGATGATTCAAAACATATGCCACTTAAATTAAATCAACTAGCAAATTTTAGATCAAAAAGATTAAGCCCAAGTTCAATAAAAATAGCTTCTTTAAAGATTAATAATCAAATCAAATAACTATAATATGACAAAAAACATTATTTGATCTAACAATTTAAGAACAAAAATAAAGAAGAAGCCATAAGAACATATTATCAAAATATCATAAAATAATTAGGCTTATTAATCAATCAAATATAACCACCAATATTTGATAGATTAACTAAATAAAGAAGCCTAAAACATTATGACCTTATATTTGTAAAACAAGAGAGAGAAATTAAGAAAAATAGAATAATGCTCTTGTGTAGTTGATTGAAACAATGAGCAATGAGTTTTATTTATAGGAAAAATTAAAACCCTTAATCCTATGTAATTGATAAATATCTTTTCTATTACAAGTAGGATTAGTAATACTCATTAATTAAGAAAACTCCTCTATGATTGGTAAATATCTTTTCTATTTCAAATAGAATTAGTAATACTCACTAATTAAGAAGACTCTTATTTAAAATAGATTTATTTTAAAATAGATTTTATGCTAAAGATTTCAACTATAATTTAGAGTATATCTTATCTCATATCTTTTAAAAATATATTTTATGCTATCTTTTATACTAAAGATTTCAACTATAATTTAGAGTATATATTATCTAATATCTTTTAGCATATCTTATTTTAGAGTATATCTTATCTAATATATTTTAGCATATCTTATTCCATATTTTAGCACTAAAATTATTTCAGATTTATAAGTATGTGCTATTAAATGCATAAATGTAATCCTATGTGTCGTAGTTATCAAAGATATACCTGAAATACAATTATCTAAAACTCAAGAATTTGTTTGGCTTTTCTTGATAGACTTGATAGCAGGCCTAAAAACAAATTTACAGATAACACTTGAGCTGTAAGTTCTATAATATCATTTACCTAATACATTCTGGCTATTCTTCTTATCATTATGTCCATTAGCCAGTGATAATTATTGCTAGCCATTTTCCCAAGTAAATCATAAGCGTGATTGTAATATTTAGCTAGCATATCCTCATTAGTGGATGCATCAATTATGGCTCTTGTTTGAGCATTGAGACCATTTTAAAAAGTCTCCATTTGGATCCAATGAAGAATACCATGGTGAGGAAACCTCTTTAAAAATTCTTTGAATCACTCTTATGCTTCATATAAAGATTATCCTTCATATTGTTGGTATGAGATAATGTCATTGCTAAGCTTGGAATTCTTTGTTAATGAGAAATATTTCATCAAGAATTTCTCTGCCAAATTATTCTAAGTTATAATGAAATCCGGTGGCAAAGAGTTCAATGAAGCTCAGGCATAGTCTTATAAAGAGTAAGGGAACAATCTAAGCCTAAATACCTCTTCAATCACACCATTGAATTGAAATGAATCTCCAAATTCAATAAACAATATGAGATAAAGATGAGGATCATCTTTGGTAATCCCCTAAATTGTCCAACTATATGTAGCATTTTTTTAATATCATTGGCTTTAGTTCAAACTAATCAGCTTGAATGTTTGGCCTTGTAATATTTAGATTCATCCCATCCAATATAGGTATTGCATATTCATTCATAACCATATCCCAATCATCCATTAAAGGAATATGGTTTATCAAACTTAGCTCATTATTATTTATTTATAATGGATTAGACATTTCTTTCATTTGGGTGACAACTTGTTGTTTTTTTATTGATTTCAAAGTACACTCAATTTCAGGATTTAAAGGCAAGATTTGTCCCTCATGAACTCTACTCATGCAATAGACTCGAATGTGTTTTTAATAGCACCAAAGGTGATGTCTAAATTAAAAATAAATAACTAAAAGAATAAATTAATAAAAATAACTAAAATAAAATAAAATAAAAAATTAATTTTTAATATTTATAATTCCCAACAACGATGCCAAAAAACTTGATCGAAAACGAATTGTATTCAATGAATATGTAAGTATATGTATAGTGAAAAGTAATATAATGATAAGAAAGAATCGTTCCTATGGAGATTATGTTATTAGAAACTAATTTTTAAAAACAAAAAAAATTAAAATCAATTTTTTTTGTGTTTTTATATTTTAAGCAAAATTAAAACTAAAAATAAATAGTAATAATTAATTAAATCAAATTTGACAAGTAAGAATATATATGATAAAATATCTAAGAATATTTAATTCTCCAATTTTCTAAGCTTGTGAATCGCTAAAATTCTCCCAATATAATTATCAATTAATTACACGATCAATTCAATCTAACATAGTATGTATTCCTCTCACAAGTAAACTACACACCATTTAGTAATTGACCTAATCACACTCCAATGTCAATTAAATTACATACTATTCATTAAGTTAATCAATTATGGTTCACATACATAAGAATCGTACATTTGTGCCTAGAAACTATGTGTTATTTAATCAAGACAAATAATTAAATAATTCTCTCAAATCTATTTATAACTTAGAATAACACAAAAAACACATAATAACTAGACATAATTTTGTTCATAAAGCTCATATTTTTCAAAAAGAAAGACATAAAAATTGATAAAGAAAAGAGAAGAAGAAGAAATGAAATCAATCTCTTAAATTTTAGTACCTATCTCCATCAAAATTGCATCAATCTCTTAAATATGTTAATTTGGACTCCTTAGGGTTTATATGGAAATTAAGGGGTTAAATATAGCTCATGTGGAATTTGGACTATTAGATCAGCTTTAGATTAAGGGCTAAGATGAAAACAAGCAAAATTAACAGCATTAATAAATAGAAAGAAGATATATGGCATGCAGAATTTAGTAGGCGAATGAGAGCACAATGCATGCCAAGGAAGACTGGGCTCCATTAATGCTCCCTGAGTCAGCAACACATGGTAAGACATGATTCACTGTTACGAATGGCATGGAATCGAGGTGGAATGAATGGAAAAATATGGCTATGAAATGTGGCAAGGGCGTTGACCAAGCGAAGAACTCGAAATGAACGTGGTCCTAACACATGTCAAAGTGCTATGTCACTTTGTACATGCAACTTTGCATGATTCGCCTTTTCTAATTATGTGGTGTCCTCCACTACACTTGTCGCATCCATGTGGCTACTTTTGATTAGTCCTACATTAATAATTCATAAATGATCCATAAAAATTCCAAAAATCCCAAAAATTATATTTTCACCACTTTTCACTTGAAAGTTCATATTTTAATAAAACAAAAAAATATTAAGTAAAAAAAGTGTACCAATGACTATACTTTCATAGAGTCATCATACCCCCAAATTTAATTTTTTACTTGTTCCCAAGTAAAGCCAAGTTTAACTAAATAAAATGACATGTGTAGTATATTCATAAATATATATTAATACGTGCATAATTAGCAAAAATTATCCCCTTCAAAATTCGTACAATCGTATGATAAGAAGGTTGACATATTCATCAATCAACGTTCCATCAATACAAGGATATGCAATTTTTTTGAAAAATTGATTCGTGTGTATGTGTGGCATATGATATCATCCAATGCACTCATCAAGTCAACATATATGGATATTAACAATGGTGAACTTGAACGAATCAATCGATCCAAATAAGGCTTAAATAATCTCTTTTGCCAAATACTATTCAAAAAAATTCCTCAAGGGATTATCAAATAGATTTTAAAACCTGGTAGATCTCATCAACTTGCATAACTCACTACAAATTTTCTTTCAATAAGAACACAAAAATAAATCATGAACATGTGCATAAAAATTTCAACCAATTCAATTAAAACTAGCAAGTATATCACATGATTAATGTAAGTATCTTAACAAGTATGTTACATTCCTTATCATAGTCTTGATTAAAGTATGTTATTATTCCAACTTGAGAGTTCTCAATCAAAGGTAGATCAATCAATCGACCAAAATTGATCGAGACAATTTTAGATTGATAGAATTATGATAACATGTTTTCACCGTAGCTCTTTGATTGAAGTCAATCAAAGCTAAATCGATTTTGAATGCTCATTTTGGTTTCGTTTGGTGTCGTTTCACCTAAATTAACATATTTAAATATAAGATAAGTATTTTTAACAAATTATTCCCCAAATAAAAAAACTGTTTGCTTAAAGTGGCTAAATAATGCTACTTTCGTAGAGCTATCAATGTAAAATACAATAACATGCTTAATTCAACACATCATAAAAACTATTAGCAAATATGAACAAAAATATTTTAGTAAACACATTAGTGATAATGTGTTTGATAGGTTGGTTACATGCCTAAACAAGTCCAACAACACATAACATATGAGTTAGACAATCATATTGGGAAATCTACGAGGGATTTTCAATCACTTCAAGACCTTCTATATGCAAACATATTCAGTAAATGATGATTATACTCTCACAATATTGGAGCATATATAAAACATCATGTAAATGGTAAACTCAAATATGATCCAACTTTTATATGGTAATATCCATGGGTTATTTAAGAAAAGCACTTAGCAGCAAGAAATTTACTAATAAAAGAAAATCAATAGTACATAATTAAAGAAATATACGCCTATACTTTTATCAATTGGAGCGCCTTCCTCAATTATGCCTAAGTTGCCTTTAATTCAACTATGATCCAAGTAGATCTAGGTTCATCCCTAAAGCTTCACCACCATGTGATTTGAATAACTATTGATGGCTCACCCTTCTAGTATGCAAATACATAGGCTCTTCTGCTATGGACTCTATTGAAAACTTGTAACACCCATTGACACAAAACATATCAACATATAGGCTTCTCAATAATGAAAAATATGGCAACCTCACAATACCTAGTTGACACACAATACATTGCTACATAGGCTTCTCACCTATGGAAAATGTTATGACCTTGTAAAATGCAACCGATATATGGAACACCAAAACATATGCTCATTACTTATGGAAATTTTTGTGATCTCAACAGCCAGTAGAAACACGTCATACCAACTCTATGAGACGGTTGTGAATTAAAGAGAAATGTATTTTCTTCAATTTTAAAGTTTTAACCTAATATGTAAGTTATAACATTTATTTGTTATAGTTTTTTTTTAAATATTTCGAGATAATGAGTTGACTCGAATACAGTTCAACTTAGTTTGATTTTTTTTCGATTTATTTGAACTAGTTTAAATTTAATTTAATTCATTTTTTATTCGAGTTATATAATTTAAGTTCAATTCGATCAATCAAACTATGATATAAATTAGCAACTCTTACACCTGAAGAAACCACTAAGACATCCAAAATCACACTATTTGTATAAACTGTGATAATTTGTTATATATATTTTTAAAATATATCGTTTGTCTATATTCTTCTTTCCTTCTTGGTTTTGTTTTGTTTCCTCCCCTCCAATATATATATATATATATATTACAATGAAATTTTCATACAACTAATTTTTCCATGAAAATTGAAGTAAAATACATGAAGATTGTAGGGGCCACGTGAATATCACTTGTCAAAAATTATCGCGTAGTTAATCGTGTTATAATAGATTTAAAATCACATGTTTTACTTTTATATGTACCATTTTTAAAGAAAAAAATTATACTTCTCTTTTTCATTTTTTTTCCCTCTCTTTTTAAGGAAGTATGTCTTTCTATAATACTCAAAAAATTATTGGCAAATTTGTGTACAAAAGAATCCAATTTTATACAACAAATATCCATGTTTGCAATCAGATCGAGTATTTATGCCACATTTAGTTACAAAACAAAATAACACTTAAAGAGATTTGGACTTGTTTTAATATAAGTGGTAATACGTTTTTTTTATAAAATGCATTTTTCGTTTTCAATCCCCATGTTGAGGCAGTTGATTTGGTAATTGATTGAATGCAAAACAAAAATACTATTATCTTAGTGTAATTAATTTTAATGTTAAATTTGTCATCAATATTTTTTATATTAATTTAAGATGTATATATCTTTTATAAACGATAAAATAATGATGTTATCCACTAATCGTATTAAATCTCGAAGAGGTTTATTTTTTATCTAATATATATATATATATATTAAAAGATAAATGAAAAGGCACATGTTGAATTTGGACTTACATATATCCTATTTAGACAATATTAATGGGATTGGAATTGAGATTTGGTAACAACATAAAAATATTAATTGAGAAAGAAATTGATTAAATTGCAGCTTGTGAGTGTTTCCCCCCCTAAGAATTGTAGCTTTTAAGTTGTAACTCCTAACTAGCTTCTACATTAGGAGGGGAAAAACAAACTATCTTCAGTTTACTTCGTCACTTTATAGTAATTATACTACTTTCTTACATTGGAAAAAAAAGATATTTTCTTCTTTCTGCCTAACAATTTAAGATTGGCATAATACTTGTCGATCCATCGTTTGATTATTTTGACCTCAATCTTGCGTTGTTTCACTAACCAATCTGGATCTGTGATGTTATTTTGATGAAGAATGTCTAAACAATGAGAACCTGTAATATTATATTATTATATTATTTTCTAATTAACAAGTTAATTTAAAATTAAATATTAAATAAATTAATAAATAAATGTTAGTTTCTTTGGCTAATACCATTTGTCGTATGGACGGCTAAAATGCTATCTGATATATTATCCAATACCCTGTAGAACAAGATAAATAATTAATTAAAAGTTTTGGTCAAGTCAAATTTATGTCAATTTTTAAAATACTTTTATTATTATTTTTTAACCTATTTAATTATTGAAAAATTAAAAAATAATATCCCAAAACTTATACCAATGAAAATAATAGGTTAATAATGTTGAATAGAGTTTAATTTTATGACATTGAATATTAAACGACTCTAAATATATTTTTAAATTATTTATCTTTTTGATTATCACTTTTGTATTAAAATAAATAAATAATAAATAAGAGAATAAGATAGGAAATTCCTCACCCTCCACTGCTATAAGGATCTTTTAGTCCATTGGAGAAAATGATATTACTTCCAAATCTGTGGAGCACTAATTTTATATCCTGCGAAATTGTCATTCAAAAATATTATTGAATTGCACTAATTTTATATCCTGCAAAATTGTCATTCAAAAATATGAATGAATGACACAAACTACTAATAAATATTATAGAAAGAATAAAATATTTTAGAGTTCGATATATTTATTTATTTGAAATGTTTTAGTCTTATTATACATGAGACACATAAATCATTTATCTTAAAAAATTGAAACATTTTAATCACATAATTACAAAATTAAGTGATTATATTGTCTTAATTTTATATGCTATTAAAATGTTCTAATTTTTTAACGATTTATACTTTTCATGTAAAAATTATGTGATGAAAATATTCTAATGATATAAACAAAATGATTTGAAAAATTGATCACATCTAATATATATTTAGTAAAGTTATAATTATAACTATACATTTTAAAGAGTTGTGTTATATTAATCATATTTGTATTGTATTTATATGTTAGTTAACACATTAAAAATTTACCTATCATTTTGTAACATAGTTATTTGCAAGGCTAAAAAATATCATAAATGATGTAAAATAATTATTAATTAAATCTAATTGAAAAAAATTCACTTAGATTCGAGCTAATAAAAAAATATTAGTCTCTAATTAACGAAAAAGAAGAAGATTATAAGTACTAAATTATGTTAATTAATATATGTAAGAAAAATACGTACATGACCTCCATAGTATGTGGTGACCCAATGAGGCCTAGGAGGAACACCATATAAATCCTTGCAGTGACTGCTAAAGATTGTTAGGTTAAATGGGTCTTCTGGAAACATTGTATCATTGCTTATACCAATGGGCATCACCATTTCACTGCACGTCTATTCCATATATATATATATAAATTACTCACCTTATAAATATATTCAACATTTAATAATATATATAATAAATCAAACCGAACCAATTAACTAATTATATATATCTTACATATTAGAGATATAAAACATTATCAAACTTATCGAATATGTTGTAAGTGAATAGTATACATTTACGGAGTTGGGAAGTTGGGAGGTGTTTTTTTAAAGTGTCATGTATATTAAATTTGAGATATATTTCAACTAATAATATTATTAATAAGTGTAATTAATTTCCATATAATAAAAAAATGTTATGTTAGTTGATATTATAATAAATTTGTAATATATATATTATTGAAAATGGTTCTAGTTCTTATAAACTATTAAATTTTAAAAAATCCATTCGTTCCCTTTAAATTTTATAAATTTTAACCTTAGTTCTCTAATATTTGTTATTTTTAGCTCTGCCCTACAAAGAAGTTCACATGAGCATGCAGATGATTTGTGGTTTGATATTTACTTACATGTGTTTGTGTGTTTGAGTTGTATTAACAAGTAGCTGGAGGATCAATCACATTCCATTATTTATGGCTTATAATATTGTATATAACCATTCAATGAAAGCTCTCTTTAAGGAATCACATTCATGGCATGCCATTCTGTTTCTGCTTGTTTGCTTTAAGTTCTTATTTTATTAAAAATAAATATAAAAACAAAACAGTAAAGGCTTGCACACATATATTTATAATACCTTTTCTCCAACAAATTAAAAAAAAAACACGTACTAAACACTTATAATAACAATTTATAGATTGTAGTGGATGTATTCGAAATTTAGTTTGAGTAGGTTATAATATATATAGATATATTCCTATTTTCTTAAAATTCATGGAAATTTTTATTCACATTAATAGTACTCTATAGTATTCTTTGTCATTTCTTAAATTTATCTATTAACTGAATTAGGAATCGTATTCAACTAAAAATATACTACAAGACAATATATATATATATATATTAGTTAATCAAACTAATTAATTACACATTTACTTGAATTTTTAAATTATGGATATAGTATCCAAAATTTTGATTTATATTTATTTTCATAATTAAATTAGAATTTAAGTGTGATTATTTGAAAGTATACTATTTTAAAAATATAAGCATTGGTGTATGAAATTTTAAAAATTTAAATATTAGATAATATATTTTGAAAGTTTAGATATTAATATATTAAGTAATCAATGAGTAGGTAAGCTCATACTTTAATAACATTTTTTTTTTATGTCGTAACTAAAAGTTGTTATATAATTATAATTGATTTAATGATAATTATTGATTAAAATAATAAAATTTAATTTTTTTAACATATAATCAATTAAGACATCATTATGATTAATTAAGAAGCAATAATTATATATTACCTGCCATCTCCAACCTGCATCTGTTTCGGATATTATTTTAGGTTCATTGACGTAACATGACGACGTATTTCCTTTGTAAGCAACAACACCAGCAAATATCTTCTTAAGAATATCAAATTCAGAAGAAGAATTATAAGAAACTCCATCATCAATGCCTCTACAGATTAAATCAACTGGATATCTTGGTGGACTATTGTATTGTGCTGCTCCAATGAACATTAAATCCAAGAAGTTCTTCAACTCAGCAGAACTGTTCAAAGGACTATACAGATCCACCAAATGTAAATATGTCACCCAATTTGTTAATTACCATTTAAATTAAATTAACCACATATAATTAAATAAGAAAAAACATAGGATAATAAAGTTTTTAATTGTCCCGGCAATATATATCACTGATACAAGAGCAATCAAAAACCTCGTCTAACAAAACTATATGTATTAAATTATTTTTTTAAAATAAACATTTTGTTATGATCAATAATAGAGTTTATTCCTTTATTTGTTATATATATTTTTATTTTTATATATTTACCTGCAAGTGTGGAATATAAGGCTTAAATTTGAAAGACCATTTGGTTGAGCAGCAACTTTATCAATTACAGACCATGAGTTCTTTATTGTTTGGTAGCAACTCTCACTAGCTTCCTGTGATTTTAAAATTTAGAAAATTAAATGTGTTCATTTAAAAGAAAATAAAATAAAAAATAGAAAAATTGGTAATTACTCTAAAGTCCTTAGTAACAATAGAATAGTATCCATTCTCTGGAGTTATATCATCAAAGTAAAGAATTGGAGCAGATGAGGCAAGAGCTCCAATTGCTATATGTGGATATTTTAGTCTAAACCATGAAGCAAGCACTGCACACAAATAAGCCAAAATAAATTAATTATTAGAAAAATTATAATATATATTATTGAAAAATCTACATGTACCTACATTTTAACACAATATATAAGTCTAACACAATATATATTATTGAAAAATCTACATGTACCTGCATACTCAGTATTGGATATATTAGTAAGAGGTAGTAGTAACTAGACATAAACGATTCTGATTCAATTAATGATCTTACAATAAGTCTAAACTCTTTCTTACCTTGTGTCACAAGCTCGAATAGAATAAAAATATCTTGGTTAAAAGAAAAATAAAAAATTAGGAGAGCAGTATTGTATAAACATATCAAAACAATATGTATTTTGAATCACTAACTTCCTCCATAGGATCCTCCGATAACAATTATTGGAGAGTCTTCAGCATTCAAATCCTTCTTGACATGTATAAGAATTTCTGCATAGTCTGCTATAGCTTGAGCAGAGTTGAAGTATCCAAGAGTACTTGCATTTTTCAAAGCTTCTTCTCTTGATCCAAATGGGATTGATTTCCCATAATACCTATGCTGATATATAAAAATAATAATGATAATAATAATAATTCAATGTAATTATCATTATAAGAAATTAAAATAAAGTATAAGAGAATTAATTAATTAATATTGATACCTCTATATAAATTTGAAGAGCATTAAATTGAAGAGCATTATCAGAAAGAAAACCAATTCCAACTAAATCACCATCTAGTGGTGCTTCAGCACCAAAGTAAACTAAAATTGGTGAAGTAGAATTAGGACCTTTCCAATACTTAGAATTGATAACATATCTTTGTTGAAAAGTGATATAACTATCAGGTCTATAATTGAAATGATCAAGTGTTTGTGTGTAATAATATGTTTTGAAATCCTCTGAAATAGAATAAGAAAATGAATTAACTTTGTGGTTCTCTAAATCGACTGTTCTTGTTTCTATTGGACTAAGACTTGGAATGTTTAGCTTTGTTGAAGAAATAGCATTAATGAAAAGAAGAAGTAATAAAAAAGGTAAGTGAAGCCATTGATGTGAAACATAAATGACTGAATTCATGGAGCCCCTGTTCCAAACTTTGTGCTAGTTACATTCTTATATATAGTCAAATTATTATTTTTTTGGTTCTGACTCTTCAAAAAGGTACTATATGATTTATGTTATTTATCGAATAAAACTTATTTGCTGTCGCCTAATAGAATGGTTAGATCGTGAAATTCATTTTGTTTAATGAATAATTAAAAAATAATTTAATTACTTTTTAAAAAATATAATATAATTTTATTAAAATAACGAGTTCTTTTTCTTCAAAACAGTATAGTCTCACTTTCTTAGGTTGTTACTTGTATTCATTTTTTTAGATTATTTTTTCCTACATGAAAAGGATATCTCTGCATGTCCTAATTCCTCACTAAAGTACGGATTCCTTTCACCATTTTTCGGTCACGTTCTTTAAAATTGGTACTAATTGTACTAGTAGTTTAGATAGTATCAACTTATTTTTTAATAAAATACTTAAAAGTTAGGTATTAAGTTCGAGAGCTAACAAGTGAAAGGAACGAGGATATAATCAATGTCTTCGTATTTTATTGTTTAAAAAGTTATTAAAGTGTCATATTTTTACTAAAAAAATGTCTCTTATGAAAATAAAGTGATTAAAATATTCTAATGATACAAACAAAATGATTTATATAATACATTTTTTATTTAAACTCTATTATATTTATATTTCAAGTAGTATCATTCAAAGAATTTACATCATATCTTAAAACATATAAAACAAAAGATGAAAAATTAGAACACCATTTCATCCCCTCAAGCATCTTTGAAGCATGCGCTGTGTTGCTAATCCATGAGCAGTAGAGTTGTTAGTCTTGGGATAAAATTGAAAATGAAAACTCCTACCTTGCTTGAACCTCTAAATCTCTCCAATCAAAATACCTTCAAGAGTTAAACAAACACCCTACTGATTAATCAATTCAATGGCCTGCAAACAATCAGACTCAGAGCAAATCTTCATCTAGAAGATCATACATTTGATAGGTTGCTCTCCAATCAAGTCACTACAAATATTCCTAGCAATCACAACCATCCTTACAAATCCTTTTCTAACAAATCCTTTTCTAAGGCCGGTATTAATGTTTATTTTAATTCAGCTTCTATATTTCTAATAAAATTATGATTTTTTTTTTGGAGTTATGTAGTTGTATATAGGGAAAAGATGTGCCTAGCTTATAATAAGCCTGATTTGCAGGCTCTGTGTTTAAATTCTTATCGAACACTCTTATACATAAAGAAAATTTCAAACATGAACTGCTGAAGTGTTAGTAAGAATATGTTATATCGTACTAATATAATGATATATATTATATTCTTTGTAAATAATCTAAAAATATGATTTAGAACCAAATTTTATATATGTATGAATTTATAATATTATTATATATATATATTTCTACCTTTGTAATACTACATAAAACATTTATAGTTTTGCTAAATGTATACTGTATTAGGATCTTAGAATTGCATGTTATTAAAAAGAGATGTAAATGGAACAGGTGGGATGATGTAAAAAAAAACCATTTTATTAAGGATTTCATTTATGTACAAGTATACTCACATTTTGATTAAAACACAAATAATATTGTGCATTGTTTATTTATTAAAGTGTCTCATAAATAAAAAATAATCTCTTTTTTTATGGTTGATTTTATAAATTATCTATGACTTTTTCAAATATATATATCTTTCCCCATTTATAATACAAAACTGAGTAAAATGCAACATTTTTTTAATCGGAAACCTTATTTAAATTTAGAGATGTCAGGTTGGTGCTCAATCTTTGAAAGTTTGTTGAATTAAATATTAGTTGTATGCGTTGTAGCTTCACATTTGTCTTAAACTTTTAATTTAAAATTAAACCAAACAAACTAATAAAACATAATGATTACCATAATTACAATATCCCAAGATTAGGAAATCCGTGCAGGTGTACAACTCTTCTTTTTTCTTTTTCTCACGCGCATTACCATTCTATCTAAAGGAGTGCTAAGGAGGCCATATCACCGGGGGGGGGACGTACTTTATAGTAATTTAGTTTTAGCCATACTTGGTGAACCACAAACTTAAATATATTATTTACTTTTTAAAAAAATAATCATAATTTACGTATTTGTAATTAAAATTCGATTTAACTTTCATTTAAAATTTTATTAACATTTTTACCCATTTTTTAAATTTAAATTTAAATTTTATTTGTAATTAAAATTCTATTTTTTTCATTGTTTGATGGGTAAATATGATTGATTTTTTGATATTTTACGTATCATAATAGACTTCAACTCTTAGAAAACATTGTGCTATAATGACATTCAAATGTGTGTAAAATTACATACCACTCAAATAAATAGAGTATATAATAAGTAGAGATGGATAGGAAGATTAAATTATAAAATATATACGATAACACTTCGAAACAATTATTAAAAAATATTTGGGAAAAAATTATTAGATCTAAAAAATTTAAATTTTTTCTACAATTACGTAAAAAATCAATAAACCTTAATTATTAATTAATATATAAATTAATTTAATAAATATATAAATTAATTAAATAAATATAATTAATTTTTGATAGTACAATTATCAATATAACCGTACTTGAATTGTATCTGTTGTTTCATGTTTGATTTTTACCAGAACTTGTATTCTTTTTTTTGAAATTTATCATATAAAAATTGAATCGATAATATTAATAATTGAACTTTCTATTTTTTTAAATAATAAGTGAATAAGATAAATCAATATAGTAGAAAATATACTTTTAAATTATTATTTTTTAATAATTTTTTGGGTCAACATTTTAGAAGCTACAATCATGCTGTGACTGCTTGGTCCAATTCATATGTGGCATGTAATTAATAAAAAAAGAATTGCATTACTTTGAATAGAAAAACGAAAAAAGAAGAACTATTTGAACCACGAATAGAAAACAGAGAATTGATTAATAAGCAACACAGACTTGAGAATTCCTTTTAGGGACCATTGACATTGAGAGATGCGGACTATATAAGAAAAACACGTATAGTGGACGAATATATCAATTGAGTACTATTTTTCATCTTTATTTCTTGTATATCCTTCTATCTCTTTTTTTTTTTTTTTATCTTTATCTATTATTGCTATGCATTCATCACGTTTAGTTCCATAAATGAAAAAATAATGGTAATAGAATTACCATTACCGTGTGGATGGTAATATGTAATTTATGTTTGGAATGGAATAAAATATCTCACTATACAATAATATCCTTTTTTTAACTTTGTTAGAAACTCAGGCCTAACTCAACCCAATAAAATCTCATTAAATTAGGCCTGAGTTTCTAACATGGTATCAGAGCTGGGCCTAGTCTCTATGTGCTCGGACCTAATTGGGCTCTACCACAGTCTCACTGTGGCGCTAATGTCCAACTTTGTCCGCCGTGTGAAGGGGGGGCTGTTAAGTATCCTTGTCCCACATCGACTAGGAACAAAGCAACAAAGCTGCTTATAAACTTGGACAACCCTTAACTTAATGAGATTTTATTGGGTTGAGTTAGGCCTGAGTTTCTAACATGGTATCAGAGCTGGGCCTAGTCTTTATGTGCTTGGACCTAATTGGGCTCTACCACAGTCTCACCGTGGCGCTAATGTCCACCTTTGTCCGCCGTGTGGAGGGGGCTGTTAAGTATCCTTGTCCCACATCGATTAGAAACAAAGCAGCAAATTATAAACTTGGGCAACCCTTAACTTAATGAGATTTTATTGGGTTGAATTAGGCCTGAGTTTCTAACAAACTTAAAATGAAAATTATGTTTTAGTTGGTAGAAATAAGAGGGTAAATTGAATTCGAGGATGTAGCAGATTGGCAGAAAGATGTACCAAGTCTAAAAAATGAAATGAGTGGACTGGACAATCCGATATGGATTCTCACTCGAGAACCTCCAAACAAAAGAGTGTGGACGATTTATAAGATATAATTGGAGGGCATGTATGGTTAGGTTCCATCTACCTACCCCGGTCTTCACCTTTGAAAGAAGCCTTACCACCAGAAAATACTGGCTTTGATTGAATAGAGAATCTATATCAAAGAAAGGTCTTAGCCATACTTGGTGAATCACAAACTTAAATATATTATTTAATTTTTTAAAAAATAATTATAATTTACGTATTTGTAATTAAAATTCGATTTAACTTTCATTTAAAATTTTATTAACATTTTTACCCATTTTTTAAATTTAAATTTAAATTTTATTTGTAATTAAAATTCTATTTTTTTCATTTTTTGATGAGTAATTGATTTTTTGATATTTTACATATCATAATGGACTTCAACTCTTAGAAAACATTGTGATATAATGACATTCAAATGTGTGTAAAATTACATACCACTCAAATAAATAGAGTATATAATAAGTAGACATGGACAGAAAGATTAAATTATAAAATATTTACTTGAAATCATTTGAAAATTATTATAATTTGTGTATGGTTTTTACCTCCGATAACACTTCGAAACAATTATTAAAAAATATTTGGGAAAAAATTATTAGATCCAAAAAATTTAAAATTTTTCTGCAATTACGTAAAAAATCAATAAATCTTAATTATTAATTAATATATAATAGAAAATATACTTTTAAATTATACTTTTTTTAATAATTTTTTGGGTCAACATTTTAGAAGCTACAATCATGCTGTGACTGCTTGGTCCAATTCATATGTGACATGTAATTAATAAAAAAAGAATTGCATTACTTTGAATAGAAAAACGAAAAAAGAAGAACTATTTGAACCACGAATAGAAAACAGAGAATTGATTAATAAGCAACACAGACTTGAGAATTCCTTTTAGGGACCATTGACATTGAGAGATGCGGACTATATAAGAAAAACACGTATAGTGGACGAATATATCAATTGAGTACTATTTTCATCTTTATTTCTTGCATATCCTTCTATCTCTTTTTTTTTTCTTTATCTATTATTGCTATGCATTCATCACGTTTACTTCCATAAATGAAAAAATAATGGTAATAGAATTACCATTACCGTGTGGATCGTAATATGTAATTTATGTTTGGAATGGAATAAAATATCTCACTATACAATAATATCCTTTTTTTAACTTTGTTAGAAACTCAGGCCTAACTCAACCCAATAAAATCTCATTAAGTTAGGCCTCAGTTTCTAACATGGTATCATAGCTGGGCCTAGTCTCTATGTGCTCGGACCTAATTGGGCTCTACCACAGTCTCACCGTGGCGCTAATGTCCACCTTTGTCCGCCGTGTGAAGGGGGGCTGTTAAGTATCCTTGTCCCACATCGACTAGGAACAAAGCAACAAAGCTGCTTATAAACTTGGACAACCCTTAACTTAATGAGATTTTATTGGGTTGAGTTAGGCCTGAGTTTCTAACATGGTATCAGAGCTGGGCCTAGTCTTTATGTGTTTGGACCTAATTGGGCTCTACCACAGTCTCACCGTGGCGCTAATGTCCACCTTTGTCCGCCGTGTGGAGGGGGCTGTTAAGTATCCTTGTCCCACATCGATTAGGAACAAAGCAGCAAATTATAAACTTGAGCAACCCTTAACTTAATGAGATTTTATTGGGTTGAATTAGGCCTGAGTTTCTAACAAACTTAAAATGAAAATTATGTTTTAGTTGGTAGAAATAAGAGGGTAAATTGAATTCGAGGATGTAGTAGATTGGCAGAAAGATGTACCAAGTCTAAAAAATGAAATGAGTGGACTCGACAATCCGATATGGATTCTCACTCGAGAACCTCCAAACAAAAGAGTGTGGACGATTTATAAGATATAATTGGAGGGCATGTATGGTTAGGTTCCATCTACCTACCCCGGTCTTCACCTTTGAAAGAAGCCTTACCACCAGAAAATACTGGCTTTGATTGAATAGAGAATCAATATCAAAGAAAGGTCTTAGCCATACTTGGTGAATCACAAACTTAAATATATTATTTAATTTTTTAAAAAATAATTATAATTTACGTATTTGTAATTAAAATTCGATTTAACTTTCATTTAAAATTTTATTAACATTTTTACCCATTTTTTAAATTTAAATTTAAATTTTATTTGTAATTAAAATTCTATTTTTTTCATTGTTTGATGGGTAAATATGATTGATTTTTTGATATTTTACATATCATAATAGACTTCAACTCTTAGAAAACATTGTGATATAATGACATTCAAATGTGTGTAAAATTACATACCACTCAAATAAATAGAGTATATAATAAGTAGAGATGGACTGAAAGATTAAATTATAAAATATTTACTTGAAATCATTTGAAAATTATTATAATTTGTGTATGGTTTTTACCTCGGATAACACTTCGAAACAATTATTAAAAAATATTTGGGAAAAAATCATTAGATCCAAAAAATTTAAAATTTTTCTGCAATTACGTAAAAAATCAATAAATCTTAATTATTAATTAATATATAATAGAAAATATACTTTTAAATTATACTTTTTTAATAATTTTTTGGGTCAACATTTTAGAAGCTACAATCATGCTGGGACTGCTTGGTCCAATTCATATGTGACATGTAATTAATAAAAAAAGAATTGCATTACTTTGAATAGAAAAACGAAAAAAGAAGAACTATTTGAACCACGAATAGAAAACAGAGAATTGATTAATAAGCAACACAGACTTGAGAATTCCTTTTAGGGACCATTGACATTGAGAGATGCGGACTATATAAGAAAAACACGTATAGTGGACGAATATATCAATTGAGTACTATTTTCATCTTTATTTCTTGCATATCCTTCTATCTTTTTTTTTTCTTCTTTATCTATTATTGCTATGCATTCATCACGTTTAGTTCCATAAATGAAAAAATAATGGTAATAGAATTACCATTACCGTGTGTGGATCGTAATATGTAATTTATGTTTGAAATGGAATAAAATATCTCACTATACAATAATTTCCTTTTTTAACTTAAAATGAAAATTATGTTTAATAATATAAAGTTTAGTTGGTAGAAATAAGAGCGTAAATTGAATTCATTTCATACTTTTTATATTTAGTTATATCATAAATTATAAATATAATATAATAAAATTTATTCTTAAAAGATAAATAATGAAAATTCTATTAATTTACTTGATAATCTTTATTCCATTCTCATACTCATTTTAATTTTAATTTTATCCTTAATTTTTGAGACATGTAAATTATATTGATGAAATTAATTAACAATTAGATATCATTTTAATAATAATTTAATAAATAAATAAAATTAAATGATATTTTTAAGTAATAAATATAGAAAAATAAATAATTTAAATAATATTTTTAATTAATAATTTTAAATAATATTTTAAGTAACAATTATTTAAAAAAATAATAATTTTAATAATATATTTTATTTTAATAATAATTTAATGATTTTAAATAATATTAGATAATATTTGTAAGTAACAACTATTTAGAAAAATAATATATTTTATTTTAATAATATTAAGTAATTTTTTAAGTAATAATTATTTAAAAATATAATAATTTTAACAATATATTTTATTTTAATAATAATTTTAAAAAATATAATAATTATAATAATATATAGCATACACCTATGCAATGTTCTGCATGCATAACGCATATCTATTGCAAATTTTGTGCCTCACACGCGTTCTAGCTTGTCCAAACACGTCCAAAATAAAGTTTTGAAATATTTTTCCCACTTTTTTGGCCTTTTCCTTACCTATATAAGGACCATATCTCTCTTGCTTTCTCTCTCTAGAATTAGCTATGATTTTATAAATTTTTAGTTTTGATTCAATAAACGGAAATGCATATCCGTTTGGAAGTTTTGGAGCAACATAATTAACATCAAAGTTTTGTAAGGATTCTTTTGAGGTATAATTTTAAAATGAATTCTTTACAGTTATTTTTTATGTTTTATTCTTATATGTTATGTTTAATTAATTTGTGATTAAATTTAACATGACTGACTATTTGTAAATATGATATAATAATAATGTTGTTATGCTTGCGAAATATTAAATAGGTAAAACATTTCCATAAAATAAATTGATTTTATTTTTATTTAAGATTTTATAATAAGGATGTTAGATAGAAATATATTATTTTTCATTACAAACTTAAATTTGAAAATTAGATTTTAAGGTTTAATTATCTCGTCTAATTTAGAGTAGTGCTCTTTTATTCGTTGGTACAATCACCTGGTAGTTAGAGTGAAGCCATATTTTAAAAGTTTTTATAAGAATTATTATTCGAAAATATATTGACAACATAATTTCAATAATATTTTTAAAACTTGAAAGTTAATACTCAGATAATTAAATTCTTAGGTTTAATTTGGACACATTCAACAAAGTCTATTTAACTGACTCCGACTAAAGTTGTGATTAGATGGTTTACTATTTTCTTAGAAATAAAACTAAAATTTAATATTGAATTAATTAATAGGCTCTACCTTAGGATATTAGTTAATTAATATTAAACAAAAGAATTTGGGCTTGCCTAAGGACATTTTCATACCAAAAAGAGAAAATCAATAAATATCAATTTATATATTTAATAACCTAAATAATATTAGCAACCATAATTAACTTAATTATTATATCCTTAAATACACTACTGTTATGAATAATAACAATTTACATTATTTTTTATTAAATCTAAATCAATGTTTTTTTTTTGGTTATTAGGTTAGGAAACATAAAAACCAAAATATAAAGACAAGATGCTTAAGATTTAATTTCATTTTAAAAAGTTTGAATAATAAATTAAAAACTACATATATTGCTTCTTTAGATCGACCTTGGGAGTATACTTGTCATTTTCTATAAAATGATTCGTTCACTTGTGAGAGCTTTACAAATATAAAAATAAAGTATTTATAAGAACGGCATTGCATGTCATTCTTGTCTCATCACTTGACAAGAAGTTTAAGGATCACCTTATTGAGCATGGTGTATTATCATAACTCAAAGTACTTCGAATAAACTAGTAGAATGGTGGTTCAGAAGTAGAAATATGACCTTACTCGACATTGTAAGATACATCATAAGCTATAATTCATTTTCCAAAATATTCTACGGATACACCCTAATCACATCAATATATTTATTTAATGTAGTTCCATCTAAGTCAGTACCTAGGACCCCTATAAAAGTATGGAGTGGCCATAAACCTAGCTTGTGATAATATTGCATTTGAGGATGCTCAATGCATGTATTTGATGCACAAATATTTTATATGTAAAAATAGTCACTCTATAAAAAGTGATAAGTATACTTTTAATGTGAGTCTATCACAATAGTTTTGGTTTTGGAAAGTCTAAACTAACAACATAAAATTAAAGGATATGAATAGAATTGATTCAACAAATATTAGGAAGATAAATAATTAACACTTAATGGAGAATTAATGGGATTTATTAGGTAGTTAATCAAGCTTGTTCAAAATTAATTAGGTTATAAGAGATTGTAAGTCATGTATTTTGTTTTGTATATGGGTTGGCTTCCTATGTATAAAACACAAAGTCTATTTATTTTACTCAGTATTTTGTCTTCCTCTGTGTAAGTTTGGTTACTATGGATCAATAATGCACACACACACTTAGTTAGAGACATTATGATTAAAAGCATATTTACACACACCTTGAGGTTGGTATTCGTAATGTGTATGCTTGGTGATGTTGGTGCTCATGTTTTTGGCTTGATTATGGTGTGGGTATTTTTAAAAATCACTTGGTAATTTTTGGGAAAAAAATATGTTTTTTTGACACCTCACCATACCTTGTGGTAAGATGGTCAGTGAGAACCATGACAAGAACTATGTTGATATGGTCTGATCAATGGATAACTTATATAAATATCTCTTTCTCTTTTTATTTCTTATTGAGAAAATACTCAATGAAGCTCTATCAAATTGGCATCTATTTTAATCCTACTCAACTTATGGTTGCTAAAATCACTCATGCCCCTATTGACCAGTGTTATTTTATACATATATTTGTGCATCACT
The DNA here is from genome assembly GCA_037013495.1 of Hippophae tibetana. NCBI lineage: Eukaryota > Viridiplantae > Streptophyta > Magnoliopsida > Rosales > Elaeagnaceae > Hippophae > Hippophae tibetana. The sequence continues at coordinate 17,991,328 of CM072810.1, forward strand.
TCTCACATTTCTATAATGAATTATTTTTCATTATGTCTTTTATGCTTTTATTTTTGTTGTATAGAAATTAGGGGACAAATGAACAAAAAGAGGCAAAAACTTACTTAGAATAAAAAAGATATTTGATCGGTCCAAGTTTATTCGAGTAGTCAGGGATAGAATTGCAAGCAAGGTTCTATTGATCAGAAAAAAGATCTTGATAGATCGAGTACCAACTCCATCGATTGAGCGCTTTTACGTTGGAAATCACAAAAGTTAAATCAATTGAGAAATGGTCTCAATTGATCAAGATATCCATTCAGTACGTAAATCATGCATTTTTCACCATAAAATTTTTATTCTTGCCATTTGATCAAGAAATTCTAATCTCACCCCATGTCACTTTGCTTTTAAAAATGAGCATATTCACTTTAATTTATATTATTATATTCAAATTTGAGAAAAATACCCACATAATAAGGGATAATGTTGGATAACGAGCATATTCACTTTCATTTTCTCCCACATTTTATAATATGAGATATTTATGAGTATGGGATTATTGTGTTAAAAATAATGTTTAATAAAAGGCAGAAAATGAAAGTAATTGATTGATTTCTAACAATGCCCTTTCTTCTGTGGATATTTTTCTCTAATTTGAAACAAAATATAAATTGAAGTGAATTTGTTCATTTTAAAATAAAACTAACTCGAGATGAGCCACAAAAAAAGAAAGTGACAAAATGGTCCATTTGTAAAAGAAAGTGACTTTGGGTTTACTTCATCCTATTATAAATTAAGGTGGCCAACTACTTTATTACATGAATATGTTTATATTAGTTTATGATGTTAGCATGTAATTGCTAATAATTTTATTTGAAGTGATACCTTATGGTTGTTGTAACAAGTAGGGTTGAATGCATACATTAAAGGTTGTCAATGGTTTTAATCTTGCCTAATCTAATTATCACCTTTTTAAATATTAATTTAATGACTTAATTAAATCTACCTCTAGCTTGTTTAGGATTTAGATTGATTAGCTATCATATCATTAATAAATTACACAGTACGTAAAGGTAAGAAGCCTTAAGAAAAACTAGACTTCTAAAGATAAAGTAAGAATTCAAAAAGGTTTTTAAATTATGAGTATGATTCAGAACTTAAGAAAGTAATTTTTATTTATGACATGTTTAATTGAATTTTAAGCTAGTGGTGTAGATAGTCACATAATCACATATCTCTCATCATTCTAGTGCAATTTACTTTAGTGTTTTATGTTATCCTTACAATCAATCAAAGTTCCCTTGCTAAATTTAATTAACTTATTGACAAGGTAGTAATTAGGAGTAGAAATTGTTACCAATCCTTTAGAGGTTTGCCCCTTACTTGAAACTATGTTTATGTCGACACAATTTGAAGAAAATTAAGATCTAACTTTTAACTTGCCCTTTTGGGAAGTGTCAAAATATTTCCCTATATACACACAATATATGCTCCACTTTCAAGAAAGAAGTGCATTAATTCCTATCCATTCAATTGAGAGCAAAGAATATTGTGAAACAAAATTTCTACAACATTATCAACAGATGGATCCCTTTGGCCTTTGGAGAAAGACCAAATGTTTCTTAGTAAAATTAAAGCAAAAGAATACCCAAAAATTCCATTTGTACCGATATCTTCCTTTATAGTAATAAAAATAAGATTTTATTGTAGAAAAATAATTTTAAAACCAATAGGTTGTTTTTTGAAACTATCTTCACGACTACTACATCTCCTTAATGTACAATATCTAAGATTAATTGATACTTGTTCCCTTTATTCATTCCTCATTTGTGGTTTCTAGGTTGTTTTAAGTTAGCCACCACCCTACCGTTATCATAATATAATGTTAATGAGTGGTCTATGTTTGGAACAAATCCAAAATTTTCCAAGAATTTGTAGAGCCATACACCTTCTATGGCTACTTCACAAGTAGCAACATATTTAGTCTCTATTAGGGAATCAATTATACGACCTTGTTTGACACTCCTCCACACTATTGCTTGTTTATCAAGGGTAAACACTAGCCAAGACGTTGATTTTTGAGAATCCTTATATGCTTGAAAGTCAAAGTTTGCTTATTTTATAGGGATCAAATCTCTAATATAGTAGACTATAATATAATTCCTTATGCTCTTAAGAAACTTGAAGATGCACTTGACTACAAGATAAAGATCTAATCCTAGTTTGAACTAATATTAATTGGTTATGCCAATAAGTATCATATGTTAGGCCTTGTACATAACAAGGCATACTTTAAACTTTCAACTATTGACACATATGGTACCCATCTCACATCTTATATCTCTTGCAATGTCTTCGAACACTTCTCTTTAGATAGGGTAATTTTTAGTCTAGTAAGTAAGTTACATTTCTTGGAATTTTACATCACAAACCTTGATAGCACTTTATCTATATATGGCATATAAGACATGGCTAGGATCTCATTCTTACAATCACGAATGATCTATATGCCTAGAACATAGCTTGCCACTCCTAAATTCTTCATTTGAAACTATTTAGCTAGCCTTTACTTTACATCTAAAAACAATTCTACACTATTCATAATAATTAAAATATCATCTATGTAAATTACTAAGAATACCACTTTATTGTCCTTATTGAGTGTATAAACACAAGGCTCATCAAGGTTATGTTCAAAACTATATGTCTTCACAATTTCATCAAACCTGATGATCCATACTTTGAAGCTTACTTAAGTCTATAAATTTACCTCTTAAACTTGCATACCTTTTTCCGTAGGACTTCCACTACAAACATTTTTATTTAGACCATATAGATCATCTCCTCAAGATAGCCATTCAAGAATGGTGCCTTGATGTCCATTTTCCATATCTTGTAATTGAGATATGCAACAATGGACCATAGTATGAAAATGGATTTAAGAATCACTACTAGCCAGAAGGTTTTCTCATAGTCAATTCCTTCCTTTTTTTAGTAAAGACTTATTTCACTAGCCACTAGTCAAGGTTTGAAGTCTCCACTTTCCCATCGACTCATCTTTTCCTCTTATTGAGCCATTGATTCTATATTGAGGTTTATAGATGGTAATCCATTTATTTATAAGAGAACGGGTCATCTATATTACAATCAAACACAATGCCTTGTGCCTTACCAACTCTCATGTATCGGTCAAGCACTCTTATTGCTCTCTCACTACATCGAAATTATTTTGGATTTTGACTAATGATTGTGGTTTCATGGTTTGATCAATTATCAATAAGTGGTGGTTATCTAACCTCATCATACTTCAATTCCTATAAAACCACTTCTATGTGAAGATGCATCACATGGTTCCTAGTAGTTGAAAGGATGTAATAGTTTCTATAGGTAAGGAACTTATGAGATGGTGTCGAGTGTCGATTGGGTATTGTAAGATTACAACATTGAGCATAGGTGAGAAGCCTATGCTCTAAATCACACCAAATAATTAAACTTTAAAATATAATTTTTAGATTTAAGTTTGTAATAAAAAATAATATATTTCTATCTAACATCCTTAATATAAAATCTTCAATAAAAAATCAATTTATTTCATGAAAATGCTTTACCTATTTAATATTTTGCAAGCATAACAACATTATAATTATATCATATTTACAAATAGCCAACCATGTTAAATTTAATCATAGATAAATCAAATAAAACATATGAGAATAAAACATAAAAAGATAACTGTAAAGAATCCATTAAAATAGTACCTTAAAAGAATCCTTACAACTGTTTGATGCTAATTCTATTACTCGAAAACCTCCAAACAGATTTGCATCTCCGCTTATTGAATAAAAAAGTACACAAAATCTATAAAAATATAGTTAGCTCTTCTTGAAAAGAGAAAAACATAAAAATTAAAAACTAAAAAAAATGAAAACTTTCTAGAAAGAGAAAGCTAGAGAGAGAAAGTGCTCAAAAAATTGTGTGTTTTGGAATGGGGAAAAAGGTCCTTAATAGGTAAGAAAAAGGCCGGAGGGGGGGGAATATTTCAAAATTTGAAATTGGACGCATTTGGAATTTTGGCATACAAATGGGGTGCAAAAATCTCGATAGACTGGCCGTTGGCATATAAATGGAGCACAAATATCTCGGTAGACTAGTGGTTAGTACGCGTGGGAAACGACGATGAGTGTGTTGGCGCATGCCCAACACGACAATAAGTGTGTTAATAGGGATAGGTTTCTTGAAATATACATGTACTAATAGAAGTATATTTATGAATATACTACCCAAGTTATTTTATTTAGCTATACTTGGCTTTACTTGAGGACAAGCAAAAAGTTAAATTTAGGGGTGTGATTACTCTATGAAAGTAGAGTCATTAGATCTTTTTACTTAATATTTACTTGTTTTATTCAATAAATAGTATTTTGTGGTGCCAAAAATATTAAAATATAAACTTTTTAGTGAAAATGGGTGAAAATATAATGTTTAGAATTTTTTGGGATTTTTTTGGAACTTTTATGGATTTTTTATGAATTTTAAACTTCGGGCCAATTAGGAGCTGACTGGGTAAGCCATGCAGATGCCATGCAAGCAAGGAAAATGAATCATGCTATGCCGCATGTGAAGAGGACAAAACGTGTGCCAAATGTCAACATAGTGTTCAATCCAAGTTGCAAGTGCAATCCAACTTCGTTGACACGTGTCTACACCAGATTGCTCGTCGCATTCCACTTGTGTGCCACACCATCCATTTCCATGAATCATGTTGTGTCGCATGTCGTTGACTCTGACCAGTCTCCCCTAGCACACGTCGCACTCTAATTCGACCAATGAATTTCTAATGCCACATGTCGCGTAATCAATTTTTCTTTTTTTATCACATCCCTTGATTTGAAGCTGATTTGATAGTCCAGATCACACCTGAGTTATATTTAAGCCCCTACTCACTCCATAAACCTGAAGTGGTCTCCATTAGCATAATTTTGGTCAATTTTTGGAGCTAAACTGAGAAAAAATTACATAAATATTCAAGAGGGCACACAATTTTGGTGGAGATTCAAGAGGAGATTAATACTACAATTCAAAAGATTGATTATATTTCTTCTTCTACTCTTTTCTTTATCAATTTTTATGTCTTCCTTTATGAAAAATATAAGTTTTATGAACACAATTATGTGTAGTTAATTTATTAATCAAGGGATCTTATGAACCCAATTTTAACCATGTGATGATTTAATATTTTACCCCAATTTTAATTTTAATTTAATTATATTATTTAATCTAATTTTGATGCTATTAATTTTTTGGCCAACAATTTATCCATAGAGGCAATTAAATATATTTTAGAGAATTATTTAATTATTTATCTTGATTAAATAACATGTATAGTTTCTAGGCAGAGATGTATGATTCTTATGTATGTGATCCATAATTGATGAACTTAATAAGTAGTATGAAATTTAATTGGCATTTAAGGGTGATTAAATTAATTACTATATGGTGTTTAGTTTACTTGAGAATGGAATACATGCTAAGTTAGATTCAATTGATCATGTAATTTAATTTAAAATTATATTAGGGGGATTTTAGCGATTCACATGTTTAGAAAATTTAGGGATTAAATACTCCTAAATATTTTCTCATATATCTTTTTAGTTACCAAATTTGATTTAATTAATTATTTCTATTTTACTTTTATTTATTTTAATTTTGCTTCCTTAAAATATGAAAAAAAATTGACTTTAATCTTTTTTTTTTGTTTTCAAAATTAATTTCTAATAAAATAATCTTTGTAGCAACGATCTTTTTTTTATCATTATATTACTTGTTAAGATACGTATACTTGTATATTCATTGCACACACAATTATTTTGGCACTCAAGTACTCATACCCACCACTCACTTGATTACTTATAGGTCTACCAACATCTGAGTGTAGAAGTTCGAGTGGTTGTTTAACGCTATGTGCCTTTTCCAAAAAGTATGTCTTCATCATCATGCCTTCCAAACAAAATTTATAGACTAGGAGATTACCAACACTTAATTATCTTACAAGACCATTAGTTGCAAGTCTTTGAATCCAATCAAGGACAATATGACAAAGCCTTAGATGCCATAAGTAGGTATTGTCATTTGGAAAAAAAATTTCTTTTTAGATTTAAATTTTTCTACTTAGAATATTTCAGAGTTTCACAATATATTAGAGTTCGAGTTTAATAGATACAAGTCATTTTCCAAAAATATTATACAAAAAGATGTTCCATTATAAAAATAGTCACACTATTATTATTAAATGAAAGTTTGTAGTAATGTTCATATAATCTAAAAAAATAAATAACATTTTTGGTTAGCCCAAGAATAAAATAACATTATCTAATACTAAATATATTTTTTATTTCATTCCTAGATTTACCATAAATTTTATTTAAGTTTCTAGATTATACAAACAATGTTATAAATTAAGTTTCATTTAATAATAATATTGGGACACTTTTAAAAAATTTAATATCTTTTAATACGACAATGTTTTTAAAACAACTGATGTCTATTAAACAAAAAATCTAACCTACTACTAATCTTTGAAATATTCATATTAGAATAGCATAAACATAAAAAAGAAAAGAACTAAGTGGTGATGCCTACTTGTGGCATCTAAGCCTTGGCCACGTTAGCCTTGACTAGATTCAACAACCAGTAAAAAATGGTCTTTTGAGAGAACTAAGTGCTTTTAATTTCACATTCTATAAATCTTGTTCAATAGGAAAGATGATTAAGAGACCCCTTTTGAAAAAAAGGACATAGAGTAACACAACTACTCCAACTTGTACACTCGAATGTATGTGGACCTAAGCAAGAGGTGGAAATTAGTACTTCTTCTCCTTTATATATAATTATTACTCAAGAAATGAGTATGTTTACCTAATGTAGTGGAAGTTGAAATTTTTTATAAAGTTTCAAGAATTTAGAGATGAAGATGAAAAGAAACTAAGTGAGTTGTTAATGATATTACAATCAAATGGTGGTAGGGAATAACTTAACATGGAGTTCAAGGATGATTTGCTAGATCAAGGGATAATCTAACATTATACAAGAGTAGTATACTGCAATAGAATGGTGTTGCATAAAGGAGAAACACGATGTTACTTGATATGGTTACGTCAGTGGTGAGCTATGCATCATTGCCCCTATCATTATAGGGATATGCCCTAAAAATAGTGGCATACTTACTGAATTTGATTCCTTCTAAGTTTATCCTTAAAGTCCCAATGGAATTGTTGATTTAAGGAAAATCCAATTGTGCCACATTCTCATAGGGGAAGTTAGACGTTAGTAAGAATAATAGATTTTCAATATTATATACTATTTATTTTATTCATAGGTTTACCATAATCTAAATTCCTATTTCTAGATTATATAAAAACAATAATAAAGTTTTATTTAATAATAATAATGTGACAATTTTTAATAAATAGAACATCTGTTTGTATGAATTTTTTAGGAAATTGCTTACATCTATTAAACTCAAAGTATACATAATATTAAAGTATGAAATGTTGGGAGTATAATAATTTCAACCTAAAAGTCAAAAGATTTCTTTGATGATATCTATTTATGGCATCTAAGGCTTTGTCATATTAGCTTTGACCAAATTAAAATACTTGTAAATGATGGTCCTTTGAGAGAACTAAGTGTTGGTACTCTTCTCATTCTATGAATCTTGTTTAGAAGGCAAGATGATCAAGAGACCCTTTTTGAAAAATGGACATGGAGCCATACAACCACTAAAACTTGTGTAATCAAATGTTTTTGGACCTATGAATGTCAAAGAAAGAGGTGGGTATGAGTATTTCATAGAATTTGTAGACTATATTATGGAACATATTTGTACATTTACCAAATGCAATGAAAGTTCAAAAGTTTTGGAAAGTTTCAAGAATTTTGCACTGAGGTTGAAAAGCAACTAGGTAAGTTGTTAAAGACATTACTATCAAATCGTGATGGGGAATATGGAGTTCAAGGACCATTTTCTTTCATTACTACATAATGGTGTTGTAGAAAGGATAAATAGGATATTTCTTGAAATGGTTAGATCAATTATGAGCTATGCAGTACTGCCATATTGTTATGGTCATATTTCCTATATATAGTGGCATACTTACTAAATGTAGTTCCTTCTAAGTGTGTCCCTAAAACCCATTGGAAATATGGATGGGATGCAAATCTAGTTTGTGCCATAACCACATCTAAGGATGTCCAACACATGTACTTAAAGGGAAGTCTGGAAAGTTGGGACCAAGTTTTAAAGTATGCATGTTTGTTGGATATTGGGAGAAACAAAAAAAGGTATGCTTTATAATAGTCATGAGTAGAAGGTATTTGTGTTGAAAAAATGTCATATTCCTTGAGAAGCATTATATAAATAACTACAAACATTAAAGTAAAGTGATGCTCAAGGAATTAGAGTCTAATGAGTCATGCAATTGCCATTTGTTAATATTGATTCTCAGCCCAACTAGCAAACCGATGTACAAAACCTTGGTACATATATTTTGTATATATTTTAAATAGTTTGCAAGTGCACGAATCACTTTGTAAAAAACAACAAGTATACTTTCAAGATTGGATCAAAAATGAATCACATGATTTTTATATAATTAAACAAAACTCTTAAAACCTAAACACTCTATCACAATTATTTGGGTTTGAAAAGTTAAACTAGTAACAAAAATTTAAAGATAAATTTGATTGAACAAATAACAGAAAATTAAAAATTTAATATTCAATGGATAATTTATGGTATATATTAGTTAGTTAATAATGGTTGCTTAAAATTAATTAAGTTATTAATTTGGATCATAATTTAGTTATTGTTAAATTAGGATTTATTTTTGTGGAAAGAGAAAATTGTCTAAGTCACTACTTAATGCCGAGAGCATAATTTAGACTCTTATTTAAGGTGTCAAAGTTAAATTTAAAATTCATGTATTTGAAGACAAACTTTCAAATTTTAAATCTATTATGAAAAATATTTTGTCAATATATTTTTCAATAATAAATCTTTATAAAAAATATTTGATATAGAATATTAATTTTAAACAAGATCTAGATAATCTACTCCTAAATCTAGCTTTTATATTTTAAATTTATGAAAAAAAATATATGACGTCAATATATTTTGCTGTAATAAACTTTGTATAAATCTTGAAGGAAGAAATAAAAATCAATTTATTTTTTAAAAAATTACTTAATTAATATCTTATAAGCATAACAATATAATTAATATCTCATGGTATTTTCAGCCAAACATGCTTATATTTAATAAATTATCAGTATATTAAAAATAGCATTCAAAATAGAACATAAAATTAATTCTAAAAATATAAGAATACAATTAAAATTAATAACTCGATTGTATATTTCAATGTACAAGATTTTAATACGTATCTGTATCCAAACAATCTCTAGACATATCAGCCTATACTACTTATTAAATAAAAAAAACTTCTACATAAAATTAAAAAAAATTAAACTACAAAAAATGTTTAGAAAAATCAGAAGAAAGTTAATTTTTGGTGTCTTTTTAACAAAGGTAGGGATTTATACAGGTAGAAAAACTTTAGGAAATGGAGAAAATATGGATCGTGAGGTCATGTCCCATGGAACACTTTTACCAACATCACAACATGTGTTGATTCAATACTCATTTAAATTATGATCTGATACACTCAAGTCACGACATACTTTACTCACGCCACAACTCACGTTAAAATATGTCTTCAAATTTCTTTTTATTTCACCGTCTTATATTAGATTAAAACATATGTAACGCTTACATATGTTTTTTATTTTATTCTTCTTAGTTGCAATTGAGTACTTTCAGGTGAAATTCTTCAAGTCTTTATCAAATGAATCATTTGAAAGCCAAAAATACCTGAAAAACAAAAAAAAACATACTTTTGCTTCGAAAACATAGATGTGATAAAATAATAATAAAATTATGCAACTGCAAATCTATTTTGAAACTAAAGTGAAAATAAAGCACGTAATAATCCCCCAACTAGCTTCTTGCTAGTCTTTTAGTAAGGAAAGAGAAAGACAGAAAACAAAACTAAAATAAATAAAAGTAAACTATATTAAATCACTTTCATATATTAACACTATTGCTTTTACCGTATACAACAAGTATTTAAATCTTTAGGTTGTCGTAGTGGACAAGTTTAAGAACTTTCAATAATGATAACAACAAACAACAAACTAATTGCAAAAATGATAAGAAATAACAAAAATTAACAAATAAAAAATAACAAAACAACAACTAAAATTAACAAAGTAAAAACAAAGATACAAAACTTATAATACTTCTAATATCTTTTAAGTTGATAATTAAAATTCAAAGCATATGCTAGATTAAAATCCCAAAGAATCACATTTTATTGTAAAAATTAGTTAAAATTCTCAAATTCATATTCCATATAAAAAACTTAATCAATATTGATTTACCCATATTTAGTATTAAGAAAACGACATACTCTCAATATTATACTAATTGTATGGGTTCAAGAACTCAATCAAAGGTATAAACGAATAGAATTTATGTAAAGAAATGAACAAATAAGTTCGCATATGTTTAAAGAAGAAAAGGCACAAAATAGTGTGTATGGATCCCATAAAATGAATCAAATGAAAGGATTTATAAAAAAATCAATACTATTGTCATCCATAAATCAAAATCATCAAATAAAAATATTAAATATATACCTTTAGAGATAAATAAAATACAATGACTTTTAGAAAATTTATTTCCTATTTTTTTCTTTTAGAATAACTATTTTTTACGACTTAAATAATTTTTTGGGTCATAGTATTTAGTTTATATTATTGAATTTTCTTTCTTTTTCTTATTTATCTTTCTCCCATTTTTTATAAGAGAGATTCATTTTTTTTGGAGGATGGACACATATATATATATATATTTAGGATTTTAGTGAGTTGCTAATTTTTGCTTTCTTTTGTATTGATTTTAGGAAACTGATGAGTCCTCAAAAGGAACTAAAATTACCATGATTTTATGCACGTTAATTGATTAAAAATATATATATTTATATGATTTTATCATATATTTATATAAATCTATCTTTTCGGAATCACTGGTATTTTTATTATTTTTCAGGTATTTTCACTTAAAAAAGTAACTTATAGACTCAAACTCAAAGAAACATATTAGAAGCAATACATCACAAATATATTCATAAATTAAATAAGGAAAAGTCAAAAATGTCAAAAAGAAGAAATCGCGCACGTAGCCGCACAGCCGTGCCGACCAACGCACGCAGCACGCCAAGCCGTGCCGAGCAAAGCGCACGACAGGCCTACACAACGCCCATTCCGTACATGCCGCTGCGCCCATCTACCCCAGCCGCACGTGCCATCACGCCCCACACCACCTTGACGTCAACAGTATGACGTCATCATTCACTACTCCGCATTTTCTTCCCTTCATCACCTATAAATACCCATATTCTATTCACTTCAAATCACACCTAAAAACACATCTTCTTCTCTCTTTCTTTCTCTCAATTTCTTAGTTTGTAGTTTTTCTTAGTTTGTAATTTTTTCTTAGTTAGTTTTTCATAGTTTTAGAGTTCTTCTCTTTTTGAGAAAAACTAATTATGTTTTTGTAATTTATTTGCTTTTTTATTCAATAAATGGAAGTGCAAATTCCGTTTGGAGGTTTTCGAGCAACAAGAATAACATCAAAGTACTGTAAGGATTTTATTTTCTTTACAGTTATTTTTTATGCTTTATTCTTATATGTTATATTTATTTTTTCTGTGATTAAATTTAACTTTGTTGGCTATTTGTAAACATGATATAATAATAACGTTGTTATGCTTATGAAATATTAAATAGGTAAAAATCTATAAAATGAATTGATTTTGTTTTTATTCAAGATTTTATATTAAGAATGTTAGAGAGAAATATATTATTTTTCATTACAAACTTAAATCTAAAAATTACATTTTAAGGTTTAGTTATCCGGTCTGATTTAGAGTAGTGCTCTTTTATTTGTTGGTACAATCGCCCGGTAGTTAGAGTAAAGCTCTATTTTAAAAGTTTTTGTAAGAATTATTATCTGAAAATGTATTGACAACATGTTTTGAGGAGTAATTTTAAAACTTGAAATTTAGTACTCAGATAATTAAATTCTTAGGTTTAATTTGGACACCTAAAATAAAGTTTAAAGTGTCTAACCCCACCAAATGTGGCATTTAAATGGTTCATTTTAATCACTTAGAAAAAGAAATTAATTTAATTAACCAAATTAGTTATCAACCCCACTCATAGATGTTAATTGATTTGTTTAGTTAACAAAGAATATCTAACCCCACCAAAGGTGGTATTCATATAAAAGAGAGAGAATCAATAATATCAATTTATATATTTAATAACCTAAATAATATGAGCAAGCATAATTAACTTAGTTATTATATCCATAAATAATCCACTATTATAAATGATAAAATTTGCATAAATATTTATTGAATTTATATCTATGTTTATTTTTATGTTAGTAGATTAAAAACACAAAAAATATCCAAAATATTGTGACAGGATGTTTAGGATTTAATTTCGTCTTTAAAGGTTGAATAATAAATTAAAAACCACATATATTCCTTCCTTAGATAGACCTTGGGAGTATACTTATCATTTTCTATGAAATGATTCGTGCACTTGTTAGAGTTTTATAAATATAAAACCAAAGTATTGGTAGGATCGGCGATGTCAGTTTTGCTCATCAGAAACCATAGATATATCTCTTTTGGTGGAAATCATACATGAATAGAGAATGCATACACTTTCAATTTCTACCTAAGAAATAAAAAAGCATATAAGACTCTAATAGATATAAAAATCCTAACATTTAATGCAAAAATTTGTAGTGGTCATCTACAACTTTGAACAATAAGAAGACTCTTTAAAGGAGTAGAAAAAATATTTTCTCTCACAATGGAATGATAATAGGTTTCAAAATATTCTCAGAAGGTAGTCTTTACTATTTGATTTCTAAACACCAATATTGAGTTTATCTCAATTTCAATATTTTATCATGAAACACAAATTATGATAAAAAAATAATAATTTTCGCATTACTACATGATATGTCCAAAATATTAATCTAATATTGCAAAGACTCAATAATTTACTAAAAATCACTAAAGAACATGATAATTTTACACGAAAAATTTTATAAATGAAAAATGAACCTAACTATCCCTAAATCAATAAATAAACTAAATAAATAAAAATAAATGTTTAAAAAAATTTAAAATTGCTCATATTTATTGTAACTTTTACCCTACCCTCAATCTAGAATCTACACTACCTCAATGCAACAAATATCTTTAAAAAAAAGATAAAGAAAAGTTTCCCATTTGCTTTAGCTTAATGTGATCAAGTAGTGATGTGGTGAGCCAAGTGCATCTATTATCTCAAACAATTTAGCTACATAGAAAAAAATGTTGTATACTTAACATATATCACACCTCAACAAAAATTTAAATTTAATAAATCTGAATAAAATAAACATGTCTAGTTATTTTTCAAACCAAATAGTATTTAAGTTGACGAAAAATTCAGGTTACGAGTGTAATTTGAAACATGTATTTTGGGATTTTTAGTTTAAAATTTCATTGCAACACAATTAGAACCCAACGTATTCAAATAAGGACTCGTTCTCCATGGTGCACAAAACATTTATACTGTAATGCAAAAAAAATTGCGACATAGGGCTAGTACAAAAACCATGTCGTGGTGCATTTTATTAAAGAAATTAGACAAAAATAGTAAAAAAGAAACATAAAATAAATAAATAATAAAAAGAAACAATAAATTAATGGAAAAAAAATAAAAAAAAATAAATAAATAAATAAATAAAGAAATAAACACAATATACATAAAATATATTATACAAATCATTTATTATATAATTATACAAGTTAAATAAAAAATTGCAACACACAATACATACTACAAACAATATATTACAAAAGTTAATAAAATATATTATACAATAATTAAGTTAAAAATGGTTAATAAAAGTAAATAAATGATGAAAAAATAAGTTAAGTTAATAAATTAATACAAATAAATAAAAAATAAAAGAAATTAAAGTTAAAAAAATTAATCTAGTCTAAAAAACTAAAAAGAAATAAGTTAAGAAAAAAATAATTAAAATAAAATAAAATAAGTTTTTAAGCTCTTATATTTTTTAAATATTTTAAAATCTATTTAGATATTTTCTTTAATTATTTTTATTTAAAATCTCATTAAAATTTATTTTTTGATATTTTTTATTTTCTTTTAAAAAATAAAAGACAATTAATAAATGAAATATTAGTTTTTAGATTTTTAGTTTTCAAAAAAAATTGAAATTTTTTTAAATAAAAATAAATCATGATTATTTATGACACATTTTTTTTAAAATTGTTGATAATAAAAATTTAAAAACGTTATTCTTCCCCAACAATAGTTCCAAAAACTTTATACTCAAAAATTTGATATACAAATTTTATAAATACCTCGCAAGTGTACGAACCACTTTCTAAAAAAAATAAGTACAAAATTCTTAAAAACGAAAAATAAACCTAAATATTCTATAATAATTATTTAGGTTTGAAAAGTTTAAACTAATAATATAACTTTAAATATAGATTTGATTCAACAAATAACAAGGAAACAAATAATTAATATTCAATGGAGAATTTATAGAATATATTAGTTACTTAATTTAGAAAATTAATTAAATTATTAAAAATATAAATTTATAAGACTATGACTTAGATCATATTTATTGTTAATATAATTCATTTAATATCATTAGACTAGGATCACCAATTAATATGATTTATTTATAAGGAAATAAAAAACCATCCAAATCATTGCTTAAAACTCAACACATAATTTAAAATCTCATTTAAAATGTCAAATTTAAATTTAAGATTGATGTATATGAAAACTAACTTTTAAATTTTAAATCTATTACGAAACATCATCGACCATATTTTGTTCAATAATAATTTTTTGTAAAAATATTTGAAATAGAATATTAATTCTAAATCAAATCTAGATAATCGAATCCTAAATCTAACTTTCATATTTTAAATCTACTATGAAAAACATATTGCCAATATATTTGTTTTGTAATAAAATTTGTATAAATCTTGAAGGAATAAATAAAAATTTATTTATTTTATAAAAATATTTACCAAAGTTAATATTTCACAAACATAACAACATAATTAATATCAAATAGTATTTTCAACAAGATATGCTTAGATTTAATAAATGATCAATATTTCAAAAATAACATTCAAAAGAGTATATAAAATAAATTCTAAAAATATAATAATACAATTAAAATTAATACCTCATTTATATCTTTCAATGTGAAATTATATAATTTGTATGAGAAAAACCTCCAAATATATCTACCTATACTATTTATTGAATCGAAAAATTATTACATAAAACTAAATAAATTTAAACTACTAGAAAAATAAGAAGAAAGCTAAATTTTGGTGTCTTTTAAATTAAGGTAAGCGTTTATATATGTAGAAAAACACTGAGAAAAATGAGAAAAATGTGAATCATGAAGTCGTATGTCATGACACATCTTTACCATCATCGTGGCATGCATTAATTCAATACATGTTTAAATTACTATGAATACACTCATGACATGTCACAAATTAATTACCATCGCAAACTGTGTTAAATTGCATATCTCCAAATTACTTTGTATTTCATCTCTTGCATTCGGTTGAAAAATATGTAAGGCTTATATATGTTATTCTTTTATTCTTTGTAGTGACAATTGAATGTTTTCAAGTACAATTTTACAAGTGTTTATCAATTTAATTATTTTGAAGTTAGAAGTACCTAAAAAACAACAAAACATATCTTCATTTTGAAAACATAAATTTGGTAAAATAATAATAAAATTATATAAATACAAATACATTTTGACACTTAAATGAAAATAAATTATGTAATAATTAGTGATTTTCAAGCAACCATTAGAAAACACACTCCATAGTAAAAATCCACCACAGCTCCATCAAGTGCGAGGGCAAAAAAGTGCTTAATCAATACATTGGAGCTGGTAAGGTATACGTCCTTATGTACGATTGTCATATAAATGATTCATCGTCTTATAAAAAACCAATAAAGGATATTGACAAAGAGAAATGGATTGTGGTTGTGAACCTCGAGATGAAATCAACGTAACTAAATTCAGTTTGCAAACCTATTGACAAGCTTGATAAGGTGAGACCTATTGTGTGCAAATGGCTCTACATGAGAAAAGAGAAATGGATGGAAAATTAGAGACTTTCAAAACTAGACTAGTGGCATAGAACTTTACTCCAAAAGAAAGGGTTCACTATAAGGAAATTTTCTCAACAAGAATAGTGCTTAAGTCCATTCAAATACTCTTTTCCATAGCAGTAGCTCTCAATTATGAGATTTGACACATAGGTTTCAAGATATCATTTTTAAATGATTATCTTGAGAAGACCATCAATATGTTCCAACTAAATGGGTTAATAATTAAAGGCCAAGAGAAATTGTTTTCAAGTTTAAGAGCTCCGTTTATGGAGTCAAGCAAGCCACGAGATCATGACATATTAGATTTGATGTATCTTGAAGACCTATGGTTTTGAGCAAAACTTAAATGAACCTTGTGTTTACAAACCCATCAAGGGAAGTAAAGTGGTTTTCCAAGTGCTTTATATAGATGATATTATACATATTGGGAATAGCGTAGATTTTTTATCCAAAAAGCAATGGTTAATCAAGCAATCCCAAATGAAGGATCTAGGATAGGCAATGTATCTTTTGGGTATACAAATTATTAATGATTATAAGAGAAAGCTTTTAGAAATGTCTCAAGTATCATATATAAACAAGGTTTTGTTAAGGTTTTCTTGCAAAATCCCAATAAAGGTACCTTATCTACTAGACACCTAATTATCCTATCTAAGAAACAATGTTCAAATACATCATAAGATGTAGAGAATATGAGGGGAGCCATATACATTAGCAGTTGGAAGTTTGATGTATGCCTTATTGTGTATTAAGCTTGACATCTGATATACCATTGGCATAATCAATAAATATCAATTCAACCCAAAAGACAATCATTGGGTTTTAATCAAGTGTACCATCAAGTATCTTAGGAGAATGAGAAATTATATGTTGGTCTATTATGCTTATGATTTGATCCTTATAAGATATACAAACTCTAATTTCAAGCAGACAAGGATTCTTAGAAATCAACATTTTCATCATTATTTAGACTTAATGTAGGAGCTATAATGTAGAAGAGCATGAAGCAAGGTTGTATAATAAATTTTACAATAGAGGTCCAATTTTTTGTCTCTTTGTAAGTTCTAGACATATTTGAAAGTTGTTTCAAACATGGACGAACCACTTATATTGTACTATGATAACAATAAGGCATTGACTAACTCAAAATAACTACGAAACCTTAAAGGAGAAAAACATAAAAGGTGTAAGTATCATTTAATCATGGAGATGGTACATTAGAAAGATGTAAGAGTCATAAAGAAAGATTTAAAGAACAACCTTATTGATCTATTTACCAAGACACTACTTACCAAGATTTTGAAGGGTGACTAAGAAGGGATGGGGTTATTGACATGTCTCATTTGCTTAAGTGCTTGTAAGAGATTGTTAGGATAGAAGCCATAATGAAAATGTGTTTGTATTTATTTTTGGTGAAATTAGAGTAGATAAAATGAATATTTCATATATTTACATGTGTTATTAAATTCTTCAAATAAATCATTTTAAAATCCTTGATTATTCTTATATGCTTAAAACTCATTATATCAACATAAATACAAAAGGATTAATTTTAAATGAAATAATTAAAATAGTCAGTGACCATTAATTAATCTGTGACTATTAATTAAAGTTTATGATGGGATCATTAATTACGTCACTAATATGACCCATATCAATTTGGAATATCACTAGTATGACCCATATCAATTTGGAATGTCATTAGTATGACCCATATCAATTTGGAATGGAATGATCCTTGTTTAGGGTAAGTCAAGTTCAAACATCTAATTAAGAGTACTTTGTATAATTGTATATTATACCAAACTAATCCACATATATTAGAAATATTGTTAATATCTATATTACCTATAAATGTTTCTATATATCACTAAATGACCATATGCAAAACAAACTTAATCTTGAGTGATTTAGCTAGTCCTTTGACGTAGTATCTTAATATTTGACTTACTCAATGATGCTCAGATTGTTGGCCCATGATCAATTTTTTCTTGGTATCTCGATGTTTATGATGGATTGGGAGTTTATCTCCCAAGTTATGGAATCAACTATATCTAGTGGCAGATGTTAGATAGCAACGATACAAAGTTTGGATAATTGCATGTCATCTATAATATGATTATAGATAGTAATTCATATACATAATTGATACTCAAGGAGAAGATTTAATAAAAGAGCTAAAATGGACTTAATAGCTTGATTGTATTATGAACTAGTTGTAGAGAATTTAGGTACACCTAATGGTTATATCAATGAATTACTAAAATATATATTATTGGTAAATATCAATGGAAGAGTTCATTCTCAAGTTTATAATGGAGAAACTATAAGATTAATTAAAATTAAAAATTAATTAAATAGTTGATTATTGTATCAATTTTTATTCATGCTTAAATCATAGTACCAGTTGTCCTTTTCATTCTACTTCAGAATAACGAAGGAGGGATGTTGCCTCCAAACTAAAATGAATAATTATTTTAAAATTAATTATTTATATGATCAAAATATTTATTTATTAAGACAATTTATGACTTCTATAAATTTCAGTTAAATATGTACATAGGTAAAATTATAATTATGGCTTAGATATAGTATTTTAATAATTATCAAATTTTAATTAATAGATTAATTAAAAGTTAGTTGGATTAAATTATTGCATATCAATAGAAGTAAGACTCTTAATGTATCTAAGGATATGAATAATAAAAATGAGAATAGGATTCTCACTATCATATAATTTGATTGTGTGTAAGAAGATTTCTTAATTGGAGCAATATTAAGAGTTAATTTTCAAATCAACTTGTGTTCAAATAAGTTGCTAAAGAATAACTCCCTAACACCCCAAAATAGCAGGCCACCCATAAGGAAATTTAGTGAATTTTTCACACTCAATTAAGAGATTTTGTAAGACATGAAATTACCCAAACACATTATTCAAGAAATTGTTTCTTGATTGAATTTTTTTTTTATTAGATAACAATAGGCTTCACGCATATGGGACAAACTAGTTTTGTGTTTTTTCCTACTTAGAGATTGTAAGTGCAAGGACACTCTCTTGTTCAATTCATCACTGTTTGGAGACAAAAATTAAAAGTCCAAAATTTCCAACAATATTCACACGCAATGATATGATTTCGTGTTCTTCTTTTATGGTTAAATTATTACTATCACAAAGATCTTGTTGAGAAAATTTTGTATTGTCCATGCTAATAGATTCTCCAATTTTTGTTAAAAAAAATCCAAACTCGATTTTTATCGAAACTTATTTATAAAAAACCAACAATATCACCATTACAATTTCAACGTTCAAAGTCTAAAAAGATATCTATTCCAAATATATAACGAAGATTAATTCTAAACTTTGATATCCAGTACATAGTAAAATATAAGATGGGTATTTTTCAGACAAACTTACGTATGCATGTGATATATTTCTTTTTATATAAAAATACATTAAAAATTTGATATAAAATGGACACAATAAAAATATGAGTATAATTTGTTTAATTTTGAAAAATTATGTTATTAAAATATGGAAATAAGATATATATATATATATATATATTAAGATGTTATTTTTTCATAATAATATAAATAATAGATTTAACATAAATATATCATAATTGAACATAAATTAGCTGCTAACATTAAACTTAATTCAAATTTAATATGGGTTTTTAAATAATTTGACTAATAAATCTCATCTCACTCATTTTAAGTTAGAAGTTTAAATTATATCAATTATTATAATTTGATCTTATAAATTTATATTTAACTACTTTATTTTTTAATATATGTTTTATAATTATTAATTTTATTATTAAATATTTAGATTCAATTATATTTAAAATTTTCTTATTTATTTCTATGAATTGATAAAAAAAATTAATATTTCAATAAAATATAGAAGTTATAATTTAAATATAATTGATAATTATTTTTATTATATATGTTATTACATTACGAAAATAATAATAATACTAATAATAATAATAATAGATAATTAAAATTTATTGTTACATAAAATATTTTTTAATATTATATGAAAAAATATTATTCATGTATAATATTTTTTAGCTCAAAAGTTCAAATATTTTCCATAACTTTGAAAATTATTCAAAAAATGAAAATATTTTTCATTAATTCTTGCACATAGATATAATACAAGTATAATACCTAAAATTGCTAACTAGAATCCAATATTTGCTTATTTTTCTATGACATAAATGATATAATCGATATTTATAAATATGCATGCACATAAAAATTAATTTCATATATAAATGTAAACAACAAAAAACCATACAAACACATACATATACATATAAGGAAATATAAAACTTAAAAATATATATATAAAGTTACCTTCACAACCTAGCTAGTTAACACCCAAAACGTATTTTGAAAGGCAAACTAACAAATATACTACTTAAATATTAAGAAAATTATAAATATATCATATAAGTTTTTCAAGTTACAAATATAGCACTTAAATACCATATGTGTTACAAAATATGATCCCAATTTATGATACTTAGCTACAATATTTTTTATAAGGACTATAAGTTTGGCTATTTTAGTGGAAAAAATATTTACATGTAAACTTTTATCAAGCTCGCTATCAAATCTATCAAGCAAAGTTAAATAAATGTCAGAATGTCAGATAGTCATACTTCAGGTATATATATTATAACTATGACACACGTTATTGCAGTTATGAATTTAATAGTACATATTCATAAATTTGTAATTATTTTTACTGCTAAAATATTTATTTAAACTTAAATTCATTTATGAAATTATTACTTACCCTATTCTTTAATGTGTTTCATTGTTTTGAGAATATATCCTAAATTTTAGGCTAAAATGTAGGACAAGATATATGCTAAAATATAAAATGAGATATATATTAAAATATCATATAAGATATAATCTAAATTATAGACTAAAAGATAACCTAAAATCTACTTTAAAAAGAACTCTTCATTAATGAATATTACTAATTCAATTTGTAATAGAAAAGATATTTGTCAATTACATAAAAATGAAGGTTTTAATTTTTCTATAAATAAAACTCATTGCTCATTGTTTCAATTAATCACACAAGAGCATTATTCTCTTCTTATTAATCTCTCTCTTGTTATGCAAATATAAGATCATAATTCTGTAGGCTTCTTTATTTGGGTAATCTATCAAACATTGTTAGTTGTGTTTGATTGATTAATAAACCTAATTAGTTCAGATATTTTGATCATATGCTTTTATAGCTTCTTTATTTTTGTTCTTGAATTGTTAGATCAAATAATTGTGTGTGTCATATTATAAATACACCTTTAGAGATATAGAAAATAAAATGACTTTTAGAAAATTTATTTCCTATTTTTTTCTATTATAATAGCCATTTTCATGACTTTAAGAACTTTTTGGGTCATAATACTTAGTTTATATTATTGACTTTTCTCTCTTTTTCTTATTTTTCTTTCTCCCATTTTTTATAAGAGAGATTTTGTTTTGGAGAATGAACCCATATATATATTATTAGGATTTTAGTGAGTTGCTCATTTTTGCTTTCTTTTGTATTGATTTTAGGGAACCATATCTATATCTCTTTTGGTGGAAATCATACATGCATGAAGAATGCATACACTTTCAATTTCTACCTAAGCAATAAAAAAGCATATAAGACTCTAACAGATGTAAAAATCCTAACATTTAATGCAAAAATCTATAGGGGTCATCTAAAAATTTGAACAATAAGAAGATAGTTTAAAGGAGTAGAAAAAATATTTTCTCACAATGGAATGATAATAAGCTCAAAATATTCTCACAAGGTACTCTTTACTATTTGATTTCTAAACACCAATATTGAATTGATCTCAATTTCAATATTTTATCATGAAACACAAATTTTGATTAATAATAATAATTTTCATATTACTACATGATATGTCCAAAATATTAATCTAATATTGCAAAGACTCAATAATTTGCTTAAAATCACTTAAGCACATGATAATTTTGCAAGAAAAATTTTATAAATGAAAAATGAACCTAACTATCCATAATTCGATAAATAAACTAAATAAAGCAAATAAATAAAAATAAATGTTTAAAAAAATTTCAAATTGCCCAAATTTATTGTAACTTTTCCCCTACCCTCAATCTAGAATCTACATTTCCTCAATGCAACAAATATCTTTAAAAAAAAGATAAAGAAAAGTTTCCCAATTGCTTTAGCTCAATATGATCAAGTAATGATGTGGTTAGATACGTGCATCTATTATCTCAAACAATTTAGCCACATAGACAAAACGTTGTGTACTTCACATACATCACATCTCAACAAAAAGTTAAATTTAACAATTCTGAATAAAATAAACATGTCCAGTTCTTTTTCAAACCAAATAGTATTTAAGGTGACAAAAAATTCGGGTTAAGAAAGAAAAAAAATAAAAATTGTACGAGTCTAATTTGAAACATGTATTTTGGGAACTTTTAGTTTAAAAGTTCATTGCAACACAAATAAAACCCCAACGTATTCAAACAAGGACTCATTCTCCACACTACACAAAACATTCATATCGTGATGCAAAAAGTTTTCTTCAACCTAATTTTATCACGATAGCTCGAGACGTAGGGCTAGTAAATAAACCATGTCGTGGTGCATTTTTTTAAGAAATTAGACAAAAATAGTAAAAAGAAACTTAAAATAAATAAAAAATAAAAAATAAAATAAAAAACCAAAATAAATAAAATTAAAATTAAATAAAAAATTAAAAAAAAATAAATTAAAAAAATAAACGAAATAAAGAAAATACAATAACATAAAGAAAATAAAAAATAAATAAATAAAATATATGATACAAACAATTTATTATATAATTATACGAGTTAAATAAAAAATTGCAATACACAATATATAGCCTTTTTTAAGCTCGCTATCAAGTCTATCAAGAAAATTCAAAGAAATATCAGAATTTCTGATAGTTATACTTTAGGTATATCTGTTATTACTATGAAACATGATATTACACTCATCTATTTAATAGTACATATTCATAAATCTATAATTACTTTTACTGCTAAAATATTTATTTAAACTTAAATCAATTTATGAAATTATTACTTAGCCTATTCTTTAATGTGTTTCATTGTTTTGAATATATATCCTAAATTATAGGCTAAAATGTAGGACAAGATATATGCTAAAATATAGAATGAGATATATGTTAAAATATAAGATAAGATATAGCCTAAATTATAGACTTAAAGATAGTCTAAAATCTACTTTAAAAAGAACTCTTCTTTAAATAAGAGTTTTTTTCATTAATGAATATTACTAATTCAATTTGTAATAGAAAAGATATTTATCAATTACATAAAATTAATGGTTTTAATTTTTCAATAAATAAAACCTATCATTGTTTCAATTAATCACACAATATAATTATTCTCTTCTTATTAATATCTATCTTGTTTTTCAAATATAAGATCATAATTATTTAGGCTTCTTTATTTGGTTAATATATCAAACATTGTTAGTTGTGTTTGATTGATTAATAAACCTAATTATTTTATCATATTTTGATCATATGCTTTTATAGCTTTTTATTTTCATTCTTGAATTATTAGATCAAATAATTGTATGTGTCATATTATAATTATTTAGTTTGATTATTAATCTTTGAAGAAACTATCATTAATGAACTTGTGCTTAAACTTTTTGTTCTAGGGTCCATAGTTGATTTTGATTTATATGATATAATTATTTAATCATCTATTTAGGATTATTTATTATTAAATATATTCTAGAATACATGCGAACACTTATGATTTTATGTTAACCCTTATATTGTTGATTTGTGAGCATATCTGATTAACAGGAAGTTTATTAGAATATTGATCTGAATACCGCTCATGCTAATATTAGAAACTATGAAAACAAAGCAAGAGCTTATAAGTAAGCCACATTGGGATAGTATCCTAAGGAGGGTAGTCTAAGACTAAGTTTGTACTTGAACGTTTATTATTCATAGTGAAAAGTTAGATAGTCCAATGGATCATTAGTTTTCCTCTTAGGTCATTATTATGGCCTAGATTATTTCCTCCTAAAAATATCGTGTTTTATTCTTTCATTTCCAAACTTTATTATTGCACGTGATTACATGCCTAGCCATATTTTTTAGGTTATTAAATTATAAATTCATAAAAATTAAAAATAACCTATTCACCCCTCTAAGTTATTTAGGTCTGTATTTTATAAAATTTCAATTGGTATCATAGAAAACATTATAGACACTTAGTGAGCTTGATCCTTAGTAACACACACTCATACTTATGAATCAAATGAAAAAAAAAGGTCATCTGTTAGGCCCCTACTCTTTGATGGGTATAATTACCCTTACTGGAAGGCTCACATGCAAGCCTTTCTCAAACAAGATGAAAAAGTCTGGGATGCTATTCTTGATGGTTGAGAACCACTTTTGGTAATGAAAGATGGTGTAACAATCATAAAGTTGAGAGATGATTGGACCACGAAAGAATGGGTGATATATTTACTGTTCGTGGATAAATTTATTTATATATAAATAATTATATTTTATTAAGTAGAATTTTGGAGATTATTATTTAGTTTGTTTTATTTTTTGTATAATTTTTTATTTAGGTATGTGATTTATTTTGCTTGTTATTATGTTTGACTTATTTTATGTGGAAATAATATCTGAAATGTCATGGGTTTGATGGATTATATATATTTACTGTGCGTGGATAAATTTATTTATATATAAATAATTATATTTTATTAAGTAGAATTTTGCAGCTTATTATTTAGTTTTTTTATTTTTTGTATAAATTTTTGATTTAGGTATGTGATTTATTTTACTTGTTATTATGTTTGACTTATTTTATGTGGAAATAATATCTGAAATGTCGTGAGTTTGATGGATTATATATATTTACTGTGCGTGGATAAATTTATTTATATATAAATAATTATATTTTATTAAGTAGTGAATAGAGGAAAAATAATATGTTTTTTTAAATTTTTATACGTATGTGCTATCTATTGACTCTTAAAAATATTATAAATATATATTTATAAACTCAATAATTTAAATAATATATATATATATATAATAAAAATCAAATAATAACTAAAAACTAAGTATTATTATTATTATTATTTATATATGCTACGTATGTGTTAAAATGTTATATATGTATAATTAATATTACTTTTTAATTATGATATAGTAACATGTTTAGAAATTAGAATCAACCAAAGTGATTGGTTTTTTATATATTCATGCTAGCATGCTGCTTATTTTTTAATTTGTATAGAAATGGTTTTGTAAAATGATTAAAATTATAATTGTTTTGTATTATGTATGTTTTGATATATATTCTAATAATTAGGAAATTTATATATAATAATACTTGAAATATATTCATTGGATACATAATTAAGTAATATGTTTAATTAATGTCATTAATAGAAAATGGACAAATCTTGGATGTCAAAGTGTAGAATTAAGCAAGACTATATTTCTGGAGTTGAAAGTTTCATGGAATTTGCTTGTAGATATAGTAATCCTGGAACTAGTATGATTCGATGCCCACGTGTTATATGTAAAAATGAATTTGACGAGGTTAAGTATCACCTTATCCGTAATGGTATTCTTTTGAGCTATAAATGTTGGTATTATCATGGAGAAAATATTGATAATACTCATGGGGAAAAGATAAATAAGCATATGAGTGGATTACATATATCTTACCATAATGTACAGACATAGAATATGTTTCATGGTGTTGAAGATGAATTATGCGAGGATGATCCCAAAACCTTTAAAAAACTTATAGAAGATGCCGAAAAACCGTTGTATCCAAACTACAAAAAATACACTAAGATGTCGGGATTTGTTCATTTATACAATGTGAAGGCAAAACATGGTTTTTCTGACAAGGGATTCACAGAATTACTAAATCTACTAGTCGATATGTTTCCTGAGGGTATTGAATTGCCATCTTCAATGTATGAAGTGAAGAAATCTCATATATTTATCGGAATGCATTATTTGATGGATGTTTATGTGCTCATATATGTAGGGGAATATGCATTGTTATATGGATTAGCTATTTTTTGTTTAGTTTTCTTGTCATAATGCTAGTGATTCTAAGCCAACCAAGCTTATTCGCATCCAATTACACTTTGACGACATTATTTTATTTGTAATTTAAGTTAACTATATTGTATTTTATATACATTATTTGTTTTTGTAATAATTTAATTATCAAGTAATTAATTATATTTAAATTTTTAATTATGTATTATTATTTATATTTTAGTTTTTTTATGCTATATTGAATAATACGAAAAATGAAAATAAAAATTAAAAAAATTCATAAAATGTACGTGTAATTCGGTTCATCGCGTGAACCGACTTTACAGTTAAAGTCAGTTCATGTGATGAACCAACTTTATAGTTAAATTCGGTTCACGCAATGAACCGACTTTACATTTTAAGTCACTCAATTTAAAGTCGGTTTTTAACCGACTTTAATGCCTATTTTTGTAGTAGTGTTTATGCCTAACCAATAAGCATTATCATTACCCTTGCACCTTTTACTTGTGTGAAAAGAAAAAAAAATACAATTATGTGTTATGCTATAGAGTAAGGTGAAATATAATGCACCCTATGAAAAAAAAACTCACAACACGATTATCCCTCTAAAGAATAAGAAAATAGAATTGAAAATAAGTTTAGGGTGTCGTAAAGTTATAAAAAACAAAGATATGGAATAAAAGAATATGAAAAGAATGATAAGAGAGGGTGCACTAAATTATTGAATTAAAGCTCAATTGTAGTTAAAAAAAAGCATGATGAGTAAAAAGAAAGCTAAGGTGTGGAAAGAGCCTAAATATCTTCATTTATTGACCTCCACCTAAGCCTTACATTACAAGCATGTAAAGTCCTTATTGATCTTTAGCTAAGTGCATAATTATATTAGTGGAGGAATTTGATTAGCATGCTCATATAGGTTGATTTCATGAAGGAATTTGATGATATCATGCGCCTCATACACACACGAATCAATTCATCAAAAACCTTGCATATCCTTGTATTTATTGAACGTTGATTGATGAATATGTGAACCTCCTTGTCATAAGATTGTACGACTTTTAAGGTGAATAATTTTCACTAATTATGCATGTATTAATATATATTTATGAATATACTGCACACATCATTTTATTTAGTTTGATCATTTCCTTGCCACGTGTCACACTATTATTGGTTGGCATTGTTAATTTTTCTTGTTTTGATCTTAGCCTTTTAACTGAAGTTGATTTGATGATTCAGATTTCACCTAAGCTATATTTAACCCCTAATCACCTCAAAAACCCAAATGAGCCATCATTAACACAATTTTGATAAGATTTTGGAACTAATAAGAGATAAAAACATAGAAAAATTGAAAAAGAGATACAATTTTGGTGGAGATTCAAGAGAAGATTAGTATTGCAATTTAAGAGATTAATTGTATTTCTTCTTCTACTCCTTTTTTTTATCATTTTTTATGTCTTTTTTTATGAAAAATATGAGCTTTGTGAATAAAATTATGTCTTGTTAATTTATTAATTTATGGGTCTTATGAACCCAATTTTTACCATACGATGATCTAATATTTTACCATAATTATGATTTCAATTTAATTATATTATTTAATCTATTTTTTTTATGTTATTCATTGTTTGACCAATAATTTATCTATAAAGACAATTAAATATATTTGAGAGAATTATTTAATTGTGTATCTTGATTAAATAACATGCATAGTTTCTAGGTAGAGATGTATGATTCTTACGTACATATGTGATTCATAATTGATGAACTTAATGTGTAGTATGCAATTTAATTAACATGAGAGTATGATTAAATTAATTACTATATGATTTCTAGTTTACTTGAGAGATGAATATATTGTAAGTTACATTCAATTGATCATGTAATTAATTGATAATTATATTAGGAGATTTTAGTGATTCATATGTTTAGAAAATTGGAGGATTAAGTATTCCTAGATATTTTCTCATACATCTTCTTAGTTTCCAAATATGATTTAATTAATTATTGTTATTTCTTTTGAGTTTTTAAAATATATAAACACAAAAAAATTGATTTTTATTTTTTTTATTTTAAAAATTAGTTCCTAATAACATAATCTCTATGAGAACGATATTTTCTATTCATTATATTACTTTTTGTGATACGTATACTTGTGTATTTATTGAACAAAATTTGTGTGTCTGATCATTTGATTACATTAAAATGAGCAATACTAAAACTTTCCGTCAATTTTGTGCTCGCTTTTATGATATCACTAGTGGTTGTTCTAATCTTGGTGTGAAAATTCTAAGTACGCAAACTCCTAAGCTCTTTAACAATAGACTACAAGATGAAAGTTACAACAATAGAGGAAAGCAAGAATGTGGACACACTAAACATTGATGAACTTGTCAGGTCAATCCAAACCTATGAGCTTACTCTTGATCCACCCAAGAAAACACAAGGATGTCGCATTCAAAAGCTGCAAAAAGGACATCTCTGATAATGATGAGGATATGAATGATAAGTCACTAGTTTTGTTAGCACAAAAGTTTAAGAAGTTCTTGAAAAAGAAGGGTTAACAGAATAATCAATCTAAGAAGGGAAAATTCAGTCGTTCAAGGGATCGAAAGTTAAGAGAAATCAAGCCCACTAGTCCTCAATGCTTTATTTGTGTAGGATTTTGTCATATTTCTACATAATGTATAAACAATAAAAAGAAAGTTGAAAATGCCTTTAATGCTACACTTAGTGACACAAAAAGTGAGTATCATAATGCTAGTAACTCAAAGGATGATGACACTAAGTATTGTACCTTCACAACAACTACAAAAGCACACCACAATGACTCTAACTCTAACTTAGATGAAGAAAATGAGGGAGTAAACTCTTCTATCTTATTATCAAAGTTTAATGCATTGAATTATGATGAACTATTCATGGATTGTCTAGGTTCCAGGAAAAAGAGAGTTGAACTACTTGTTGAAGTAACTAAACTTAATGATATCATCACTATTCATTTAAAAAAATGCATCTAATCTAGAGAAAGATAAAAAGGAATTATCTGAATGTATTCATTCCTTGAATCTAAAGTCTTATAGAAACTAATCAGGAAAATACAAAAGCTTAGGCAATAGCTTAGCATTACTAAAGAGATGGTGATGAATTTGATCATAGGTGTTGGAAAATTGACTAAAGTCCTAAACTATGGAAATCCATATGGAGATAAGAGAGATCTTGGATAGATAGATGAATATTCAATACCTTCATCATCCAAAACTAAATTTGTAAAACCCACCATTTTTTTTGGCAAGGAAGGTAATTTCTACACCTTATCACTCTGAGCAAATTTAGTTTGTTCTCATCTATCATCATTGTGATAGGAAAGGACACATTAGATCTAAGTGTAGATTTATTTATACCTATGACTCTATCATGAAACAAATGTTTCTAAGACACCTCAAAATTTTCCAAATGTAAAGTTTTTATTGTAAGAACTACTCAAAAAGAAGAACCAAAGAAATCAGTAGCTCAAACTTTCAAAATTAAAAGAGGATGGGTTAAGAAGTCTGAGTTGAACTACTTTATAGCCCATATAACATTTATAGCTAAATCAAATACCGCCTAGTATTTTGATAGTGGATTTTCTAAAGACATGACCGAGAATCGTTCTTTGTTTAAAACCTTTAAAGAATACAATGAAAGGATAGTTGCCTTTGCTAATGGTAAAACATCTAAAATTGTTAGGAAATTCTCTATTTAAATAGAGGGTATCCCTAAACTTGATGAAATTTTATATGTGGAAGGACAAGGAAAACTTGATTAGCATAAGTAAAATATGTGACAATGATTTCAATGTCCAATTTACGAACAATCAATACATATAATCTTATTTATTGTATAAATTATTCCACAATTTGGACTTATGCACACATATTCTTGTACGTATGATGATTGATGTTGACATAAATTTTCCCACACACACACTCACGAACACACATATATGCTATGCTTGAAGTTTATGAATTCTCTTCAAAGACTCTACGACTTTAACTAATCTTGACAGTAAAATTATGTTGAATTCTATTTTTTGCTATCTAAAATTTTACCGTATGGAGGCACCTAGTGATGAATGGGCTACCTACTATGATGTGTGAAGCTACCGTAGTAAGTGAAAAGAGCTATATGATAACTATATATTATACAGTTATTTTTTCCATTTTATTAATTATAATTACTATTTTATTAATTTTTTTAATTCATTTTAATATGTTAAATTAATATTTACTGTCAATTTCTTAAGGAATATATATTTAAGAAAATTAAAGAATTTGAATCAAAAAAGAACTTAATTGCAAATAATAAATCTCTGAAAATACAATTTAAATTAAAAGAATACTTAATTGCAATTACCAAAAGTCTAAAATATAATTTGAATTAAAATAAGGCTTAATTGTAATTAAAGAAAGTTTAAAAGTTAATTTGAATTAAATTGGAGGGTTAAAATGCAATTAAAGAAAATTTATTTTCTGCACAGGAAATGGAGAACCACACGCGCCATCATCAACGCGCAACACGCAACTTCCGATCAGGCAATCAATGATGAGGATCTGGCGCATGAAATACAGATGTGACATAGGTGATTGGACCCGGTTTTGCAGATTGCATGCTGCACGGAACGTAGAGTGGGGCCCACCTACTACGCAGGTCGGCATGTAGGGTGGGACCCACGTGTCTGCACAAGAACTTTTACCGTGCGATACAATGTATAAAACTTAAGTACGCCATCCCATTCCAATGAATGAAAAAGATGCCACGTGTCTTGATTATTCTTTCAGACAATCAGATGTTGACACGTGGCATGTGTGAATTGAAATGGAAACGCAGAAACGGCACCCTATCCAGCCAGTTTTGTCTCCCACTCGTGTCTTAAAATAATATTTCCCATCTAATATTTTGTCGCCCAATTTTACACGCGTTATTGTAAAAAAAATATTTTTTAGAGAGTTGGAGCTATAAATAGGAGATTATTGCGATAAATTTAGGAGGCTGGAGAGTTGGACTGTGGTGCACACAGAGGCCATTTTGGCTTCTATTGTGTTTCTACGTGTGCCAAAAATTTAGAGATAAAATTCTAATTTTCTTTTGTTGTTCTTCATCTAATATTTCTTAAATGCTTTAATATTTACGTATTGTAATTTTAATTTCTGTTATGAACTAATTTAATTTTTCTAGGGTTGCTGTGTAGCTAAATTTATAAGCTTGGATTTAATTATTTTTGAATGATTTATGATATTTTTAATTTGTTTATTCTATTTGTATTTAATGCTTTTGATTGATTGAAAGATTAATCAATTGATTTGTGACACATAAATAAACTTGAGAAAGATATTTTTGTGACACTTAAATAAACTTGAAAAAGGCATTTTTGTGTAATTGCTTGTGGATAGAATAACATATATATATGAAGGATAGGAATATACTTTTATTGTACATGTGGCCATTTGAGAACTTTGAATGTAATGAATCTTGATGAATTTAATTCTCATAGGAATATAGTGAATTAATTTAACGAGATGTGTCTATATGGAGCTCGGAATAGATGTATGGATAAAATTAGGAGTTCTTGGTTGACAAATTAAATTTACAAAAAAATATAAGTCAAAAAGAGAATAATATGATTCGAGTGGATTAATTTGGTGAAACTGCAATCTTAGAATTTTCTTATTTACTGTTTACAAAAATTAATTAGTGAAACTCCTATCAATTTTTGTTTGTTTGGATAAAATCAGAGTGAAACAATTTTAGTACTTAACAAACTGTACTAACAAATCTCTGTGAAAATGATATTTTACTTATCAATTTTATTACTTGTACCCATGTATACTTGCACGTTTGTATGTTCTCCTAAAAGAGACAACACTATCTCACAACTAAGTGAAAGTCATCATGTTAGGTTTATGGCTCATGCAAAACACAAAAAATGATTGTGCAAAAAATTCCTTATATAAAACTTGTACTTGGCATAAACAAAAAAGGGCCAATAGAGGCTAAAAAGAGGAAACAAAAATCATGTGCCTCATTTATAAAATAAAGATTAAAAAATTTGAGCCATCGTTTGATAGATATATTTTATTTTAATGAGATTAAAGACTCAATTATAATTTTACATAATAAGTAATATTTTGTTTTTTGAGTCTTTCTTGATTGATCATAAATGACTTAATTTACATATTTGTAGAGTTTAAATATAAATAATACTTTTAAGTAAATTTCAATATGTTGTTTTATGTAAGAAGTGTGCTTTTGTGCCTCTTCTACTCTACTTGCTTATTTATACAATGGATAATCAAAAATTGAGTTAAAAAATGATGATTTCTTAAATAGTTGTATACGTGTTTGTGATTAAATGATTTTAATATCTTATGCAGCTATTTATGAAAATTATAAAAAAAATTAGATTTTTATTCATGGAGTCATTGAACTCAAGGAGAGTTTAAACCACATTACACATTTTACATTAACATGTTTTTACATTTCTCTTTTATCTTTAGGGAGAGTTTAGCTCAATTTCTTTGTCCAATGTTTTGTCCTTCTCATATGGGGATAAAGTGTAGAGATTAGTGTGTTTCACTTTCATGTTTTATATTGTTATGCATATAAAGAGATAACATATTTAGGGTAAGAATGTTTTCCATCATATTGTCTTATGTTAAGCTTAATTGGTAAGAATACATGCACTATATAATTATTCTGTACACTTTGCTTATTTCTGTGTAAATTGAACTAATATAATATGAGACTTTCAAATCAAGTTATCGTATGCTTTGTCTATGTGATTTTGGTTACTTACAAGCTTATCAAGTTATAGTGAAGATGGATTTATGGGACCATAGAATAGTTCCACAATGGAGTCTAGGACATCATTGTATTTTTATCTTATTTCTATAAATATCATGTAGTGAGTAAAAGGTCTTATCACACAAAAATTTCAAAGGGAAAGTTTGTAAAGACTATAAGTGTTGGTTATTTTTGTGAACAAAATATTTACATGTAAACTTATTTTTAAGCCCATTACAAGTCTATCAAGCAAAGTCGAAGAAACGTCAGAATTTTAGATAGTCGTAAATCAAGTATATTTTTTTATAACTACGACACATAGGATTGATCTCATGTATTTAATAGCACATGTTCATAAATCTGAAATTATTTTTGCTGCTAAAATATTTATTTAAACTTGAATCAATTTATGAAATTACCACTTAACCAATTCTTTAATGTGTTTCATTATTTTGAATATATATCCTAAATTTTAGATTAAAATGTAGAATAAGATATAAGCTAAAATATAGAATAAGATATATGTTAAAATATTAGATAAGATATAGCCTAAAATAAAGACTAAATCTTAACCTAAAATATGGCCTAAAATCTACTTTAAATATGACTATTATTTAAATAAGAGTCTTCTTGATTAATGAGTATACTTTAAAAGAACTTTTCTTTAAATATGAATCTTTTTGATTAATAAGTATTACTAATCTTATTTGTAATAGAAAAAATATTTATTAATTACATAGGATTAAATGTTTTAATTTTTTCTATAGATAAAACACATTGTTTATTGTTTCAATTAACCACACAAAAGAATTATTCTTTTCTTAATCTCTCTTGTTTAACAAACATAAGATCATAATTCTTTAGTCTTCTTTATTTGGTTAATCCATCAAACATTAGTAGTTATGTTGGATTGATTAACAAAACTAATTAGTTTATGATATTTTGATTATATGCTCTTATAATTTCTTTACTTTCGTTCTTGAATTGTTAGATCAAATAATTATGAGTGTCATATTATAATTATTTGGTTTGATTATTAATCTTTGAGGAAACTATCATTAATGAACTTATGCTTAAAGTGATTGTTCTAGGGTTGATAGTTCATTTTGATTTATCTGATATAGTTATTAAATCATTTATTTAAGATTATTCATTATTAAATCACTTCCAAATGGACACTTGTGTTTTTGTACTAACCTGATTCGTGAACGTATCTAATTGACAGAAAGCTTATTGGAACGTTGATCTAGATACTACTCACTCTAATAAAAAATTGTGAAAACAAAACAATGACTCGTAAGTAAGGTACATTGACTCAGTATCATAAGAAGGGTAATATAAGACCAAGTTTGTACTTGAACATATATTTTTCATAGTAAAAAAATAGATGATCTGATAAACCGATGGTTTTCCCCTTAGGTGATGATTGTGACCTAAATTATTTCCACTTAAAAATATCATATGTTATTTTTTTCATTTATGTATTTTATTCTTGCATGTGATTACATGTGTGATCTTTTTTTTTAGATTATTAAATTATAAATTAATAAAAATTAAAAATAATATATTTACTCCTTCTTGGTTAATTAAATCCATTTTTTATAAACTTTCAATTTGTAACACAAAAACGTTACAAAAATACCATTTGAATTATGCAAATGGTATTTTTATAACATTTATAATATTTTAATATTATATTTATCACAAGTGAAAATTAGATGATGTATTTGTAATTTTAGTTGTAGTTTAATACTATATTTATTAGTTTAACCCATTTCTAATGATACACAATTTATTAACAAATAAAAAAAAATATTCGGATGGGTTCGGGCATTAGAACATTTATTTACAAAAGTGAGAAACCGAGACAAAGTGAAAACTCCAGGAAAAACCCAAACTCATGTGATTGTGCAGTGTCAAACAATGCCGATGGGTTCAGGCATTAGAACATTTATTTGCAAAAATGAAAGCTCCAGGAAAAACCCAAAATCATGTGATTGTACGCAGTGTCAAACAATGGGGAACGAATAGAAAGGTAGACGACGGCTTGTGGGTGGCAAACAAGGTAAAAACAGCGCGATTGAGTGGGCTGGGTTCAGGTGGCGGCTAGGGTCTTTTATAGTTAGTGAGTAAAGAAAGTGTATGGGCGATTCATGGGTTGGTTGGGGAGGGGGCACTAAAAACTGTAGTGTGCATCTTAGGGTTAGTTTCCCCGTGTAACCAATGCGATTCTTTTTCATTATTATTATTATTATTATTATTTTAGTTTTTTTTTCTTAAAATGTTATTTTAATATATAAACAAAAGGTTATCAAAGTATATCTCTTTCTATAAAATTGAAATATAAATGTATTACTTTACATAATAAAATTATATAATTTTTTTTTATAAAAATAATATATCGTCCTTGTTCTACTTGATAATAGATTTAAATTATTATCTCTTTTACATATTTTTTTTTTAAATTAACTTAGAGTTAGTTTTATGGTTGAAGTGATTTTGGACTATGATTAGTTTTGAGTTGATTTTGTAGTTCAAGCGAATCTAATTAATATTCGAATTATTTATGCGTCTTTGTAGTAGTCTGGGAAAATAAATAATGATAAAACTTAATATGAAAAAGTGAAGATCAAGCCAATGCATGGCTCAAGTTTCACAAGTTTTAGACCAATTAAACAAAATAGGGCATTGCATTCACAAATAATAGGAATATACAAGAAGGTACAATATGGAGTTTAAGAATCTAAATACTTTCCAGATAAGCATTATTATCAATAGCTACGTAGGTAGCTGCCTCATTCTTTTTTTCCAATCCCAAGTGACATGTTATAGATGCCTTTTCCCTAGACAAGTTGCATGAAGTGAGTATCACACTTTGTACATATTTTTTATATATATATATATATATGCAATAAAATAAAATAAAAATTACATAAAATAACATACATATAACTTATAATAATAAATATAACATCTAATAATAAAATAATTAATTGAATTAAATATTGAATGATTTTAATTAGTCAAAATTTAACTTAAATAATTCGTGCTCAATGTAAAATTTTAAATAAGAGATTTTTATTAATAAAAATATAGAATAAATATATTTATTTATCAATAAATTATTATAATTATTACAAAATACCACCAAACTTTAAAATGTTACAAAAAAATATCACCAAACTCATATCATTATTGCATAAGTACTATTATCATTAAAATATTGTTCAAGTCACAAAAGTAACATCATTATTAAAATATTTTCACTATTTTTTTTAATAAATTTAACATAATGATATCTATTTAACAAAAGAGCAAATTTAGTGTGATATATTATTAGTATAATTTGATGATATAAAATTATATTTATTTAAAAATATATAAAATAAAAATAAGTAATGCTATTTTTTTAATTACATTGTTATATCATAAATCCCTTTTATGATATAATATTAAAATTAAGAACTAAGTGAAACTTACAATTAAATAGAGTGATGAGAATGTCAAAGCTAATGGAATGGCAATGGATGTTATCTTATCATAAGGTCCTTTCAGGTACGTGGGTTTCTTGATACTTTGGAAATATTTTTGCTTCTCTATCAGCTTCTCACGAGTTCTGAAGGGTGCTTCTGTTTCTGACATCCTACCTACATTGCAAATCCAATAAAATATTTAAATAAATTAATAAATTTGAGTAATTAAATTTTAAAAACACAAACCTTAATGAGAAACATATATAGTTTTTTATTTTAGGGAACTATGTGTAATGGCTCGAAGTAACCTCCTAGCTAGCAACGCTCCAAGAATGCAATTTTGCAAACAACGCCAAGATTATATAAAGATTGAAAAAATTGAAAAACACTAACCCAAACTTAACAAAAACCTCCGAATCTCAAATATAGTAACTGTAATAAACGTATGCCACATGGTACGATTTGATAGGTTACAGTCGGCAGAAAGACTTACTGACCAAGCATTTGTTTTTTAATATTCGTTAAAAGGATAAATGACCAAATATTATTGAGATAACTAAGGATATCTCTCTCTCTCTCTCTATATATATATATATATATTCAAATCACTCATTTCACATAATTGAATCTCTACACAATTCCTATTTTTGCATAGATTTCCTCATTCGTCCACACAGTTGTGTTGACAGTAAACGACATCAACAGTAATAATGATGAATCTTATCTACACAGTGATACAAATTTAGAGATTAAAAGGTTAGAACTTACATGAAATCAAGGGCGGTTGGTCTGGGCGAAGATCGATATAGAGCGCAAATATAACATTTGTCGATATATATTGATATGAGAAGAAGACACTAGAAAGTGGAAGCTTTTAAACTGATCATTTCAAATACTTTCTAGTTCCTAGTAGACAAAACAAAAACAAAAAAATTCCGGACTTTCTAGTAGGCCAATATGCTACTGTTCCCAACTGCACTAGAGGTTTCTATTGTGTTCTACTTGCGACTTTTGCTTTAATTTTTTTTTTCTTCGCAACCAAGCCTAATACTATTATAAAGAGAGTTAATCAAAGTTGAATTTTATCTTGCCCAAAACCTGTACATTGTCATTTCTTTACCACCCTAGTTAAACATTAGGAAGGAGACATATGTAATATCAATAAAAAAGAAAAAGAAAAAAAAAGATAAGTTATAGAAGTCGATTTTTATGATTACTATGTCCTTATCACGTTGATCTTCCAAGTCACTAACAAACACATACCATGGGTTGTGTATCCACTCCCATGTTAATGTGTTAGTGAACTTAGATAAGAGATTATTTGGAGAGTGAACATTTTCTTATGCGTATCTTTTTGATTATATTTGTTAATAACTTATATTTATTAATTAATATTTAAATTAATATAATAATTTAAGTATTAAATAATTAATCTAAATTATTTAATATATTAATAACCTTACATAAATAAAGATTTGAGTCATTAATATATATCTTGAAATAAATTCGATAAGTTTACCATAAACTACTTATTCTAAATTAAATTTGACATGATTAAGTGTATTGATTGTATCTAATTTTTCAATGGTTACATAGACTAATCAAATTAGATCACACATACTAGGTATTTTTCATTCAACACAAGCCTTCCCTCTTAGGTTGTCTTTGGAGGATTAGGATGTCTAGCTAATAACTTGGTATGGTAGTGGAATGGCATCTAATTTTTGGATGTCTTGACTATGCAATGAAACCGGAATTTAAATTTTTATTTTGTACCATGTTGATCTTTGGGTCATAAGCTACCCAATGCCTATTTTCCGATATTTATCAAAGTCCCCTAAGAATTTATGATCGATCAATGTTTGAGAGAGAAAGTCAATGCTAATTAGCAACTTATATATAAACTTGGTGTCACTCACCTTCATTCACCTCATTCTTTACAATCAAAGATCAAATCTTTGAAGTAAACGATTTTAAAATTAGAATTCTATAGAAGTTAAGTCTTGGTAATTGGATCAAAATCCTTTCTTTTTCATTTTTCTCTTCAAATAAACTTGAATATTTTCTTGAACACTAAGAACATGAAAAGACTAACATCCTTTCTCTTTATTTTACGATCCAAAGGAGAAATATCTCACTATAGTGTATTTGATAGATCTGGCCATTGGAACCGCAGGTATGGGAATAGGAACCACACAAAATACCCTAAGTATGAGGATGAAACCCTAGGATGACCAAAAGTGGATGATTGAAGTGCAGATAATTCTAGGCAAGTATTTTAGGTCTTAGATAAGGATGGTTAATTATAGGAAAGACATGATATGAGGGACCTATTAGGCCTTTATGGGTAGTTGAGCCAACCAATCAGGCAAAGCATCCCACCAACCAGTCCAATAGTGCTTGGGTTGACCAAGAAACCTACACCCAAGCCAATCACCCAACCACTAGCCAATTCAGACATCCACGTATGATCCCAACTAAATAGATGATCAAAAAGCCAATCGACCACATTAGGACTTGGATCCAACCAACAATGACTCTGATGTTGTCAATATTATTGTGTACCTATATGATTTTTCCCTATCATTGACCTATTATTCCTATTGAAGAGGTTTCTAAAGAACCAGAGGTTGTCTACCTAACTTGAAGAAGTAGTTAAGTATACTATGAATGAGTGCCTAGATTGAGATGACTTTATAGCTAACATAGGTAATGCGTTGGATTATGGTTTTGTGTTAACTAAGAATAGAGTCAAAAATGTGTACCCCAAGTTAGATCTCCTTTTTTGCTACCTCCCAAAATTCTCAAAGGTTGAAGCTTAGTATAGAAGTTATGATGAAAGCTTAGACCTTGAGGGGAGTTAGAATCCATCTGGAACAAAGCCTCAACAGTTTATTAGTATTGGGAACAATTCAAAGCCCACAGTGCCAGAGGAGTTCAGAAGGTAGTGCAAGCAGTACCTATCTTGGTAATTCTATCTAAGGATGCTAGTAAGAGTAGTCATTGTAGGACTTAGGTTTTTCTTTCTTTTTGTTTGTCATTTACTTAGTAGTAAATTTGATGGCCATAGTGAAGTCACTTGATCCTTATTTTGTAGTTCCAGGGCACACATTCTTTATAGGTGCAAGGCATGAATTATGTTAGATTAGAGGAACTCACTTTTTATTAATGTCAGGCACGCACCCTTATTGATGAGAGGCATGCACCCTCATTAATGTAAGGTACCCACATTTGTTAATATGGGGCACATATCTTTGATATAAACATACCATTACATTAAAATAACCCTTGACTTCACACATTGTTAAGATTTGGACCACAAGGGTTCACTCAACACTTAATGATCTTGGGACTTCCTTGGAAATACTTAGACCTTTTTGCAAACATTTTTGGGGAGTTGTAATATAAAATCTAGTAAATTTATTATAAGTATTTAAAATATCCTAAAAATAATTTTGAACAATAAATTAAAGTGTAGGGGTATATTGGGAAATTTTGGTGTGGAAAATTAGATCAAATAGGAAAAATTTCATACCTCACCACCACCCTCGTCAACCCCTCGCTACCACCTCGCTACCACTACTAGAGAGCTCCTTAGAAAGCTTCTTGGATTGCTTATAAAAAGGGACCATGTCACCCCCTTTCATACCCATTTCCTACCTCTTCTTTCCCTCTCTCACTAGAAATTTCTCTCTCTAAGATATTTGGGTTTTTTTGGCACATTCTATATGATAATTAGGGGATAAATATCAAGGAGTTTGGATTTGGAAGCTCAACGATGGAATAGCTTTTCAAGTAGGGGTTCCTACTATAACTTTTTAAATACATGGATTACTTTGTTAAATGAAATGTCATGCATCATCATATGCTATGAATAAAAGTGAAAAATTGGATGCCATAATTACAAGTCATATTATAATTTTTTAAATGTTATTTAAAATGAGATACTTATTATAAATATATTATTATGCATGGATTGAAAAATATTTGTACATAAAATGAGTATCAAATGTTGATATGAAATGAATATTAAAAATTTGATATGGCATATGAAAATTTTATACATTAATCATGAGAATATTTTATATGTAGGGAGTACACTTGTACGTTGTCTTATGGAGTATGGTATCCATGAGCTACTAGTTGCAGTAGACTATTTTTGACGAACTATAAGTACACATCATATACACATGTATCTTTGGAGATTTTTCATCTATGGTGTCTATATGTGATTACGGTTTATTATGGTAGATATATGTGACTACGGATTTATTCCTCACACGTAGACCTCAGATCCCCCCGTTATGTTTAGAGCTTGCCATCTATTATGGATTCATTGACTGCACATGGACCTTGGAATTGGACCTATATGACATGATTTGGTAGATATGTGTGCCATATGTATTTTAATTGTATATGGGTTCGGAGGTGGACACACATGCTTCTCGAAGTTATAACGCACATGTGCCCATGTATTTCGACGACCAATACATATGGGTTGCATTTCATGCTATAGATTATACCACATAACATAA
Organism: Hippophae tibetana; assembly: GCA_037013495.1. Lineage (NCBI taxonomy): Eukaryota > Viridiplantae > Streptophyta > Magnoliopsida > Rosales > Elaeagnaceae > Hippophae > Hippophae tibetana. The sequence goes on from CM072810.1 coordinate 18,032,653, forward strand.
TTTTTTATTGTATGAGCAAGCATTGGAATACATATATTGTACATTCTATCGATATCCCCAGAAGTAAAGAGGTACAAGTATAACCAGATTTTGTGATAAATATCTCCCCACTACATATATTAATAATGATTATCCTTTGGGAAATTTTATTAATAAAAACATGCATCATGAAAAAATGTTTATCAAAATAATATTTAGAGTAAACTTCTACTGAGTTATATCTAGCTCACCCATACTCTTCATTTTTTACCCATCTGTGTTGTTCGAGATAATCACAATAAAGATAAGCTAATCGTGAACGGAGGATTTCAATGTTACAATATTAGACTTAAAACCTTCTTTTTTTATTGGTTATTATAATTTTTAATTAAGTAGGCTAAGACTACTATGATAAATTTTACTTGATTTAATAAATGTATTTTATTTGAATTTATGACTTTACAATGAATTTAATTTTTGAATAAAAGATTTCTAAAAGTTAACCGAATTGTTTATAACATTGATTTTAAATTATTCTTAAATTGAATTATTCATGATTACTAAAATAATTGCCTTAAAATAAAACTTAAAATTTACTCATTTCTATTGCACATACCCTTTTTTTGGCGTGACAATTTGGTATCAAAGCATGGTTTTTATTTCTCGGGAACAAATTTTTCTTTCTAAAACTTGTTTTTGTCTCAACTACCTAGTTATAAAATAGAAAATAAGAAATATGTGCAAATTAATTACATAAATAATGATTGAACTCAAAAGGAACCCGAGATGAAAATATAGAATTTTCTACTATAAAGAGTTTTTTGGACTCATTTTCTTTACTTCAAAAGGATTGACAAATTTTGTTGTCACTACAAGATAGTTTCAAAAGAAAGGACATATCATCTACATTCTAAATGGGTTTGTATTAGATGCAGCTTGATTTTCTGGAGAAGTTGGACATTTTATGAATCAATTATGTTAGCAATGATCAACGTTGCTTGTTGTTGAGGCATATGATTTTTCTAAAAGATTTGTAGCAATCACTTATTGGATTAAACAAGTTGAACCAAAAATTAGTTCATCAAAGTCTAAACCTAATTATTAGATCTTATACTACCATTATTTCCATAAGACAATTCATGTCAAATTTGATAGAAACAAATGGATAAGATTTGTGTTCTACTTTCTACTCTTAGGAATCAAATACTCGAAGGAATTTCCTAAGGAAAAGTCAATAGTTTAGCTAAAAATCGTATGGACATTTTCAAGAATCATCCTTCTATCCTTATTACTCTATTTGAAAACCTTTCTAAAGAACAATAAAATCTATCTTAAACCCTTAATCTGTACCAATCAGTAACAGGAAATGATAAAGACATATGTACCACAAATCTAAACAAGGATCACAAGAGCAAGTCTTCACAATAGCTGAAATAAGGAATTAGAAATCAATGATGATTTGATTTTACTACACAACTCTTGATACAAATTATTTTTAACACTTGTGTCACCCATTCTTTGACTTATTTAACCTTTGTCTTATAGTTAAATCTTATAAACTCCCTTATTTCAAAATTTTCCTCTTCGATTATTTTTTGATATCCTTTATGTTGTAACAACCTAATTTCTTAATGTAAGGAGAGAATCTTTCTATATTTTCCTTAAGCATCATCTTGAATGAAAACTAGATTAAACAAGTGTAATCCCTCTAAAATTCTCTAGAAATGGATGTTGTTGATGGAAAGAGCTTGACCTGGCTACCAGTGGTGAATAAATAGTTGAATGCATTTTTTAAAGAATTACCTAGATCTTCCTCAGCTTGAGAGTGATTTTATTATCAAGATGTATATATTCCTAATGAATGACACCAGAAGAGAATAGAGTTAAGGAAAAAGTTGGATGAACTATTAGAAAAAGGATTCATTAATCTAAGATCATCATCTTGTTAAACGTCAGTCAAAAAGAAGGATGTATGTCCTAATTTGTGCATCATTAGAACAACATTTGAAGGATAATTTGATCAAATTAAGAACGCAAAGTTTCAAAGTCAATACATTGGCACTTACAAGTTAAGAGTATTGAACATATCAAGACTACCTTCCAAGCTTAGAATAATCACTTGTAGAGAATAATGAACTCGTCGAAGCACTAATTTGAAGTAATCAAAGATCGATGATTTTACGTGAAAATTCAAGAGAGGAAATTTGGGGACTAGGATACCACCAACACACTTGATTCAAAAGGGCGTTAATTGATATCAAACAAAGAACATTAATATGGAGCTACCATATAAGAATCCAAAATGTGACTATTGATTGCATTATCAGTAGTGTCCATTGACATGTCACAGAAAGAATTTGGACACACTTGAATGTTTACAAAAAGATTTATCGAACAAGATTTGCATATGTGACGTCTCTTAAAAATTGAAGCATCATCTATTTTGAAAGGTAATATAAGATTTTTGTAAAGAAAAATGATCGGAATCTATGCAATTTAAGGGACATCAACATCGAGAATTATGATGATTAAACTAAAGAGGATCTATTAAGAATACTATTGTCTCTTTTAGGAGAACATAAAATTGTGCAAGTATACACGGTCACAAGTAATAAAATTTGATAAGTAAGTTATCGTTCCCATGGAGATTTGTTACTATAGTTTTTTAAGTACTAAAATTGTTTCACTCTAATTTTATCCAAATGATCGAAAAGTTGGGACAAGCTTTAACTAACTAAAAGTTTTATAACAAAATAAAAGAAAATTCTAGGATTATAGTTCTCAATAAATTATTCCACTCTAATCATATTATTCTGTCTTGATTTACTTTTTAGTAAATTTAATTTGTCACGCGGGAGACATTTTGTATCGAAAATAATAATTAAAAAACCGCATGGAAGACAAAATGATACATCGAAAATAGTATTTAAATCTACGTGGGAGACAAGCATGCGTGTTTCTGGATTTTTCATTTCAATTAACGCATGCCATATGTCAGTATCTCATTCACTGCAAGAAATAACAAGACACATGGCATGCCTTCATTCGCTGTACAGAGAGGGCGCACTAGGAACGCATAGTAGTGGGAGAAATGCTTCAAAGACACGTGGTGGACGCAGACGCGGCTGGAAACATGCGTTGTTTCCGTGTTTTTATTTTAACCAACATGTGCCACGTGTCAGTATCTGATTTGCTATAGGAATATTTGAGACACGTGGCAATGTATGGTTCATTGGAATGGTAGGGTGCAAAATGTTTATCTTGGACCGCATCGCATGGAACCACTTCTTTTGGCAGACACATGGGTTCCACCCTGCATGACTGCCTATGTGATAGGTGGGCCTCACTCAACGACGAGCAACATGCCGCCTCAAAAACCACATCCACTTGAGATTGTGGTAGCCGTTGCTTTCCTGATCGAACAGTGAGTGTTGCACATTGGTGACGGCGCGAGTGGCCTCTTTTTCCTATACAGAAAATAAATTTCCTTAATTACAATTTAGCCATCCAATTTAATTCAAATTAACTTTTAAACTTTCTTTAATTGCAATTAAGCCCTTTTTCTAATTTAAATTAACTTTTAAACTTTTGTTAATTACAATTAAGCCATATTTTAATTAAAATTATATTTTAGACTTTTATTAATTGGAATTAAGCACTCTTTTAATTTAAATTATATTTTCAGACATAAATTTTCAATTAAGTACTTTTTCTATTCAAATTATTTAATTTTCTTAAAAATATATTCCTTAAAAAAGAAACAGTAAATATTAATTTATTCTCTTAAAATTAAATAAAAATGTTAAGAACGTAGCAATTATAATTAATAAAATAGATGAAAATAACTATATAAAATACAATTATCAAATACATCAATCAACTTGCAATAGTAACCATAGCAACACAACATTTGAAGAATTGAATAATATAATCATCAAGTTGTAAGTTAACAGTAAGGAGCTAACAAATTGTTATATTTTCTATGGAGAAGTGGAGAAAGATTGTACGTATGAAAGGAATTATGGTAAAGGTATCTTCAAAGGATTAAGATTTCAAAGAGAAAAAACATACACTCCTAAGTTGAAAGTCAAAGTTGTTGCACAAAGGATATTGGTATATGGCAGAAACATTCAAATGATAAGGATTACAAGTTTAATTTGTAGGATAATGGAAGATAATTATAGCTTTATGCTCAACCTTTCCACATAATGAGATGCTCAATTTAATGAGCATAGAATTTTTTTAAAACATGGTGAAGATTATTGGAAGGATAAATGGTGGATAGGTAAATTTTCTCTATTGAAGCCTTTCATTTTCAATAGAAAGATAGTAGTCCTACATGAAGACTCTATAAGGACAAGGAACCACGAAGGATAGCATATAAGAATTGACATTACATGATAATTTATAGGATAATAATTTGAGTAAAGTTTCTAGCTATTTCAATGTTACTTATAATCATATATTGTTTAACAACATGAATTAATGCAATAATATATGCTCAAAAATTAAAAGGAATCAGTTCCTCTTGATAATTATCCTCCTTACAATTTATTATTATGCCTAAGAGTTAAGACTCAATGACATGAAATTCATGTGGGCAAGTAGAAAGTCTAAAGTTACAATCCCTAAAATACCTTAAAATACAACATGTTGAAAATCTAACCCATAAGCATAATGATTAACACGCATAAATTTTTTTTTGAAAATATTATATATTAATTAAGTCATTCATTCATCAACACGATGCAATCTACAAGTATATGGGTTATGCAAGTAACATAATATACCTAAGTATGGTTATCAATATCATAGGGAGTTGTGTAACTTATAAATGAGTCCCAACAACTACAAAGATATATGAGAAAAAAAATCTAGGAATCTTTAAACACTCAATTTCTTAGCATGTGAATCACAAAAATCTCCCCAATATAAGCATCAATCAATTATATGATCAATTAAATCCAACCTTACATGCATTACTTTATCAAGTACACTACATATCATATAGTAATTAACCTAATTACACTCTCATGTCAATTAGATTCCATGCTACTTATTAAGTTCATCAATTATAGATCACACATAAGAATCATACATCTATGGCTAGAAACTATGAATGTTATTTAATTAAGACAAAAAATTAAATAATTCTCTCAAATCTAATTAATTTCCTTCATAGATCAATTGTTGGTGAAACAATTAATAGCATAAAAATTACATTAAATGATATAATCGAATTGCAATAACAATTGGAGTAAAATATTAGATCATCACATGTAAAAAAATGAGTTCATAATACCCCTAGATTAATAAATTAGCTAGACATAATTATGTTCTTAAAACTCAAATTTTTTATAAAGAAAGGAAAAGAAGAAGAGATAAACTCAATCTCTCGATTTGTAGCACTAATCTTCTCTTGAATCCTTCACAAATTTGTCTCTTTTAATCTTCTCTTAAACTTTTTTGTCTTGATTTGTAGCACCAATGGATAAGATTGAAAGTTAGATTTAATTTAGTGTTGTTGCATTTTAATCCTCATTGCCTCATCAATCAAGCCTATTCTTGATCGATCAAGCAATGACCCCTTGATCATTCCTCAATCAATCCACTTCTTTTTTATCAATCCAATAATAAATTTCAATCAATCTAGTTCTTGGTCGATCGATTGACCTTACAATTCTATATTTTTCCCCACTTTTGCCTATTTTTGATCCATTTTATATCTTTTTACGTACATTTCCATATTAAACACAAATTAAACTTTTTCATGATATTTTAACACATAACATAGAAAATAAGTGGTTTAAAAATGGATAAATAACTCTACTTTCATAGAGTTATCATACCCTCAAAATTAACTCTTAGTTTACACTCAAGCAAAGCCAAGTATAATTAGCTAAAATGATATGTGTAGCACATTCATAAATATATATCTATTAATAAATGCAAGTTTAGCTAAAACTATCCCCTTCAAAAGTTGTACAATTTAATAACAAGGAAGTTCACATATCCATCAATCAACATTCCATTAATGCAAGGATGCAAAAGGTTTTTGACACATTGATTCGTGTGTGTGTGTTGCATATGATGTCATCCAACACACTCATGAAATCAACTTATATGAGCATGATAATCAACCAAATCTTAGAAAAAGTTTCATAGGTCTATTCTTCACACCCCTCTCTACTAATGTAAATATGCACCTAGCTAATTAAAGATAAATATGGATTTACATGCTCATAGTGTAAATCTTAGGTGAGAATAGATATATGGATATATTTAGGATTTTTACATACCTTAGCTCTCTTTTTATTCATCATGCAATATTTAACTTCAATTAAGCTTTCATTTGATATTTTTATGCACCTTATCTTTTCATTCTTTTATTTCAAATCTCTTCTTCACTTTCTTTTATCTTTTTTAATTATAATGTTTTTTAACCTCACTACACCCCAAAATTATTTTTAATTTTATTCTTTTTTTAGAGCAATAATTGTGAGTTTTTCTAGATGTGAAGAAGTAGGGTGCATTAAATTTCACTTTTCCCTATAGCATAGGACATGATTGTATTTTTCATACAAGCTAAAGATATAAGGGTAAAGGTAATATTTATTGGTTTGGCTAAAAACATGGCTTAAAGATATGAATGGTTCTTAGTAAGGCTCAAAAGGGTGACTAATAATATGAATAATAGTTAGCTTGAAATTACTAATCAATTTAATAAAGGCCTAAGTCATTTCTCAAGCTAAATAAAATTTAGGATTTCAACTCAAGGGATGATCAAGAGGTTTTTCTCAATGAACCTCAATATTTTCATGAAGCTACTCAATATCCAAAGTGGGTTGAATCCATGAACGAGGAATTTAGAGCCTTGCTCAAAAATAACATTGGGAACTAGTGCCTATTACACCTGATATGAAGATCATAAGATGCAAATGGGTATTCAAAATTAAGAAGCTACTAAATGACTTGCTTGAAAAACTCAAGGCTCGATTAGTTGCAATGGGATATCATGAAGATGAAGGGAATTTCTATGATACTTTCAGTCCAATTGTTAAACATACAACTATCAGATAGGTTATTTCCCTTACCATGGCTAAAGATTTGGAATTAAGACAACTCGATGTAACTAATGCATTCCGTGGAAAGCTTAATCAAGTTGTGTATATGAAACAACCACCTAGTTTGAATAGGGAAATAAGATGGTTTACAAATTACAAAAAGCCTTATATGGATTAAAAAAAAGCACATGTGCTTGGTTTCAATCTTTAATGAGTATGATCACCAACTGGGTTTCATAAATTCTAAGAGCGATCCTTCCATGTTTTTGAGACACACTACCACTTGAACCATCTTTCTACTTATTATGTAGATGATATACTTGTCACAGAAAATGATAGTAAATAGATTGATGTTTTTGTACAACTTTTGCACAGTCATTTTTCTCTAAAATATTTGAGGCAACTATCCTTCTTCCTAGGTATTGAAGTACAAAGGATTTCTAAGTATCTACATTTATCATAAAAAAGTACATTAGAAACATTCTTAAGAGATGTAAGATTCAAAGGCATCTCCCACTCTTGTTTTATCAACAAGCATTTTATCAAAATTTGATGGTAAAACATTGCCTAATCCTTTGAGTATAAAAGTGTGGTATGAGCATTGCAATATTTCACGATCACTATGCCAAATATAGCCTATATAATGAAGAAACTATGTCAATTCTTGAGCAAGCCAACTATTGGAATGAAGTAAAAAGAGTCCTCAGATATTTAAAGGGAACTGTCACTCAAGAATTATTAATCCTAAATCCAATCACACTAACAAAAAGTAATCTCATGGTCCAATATAAATCTGAGTGCCAAACATTAGCATTAGCAACATCTGATGTGTTGTGGCTACAATCTGTTTAAAAGAATTACATGTAGAACTTGATCATGTTCCTATCATTCATTGTGATAAAATTAGCACTATCCATCTAGCTCAAAATCTTGTTATGCATGCATGAATTAAACATGTGAAAATTGATTTTCATTTCGTTCAAGAACAAGTTATAAAAGGTGCATTTGATATAAAGTATGTTAACTCAAACAACCAAGTAGTTGATGCACTCACAAAGTGACTCTCAACTTCACATTTTAAAGAACCTAGGAACAAGCTCTTGGTCGTACCCAAACCTAAGCTTGAGAAGGAGTATTAGACGAATAAAGAATTATATTATTGTAATCCTTATAGATACATTCACATGTGTAAGGTAGAGATGAATTTACTTTTTCTTTCTTGTAAATAACTATTCTATATAGTGCTCAATGCTTATAGTGAGCAGTAGTGAATTGCATTTAATCATTTCATTTTCACTCAAGGTTTGATGTAGAATTTTTTTTTTTCACATATGTAACCGTTACAAGTGTGCAAAATTTTCACACAAGTCAAATGGACAAAATTTCAATTGACACTGTCAAGTTTATTTGGATCAATTGAAATAATGGTAATGAGACAATGTAATGTTTTCCTGTGAGAATGCAACAATTTAAGATGTGAAAATAGCGCTGCCTATCCATATTCAAGTGTCATAGAATTGGTATGTTCAGAACAATAAATATTAATGTTAAAGTAAATTATCTATTTTATAAAGATTTATTTCTAAAAATAGAAACTTTGCTATGGGACTAGCCTTCTTCTAAAATAATCCATAAATAAGAAAATAAAATAATTATTCTTCCATAAAGATCAATAAAAGATCCACCTCTTATCAATAACATCATTTTAGCCTCAAACAAAAAAGAAAAGAAGAAGAAGAAGAAAATAGCAGTAACTGTCCACTCAAAATGATAAAAAGACAAACTTCATAAAGACCTCTATATATTATGTTACTCTACGGATAGCACAATTTTGAGAGAAATTATTGATAATGTTATAGCAACATTTTATTTTTTAGAAATATTTAAATATTAAATTATTATGTAAAATTATAAATTACTTTAATATTAATCTTCTTTATTATTATTTTTTAAATAGTAAATTCCTTTACAAGAATTTTTTTATTATAATTTCAAGCATGCATCAATCTACATTTCATAATATAATTATGACAAATTATCCTAGAGATCATTAAAAATATGCCATTTAAATACTTTGGTCACTTAGCTTTTATAAAAAATATATAAATCACTCGATTTTTAAAATTAATATATTTTAATCACATAACTTCATAGTTATATAACTAAAATACTAAAATGTCCATTTTCTTCATAGTTATATAACTGAAATGTCTATTTTTTATTGTTAAAAATGAACACCTTAGTTACATACCTATAAAATTATATGATTAAAGTGTCTTAGTTTTAAAAATCAAGTAACTCGTATATCCTTTACAAAAATTATATAACCAAGGTGTTTTAAAAACAAATAAAATGATTTGAAAAATTGGTCACTTATATAATTATTTCTGTTAGCAAGAGATCCTACAATTACTTCAAAACTTCACATTCTCAATTTAAGAACAATACTAACACGTTACAACTAACACTAATAAGTCACTATGTATACAATAATTTAATAAATATAACTACTTTATTTTACAAACAAAGGTTGTAACAGGGGCTTAGTATTTTAGTATTATCTCTATACATAAAGCAAATATGCATGTTTATTTATATTTTATTGCAATATATTAATAGTTTTTACATTTAATTTTAGATACACTAGTGGTGCAAAATTAGAATTTAATTAGAGATTTTAGTATATTTCATACACATAAGTGAAAAATGAAAGGTAAACTCATCTTTAAAAATGTTTCTCTTCAATGAACCATCTCTTAATCTTCAATCCATCATTTCTGAGAGTTGTAAGTCAAGTTGTTATAAAATTTATTAGGTGTTAATTTGGCATAAAAAAAACCTAAAATTTTATCATAAAACCTTCAATTTTTCATTGAATTTCTTGCAAAACTATCATGTTTAACATAATTAAATTCCTTTATTTCAAGACTCTCTCACAAAGTTTTCATAATTTAATTTGGTCTTATTGTTAAATCCTAGGAAATAATGGTCAATAATGATTTATATAATTTCTTTATTTTTTTAATTATTTTTAAAATGAATTTGTATTTCATTTTTGGCCTATGTGCATGTCACATACTAACATCCCAATTTAATTTTTATTTTAGACTATTAGTATCCCTAAATTTAAATGTAAAATATATACATATTTTTATAAAAATATTGAATTATATGGATAACTTTTATTAAATAAGGTTATTAATAAAGTACTAAATATATTGTAATAGTGTACTTTATAAATAAAATTTTGATCTGTTTATCGAAAAAAAAAAGGAATTGTATTTGCAACAGTTAATATATTAGCTATGTATTGGTCAAGGTAAGTCCCTTTTTTATTAACTTATCAATCTGAAAGTACAAGTTAAGGGAAAAAAAATACTTGATTTTACATGGAATTGCAGACGTGACGGCATCACAATTCCAAATTTCTTTCGTAAAAAAATATCATCCCATTTTCTCGTTAGCTTACTCCAATCTCTCAAACATGTTTCAGTCCAACTATCTTAAACCTTATTTGTCGCTTCTTCAGGATTATGATTGAAAAAACTCTTTATGGAAGTAATCGGATAATTCTAGGATGGAGTGCATTTAAGGTTATTTTAGCTATTATCGAAAGTGTGTAAGACTCTGATAATTTTTAAATGGGGTGACAAGTCCTATGCGTTTCAAAAAAATATCATATAAGTCTCTGACAAGCATTGATTATATTTTTGGACTAAAAAGTGTAGGGTATTTTTGGAATGAAAAAAATTCTCATTACATACCCTTCATTCATTTTCTTTCACCGTTTAACACCTCAACTTCAGCTTACTTATTAAATATCACCCACCAACTTTCAAAATTAACATCCTAACTTCAATTTTCATTAATTTCCTGTTACAAAATCACACTCTCATTTTCTTCAGTTTTCCTATCCCACCATTTTTAGAGAAAAAAAAATGACCGGTGAGTTTTCTACTTCTGATTTCAAGTTTTACTGCATAATTTATAGAAGTTATTTTGCTAAAAAAAATTGAAGTTATTACTAAGCGACAAGTATGTGAAATATTCAATGATTTTGAAATTGAAACAAAACAAAAAACAAAAACAAAAAACAAAAAATGAAAGAAACATAGGAGGAACTGATAAATATCATGTTTTCTGTTAATTATCAATATATATTTCATATATTTCTATTCTCGTTTATGTACAAAAATGATGATATATGTATATTAAGGAAGAAGAAAAACTCTAGCAACTACTACACAAGTGTATATTGCTACACACCCATACTTTCTGTGCTCCACTAAACATTGTTATTTGTTATATTTCTGCAACATGCTTTCCAACACACGCTAACACTCCCCTCGAGTTAGTGCATATATATCTTTTATGCCCAATTTGTGAAGTGAGTTGTAGAAGTTCTTTGCAGACATAAATTTTGTGAGTATATCAGCCAATTGATCTTCTGATTTAACAAATAGAAGTTGAATAATCTTTTCTTCAAGATTTTATTTGATGAAGTTCCGATCCACTTTAACATGCTTCGTGCGATCATGTTGAACTGGATTGTGGGAGATGACAATGACTTCCTTGTTATCACAGAATAAGTTCATTTCAGAGTTAGGAGCAACACCAATCTCAATTAGAAGTTTTTTTAACCAAAGGAGCTCACATATTCCCTTGACCATTCCTCTAAATTCAGCTTGAGCGCTAGACAAGGCAACTACCTTTTGTTTCTTGCTCCTCCATGTAACAAGATTACCTCCCACAAAAGTAAAGTAACGAGTAGTAGATTTCCTATCCTTGATATTCTCTGCCCAGTCCGAATTTGTATATCCAATGACTTTCAATTGACCATTCTTTGAAAACATAAGTCCTTTCCCACGGGAGGATTTTAAATAACGAAGTATTCGTATGACGGCATCCATGGGGTCTTCACTTGGGTAGTGCATGAACTGACTCACGACATTCACAACATAAGCAATATGAGGTTGAGTATGAGATAAATATATGAGTTTAGCCACTAACCATTGATATCTCTATTTATCTGTTGGTACTTGGTCCACATATTCTCCAAGTTTGTGATTTTGGACAATTAGAATATCGACAGGTTTACAATCTAGTAATCCTACCTCTACTAGTAGATCTAGAGTATATTTTGTTTGGGAAAGAAATATGCCTTGTTTTGATCTTGTTACCTCAATGCCTAAGAAGTATTTGAGCCCTCCTCAGTTCTTCATTTCAAACTCATTTGATAGTTGTTCTTGAAGCATAGAGATTTTTTCTTTATCATCCCCTGTAATGATCATGTCGTCTACATAGACTATAAGGGCTGTTAATTTTCCCAGTCGATGTTTTAGGAAGAGAGTGTGGTCAGAGTTACTTTGTTGAAACCCATATTTCCTCATTGCTAAACTCAACATGTCAAACCATGCTCGAGGTGATTGTTTTAGTGCATACAATGCTCGTTGTAATCTACATGCAATTTCTTTTCCTAATGTAACAGTATATCCTGGTGGGATATATATGTAAATCTCTTCTTCAAGATCACCATGAAGGAAGACATTTTTTTACGTCAAGTTGGTGCAATAGCTAATCTAAATCTGTTGCAAGAGATAACAAAACTCTAACAATTTTTAGTTTGGCCACAAGTGAGAAAGTTTTTATACCATGTTTCTGTGTATACCTGATGAGTGCTCAAAAATTACTAAAATTACTATGATTTTATTCACTTTAATTGATTAAAAACATATATATTTATATGATTTTATCATATTTTTATATAAATCTATCTTTTCGAAATCACGGGTATTTTTATTGTTTTTCAGGTATTTTCACTTAAAAAAATAACTTAAAGACTCAGAAAAATATTGGATGCAATACATCATAAATATATTCATAAAATAAATGAAGAAATGTCAAAAAGGATGAAATCGAACACGCAACCACCCAACAGCACTGGCCAATACGCGCGCATCGCCCACATAACGTCCAGTCTACGCGCGCCTATGCTCCCATCTACCCCATCTGCGAGCGCTGCCGCACCCCACCTACCATGATGATGTCATCATCACCTACTATGCATTTCCTCCATTTTTAATCATTTTTTCACCCATTTTTTCTTCCTCTTCTCACCTATAAATACTCTCATTCTCTCTACATCAAATACACCTCAAAAACATCTTATTCTCTCTTTCTTTCTCTCCATTTCTTAATTTTTAGTTTTTCTTAGTTTTAAAGTTCTTATCTTTTTTAGAAGAACTAATTATGTTTTTTTTAATTTATTTGCTTTTTGATTCAATAAATGGAAATAAAAATTTCGTTTCGAGGTTTTCCAGCAATAGGAATAACATCAAAATACTGTAAGGATTTTATTTTCTTTATAGTTATTTTTTATGTTTTATTCTTATATGTTATATTTAATTTGTCTGTGATTAAATTTAACATTGCTGGTTGTTTGTAAACATGATATAATAATAACGTTGTTATGCTTGTGAAATATTAAATAGGTAAAAATCTCTAAAATGAATTGATTTTATTTTATTCAAGATTTTATATTAAGAATGTTAGAGAAATATATTATTTTTCATTACAAACTTAAATCTGAAAATTATATTTTAAGGTTTAGTTATCCGGTCTGATTTAGAGTAGTACTCTTTTATTTGTTGGTATAATCACCCGGTAGTTAGAGTTAAGCTTTATTTCAAAAGTTTTTATAAGAATTATTATCTGAAAATGTATTGACAACATGTTTTCAATAGTATTTTTAAAACTTGAAAGTTAGTACTCGGATAATTAAATTCTTAGGTTTAATTTGGACACCTTGAATAAAGTTTAAACTGTCTAATCCCACCAAAGGTGGCATTTAAATGGTTTATTTTCAATCTCTTAGAAAAAAATGAATTAATTTAATTAACCAAATTAGTTATCGACCACACCCATAAGTGTTAATTGATTTGTTTAATAAACAAAGAATATCTAACCCCACCAAATGTGGTATTCATATAAAAAAGAGAGAATCAATAAATATTAATTTATATCTTTAATAACCTAAATAATATGAGTAAGCATAATTAACTTAGTTATTATATCCATAAATACTCCACTATTATAAATGATAAAATTTGCATAAAATTTTATTGAATTTGTATCTATGTTTATTTTTATGTTATTAGATTAGAAACACAAAAACCCCAAATATCGTGACAGGATGTTTAGAATTTAATTTTGTTTTTAAAAGTTTGAATAATAAATTAAAAACTACATATATTCCTTCCTTAGATCGACCTTGAGAGTATACTTATCATTTTCTATGAAATGATTCGTGCATTTGCGAGAGTTTTATAAATATAAAACCAAACTATTGGTAGGATTGGCGATGCCAATCTTGCTCATCAATACCCTTTTGTTACTAGCCTCGTCTTGTATCGATCAACTGACCCATCTTTTTTATACTTATAGAGAAAATCCACTTGCATCATACCATCTTCCTCCCTTGATGCAACACGCTCAACACCCATGTGTTATTCTTCTACAATACCTCAAATTCTTCTTTTATAACTTGAGCACATTTTGGATCAGATAAGGCTTTTTCAACGCTACTTGGAATTTGACTTGAGAAGAGTGTTTGTGCAAACGCTCTTATAGGTTATGATAACCCTTGAGTAGATACATAATTGGCTATTGAATACTTGGATTGTCGTTCTTCTCTGTCTAGAGAGTATCGATTTGGAGGTTTGCCTCGATTGTGTCTGAAAGGTAGAACATAACTAGTAGATGTATTTATAGCATTAGTTTATAAAGGTGTGATAGGATAGCTTACCTCAAGAGTATTCTCAACAGGAGAATCATTTGGTACTAGAGAGTAGAGGGGTGCATCAACCACTGCATCTTTTGGAGATTCATTCACTAATTCAACTTTAGTTCTTAGAAGTTCAAGTTCGGGTCTAGGTACTAGCTCAGCCATATTGTTGGCATTATCCGAGTATGCTAGATTGTTAGTAATATCTAACACTTTAACATCAAACCAATTTCGTTCTTCACCATAAATATCCCTCTGAGGAAAGGAATTGGATACTGGTAATGGGAAAAAACATTCAGATTCTAGGAAAGTAACATCTATGGTAATGTAGGTTCTTTTAGTAATAAGATCGTAGTATCGATATCTCTTTTTTTTGTACGCCATACACCAAGAATATACATCAGACAGCATATGGATCAAACTTAGTTAGTTGATTTTTATGGAGGTGGAAAAAAACAACACATCCAAAAATTCGATGTGGAAGCATCAAAATAGTAAACAAGAAAACATGATCAGACAACACTTTTAATAGAGTCTAAAATTGTAAAGTTTTTGTGAACATGAGGTTTCACGAAGAATACCATCTTTGTCCAAATATGTATGCAATTGTTGAGAAAAGTCCCCATTTACATGTTATGGTTATGCTAAAGCTTCTTTGAGGCTATTGTGATAATTTGAACTTTTGAAAGTACTTATAGCAATCCAAACACCTATTTTCATTTCTATGCCCGTGCTTACGAGTCCAGTACATTCATAGTGCAGGCAGCTTACTTCCTTCGGATTGGTTTTTGGAGATGTGACAAAATTTCCAACATGCTTTTGGTAATTACAAAATATTGATGAAAATAATTTCTCAATTATTATGTAATATGTTACTTGGAAATTTTCCAAAATTGCTCTTCAAAAGTTCATTTTTTCATGAAAATGGAGTGGATTGGAAAAGTGCAGAAAGAGTGTGAATGCTTCGTTTTTTCATTTCTATTAAAGGGAAAGTGATCTTATGATTGAAAATTAATGAAAACTGAAGTTAGGACGTTAATGGTAGAGGACGGGTGGTCCTTAATTGAAAAGCCGGCGTTAATGGTGAATAAAACTTTTGTGCTTCTGCAATAAAAACTATAGGATCCTAAATACCCTTCACCCATAAATTTAGTACTCACTCTCCAAGAAGCTATTAACCTATTAAGCATTCATTTGAGTAGAATGATGAGCTGCTAGTTAACGAATGAAAAACGAAGTATTTGAACTGGGAAGTGTTACCACCAATTATCCCGTTCTTTGCTTAAATAGAATATATTTGTTAAAAATATTAATTTAACCTAAATAACAAAAATAAAACATAAAACTCACAACTTAACATATTCATATATCAAAATAACTAAATTATCCCTACCATGACTCTAGCAACAATTACCGGCTACCTTTGGTGGACTTCGGGCTACTTGCCAGCGCCCTCGCTGGACCTCTAACAAGATTAGCCAACAACCTCACCATAGTTCCAACCATTCTTGCATAAGATATGTAAGGTTTATATTTATTTTTAAAGAATATATAAAGCTTACATATATGTTTTTGAAAGAGTATGTAACATTTTACATGCTTAATTTTGATTGAGTATGTAAACCATACATGCATATTTTTAAAATAATAATATGTAAAACATATATACATCTAATATGTAAGAAATACTTGATACATAAATAAGGACGTGGGATGATCAATAAAAAATTCTAAACAAAAAAAGGACGATTAATATCTAGTTAAACGATTATCGTCGATAATAAAGACAAACTAAGAAGAAGATGATAAAAAATGTTAGTAAGAGATAACGACCAATTTCTAAAAAAATCAAAAAAACTAAAAACTAATAATCAAAAAGTAAAACTCCTCAACCAATACAAGTTGTAAAACTACATAAGTAAAACTAATCATTTTAGTAAAAAAGGTTACTATACTCAACAATTAATTCCCAATTCTCTCCTAACATAACCAAGGTCATTTTATTTTTGTAATAACGTAATTTATATATTTTAATAATGTAATTTTTTAGATGAGTTTAATTAATTTTGTATTTTAAAAGTATAATCAATTAAATTAATTTTTTTTTAAATTGAGATTGTTTCGAGAGTAAAATATAAATTATATATTTTATTAATAAAAAAAAATTTAAAAAGAAAGAAAAAATAGAAAGAATGAGTAGAGAGGAAAAGAGAGAGCACGGATAGAGCGGAGAGAGGGAGAGAGAAAATAAAGAGAGGAGAGAGAAGGAAGGGAACCTGATGCTTTTTTTAATTTTTTATTAATAAAATATAATTTCTATTTTATTCACGAAATAATTATAATTTTTAAAAATTTAAACTTAATTAATTATATTTTTAAATTATAAGGGCAAAGAACAGATTTTTTTTTTTTTTTTGGGAAAGTGGAGATTTAACAGAGTGAAAATTTAGATAAATTGGAAATTGCAAACATTCGAGCCATGCATCTAATACCATGTTCATTTATATAGTACTAAGGAAACCGTTCCACATGGAATTAAGATGTCCATAGATTTAATATTTCAATCAATTAAAAAAATTAAAATAATTAATTACACACTCACATACCCGTTTACATTAGACGCGGTTTGGACTCACATTCTCCCTGTGTCCCCTAGCCACCGGGAGATATGGCACTGCACTATAAGGCATATTTCAATCAACTGTTGAGATAGGAAAACAGTCAATATAAAGAAAACAAAGACTTCAGATAAGTATAAAGTTTACAATATCTAGTATTCTAATCATAACTTCTATAGACTATGACTGGGCATAAATTCTAACTATAACGATGAATTCTGTTTCCCTTTTTCTCCTGCTACACTCAAGTGGATGTCAAATATAAATTGTGGCTGAGGCAAGTTGAAATTACTTTAGGGTACAAAGAGACAAATGATACCAGCTTCAAGGAGAAAGCTAAGTATGTAGATAGTATCAACTCTCAATCAATACCACCCTATCCCAACTGAATTGATAATAGGACAGAGTTTGTAGAGAAATGCACAGAGCTAAATTCTAGTAGCAGTTATTTCTAAGAGGCCCACTATAAATTATATTTTCATTTAAAAACATGGATAACTTGCACCAGAAGATGCATCACTCTTGTTTCCCAGAGACAAGATTGTCTTAAAACAACTGAAAATCTGCATGTTCTTTTGTATCTTCCAGCTCAGGCTTTAAGTGCTCCTGATTCTGCGAAGTAGATGATGCACCAGTCCCAACTACATCACCAAAAATTGGCAGCTCTGGTGGTACTGCACACCGTATCAATGCCCAGTTTAGTCCTTCAAAGAAAGAGTGTTGCTTGATTTCTGCAGCTCCTTTGACTGATCCTAGACGATTTTCAGGCTCCTTTATCAAAAGACCTCTGATTAAATCTCTCGCATGAAAACTAACCATTGGGCTACTTGGAAACTTGAGACCCTTTGACACAACATTTGCTAGTGTATCCTCGTTTCCTGAACCTTTGAAAGGAGTCTTACCATACAGCAACTCAAACAGAAAGATGCCAAATGTCCACCAATCAACAGAACTCCCATGACCCTCTCCTTTAATAATCTCGGGAGCAAGGTATTCATGGGTTCCAACAAAGGAATTAGATCGCGCACTGGTTGGTTCTACTACTAGCTGTGGTAGTGGACCAAGCTGGGCAGCGAGCTCAGATTTTATTTTATGAGATTTTGATGCAGCACACAAAACTCTAGGGGTGAAGCATGAAACCTGCCAGGATGGTTGAAGGCAGAAAGGGTCAATGCAGCTTGATTCAGTGCACGAGCTTGATGTTTTTTTTGCAGATTCAGTAACAGGTGATGATGGTTTAACGAGCATTGGACTGACAGCACATCTCAATGACAAATCAAAATCTGAGAGCATGATGTGGCCATCTTCTCGGACTAGGATATTTTCAGGCTTCAAGTCTCGATATACAACTCCCAGCATGTGTAAATACTCCAGGGCAAGAAGGACTTCAGCAACATAGAACCTGTAATGAAGTCACCATAAATTAGTATAAAGACTATTAAGGACTGGGCAAGGGTATGCTGTGGGATATTGATGACACAGAGTACTAATTTCTCTTTTCACTTTAGTTCTTTCTCAGCCTAGTTTTTCTATTTGTATGTTATGACATTTAATTATGAGCATCATAAATCACTTTCAATAATAGTTATAATGAACTACAACCAAATAAAGTATTAAACACAGTATACTTCAGTCCAAGTTTATGGTCTAACAATACACCAATATCTACGCTAACTGGTCAAAAAAGGAACTAAACAATGGGATAAATAAATACACTTTAAGAAAGAGAGAATTACAATACTGGTGCACGAGCATGAGCCCATAACAATTTCAGAAAGGTAAAAAAGGTAGAGATGGCTACTGGACCTTCGAAAGAGAAGCTACCTGGTTGCTTGTTCAGAAAAACTCTTGGTGGGTTGCTTTTGGCGCAAAACATGCAGATCGCCACCGGGACAATACTCCATTGCCAAGCACAAGAGTTTATCCGAGACAAAATGAGCATACAATGTAGGGAGAAAAGGATGATCCAGCATTTCCAGAATCTCTCTTTCAGTTTCTGCCCTGAGAAGTTTTCTACTAGTTACCAAAAACTCATTGTCCATCACTTTTAAAGCAAATAAGCATTTTGTACCGGTTAACTCCGCAAGATAAACAGTCCCAATATCACCACATCCAAGCCTCCTTAGAAGTTTAAAGTGCCTCATGCCCAATCTTCCGTGTAGCTTTTGAACATTATGGATGGCCTCCCATCTCAAATCTCTTGACATGTGAGGTCTCTTACCACTACGACTAGACCCGCTAACATTGCTCTCATCACTAGTAGTACCTGTGCAGCTGCTATTATAGTCACCAATGCTACTTTTTGAGCTTTGTGAGAAATCCCCCTTTTCCCTTGATCTTGATCTATGATCCATTTTACTACAGAGTAAATTAGTTCTATTTTTGGAACCTGAACTGGATTCATGTTTGTCCCTTTCCATGTCCAGAGTACCTGAATCTACTTCAGTACTAAGACCCGAATGCCCAGACATCGGGGGTGTTTTCTCATTTGGTTCCCTTCCAGGTTTTGAAGTGCATTTATCTCTCTTGTTCTCCAAATTACGTTGACCAGGGTTTAAATCATTATTAGCATCTCTGTCATTTGAATCAGTGCTACAAGATGCACAAGGAGAATCCTGCTTTACTTCATTCTTAACGCAGTTTTTGCTCCTAAATATTGGCTTGATCAAAGTAGGACTCCTTCTAAAGGATTTGCTCACCCTACTACTACTGCTGGAGCCAGATAGAAAAGAAGCTAATTGCAACTTGCCTTTCCACCCCTTATTTAATTCTGTAGAATTACTTGGAACCTCAGTAGAAGTGGATGCAACTTCATCCAATTGTTTGCTTTTCTTGCAAGCATGATTGATAGGGGTAGAATTTGCAGACTCTAGTTTCCTAAGCTCTGTATTTATGTCACCGTCAACTTCTATAGGCAAGTGAACAATCACATCTTGTTGCAATGCACTAGTCATCATTTTATCTTGGGTCACTGCCTCAGCCAAATCAGTGGAAGGCTGTGCAGTAGTTTGTGATATTTCTGCTTTGGGAAGATTCATCGACCCATATATCTTACCAGAAAATTTTGATGTATCTGGAACTACAGAGATCTCTACTAAATTTCCTTTACATTCAGTTATAGGAAGGCCAGATCCATTAGCCTCAGCCACCACCGCCCTATACAATCTTTTAATGGTTCCAGCCTCTAATAGCTCTGGTGGACCAGCTGGCTTTAATGATCGCTTATGAGCAGCCATCTCTGATGCCTGAGATATGCATAATCCTCTTAGTGCTTGCTTCAAACTTACCGAGCCTGAAATTCCAATTCCTGATACATATGGTGAACCCGCTTTCATTGGCCTTTTCATAGCACTTTTCCGCATGGGATCTTTACCAAATTCGTGAGATAGACGAGAACTTCTAGCTGAATTTCTAATCTCAATTGCCTGAAAGAGGTTATTAATATCATCCTCTATGGAATACTTCTTTTCTGATGTAGATTGATCTCCATCTCTGTTATCCATTCCTAACTCAGAATCTCCTAGTTCGCTTGACTCCAGAATTTCACAAGTACCAGATAATGTTCCCATCTTAGTGTATCAATCAAATGACATCAAGAATCTAAAAGCAAACTGACAAACTTGTAGTAACCCATTTCTAAAGAAGCACCACCATCAAGACATAAAAGGACATAAGTAAGTGAAAACACCTGATATCCTTTGAACCTCTCTATAATCATATTAATTTGCTGATTTGGATGGCCCGTTAAGATCCCATTATCAATTTCAGAATAAAGCATGCAAATGCTGCTATGACTACTGCATTTTCAGTTAAAAACAAGTCAACAAATTATATCTCAATTGTGGCAGACAATAGTTCATCATACACTACAAGTCTTCAACTACAAACTGAATATATCTAAAATTACTGTACAAAGAATTAAATTAGAAACCAGAACAAGGAGAATTTCAAATATGCCTGAACCGAAAGCCAACGAGGAGCTCATTTACTTTATCATAGGTATTCATAAGCTAAATGATAGAAATAGAACTGAAAGGATCCTCGAAAAATTATTGTGTACATTTAGCTAGACTACGGGCAATTACATTTGTATTTCTGGGCATTACCAATTGAAGATAAACCTAACAGTTTATTCTAATAATCGTTCATTTCCCTAGCTCACCAGCTATTTTCATTTCTCAAGTGCATAAGAAAAGGCATCAAATTCACTCCACACAATAGAATGTTTTTTTCTATACTCCGAAAGTAACTTCCTTAGAGACATACACACAAGCATCATCACCTAGGAGTGAGAAAATTTGGTCATACCTAGCAATACATGGTATCCAAATCATAATTAGGGCAATTTTCCAGTTTTGGAAATGCACAAGAGAGATACTAACTTAGCCATTCCTTATTCACACATCACATTGGTATTATACAACTTTTTTCAAAACTTCAACACGTAAGGTTCTTCCACTTTTTGCAAAAGCACGCATAAACATCAAACAAGCGCAATCCTGCTTTTATAGTTTGAGCACATAACATATTTTAAACCATATTCCACAAATCAAAAGGTTTCCTACAAGCCAATGAAACCTTACGACTCAAGCACGGTTACAAAAATCAGTTGGACTATAATTGATTCCACAAATACGCCTATAATGAGATTTAGAAACATGAAGAATTGAAGATACATATCATAAGCCCTAAAAGGAAAAAGAACAGATACCTCTGATCATCTAACCGCTAAAAGAACCACACGTCCTTGTCTATATTCCGATCAAATTTAATTTTAAAAAGGAGAAATCTAATTAAATGGAGCCTAATTCACATTGTCAAGAAGAGGAAAAAGAAAAGCCAAAACTCGAATCTTTATGAGGAGAGTATAACAATGTAATACGAAATTGAAAGCCATAGAAAATCAAACAAATGGAGACTAACCAGGTAAAGATTGCTGTGCTTAGTTTCAGAAACTCAAACTTTATGCAATAATATTGGAACTATTCTGTTTTCTTTTCTCCCAAAAATAAAAAGCAATCAAGGCGCTAATGAATTAATTAGGGTTTTAATGTGAGGAACAGTAGAATATTACTGTATATAAATTATACGTATTTTTATATTTTTTTGGTTTGGGGAAAGATGGGTTGAGGACACGAGAAGAGCAATGGGAAGTTGGGTCTTGAAGTGAATGAAGAGAGAGAGAGAGAGAGAGAGAAAGAGAGAGAGTATAGGAGGGAAAAGGTTCGAAATGCAAATCACGAGAAGTATCGGTTTCTCAGACAACAACAGAACACACACAGCTGAGTTTTCTGCAGTAACTACACTGTTCTTTTCACTCCCATGGAAAATGGCGGAAAAGATTATAAATTATTATTTTCCCTTTCTTAATAGAAGTCATGTTACTAAAACTCTCTTAAAAAATAACATTCGACTAATATATTTTTTTAATTAAACAATTCAACTCATTTCATTATATTAAATTAAATTATAATTATTTAAATATATTTAATATTAAATATTATCTTATTTAATATTATACAATATTACTAACATATTATTTTTATTAATATAAATTTTAATTTTTTTTAATATAATTCCATCTTTTAATGAACCTATGTTAAACAAAATGCGATGCCGGCCTTAACTAAGCTAAATTACTAGTGAATGAGACTCTAATGCACAGATAAGTTAAATCCGTTATTATCATATATTATTGAGTAGTTATTTAATTTTAAAAAATACTAATTTTTATGGCTGAAATTTACTTAAAAAAAACTAATGTCTCAAACTAATTTTAAGATAGAATTAAAATTGATTACATTTAATTTGTTACAAATTTTGGAATTACACGAAATTGTAAAAAAGAAATGGAAATCGAAAGGTGTATCATGTTTATCAATAAAATTACTACTCATATTATGTTAGTATTTATTTTTCTTTCTTTGTTTTTTCTTCAATTTATTATATTATTCTTTTAAATTTGTTCCATTTACTTAGTTAAGTTGTAACAATTTAAATGTTTAAGGTTAAACAATATATTTGGATGGTACACAATCTATTTCATTAACAAAAATTAGCAAAAATAGATAAATAAGATAAATTGAAAAGGAAAGGAAATAATTTGAAATATTAAATAAAATCTTTATTAAATTACAATCTATGTAATAATTCTAGTACTAAAAGTAACCATCCTCCTTTTAGTAATTTTGACTAAATGAATCCATTTAATCTAACTTTGCAATGATCTCAGGTTAAAAGTTAAAAACGATGTAACTTACTTTACAATGTTAGGAGCCTCCATTCTATCACACACACAAAAAAAAAAAGTTAAGGAGACTCCATTAATCATGTTGGAAAAAGATGTAAAAAAAACTGAAAAAAAAAAATATTCTACTTTTACTTCAAATATCCAGTTAATTTTAAAATATTTACAAATCAATTAAAACTATGTTGTAATGACCAACTCACGAAGAAAAGACCCAAAACATTCTAGACATCCCACTTAAAAACATTTCCTCTCACAAGAAAACTTATCTTCTTAAAATTTCAATATACCCATCTCTTTCTTCCTCTTATAAACTTATAACATCTCTCTCCTCCAGCACCTCCACTACCTACGTTCAACTAGGAAATATTGGTTTTTCTTATAATTTTTTTTATAAAAGCCTAATCTTTAAATCGAAAATTGTCAAAGTTTGTGAAATTGGGCAGTAAAAATTTTGCCCAATAATAACTTTGTGATATTTATAATTTTAATGTAAAGTTACAACAAGATTAAGTTAATTTTGTAGTTTGTAAGCAATTCTTGAAACCTTATGACTTGTAAATTTTCTCTCCTTTTTGCAATCTTCAAGTTTATCAAAAAATTGTTTATATTTTTCAACTTGAACCCTTATTTGTGAATAATCTTAATCTTCAAAAACAATATTGATTCAAGAACAACTTTTTGGAATTGCATGGCTCTCAAAAATTCTACAAGTTAGCGACTTTCAAGGGGGAGAATAATGTGTGTTTAAATGGTCTTTATTTAACCTAATTTAATTTAATTTAGTACTCCTAAATTACCTTTAATTATAAATCTTACATATATTCAAATTATTTTTTGTAAAAATCCAATTCCCATTTTAATAAAACATTCATGCTAAATCTAGATGTCTCACTCCTAAGCGGATCAAAACTATTTATTTTTGACCAATTAAAATCTGATCTGATTTGAACAGAATTAAATTTTTTTAATTCAAACAGATTGGATTTTTTCAAATTGAATAAAGTCAAATTAATATTAAAAATTATATATGAATTATTATCATCTTTTAAAAGGACATATACAAATTTAAATTTTAAATTGATATTTTTGTAACAAATATTATTATTTATTGTAATAACTAAAAAAATTAAAAGAATAAGAAGTATGTATGTACAATTATAAAAATAATAATAAATATTTATATTTATTTTTAAACTAAAATAATAATTTAATATAATTATAGTAAGTATAATATTTAAATATGACATATTATAAAATAAAATGTGTATCTATTTATAATTTAATAGTAATTTGGTCTATATCGGATACAGTGGATTATAAAATCTGTTAATTCGAATTCGATCGAAACTGAATAGATTTTATAATTTTCAATTTGAATCTGATCTGACTATAAAATTTATCAATTCAATCTGATCTGAATCTAACTAATCAAAACGAATTTCTCAATTTAAGAGAATTGATCTAATTATTCGATCACCCCTACTCACTCCTATTTATATGTTACATTTTAATCAAACTAAATTATAATATAAATCCATGTATCAAAGTGAATTTGATATTTATTATAATGTCATTGCTTGTCACATAAGCATTTAAATGGCTATCAAATATTTAAATTTATATTTTAATATTTTAATTAATTCAAATAATCATTTTTTCAAACTAAATAATATTTAATTTATTACAAAAATTAAATGGTCATATCAAATTACCATGCTACCTTTACATATTTATTTGATATTTATGAATTTCATAAAATATCTTAATCAATAAATATGTATTATGATCATTTAAATAACTAATTTTAAATTAATTATTTATATTTATTTTGGAAGTAATATCATTCAATTGTTATTATGGAGTAGATTGGGAGACAGATGAGCCATGAATTCAAGCTTGAATACAATATTCATATATTAATTAATGAGTTTCGGTATCAACTAGTACCTTATCTTTAGAAAAGGTACACAAAAGTACTATATTGTTAGGAATACATTATAAATCCTTTTATTTTGAAAAAAGTTATAATTTGTAAGGTTTAAGTATTAGTAATATTCGTGAACAAAACGTTATGTATAAACTAGTTTATAGGCATATTTTCATATCAATTATTCAAAATCTGAGAAACGTCGAGTTTTAATTTGGTGTACTTCAGGTATACACTTATTTCTTAAAAATATTAAACCTAAAATTAAAGAAATAATGAAAATAAAAATAGAAGAAGAAAGAAAGAGAATTTTAAAATAAAATAAAAATGAAAATGAAACATGAAATTAATAAGAAGAATTACCATATCAATCCCCGGTAATGATGTCAAAATTACACTATCAAATATTTAATCTGACTTCTTTACTTTTTAAAATTACGTCATTATAAATATAATTGTAAGTAAGGGTCATTACCTATAGAGGATATAAAAAATTTAATTATTAATTACTAGTTTAAAAATCAAATCGTAAATGTCATAAATAAAACAAATGGGAGGTTTAAATGTTTTTACAAAAAAAATAAAAATAGTATGAAAATAAAAAAAATAAAGAATAAATTTTTGAATTAATAAGAGAAATATGTGCTTACAAGATTTTTCTTGCTACTCTATTATAATTAAATTTATCATATTTTGATTCATTCATTTTTCAAATCTTAAATTTTTTATATTATTGAAGATTCCTTTTTATTTTTCTCAATTTTAGTTTTAGGAATTTAAGTTTGAATAAAATTTCTATTTTTTGTATTTTGTAATTGACTTACAACACGATTAATAATTAATCTAACTCTTGACTAACTTTGAATTATAACCACTAGATTTAATTCATTTGTTGCATTATAATAAAAAAAATAACAAAATTAGATAAAATTTATATTGTTAACAATTTCTAATCTAAGTATTTAATTCCAATTGTAATAAAAATTACAACTTGTTACTTTGATTACAATAGTTAGTAATTTCATACTAACTTTATAATCTAACAATAAACAAAATTAAATATCAAACAAGTTGTATACTCAATCAAATAATTAGCATGCTTTTATATTCAAACATGAAGTTAAACACATCAAAAAATTCACAATTGAAACTTTATTCAAATCATAACATAATTTATATTAAATAATTATTTAGGGCTTGAAATTACACATAATCAAAATGAATTATTTAGTTAGTCATAAAATTT
Organism: Hippophae tibetana; assembly: GCA_037013495.1. Taxonomy (NCBI): domain Eukaryota; kingdom Viridiplantae; phylum Streptophyta; class Magnoliopsida; order Rosales; family Elaeagnaceae; genus Hippophae; species Hippophae tibetana. Next base: position 18,059,520 of record CM072810.1, read on the forward strand.
AACACATATATAATAATAACTAAATAATTATAACAATAAAGGGAAAGAAGATATAAGAATTTAATTTTTTTTAACGAGGAAGTGAAGCTAATATACCAATCTCTAAACTTATTCTTGAATATTTCTTCAATTGTTCTTCAAACTACTCCAATATATCTTTTGAAATTTTTCTCTCTATTTTTAATAATTTTCTCTAATAATCCTCTTCAAAATAATATTTTGTGGACATTTATTTGAGTTTTATTTTAGAGTTTATGGTCACATTAAGTATGAGATATTGGATAAAGAAAAGTGGAAACACCATAGCATGCCATGTTTCAACAAAATGGATCATTATGTGAGCAATGCAAACAATATGAAGGTTAGGCTGAAATGGCATCGGTTGGGTGAACGACTTGTCATTTGGCGTGTTGAGCATTGCTCCAAACTACACGTTATTTGGCACACCTTTGATGGAAACATGCGAGTGCTAATCATCGTTTGGTTCACATTGAACGTCATCATTTAGAGTGCTATTTTGATAGGTATATCCATGTACATTCACTTTTCCACATAAAACCACATTACATTCTAAGTATATCCATTTATAAAATAAAACTAGCAAAAAAACAATAAAAATTTCAAAAAAACTCAAAAATTATAATATTTTATATTTTCTCATAAAATATAAAATAAATAATTATAACACATGATAAAATTAAAATAAACATAAATATAAAGAAAATAATGATTAAAAATATTTATAATTATCATTTATCATGTACAGGACAAGAATGTCAAACAATGATTGATCGATTAATCAAACGAGTCATAAGTGTTGAAAAGAACTTAATATATTATAATTTTATGTATGTTTATTGATTATATATATTTATATTTTCTTATTTTATGATCATTTAATGTAAATTTATCTTTTTAAAATCATGGGTATATTTTGTTATTTTGTAGGTATTTATTGTATTGAAATAAATCAACTTTAAGAATTATATTTGAAGCACTCCATTACAACTTGGAAGATTAAAAGAAAATACCTGCAAAAAATTACATATGTTTAAATTTAGAAAAAAAGAAATTACATGAAAATTAGGATTTCAAGGTGATATAGTTTAAAATGTGCAGTGGCATGAAAACATTGTAAGTTGCGGCGCAAGGTCAAAAGAACGTGTCCAAAATCAATGAATGTTGTGGCATGAAAACATTGTAAGTAGTACCGTGATTAGAGTGGATCATGTTTAAAATTGTGTATGCCACGGCATAAAAAGAATGTTTGTTGCATCACCAAGTTCAAAATTTTACTTTTTTTCTCCATTCTTCATCCTAAAAATAGGACCTTATTTCTATTGTAAAAAATATATCTTAGAATCCCACAATTCTCTAAAAGCTGATTTCTTAACTTTCTTTAGTGTTTTTATTTATTTTAGTAGTTTAAAGTTCTCATGTTCGAGAGTTGAACAAATTTAATTATTGTAATAGCTTTTAATTTCAATTTAATAAACAACACAACAATTATGCCTAGAGGTTTTCAAGAAATAATTCTAAGAATTCTGTTGAGGTATATTTAAATGTATTCTTTTGAGAATATTTATAATTGTTGTTATACATAATAGATGTTTAATTTATTGATAATTTTTTAAATTGTGTATATTTGGCTATAAATAGTATAAGATATTGCTAATGTTGTTGCACTTATAAAATATTAAAATAGATTAAACATTTTTATAAAATAAATTAATTTTTATTTCATCAAGAAGATTTAAACCAAACTTTGTAAATGAAAAATATACTAACGAAATATTCTTCATAATAAACAAGAGAGTTAGATTTAAGATTTAAAAAATATATATGTGATTTAGAGTAATGCTCCTATATATTAAATATATACATATCTAAATCTGATCGTGATGGATGATTTATTTCAATAATATTTATAAGAATTATTATTGATAGATATATTGACGAAATATCATTTATAGTAGTTTTAAAATCTAAAAGTTAATTCTAGATATTTATATTATAAACTTAACTTAGATACCTTGATGTGAATTTAAATCGTTGGACCCGACCAAAGGCCTCAATTAAATTATTCACTACTCTTAGAAAAGAAGCATAATTTAATTAAAATTAATTGCAAGACCCGACCAAAGATGATAAGTGATTTTAATTAATAATAAATGGTAGACTTAATTAATCTTCAATTTTTAATACAAGACAAAGTCAATAATCTTAATTCATATATTTAATATCCTATTTAATATTAAACAAGCATAATTAACTAAATAATATATCCCATAAATTATCCATTGCATGATAATTATTTAATTGCTTAAATGTTTATTGAATTTATCCTTATTTTTATGTCAATAGTTTAGAAACTCGTCCCAAAACAATCGTGATAGGATGTTTAGGTTATTAATTTTTTTTTAATAATTTGTTAAATAATTTAATAACCATATTATTACTCTTTAGACTGACCTTGGAAGTATACTTATCACTTTTTTATAGGTGATTTGTTACGAGCTATTTTATAAATCATACAAAAATTGTACGCAACAATTTTGTGCATCAAGTTTTGGCACTATTTTCGAGGAACTAGTAATAGCCTCAAAAACTCACTAAAATTTGTATTATCAAGTATTGACATTGTTTCTACGAAACTGGTAATAGCCTCAAAAACTCGCTAAATTTTATTTTAAGTGGTGGTGGTTTAGGTTTCAAAGCAAAGTATTATTACAAAATTTCAAGAATTTAGTGATACTTTGTATGTTCTTGGATGATGCCCACCAACATGATAACATTGTTGATAGAAACACCTATTTACTGTATGCAATCGCATATAAGATGCCCATGGATATTGTAGTAATAATTCACCAATGAATTAAGTTGTCTGTAAATAGTCATTGTATGGTTTTTTTCTCCTAATTAATAACTTCTTTATGTAAGAAAGAAGGGATGTATCCTATTTGAAGGGTTAGGTTTTTAAACAACCCAATGAATTATTAAATGACTTACTTTGATGAGCTTACATATGGTATCAACATCGTTCTAAGAGAAAGCAGAGCCATTTTGTCCATCAAGAATGTCTATGAAAGATCAATTTCATAAATTTGGTGAGAGAATGAGAAACATGCATGAATGAATACCATCAAGCTTATTTTACCCAACAAGTAGAATTCCTAAATCGGCATTATCATGATCTAGTAGAATATAATCAGTTAATGTATGAAATGAGCTAATTACAATTAAGTCATCTTGGGATATATACAAGTCATTTAACAACACCTGAACATCCTCATTGTGACTTCAATTTTATACCGTCGAAATAATCACAACAATGAGAACTTGAAGATCAAGATTTGGATGACATGGAAGATGAGCTCTAAAATGATCCAGAATTTCATTTCTTTTTATGTGTTTTTATTTGGTTTTAAGCTTTAGTTATTAATTTTAGATAATGTATTTGTTTTTAGTTTTATTATGTTATAGGTAAATTTAATTTGTGTTTTATGAATATTATTTGGAAACGTTAATTTTATAATTGCTTGTTGAATTTGTGAGAAGTACATATCTATATAATTATAATATGTTTAGATTGATAAATAGGCCTACAATTCCATACCAACTCTTGAACAAGTTCAAACAAATGGATAACTTTGATATCTTTACTCTTTATCTTTGCATTATAATTGTTATATTGAGTGCAATGTAAAGTTTTAGGTTGGGTTAGGAAAGTTATATATTTATAAAGTTATGTGATAAAATTGATATTTTATGTTCATATGTTTACATTTTTTAGATTTGTTTCTATTTAAATTTTTGTGTACTTTTATTTATTTATTTGAATTAGGAACTTTTGGTTTATTTTTTTCTTACAAAATTATCATGTCTTCTAAAGTTAATTTTAATAAAATGATAAAATCTTTGTATTATTAGATTAATTTTAAAAATATTTCATGGAGTAATGTGAGTTAATTAGCTTTTGTCATAATTAGTACTTTATGATTAAATGTTAAAATTGTGATGAACCTAAAATCGATGTTTAAGAATGAAATAGTGAAGACTACCCTTGTAAGAATATATTTTGAGCTATTATCATTCTATTCTGACTGATAATATTTTTCTACTCTTTAAACACTCAGTATCAATTCTAATTATCATTGAATGTTAGGATTTTTACGTCTAATAAAGTGTCATATATTTATTTTTATTTCTTAAATTAAATAAGTTAAGTATATATTTTTCTATTCATTCATGCATGACATCTAAAAAAAGACATATATGGGTTACCTAAATCAATAAAATAAAAATCCATAAATTAGTTGCTCATCTATTATACAATATATGTACAATCTATACATAGGTCATCTCTCTAAAAAAAGGAACATCTCTATAAAAAAGAGAGAAGAAAAATAAAGAAAAGAGAAAAATGAATAGTATAAACCATATATTACTAGCCATTATTCTTTAAAGTTACGAGAATTAGCTAAATATAAAAGAAAAAATATAGAAATAATTTCTCAATAAGTCATTTGCATTTTATTCATCTCCCAAGAGGCATTACTTGATATTTTTATTGATAAATTGATTGATGTATGAAAATAATATGTTATTTCTTTATAAATCTTTTCATTTGATTCTTTTCTTGAGATCAATATGATGTACCACTTTAAGCTTTTTCTTCTTTAAACATAAACAAATCATTAGTTCATTTCTATTTATAGACTCTTTCACATATACCTTTAAATAAGTGCTTGAACTAATATGATCAGTGTTATTGAGAGCATGTCTAGCGAAGTTAGAGTTCAAAAGAATTAGAATTATTTATACTAAGATTAGGTAAATTTTATATTGATATATTTTTTATTTGAATATGAAAGTGATTTTAAAACTAATTATTATAACAAATTATGAATGTTTAGAATATTGAAATGACTTATGCTATATATTTTAATTATAAACTTAAAAAAATTTAAAGCATGGGATATTTGTTTTATTATTTTATCTTTTTACTTTGTTTTTAAAATTTATTTGTTTATATTTTTTTTGTTTTACTTTTGATGTTTGTGAGTACCATACCTGAAAACCCTCACGAGACTTAAACTCATCTACTAAGGTAACATATGAGTTTAAAGACTTGTAGCATATGTTAAATGCAACCGTGTCAATCTACGAAAATGATTTAGGATAGTTTAATTTTTAGTTTTTCACCATTCTTACTAAGAGAGTAGCAAGAATTTGATTGATGGTTGTTATAAGTGCTCAAAAGCACTTAATATATCGTGATTTTATGCATGTTTAATGATTATATAGATTTGTATTTTTTTTAATACTATAATTTTATACAAATGTATTTTCTCGAAATCACGAGTTTATTTTATTATTTTTTAAGTATTTTTTATATTAAAATAAATCAATTTGAAGAATTATACTTGAATCACTCCATTACAACTTGGAAGATTAAAAGAAAATATTTGTAAAACATTACATATGTTTAAAAATTAGAAAAAATAAATTACATGAAAATTAGGATTTCAAAGTGATGAAGTTTGAAGTATGATGTAATGTGAAAACATTTTATGATGCGGTGAAGGCCAAAATAATGTGTCTAAAATTAATGCAGGCCATAGCCTAAAAACATTATAAGCCATAGCGTGAATAGAGTGGATTATGTTTAAAACAGGGTACAATAATGTATGACGAGGTGTAAAAAAATCTATGTCATGGAACCAAGTTTAAAATTTCATTTTTTCCTCTTTTTCTCACTCTATAAATAGGACTTTATTTCTATTGTATAAAATATATCCGACAATCTCACAACTCTCTTAGTAGTTGATTTTTTAGCTTTCTTTATTCTTTTTTTCTTTCTTTCTTTTAGTATTTTAAAGTTCTTTCTCATTCAAGAGTTAAACAAATTTAGTTCATTTAATAGCTTTTAGTCTCAATTCAACAAATATCACATCAATTATGTCTGAAGGTTTTCCAAAAGAAATTATAAGAATTCTGTTGAGGTATATTGAAATGTATTCTTTTCAGAATATTTGTAAGTGATGTTTTACATGATATATGTTTAATTTATTGATCATTTATTAAATTGTGCATATTTGACTAAAATAGTATGAGATCTTACTAATATTGTTATGTTTGTAAAATATTAAAATAGATTGAATTTTTTTATAAAATAAAATAATTTTTATTTCATCAAGAATATTTAAACAAAAGTTTATAAATAAAAAATATATCGATGAAGTATTTTTCATAGTAAACAAGAAAGTTAGATTTAAGATTTAAAATATCTTAATCTAATTTAGAATAATACTCCTAGATATTAGATATGTACATATCTAAATCTGATCTCAAGGATTTTTATAAGATTATTATTAAAAGATATATTGATGACTTATCATTCATAGTAGTTTTAAAATTTAAAAGATAGTTTCAGATACTTGAATCACAAACCTAACTTAGACACTTTGATGTCAATTTAAATTATTAGACCTGACTAAAAGCTATAATTAAATGGTTCACTATCTTTGAGAAAATAAGCATAATTTAATTAAAATTAAATACTAGACTAGACCGAAGGTGGTAAGTGATTTTAATTAATAATAATTGATAAACTTAATTAATGTTCTATTAATAAATATAAGATAGAAATAATCTTAATTCATATCTTTAATATCTCATTTAATATTAAACAATTATAATTAACTAACTAATATATCCTATAAATTCTCTACTGTATCATAAATATTTAATTACTTAAATGTTTATTGAATCTATCTTTATTTTTTTTATTTTAGTAGTTTAGAAACTCAACCAAAAATATTGTGATAGGATGTTTAAGTTGCTAATTTCATTTTTAAGAATTTGTTAATAATTTAAAAACCACATGGTTTCTCTTTAGATCGATCTTGAAAGTATGCTTATCATTTTTTATAAGTGCTTCATATACTTTAGAGCTATTGTATAAATCATATAATATTTATATGTAACAATTTTATACATCAAGTTTCTGGCTCCGTTAACAGGTAACTAGTAATAGCCTTAAAAACTCACTAATTTTTTTTTTTATAAATGAGATTGGTAGATTAATCGAACATCAATAGATCTTCACTTGAGTACTCTTAGGTTGAAAATTACAATTATTAGATTGATCGACCAAAGGTCTCAATCGATTGAGTGGCCCAAACAACGCACAAATTAAATGATTTTTCATCACCAACTTCTAATCTTAACCACTGGATCAATCCTAATTAGCCCTAATCTAATTAAGATAAAAAAAATACATAATATAAATAGCAAAAGGACTCATTAATCAAACACAATTACTTCAAGGGATAAGAGAGATCAAGAGCACATACGAGGAAATCCTTTGAAGGAGATTGAGAAAAAAAGATTGAAGATTGAAGATTAGGCTTGCTTTGGCTTTTTCATCTATAATTCTTAAGCTTTTCCTATTTTTTCTTCTCAAGATTTTGTGATTATAACGTTACTTCATTTAGAATCCATTCCTAACAAAATATTTAATGTGATTATATGAAATTCTAATCCCTTGATAATGATTTAATTAATTTAATGTTATAAATAATTTTATTTTCAATTATTTATTTTTGATGTGTTTAATTCTATGGTTGATTGCCATAACTATGTATATATGAATTAGGGTGTATCAACTAGTTTGTTGCGTGAATATGTTTATATCTTTCTAAGATGTTAGTATGTAATCATTAATATTGTTATTCAAAGTGGTATCTTGTAGCTGCTAATCAACATGAATTATGTGCAATGAGTGTGCAAGTATACGTATCGCAAACAAGTAATATAATGATAAGAAAATATTGTTCTCATAGATATTATGTTATTAGAAACTAATTTTAAAACTAAAAAGTAGAGATCAATTTTTTTGTTTTTTAAGAAAGAAAATTTAAAAGAACTAAAAATAAATAGCAAGAAATTAAAATGTAATAACTAATTAATTAACTCATAACCAACAACTAAAACAATGTGAAAAAAAACAATCTAGGAATCTTTAATCTCCTAATTTCCTAATATCTGAATCACATAAATTCCAATCTAGGAATCTTTAATCTCCTAATTTCTTAACATGTGAATCACTAAATTCTCCCTAATATAATCATCAAATAATTACATAATCAATTGAATCTATCTTAGCATGCATTCCTCTCTCAAGTACACTACATACCATATAGTAATTAACCTAATTACACTCTCATGTCAATTAAATTTCATACTACTCATTAAGTTCATCAATTATAGATCACACATATAAGAATCATACATTTTTGCCTAGAAAGTATGCATGTTATTCGATCAGACAAACAATTTAATTAATAATTCTCTCAAATCTATCTAGTTGCCTTTATAGATTATTTGTTGGCCAAATAATTAATAATATAAAAATTAGATTAAATAATATAACTAAATTGATATAACAATTGAGGTAAAATATCAGATCATCACATGTAGAAAATTGGGTTTATTAGACCCTTAAATTAATAAATTAGCTAGACATAATTGTGTTCATAAAACTTAGATTTTTCGTAAAGAAAAACATGAAAATTGATAAAGAAATGAGAAGAAGAACAAATGCAGTCAATTTCTTGAATTGTAGCGCCACTCTCATCTTAAATCTTCACTAAATTGTATCTTCTTTTGAACTTTTTCTATATTTTTTTCTCTTCTCGGTAGCCGCTAGATTTTGTGATTCTTAATTGTGTGTTTTTTTATACCATTTTTTGGGTGTTGTTTTGTATTTATATTGATGAAATTAATCTATTTTAGAATTATATTATGACTAATACGTGCAGTTACATACGAAAAATAGATCCACGAAACACCCTGTTTAGTGAATAGTGACATATCGCTTGCACTTTTTGAGCTTGGAATTAGTGGACTATGTACATCCTGGGGTTACTAAGTGAATCCACTTTTGCTAAGTACATCTATGGATTTTTCTAAGTACATCCACCTCTCAAATAAAAAATCATAAAAATAACACAAAATATAGAAAATCAATATTTTCTCAATAAATATAAAATAATTAGTTATTAGCTTGTTCCACCTATATTAACATAATTAAACATAAATAAATATATTTTTTGGATATTTTAGCACAAAATAATGAAAATAAGTGGTTTAAAAGTGGTCAAATAACATTACTTTCGTAGAGTTATCATACCTCCTTACTTAACTCTTTGCTTGCCCTCAAGTAAAGCCAAATATGTCTAGCTAACACATTCATAAATATATATCTATTGATACATACATATTTAGCAAAAACTATCCACTCAAAAGTTGTTAAATTTTATGACAAGGACGTTCATATATTCATTAATCAACATTCCATTAATACAAGGATTTTCAAGGTTTTTGACAAATTGATTTGTATATGTATGTATTGCACCTGATATCATCCAAAGCACTCATGAAATAAACCTATATGGGCATGCTAATAAATTCAATCGTATAACAAGTCTCATTAGTCTATTTTTCACATCCCTCTCTAATAATATAAATACGCATCTAACTAAACATTAATAAGGCCTTTACATGCTTATATGTAAGGCTTATATAGGGGTCAATAAATGAAGACATTTAAGCTTTTTCCAAATCTTAGCTTTATTTTTACTCATTATGCACTTTTTAACTTGATATTTTAGTGCACCATATCTTATCCATCCTTTCATAATCTTTTATTCCACATCTTTTTTCATAACTTTACAGCACCCCAAACTTATTTTTTTCTTTTTTGATTAGAAAGGGGTCATTGTGTTAAGTTTTTATTTTTCCTTTTTTCTCTCTTTTTTGTTATAAGGTGCATTACAAGGGTAAATGTAATGCTTATTGGTTAGGCATGAAATGTGACTTAAATATATGAAAGGTTTTCATTTGGGATCAAATGGGTGACTAAAGATATTAAAAATATTTAGCCTTAAAAGTTCAATCGATCCAAGTAAAGCCTAAATCATTTCTCTTGATAAATACTATTTAGAATTTCACCTCAAAGGATGATCAAATAGATTCCAAAACCTGGTAGATCTTATCAGCTTGCACAACTTACCATAAATATTCTCTCAATAAGAGCACCAAAATCAATCATGAATATATGCATAGAAATTTAAATCAATCAATCAAAACTAATAAGCATATACATAATTAATGTAAGTATCTTAATGATTATGTTACATTCCTTAGTATAGTCTTGAAAACAAATATATCATTGGGTTCATATTTTTCATATCAAGCATGCATGCATTTAGTTCCCATGTATTTATCAATGTCTACCCAAATCATGATTAAAAACATCCTACTAAAATGAAAAAAAACATCTTAAAAATTGAAAATGCATACTAAATACTAAAGTAGATAATGAATTACCTTTCCTTAAATTTAAATTACACATTGTCCCTAATGTGAACATATAAATATGAAAAAGTAAAAGGAGAGAAAACTCCCTTAGTCTTAGCACACCACATCTATTGTTGAAATGCATGCTCAATCTTTTTGTGCTATTACTCCAAATTTATTCACCTACAAAAGAAAAATAATAAAAATATAAGTAAAATAACATTGGGTTACTTCTCAATTAGAACCACATTTAACGTCATTGGCTAGACGGTTATATCAACTTCTAAAGTGCATCCCTTTGTGTCCATTTAGTATTGAGTTTTCCTGGAAAGAATTTCAGTCTTGAATTTTTCAATAAAACTTTATGTCTTTGTTTAAAAACACGGTGCTCAATTCTCTTATCATTTAATTTTGTTTTCTTTTTGTAAATTTTGGCATTTTTTATAAGCATTCTACCATAGCTACTCTAATTTATGTATTTATAGCATCATTTTCACCTTTATATTTGATTCTTCCACTTGCTCACTTGATCAGGGAAGGTAGCATAAATGTGTGAGGTCTAACCTTGGCAGCCCTTCAATAGATGGTTTGAGCTTAGATCTTATCTCAAAACTCTCCACAACAATATTAGGTATACACAGGTGAGGTGTTGCCTCCAAATAGTTCACAAAATCAATAATATCAATCATAGATTCCATGCTTTCAAAATTAAAATAAATTGAGTTATTTCTTTGTGAGTTTACTTCATTGTTCACAACATCATGTCTAATAGTCTTAAGTATGGGTGACTAAATAGATGTTTTAAATTAGCATCATGATTAGTAACATCTATCTTAAAGCATTCATTATTTTATCAATATCAGGGTGTTTAAATATTTTAAAAACTTTAAATGTTACTTGTTCATCTTTCACTCTCATTGTAAGCTCACCTTTTTGTACATCAATAAGTGTTCTTCCAATTGCTAAGAATGAATGACCAATTATGATAGGAATGTTATGGACATCTTCCTTGTCTAGTACAATGAAATTTTCTAGAAAGATATATTTGTCTACTTTTACTAGAACATATTCTACTATATCCTAAGGTCTCTTAATTGATCTATATATCATTTGTAATATTACTAAAGTGCGTTTTACTTTACCAATCCCCAATCACTTGAAGACTAATAATGGCATAAGGTTAATTCTTGAACCAATGTCACATAGTGTTTCTTTAAAGTTCATGTTCCCAATTTTCCAAGGATTTCAAAGAATTGGAATCTTTCAATTTTTGGGATAGTTTTTTAGCAAGGATGGCACTACAACCTTCAATCAAGGTTATTGTTTCATTATCTCTAAACATTATTTTCTTAGATAGGATGTTCTTAATAAATTTGGCATAAGAAGACATCTATTCAAGTGCATCTATAAATAGTATATTTATGTGTAGTTTCTTGAAGACATCAAAAATTTTTGAAAACAGCGTATCTAACTTTTTCCTTTGTAGTCTTTGAACGAATGGAATAGTGGGTTTGTAGAGGTCGCTCTTTTTTGGTTAAATTATTTCTTTTCTAGTGCTATGTTTATCCATTTGTTTCTCCTCATTCTTTTTAGCTTCTTGTTTCTCCTCATCCTTTTAAGTCTCATGTTTCTCCTCATCCTTTTAAGTTTCATGTTTCTCCTCTAAAGTTTTACCACTTCTCAAGGCCATGGCATTTCAATACTCCTTACCTTATCTTCTTGGGTTTATAAATGGTCATTGAAAGGTTACCTTGAGGTCTTTAACTTATAGCCTGGGCAAGTTTCCCTATTTGGGTTTTTAAATTTAGAATTGAAGCCTTTTGAATAGACACTTTTGTATTTACTAACTGTATGAAGTATTTTATCATCCCCGTTAAAGCATTTTTATTGTCCTTAGTAGGTGGATTTTTCTCTAGGGCTTGTGATTGTTATGATTGTTGAAAACTAAGGGGTGGAAATGAGTTGAATTAATTATCACCTTGATTATTGTTATTGGTCATAGAGAAATTTGGATGTTATCAAGCATGCATGCATTTAGTTTCCTATTTATCAATTTCTACCCAAATCATGATTAAAAACAACCTAAAAATAAAAACTTTCCCTAAAAATAAAAATTTCTAAAAATTTATAATGATAGTAAAAAACATTAATGTAAAGAATGAAGCTTCCTCTCTCAAACTTAAATTTCACACTGTCCCCAATGTGCACATATAAATATGAAAAGGTAAAATAAAAGAAAACTCCTTTAATCATGGCATGCCACATATGTCATTGAAATTCTCATTCTTGTTGTGCCATTACTCTCCACATTTATTCACCTAAAAAAACAATGAAAATATAAGTAAACTAATGTTGGGTTGCCTCCCAACCAACATCATGTTTAATGTCCTTGACTATATGATCATATCAATTCCTAAGGCATATCCCTTGGTTTCCATTTACTTTTGAGTTTGCCTAGAAACAATGTGAGTCTTGATTTGTTCAATGATACCTTATACTTTGGTTCACAAACACGGTACTCAAGTCTCTTCTCTTGCTATATTTTTGTTTTCTTTTTGAACTTTTTGGAATTCTTATAAGCACTCCATCATAACTCATCCAATTTATATATTTCCAACATTTTTTTCACCTCTACATTGGACTCTTTTAATTTCATACTTGATTGGGGATGAAAGGGTAAAAATGTGAGGTCTAAACTTTTTTGCCCTTTAATTGATGGTTTGAGCTTATATCCTATCTAAAAAAATTCATAATCACCTTTGATAGACACATGAGAAGCACGTCCTCCAAAAAGTTCACACAGTCCACAATATCAACCTTTGATTCCATACTTTCAAAGTTAAAACAAGTTGATTTGTTTTTTGGTGAGTTTATGTCCTCATTCATAGCATCATGTGTAAGTGTAAGTGTGGGTGACTCAATAGATTCTTTTAAGTTATCCCAACATTCAGTAACATTTATCCTTAAGCAATCATTTGTACTATTAATGTTAGGGGTCACGATCCTCTTCCATGTCTAGCACAATGAAGTCCGCTTGAAAGATGATTTTTTCTACTTTTACTATAAAATCTTCTAACACACCTCGAGGTCTTTTAATTGATCTGTCTACCATTTGTAATGGTACTAAAGTGGTTTTGGATTTACCAACCCCAATCTCTAGAAAATCAAGAATGGCATGAGGTTAATGCTAGAACCCAAGTCACATAGTGCCTTGCCAAAATGGATGTTCCCAATAGTGCTAGAGATATCAAAACTACTTGGATCTTTTTAGTTTTTGTGATAGTTTTCTACCAAGGATGGCGCTACAACCTTTAGCTGAGGTTATTGTTTTATGATCTTCAAGCCTTATTTTCTTTGATAGTATATCCTTCATGAATTGTGCATAAGATGACATTTTTTCAAATTCCTCTACAAATGGTATGTTTATGTGTAGCTTCTTGTACACTTCTAGAAATTTTTAAAACTACGTATCTGACTTTGGCTTTTGTAGTCTTTGAGAGAAAGGAATAATGGTTTGTAAAGGTTGTTTTTATTTGGCTGAATTATTTCCTTTTCAGTGTTCTCTTTATCCATTAGTTCCTATTCATCCTTGTTAATTTCCCATTTCTTGTCATCCTTTTCTATCTTATGTTCCTATTCTAAAGTTTTACCACTCCTCAAGACTATGATGTTGCATTGATCCTTACATTCTCTTATTGGGTTTATAATTGTGTCACTTGGAAGGTTACCTTGAGGCCTTTGACTTATGGCATGGGCAAGTTGCCCTATTTGGTTCTATAAATTCCGATTTGATGCCTTTTGAGTGGATACTTTTATATTTACTTATTGGATGAAGTCTTTCATCATCCCCATTAAAGAATTTATATTATCCTCTGTAGATGGTTTCTTCTGTTAGGTTTGTGATTGCTATAGTTATTGAAAACCAGGTAGTCGAAATGATTGATGGTTGAATTAATTACTACCTTGACTGTTGTTATTCTAAGAGAAATTTAGATGTTGTTTCAATCCTGAGTTATATATATTCGAGTATGGATTATTGTTTCAATTCATATTACCTACATAGCATACAAATTCAAGATTATTTGGAAAATTATCAAACAAATGAGCTCCTCCACAAAACACATATGACTCTTCTAAATTTTGGACCTAGTTTATACTCGTTGTCGAGTTTTGAGCCTTCAAAAGATTAAGCAAAGATGACACTTGAGATGTAAGTATCGTGATATCATTTACCTCATGCACTTTGGCTACTCTTCTTGTGGTTGTCATTCAGTCCATTGGTCATTGATAATTTTTGCTAGCCATGTTCTCAAGTAAATCATATGCTTGATTGTAAGATTTGGCTAGCAAAGCTCCATTCGTAGATGCATAAACAATAGTTCTTGTTTAAGTATTGGGACCATTTTAAAAATTCTCTATTTGAATCCAAGAAGGAATATCATGATAAGGACACTTCCTTAGTAATTGCTTGAATCTTTCTCATGTTTCATATAAAGATTCTCCTTCATATTGTTGGTAAGAATTAATGCCATTCCTAAGCTTGGAATTCTTTGTTGGTGGGAAGTATTTCATCAAGAATTTCTTCGTCAAACCATTCCAAGTTGTAATGAAATTAGGTGGAAAATATTTTAGCCAAGCTCGAGTACAGTCTTGTAAAGAGTAAGGGGATAATCTAAGCCTAAAGGCCTCATCGATTACACCACTAAACTTAAATGAATCTACAACTTCAATAAACCATCTGAGATGAAGATAAGCATTCTCTGTTGATAATTCGCTGAATTTTCCAACTATTTGTAGCATTTGAAACATCATTGGTTTTAGTTCAAACTGATTAGCTTGAATATTTGGCCTTGTAATACTTGGATTCAGCCCTTCCAATGTAGGTATTGCATATTCATTCATAGCTTTATCTCTATCATCTATCAAAATCATTTGATTGTTAAGTTTAGCTCATTATTATTTGTGTCTAATGGATTAACCATTTTTTCCTCTTGGGTGACAACTTGTTTTCTAATCGACCTCAAAGTATGCTTAATTTCAAAATCTAAAGGTAAGATTTTTTCTTCATGGACTATGCTCATGCAATAGAAGCAACTATGTTTCTACAATACTAAATGAGATTTCTAAATAGAAACTAAATTAAAATAAAAAAAGTAAACAACTATATAAATAAATTAAAGTTAACAAAATAAAAATAAATAAATAAGTTAGTAGAAGAAAATAATGAAATTAAAATTAAAATTAAAGTAAAGAAAATAATTATAATAAAAAAATATTAATTCCTAATATTTATAATCCCAAGCAACAACGCTAAAAACTTAATCGCTACACAAATTTTGTGTGCAATGAATACACAATTATACGTATCATAACAAGTAATATAATGATAAGAAAATATCGTTCTCACGGATATTATCTTATTAGAAACTAATTTTTAAAACAAAAAATCAATTTTTTTTTGTGTTTTTATATTTTAAGGAATCAAAATTAAAATAACTAAAAATAAATAAGAATAATTAATTAGATCATATTTGGTAAGTAAGAAATATATCAAAAAATATCTAAGAATACTTAATCTCCCAATTTTATGAACATGTAAATGGTAAAAATCTTCTAAATATAATTATCAATTAATTACATGATCAATTGAATCTAACCTAGCATGTATCCCTCTATCAAGTAAATTGCACATCATATAGTAATTAATTTAATCACACTCATACTAATCATTAATTTTATCAATTATGGATCACATACATAAGAATCATACATTTCTTACCTAAACACTATGCATGTTATTTAATCAAGACAAACAATTAAATAATTCTCTTAAATATATTTAATTGCTTCTATAGATAAATTATTGATCAAACAATTAATAGCATAAAAATAAATTTAAATAATATAATTAAATGAAAATTATAATTGGGGTAAAATATTATATCATCACATCATGAAAATTGGGTTCATAAGATCCCTATATTTATAAATTAACTACACATAATTGTGTTCATAAAACTCATATTTTTCATAAAGGAAAACATAAAAATTGATAAATAAAAGAGTAGAAAGAGAAATATAATCAATATCTTGAATTATAGTGTTAATATCCCCTCTTGAATTTTTCTATATTTTCTCCATTCTTAGCTCCAAAAACTGACCAAAATTATGCTAATGATATCCCCTTAGGGATTATGGGGTGATTAGGGGCTTAAATATAGCTTAGGTGCAATCTGGATTGTCAGATCAGCTTCAGATTAAAGACTGAGATCGAAACAAGTAAAACTAACAACGCCAACAAATCATAGAGCGATATGTGGCACACAGAATTTACTGGGTGAATCAAAGGGATCAGCCTGACAAGGGAGCTTGGTCAAAGTCAATGCTCACTAATTCAGCGCCACGTGATGCAATGTGATTTGCAATAATAGATGGCATGGTGCACGATTGGAATGCAAGGAGCAATCGGGTGGCGAAACATGGTAGTGTAGTTATATCGATCTCTGAACTCAAATTAAATGTCGTGCTAACACGTGGTATGTGGTTCATCCTCTTGGCACCTGTTGATCTAAAATTCCTTATCTCTACTTATGTGGCATCCACATGGCTTACTTAGTTAACTTCTCTACTTGTACGACAGACGCATGATAACTTTTGGTTGACCCTATGTTAAAAATTCATAAAAATCTAAAAGAATCTCAAAAATTATATTTTCACCCCTTTTCACTAAAAAGTTTATGTTTTAATATTTTTAGCCCTAAAAATTCTATTTATTGAATAAACAAGTAAATATTAAATAAAAAAAATGCTAATGACTATACTTTCATAGAGCCATCAAATTGTCATGACATCATTTACTCTAGCAACTCTTCTTGTGTCTGCATTCTGCCCGTTGATCCTTGATAATTATTGCTAGCCATTTTCTCAAGTAAATCATATGCTTAATTGTAAGATTTGTCTAGTAGAGCTCCATTAGCGGATGCATCAAATATGGTTTTTGTTTGAGCATTAATATCATTGTAGAAAGTCTCCATTTCAATCCAATGAACGATACCATGGTAAGGACATTTTTTTAGCAATTCTTTGAATCTTTCCCAGCTTCATATAAAGATTCCCTTTCAATTTATTAGTAGGAGATAATGTCATTCCTAAGTTTGGCACTCTTTCATTGTGGGAAATATTTCATCTAAAATTTCTCTACCAAATTATTCTAAGTTGTAATGAAATCAGGTGGAAAAGAGTTAGCCAAGCTCAAGAACGTTCTCACAAAAAATAAGGAAACAATCTAAGCTTAAATGTCTCCTCGGTCACACCTCAGAATTTGAATGAATCTCTAACGTTAATAAACAATATAAGATGTAAATGAGGATCCACTATTGGTAATTTGTTGAATTATCCAACTGTTTGTAGCATTTGAAACATCATTGGCTTTAGTTCAAACAGATTAGCTAACATGTTTGGTCTTTTAATACTTGGATTCAGCTATTCCAACATTGGTAATGTATATTCATCCACTAAAGGAATCTCGTTGTTCAAATCCAGCTCATTATTGTTTATTTCTCCTTGATTAGCCATTTCTTCCACTTAGGTGACAATTTTTTGTTTTCTTATTGATTTCAAAGTACGCTCGATTTCGAGATTTAAAAGGGGAATTAATCCATTACGAAATTTACTTATATAATAAAGTCAAATATGTTTCTAATAGCACTAAATAATGTCAAAATTAAAAATAAATAACTAAATAAATTAAAATTAAATTATGAAAAATAAAGAAAGAAAAATAACTAAAATAAAAAATAAAAATTATTTTCTAATGTTTATAATCCCCGATAGCAATGCAAAACACTTGATCGACATGAAATTATGCACGTTATTTAATCAAGACAAACAATTATTTAATCTCTCAAATCTATCTAATTGTTTTTATATATCAATTATTGGTCAAAAATTAATAACATAAAAGTCAGATTAAATAATATAATTGAATTGATATAATAATTGGGGTAAAATATTAGATCATAACATGTATAAATTTGGGTTCATGTGACCCCAAAATTAATAAATTAGCTAGATATATTTGTATTTATAAAGTTTAGATTTTTCATAAAAAAGATATCAAATTGATAAAGATCAAAGTAGAAGAATAAATGCAATTAATTTATTAAATTGTAACACTAATTTCTTCTTGAATCTCTACCAAATTGTATCTTTTTTTAAATTTTTTCTATATTTATTATTTTTTTAACATATACTAGGTTTTATGATTCTTAATTATATACTTTTTGATATTGATTTTATTTGTTTTATTGAATGTTATTTTGTATTTATATGGAAGAAATTTATCCATTTAGAATTGTATATTACACGCCAAAAATATTTGGGAAACATGGTGATGGCCGTGAAAAGTATATATATATATATATATAAAGTGCCACGTGTAAATTTCTTAGATTAGGAGATGAATAGTGCCACGTGGCTTTTTTATAAATTGGTAGGCTGTGTACATCCACTTGCTTGCTAAGTGAATCCATTTTGCTAAGTACATCTCCAATTATTTCTAAGTGCATCCAATCATCAATTAAAAAATCATAAAAATCCAATATATATATATATAGAAAATGAATAATTTCTTAAGAAATATAAAATAATTAATTGTTAGCTTATTCTATCTATATTGATAAAAGTAAACACAAGTTAAGTATTTTTTTTTATATTTTAAGATAAAACGAGACAAATAAGTGATTTAAAAGTAGTCAAATAACACCATTTTCGCATAGTTATGAACTATTTTTACAAGTATGATTGAATACCTTCACTATAGGTTAAGCGATTATTGTAAACTTGCATAGTTTAGTTTTCATTTTTTTAAATCTTAATGCAATAGATGAATTAAATCTAGGTTCTTTAAAAAGTAAGAAAATGTGGGAAGTTAATGCGCTTGAAAACATGCAAGTATATATGATCAAATTGTATAAGTGATAAGTAATTTAAGAATAAAGGTTATCGAATTCATGAAGAATGCTAAAATTAATACCACTAATTATTAACTTATAAATAAATAGGGTTTTAAAAATAATTTTTATATAAAAATAAATCATAAATTATTAATTAAAATACATGAGCACATAGATCAAGAGAAATATATGATTATGAATTAATCTTCATCCTAGTCTATTATTTAACCAATTATATCATAAATCAATATTAGAAATGACTTTCAACCCACTTTTTTTACTTTTAATTGAAGTAGAATACCTTCATAAATCAATCTTAAATCAGAATATAGACCTAATCATATTTACTAGATAAAATTCATTCAATGCATTGCATTCTAAAAATGAGATAAGTAAACTTCACAAGATCATACTTCTTAGCAACTTTTAATGAAGACATCAACTCTACTTGTCAAACTATTACAAAGCAACAAGTTATGACTTCGAATAAGAATATTAGCAAATACCATAACTGACGAGATAAATAGAAACCATATATGTTCCCAGATATAACAGTAACATCTAAAACTAGTATTAAACATATACATGCAATAATTTAGTTAATTGCTCAAATTTATACACGTTTAGTCATGGAATTTAATCGTAGATTTAAACACATAAAAACTCAAGGATATTATCTAAAAATTATCATAATACTTTATTAATTAAAATCATAGTTTAGGAGTTGAAAATTACCCACAATCACATAAATAAATTAGATAGGTAGACTCATAATTAAAATAAATAGATAACAAAGAAGATAGATGAGAAGAATAATAATAAGAAACTATTTATTAGTATTAGTGGCTGATTTACAACTCTTTAATTTCCTCTTTGAATTCTATCTTCCATCTAACCTTTAATTTCTCTATAGATCTACATATTTGCTATATATTTCTATGCCTACAATTTGTATAATTTGTGGCTACTTTTATTGTTAACCCTAGTTATATATTTATAGTAAACAAATTACAATGTAGTTAGGATAGGGTTGAAGACGTATAAAATTATTAAAATGATATTAACAAAAATTTGGAAACTGATTGGATAAACATGTGCTTAATATCATGTGTTAGAGTGCAAATCTAAGTTCTCGAACTGTTGTGCATATGGAATCATGCCACGATGCAACTCTAATTCTAGTTTTGTTAAAATTCATTTTGAGGGTGTCATTCTAATGTGCACATGTACTCACGTTGCAAAGTGCCCTTAATTTTGACACTTTCATATTTTGACCAACTTCTTAATATATCTTTTATAAATGTTCACATTTAGGTCATCTATTGTATGACATATACCCCTACTTATAAGATTTGATCGGTCTTTTATAATTTGAATATTTTAAGTCTAAAATACCTAAAATATATAAAAACATACCATGTGATTATGAAAATAGAATATTAAGTCCATTTATAATTTGTGTCTATGTGTTGGCTTCCCGTGTGCAAACCATAAAGTCTGCTTATTTTACTCAGTGTTTTTTCTTCCTCTATATAAGGTTGGTTACTATGGATCAGTAATGCACACACGCATATAATTAGGAATACTATCATTAAAAGAATATTTTTCACACACCATGAGATTGATTTTTTAATATTTATGCTTGGCCATGAGTGGCGAGTTTTGGCTCAGTTCTGATGTGGGTATTTGTGAAAATTACTCGATAACTTTTGTAATAAAAATTATGATTTTTGGCAACTTGTCATAACCCTTGACAAGGGCTTCCCTACAACCCTCGAAAAGGTGTGGTAAAGACCATAGTGAGATGGTCTGATTGTTGGAATTCTTCTATAAATACTCCTTATTTATGGTTACATTTATATTGAAAATCTTAATGAAACTCTACCAAAATTTCCTATTATAAAATAGTGTCGTAGAATATTTTATAAAGTTTATGAGAAAAACTATGTGTAAGCAAGTTGAGCTTATTTGTTAAGCTCTCATATCATTGGAATTGTGCCTTAAGTGATTTGATTTGGGTTATTATTTTATGAAGTTATTAGCTGTGTGTGGTACATGGTTGATTGTGTGTTACACATAGATGACTTATGTTTTGGGTTATAAGTGGTACCTACTTGTTTCTTGATGGTTTATGTTTGATGGTGGTTCTCCCTATTGACTGTTCATTACATTTTATTGATCTATAGCTACTAATCACACTATATTGGGTGGTAATTTCTTTAAAAAAGAGCCAAATTTGTGTGTCAAACTAGGTTATTGTAAAGACAACAAACATGGGTAGTAATAGGTAGTTCAGAAAAAGGTCTCGACTAATAGAGGTATTTAGGGTTTTATTTCATTCAGAGTTGTAATTGTTTTATTATTTAGTATATTTTTTCATGCCAAGTGGTTGTCATAGTCAACCCAAGGATGTTACCACATAGATAGGGTTTCTATGTGGGTTTACCTCATTACTTGATTGTGTTTGAATAATCCACTATGTCATGAGTACAATATAAGTATTGTTATTATATGTTACCATATATAGGATTAGGACTCTGGTTGGAAAACTACTTTTTGTTTTGCATGCTTTATTTATTTCCTATGCTTCTTGAAGTAATATATCCTATTTGTTCTTTTATATTGTCTATCTAAGTTTACTAATATTGTTGTTGTTGTTTTTTCCTACTTGTCAGATTGAGTCAATTAGGAGTTTGTATCTCCTTACCCTGGTAGTATACTAGGTCTCATACCTTTTCAATTTGTATTGTAGCATATTCACCCTTTTTAGGCTTAATAGCTTCTATGTTGATCTTATCTCCTTGCTCTATGTTTAATTCTATTAATATCTTATGATGGATAATTTGGAAGGCTCAATTGGACCACCTTAGTTCAATGATTTATGTTTAGAGGTCTCAAATGTCTTCCTACTGGAGATCGATGAATAATGATGTTTGGTCTATTATTGAGAATGGTTGGTCATGCCATACACATAGTTAAAATATTGATGTTGTTGAACCTAAAATTGTTATTTCTTGGAACAAAAAGGAGCTTGTCTCAATCATTTGAATCATGAAGGGCTCTATATTCTCATCAGCTCTGCTACTACTGAAGAATCTTTCTTTATTTCTAAGTTCACTACTTCAAAGGAAGCTTGGGAGTTACTAGAAAAGAAATGTGTTATGAGTTGTTCTCAAACTATTGTGTCTACCTAGGAAAGGGCTATCGTTACTACTCCTGAGTGTTTTACTTTGATGGCTTCTCATTCAAAGATTGTTTCTTCAAGTTCTTATTGGACAAATGCTGGTCATAATGACAAGTTTTCTCTTCAAGATTCTTGTGACCAACTTATGTATGAAACCTCAAGCTGAATAAGGTTATGATCAAAATTGATTACATTTTAAAGGTAAATGATAGTGAGCATTTGGACCTCTCAAGTCAATTTCTCAATCTCACCTTCGATGGTTAAAAGAAAATGAACAACTCGAACATGAAATTGGATAATCACATCAAGCCACTTCAAATTCTTCTTCGTGACAATGAGGAGTGTATCACTTGATTTAATGAGCTTGAGAAGGCTATTCAGGCTAGAGAATCCAAAGCATTCAAATGTTGGCATCTTGAAATTGAAAAGGCCATTCTTGAATGCTTGTTGAAAGATTGTGATATTAAATTGATTAAGCCTCAAGCTCATATAGAGGCTAATACCATAAAAATCAATTTATTGAATCCTACTTCCTTGAAAAAAAATGGCTAAGAATCTTCACCTTTAATAGTACAACTCAACAAGAAAAATTAAATAATTTTGTGAAATTGGTCAAATGTGGTCTATTGGAAACACTTTTTTTCACAAGTTATTGAAACTAAAGGATACTCATGCTTCCTTGAAAAAGAAAAAAAATGGCTAAGAATCTTCACCTTTTTATGGTGTTGAGATTTTTGACGATCAATGCCTGATGAGTTATGTGCAAAGAGCTTATCCCTCTTTGGTTTTTGAAAATCCTGGACTATTTTCT
Source organism: Hippophae tibetana (assembly GCA_037013495.1). Lineage (NCBI taxonomy): Eukaryota > Viridiplantae > Streptophyta > Magnoliopsida > Rosales > Elaeagnaceae > Hippophae > Hippophae tibetana. The sequence goes on from CM072810.1 coordinate 18,082,834, forward strand.
TCTTCCAACTCTCTAAAAGGTTCTCCATGTTGTGATAGAAATATGTTGAGTCATACTGAAGAATTGTTGAATCTTTCTATCACCTTGGCCAACGAAGTCATTGCTTTATATAATGAAGCTATTGAGACTTTCAAAGACTTTAAATCTTCCCTTGGGAATGCTCCCAATGATTAGAATCTAAACTATAATGTGGTCTATATTACCCTAAAAGTCTAAACTTCTAGTTGTTGGTATTTTGATAGTGGTTGCTCTCGACACATGGTAGGAGACAAATCATTCTTTATGAAATTTATTCACACTAAGGATGGATTGGTTAATTTTGGAGATGGAAATAAGGCTTTAATTTATGGTAGTGTATCCATCGGTGCTCTTGGAATTCCTGAACCTAAGAATGTTCTTTACATGGAAGGTCTCAAGGATAATCTTATAAGCATTAGCCAAATATGTGATAATAAGTGCACTGTCATGTTTACTTAAAAGGATTTCTCTTTGTATGATGACTCAGGAAAATTTTGGTTAGAGAAATTAGATTAGACGATAAATGTTATTGTGTGGGTATTCCTTCTAATTTGACATATAACAAGTTGAGTCTAAGCATTGAAGAACTTTGATGTCAATGGTTGGGTCACATAAATTACAAACTATTGAAGGGATTTCTAGTCTTAAAGTTGTTAGAGGTCTTGCTACTATCTCATCTCTTCTTAAACATATGTGTGGTTCTTGTCAGTAAGGCAAGTAAAGAAAAAGCCAGCATAAGAAGAATGAACACTTGTTTACCATGAGACCTCTTTAACTTCTTTACATGGATCTAATGGGTCTTGCTCAAACTATTAGTATTAGATAGAAAAAGTAGATATTGGTTATTATTGATGATTTCTCTAAATATACTTGGGTTTTGTTTTTAAGAGAAATTTTTTAAGCCTTTGATCAATTCAAACCCTGCGTATCAAGTTACAAAATTAGAAGTTTGAATCCATCAATTCAATCATCCAAATTATAAGTGACCATGGTAGAGAATTGGAGAATTCAAAGTTTAGTAACTTCGGTGGTGAAATGGGTACCCCAACAAAATGGTATAGTTGAAAGGATCAATAGAGCTATCTAATAGATGACTAGGCTCATATTAACTAGTAAAAACTTGGCAAAGAACTTTTGGGAAGATGTTCTAAACATTGCATGTTATACTTTGAATCGTTGTTTTATGAGGCTTGATACTTATTAGTCTTCACATGAATCTATCAATAGATTCCATAAGTTTTGTTACACTAGAGTCATCAATCAAAATATTGATTGATTCCATAGTAGTGATATTTTTAGTGATTAGGGTTCTCCAAATCATGGCACAAATAATGTTCAGACTCCTTCTACAATAACTCTTATTGATCCTTCTAGAACTTATGAGGATGAGAAAAAAGATGATCAAGAAGGCTTGTCACTTCACTCAATCTAGAGAAAACATCATTGGTAATATGAAATGTGGAGCTAAGACGAGATGCCAACTACACGAGACCTTGAATCACATGTATTTTACTTATACTATTCTCCCTTAAAATGTTAAGGAATCCCTATAAGACATACAATCGGTCAACTTCGTATTAGAGGAACTTAATCAGTTTTAGAGGAATGATGTATGGTACCTTATTCCTAGACCTTCTGATAAAAATGGGATAATTTCTAAAAACTAGTATCATCTTGTTGCACAAGAATATACTCAGATTGAAGGAATAAATTTTGATGAAACCTTTGCTCATGTTTCTCACCTTGAGTATGTTCAACTTTTCCTTGTTCTTACCTACTTTTTTGGATTAAAGTTATACCAGATGGAAAGGAAGAGTGCTTTTTTGAATGGAGTTATAAAAGAAGAGGTCTACATGGAACAACCTAAAGGGTTTGAATAAACTTACTTTCCAAATCATATGATGAGACTGAAGAAAACACTATATGGTTTGAAGCAAGCTCCACGTTCTTGGTATGAGCATCTTGCCACACTTCTCCTTAATAATGGTTTTTTGAGAAGAGGTAGTGAAAAACCTTATTTGTTTCAAGAAACTAGGGTGAAGTTATGGTTACTCAATTTTATGTTGATGATATTATGTTTGGGCCTACTAAGTATGATCTGGCTCAACAGTTTGTTGTCACCATGCAAAGTGAGTTTTAAATAAGCCTTATTCATGAATTGAAATTCTTCCATGATTTTCAAGTAAAATATATGAACGATGAAATCTTTCTCTCTCAAGCAAAGTATGCCAAGAAATTAGTTAAAAAATTTGGTTTGGAAAGTACCACTGTTGTTTGGACTCGTATGAGTACCATTTTTATCCTTTAAGAAATGAAGTTAAGTAGACTTTTGTATTAAAGTATGATAGGGAGCCTTCTTTACTTGACTCTAGTCATCAAGACATCTTTTTCAGTGTAGGAGTTTATGCTAGATACGAGGCTAGCCCTAAATAATCACATCATGTTGCAGTCAAATGGATCATCAAATATGTTAGCGAAATTTTAGAATTTGATATTTGATATCATCGTGACACTACTATCGAGTTGGTTGGGTATTATGATGCTAACTGGGCCGAGTGCATTGATGATAGGAAGAGTACATCAGGGGGTTGTTTCTACTTAAGTAATTCTTTGATCTCTTGTCATAGTAAGAAGTAGAGTTTTATGTTCTTATCCACCTTTGAGGTTGAGTATACTACTGTTGATTTGTGTTATTCTCAATTACTTTGGATGAAGTAGATGTTGTCAGATTATAGTATCAAGGTAAGAAACCTTCTTTTACTCTGTGACAACACTATTTCTATTTGTGTTTCTATAAACATATTGATATGCAATACTATTTCTTAAGAGATCTAGTAGAATTGGACACCTTATCTTTGTAGTATATCAATACTACCCTTCAGCTTGATAATATTTTTACTAAACCTTTAGAATTTCAAAGGTTTGAATCCACAAGAAAGGCTATTGATATTCGTGTTTCTTTGTGAGAAATTGAGTCTTATGTTCTTCAAATTTTTGTAAGTCTAAAGAACTTGTGTTCTTGTTTCCTATTCTTTCTTACATTGCATTTTTTTTTCTTTTGATATTTTCTATTGTGCTAAATAAATATTAGGATTATTCCATGTTTGTTTGCGTTTTCTTCCTCATATATGTGTGTTTCTTTGACTTTTTGTGTCAAAAAGGGGGAGAAGTTTATTACCCAACTATGTGTTTATTTCTATGCTATGTGTTGCATGGGTGGTAAGTTTAGGATTGCACTGCATCTTGTTACTTGACTTGTATACACTTAGGGAGAGTGTTGCATGAAGTTAGAGGAGTTATGTTCATTGCATGTGTTTTTTTACATGTATATATGTGTTTTGCCTATCGTTTTGTACCTGTGTAGGGGTAACATAAGAGTATGTGGATAGACTACATGATATTTCCTCATGATACATTCATGGGTTATATTTGTTTCATATATGCAAGTTACATAGGTAGATTAAAGTCTTCGAGTTTTAGATGTGATGTGTGTAGTTTTATTGAAACTCTTATGTTTTAAAGTGATAAAGCTAGTGGATGAGTTGATCTGTGAAGATGGTTAGAGCACTCAAGATGGATGCATTTGGAGTAGGTATGCTTTTCTAGTTTTTTTGTGCATCATTGTTTTGTTTATGGGAACAAACAACTTTAGGTCATCTCCATGATCCTCTTATGATTCATGTGCATCTATACTTAGTTGTGCAGTGTTTTGGCATATAAAGTGAAATAGGGAGATTGTAAGTCCATTTGTACTTTGTGTTGGTTTTCTGTGTGTAAAATATAAAGTCTGTTATTTTACACAGTATTTTTTCTTCCTCTATGTAAGATTAGTTACTACAAATTAGTAATGTACACACTCACACAGTTAGGAACACCATGATTGAAAGCATGTTTTTCACACACCATAGGTTTGGTTGTTTAGTATTTGTGCTAGGTTAGGAGTGATGAAAATATATGATTTTTAGTACCTTGTCACACCTTTCAAAAAGGGCCTCGTCATACCCCTCAACAAGGCTATGGTGAAATGGATAACAAGGACCATGGAAAAACCATATTGAGGTGGTCTGATCGTTGGAATTATTCTACGAATTTCCCCAATTATTATTATATTTAATCAAAATCCTACCTAAACTTTGTTAAAATGTCCTATCATTTCGAATTTCATCTTCACTAATTATCTTGAAAGTGTTTTGATAATTTTGATATGTCTATGTGAGTGCAAAAACAATATGGTAGAATATTTTATGAAGTTTATGAGAACAAGTCTGTGTGAGTGATTTGAGCTTATTTATTGAGTTCTCATATAATTGGATGTGTGCCTTAAGTGAGTTGATTGGGTATTTTATCAAGTCATTAGCTACCTGTGATACGTGGTTGATTGTGTGTCACACGTAGATGAGTTATGGCTCGGGTTGTAAGTAGTACCTATATATTTCTTGATGGTTCATGATCTAGGGTGGTTCTTACTATTAACTATTCACTTTACTAATCTATGGCAACTGATCACACAATATTGGGTGGTTTTGGCTTTGGAGGAGACTTGGGTTTGTGTGTTAAACAAGGTTGTTGCAGAGGCAACAAGTGAGGGTAGTAATCGGTAGTTCAGACAAAGATCTTGACTAATAAAGGTATTTATTGTTTTATTTCTATAAGAGTTTCAATTGTTTTATTGCCTAATGAATTATTTAATGTTGGTTTCCATAAGCAAACGTAGATGTTACCACATAGATAGAGTTTCTATGTGGGTTTATCTTGTTACTTGATTATGTTTGAATGATCCACTATGTTATGAGTACAATCTAAGTCTTATTATTATATGTTACCACATATAGGATTAGGACTCTTATTGAAAAAAAATTGTTTTATATGCTTGATTTATTTCCTGTGCTTCCTAAAGTTATATATATCTTATTTACACTTTTAAATTACTTGTCTAAGTTTACTTATGTTATTGTTATTTATTGTTCCACTACTTGTGGGGAAGAGTCCATTGTGATTGTGTATCTCCTTACACTAGTATTGTACCGAGTCTTAGACTCTTTTGACAATTCCTAAAATACTTAGGTTAAAATATGATATTAAAACTTAAATCATTCTTTTAATTCCAATAAATCACAAGATATACTTACTTATTAGGAATGTATCACAACTGCCAAATAGCTTCTAGTAAGATAAGTTGTCAAAACATATTCTCAAAAGGAAAATAAATAATTAAATACTAAACGAAACCAAATCATTTCTATAGATTTACACGATTGCATTTAGCACATGCAATAAGCCTTTAGACCCCTAGGGTGTCCCAGTGGACGATTTATAATCTCATGAGGGTTTTCAATAATGATACCCACATACATCGCAAAAAAACTAAATTAAAATAAATTAAAGAAAAAAAAATAGAAAAAAAAAACAAAAACACTACTATTGAATCAATTATATATTTGTCTCAAAGATTGCTCATAACATTTAACATCAAGATTATTTTTATCTCCCTTTTTTAATCAAAGATTAATTCAATTAATTTCACTTTCATAATCAAATCTAGTACATTCATCTAACTACAAACATATAATTTTTATACTAGATAATCTTATGGATGACATTCATAGAACAATATTGTGGTCTCTAGATTATGAAAATATGACGTGTGTAAGCATTGTCATCACAAACGGCATAGGCTTACCTTTCAATTCACTCTCCACCAATGTAGAATGGTCACACTACTTTAGATCAATAGGTCTTTGTCAAGGTTCTAACGTTAGGCTAAGATATATGGTTATGAAAGGATGAGAAGGTAAATCACAAAAATAAGATAACTTAAATTCAAACACCACCATTATAAGTTCTAAAATAGTTCCATATGTTACCTAACTTATTCAAGCCGTATTTATATTCACATCCATAACAAGTATATTATGGGTACAACTTTACATTGTATCAAATATCAATGTACTCTTTTTTCTCTTTTTCTTCCTTCCTTTCTTTTTTTTCTTTTATTTTTTTTTTCTCTTCTTCTCAATTTTTTGTCTTTTTATAACTGAAGATATACAAAATTACATTACCAAAATTTCATCTTATTTTTCTTATTCAAAATTTATTTTCTACAACCCCAACCTATTATTTTCAATATTGTCTTTTTTTGGTTGTTGTCAATTTGTTTTTGAAATTTCCACTCTTTCTTCATAAAGAGTTCATATCAAACATGTGTTTATTTTAAGTCCTCTTAGAAAGTAAAAGGGTAAGATAATATTTTTCTTTAGCTCATAAAAGGGAGGTTATAACATGTTAAATAATGAAAAAAATTATAATTCATATAAGCTCAAAAGGGATACTAATGATAAATAGACAAGTGATAGGCTTGAAAAGATACAAACATTCCAAAAATGGCATAAATCCTTTCCTATGCATTGTGTATTATATAATTTCGCTTTGAATTTTTTTCAAAGTAAGTTCTAGAGTTTGTTGAGATCTTAAATATGTCTAAAAATAGCAAACATAAAATAGTCATAAGTACTCATATTACTCAATCATTCCTACTGCCAACCAAAAGAGTTTCACAATAAGTTCAAGTACATTAGCATAGAATTCTCTCATAGTGGACAAAATACCAGCTTTAGGAATGGAATTAGTCTTTGCCAAAACCAATACCATTTTATATAATAAATTTTTTGTTCACCTCAGAAGCTTTTTCATATCTCTTTTGACCCTCAAGGCTCTCAAACCTAGTTCTATCATACTCTTTACCCACCATAGTTTATTTACTCGAGCTTTTTATATTTTGTACTATTTTTTTATTCAAAGAGTGTAAAAAATATAACAATAATCTCCAAAAAATTATTGCTCTATCAAGGATTTTTTCCTTAAATCCAAAAATTCCACACTTCTAATCCAAAATCATTTTCAAAGAATTAACCACAACATCAACCAAAGAAACACATGAGGATTTAATGCATTTACTTGAAGATGATTGGGTGTTCTTGAAGATGATTATAAGAAATCCCAAAATCTAATCTTTATATGAAATCTCTGGAAAAATATTTAATATTGATGTATATTTGAGAATAAGGGTGATTGTTGGGAAAAAATAGAATATTTAGTTGATTAAAATGAGAGAAGAGGTGAGATAATTTTAGTGGTTTTGAAAATTTTGTGAAAAAGTGAGTGTTTGATTTTGTTTCTCTTATTAGTGGGGTTTTTTTGGTGTTTAATACATACACGAGTCACGACATACTTATAATCATGTTGTGGTGTGCATTGAAAATAATTCCCCATAATCCAATTTGAAAACAATTTGTCATGCATTTAAAATCATGTTATGGTGTGAATAAATTTCACGTTCCCACTTTTTTGACTCGAAGGCATTGTGCCACAATAGACGCAAACTCGTGCCACAACGTACAATAAAAAATTTAAAATTTTTCCCATAATTCTAGTTTTGTTTAAAAATAAAAAATGAAGAAAAAATACTAATAAATTATTAAAATAAAAATAAAAATGTAAATAAAAATAGTGTTTGATAATAATACATTTTCCATCCTAACCTAAGTTAGGTAGTGTCCACATTACCATAAAATGGCACACTAATAATAAAAAAAATTAATTAATTAAATAGTAAACACGATAGAAATGAAAAATGAAATAATGTTCAACTGGAAAAAAATGAAAGAATCAATAGGTTGCTTTTCATGTAGCGCTTGGTTTAACATCATTGGCCTGATGGATGTAACTTGTAGCTGAAGTTGAAAGAACTTGAAAGGTCTTGGTTGGGACCTTCGTATTGCTTCCCAATTTTTACAACACCCTCATTGAAATTCTCCAAAGGATTGATTTTATTTTGTGAGGGGAGTTTGCTAGATAGTTATGCTTCAATCTTACCTATAGTTATGGCTAATTGGCTAATCTAAGTCACTAGGTTATGAATTAAAGCCTTGGTATCCTGCAAAATTTTAACATTATGATTAGGTGAAGCAAGAACCATATCGTTTAGAAACTTACCTTAAGGTAGTCTATTGTTTGTTTTGCGAAAATTTGGATGATACCTCCATCTTGTTTCTTGTTGTTAGAGTAAGAATCATACCTAGGATTCTATGGTTGAAAGCCTCCAAAAATGTTGGCTTGTTCAAAATTATTATCTTGAACATTATGACATATGTTAGTGAGATATCCCACTGAAGAACATATGACATAAGCCTTAACCTATCTGCTAGTTAACTATTATACCAAAGTATCTAAATTATTAACATGAACCTCACAAGTATGGTTAGTGCTAATCTCATTTACCTATTTTGATGGGTTACTATGGATACCAAATTGTTAAGAGTTGGTAGCCATAGTTGCAATTAAATTTCTTACCTCAAGTGAAGTTTTGTTCACTAAGGCTCCAACACTAGCAGCATGTACAATGCTTCTCTCCATGGGCATTAATCATTCATAGAAGTATTGGAGAAGCAATTCCTCACTAACTTGGTGGTGAGGATAGCTTGCATATAACCTCTCAAATCTCTCCTAATATTCATATAGGATTTCTTCATTGATTTGCCTTATGCCACATATATATTTTCGAATTTGTGTGGCCTTATAAAATGGAAATTAGCTCTCCAAAAGTAATTTGGTTTTGTTATACCATATGGAGATAGTACCTAAAGAGAGATAATCAAGCCATTTCTTTGCATTATAAGCAAGTAAGAATGGAAATGCTTGATAAGTGCTTAAAAGCACAAAATATAACATGATTTTTTAGAACTTTAAATGTCAAAATAGATTTATAATTGTATAGTTTTATCATCATTTTAGAAAATCTATCATTTTCAAAATCATGGGTAGCTATGTTACTTTTCAGGTATATATAGCTTCAAAATTTATTTAACAGATAAAAATTTGAAGAATAATACCTAGAAGTACTAAATTATAACCATAAAGTAGAAAGAATAACTCATGTAAGCCTGACATATGTTCCAGACCAAATGTACGAGGTGTAAAACCAAAGGGCTTCTAGAAGTGCAGAAAAACACGGGCTATGGTGTTCTTTTATGTGTGTTATGGCGTGGGACTTGTGGATCAAGATTCAAACATAATACAAATTGGCTCATGACATGGTGCAAAATAAGCATGTCATAGTGCCCAACTTTAGGGTCCATATTTTCCTCCTTTTTGTACATTTTCTTGCCTATAAAAGGGACTCTTCTCCTTCATAACAAATAATCCATTATCATCCCTACAACTCTTAGTTGTCTCTTTTCTTAGTTTTAAAATTATTTTCTCAATTTTAAGAGTTGAACGAGTTTAGTTAATTTAGTAGTAGTTCTTATCTGAATGTTATGTTATGTTTAATTTACTAATCATTCATTAAATTAAGCATATATGGCTAAACAACTATGGGATATTAATAATATTATTATGCTTATGAAATATTAAAATAGGTAAATACTTTTATAAAATAAATTAAGTTTTATTCATTTATCAAGATTTATTAGTTGTTTGTTAAATAAAAATATATTGATAAAGTATTTCTTGTAATAAACATGAGAGTTAGATTTAAGATTTAATTATCTAGATTTGATTTAGAGCCAACTCTTTGATTTTGGATTTGATTATTTGGATCTTTAGAGTATTTTATTTCAAATATTTTTTATAAGATTTATTATTAAAAAATATATTAATGATATTTTTCATAATAACTTTGACACCTCGATGAGAGTCTAAATTATATGCTTGGTCTCAAGTAGTAATTAGATGGTTTACTATTTTCTTAAAAATAAATCATAATTGAATAATTAATCAATTAGTAATCCCAATCTTAGGATATTAATAGGTTTATTATTAAAAATAAATCTAATCCATCGCTTAGGATTTTTTCATACAAAAAAGAAAAATCAATAATATTAATTTATATCTTTAATAACCTAATTAATATTTAGCAAGTAAGATTAACTAACTAATCCATCTCATAAATTTTTCATTGAGTGTAAATTTTATTCGCTTAATGTTTGTTGAATCTATCTTTAATTTTATGTCATTAATTTAGATCTTTTAAAAATCCAAACTTTTTGACAGAATTTTTAAGTTTAAATTTAATTTTTAAGAATTGGTTGAATTATTTAAAAATCACGTGACTCATCTTTAGATTGACCTTAAAAGTATAGTTATCATTTCTTACAAAGTGATACATGCACTTGCAAGCTAATTTAAAATATACAAAATTTGAATATCAACTTTTCGTATATCAAGTTTTTGCCACCGTTATCGAAGAAGAATAGCATTTTTTAAATTTTTATAAAAATCTTAAAAAAATATTGTATTGTAAATATTTGTGATTTTTATTTATCCATATAAAAAAATTTAAAAATATTTTTAAGATAGAATAAAAAATTAAAATTTCTAATTTTCTTTTATTTATTTAATTATTGAATCAATTCCTTTTCTTTTATTTTAAGATTTTAAGATTTTAATTTTAATTTTCTTTTATTTATTTACTTTAAATATCAATTCTTTTATTTTTTTTAGTATCTTTGTGTACTAATTTATTTTTTGGTATAATTTATTTTCTTTTACTAACTTATTTATAGAGTTTATTTTTGTTTTTATACTTTTGTTGATATTAATATATTAATGCTATGTAATATGCTACCTTGATTTTTATTTTATAATATTAATGAACAAAAGCTAAGAGATCTTTGAGAAATGAACTCATATTTTTTGTTAACATCTACAAGATTCAAGAAAGATGGACATACTAGGAGGGGAAAGAACAACCCTGAATGCAAGTAGACAAGAGTGATACTAGAAACCTACAGGAAATGATGAAGGAGTATTCATTGACAATTATTGGCAATACTACTCCTTGCATACAATTGACTGAGGCTGTAAGGAAGCATGAATTAAAAAATATTCATTATTTCTTATGACATTCATTTCTCAGAATCCCTAATAAAGACCCTTTAAACTTTATTAGAGAATTTTATGCAACTTTGCAAACAATTCCATTGCAAAGATTGGATGAAGACCAACTTAGGATGAGGTGTTTTCCTTACACCTTTAAGGATGAGCTAAGTCTTAGTTCATAACTCTATAACTGGGTTCATTAAATACTTGGGAGGCAATCTATAACAATTTATAGGTAGGTATTATTTCCATCAAAAGATTACTGAGTTGAGTGAAAAAATAGTAATATTCTTCCAAATGGATGGAGAGCCCTTCAATGAAGCTTGGGATAGATTCAAGCTCCTTTTGATTCAATGCCAATACCATATCTATCCACTACAATTAAAGAAGCAGTTATTTTATAATGGACTGACACCATAGTGTCAGTACACTATTGATACTACTGTAGAAGGAGTTATAGGAGAAAAGATGGCAGAACAAACTTTTGAGCTTTATGAGATGTTAGGTACTAATTTTGAAAAAAATAATGCTAGAAGAAGGAGAGTATGAATCAATGAAATTATCTTTGGGAACAAAATGGCCTTGCAACTTGTAGAATTAACTAAACAAGTGCAACTCTTCACTACCCATCAAATGTCAAATCAAGAGGTATGTATGGTACCTTTGCATAAATTGGCTTCTACCAAGGTATTCACATTAGAATCACCCTAATCTTCCTTGGAAACCAAACAATTACCCAACATATGTCCAAAACCAACCCTACCCACTAGATCAACCCTATAAGCCAACTTTAGAAGATAACTTGAATGCCTCTATTCAGATTAGTAGAGTCGACCAAATGATGAATAATTAGAGGTTGAATTTCATAGAGGCTTTAGTAAAAAGGGTGGAAATCAAATTTGGGTAGCTAGTAGAGTGCATGAAAAAACAAGAGCAAGCAAAGGATTTCATAATCCTTCAAAATGATAAGGTACTTAACAAAATATTACTTGAGATTTCTAATGATTTACCATTTGGTGCTGGTAATAAGGAAGGTGATAGTCTCCCAAAGTGGAGAGACAAGTTCCAACAATGATAAATCTTTTGACAAAATAATTTGGAAGTCAATTGACATTCCTAAAATTTAATAGAAATCATAACCACACTAGCGATCAATACCATTCCGACATCGACTGAAAGAAAAAAAAGATAATAAATTCTATAATACTTTTAATATGCTTTCTAAAGTAAATATAAATTTACCTTTATTAGAAGTGATAAATAATATGTCCTCCTATGCTAGGTTCTTCAAGAAATTGAACACTAAGAAAAGGAGGTATGAGCTTAATGAGAGAGTTATAGTATCAATGTTATCTAGTATTGTACTTCTACACCAACTATCCCCAAAGTTGAAAGACCTAGGAAATTTTATTATTAACATCACTATAGGGGATAGGAAGGTAGCTAAAGCAATGCGTGATTTAGGTGCTAGTATAAATTTGATTCCATATTCTATTTTCTTACAACTAGGTTTAAGATATTTAAAACCTACAATATTGTCCCTTTAGCTTGCAAATAGATCTATTAAATATTTGAAAGGAATGGTTGAGGATGTACTAGTATAAGTAGACAAACTAATAATACTTGTTGATTTTATGGTTGTAGTTATGGAGAAAAATTGAGCCTTGGACAAAGAACATATAATACTTATTGGTAGACCATTCATGGCCACTACCAAGATTATTATTGATTTCCAAGATGGTAATTTAACAATGACAATCTTAGGAGAGATTTTCCATTTTAAAGTTTTTAACTCTTCACCGTTTCCTTTTATCTTTTCCATTGATGAAAGCTTTATTGTTGATTCAATAGATATACTTGTACATAACACTTTTTGTAGGATAGAATAGAGGACAAATTAGAAATTACTCTTACAATGGAAAAGGTAGAAAATACTTTAGATGAAAAGATTGAGTGGTACCATCAATTACTAGATAATGTTGAACTAATAGGAGAACCTAAAACACCCTTAGATTTACCCGGTACCCTATCTTGGGAGGAGACCACTCTACCTAACCTTGAACTAAAAGATTTAACCAAACACCTTTAATATGTATTTTTGGGAGAAAGGGGAAACATAACCAGCTATTGTTTCATCCTTTTTGACCGAAAACCAAGAAAAATAACTTGTTAAGGGAGGAAATTAAAAAAAGGCATTAGCTTGGAATGTCAAGGATATTAGAGGCATTAGGCTAGGTTTTTGTATGCATAATATCAATCTTGACGATGATGCTAAACCCATTAGAGAGGCTTAAAGGATACTACACCCAATCATGTAAGTAGTAGTTAAAAAGGAAGTTCTGAAACTGCTAGAAGTATGAGTCATTTACCCAATTTTTGATAGTATGTGGTTTAGTATAATGCATGTGGTACCAAAGGAATCTAGAATAATAATTGTGAAAAATAATAATAAGTAATTAGTGCCAACTAGACCAATCATTGGATGGAGGATGTGTATAGATATCAAGAAACTAAATTTGTACACTAAAAAGGATTACTTTCATCTTCCATTCATTGTTCATATGTTAGAAAGAATAGATAGGCATGAATTGTTATGGACTTTCTAGATATTATCAGGTACTATTGCACCAAAAGATCAAGAGAAGACCACCTACACTTATCCTTTTGGGACATTTTCTTATAGGGTTATGCAATGCCTTTATCACGTTTCAGAGATGTATGATGTCAATCTTCTCAAACATGGTGGAAAAATTCATTGGAACATTTATGGATGATTTTTCTATTTTGGAACCTCATTTGATGATTACTTGCATAAATTGACTTTAGTTTTAGAGTTATGCATTGAATGTAACCTGACACTTAGTTGGAAGAAAAGTCATTTTATGGTACAACAAGGGAATATGTTAGGACATGTAATTTCCAACAAATAAATTGAAGTTGACTAGGAAATAATATAGTTAATTATAAAATTACTACCCCCTAAGTTTGTTAAGGGAATTAGAATCTTTTTCGAATAGTAGGTTTATATAGGCAATTTATTAAATATGTTTTCAAAATAAGTCATCCTTTATGTAATTTGCTATAAAAAAATGTATTTTTTTTATTTTAATGATGACTTCTTTCTCTTCTTTAATACTTTGAAAGATAAATTAACATCTACCCCTATAATTTTGGCACCTAATTAGTCTCTCCCATTTAAAATTATGTGTGATGCTTCTTATTATGCAATAGGAGTAGTTTTGGGAAAAAGATTGGATAAGAATTTTCATGTCATATATTACAATAGAAAAACACTCAATCTTGCCCAAATAAATGATTCCACCTCTGAGAAAGAATTCTTGTCTATTGTGTTTTCTTTAGATAAAGTTACATCTTATTTAGTAGGTTCTAAAGTAATTGTCATGTTGTTTTAAGATATCTACCAAGTAAATTTAATGCCATGTCAAGATTAATCAAGTGGGTTTTACCATTACAATAATTTGACCTAGAGATCAAAGAAAAGAAAAAGTTAATTTCTAAATTCAATTCTCTTGAAGGTTATAGTAAAGAAGAAATTGTTGAAACTTTTCTTATTGAACTATTAGTTTTATTAGGTTCAAATCCATCGTATGATGACATAGTAAATTATCTTGCTATTGGTATTTTAAAACCTAAAATTTTGTTTTAGGAAAAGAACAAGTTTTTACAATCTTGTAGACAATACTTTTATAATGACCCTTATCTATTCAAGATTGGTCATGATCAAATCATCGCAAGGTGTGTTCTTGAAGAAGAACATAAGAACATTTTGGCCTTTTATCACAAGTTTGATTGTGGAGGCTATTTTGATTGGTGGTAACAAAATAGCTCATAAGGTATTATAATCTGAATTTTACTAGCCAACTCTATTTAAAGATGCTAATATGTTTTGTGCACATTATGATAGATGTCAGGGGACAGATAATATAGGTAAATGAAATGAAATACCTTGGACAATTAATTTAGTTATTGAACTATTTGATTTATGGGGGATTGACTTTATGGGTCCCTTTTCCCCATCTTTTGGCAATGAATATATTTTGCTCGCTATTGATTGTGTCTAAGTGGGTAGAAGCTATACCCAATAAAATCAAATATGATAACATTATTATGAAATTATTGAAGGATTCAATATTTAGCAGGTTTAGCACTCCTAGAGAAATATTAAGTGATAGAAATAGCCATTTTTGCAACCAACTTTTTGATAGGGTACTAAAGAAATATAACATCACACACAGAGTGGCTACTCTATATCGGCCACAAACTTATAGCTAAGTGGAAGTGACTAATAGGAAAATCAAATGAGTTTTGGAATGCACGATGTGCCCTTCAAGGAAGCATTGGGAAATCAAATTGAGTGATGCCTTATAGGCTTACCTTACTAGTTAATCTTTGGAAAAACATGCAATTTACCTGTTGAATTCAAACACAAAGCTTAATGGGAAATTAAAAAATTAATTATGGATATGGATAAATTAGAAGAGAAATAGTTACTCCAACTTAGTAAGATTGAAGAGATTAGGGACAAAGCCTATAAAAATACAAAGTTGTACAAAGTGTTATCAAGACAAGAGGTTAGTTCATAAGAATTTTCTTCTCTAAATGAAAGTTATTTTATTTAACTCTCATCTAATATTGTTTCATGGAAAATTGAACTCAAGGTGGGATAAACCATACATAATTACCCAATTATTCCTAGTTGGAATGTGGATTATTGAATCCTATGACACAAAGAACGTTCAAGGTCAATGGGATTGTGTGAAGCCCTATTTAGAAGGATGATACAATGTATAAAATATTTAGACCTTATAGATGTATAAGCCTAAGCACCACATGGAAACTACTTTGTCCTATGATGTTAAAATGGAAATGGATGGGAGGAAACCCTTCATTTGTAAGTAGTCTTATTTTCTTAACTTTATTTTAATTATTTTTTGATATTATGTTTGCTTTATGTTTCATGATATTTTGTTTTAATTTCCTATCATATGAATAATTTTTATCTTAGAACTATTAAATTTATAACTCTTTGTTGAGATATGTAAGAAGTACACACTATTTTATCTGTGTGATTTAAATTTTTGGAATGATGGATGCATCTACATTTCCACATCAATACTTAAGCACATTCAACAAATCAATAAATTCTCTTTTTTTTTCTATATCTTTAATTTGAAATTATTACATTGAGGGCAATATAAATTCTAGATTGAGGGTGGAAAAAGTTATAATTACATAAATTTCAACGAATTTTAATTTTTTTTATCAAACATATGAATGTGATATGAATGTGATTTTTACTAATTATTATAATAAACTATGAATGTAATTTTTACTAATTATTATAATAAACTATGAATGTTTCAAATGTTAAAATAACTTATGCTTTGAATTTTAATTATGAACTTAAAATATATTAGAAACATAAGAAGTTTTGTTATTTTTATGTTTACTTTGTTATATTTTGAATTTTTACTTTGTTAAAGTTTTAGTTTATTATTTATTTGTGTTATTTCTTTTAATTTTTTACATTTTAGCTTGATGTTTGTGGATATTATCTTTGAAAGCCCTCATGAGTCTTAAAATCATCCACTAGGGTAATCTAAGGGTCTAAAGACTTATGGAATACACTAAATACAACTGTGTCATCTACTAAAAAGATTTAGGATAATTTAATTTAATTTTAGTTTTTGTTTGTATTTTTCGCTTTCCATAGACTAGCAAGAAGCTGGTTGGGGTTATGATGAGTGCTTAAAAACACTAAATATAACATGATTTTATTCACTTTAAATATAAAATTAGATTTATATTTATATAATTTTATCATCGTTTTAGAAAAATCTATCTTTTTAGAATCATGGGTATGTTTTATTATTTTTTAGGTATTTATAGCTTCAAAATTGATTCAACTAATCAACACTTAAAGAATAATACCTAAAAGAATAAATTACAACTGTAAAATATAAAAGAATAACATGTATAAGCCTTATATATATTCCAAACCAAATGTAAGGTGTGTAAAGCAAAATGGGCTTCTAGTAGTGCAAAAGCACGCATGTTGTGGTGGTCTTTTATAGTGCTACAGCACAAGACTTATGGATTGAGACTTAAATGCAATACTAATTGGTCCATATTGTGGTGAAAATAAATTCATTCCACGATGCCCAACTTTAGGATTCACATTTTCCTCATTTTTGTAGTGTTTTTTAGCCCATAATAAGGACCCTCACCTTCATAACAAATCATCTCTTAAAGTCCCACCAGCCCTTAACTCTCTCTTTTCTCTTAATTTTCATTTTCTTAGTTTCAAAATTCTTCTCTTAATTTTGAGAATTGAACAAGTTTATTTTATGTAATAATAATTCTTTCATTTCAGTAAATACTAGTGGCAAATATGTTTTGAGGTTTTACAGATGCAAAATTAATACAAAAATTTTGTACTTGGAAGGATATGCTTAAGGTATAATTTAAATGTAATCTTCTATTGTTTTAGATTAATTTTATGTGTTAATTTAAATTCTATGTTTAATTCATTGATCATTTATTAAATTAAGCATATCTCACTGAATATGCTATAAGATATTAATAATATTGTTATACTTGTGAAATATTAAAATAGGTAAACAGTTTTATAAAGTAAATAAATTCTATTTCTTCTTCAAGATTTATATGAAGTTTATTAAAGTAAAATATATTGACAAAGTATTTTTTTTAATAAACATAAGAGTTAGAGTAAAATATATCTGGATCTAATTTAGAGTCAACTCTTCAATTTTGGATTTGATTATTTGGATCATTAGATTACTATATGTCAAATATATTTATAAGATTTATTATTGGAAAATATATTGATAATATATTTTTCATAATAAATTTAAAATCTAAAAGTTAATTTTTATATATTTAGATCATTAATTTAACTTTGATACCTTAATGAGAGTCTAATTATATCCTCGGTTTTAAAGATTGTTTGCTATTTTCTTATAAATAAATTATAATCAATTGGTAATCCCGACCTTAGGATATTAATTGGTTTATTATTAACATTGAATCTAATCCTTGCCATAGGATTTTTCATGAATAAAAAGGAAAAAATCAATAATATTAATTTATATCTTTAATAACCTAATTTATATTGAGTAAGCATGGTTAGCTAACTAATCTATCCCATATAGTTTTTATTTAGTGTAAATATTATTTTCCTCATGTATGTTGAATCTATCTTTAATTTTTTTATGTCATTAGTTTAGATCTTTTAAAAACCCAAATTTTGTAACGGGATGTTTAGGTTTAATTTTCATTTTTAGGAATTTGTTAAATTATTTAAAAACCATATGATTCTTCTTTAAACCGACCTTGGAAGTATACTTGTCACTTATTACAAAATGATTCGTTTACTTGCGAGCTAATTTAAGATTTACAAAATTTATATATCAAGTTTTTGAGCTTCAGTCCTCTAAGTTTAATTTACTCTTTAGCGACCCCAACTGGTTCATGGTAGAGCTAACTACATGAAACTATTTTAAGTGTTTTTTTTTTGGATCTTCTTCATATAAGTCCCTGAAAATATGTTAAAGATGAATTAGTCTAAATTTGAGTTCAAACCCCACCTCCAATTTTGGATAAACAATGCATAAGGGTTGTTCCTCCAAGTTAAGTGCAGCTAATTCCTTAAGTGTTGGGTCTATTGCTACCATCTCTTTGTGTTCTGTTTCAAATTCACATGAAGAAGTGGATTACGTTATATCTATTTGTAGTGACTCTTTTGACGTTAGATTGTAGGAATGTCCTTGTTGCATTCAGATCCTTAAAATAAAATAAAAACTATAAAAGTTAGTAAACTAAAAATACAAGGAAAAAATATCTATATAGAAGTTAAATTAAAATAAAAATAAATATAAGAAATAGTAAACTAAATATATATATAAATATGTTAGAAGTAAAATCTATTAAGAAATTAAGTTAAAATAAAAATCTAAAAATAAATTAAATTAGTGAAATAAAAAATAAAAAAAAGTTAAATTAAATTAAAATAAAAACCAAAAAATAAATTAATTTAGTAAAATAAAAATCTAAAAAACATCTGAGAAAATAAAAATAAAAATTAATCTAATAGTTAGGGAAAAAGAAGCTAGTAGAAAAATCTAAAAAAATAAAATAAAATAAAACGTAAACTAATAATTATAAAATAAATAGAATTTTTTTTTATTTTTTATAAAAATAAACTAATAAATAATCAAGAAATTGTAAAAACAATCATCGACAATGGTGCCAAAAACTTGATAATTTTAAAAACACACAAGTATAAGTGATCAAATTGTACAAGTGAAAGTAATTTAAGAATAAATATTGTTGAACCCATAAGAAATTCTATAATAAATATTACTAATTGTTAGCTTATTAATAAATTAATAAAGAGGGTTTTGAAAATAGTTTTTAAATAAATATAAAAAAAATTGTTAATTAAAATACAAGAGCACACACATCAAGAGAAATATGTGATTATGGAAAAATCCTCACCAATAGAAATATGATATTAACGACAATAGTTTGAGAAATCTATGCACTAGTCAACAGAACTTTTAACCTATATTTTCTTACATTTAATTGAAGTAGAATACCTTTGTGGGTCAATCTTAAATTAAAATATAAACCTAATAACATTTGTTAGATAAAAATCATTCATTGGATTACATAAACTTTTCAAAATTACAATTCTTAGCAAACTTTAATGAATAGATCAACTCTATTTGTCACACTGTCACAAAGCAACAAATTATCACTTCGAATAAGAATATTAGCAAATATCATAACTAACAAAATAACCAGAAACCTATATATTCCCAGGATATAATAGTAACATCTTAAATTAGTATTTTATATACACATGTAGTAAGTTAGTTAATTATCCCAATTCATACATGCATAGTCCTATAATTTAATCATATATTCAAACACAACAAAACTTAAGGATGTTATCTAAAAGTCATTATAATATTTTATTAATTCAAATAATAGTCTAATACTTGGAAATTGTCCATCAGATGAATAAATTAGCTAGGTAGAATCATAATTAAAATAAATAGATAATAAAGAAGATAAATAGTAAGAAGAAGAAGAAACTATTGATCAATATCAAAGGATGATTTACAACTACTTAATTGACTCTTTAAATTCTATTTTACCTTTAACTTTTAATTTCTCTGTAGACCTATATATTTTCTTTATATTTATGTATCTACAATCTGTATAATATGTGGTTGCTTTGTTTTTGTTAACCATAGCTATATATTTATAATAAAATAATGATAATGTGATTACAATGTAGTTAGGATAGGTTTGAAGAATTTTAAAACAATTAAAATTTTATTAGCATAAATGTGGAGTTGATTGGATAAACATGTGCTTGACATCAGGTGTTGGAGTGCAAATCTGAGTTCGTAGGCCAGATTTTGTTGAAATACATCCCAAAGGCATCTTGCCACATCACATATTTAATCATGCCACGTTGCACCTTTAATTTTGACATTTTAATATATTGACCCCTTCTTGATGTATCTTGTATAAATGTTTGCACTTTGGTCCTCTATTGTATGACAATTATCATTCTAGTTGTGAGATTTTATTTGTCTTTTTTCATTTGAATCCTTTAATCCAAAAATACTTGAAATACATAAAACATTGCCCATGAATCCAAAAACACAATTTATAAAATGCTTAGGTTAAATGAAATATTAAAACCTAATTTCTTCTTTTAATTTCTATAAATTACAACATATGCATGCATTTTAGGCACGAATCAAAAGTCTTAAGTGGAGCTAGACTTCTAAAGCTAAAATTAAAAAATTAAAAAATGGTTTTAAGTTACGAAAGTAATTTAGAACTTAAAAAATTAATTTATATTCATGACATGGTTAGTAAAATTGTAGGATAGTAGTGATAATAGTCACATAATCACATTTCTCCTAATCATTTTGCAACTTATTTTATTGCTTTATATTATTTTTCTTAAAAACAATTGGAAAACCCCAATTGCTAATTACAATTAACTCACTAACACACTAATAAGCTGCAGTAAAAAATTTCACCATCCCTCATAGGTACAACAACCCAGTTCTTAAAATTACTTATCACTTGTACATGATCACGTATATTTACTTGTTCTAAATCTTGTCAAGTTTTTGGCACCATTGTTGGGGATTGACTTCACAATTTTACCAGTAATTACTATTTTTAATTTTAATTTATTTCTTTTTAATTTTTAATTTTTACTAATTATTCCAAGTTCTTAAATCTCAGGAAACTATTGAATGCAGCAAGGACATTCATACAACTTGAGATCAAAAGGATCACTATACCCATTGTAAGATAAGACAACAGAATCCACTTCTTCAAGTGACACAAAAATTGAATATAAGATCATGGAAATTTTTGATCCAATATTAAAGGAATTAGCTGCACTAGACATCAAGTAGCAAAACCCTTATGCATAGTATATCCCAATTTGGAGGCAGTTTTTGAACTTAAGTCTTCACTTGTTACGTATTTTCAAGGGCTTGGGTTGAAAGGACCCCAAAAAAATACTTGAAGGAATTCCATGTAGTTTGTTCCAGTACAAAACCAATTGGGATTACTTAAGAATAGATCAAACTTAGAGCCTTCCCCTTTTCTTTGGTAGAGAATGCCAAGGAATGGCTATACTATCTACTCATGACATCCAGTACCATATAGAATGAGTTGAAGTGGTAGTTTCTTAAGAGTTATTTCCCAACTTCTAAAGCCACCATAATAAGGAAACAAATTTGTGGAATTATGCAATCCAATGGAGAAACATTCTACGTATATTAGGAGAGGTTCAAAAAGTTATGTGCTAGTTGCACACAACACTAAACAAGTGAGCAACTTCTATTCCAATATTTCTATGAAGGGTTGTCACCCACAGAAAGAAATATAATTGATGCTACAAGTGATAGGCCAATTGTAAATAAAATATTAAATAAATAAAGTACCTTGATTACTACCATGGCTACCAATTCTCAATAGTTTGGCACCCAAACAAACCCATCGCTTAAGGTAAATGAGGTAAATTCTAACTCTCATCGTGAACAGCAGATTAGTACTCTAACTACTTTGGTACAAAAGGTACTTGTAGAACATGTGAAAACATGTGGTATATGTATATAATGGACGCCCTATTGATATGTGTCCCACTTTTCAAGAAGAAGAAGCTATTGTTGTTTGTGGTTTTCTAAGATAGAGGCCCAAATGTGATCCTTACAGTATACTTATAACCTTAGATTGAGGGCTAATTTAGCTATATAGGTAATAATCAAATAAGTGCTCCCTATAATCCACCAAAATTCCATAATCTTAAGCCATAATAACAGTACTAACAACCCTAACCTAAAAGTAATATTATGTAAGACTTGGTCAATTATTTGTTTAATAATACTACTAAATTTATGTAGGAAACTTGACCTTCATTAGAAACATTGAGTGGGGATGAGCACAACGTGAAGTCCAAAGAAACGATGCCTAAAACTTGATGAATCAAAATCAAGTCCTCAGTAACGATGCCAAAAACTTGATGAATCAAAATTAAGTCCCTAGCAAAGATGCCAAAAAACTTGATGGGTAGGATTGGTATCAAGTTAGCAACATTGATCCTACAAATACTTTGGTTTTATATTTATAAAACTCTCATAAGTGCACGAATCATTTTATAAAAAATGACAAGTATACTCCCAAGGTCGATCTAAGGAAAGAATATATGTGGTTTTTAATTTATTATTCAAACTTTTAAAAATGAATTAAATCCAAAACATTCTGTCACGATATTTTGATTTTTGTTTCCTAATATAATAACATAAAAAATATAGATATGGATTTAATAAACAACTATGCAAATTTCTATCATTCATAATAGTTGAGTATTTATGGATATAATAATTAAGTTAATTATGCTTGCTCATATTATTTAGATTATTAAAGATATAAATTGATATTTGTTGATTTTTTTCTTTTTAGAATGAAAGTGTCATTAAACGGGGCCCAAATTCTTTTGTTTAATATTAATTAACTAATATCCTTAGGTAGGGCCTATTAATTAATTAAGTATTAAATTTTAGCTTTATTTCTAAGAAAATAGCAAACCATCTAATCATAGCTTTAGGCGGAATCAGTTAATTAGACTTTATTCAATGTGTTCAAATTAAACCTAAGAATTTAATTATCTAGGTACTAACTTTCAAGTTTTAAAACCATTATTGAAAAATATGTTATCAATACATTTTTGAATAATTGTTCTTATAAAAACTTTGGAAATAGAGCTTTACTCTAACTACCGGGTGATTATACCAACAAATAAAAGAACACTACTCTAAATAAAACTGGATAATTAAACCTTAAAATCTAATTTTCAGATTTAAGTTCGTAATAAAAAAATAATATATTTCTCTCTAACATCCTTAATATGAAATCTTGAATAAAAAAAATAAATTTATTTTATAGAAAGGTTTTATCTATTTAATATTTCACAAGCATAACAACGTTATTATTATATAATGTTTACAAATAGCCAATCATGTTAAATTTAATCATAGATAGATTAAATTTAACATATAAGAATAAAACATAAAAATAACTGTAAAGAATTCATTTTAAAATTATACCTCAAAAGAATCCTTAAAGAATTTTGACGCTAATTCCATTTCTAAAAAACCTCCAAACATATTTGCATTTCTGTTTATTGAATCAAGAACTAGACATTTACAAAATCATAACTTGTACTTCTCCAAAAGAAAATAACTTTAAAACTAAAAAAATTTAAAAAAACTAAGAAGCTTTCTAGAGAGAGAAAGATAGAGAGGGAGAAAAGATTTTATTTTTTTGTGTTTTCTACAATGGGGAAGAGGGTCCTTTTATAGGTGAAGAAAAGACTAAAAAGGTGAAAAAAATATCTCAACAATTGGTCATGGATGCGTTTGGACAAAAATGGAACGTGTGTGGAGGCGTTGACATGGCATAGGCAGGGCATGGGCCATGCTTGGATGGGCGGTGACACTGTATGGGCATACACAAGGGCATGGGTGGTATAGTGCACACAAGCGCTAACAAGGCATGGGCATATTCTGATGCACGATTTGGCAGTTTTGTCCTTTACTCCATTTTTTTTTTACTTTTTCTTATTTGTTTTAACATATTTGTGATGTATTGCATCCAAAAAAAAATTTCGAGTCTTTAAATTATTTTTGAATGAAAATACCAGAAAACAATAAAAATATCTGTGATTTCAAAAAGATAAATTTATATAAAATATACGATAAAATCATGCAAATATAAATCTATTTAATTAATTAAAGTACATTATATCATGATAATTATAGTGCTATTTAAGCACTCATCATAAACCCCAACGAGCTTCTTGCTAGTCCCATAGCAAGAGAAACAGTAAAAATTAAACTATCCTAAATCACTTATGTGTCAATCTATGGTTGCATTTAGTGTATACAACAACCATTTAAACCCCTTGGTTTCCCTAGTAGACGAGTTTAAGTCTCATGAGGGTTTTAATAATGATACCCACAAACATTGAACATAAACCCCAACGAGCTTCTTGCTTGTCTACCTATACTTTTAAGTCATGTCCTATGGATTTTCGAAAATTTTATTTACTTAAAACTAGGGGTATGCTTATGGGTTTTAGATAACCCACTTTTAGGTGCAACTCAAATAACTAAGGTATCAAAACATAGTTGTACTTAGATCTAACAAAGCAACTATCTCCTTTTATCATAGATTGTGATTAAAAACTTTAAAATTTTGGAGATAGTCTCAAATTTTGTTTTATTATAATCTCTAAGTTAAAAAACATAATCAGTATTAACCAAAAGTGCTCCTCCTTTTATCATAAATTGTGATTAAAAACTTTGAAATTTTGGAAATAGTCTCAGAATTTGTATTTATTTTATTTTATTATAATCTCTAAGTTAAAAAACATAATCAGCGTTAACCAATAGTGCTCCCAGGAAATAATGGTGGGGAAAATTTTCCTTAAAAACTATCATTCTAAACAGAGCAACATTCTCAAGAAAGACTAGTGGCACAAAAGCTTCCAAGAAATAGTGTCCAAGATAGAGCTCTCTTAAATCTTTACTTTTTATGCAATTACATAGTCATTTTTTTAAATTAATATAATCTTAAAAAAGTTACTCATTAAAAAATAAAAAAATAGTTAAGTTAATAATTAAAATATAAGTTAAGAATTAAGTTAATATTTTTTATTAGAGCACATTATTTAAATAAATAAAGAATTTTTTAAAATGTTTTATAAAAAAATTTAATATTTTTTTAACTCAAAATAAATAAATAATTCACAATTATTTATAACACAAAAGTTTTTCAAAATTTTGATAAATAACTTAAATACATCGATCTTGCAAATACTTTGATTTTATATTTGTAAAACTCCCACAAGTGCACGAATCATTTTATAGAAAATGACAAGTATACTCTTAAGGTCGATTTAAGGAAAAAAATATGTGGTTTAATTTATTATTCAAACTTTTGAGAATGAAATTAAATCATAAAAATCATGTCACGATATTTTGATTTTTGTTTCCTAATCTAATAACATAAAAAAAATAAACATAGTTATGAATTCAATAAACAACTATGCAAATTTTTATAATTCATAATAGTTGAGTATTTATGGATATAATAATTAAGTAAATTATGATTTCTCATATTATTTAGGTTATTAAATATATAAATTGATATTTGTTGATTTTCTCTTTTTGGTATGAAAGTGTCCTTAAGTAGGGCCTAAATTCTTTTATTTGATATTAATTAACTAATATCCTTAGGCAGAGCCTACTAATTAATTTAAGTATTTAATTTCAGCTTTATTTATAAGAAAATAGCAAACCATCTAATCACACCTTTAGGCAGAGTTAGTTAATTAGAATTTATCCAAATTAAACCTAAGAATTTAATTATCCGAGTACTAACTTTTAAGTTTTAAAACCATTACTCAAAATATGTTGTCAATATATTTTTGAATAATAGTTCTTATATAAAATTTCGAAATAGAGTTTTACTCTAACTACCGGGCGATTGTACCAACAAATAAAAGAGCACTACTTTAAATAAAATCAAATAATTAAACCTTAAAATCTAATTTTCAGATTTAAGTTCATAATGAAAATAATCTATTTCTCTCTAATATCCTTAATATGTTGAATAAAAATAAAATCAATTTATTTTATCGAAATGTTTTATCTATTTAATATTTCATAAGATAACAACGTTATTATTATATCATGTTTACAAACAATGAGTCATATTAAATTTAATCAAAGACAAATTAAATATAAGAATATAAGAATAAAACATGAAAATAACTATAAAGAATTCATTTTAAAGCTAGTTCCTTTTTTGGAAAACCTTTAAACGAATTTGTATTTTCATTTATTGAATCAAGAAATATAAATTTAAAAAAAAAACTAGTTCTTCTCAAAAAGAGAAGAACTTAAAACTAAAAAACTAGAAAAAAGGTTTCTAGAGAGAGAAAGATGGAGAGGGAGAGAAGAGGTGATTTTTTTGTGTGTTTTCTACAATGGGGGTAAGAGTCCTTTTATAGGTCAAAAAATGGCTAAAAAGGTTGAAAAATATCTCAAAATATTTTCTTGGATACGTTTGGACAAAAATGGCATGCTTGTCGAGGCCCTGACATGGAATGGGCGCGGCATGGCAAGCGTAGGGAATGGTGCTGACACTACATGGGCACACGTTGACACCAATATGGCATGGGTGTGCTTTGACATGAGATTTGGGAAATTTTGTTCTTTTCTCCATTTTTTTGACTTTTCCTCATTTGTTTTAACATATTTGTGATGTATTGCACCTAGTATTTTTTTTCTTTGAGTCTTTAAATTATTTTTGAATGAAAATACCTAAAAATTAATAAAAATATCAATGATTCCGAAAAGATAAATTTATATAAATATATGATAAAATCATATAAATATAAATCTATTTAATCAATTAAAGTACATTAAATCATGATAATTTTAGTGCTCCTTAAGCACTCATAAAACAGTCCATCATAGAAAATCAAACTATCATGAGGAGTCTTAAAAATCAAGTAGGCCAACTTGAAACAATTATTGGAAGCTTTGATGCTTATGCATTTGGTACTCTTACCTCTAAAACTATGGTAAATCTAAGGGAAAATGCCAATGTAATCACTCTAAAAATTGGAAAGCAATTAGCAAAGCTCTCGAAGAAGAGTCCACCACAAAAAGAGTTAGAAAAAGGAGCAATTTCTCAACCACAAAATAATACAACATCTTACGTAATTCCTAAACCCTATGTGTACACTGGTGCTTCAATGTATTTTCCTAGCAAGTTTGCTAAATCAAAGAAAGAGGTACATGAATAAGGGATTTTAGAAACCTTTCACAAAGTGTAGGTCAAGATCCTTTTATTGGAAACTATAAACCAAGTGCCAAGGTTTGCTAAGTTTCTTGAGGAGATTTTCACTACTAAACTCGTGCTAAAAAGTAACAATATAGTTAGTATAAAAGAAAATTCCTCATTTGTACTACAAATAAAATTTCCTTCTAATTATAAGGACCCTGATAGTTTTACTATTCCATACACTATAGGAACCACTAGATTTAAGAGAGCCATATTAGATCTAGGAGAATCTATTAATGTTATGCCCTATTCTATATAGTCTTTACCTAAAATTGGTCCTCTCAAGGACACTAGTGTCATTATATAGTTAGTTGATAGGTCCAATGCATTTCCAAAGGGTGTCTTAAAGGATATATTAGTGCACGTCAATAAGATGTTGTTTCCCTCTAATTTTTATGCCTTAATGTGCGAGATGAGACTAACAGTATCTCTACCCTCTTTTTTTAGGTAGAACATTCATGAAAATTGTTCACACTAAAATTGGCATCCACATTGGGACATTGAAAATGGAATTTGATAGAGAGTCTATACACTTCAATATCTTTGAAGCAATTAGGTACCCAAATGATAATAATTCTTGTTATTTTATTGACGTTGTAGACTCTTGTATGGAAAGGGTATTTAAGCTTGAATAGGAAGACACCTTGCAAGTAGCCTTGAAACACAACTTTCATTTTAAAAAAATATAACACTTGCTAGTATAATACAACTTGGTGTAGGCTTGGAAATTACAGTGGCATCCTTTGAAACTCCTTCCAAAAAGCCATAAAGTATAATCTAAATTTTATTTCTTTCCCATTAACACTAAAAGGATAATACCTTCTATTGTGTGAGAATTCACATTGGAATTAATACCTCTCCCATCACACTTGAAACATATATATTTGTAAGACAATGACACATAATTGGTTATCATTACTAGCCATTTTTCCTATGAACAAAATAACAAGCTTCTGAGAGTTTTGAGAGATTATAATATTGTCATAGGATGGACCATTATTGATAATAAATATATAATTCTCTCCATATATGTGCACATGATATTACTCGAGGATGAAGCTAAACCAAAAAGAGAAGCAAAACATTAACTATATCCTCCATTAATAGAGGTAGTAAATACAAAAATACTCAAATGGTTAGATGTGGGGGTCATCTATCCCATCTTTGACAAAAAAATGGGTAAGTCCAGTACAGGTTATACCGAAGAAATATTGAACAATAGTAGTGAAAAATGATCATAATGATTTGGTACCAACAAGAATCCAAACAGGTTGGAGACTATGCATGCACTATAGAAAGGTCAACACCAACACTAGGAAGGATCACTTCCCCTTTCCCTTTATTGATCAAATGGTAGAAAGGTTATTAGGTCATACTTTTTATTTTTATTCTTGATTATTATTAAGGTTACATCCACATTTACATAGCATCTAAATATGAAGAGAAAACTACATTCACCTATCGTTTTAGAACCTTTTCTTTTTGAAGAATTCCATTTGGCCTCTACAATGCCCTAGCTACTTTTCAAAGGTGTATGGTATGTATATTTTCAAAATACATAGAGCACATTTTCCCTTTGTATTTGATCTAAAACCCTTAATTTCATAATTGTTGTGTGATGAGTGATATATATGAGGTACACAGTGACTCTCTATATGTGATAAAACTTGAATTAGATGATGGATGCAATAAGAGTAGTAACCAAATTGGCATGCTTAATCACATTGTGTTATTACGAAAAGGGTAATTTTTCTTTCGTTTTCTTCTTTTTTCATGGATTTACATTTAAAAATTGGAGGCAATATAGATTTTAGGTTAGTGGTGAGATAAAAGTTCCTTGGAAATTATGTATTATGAATTTTTCAAACATTTATTTTATATTTTTTGAACATTTTTATTTTAGGTTTAGTTGTTTTAGGTACGAATAGATCCAAAAAAAAAATTGATACAAAACTATCATATACATGGTTAATTTTTGGTGAGTAATTGAATCTTTATGAATTTTTTTGTAATTTCTTAAACATGTTCAAGGTTTGTTGTAAAATTTATCTTTTATTCATGGTCTATGTTTCATGCTTTGAATTTTAAAACTAAGATGATCCTGAATTTGGTGTAAAAAAATTAAATAAAGGAGACTATCTTCTAAGATTATTTTTGAGCTTATAGCATTCATTCCTGGGAGATAATTTTCTTCTAATCTTTTAAACACATTCCTTATGATTATAAATTATTAGATGATCTCTATAGGTTTTGCATTATATATGAAGATTTTAAGCAATCAAATGAAGTATCATTTTCTTATTTTTATTAATTTGATTAAATGACTTGAGTAGAAATTGAAAGTGTATATTGATGAGCAAAACCGGCATTGCCGATCGTACCAATACTTTGATGTTATATTTATAAAACTCTCACAAATGCACGAATCATTTCATAAAAAATTATAAATATACTCACAAGGTCGATCTAAGGAAAGAATATATGTGGTTTTTAATTTATTATTCAAACTTTTAAAAATAAAATTAAATCCTAAACATCCTCTCACGATATTTTGGGTTTTTGTGTTTCTAATCTAATGACATAAAAATAAACATAGATACAAATTCAATAAATATTTATGCAAATTTTATCATTTATAATAGTGGAGTATTTATAGATATAATAATTAAGTTAATTATGTTTACTCGTATTATTTAGGTTATTAAATATATAAATTGAGATTTATTGATTCTCTCTTTTTTATATGAATATGACTTTTGGTTGGGTTAGATATTCCTTGTTAACTAAAAAAAATCAATTAACACCTTTGGGTGGGGTTGATAATTAATTTGGTTAATTAAATTAATTCTTTTTTTCTAAGAGATTGAAAATGAATCATTTAAATGTCACATTTGGTAGGGTTTGACAGTTTAAACTTTATTCAAGGTGTCCAAATTAAACCTAAGAATTTAATTATCCGAGTACTAACTTTCAAGTTTTAAAACCACTATTAAAAACATGTTGTCAATACATTTTCAGATAATAATTCTTATAAAAACCTTTGAAATAGAGTTTCACTCTAACTATCGGGCGATTGTACCAACAAATAAAAGAGCATTACTCTAAATCAGACCGGATAACTAAACTTTAAAATCTATTTTTTTAGATTTAAGTTTGTAATGAAAATTAATATATTTCTCTCTAACATTCTTAATATAAAATCTTGAATAAAAACAAAATCAATTCATTTTAGAGATTTTTACCTATTTAATATTTCGCAAGAATAACAACGCTATTATTATATCATGTTTACAAACAGCCAACAATGTTAAATTTAATCATATACAAATTAAATATAACATATAAGAATAAAACATAAAATAACTACAAAGAAAATAAAATCCTTACAGTACTTTGATGCTATTTTTGTTGTTGAAAAACCTCCAAACAGAATTTGCACTTCCATTTATTGAATCAAAAAGCAAATAAATTACAAAAACATAATTAGTTCTTCTCAAAAAGGGAAGAACTCTAAAACTAAGAAAAACTAAAAACTAAGAAATAGAGAAAAATAAAGAAAGAAGAAGATTTTTTTGAGGTGTGTTTTGAAGTGAAGAGAATTGAGGTTATAGGTGAGAAGAGGAAGAAAAAGTGGGTGGAAAATGTTTAAAAATGGAGGAAATGCAGAGTAGTGAATGATGATGTCATTTTTAACGTCATGGTAGTGTGGAGCGCGACAGCGCGAGTGGATTGAGGTTGAGGCGCGCGTGAACTGGGCATAGATGGGTGCAGGCACATGCAGATGGGCGTAGGTGCGCGCGGATGGGCGCGTGGCTTCAACGTGGTTTGGGCATTACGTGCGCATTGCTTGGCGCGGCTGAGAATTTTGTGTACGTTGCTCGGCGCGGTTGGGCGATACGCGCGCGTTGTATGGCGCTGTCGGGCACCGCGTGCGCAATTTTGTCCTTTTTAACCCAATTTTCCAAATTTTCCATCTTTTTTTGACTTATCCTCATTTATTTATGAATGTATTTGTGATGTATTGCCTCCATTATTTTTCTGAATCTTCAAGTTACTTTTTTTAAGCGAAAATACCTAAAAAACAATAAAAATATATGTGATTCCGAAAAGACAAATTTATATAAAAATCTAATAAAATGATATATATATATATATATATATATATCTTTTCATTTCATGCTTGAATTCTAGTAAACAATGATACATATAGATTTTCTTAAAAAAAAAGAGAAAAGATATAATAGCCACTTCTAATAAGTATTACACATAATTATAGGTGTGTTCCATTTCTAGAATATAAAATAAAAAAAATAAAAAAATTGTATAAATAAATACTATGACCCTAAAATCTTGAAATTAGTGATGTGTTTTTTGTAAGATAGTATAGCATAACCCTTTGAAGTCAAATGAAGTTTTATTCATTTATAAGCACATACTTAATATTACTTGCTTAGTGAGTTTGAGTGGAACACGATATAAGTAATATGATGCCTTCATGATCTTAGGAGTTGATTCTTTTCATGAGATCTATTTTGTGTACATTTGAGCCTTTTTTTGTTTATGAACATATGTGAACCTATTTGTTTTCTTATTTACATATATCTTATAAAGTTCTTGAATCCCTAAGATAGGTGTGTTATTAAGAGTGTATCTTGAGAGGTTAAAGTCAAAGTGATTTTGAGTTCTTGACATTAGGTTTGGGAAAATTAATTTTGATAAGATTTGAGTAATAAGGCATGGATTTGTGATGCAAAATTTGATTTGCACGATGAACCTTGATGCATTGGGATTGTGGATGAACTTGTGCATTAGCCTTATTTATGAACTAAAAATAAAATGAAGCATGAGAAATTTTAGTGATTTAAGTTTGTAATTTTGCTTTTAGAACTATTATTTGTCTTTTTAGTTTTTATTTTGCTCGAGGACTAAGAAAATTTAGATTTAGGGGAATTTGATCAGAATATTTTTAACCTATAGTTTACTATTTTTAAAGCATGAATTTTATGTTTTATTATAGAAATTATGTTATTTTAGAAGGTATTTTATTTTTGTGTTATGTTGGTACATTGGTGTAAAGTTTATGAGTGATGGTGATATTCGTAAATAAAATGTTTAAATATAAATAAGTTTCTAGGTGCAATTTTTTGTCCGCTATTCAAGCCAAACAAAGTTTCAAGTTTCAAGTTAATAGTTTTTAGGTATATCCTTTTTGTTAAACACGTTGAATACATATTATACACTTAGGAACTTTGGTATATATATTGGTTGATCGATCAAAGTAGTACGTAGATCGATCGAAAATAGAATGAGGATCGATCTTATATGATCTATGTCCTCTCTGGATTATTGATAAGAGTCAAATTATTGCATTTTTGTTATGATTTAAATGTTGATATTTGTGTGAAAATTGCGTTTATTTGATTATTTAATCCACAAATGTCATTTCACGGGTATTTTGTGTTTAAAGTGCAATTTCAGGTAAAATTATGATTTTGGAGAAGTTTGGGACAAAGTTCAATGATCGGGATTGAGTGAAAATAAAAAGAAAACAAAGTTTCAAAATTTAGAACTCTCGCCGCTGGCTAGATTATTCTCGCCGCCGGGGAAAATCCTACGGAAAGCTGGGCCAAAATCTTCCCGAGAGCACAAATTTTGGCAAATTCATCTCGCCGCCGGCCAAATGCATCTAGCTGACGGCCAAAATCGGAAAACCAAAAATTTTATTTTCTAGAAATCTCGCCGCGGCTAGAATAATGTCACCGTCGGCGATTTTCATCCGAAAACACATTTTTTTGGTTGTTTTGTTCCAAAATTACCCTCAAAACCCTAGATCTATATATACAATATGATGGAGAAAGGGGCCATGGCAGAAAGTGGAGTTCAAAGACATTTTTGGAGAAGAGAAAGAAATTTTGGAGAAACTTGAAGGATCTTCACCATTGTTACTACCAAGTCTTCATCTTCTAGAGTTTTTCATCTCTTCTCCTTAGCTTTTATATTCTGCAATTTGTTCAGTTTTGTTATTCATGGATTCAATTGAAATAATGGTTGTTCTTATTTCTATTATGAACTAATTTGTTTTTGCTAAGGCTATGATGTAGTTGAATCAAGAAAATCTGATTTTTATTGGTATATGAGTTCATTTTTTCAAGTTGAGTATTTATTTCCATGCTTAATGCTTTTAAATTTCTGGCCAAGATTTAGATGATTAGTTGCATTATATTGAGACCGAGAGGAGATATGTAATGAATGTTTCTTGTGATAAATACTGTATGTTGAATGCGAGTGTGAGAACTAATGCATGATGTATGTGGTTATTCTAGAAATTCCATAAATCGTAATGTGCTTGTTTGTGATTAAATCTTCATAAAAATATAGTTGATTTTCATAGATAAGTAATTCTAATATAACTCGAGAGAGAGTATTAGGTAAATTTGGGTTTTTCAACCATTACTTTTAGCTTTGATTCTCATATAACATGACTTGAAATCGGATTGAATTGATTTAGCGAAATCAAATGCCTTAGCATTTTTAATCATTTGTGAATAACATTAAATTTTGTTATTTGCGTTTAGTTTTATGTTAATTTGCTTTTAAAACAATTTCAACAATTCGGTTTTCAAATAAAATTAGGGTTAGTCAATTTCGGTACTTAGTAACTCCATTCCTTGTGGGTTCGATATCCATACTTTTTGTACACTTTATTACTTGAACGATTTGTACACTTGCGAAAATAAGCATCAATTATTTGGAAATTGGGGTTGATCAATTGAAGTTGGCTTTGATCGATCAAGAGACTGGATCAGTTGAGGATCAATCGTGTTCAATCTACCTAGTCTCAAATTATTTCTAATCATCTATGAATCGATCGAAAAGAGTTTTTGATCTATCGACCTTATTACTTTGATCAATCGAGTGTAGACTAGATCGATCGAACAACTAGGGTTTCATCTTAAAACTTATTTGTGTACTCAAGCCAAAGTTTTCTTTTACCTTATTTTCCCTATTAATTATTGCTCTATGGTTTTTTTGATGAACAAAATGATAATTTATCTTTAACCTATCATTAGGGTTTCATCTCCTCTATATAAACAACCTAATTCTCCTTGTTTTAAATGACCATACTTATTCTATTCTTCTAATTTTTTTGAGATTTCTCTCTCAAATTGTTTTATAAAAACTAAATCATATTATGTAAGGCTC
Organism: Hippophae tibetana; assembly: GCA_037013495.1. Classification (NCBI taxonomy): domain Eukaryota; kingdom Viridiplantae; phylum Streptophyta; class Magnoliopsida; order Rosales; family Elaeagnaceae; genus Hippophae; species Hippophae tibetana. Next base: position 18,117,430 of record CM072810.1, read on the forward strand.
TTTCTTGAATTGATTGATCAAACATTGTGTAGTTATGTTTGATTGATTAATAAGCCCATTTTTTTATGATATTGTAATTTCAACTTTTGTTCTAGGGTTTCCTAGATGATTCAATTTAACTAATTTATTCTTGAATATTCTTGCTAGGGTTTTTATTATTGAATTTTCTCTAGGACACACTTTACATTTATGCCATATGTGCTAACTTTTCAAGGACTTGTTGAACGGGTTTGATTGCTCGTGTGACTAAAGATACCAGAATGTTGGTCTAGATTCATATGCCTATCTTATAAAGACTATGAAAACCTGATTTTATAATCGAATTAATTTCCACAGAGGATAGTTAGATGATTTGGTGGACCAGTAATTTTCTTCTTAGATTATTATTATGCCCTAAGTTTTTTGCACCTAAAATACCATGTCTTAAGTTCTTATTTATTTTTCTTTCATATTAATTACACATTATTTCATGTCTGCCTGCTTGTGAATTTATAATTATAGTTAATTCAAGAAATTACCTATTCATCCCCTCTAGGCTAATTAGACCATAACTTAAAACTTTCAATTGGTATCAGAATGGATCACTCGATATACTAAGTGTTTTCCTAGGACTTTATATGGATCCTTTAAGAAAGGGTCATTCTATAACATGTGCTCTTTTCTTTGATGTATCTATCTTCCTATACTAGAAGGCTCATATGAGAGCCTTTTTAAGTTCTCTAGATGAAAGTGTGTGTAATTTTGTTATTTAAGGTTAGGAACTACCTATGATTACCAAAAATAATATTGTCACACTTAAACCTAGGAACGATTGAACCACCAAAGATAAAACTAGTAGTAAATGGAATTGAAAAGGAATTAATGTTATCTTTACTACTATATCTGTTGATGAGTTCTATCATATTTCTAATGTTGATACTGTTAACCATGCTTGTGATACTTTAGAGGTTGCTCATGATGGCACCACCCAAAAAAACCAAACCAAACTTTGCATGCTAAGCACTAGGTTTGAAAACCTTAGGATGGAAGAAAATACTATATAATATTGCTAAAACCTTTTCATATCTTGGAGAGAAAATTAATGAATTTAGGTTGGTTCAAAAAATCCTTTGCTTATTACTAGATCTTTTTGAAGCAAAGGTCACTACTATTGATAAAAGTAAGGGTGTAGACACCATCAAAATTAAGGAACTTGTTGGCTCACTTCAAACCTTCAAGATGAGTTTTTGAACACTTACAAATAAAAAAAGTGTTTCTTTCAAAATTTTCATGATTGATAATGGTAATAATGAGAGTGATGAGGATGATAAAGAATTGGAACTATTCACCAAAAGGCTCAAGAAAATATTCAACTAGAACAATTCATAGAGTAATTGGCAACCAAGCCATTTCAAGGATCAAAAATCAAGAGAACTCAAACCTATGAGTCTATAAGGTAAGAAAACTAACCCATTGGACCACAAAGTTTTGAATGCAATAAGATTGTTCATTTTACAGCTGAGTGTGCTAACAAAAAGAAGAGAACTATAAAGGCTTTCAATGCTACCCTTGGGGACTCATAAAGTCACAACAACAATCCAAATCACATTTATTGCCACTATTGGTGGACACTCTAGTAAGCCAGACATTGGTTCAGATGGTGAGGAAATTGATTCTAAATTTCTACTCCATAAATTTAATTCTAATAGGCTTAATGAAATATTTATAGATTTAGTGGGTTACAAGAGACAAAAATATTGGTTACTAGTGTCTAAACTTGTTGTTTTGAATTCAAGTTTTGCGGATCTTAAATAGGAAAATAAGAAACTTTTATAGAAACTTAAACAATCAAACCATAAAGAGGTTGACCATTGAAGCTAAAAGGCTAAACAAAATTCTTGACTATGAAGAACCTTTTGAAGATAAGAGAGGGCTATGCTATGTATATAAACACTTTATGCCATCATCTATTAAAACCAATTCAGCTTGTAAAACCCTCTAATCCTTCTTCTTCACATGATACAATTGACCTTGGTTATAAGGATGAGATATTCACACCTTTAACATAAAAAATTACATTTGTAAGTCCTTCTAACTCTATTCCTAATATTACTACTTATGCACAAAAAACCATTGCACGTATGGTAGAAAATACTATTAAGTTTGTGCCTATCTATCATCATTGTGGTAGGAAAGGTTATATAAGACCAAAATATAGGTTTTTGATTAATGTTTCTAAATTTAATAATTATTTCCATGGATCTAGTTATAAGACTCATTATTATCATCCCTATATGTATAGTACTTCCAATAATTCTACTAGAAGCATAAAGTTGTTGTTTCAAAAAGGCCAATAAATTTCAACACATTTAATTCTAGGACTAATTATCATCATCCTACCATTCATGTTGCATCTTCATTTATAATGAATGTGAAATCTAAAGGTAAGTCTAAGAACATACCAATGAAAACTAAGGTAGTTGATTTCTAACCCAAAGATATAGAGAAACTAAAATTCAAGATTTGGGTTAGGCAATATTCTCTCTTTTTGGTCACCTAACCGTCCTTTATTGTTCACGTAAGTACTTTTTTTAAGTGCTTAATTAACTATAGGTGAGCATCTTTAGTTGGTTTGTTTGTTTCTTTTATATTTTTATTGATATTTCTTTAGTTTTAATAAAATAAAAAAGGGGGCATGGATTTGTCTTAATAATGAAATAAACTTCACATACTACTTCCACTTTCAAAATTCTCTTATTCAAATTGAATTTTCACTTGAATAATTGAGTATTTTAACTTGTGCATTTACATACCTTTTCATAGATGGTGATCGATGTTGACAAGAACTTAATCACACACACACATTATCATGCTTGAAGTTTATGATTGCATTTGTAAGATTTGAAAACTAGAGCTAACCTTGACTAAAAAATTGTGTTTGAGCTCTATTTTTCACTTTCTAAAATTTTACTATAGAGAGACACCTAGTTTTTGAGAGGGCTATCTACTGTGATGTGTGTAGCTACCATAGTGAATGGAGAGGGTACCTCACAACTATTGTGAAAGTCATCATATTAGGTTTTTGGCTCGTGCATGTCTCCTCAATAAAAACTGGAAAAGAAAAATAAAAAGCTATTGCATGCACAAAAAGAAAGAATTAAAAGTTAGAGATGCATACAAGGCATATATGTAGATTAAAGAGGAATTATACTAACACATAATCTAAATATGCATGTCTTTTAAGAAGGAATATAAGACCCAATACACGATCAAATTAAGGAGATCCTAACCCGTTAAAGATTCAACCCAATCTCACAAATATCGGAGATAAAAACACCTAATAGATAATCATAGTTGTAGTATAAATAAATACAAACAAGTAGTATATTAAAGCAACAAATAGAATTTAGTAAACAGAAAGTAGGTGATAAATATTAAAAACTTTCTAACCAAAGTTTAAATTTCAATATGTAGAGACATATACCATTTAAACTCTGATTATACTAGCCACACATTCAAGCACACATAACTCTAGATATAATGAGGTAAACCCAACATCCTCGAGTTCAGTAAGGCAACATTCAGCAGAAAACAAGTCACTAAACAATAAATAAGTTACAACTCTAAAAGAAATAAAACCATTATTTCCTTTATAGGCTGGTATCCCCATCCTAACTGCCTATTTCTACTCTTTCTTACTGCCTTTATAACAACCTAGTTTGGCATATGAATCCGGCTCTCCTCCATAGCCAACACCACACAATATAGTGTGAATGAAACCCAAGGATAAGTAATAAGTGACATACACAAACAACTGAACTACCCTTGAACACAAACACATAATAAACAACCAAGGACACAGTTCACCATCCACCAAGGGACAAATAGTGCAAGATGTGAGAACTCCAAGCATTTAACTTTGCCTACTATCACAAAGAGGTTCTCACATATAAAAAGTTGCAACTATCAACCATCATATGGCTCACCTCAAATAAACCACTTGTAAACATCACCTCAAGTACCCACTACTCATAAGGAAAATTTTGCTCACACAATCACGAATCACTAATACCAAACAACACTCGAGGTATTAGTGATCCGGGAATAAAAAGATGACATGTCAATTTGACAAAACTCTTACATTTTTTGGATACAAAATAAGAAGAAATTGGGGGTATTTATAGAGCTAAAAATTTCCATTTTGAAAACCACCTTGCCACCACCTGTGGTAGGGTCCCTTGCGAGCTTGGTGGCAAGGTGGTAAAAAATTACATTTTTTTGTTCCAAAAATTGTTTAGTACTTTTTATAAATACTTGCACCCGAAACAAACCAAAAACACAAGCAATAATGTAGGCTCGCTCACATGTTCAATCATCAAAAACCAACACTCCACTCGGTATGTACACTACGAAAAAAACCATGGTGTATGTAAACATGCTTACATACAAAGTATTTTTAACTATGTGCATGTATGTATTACTAATCTGCAGTAACCAACGTTACATAAAGGATGACAGAACATTAAGGAAAATAAAACAGACAATGTTTTGTACACTAGAAGCCAACACATAGACATAAGAACAATGGGACTTACAAAATGTTGGACTTAAAAACATGGTTAATGTACCAAATTTTCTCCTCTCAATTGATTGATACCCATGTTTGATCGATCTGGGTATGTAATTATTCAAACCATAAGCGCTCGATTGATTCCATTCTCAATCGATCCAATTCTACTTTTTTCCCATGAATGTAGGTAGCCTACTCCTTGATCAATCTTCAATCAATCAAGTCCTTTTTTATCTATCATGATGTGTCTTAACTTATCAAGTCTATTCAATTTTGATTTTTCCTAGTTTTCTCCTTTCATCTCTGTGTGATGTCATTTCACCTATATTAACATATTTAAACATTAGACAATCCTTTTTAACAATATTTATACCAAAACAAGACAATTAGCTTGCTTTAAATGGATAAATAACATTTATTTCAGAGTTATTAGTGATCAGAGAAGGATAATGAATAATGGAATGGGAAGTAGTAAATGAACAAAAGACAATGGTCCTATAGATTATGTGAGGAAGATTTATAGTCTCACCATCGAGGATATAACCACAAAGTAACCTTAGAGAAGATTCACTAAGGATGTATGAGAAAAAGGGTGGATGTAAGAATTTACAATATCACTAAGACATCATCTAGGTGCAAATACCTTTAAGGAGAGAGCACTTCCAATGACCTTTGGGTACCAAAATGTAACCAATAGTTTACATTTTTTTTAGCTTTATAGAACACCTCAGTTTCTTTTGTTTTAAAATAAGAGAAAACAAAGTAAAGGCACCATCAAATAGATGACTAAGTAGGTTGTTAGAAACTTAATTTTGTTCCCTTTCATCACTATGTCATCAATGCATAATGCATCTAGAAAGAAAGAGCTCAAATGAACTACAATAGTTACATCTTGAACAATCAAGGTGAGTAGCGTTAAGGGATGATCTCTTATTACTACTCTGTAAGTATCTAGGGAATTTTCTAGCAAGATGACCAATAATACTACAAAGATAGAAAGAATGTGTATAAGAGCAAAAGAAATAGGGTCTTTGACTCCAAGGAGCAGTATAGGAAGGAAAGGAGAGAGAAGCTGTGCTAACATACTCTGAAACAAGAATGAGTAGTTAGTCTCTCGTATTATGATCTAATGTGTTCATGCTCATCCCAATGAGGAAAAATAGATAGAAAACATGTAGGCAAATACATTTTGTCACTTTCCAATTAACACAATCACTTTCTTATCTAGAAGAGTGATTTTTCCACTTGATCCTAAGATAAATCAAGGTTAACAACATGCTAATTCTCTTAATTTGACTCATGAGTTTTAAAGTTTTCCTCTAGAAACTTCATTCTAGAGCGATTGGATTCATATTCAAGTACCATGTTTTTGTACCACTTATGCATGATCTCCCACTTCTTTGAGAGATATTCTTGTTCATGGTTAAGAGATGATTTCCTTTCCTCAAGATCAACTTTCATCATACTCAACTCCTTAAAATCCTTCTTGCAAGCATTATCTGACTTAATATCCTCTCTTATTAGCTTGTTTTAAGTTCCAAGAAGCTCATCATGATCTACATAGTCTTCATCCATAAACCTAGTATATTTTAAGGTTGTAGTAAGAGGATCCTCTTTAGATTTTGATGCCATAAAGGTAATGAAATTGTTGTCTTTCTCTTTCATACCACAACTATTATTTAATATGTTAGAATTTATTGGGAAACCATCTTCCCAAAAACTTAAGCTATTGAGATAAGGGTAAATAATACTTTTATATATTTATCACTCGCTCACAAGTGTTGGTTCTATATATCATACAGGCCAAACACTTGCAATCCAATAATTAAGGTTGTTGTGCCTTGAACACAAGACCTATAATTCTTATACCATGTTAAAAAATTTTGAGATACCAACTCTCTAAAAAGCTTAAGCTAGTGGGAGAATGGCCAATAATACTTTCATACACTTATCACTCCCCCCATAAGTGTTGGCTTTATGCACTATGTAGGCCAAATACTTGAAAATCAATAATTGGGATTATTGGACCTTGAACATAAGACCCTCATCACAGATTCCATGGTAGAAGTTTTTGGGAATCTAACTCTCCCAAAAGCGTAACATGGTATCCTAATAACTTCTAATATGGTATCAAAGCTAGAGGTCTTGTATTCAAGGTCCATTAACTCTAATTGTTGATTTCCATGTGTTTGGCCTACATAGTGCATAGAGCCAATACATGTTAAGGAGTGATAAGTGCAAAAAATTATTGCAAGCTCTTCTCCTACTAGCTTAAGCTATTGGGAGATAGGTCAACTATACTTTTATATAATTATCACTCCCTCACAAGTTTTGCCTCTATGCACCATGAAAACTAAACACTTACAAATCAATAATTAAGATTCATGGTTTTCCAACAAATTCTAATATGATATCAAAGTTATAGGTTCTGTGTTTAAGGCCTAGTAACCCCAATTATTGAATTTCAAATGTTTGGCTTGCATGGTGCATAAAGCCAACACTTAAGGAAGAGGGATAGATGTATAAAAGCATAGTTAGCCCCTTTTCCAATAGCTTAAGCTTTTGAAAGATTTAGTTTTCCAACAACTTCTAACATGAAATAGTAACCAAGGCCATCATGGCCCTCTTACAAGATCGATTATTTTTGCTAAAACATTGGATGGTGATGTGTCTGGGCCTTTTGCACTCAAAACACTTGATTTGGTTGTGTGCCCCCAACTCTAATGTTTGTCATTGTCCTCATTAGAGTATTTATTCTTCTTCCCAACTCTTGAATCTCTTCTATTATATCTCTATCTTCTTGACCCACTAGAAGAGTTCTTATTTTGAAAGTACTCTAAAAATGTTTTAGTGATCAACGTCATCTCTTCCTCATCAAAGCTAGAATTGTCATCATTTTCCACTCATGTAAACTTTCTTTTTACTCTTGGTGGACTTAAAATCCAAACTTTTTCCTTTATCCGTAGCAATTCTTCATTTCTTAGGCAAAATATAGTGAATCTTGAAAGCTTAGAGATCACCCTACCAATTCATGAATCTTAAGTTCTTCAATCTTATAAGTGGTCTTGATTGTAGTTATCTTCTCTCTTAAACGAACATGAAGACTAGATAGAACCTTATACACTTGCATCTCTTCTACAATAGGACAACCCAAGTTGTGAAAAGTGTTGAAAATATTAGAAAATCTAGCATAGAATTTTTCGAAGGTCTCATCATCTTCCATCTAAAGCAACTCATAATTCCAACTAAGACGAATCAACCTTGAAATCTTGACCGCAGAGGTACCTTCATGCATCACTTGAAGGATATCCCATGATTCCTTAGACGTCATGTAGGCTTAGATGTATTTTTTACTCATCTACATTTATGGATCTAAAAATGGAATAACACCCTTATTATTCTAGATAATTAAACTCCTTGCTTTCTTCATTCGTCCATTCTATCAATGGTATAGGAACAATTATGCCATCTTCAAGCACCATAGTAGGATGCTCTTAGTCATTCTTAACTTAAAACTGGACACGTTCTCCTTGTGACCACAAGAATGCATGACTTTTAAAATTTCAATAGGAATAGTTCAACCCATTGAAAGGGAAGGTTAACTTATGTTTCCTTTTTCACCAGAATCCATAAAAGTGATAGTGAGTGTGTGAAAGCTAGAAAGAAAATATCAACACCATAGCTATTATGTCCAAAAGCATTTAACCACTCTAATACTAATTGAAAAAGTTTTGAACTTGGTGCACAACCACAAAAAGGTGATACATACAACTCGAGACTCACCCAACTCTCGCATATAGCATAAAAAGCAATAAACACAATAAATAAAATAGGCAAAAATAAAGACAAAAAAGAAAACCCAATTCAATTACAACAATGGATAAAGATAATCAACAATCATAAACATACATGGCATATATACTCATGGCATAATCAATACAAGAGTAAAGAAACATATATGGCATGAATAAGAAAGCGATAAAGAAAAGAAATACTTTCCAATCATAATCAGATTCTCTTACGCAGGAACATATTTGAATAAAACTCTGATTGTACTAATAGCGTATACGATCATATAAAAAGTAACATAACGTGATAAACTCATATAGAATCCACACTTATATTGTAACATCCACGAGTTGTTTAAGGTAACCACTTTGTTGCAAGAAATTTACTAAATAATAAATCAACAGTTCATAACCTAAGAAATATATGTCTATACCTCTCTTAGTTAGGGCACCACGCTCAACTCCACCAAAGCTACCTCCACTATTGTTTGCATAGCAACTGGATCCAAGTCGGTATAGCTCTCCTTTGAAGCTCTACCACCACGTGATGTGGCACAATCACTAAAAACTTGGTTCAGTAAACAACCTAAGGTAAAAGAAAATCTCATACATATATACCTAGATAAACTAGGTCTTGGTATTTAATCATATTTTAAATTAAACCCACCTAAAAGCTAGATTTTCACAATGCACTTAAAGTATCAACAATATAAAGCCACACTAAACTTAGAAAATCATTTATCTCAATAACCCGATTTTACAAAATGACAAAATATTTCACGTATTAATAAAAACAATACAAAAAAGGATATTTAAAAAAATAAAAATTTTCATCTTCTGTAAACCACAACGAGGATAATAGTCATCTCAGCGAGGATCATAGCTACAATCTACCCCAAGCCTTTGCTAATCATTTTTCAAGGCACCTCAACGAGCTACAAAAATAGTCGTTTTTTTTGTTTTAAAAAATATTGAGTAAGTTTCTCACAAATACATGTAAGCACAAAATTGAATGCAAGGGACATAACCAACTTAAACATGTCAATTATATGTTTCAAGCCACAAGTAATTAAATGTATTTGTATAGTATTGCACCAAAAGTAATTGGTTTTATATAAATAATGAAAATACATTAAATAAAATATACAAACTCCTTTTTTACACACGGAAATTCCATTACAAAAACAACCAGATTTATCGTGTCAAGCATCATGCCACCTGCAATGCACACTAACAAAATTAGACAATGTTAGAATGGTAATATGCGTACATGAATATTTATTTTATTAGAAAAAAGTACAATCTGGCTGTTTTCGTTTCATTTTATGGTCTATTTTGAACTTAACTAAGAATCCAACTTTTCCACCACACTCATATTTGCTTCATGGCCAAAAAACAATATTAATAATAATAATAAATAAGAAAAAGAAGTGTAAATTAGTTTTATCATAATTTGATATATGTGAACCATATGTCATATTTAATTGGCTAGCAATGTATAACGAATTGAAATTCAATAAATCCAATCCATTCCATGCATGTTTATAATTCAATCATATGCATTCTACTCACACATTATACATTATTTTCACCTAATCCTGTATGATTCATTGTGCATGTAGTTGGAATTGATATGTACAACCATAATTTTAAAAAATCATTTTTTTTTACATTTTATTCCTAAAAATAAGAGTTCACTTTAAATACGATAATTGTCTCTATGGTGCAAATTAAGATTAATAAAAAATATTCATCGTAAATAGTTTTAATTGTGTATTTGTGAAGTATTTTAAAATTAATAAAAACTAACCGACTTGGCATACGTACGGATGGGGATATTGAAAATTATTATTCAATAAAATCCAAATATTGAATGGAAACTATCCACAACTCTAAGATTATTTCTATGAACAATTTTTTTTGTACACCCAGCTATAGGGTACATCCCACAAACCAAAAACATATCGCAATACCTTAATTGTTTCATATTCAAACATTGCTAAAAATAAGGTTTTCATTTTAATAAGGTGCAATTGGTGTATTAAGAGTAAATAATTAATTTGCTCAATTTTTAATCGATTCTTTTAGTCTCTTTCCTTTGAATTTAGAAATCTTGTACAAATCTACAAAATTAATAGTTTGAATTACACGATTAAACAATTAAATTATTTGTTTAAATTAAATTATCTAAAAAAAATTGTAACCTTTTTCTATATTGATCAATTCCATCGTTAAATTATACGATTGGGATGAAAAAAACATTAAATTTAATCTCATAATTATTATAAAATAAATACTTTAATCTATAATTATTAAATGAATTAATTATATTCCTAATATTATCTAAATTAGGTGTTATACATAATAAAAAATATATATTTATTAAACACATTCCTAATTAACTAATGCTTATACAGAATACATACCAATAACTCATGATATTTGTCATATGACTTTAAAGTGACATAATTAAATCATGCTAAAAGTTGTTTATAATCTTCAAGTAAAAAACAAAATGCAAACTTTGCAATTTCAAGCTAAAACTTTTGGAACAAAGAAAATTTATGCGTTATGAAAAGCTAAGAATCTCTTCCCACAGTTCAAAAGAATCTTCAATTCAAATAACCATGAAAAATGGCTCTCGTTGATGTCTCCTATCTAATTAAAAAGAAAATTATAACTTCACGTACATAAATTAAACTTTTCAATGAAATTAACCAATTTAACCAAATAGTTAATTGAAGCACACTTCAATAATAAAAACAATTAAAATAAAATAAAAAAATTTAAAAATAGCACATTAAAAATTTTACATAATCTTAATCACTAAATGAAGATTTGCACTACGTAAATTTGTAAAGGAAAAAAAGCCAAAAAAACAAAAACGCAAAAATATAAACGGTCTAAGCATATTTTACATATGCATTATGTAAGAACCTATGTGCTAAATGACGGACTTATCCTATATGTGATGAGAGTGACGTTTTAGTACTGAAAAAAATATGAATCCTATTATTACAGTAGATGAAGTGGCACTCAAGTATCATTCACAAAAATGTTTTAATTGTCCATGACACAAGTCACCTATAGTTTTGAATTTATAACTACATTCAAATAACCAATCTTGAAAAGTGCTTTTTTTAAAATTCATATCGCAATGCGAGCTAAACAATTCTCTTTTCAAGATCAAGCCTTGGTTGGTTGGTTTCTGGAAACAAAGAAACAGTTGATAAAACTGAAGCTTGGTGTAGAGCAACATAACATAATCCCTCGAAAACCATTAACATACATGCTTCTTTCTATAGAAGCGTTTTGTTCTGACCTTCCCATTATCAGCTTCCGACTTTTGCCCAAGGGCAAGGTCATAAATTACAAATAGTTCAAACTCTGTTAGAGTAGAGTGCAATTAGCAATTGGATAAGACACCTGATAAAATCCTCTGCACCAATGAGCTGGGGCTGCCAAAAAGGATCACCGATCATATTTTCGATAATCCGAAAGAAACTTCATGACTTTGGGATAGACACATTTAGGATTTTGACATCTTGGTATGGCTTGTCCATCTTGTCTGTCTTCACTTTCTCAATAGCCTGACAACAGTAAGTTGGAGGATTATTGGAACCGGTTAGGATGAACAGAATATATCCACAACATACACGTAAACAACAATGCATAGAAATAACTGGAAGCGGAACCATGTAAAAAAGAATGAAAGAAATAACTGGAAGCAAAACCTGCACTTGCAATCACTTTCAAAAATACATTTACAGGCTCAGGAAAAACTCAACCAGTCACACATTGAAATAAATCGACTGTAGAAAGCCTAAACTATACCTGTACAACATCCATTCCCTTTACAATCCTACCAAAAACGGTATGCTTGTTATCTAGCCAAGGAGTAGCCACAGTTGTGATAAAGAATTGAGAACCATTTGTATTTGGGCCAGCATTTGCCATGGATGCAGTGAAAGGCCTATCATGCCGTAGACTGCAGAGAGCAATATGAGACATCCAAATGAATGATTGAAATAATACACAAAACAATCAAGAAGGGAGAAGTGCTTTCTGGACTAAACAGGAGGAAAGTGGTGATAGAAGTACCAAATTTAGAAAAATAAAAAAAGAAGTCCACTCTCAAAAGCAGGGATCATCTATGTCACATGTCCAAAAAATATCCAATCATGGTTTTTACAGTTGAATACAGACTAAATTGGTGTGAAAGATAAAAAAGTAGTTGGGTTGCAGTAAATAAAATAGTATAGAATTCTCTTATTCCTAAGTCTCAACGTGATTAAATGGGAGAAAATTTCGGGTGGGAAGACGACATCCACATTGAAGATTTCATTTAAAGTTCACAGGTAGACCCTTATCCAGAGTAGTATCAGAAGCATCAAGTAAACTAACAGAAAAAGCAGATACTTTGGTGCTTTATCAAAATTTCACTCTAGTTGTTTAGCAAGATATATATAAAAAAAAGCACGAAAAGTACAATTGGAGTAATAAAATACCATAAGATTGATTGTTAAATTGATTTTCTGACTAAGAATCAAAGCTACGTTTTAATTATTAAAATGTCCTCTCACAAAATAAGTTAATTTTTTTATAAATTATGTAAATGAGTGAAAAGAGATAATCTGGATGTTTTCTCATAAAAATTTGCTTTGGGCGTTCTATCCCCACATGTTTAATAAAATAAAAAATTGATGACGCACACATCATTACTGCCTAATTTTCAATGTCAAACATAGTCCATGAAATAAATTATAAGTAATAAAAACAAGAACAAACATGCAACCCCAGTGGCAGTAAGTAAACATTCCCATTAAAATAAGTAATTTTATTATTAATTTCTATTGAGGCAATATTGGAAGCTAAAGATCTTCACCTTCTTCTGATTCCAAGAAGAGAATTATGGTACTTAAGTTGCTATAAATCAGTAACTTAATTCCAAACGTGAGTAACTCATAAGCATCATGGATAAGAATCATTAATATAAGATTAATTCTTATTCTATAAACGTGACATGGAAAGAAGCTAGTACCTCTTGTGAAACTCATCTTCAAACTCCCTCCCCCAAATAGATTGACCCCCAGTTCCATCTCCTAAAGGATCTCCAGTTTGTATCATAAAGCCTTTTATGACTCGATGAAATATAAGATTATCATAATAGCCATTTCTGCAGTGTGTTGTGAAGTTCTCCACAGTTTTGGGACACTCCTCTGTATATAATTTCATGTGAATGTCACCCATTGTCGTATGCAAAATCTGTGGAAGAGGGAGAGAACATTACAAAAGGAAAACAAGAAAGTAGATAAGACAAATTATAGTTTCAAAAATCAAAAGGAACATAATTTTATTAGGAAAAACATTAAAGTTAGTCCCTTCAGACAATAAATTTATTTATTTCATCATGCGATTAAAAAACTTTGTTGCTTAAAGTAAAGACATGGGTAGAACTAGTATGGACACAAATAATCACCACCCCTTACCAACCGCATTTTGTATAAGTTTCAAAAATGAAGGGAAAAATTCCAAAAGAGAAAGATATTCATGATGTTATGAAGGTCATCTCAAGAAATTTCTAAATTCACTTAAAATATATCTATCTTGTGTTTGCTCTCTATGTTCTGCCAAAAAGAAAAATAAATAAATAAATAAAATAAAATTTGAGTGAGACTGTGAGACAACAGAAAACATGACATAAAATTTCTTCCTTTACTTTCCGGTCCTCTACCTTCTCTTTTAGAACTAGGATAACATGGAGCAGATGATTTTTTGATTAGGATGATAAAAGCAAATTTGAATGGGTCTAACGCAATAAACTTAATATAAGAAACATTTTAATAGAACTAGGTAGTCTCAAATTTATGGATTTTGTTATTCTGCAATAGAATTTAAGGAAGATATAAAAAGTGCTTACCACACTGTCTGGAAGTGATGTTGTGACTGACTTCCCAATATCTGATACAGCCATGAGTTCATCCGCAGGTGGCTTTTCATTAAACACATCTCTTCCCTTGGTAGCATCCTCAGCTTCCTCTGGTTCTCTCTGACTAGGATCACAAAAAGAGATGTGGAAAACATCAAATACAAAAATATTACTCTCCAAGATTTATAACAACATCAAACAAGTAAAGGCCTCAGTTGATTGTAGCACAAAATTTACAGCATTTAATTAGACATATACCAAAAATGATATAAACCACCAAAATAATAATCATCCCTACAATGCACCAAGTGCACATTCCTTATAAAAAAGCATAAATATTAAAAATATAGAGAAGATTGTTGAAATAATTCTCTTACCTAAATAGATAGATTCTATGTTTCTTGAAAGCACAACAGACAAGAGTGGGATCTGTCAAGGGTTCTTTGCTCTCATTAGCATTTGCTGCAGCAGATGGAATTTTTCGGACTCTTTTACTGCTTCGGTCACCTTGATATAGAGCAATTCTCAAAAATCTATCATTGCTCTCAACCTTTCCAAGAATCCTAGAAACTTTATTGGTGTGTAGATTTACCACCTAAACAAAGAAAAATTAGTGACAATTTCTGGAGTAATTTTTAATTTGGTTTCTAGGTATGCTGATTGGTTGTAAGTAGATAACAAATTTACAGGGAAAATAATTGCAAGGGATATCATACAATCCAATCACAGAATAACATTTGCCTTACCTTTACTCCAAGCAGAGTTGCATACAGAAGGAAATTAGAGCTTTCATCAAAAACAGCATTTGGCTGCGGAGCACTTTCTGTTTTCTCTATTTCCTTCTCAACAGCCATTCTTCGCCCAAAATCAATAGATTCTAGCCGGTAAAGAGGGGCATCACTTCTTTGGAGATCTTGTGCAACCTAATTACCAAAAGCTTAACTTTCAATTTCAGAACTGTTAAAAACACATCACTTTAAAGCTTAACATATGAACAAGCAAATATTACCTCAAGAGATTCGTCATAAACTCGCCTTAATTTGCCGGATGTAAACCAAAATATTCGAATCCTATGATCGGGAGAGGTAATTGAAAATTGCTTACCATCTGGGCTCACCTGAAGAAAATTCAAATCATATTACCCCTATTTTTGCTGTCACTCAAAAACATTAAGTGAAATGATTAACCTTTGAAATTATGGAAAACTTTAGATATCTTGAAATATAACCTTAAAATGGCTAAATATCCATAAGAAAACATATTAGAATTGCATGTATTACCTCAAGAGAAGATACAGAAGTCTTGGATTTCACAATTTCAAAGAGATTAGTGTCACTTTTCAATTTGAATTTGACCCTGCAGGTACCATATTGAGTAACACAATTACCAAAAACTCAAGAAACTGATTAATTACATGACTGAAAATGGTATATTTATCAAAATTCAAGGACAACAATGGGATAACTTTAAATATTTGATATCCAAGCTGGACATCCACACCTAAGACTATCCACAAGGTGATGAAGCATTTATGAATATCAACCCCAATAAGCCATGTCTAGTGAAAACGTGATAATATAATTCATTGAAAAATCTCACATGCTTGCATCCTGATCAATGCATTGCTCAGAGCCTCAGACTATGCATTTAAAACAGCTTAGGGATAACATCTAAAACAGCATTGTCTAACTATAACCAAAAACGATATATATTTTGAAGCTATGGACATAAACTCATAAATATCAAAGTATGCTCATACTTATCCTCTGGAAACTGCAACGTGACAGGATCCCAATACTCAATTATTCCCTTTGTGTCAGCAGAGATGACAGTATCAAATACATAATTGTACTTCATAACTTTAACTGGGCCCAAGTGTATCTGAGAAATGACAAACAAATGTTAGAAAACATTAATAAAACTATTATGGTACAGTAAACCTGGCAAGTAAATGTCTATTAACCTGGTAACTAAGATGTTAAGGAAAAATTACCTCCTTCGAAATGATAGGTTCATTTGAACCTGCTCGTGCATCGTAAATGTGTACAAAAGATGAGTTCCGGTCACTAATGGCAAGCCTTGCTTTTGCATCTCCTTGTTTGTATACCCACTCAACAGCACCAGGAATGAAGGGTATACGAATCATGACCATCATATCATAGTTGACTACATCATATATTTTCACAGCATGATCATTCGAAATTGTGCAGCATAACAAGCCATCAGCACTAACCTGCATGGCTGAACCAAGTCATGGTTGACAACTGTACCAACAATGTTTTATTAATTATAAGAGCACATAACCAAAGGAAGCTACATAATAAACTGGGTTCAAACAAAAAGCACCAAGCAATTTTATGGTAATACAAGCTAAGAGTAACCACAATTAGTCGTCCCCACCCTTCCTACCTTTAAGTTCTTTCAGCAAAAGTGAGAATTAAAAACACAAAACATGGATCAAATCCCATAAATGTTGAAAAGCTAAAGACAACAGACTTGTTTGTTGATTTACATTTAAATATTGAATTGAGGAATCAACACAAAAGGTCAAATTCATTGCAAGTTGAAATCAAACTATCAAAAGGAATAAATCCAAAAATAAGGTTTCACATGCATGTGTATGGAATCAAGTAAGAAAAAAAGCTCACAGCTATTCCTTCAATGGGACCAAGATGGGATCTGAAGTGCTTAGCAAACTCAATTCCAATAGGTTTTTTCTTCCAAAACTTTAAATGTCCTGGAGAAAGAAAAAAATAGACAAAAGGTTAAAGTAGTATATTCAAACAATCATACAAATATTGGATTTAACTACATAAAAAAAATTATGATAATGTAAATAATCATTTGGAAATAAATTTATACAAAGTTATTATGCGCAGATATCACTTCAGAAATAGCAATAACCTTCATATATGTGATGTTTAACAGGTTAAAGACAAACCCAAAATACACAAAATTTGAAAAACTTGCATACAACTACCTCAGTTACTATGTCATGACTTCTTACCATGCAGATATCTCCAAGAGGTGCACCATATTAGAGATGGTACTAAGTCCAACAAGGAAGTAGCAACCATCCAATATTATTTAAAACTTGGGAAAGCAAGAAGTCAACATAAAAGGTGCTGACAGGGCCTAATTAGAGGTGACAATTTGTGCTGCAATGATAGTCCAAACCAAACTTGAATCGAATTAAATTTGGATCCAGTTTGGACCGACCCAAATAAAACGAAAAAATTAAGGCTAGATTAAGATTGGATTATGGCTAGCCCAATAACGAGTGTTGAAAAATGCCTTTTTGAGGCAAGCCTCAAGAGGCAAGGTGCATAAAAAAAAGCATCGAGGCTATAGACTCTGTTAAAATTTGAGACTTACGCCTTTTTCTTATGAGGTGCAAGTTTTGAGGCATTTTAGCCTTAAGGCGGTAGAAACTTAAGCTTCAAAAAATTACAATTTTTTTTTTTGAAGTTGGATCGATAATAAACTCTCTTTAATTTCACCCGACTTTATTAAACAAATAAAAATTTAGAAATTTAGAAAATATTTAAAAAAAATCAAAAACTCAAGTCATATAAACCAAATTAGGGAAAGTTATTTTTAATTCTTCCAACATTGTACTAATAATTTTTTTTGTCAATTTCAATGTTTGTTCAATTTCTTGTGTATTAATCTATTTGAAATTTGAAATACTTGTACCATAATTAGAAACTATAGAATATTAATTAGCTTTTAGTTATCTACTAATCTCTTTCCTTTACATAGTGGTGAAAGTTCATGATGTAATTCTCGTTTACAAGGAAGAAATGTTCCCTATTTGAAGAAAACAAAAAAGAAGAAATATTTCCTAATTGGATTAATTTTTTATGTTGCCAATTCTTATTTATAGATAGAATAGTGTATATTATTTCATCAAAGCATATATATGTTTCAAACTCCATGCCTCTCTCATGTACAGTGAACACTCTACCATTTGAGCTACACCTCTAATAGAGTATTATATATTTTCCTTGATTATTTTCATTTTCATAGTTATTAAATTCATAATTGTTATTATTCATATCTTTAAAGTTTCTTTGAAAGCTATAATTGGGGCTTATACCTCGAACCGCCTTGAGGCTTACACCTCGCCTCATCAGAAAAAAAGACTTTGATATTTAAAATAGCTTTTTACAAAATTGTCAATAACACAAAAATAAAAATTATTATAATTACTATTATATACTATTAGTATTATTTTTTCTATATGCTAAGTCTACTAATTTATGTCACAAAAAATTTGTTGTATTTCTCTTACTATTTTTATTGTAAATTTTTAAGTCTTCATAAATTAATCATCCACTTATTAACAAGAATTATATAATACCTTATCAATAACGAATGTGACTAATTATATAAGTATTTCTAAATTTAATTTAAAAATAAGATATGTCATAATTTCTTTTGAATTCATAAATTATTTCATAAAAGGTACTTGCAATGAGTTTATTGCTTTGTTCGTTCATATGTCAAATTGGCCTATAATTTTGTTATTCTTAGTTAATTTTACAAATTTATTACGTTATCACTAATAAACTATTCTTACTATTTTAGTTTCAAAGCTATAAGGCTTTGAAACTTTTTACATTTTAGTTTAATAAAAACTTGTAACAAAATTTTTATTTGTATGTTTAACGTTGTTAGAATGCATTAAATTTGGTTCAAAGCTTTTGTTATTCTAATTAGATTAAAAGTATAAGAAAATTTACATATTTCAAATCAATATCAGGTTAAATAAAGTAAAAAAAAAAACCAATTGATACATATAAATAAAAGTTTGGTTTGGGTTAGGATTAGACCAATTTGAACTGAGCTAATTTGGGTGCACGAATTGACATCCCTAGGCCTAATGCAATGCAGACATTCTACAAAATGCAAAACAATAGTTAGGCATACATATATTACAAGTACTTGGCATGCATGAATTAGCACCATAGTCCTACCATCGGCACTCCCAGTAATGAAAAAACCAGCTGCTGAGGCAACATGTGTAACCACATCGCGGTGCATATAACTCTTCTCATACCTGTTGTGAAAGCAGAAAAACAAAGAACTCCGGTCATCTTGCAGAAGCATTGGGATGTTCAATGGACTTATATATTTGCTAAAAATACCTCCCATAGGGAAGGAGAACGCTATATTAACCAATCGAATAAAGCTCAGTTCAGTTTAACATAATCTCATATGTCAAACATTCAATTCCTTGGAAAATATGAAAGAATAAACAATCTGCACATTGTTAAATTAAAATAAAGGTTTTCTCAACCGCGGTAGGACCTTGTATAATTATAAGCACAGAAATCATCCCTGGGTAAGGCTTCAAAGCAGACACAGTAAAGCTAATTCCCTACTCTATCCTCTAGGTATTACATCCCTTAATCAATCCAAATTTGCTAGATAGTAGTGTATGTTAGATCAAATAAAAAAGTATTGAGCAAAAAAATGAAAAGCTCTACAACAACTGATATCTCCAATCTTTCAAATACAGACTTAATAAGTAAATATTCATCCCAAAATCCCAATTGGACATCAAATACCACGTTTCAAAAGAAAAGAGTCACTAATTCCGTAACCTAGATATTACGTATTAGCTCCTTTTTGAATATGTTTTTCGGTCTTACTGAGTATAAGCTCTTGGTTGGTACAAACTTAGTAGATAGTGGCCAATGTACGATAAAAAAATACAAGGTTATGAACATACAAATAAAAAATCCAAATCTGTAGAGTATAAACCCTAAAACCTAATAATTGATCCCAAAAAAAAACATAAACTTCAAGTGCGTACATGTGGGCAGAGGGAAGAGCATCGAGGTAAGCCTGCTCAAACTGGAGGGGCCGCTTGGGGCGAGAACGAGGAGCAGTGCCAGGACCGATGACGGGATCGTCATCGGTCTCTGCCACGACGATGCTCGTTTCTTCGATTCCATTCTGAGGTTGAGGCTCCTCCATTTACTACTAAGAAAACGTCAAAAGACCACAGAAGCCGCTCGGCTTGTAATATCGTTTTAGTTTTTTCTCCAAAATCTTTGGCTTTAGCTTATTGAGAGATACAGGAAACTTAGAACAACCTTCCGAGTTTGGCTGTATGTGCCACGACTGAGTACTACTATCGCACCTACACGACTAAAATCTTGCCTTTTGGTCGATTGAAATATTTATGGTTGACAAGAATGAAATGTAACTTAATTAAAATTTATTATTTCTAATTTTATATTTTTTTGGGTTAAAAAAGAGAATAGAAAGAAATTAATTCCTAATCTCTTTTTAAGAAATTATGATTATATTTTTATCTTAATTTTTTTTAAGTTTATTTTAATCTTAAATCTTAAATCTTAAATCACAATTAAAAATGTATTTTATCTAACGAAAAAATAATAATTATAGTAATTGTAATATAGTATTTTCTATTTCATTATCATTGTAAACCAAACATTATAATAATGATTCTTTTTTTATTCTAATGGTCAATCCAAATAAAAATGTTTCATTTTCATTCAATTACATTCTTATTTCTATTTTGATTCTAATTCTATTCCGTAAACCAAATGTTATCCTACATTTTCTAAAATTGTAATATACTCGTTATTGAATTACTACTTGACTTTTGGTGGAAAAAATATAGGCATGTTTGAGCCCAAAGTTTTTATTATATTATATTTTAGTTCACCTTAAAATATATAACTTCATTCGGAGAAAATTAAATCAATAAAATAAAAATATATCAAATTATCATAAGAGTTAATAAAAATAATCTGTAGTATGGTTTGAGTTTTCTTCTTTGGTTCTTTCAATTCTCCAAATATATATAACTTTTTTTATTTATAAGATAACAAATCTTCAATCCAACTTGACCATTCATGTCTTTAGATATTCATGTTTTGAAATACAAAAATACCTAAATAAAAATATTTAAATTTAAATCTAGAAATAAACAAACCAAAACAAAACAAGTCTAAAATCATCACTAGATCAAAATCATCTTGATGAAAGAAAAATCACTTTAGATCGAAATCTAGGTGTAATGCACATATTATAATATGTGTTTATTAAAATAAACTAAAAAAATTGAAGACACTACTACAAAAAATGGTATTTAAGTCGCTATGTAAAGTCATTTTTTGAAGAAAAAAAACCAACTTATAATGAATTTAAAGTCAGTTTGGTGTAGAACCGACGCTATCCATGTTGGACGTAGCGTCGGTTGATGGGGCAAATCGACGATACATCCTATTTTTTAAATTAAAAAATGTATGCAGTTTATAAATTAAAATTTTTTTAGATCATTAATTATTATTTTATTTCATTCTTTAAAATTTAAGTTGGATATAAATATATATAGTATAATTTTTTCTTTTTTTTAGACAATTAGTTTTTAAAATTATATAAATTTGTTTATTTGTTTGGATATTTAAATTTATATACGTACGTACAATATATTTTTATTTAATTTTGTGTATTTGTTTTAAATATTATTGAAAAATTATTATTTTTTCTTTTTCTATAGTACGTATGCATAGTTTAAATAAAATAATAATTGACAAAAAAAATTTAAATTACGTGGATAGTGTCGGTTGACGTGGCAAACCGACGCTATCCATGTTGGACGTAGCATCGATTGATGAGGCAAACCGATGCTATCCACGTGGGTAGCATCGGTTAGCCATGTCAACCGACGCTAGCCATGTGGGTAGCGTCAGTTCGTCACGTCAACCAATGCTACGTCCTATTTTTTAAATTAAAAATACATGCAGTTTATAAATTGAAATTTTTTTAAGTCATTAATTATTATTTTATTTCACTCTTTAAAATTTAAGTTGGATATAAATATATATATAGTATAATTTTTTCTTTTTTTTTAGACAATTAGTTTTTAAAATTATATAAATTTATTTATTTGTTTGGATATTTAAATTTATATACGTACGTATAATATATCTTTATTTAATTTTGTGTATTTGTTTGAAATATTATTGTAAAATTATTATTTTTTTCTTTTTTTATAGTACGTATGCATAGTTTAAATAAAATAATAATTGACAAAAATAAAATAAAATTGTGTGGATAGCATCGGTTGACGTGAAAAACCGACGCTACCCACGTAATATTACCGTTCGGCTCATTTCTTTTCTATAGAAACCCAAAAATATTCATTTATCTTCTCCATTTCTCCCAAAATCGAGCTCACACCCACCCTCTTTTTCAATTTCTGGCCACCTCCGACCACCATTTGCAACGCCGTTTTATGGGATATATTCCTCTTCTTATTATCTTTCAGATCTACTCTTTTTCTTAGTGAAATATGCAAAATTTTAAACCCATTTTTTCACTTATCCTTACTTACAAAACACCATTTTCTTCTTCATTTCCTTCATATAGTCACTTCATAACATTCTTGTAGCTTATTAATTTTGCAGCTTATTATTCAGTTTATTTTATTTTTTGTATAAATTTTTTATTTATGTATGTTTTTTATTTTGCTTGTTATTATATAGTTGGCTTATTCTCTGTGGAAATAATCAATATCTGAAATATCGTGGGTTTGAGGGATTATATATATTTACCATGCATAGATAAATTTATTTATATATAAATAATTATATTTTATTAAGTAAAAGTAATACATTTGTAAAATGATTAAAATGATAATTGTTTTGTATTATGTATGTTTTGATATATATATATTCTAATAATTAGGAAATTTATATATAATAATACTTGAAATATATTCATTGGATACATAATTAATTAATATGTTTAATTAATTACATTAATAGAAAATGGACAAATCTTGGATGTCAAAGTGTAGAATTGAGCAAGACTATATATCTGGAGTTGAAAGTTTCATGGAATTTGCTTGTAGAAATAATAATTCTAGAACTAGTATGATTCGATGCCCATGTGTTAAATGTAAAAATGAGTGAACCCCTGATATTGATAATGTTAATGAATGCAAATAGATAAATGTTAATGATTGTGATGACAACTTAAAAGAATCTATTGAATCACCGAAACTTCAGACTTTAACACATGATGCTATGAACAAGGACATAAACTCACCAAAAAATAACTCATCTTGTTATAACTTTGAAAGTATGGAATCAAAGGTTGATATTATGAATTGTGTGAACTTTTTGGAGGACACGCCTTTCATGTGTGTATCAAATGCGGTTTTGGAAAGTTTTGAGATAGCATCTAAACTCAAACCATTTATTGAAGGGCCACCAAGTTTAGACCTCACACTTTATCCTCTCATCCTCAATCAAGTAAGGAAGTAGAAGATTCCAATAAAGAGGTGAAAAAAATGCTAGAAATACATAAATTGGATGAGCTATATTGGAGTGCATATAAGAATGCCAAAAAGTACAAAAATAAAAAAATATGTCTTGATAAGAGAATTGAGCACCATCCTTTTAAACCATAACATGACGTGATGCTAGTTGGTCGGCAGCCCAAAATTATTTTACTTATATTTTTATTATTTTTTTAGGTGAATAAATGTTTAGAGTAATGGCGCAACAAGATTAAGCATTTTGAGGACAAATGTGATGTGCTAAGACTAAGTGAGTTTTCTTTCCTTTTAATTTTTCAATTTTTAGATTTGTTTTTAATTTTTAGGATGTTTTTAATCATGATTTGTATAGAAATTGATAAATATATGGAAACTAAATGCATGCATGCTTGATATAAAACATATGAACTCAATGATAAAAATTGGTTGTTATGACTAGGATAAGGAATGTAACATACTTGTTGAGATACTTACATTGATCATGTGATATGCTTACTAGTTTTGACTAGATTGATTCAAATTTTTATGCACATGTTCATGATTGATTTTGGTGTTCTTATTGAGAAAACATTTATAGTGAGTTATGCAAGTTAATGAGATCTATTAGGTTTTAGAATCTATTTGATCATCCCTTGAGGCAAAATCCTGAATAGTATTTAGTAAAAGAGATGATTTAGGCCTTATTTGGATCGATTAAGTCTTTCAAGCTAACCATTATTAATATCCATAGTCACCCATTTGAGCCTAATAGAGAACCTTTTATATCTTTAAGCCATATTTTATACCTAACCAATAAGTATTACCTTTACCCTTGCACATTTAGCTTGTATGAAAAGAAATTAAATGCAATCATGTGTTATGGTACAAAGTGAGGTGAAATGTGATGCACCCTATAAAAAAAGAGAAAAAAAAAAACTCACAACCCAATTATCTTTTTAAAGAAAGAAAAAATAAAATTGAAAATAAGTTTGGGAGTGTTGTGAATTCATTTATGTTAAATTTAATTTTTAACATGAACTAATTTTTCTTTATTCTAGGAAAAAGATGTAATTCAATTCAGAACTATGCTTGATTTTCTATTTTAATTTGAATTATTTCTCTTTATGTTTGTTTGATTTATTATGAGTTTAATTTTTTTAATTAACTAGTCATTAATTAGATGATTTTAAGCTTTTTGTTTACTATCAAAAGAGGGAATTATAGGAAAGATTTGGAATATTTCAGTTTATGTAAATATAGAGATTGAAAGGCTTGTATGAACTTGTGTAGTATTAAAATCATTGGTCTTAATGCTTTCTTTCTTTGTTAAATTTCATACTCTTGTGTAAATTAATGAACAAGAATGTTTCCAATTGACTATCAAAAGAAGCTTTTGGATGTTTTTTTGGAGATTGTTAACAAACAGATAGAATTAAATTCAATTATCTAGATGAGTACAACATAGTGAGGGATTAGGTGAAATCGATTTCCTATAAGTTTTCTTCCCATTAATGTGATCTTTGAACAACATATTTATTTTCTTTTGCACATTTTGTTTAAATTGATTTTATTTTAAGTTGCAATTACGAAAACCTTAGTAACTTCTCTAGATAAAATTGAGATTAGTACAATTTTGGTATTTTTTGAAAGTAAGTTATCAATCCTCGAGAACGATACTCTTCTTATCACTTTACTATAAATCTACGATATTGTATACTTTTAGTTTTGCACCGATCAAAATCAACCTATATGAGCATGCTAATCAATTCAATCTTAGAACAAGTCTCATAAGTTTATTTTCACATCTCCCTCCACTAATATAAATATGCACTTAGCTAAAGATCAATAAGGAGCTTTTTTATGGAAATTAGCACCCAACATCTCAAAGAGATTGCGAGTCTCTAAAGTAGCTTTTTCTCCCATCACTTCTCTAGTAGCATTGTTAACGATGAATTGTCATTGTTGTATCATTCCATCATAGAAAAATTGGTTCTATAGTTACAAATGATAATTATGATGGGAGAATTGACTGAGAAAGAGTCTGAACCTATCTCATGTTTTATGGAAAGGTTATCCTATCATACAAGAGAAAGTCGTAATTTTTGCTCTCAACTCTGATTTTTTTGGGTGGAATAGAATTTTTCGATAAACTTATTATAAACATCCTTCTAGGTTATTAGGGAACCTAGAGGGAATGGCATTAGCCATGCATTGGCCCTATCTTTTTGGGTGTAGAGGCAACACCATATTTTGAGTTGGTCCTTAGTGACTACACCGAGGGAAAATGTTTGGGTTATTGTGTAGAAGTTGATGAGTGCTCAAAAAGCACTAAAATTACCATGATTTTATTCACTTTAATTGATAAAATATATATATATATATATATATATATGATTTTATCATATTTCTATATAAATCTAACTTTTCGGAATCACATGTATTTTTATTCATTTTCTTGTATTTTCGCTTAAAAAAGTAACTTAAAGACTCAAAGAAAAATACCGGAGACAATACATCACAAATATATTCATAAATTAAATGAGAAAAAGTAATGACGTTAGCAATGATGTCATAATTCACTACTCCACGTTTCCTCCATTTTTAATCATTTTTTCACCCACTTTTTCTTCCTCTCCTCACCTATAAATACCAACATTCTCTTCATAACAAAAAACACCTAAAAACACATCTTCTTTTCTCTTTCTTTCTCTCCATTTCTTAGTTTTTAGTTTTTCTTAGTTTTTAGTTTTTTCTTAGTTTTTAGTTTTTTCCTAATTAGTTTTTCTTTGTTTTAGAGTTCTTCTCTTTTTTAGAAGAAATAATTATGTTTTTGTAATTTATTTGTTTTTTGATTCAATAAATGGAAGTATAAATTCCGTTTGGAGGTTTTTCAGCAACAAGAATAACATCAAAGTACTGTAAGGATTTTATTTTCTTTACAGTTATTTTGTATGCTTTATTCTTACATGTTATATTTAATTTGTCTGTGATTAAATTTAACTTTGCTGACTGTTTGTAAACATGATATAATAATAACGTTGTTATACTTGCGAAATATTAAATAGGTAAAAATCTCTAAAATGAATTGATTTTGTTTTTATTCAAGATTTTATATTAAGAATGTTAGAGAGAAATATATTATTTTTCATTACAAACTTAAATCTGAAAATTAGATTTTAAGGTTTAGTTATCCGGTCTAATTTAGAGTAGTACTCTTTTATTTGTTGGTACAATCATCTGGTAGTTAGAGTGAAGCTCTATTTCAAAAACATTTATAAGAATTATTATCTAAAATTGTATTGACAACATGTTTTCAGTAGTGGTTTTAAAACTTGAAAGTTAGTACTCGATAACTAAATTCTTAGGTTTAATTTGGACACCTTGAATAAAGTTTAAACTGTCAAACCCCACCAAATGTGGCATTTAAATGGTTCCTTTTAAATCTCTTAGAAAAAAAGGAATTAATTTAATTAACCAAATTAGTTATCAACTCTACCCATAGGTGTTAATTGATTTTTTTAGTTAATAAAGAATATCTAACCCCACCAAAGATGGTATTCATATAAAAAAAGAGAATCAATAAATATCAATTTATATCTTTAATAACCTAAATAATATGAGCAAACATAATTAACTTAGTTATTATATCCATAAATACTCCATTATTATAAAGGATAAAATTTGCATAAATGTTTATTGAATCTGTATCTATGTTTATTTTTACATTATTAGATTAAAAATACAAAACCCCAAAATATTATGACAGGATGTTTAAGATTTAATTTCGTTTTGAAAATTTTGAATAATAAATTAAAAACCACATATATTCCTTCCTTAGATCAACCTTAGGAGTATACTTATCATTTTCTACGAAATGATTTGTGCACTTGCGAGAGTTTTATAAACATAAATTCAAAGTATTGGTAGGATCGACGATACCAGTTTTGCCTATCATCAACTCAAATTTTATTTTCTATCATGTCATAGCTTTGGGCTTGGAGCTAGCACACTAGCTTTCTAAGGACAAAGGCTTTGCTCGAGCGTTCTTCCTATTTTCTAACTGAGGTGATGAGCTCATGTTTTATTTTATTGCTTGAGTGTTCTATCTAGTTTCTAAACCAAGTGATCAACTTGTTTTTATTTTTATTTTTATAATGTCTTAGCTTTGGGCTTGGTGTTAAACATTCTAGCCTCCCAAGGCCAAAGGCTTTGCTCGAGCATTCTACCATATTTCTAACTGAGATGATCAGGTCTTGTTTTCTTTTCTATCGTTCAAGCAATCTACCTTATTCCTGACTGAGGTGATTTACTTGTGTTTTATTTTTATCATGGCTTAACTTTGGTCATAGAGCTGGATGCACCTAATTCCCGAGGCAAAAGGCTTTGCTTGAGCATTCTACCTAGTTCCTGACTATGATGATTAGTGATGAACAAATTATAAATAATCACGAGTATAAAAATCACTAATAACCTAGTCATAGGTTAACCACAAGATCGATCTCTTGTAGAATTGTATTAGTTTTAAATTCTATATTTATTTTCTCTAAACTACAAAATTAATAAAATAAATCCAAATTCTTGAACAAGTTATTGAAATAGGTACGAAATAGATAATATAACTAACTAGATAATTAAGTTAATAAAAAGTGATGAGAGAATTTTAGTTAAAAAAAATGAGACAATAATATTACTTTTAGCTAACTAAACAATCATATATTGGATTATTTAGGTTAATTTAACAATTATCCCTAAGTCGATATTATTGATTTTTTTTACTAAAATTAGAAAATTTCAAGGATCATGGCAATTTTCACTTGTAATTAATTAATCAATTTCTTTGATCCAGACAATTAATTAATCAATTGAAATAAACGCAAGGAAAATCATCTAAACTAACACAATGATCATATAATTAATTTTTATTCTTGTTCAAAAGAGCACAATTAGGCCTAGATAATGTTTCTAGCAACCTAATTTAAAAATATTATCTTTAATCATATTTGATTCATCATTAATTCATAGTTAAAGATATCAAGAAAAAGAACAAGAAATAATCTCAAACTTTTATTAAAAAATAATTAATATATTAATAAAAAATAATCATGGTATCATAACAAAAATCCTATAAATATATTTAGCCACATATAAATAAACTCAAAATCATGAATAAAATTATTGAAGGCATCATCTTTAAAATCCAAATTAAAATAAAATTAAAGAATAAAATACTATTGATGATACAAATATCCAAACTCTTGAATTGATTGATCTTATTTCTCCAAAAGCTTGAAATAATTGCCCAATAATGGTATATTTCTTCTCTTAGTTGTTGCTACAATTTAAGTTTTTCTCTCTCTAATTTTTGTGCATAACATAGTTCAAATGGGGCTTAATATGATATAAATAGATTACATATTAACTTAGGAATATTTTGGACCATTGGATGATGAAAATATGATGGTTGAGATTAATTTGAAAAAAATGTGTAAAAAAGAAAAATGAATGCAACTAGCGATGTCAAAAGAATGTCGTTTAAATCAACAATAAAGTGATGTCATTAGGGATTGGGGTCAAAACAACACCATTTTTGGGTGCATCTTCTAAATGTATCTCAATTTTTTCTATGTTGATCCACAACGCTTGATTTTAATGTTGACCAGCTCCGACTTTCCATATACATCCATTCACTTACCATGTGTATCCACTAGGGTTATTTTTAACGTTTTTTGGGCCAATTTTTCTTAATGCATCCATAAACACTTGTAGATGTAGCCACCAGTCATCATATATTGATAAAAAAATCTAAAACAAATTCAAAAAAATGTAGAAACTCTCCAAATATTTATTTTCCTATAAAATGATAAAAATACTAGTAAAGTATAAAAATTCTTAAATAATTAAAAATAATACCTAAAATATAATAAAATACTATGAAAAATGTGGAATTTATGTTTGAGGAAGGGAACTTCATTATCTTCTTTAGTATTGAGTATGCATTTTCAATTTTTAGGAATTTTTTTTTATTTTTACGATGATTTTAATCATGATTTGGGTAGAAATTGATAAATAAATAGAAACTAAATGCATGCATGCTTGATATGAAACATACGAAAACAATGATAAAAATTGGTTGTCATGACAAGGATAAGGAATGTAACATATTTGTTAAAATACTTACATTAATCATGTGATATGCTTGCTTGTTTTGATTGAATTGATTCAAATTTTTATGCACATGTTCATAATTGATTTTGGTGTTCTTATTAAAAGAAAATTTGTAGATAGTTAAGTAAGTTGATGAGATCTACCAGGTTTTAGAATTTATTTAATCATCCCTTTAGGTGAAATCCTAAATAGTATTTAGTAAGAGATATGATTTAGGCCTTATTTGGATCGGTTAAGCCTTTCAAGCTAACCATTATCACATCTTTAGTCACTCATTTAAGCTTCACAAAGAACCTTTTGTATCTTTAATCCACATGTTATGCCTAACCAATAAGCATTACATTTACCCTTACACCTTTAGCTTGTATGAGAAGAAAAAAAATGCAATCATGCTTTATTTTATATAGTAAGGTGAAATGTAATACATCCCATAAAAAAAGAGAAAAAAAGAAGTAAAACTCACAACACAATTATCTCTCTAAAAAAAAGAAAATAAAATTGAAAATAAGTTCAGGGGTGTTTTGAAGTTACAAACAGAAAAAAGACGTGGAATAAAAGAATATGAAAATAATTATAAGAGATGATGCCCTAAAATATCAAGTTAAAGCTCAAGTATAATTAAAAAGTGCATAATGAACAAAAAGAAATCCAAGGTGTGGAAAGAGCCTACATGTCTTCATTTATTGACCCTCACCTAAGCCTTACATTACAAGCATGTAAAGTCCTTATTGATCTTTAGCTAAGTGCATCACACACACATAAATCAATTTGTTAAAATCTTTGCATATCCTTGTATTAATGGAACGTTAATTGATGAATATGTGAACCTCTTTGTCATAGAATTGTATGAATTTTGAGGGAGATAGTTTTTACTAAATATGCATGTATTAATAGATCCCATGTCATTTTATTTACTTAGACTTGCTTCACTTAACGACATCTAAAGAGTTAAGTTTAGGAGTGTGAAGACTCTATGACAGTAGAGTCATTAATGGCTTTTTTTACTTAATATTTGCTTATTTTATTTAATAAATAGTATTTTGGGATTAAAAATATTAAAATATAATTTTGTTTTTAGTGAAAATGGGTGAAAATATAATATTTGGAATTTTTATGGATTTTTTTATGAATTTTAACGCATGATTAAGCAGAAGCTATCACGTGGATGCTACCTAAGCAAAGGAGCTGATTAGGCCTTATTTGGTCAACGAGCTTGTCATGTGTCATTACCTGAATTATTTGTTCTTTCCACATGTGCACCATGTCATCCATTATCACAAATCACATTGGGTGGATTGCTTCTTTTGATCTCAGACCTTGATCTGACGATCCATATTCCACCTAAGATATATTTAACCCCGTATTCACCCCAATGAGCCATATTTACATAGTTTTATCAATTTTTAGAGCTAAGTAAAGAGAAAAATATAGAAAAATTCAAAAGAAGATGCAATTTTGGTGGAACCATATTCATAAAGAAATACATAAAAAATGCTATGAGCTCTATAAAAAAAATTATGTCTAGTTAATTTATTAATCTAGTGGTCTTATGAAAACAATTTCAACCACATGATGATATAATATTTTACCCCAATTATGATTTCAATTCAATTATATTATTTAATCTGATTTTTGTGTTATTAATGTTTTGGCCAACAATTTATATATAGAGGAAATTAAATATATTTGAGAGAATTATTAATTATTTGTTTTAATTAAATAATATGCATAGTTTCTAGGCAGAGATGTATGATTCTTATGTGTGTAATACATAATTAATGAACTTAATGAGTAATATACAGCTCAAATAACTTGAGAGTGTGATTAGGTTAATTACTATAATCAATTGATTATGTAATTAATTGATAATTATATTGAGGGAATTTTAATGATTCACATGTTTAAAAAATTGGAAAATTAAGTATTCTTAAATATTTTCTCATATTTCTTCTTAGTTTTTCAAATATGATTTAATTAATTATTATTATTATTATTATTTATTTTTAGTTGTTTTAAATTTGTTTTCTTAAATCATAAAAACACAAAAAATTGATTTTTATTTTTTTGTTTTAAAAATTAATTTCTAATAATACATTTCGTGTGTTCGATCAAGTTTTTGGTGCCATTGTCGAGGATTATAAATATTATATAGTAGTTTTTTTATTTTATTTTATTTACTTTTCTTGATTAATTTTTCTATTTTAATTTTAATTTTAATTTATTTAGTTATTTATTTATTTTAGTTAATTTATTTTATTTCTTTTCTTGATTTTTTTTAAATTTTAATTTATTTACTTTTAGTTTTTATTTAGTTTTAATTTAGACACATTCTTTTGTGCTATTAGAAGCATAATTAAGAAAATGGCTAGTAATAATTATCAATGGCTAATGGACAGAATTGAGGTAAATGATATCATAGCACTTACAGTGCAAGTATCATCTTTGGTTAATCTTTTGAAGGTTCAAAATTGCCAACAAGTATAAACCAGATCCAAGATTCAGAGATGTCTTGTGTGTTTTGTGGTAGAGCCCATTTGTTTCATAATTGTCCAGATAATCCTAAATCAATATTTTATATGGGTAATGTGAACCGAAACAATAATCTATACTCGAACACATATAACCTAAGATGGTGACAACATCCCAATTTCTCTTGGAATAACAATAATCAAGGTGGTAATAAATTCAACCATCAATCATTTCCAACACCAGGTCTTCAACAATCATAGCAATCATAAGCCCAAGAGAATAAACCACCCACTAAGGACAATACAAATGTGTTAATGGGAATGATGAAATACTTCATCCAATCATTTAATACAACATGTCCACTTAAGAGACTTCAATTCAAAATTTAGAGACTCAAAGGGAGAAACTTTCCCAAGCTATAAGCCAAGGGCTTCAAGGTAACCTTCAAAGTGACACACT
Organism: Hippophae tibetana; assembly: GCA_037013495.1. NCBI lineage: Eukaryota > Viridiplantae > Streptophyta > Magnoliopsida > Rosales > Elaeagnaceae > Hippophae > Hippophae tibetana. The sequence continues at coordinate 18,150,093 of CM072810.1, forward strand.
TGTAAACCCAAAAAGAGAAATTAAGGTAAGGGCAATTTCAATGTCATAGCCTTGAGGGGTGATAAAACTCTAGAAGAAGATGAGATTCAAGAAGATAAGGAGGACCATGTAAAAAGGATAAAGAGGAACCAAAAACTAACAAGGATGAGGAGGAATTAGTGGATAAAGAGAGTAATGGAAAGGAAATAATTCAGCCAAAAAAGAAAAACCTCTACAAACCCACAATTTCTTTCCCTCAAAGAATACAAAAGTAAAAGTTAAATACCTAGTTTTCAAAAAAATTGGATGTCTTCAAGAAGCTGCACATAAACATATCATTTGTAGATGCACTTGAACAGATGCCTTCTTATGAAAAAGAAGCTTGGAAATAATGAAATAATAACCTTAATTGAAGGTTGTAATGCCACCCTTGTTAGGAAACTAACCCAAAAACTAAAGATCCAGGTATCTTTAACATTACTTACATAATTGGGAACATCTACTTTGAGAAAGTATTATGTGACTTAGGTTCAAGCATTAACCTTATGCCATTATTGGTCTTCCAGAGATTGGGGATTGGTAAAACCAAACCCATTTCAAAAACATTATAAATGGAAGATAAATCAATTAAGAGACCTCGGGGTGTGGTAGAAGATATGCTAATAATGCCCACGTCAAGCCACTTGCTAATTTCCTTCTTCACCACTTCTTTCATAATGGGATTTAAGCAACGTTGCTCATCCATGGTGGGTTAGGTTCATCCTTTAGCAAATAATATGTTGTCAATACATTTTTGAATAATAGTTCTTATAAAAACTTTTGAAATAGAGCTTTTTTTAACTACCAGATGATTGAACCAACAAATAAAAGGATAATACTATAAATCAGACTAGATAATTAAACCTTAAAATCTAATTTTTAGATTTAAGTTGGTAATGAAAAATAATTTATTTTTCTCTAACATCCTTAATATAAAATCTTGAATAAAAACAAAATCAATTTATTTTATAGAAATATTTTACCTATTTAATATTTCGCAAGCTTGACAATGTTATTATTATATCATATTTACAAACAGATAGCCATGTTAAATTTAATAACATACAAATTAAATAAAACATATAAGAATAAAACATAAAAATAACTTGTAAAGAATTCATTTTAAACTTATACCTCAAAAGAATCCTTATGGAACTTTGATGCTAATTTTGTTACTGGAAAACCTCCAAATGGATTTACATTTTTGTTTATTGAATCAAAAACTAGAAATTTACAAAATCATGACTAGTTCTTCTTAAAAAGAGAAGAACTGTAAAACTAAAAAAATTAAGAAAGTTTTCTAGATAGAGAAGAGATTTTGAAGGATTTAAGGTGGATAGAGCTAAGATAAAAGTGATTGAAAAACTACCATCACCTACCAATGTACAAGGACTAAGGAGTGTTCTTGGGCATGCATGCTTTTATTGTAGATTCATAAAATATTTTTCCCAAATCCCCAAACTCTTATACAATTGTTGTCTCTTTTGGAGAACATAAAACGTGCAAACATACACGGTCACAAGTAATAATATTTCTCACTATAGTTTGTCGAGTACTAAAATTATCTCTCTGTGATTTTATCCAAAACAATCGTCGATTTGGAAAAAGTTAAAGAAAAGAGTTTAATAACAAAATAAAAGAAATCTAGGATTACAATTGTTCACCAAATTAATCCACTCGAATCATGTTATTTTCTTTTGATTTATATTTTTTAATACATTTAATTTGTCAACCAAAAACTTCTAATTTTATCCATACATCTCTTCCGAGTTCCGTATAAATACACTTCATTAAATTAATTCACTATATTCCTATGGGAATTAAATTCACCAAGATTCATTACGTTATAAGTTCTCAAATGGCCACACATACAATTAGGGTATATTCCTATCCTTTATCATACATGTCATTCTATCCACGAGCAATATACACAAAAATGCCTCTTCCAAGTTTATTTAAGTGCCACAGATCATTTGATAAAATTTGTAAATAATCAAGAGCATTAAGCACAAATTGAATAAAAAAATTGAACGTCCTATAAATCTTTCAAAAATAATTAAAATCAAAGCTTCATAAATTTAGATAAAATTGCAACCCTAGAAAAATTAAATTACTTCATAAATTAAAATTAAAATTACAATAGTTAAGGAATATGAGATGAAGAGCACAAGAAAAATTAAATAATTTTTGGATCGTAAATATTTGGCACACGCAGAGCACATCAGAAGCCAAAAATGGCTTCTGCGTGTTTCACAGTCCAGCCCCAAACACTACTAAAAATCCAAAACTCTAAACTCCCCAAAACTCCTATTTTTCAGCAATAAATCCCCTATTTATAGCTAAAAAATACATCTAAAATAATACATTTTTTAGACACGCGTAAAAAATTTACATCGAAAATAAAACCCCACGCGTCACACATTTTTCTTAAATTCTGCATCCACGCGTACGAAAGAGAATATTGAATTTGTTATGCGTGGACGACATGAAATAGAGGGCACCAATGCTATGTTTTTTTATTCAATCTGAGTGCCACGTGTCAGTCTATGATTGGCTGAAGAATTAATACAGACACGTGGCAACATTTCATTCGGTGAGGAAACTGGTTGCACGTAGAGTTCATCGCACGGGATAAGGGCGCGAGGAAAGTGGGGAACAACGGCTGGAATGCGTGCGTGATCCTACATTTTCGTGCTCACCGAACCTTGCCACGTGTCACAATATGATTGGCTGAAAGATAAAGTGGGACACGTGGCAGCTTGCAATTCGTTGTATAACCAGGCGCATATGAATTGGCAGCACGAGATCATGCCTTGTTTGATGCGTGAGACACGTGGGTCCCACCCTACACACCGACCTGCGCGGCAGGTGGCCCCACTCGACGCACCGAGTGGTGTGAACGAGAAAACCTGCACCAATTTCTTTGGTCGAGTTTGAAAAACACGCGCCAATTCTGACCGTTTCTTGTCTGATCTGACGGCTCACGTTCAAAAACTTGTTGTCTATTTTGCAGAACATAAAAATGTGCAAATATACACGGTCACAAGTGATAATATGATAAATAAATTATCGTTCCCATAGAGAAATGTTGCCAACTCTTGTTAGTTACTAAAATTAATTAAACCTGATTTTATTCAAACAATCAATAATTTTATGCAGTTTGACTTAATTAATAAATTTTTTTATTTTTAACAATTTGTATGAAAATTCTAGGATTGCAGTTTACCCAAATTAATTCACTTGAATATTTTATTCTCTCTTGATTTATGCTCTCATGTTTTAAGTTGTTAACCAAGAACTCCTAATTTATCCATATATCTCTTTCAAGCTCCATACAAACACATCCAGTTAAAATGATTCACTAGATTCCTATGAGAATTAAATTCAACCAGATTTATTAAGTTCTGAGTTCTCAAAAAGTTACACATACAATAAAAGTATATTTCTATCCCTTATGTATATACGTTATTTTATCCCGAGCAACACACAAAAATTCCTTTTTCAAGTTTATTTAAGTGCCACATATCAGTTAATTAATCTTCCGATAATTAAAAGCATTAAAAACAGAGAAAATAAACAACTTAAAACAGTTCCACAAATCATTCCAAAATAATTAATTCAAGTTTCATAATTTACGCTACACTGCAATCCTAGAACAAATAGATTCGTTCATAGCAGAAATTAAAATTACAACACCACAAAAATAAAACATTGCAGAGAAACAAAAATTAAAAGAAAATGGGTTAGGAGAAACTCTTTCACGATTCCTCAATGAAAAATAATTTCTTCCCTTTCCTTCTTCTTCGTCAACTTCTTTCTCTGTAATTTCCCTAAGATAATACACACAAAAATGTCAAAATAAAACGTTTTTCATGTTAAACCAGACACGTAGAGAGGAAAAATGAAAAAATTCTCAAGAGAGAAAAAATGAAAAACGAGAGAGAACTTTGTGCTGAAAAATAAAAATGAAAAGAGGAAGAACTCTCTAACCCCTAAAAAACACGTAAATGATTTTTTTTCGCGTAAAATATATCCCCACTTTCCAATTATTCTTTTTTATTATTATTATTATTATTTTATTAGTGGGGGACAAAAATAAATGGGGGAATTAAAATAACACCACGCGTGAAAACCATTCTGCGTGTTTATGGTTTTTTTTTTCTTTTTTTATGCATGCCACATGTCGCCATGTGATTGGCTGCGAGAAATTCAGAGACACGTGGTAGCTTTTCATTGGATGGGCAGGTCGGGCACATGGATAAAGGATGGACCGCAACGCATGTGATTTTCCCGCATTGAAACGTTTCAACGGTTGGAAGTAGGCATCATTTCTGCATTTTTATTTCACCAAATATACGCCACATGTCGTCATGTTATTGGTTCTAATATTTAGGAGACATGTGGCTGCACGCTGCATGGATGAAGCGCGTCGCACGGGATTTTGTCGATGAGCGGCTCGGTGCGCGACAGCTTGGTTCCACGTGCTTCAATTGGGACCGTTTAACTGATCCAACGGTGAGCGATGTGCCTCAGGGAAATTATGCGCAACCGACATGTGGGTCCCACCCTGCACGCTAGTCTACGCGGACAGTGGGCCCCACATGTGCCGAGCTGCGCGCTTCAAGGATTCCCGGCCCACTCGTTTTTGTTGCGTCTGGATTTCACGCGCCAAATCTTGACCGTTGATGGGATGATCGAGCGGTGTGTGTTGGGCGTTGTGAATGGCGTGAATGGCTCTTCTCCTGCATAGAAATTCAAATTTTTATTAATTGCATTTTGACCTACAAATTTAATTCAAATTAATTTCTACACTTTCTTTAATTGTAGTTAAGCCCTTTTCTAATTTAAATTAAACTTTTTAAACTTTTAATAATTAAAATTAAGCCCGATTTTAATTTAAATTATATTTTCGACTTTTATAAATTGCAATTCAATACTCTTTTATTTGAAATTATATTTTGGGACACAAATTTTCAATTAAGTACGTTTTCGATACAAATTATTTAATTTTATTAAAATTTATAAAAAAATAGTAAATACTAATTTATTAAACTAGAATTAACTAAAAAATGTAAAGAATATAGCAATTATAATTAATAAAATAGATGAAAATAACTATATAAAATACAGTTATCAGCGCGCGTGGATGATGGCGCGTGGGCTTCTTCTCCCCTGCGCAGAAAACTATTTTTTTTAATTGTATTTTGACTCACAAATTTAATTCAAATTATATTTTAAACTTTCTTTAATTACAATTATGCCCTTTTCTAATTTAAATTAAATTTTAAACTTTTATTAATTAAAATTAAGCCCGATTTTAATTTAAATTCTATTTTTGACTTTTATAAATTGCAATTTAAGCACTCTTTTATTTGAAATTATATTTTTTGACATAAATTTGCAATTAAGTACGGTTTCGAATCAAATTATTTAATTTTCTTAAAAATATATTCCTTAACACATAAAGAGTAACTATGAATTTTTTTAACTAAAATTAACTAAAAAAGTCAAGAACATAGCAATTATAATTAATAAAATAGATAAAAATAACTATATAAAATACAGTTATCAGCAATCTTTTGGAAAAAGGCATGCCTTTAAAATTTGATGCTAAATGTTTAACAACATTCTAAGTGCTTAAAGAGAAACTAGTGTCAGCATCAATTATAGTCACATCAGATGCAAGACCTTTGAGGTGATGTGTGACACAAGTGATTTTCTATTAGAGCTATTCTTGGACAGTGAATAGGAAAAATGTTTTTTGCCATATACTATTCAAGCAAGACACTGAATGAGGCTAATTTGATTTTGTTGAAACCAAAGTGATTGTCTACACGGATCATTCTGCAATAAAGTATCTCTTAACAAAGAAGGACGCCAAACCAAGATTGATGAGATGGGTTCTTCTTATAGCAAAATTTGACTTCAAAATCCATGATAAAAAAGGAATAGAAAATCAAGTAGTAGATCATCTATCTAGACTAGATAGGGAGGCAAAAATGGATGACAATATGGTGTTTGGGGAATCTTTTTCAAATGATAAACTATTTTCTATAGCTCCAATAGAAATCCCATGGTATGAAGACATTGCAAATTTCCCAGTTGCCATCATTCTTACACCAGACTTCATATTGCTACAAAAGAAGAAATTATACCATGACATTAAACAGTATTTTTGGGATGACCTTTACCTCTATAAAGAATGTGGTGATGGTATTTTGAGAAAGCGTGTCCCTTATGATGAAGTTGAAAGTATTATTTATCATTGCCATAGCTCAGACTATAGAGGTCACTTTGGAAGCACAAAATAGCAACTAAGGTACTTCAATCTGGTTATTTTTGACCCATAGTATTTGAAGATTCTTACATTTATGTAAAGACGTGTGAAAAATTCCAATGGATAGGTAATATTTCAAAAAGAGATGAAATGCTTCTAAATAGTATACTTCAAATGGAGCTATTTGATGTTTAGGGAATCAACTTTATGGGGCCATTCCTTCCATCCTTTGGTAACCAATACATACTTGTAAGAGTGGATTACATGTCAAAGTAGGTAGAAGCCAAGGTCAGCAATGTGACGCAAAAGTTATCATAAAAGTTCTAAAGAAAAGCATTGTCACTTGGTTTGGAACTCCTAGGATCATTATTAGTGATAGAGGTAGTGACTTTTGCAACAATGCATGTAAATCCTTATTTTCTAAGTATGGGATAAAGCATAAAGTGTCTACCCCTAACACCCCTCAAACAAGTGGGCAAGTAGAGGTATCCAATTGGGAAGTGAAAAGAATTTTGGAGAAAATTATAAACATCTCTAGGAAGGATTGGTCTTCTAAGTTGGATGATACTTTATAGGCGTACATAATTTCATTTAAAAAACCAATTGGAACCACCCCATATAAGCTAGTTTATGAAAATACATGTCACTTACCACTATAATTAGAACACAAAGCATATTAGGTAGTGAAACAATTGAATATGTCCATAGATATAGCTGGTGAGAAAAGAATACTTCAAATAAATGAGTTGGATGAACTATGGTGGAATGCTTATGCGAATGCCAAGCTTTGCAAAGAAAAGATAAAAATATGGCATGATAAGAAAATTTTGCATCATATCTTTGAATCGGGGCAAAGAGTGTTACTGTACAATTCAAGACTCGTATTTTTTTGTTGGGCAAATTAAAGAGTAGACGGTCAGGTCCATTCATCATCACTAAGGTGACCAACCATGGAGCCATTGAATTAGAAAACAAAAGTAAAAAGCAGTTTATGGTTAATGGGCATATATTGAAGCACTATTATATAGATAAGTTATCAAATGAAACATCTATGAGTAATGTAGAACAATGAAAATGGTTTAAAGATCCTCACTTTTCTAATCATGTGATGAGAGTAAAGAAAGCACAGTTTAAAGCAAGCTTCACATGCTTGGTATGAGCATATCACCATGTTTTTTCCTTAATAATGGTTTTCTAAGAGGAGGTGGTGAAAAAATATTGTTTGTCTCTAGAATTAAAAGTGAATTTATCATTACTAAAGTGTATATCGATGACATCATTTTTGGTTCCACAAAGGATGGCTTAGCTCCAAAGTTTGTTACCACTATGCAAAATGATTTTAAGATGAGCTTAGTTGGCAAGTTAAGCTTTCCTTTGGTTTATATGGGATTTTTCTCTCCCAAGCTAAGTATGCCAATGAGTTGGTCAAGAAGTTTGGATTAGAAAATACCAAAGTTGGTTACACTCCTATGAGTACCACTGTTAAACTTTATCAAGATCCTTTTGCTAAAGTTGTAGAGCAAACTTTGTACCATAGTATGATTGAAAGTATTCTACACTTGACTACTAGCCGACTGCATGTAATGATGACAAAAAGAGTACTTTAGATTGGTGGTTCTACTTGGGTAACTCCTTCAATTCATAGCACAATAAAAATTAGAATTCTATATCCCTTTATACCACTAAGATTAAATAGATTGTTGCAGGGTTGTGTTGCTCACAATTACAATAGATGAAGAATATGTTGTCTGAATACAATATCATTGTGAAAAATCGTGTTTTACTTTATGACAACACTAGTGCAATTTGTATTTCAAAAAATTTGGTCCAACATTCAAGAACCAAACACATTGATATTTGACATCATTTCATAAGAGACCTAGTGGAATTGAACACATTGTCATTACAACGTACCATTATTGACCTTTAGGTTATTGATATTTTAGCTAAACCTTTAAAATTTCTTAGGTTTGAATCCCTAAAAAAAGGCTATTGGTGTTTGCATCTCTCCCTGAAAGACTATTGTGTGTATTCCTTATATTTATACGAGCTCGAAGAACTTTGTGTTTTATTACTTGTCTTCTTAATATCTATTCTTTCAAGTATTGCATGAATGATAGGATTATTATATATTTGTATGCCTTATTTCCCTTATATAGGATTTTTCCTTTGATTTTCTATCTTAAAAAGGGGAAAAAGTTTTTGTGCACAATTATGTGTTTGTTGCCATACTATATGTTGCATGGGTGACGAGTGTAGCATTTCACTACATCTTGTTGCGTAAATTGCATTCACTTTGGGGGAGTGATGCATGAAATCAAGGGAGTTGTGTACATTGCATAAGTTTTTACTACATGATTGTATGTTTTTAGCCTACCGGTATATACCTATGTTGGGGTAACACTATGGTATTTGGATATACTACACACTATTTTAATATTGTGGTTTTGTTAATATTATGCTTGTGGTTCCTAGTTGAGTGTATTTCCTACAATTGGTTGATGATGTGTATTTCCTACATTGATTTCTCTTTATTATGTTCACGTTACTGGTCTTTTATTTCCGATTACATTATCATTATTGACCTTTAGCTTACTAATATTTTAGCTAAACCTTTAAACTTTCTTAGGTTTGAATCCCTAAGAAAGGCTACTGGTGTTTTCATCTCTCCCTGAGAGACTACTGTGTGTATTCTTCAGATTTATGTGAGCCTGAAGAACTTTGTGGTTTATTACTTGTCTTATTAATATTTGTCCCTGAATGTGTTTCATGAATGATAGGATTTTTATATATTTGTATGCCTTATCTCTCTCATATTGGGGGTTTCCTTTGACTTTCTATCTCAAAAAGTAGGATAGGTTTTGTGCACAACTATGTTTGTTGTCATGTTGTGTGTTGCGAGGGTGGTGAGTGTAGGATTTCACTACATCTTATTGCCTGATTTGCATTCACTTTAAGGGAGTAATGCATAAAATCAAGGGATTTATGTACATTGCATGATTTTTTACTACATGATTGTATGTGTATAGCCTATCAGTATATACCTATGTAGGGGTAACACTATAGTATTTAGATAGACTACACACTATTTTTGCATGATACATTCACGGGTCATGTGTTTATTTCTTGTGTACAAATTATAGTTGTGGAATAAACTTATCGAACATCAGTTGTGCTGTGTGTAGATTCATTGAGACCCCCGCATTTCAACTTGTTAGAGTATGGATGAGTTGATCTAAGAAGATGGATGGAGCGCATGAGATGGATACACTTGGAGTAAATGTGTTTTTGGTGTTAGATGCACATTGATATTTTGTTTATAAGAATAAGCGATGTTTTTTCATGAGAAAAAGCATCTTTAGGTTATCTTTATGATCATCTCATGATTGATTTGCATATGTACTTAATTGTGCATTGTTTTGCCATAGAAAGCTAAAGTGGGACAATGTAAGTCTAGTAGTCTTTTGTGTCTTTGTTGGCTTCCTTTGTGCAAAGTATGGAGTCTTTTATTTTACTCCATGCTTTTGTCTTCCTCTATGTAAATGTGGTTACTATTGATGAGTAATGCACACATGTACATAGTCATGTACATTGTGTTTGATAGCATGTTATACACACACCATGAGGTTGATTTCTTAGTATGCATACTAAGTCGAGTGATGGTTTTTGTTATGGTAAGTGTGTGGTTATTTATGGAAAATTACTCGGCAATTTTTGAATCAAAATTGGGATTTTTGTGCACCTCGAGAAGGCCTCATCGAACCCATAATGGGATCCTCAATAAGGTGGTCAGTGAAGACCTCAATGAGGCCTCAGCAAGAATGGCACACAACTTGGTGGTTATCTATAAATACCCCTTTTTAAATGTACATTTAATTCAAAAGTTCTAGCAAAACACTACCAACATTTTCTAGCTATTTGAATTTCATATTCACTTATAATCATGAGTGTTTTAAGTGATTATGATATTTTTCTGTACGAGTCAAATAATATTTTTAGATTGAGAATGTCTAAGACTATTTTACTAGTGTAGTTTTGGTAATATTATGCTTGTGGTTCGTATCTAAGTGTATTTCCCAAAATTGGTTGTTAGTGTGTATTTCCCACATTGATTTCTCTTTATTGTGTTCATGTTACTGATGAGTGCTCAAAAAGCACTAAAATTACCATGATTTTATGCACATTAATTGATTAAAAATATATATATTTATATGTTTTATCATATATTTATATAAATTTATCTTTTTCGGAATCACGAGTATTTTTATTGTTTTTCAGGTATTTTGGCTTAAAAACGCAACTTAAAGACTCAAAGAGGAATACTGGAAACAATACATCACAAATATATTAATAAATAAATGGGGAAAGGTCAACAAATATGGAAAAATTGGACAAAATGGGTCAAAAAGGTCAAAAATGTCAAAAAGAAGAAAAAATCGCGTCGTCGCAGCGCCAAACCGCGCGTGGCACACCCAGACCCACACGCGCCAGCGCCCAGCCACGCGTGCAGAAGCCCCAGTCCCGCGCCAAGCTGTGCGCGCCTTGCCCCAGATCCGTGCACACCGACGCCCGTTTCCCCCCATTTTTCACGTGCAGCCGCCCCCATGACGTCATGCTGACGTCATTAATGACCTCAGCAATTCCATTCCGCATTTTTACATTTTTTTAACATTTTTTCACTCACTTTTTCTCTCCATCCTCACCTATAAATACCCTCCTTCCTTTCACTTCAAAACACACCTTCAAAACACACTTCTCTCTTCTTTCTTTTTCTCTTTTCTTAGATTTTTAGTTTTTCTTAGTTTTTAGCTTTTCTTAGTTTATTTCTCTTAGTTTTAGAGTTCTTCCCTTTTTGGGAAGAACTAGCTATGTTTTTGTAAATTATTAGCTTTTTGATTCAATAAATGGGAGTGCAAATTCCGCTTGGAGGTTTTCCAGCAACGGGAATAGCGTCGAAGTTCTGTAAGGATTTCATTTTCTTTACAGTTATTTTTATGCTTTATTCTTACATGTTATATTTAATTTGTCTGTGATTAAATTTAACTGTGCTGTTGTTTATAAACACGATGTAATAATAACGTTGTTATGCTTGCGAAATATTAAATAGGTGAAAATCTCTAAAATGAATTGATTTTGTTTTTATTCAAGATTTTATATTAAGAATGTTATAGAGAAATATATTATTTTTCATTACAAACGTAAACCTGAAAATTAGATTTTAAGGTTTAGTTATCCGGTCTGATTTAGAGTAGTGCTCTTTTATTTGATATTACAATCGCTCGGTAGTTAGAATGAAGCTCTATTTCAAAAGTTTTTATAAGAATTATTATCTGAAAATGTATTGACAACATGTTTTTAGTAGTGGTTTTAAAACTTGAAAGTTAGTACTCGGATAACTAAATTCTTAGGTTTAATTTGGACACCTTGAATAAAGTTTAAACTGTCTAACCCCACCAAAGGTGGCATTTAAATTGTTCATTTTCAATCTCTTAGAAAAAGGAATTAATTTAATTAAGCAAATTAGTTATCAACCCCACCCATATGTGTTAATTGATTTGTTTAGTTAATAAAGAATATCTAACCCCACCAAAGGTGGTATTCATATAAAAAAGGGAGAATCAATAAATATCAATTCATATCTTTAATAACCTAGATAATATGAGCAAGCATAATTAACTTAGTTATTATATCCATAAATACTCCGCCATTATAAATGATAAAATTTGCATAAATGTTTATTGAATCTATGTTTAATTTTATGTTAGTAGATTAAAAACACAAAACCCCAAAATATCGTGACAGGATGTTTAGGATTTAATTTTGTTTTAAAAGTTTGAATAATAAATTAAAAACCACATACATTCCTTCCTTAGATCGATCTTGGGAGTATACTTATCATTTTCTTCGAAATGATTCGTGCACTTGCGAGAGTTTTATAAATATTAAAACCAAAGTATTGGTAAGAATCGGTGATGCCGGTTTTCGCTCATCAGTTACCAATATGTTGTTTCTGATCACACTACTCTGTGTGGTGTGGGCTTTGGAGGAGAGCCTGATCTGTGTGTTAGATCGAGTTGTTATGGAGGTAGCAAGCGAGGGTAGTAATAGGCAGTTAGGATAGATGTCCTAATTGATAAAGGTGTTTTCATTTATACTTCTACTAAGTTGTATCTGTTTAATTACTTAGTGGACTTTTTTACTGTCTAGTGGTTACCATAAGTAACCTGAGGATTTGCTGAATAGATATATATTCTATGTGGGTTAGCCTCGTTATATGATTGTGTTTGTTTGATATGCTTTTTTGTGAGTAAAATCTGAGTCTTGGTCTTGTATATTACCACATGTAGGCTTAGGTCTCTGATTGGAAAGCATTTTACTTTTTGTATTGCAAGTTTTATTTTCTGATTGCATTGCCTGTGTATATTATTTTTGGATGTGATATTTATTGTACTTCCTTATTTTGTTCTACTAGTTATGGAGACGAATCCGGTAAGAGTTTGTATTTATTTGACATGGTTGTGTATAGGGTCTTGGACTCCTTCATTCCTAATGACATCCAAAAGAGTTAAGTTAATATTAAAAATGTCGAGAAATGGCTTATCCTGTTTTATCTCCTTCAAGAGGTGTGGAAAATTAATATGGGGTCTATAAGGCTATAGTGCCTTATGTAGCGAGGGAGGTGAAGTTGATTCCTCCTTATTCTCCTCAAAAGGGTTTAATATTTTATTATCCTTAGCTTGGCCTTCTTTGAGATTTAATTCCTCATCATCTATATTTTCTACAACAAGTGAAATCATCAGTAATTTTAGAAAAAATAAATATTTAGAATATTGCACTTTGAAGGACTGTAATAGCCTCCGTTTGTTTGGGTTGGCTAGGCAACTTTTCTTTTTCTTGTTTTTTCAATTGTTCTACTAGTTGCCCAACATGTATTTCCACTCTTTTCACATAGGCCTATAAGGAATTCAACCTTTTTTTATTTATTCCATAATTATCTATACTTACTTGAATAAAGGCATTCAAGTTCTCCTCCAAGGTTGGTTTTCTAGGTTGATTGGGTGGTACTATTTTGTTAAAGTTTAGGCTAATAATGGTGTTTTGAGCATAAGTTTGATTGTTGTTAATCTTCCAAGAGAAATTGGGATGATTTCTCCCACCAAGAATGTACGTATTTTCATATGGATCATTCATGGGCCCAGGTTGGTAAGATTGCATCAAGTTAACTTATTCTTGTATGTTACTTGCATAATAATTAAAAGCCAAAGCACAAGTGTTAGTACCATGTCCATAAACACCAAAAACTCCACATACCTCTTGATTAAGCGTGTTCTTAGTAGCAAGGAGTTTGACTTACTTTGATAGTTCAGCAAATTGCATTACTATTTCATTATTGGATCCTAGTTAATTAATTCCAACTATCCTTCCCTTTTCACTTTTATGTTGAGAATTAGCACTCAACATCTCATACAACTCATATGTTTCTTCTATTATCTTCTCTCCTATGGCCCCACTTACGGTGTTGTCAATAGTGTATTGACATTTTTTTGTCAATCCATCATAGAAAAAATTAGTTCTATAACTACAGTAGAAAGTGGTAATGTGGGCATTGAATTAGAAGTAGGTTGAACATGTCCTAAGCTTCATGAAATGATTCACCTTCCATCTGTGCAAAAGTAACTAATTGGCCCTTAAGTCAGTGGTTTTTTAGTGAGAATAGAACTTTTCCATAAACTTATTATAATCTTATGTAGTAGGAGAAGTAGGTGGAAGAATCATAAACCGTGTTTTAACTGTATCCTTAAGTGTATACATAAAGTATCTCATCCTGAGTTGATCCTTATTAAGACCATGTAAGGGAAAAATGTGCATAGTAGCATAGAATTCTCTAATAAAGGTTAGTGAGTCCTTATTTGGAATTCCATAAAACAAAAGGAAGTATAGAATAATGTACATTCTTAAGCTAATAGTTATTTATAACCTCTCCCCAAAAATATGCAAGTAGTAGTGCCATTGATTGACCTTGTATATTCTTTCATCATTTTCAATCACTTAACAACATCTAATATGTTTGTTATTTGACATACCTAACAAACAAGAAGGAAATTTACAAAAGAATAAAAAGAAATTAAATAAAAAAGTAAAAGAAATAGAAAAATAAAATACATAAAAGATATAGAAAATAAAACGAAAAGTAAAAATAATAATTAATTAATTAAAAAACAATAAAAAATTGAAAATTAAAAAACTTTATTTTTTTTTAATTTTTTCTAAAATAAATTAAATTAAATAAATAAAAAGATAGAAAAAAATTAAAAACATAAATAATTAATTAAAAAACTAATAGGAAAATAAATAATAAATTTAAAATACAACTTCTCTAACAATCGTGACAAAAACTTAATGAGTAATTTATAAATACTCACAAGTATACGAATAACTAATAACCTAACGCAATTACAACGATTTTAAATTCTATGCTTACTTTCTTTAAATCAATAAATGAATAAAATAAAATTAAAAACTTTAAATAAATTATTAAAAAATGTATGAAATAGATAAAAATACTAACTAAATAACTAAGTTAATGAAAAGCTATTAGATAATTTTGATTAAAAAGATGATACAATTCATGCGAACTTTAACTAACTAACCAATCATATTTTCAATTATTTAGGTTAATTTAAGAGTTATCCCAAAGTTAAAATCATGGATTTTTTTCACTAAAATTAGAAAATTTTAATGATCGTGTCAATTTTCGCTTACAATCAACTAATCAATTTCTTTGATCCAGACAAGTAATTAATCAATTGGATTAAGCATAAATAATTATAAAATCATCTAAACTAATAGAATGATTATGTAATTAATTTTGATTCTTGTTCAAGAGAGCACAATTTGGTGTAAATGATGTTTCTAGCAACCTAATTTTAATATATTCTCTTTAATTATAAATCAAGATTTAATTCATAATTAATTCATAATTAAAGATATCAAGCAACAAACAAAAAAATAAATAATCTTAAATTTTTATTTAAAAGTAATTAATCTATCAATTCAAAATAATCATGGTAGGATAATTAAAATCCCATAAATATATAATTAAACTCAAAATCATAAATAAAATTATTAAATGCATCATGTTTTAGTCTAAATTAAAATTAAACTAATGAATAAAATATCATTAATGATACAAATACCCAAACTCTTGAATTGATTGATCTTCATTCTCTAAAATCTTGAAATAATTTCCCAACAATGATAGATTTCTTCTTAGTTTTTGTTGTAATTTGGTTCTTTTTCTCTCTAATTTTTGTGTAAAATTGGTTCAAATGAGGTTAAAATCATATAAATGGGTTACATATTAACATATGAATATTTTGGGTCATTGGATGATGAAAATATGATGGTTGGAATTAATTTGTAAAAAATGCATAAAAAAGCAAAGTGGAGTACAACTAGCAATGTCAAAATGACATCTTTAAATCAGCAATAAATGACATTGTTTGGGAAGGCTTTTGTGTACGCGTTCGGGTTGAAATGATGCTTTTTTAGGGAACATCTTCTAAGTGTATCTTGGTCTATTCTAAGTCAGTCCACAAGGCCCAATTTGAATGCAAGCCCACTTTTATTTGCTATATACATCCATACACTTAGTAAGTGCTTCCACTTGGACTATTTTTAATTTTTTTGGGCTTTTTTACTTAATACAGCCACACACACTTCTATATGTAGCCACTAGCCTTCATAAGTTGATAAAAAAATCCAAAAATATTCTAGAAAATTTAAAAAAAATTAGAGAAACTCCTCAAATATTTATTAACCTGTAATTTAAAAAATACCCTTAAAGTAAAATAATTCTTAAATAAGTTTTAAAATAATACCTAAAAATATAACAAAATATTAGGATAAATATATATTTATCAATTAACTCAGGTTTTATCTTTTATCTCCTTAATAGTCTACTTGGTTCTTGATCGAGGTGATCAATTTATGTTTTTATTTTTATCAATGCCTAGATTTGGGATTGGAGTTGGACACATTAGCTTCCCAAAGCCCAAGGCCTTGCTTCCAAACCTAGGTGATCAACTCATGCCTTATTTTTATCATTCTTTAGAGCCCTTACTTCAAAATTTTACTTTATATACAAGATGTCATGCTTACATTCCTAAAACTTGATTATCCATTAGAAGTAGTATTTATTTTACATGACAAGCATTCCAACTCATCTATTCTAGCATGCCTTTGACATTATTAAAAATATGAACTCCCTTAGGTGTTATATCTACCACTTGATAGGAGCTTTCCAACTTTGCTCTAAGCTTCCCTGACATCCACTATCTTTTTACTGGGGAACACTCTTCCCAAGACCCAATTTCCTATGGTGAATTATTAGAAACGTACTCCTTCATTTTAGTACATTGCCATACTTCTATTTTGTTCTCCTATTTTTATAATGACATGATTTCACCTTTCCTTATCTATGACTAGGTCAACGACTCTTTCTTGAGCATTTTATTCTTCACTAATATTTGATCTCAAGGTATGGACTCTCACCTCTATAGGGATTTAGGTCTTCGTTCTATAAAACAAAGAGAATGGTGTTTCATTGGTTGCTCCTTAAGGACAAGTAAGAATTGCACACCACACTCTAGGAAACTCCTCTACCCATCTTCCTTTCTATGCTTCAAGTTTCTTTTTTAGGAGATTTATGATCAACTTATTTGAAGACTTTGTCTGGCCATTAGCTTGAAGGTAATATATTTATGAATGGAAAAACTTATTTTCATGTTTTGAGATGAAATCCTTTATCTTACCACCATTGAAGTGTTTTCCATTATCATTAGAAATTTCCTTGGGAAAGCTAAAATGACATAATTTTCTTCTAAATGAACCTAATGAGATCTTCCCCCTTTATTCTTGCTAAGGGCTTGACCTTAATCCACTTAGTGAAGTAATTTATGGAAATTGATAAAAGCCTTTTCTAACGAGGGGCTTATGGTAACGGCCCAACTATGTTGAGCCACCATATAAAGAAAGGCTAAAGACTAACAAACCCCCATCATTTGTATTATATAAGCCCAAGGCCTAACTCAACCCAATAAGATCTCATTGAGTTAAGGGTTACCCACACTTATAAACTACACTATAGTTGAACACCTAGTCGATGTGGGACATAATCCTTCAACAATTTGCATTAGTGGCATATGTGGGATGGGGGTAAGCCTTTGGCATTTGTCACATTCCTGAGTGTGTTTGACACAATCATAAAAAAATATTGGCCAATAATACCCTTTTCTTATAATCCATTGAGATAACTTTTTCCCTTGAGTGTGAACTACATTCTTTGTCATGCATATCAATGATAACTCTAGTTGTAAAATCCTTAGTTATAGAAAAGATCTCGAGCCCCAGAGGTATTTTCTTATAAAAAATTTCACCTTGGATCATGTATCTTCCAACTTTCATTGTTATTGCTCAAGCTTTAGATTTATCCTCGAGCAAAACCCTTGACTTAAGAAATTCAAAGAGCGACATGAACTAAGATGTTGTGATTTTCATTAATACTACCAGTTATCTTCTCTACTTCCTCCATACTAGTCTCTAATAAGATAGTGATCATGATAGCTCTATATTGACCGACCCTATGTACATATGCAAGCATGGCTACAACTTTATCATAAATGTTATCATTTCTCAATATCTTCCTTATCTTGAAACTCTTGAGGTTTGAACACTCCCATTTTAATCTTTCTACATTTCTCTACATTTTGTTATCTTTTGCTTCAAATGCTCCTAGATACTGGTTGAGCACTAGTTAGAAATTGTTGTATAGGATGAGTCTATTTTCCCCTAACCTTTTCGAGGTCATTACTCTAAAAGTAGAATATTTGTATTCTACAATATTGTTTATTACTTGGAAATTCATCCTTATAAAATATTCAAAATAGCTCTTTTTGTGATTATGTATCACTATTCCCATCTCTACCCCTTTGCAATTATTAGCCCTGTCAACTTATACTTGTCACCCTTTAAATTTACCCACCTCCACATTACAAACCTTGCTCGAGCATTCACCCCCAACAACTTCAAGGAAATTACTAAACTTGGCCATGAAGTTAGCAATGGCTTGAGCTTTTATGAATGATTGGGAAATGAAATTTAAGGGATGAGAAGTGAAGACCACGAAAATGTGTGAGCCACTAATATCGTAAATTTCATGGTGCCATTTCAAGTGAAAAGCAAGCTTATCCAACATTGGGTATCTCCTTTGCGCACATGTTAAGATTTGACTGACGTAGTACACAGGATGTTGAATCTTCTCTTTTTCCATAAGGAGCATAGCACTTGAGGTTTGAGAAGTAATTGCAAAGTATAGGTACATTGTTTCATCAAGGACGAGGCTTATTAAAATTGAAGGGCTACTAAGGTAGTGTTTGATCCCTTGGAAGGCAGCTTGCACTCTTCAATTCGAAAAAAGTAAGGGGTTCAAAGGTAGTGTTTCACTAACCAATGCTTGTATCTTGTCAATGTTTGCTCAATTTTACAAGTTGAAACAAGATACCATGAGGAACTTTCCCAATGTGACTCCAAAGATGCACTTCTTAGGATTAAGCCACATCACATACCTTCTAATGACCTTGAAAAACTCCCTTAAATCCTTAACATGATTGGTATGTTACATGGTCTTTATCATTATGTCATCTATATAGACCTCCATATTCCTCATGAGCTAATCTTTGAACATCTTGGTGACCAATTACTGATATGTAATGTATGCATTCTTTAGTCTGAAAGACCTTCTAGTGTAGGAAAATGTGCTCTCCTCAAGGATAAAAGATTTTTTTCCTCATCCTTTAGGTACATTATAATTTGATAATATTTTGAATAAGAATCGAGGAAACTTATAAGTTGAAAGTCAACCGTAGCATCGACGAGCTGGCCAATTCTATGTAAGAGAAAATATTATTTTGGAACGGCATCATTGACATTCATAAAGGCTATATGCATTCAGCCTCAACCACAAGCCTTTTTTATTAACACCATATTGGACAATTGATAAATGCTCAAAAGCATTTAATATATCGCACAGAGTCAAATTTTTGTGTGCCACGACACGAGGGAGAAGGATTCACATCAACACGTCTCAAATATGATGAAGGTCATGAGGTGAAAAAATTGTATGCCATGGCATGAATGTAATGGATGGAGCCAAAACTATGTATAGCTTGTATATGTCACACCATGAAAAAATTGTATGACATGGCACCAGTCTAAAAATCCTTATTTCTCTCCTTTCATTCACATATAAATAGGACCCTATTTTCATTGTAATCCATATCTTAGGTGATGTTTGGTTGGAGGGAATGGAAACGAATCAGAATTGATTCATTCCATTTTGTGTGTTTGGTTGGGCGGAATAGGGGGGACGGAATGGAATCGATTACTAAAGGAGAATGAATCACAATTCCTTCTCCTCCTTTAGGAATCATGATTCCATTCCCATCTAAACTTCTTTTTTTCAATTTTACCCTCACCCCAAATATAACCCTAAACTCAAATCCTAAATCCCCAAACCAAAAACCCAAAACCCTAAGCCTTAAACCCTAAACCAAATCTTAAAACCCTAAACCCAAAATCCTAAAACCCTAAACCCAAAATCCTAAAACCCTAAACCCCAAATCCCTAATCCCTAAACTTCAAATCCCTAAACCCAAAATCCAAAATCCAAAATCCCTAAACTCTAAACTCTAAACCCTAAAACCTAAATCCCAAAACCCAAAACGCTAAACCCTAAAACCTAAATCCCAAAATCCTAAACCCTAAATCCCAAAACTCTAAACCCAAAATCCCTAAACCTCAAATCCCTAAACCTTAAACCCTAAACCCTAAATTCCAAATCCTAAAACCCTAAATCCAAAATCCAAAATTCTAAACCCCTAAACCTTTTTTAGAAAAATAATAATTTTGACCCTAAACCTTAACCCACAAATATAACCCTAAATTCTAAACCCTAAATCCTAAATCCCTAAACCCTAAATCCTAAATCCCAAACCTCAAAACCCTAAATCCTATTTAGAAAAATAATAATTTTAATAATATATTTCTTTTTAATTAAGTAATAATTATTTAAAACAATAATGATTTCAATAATGTATTTTGTGTGACGAAAAAATAGTAATTAAATGACATTATTTGAATTTTACTGAATGTAGGGGTATTAAGGTAATTTATAGCTTTTTTCATTCCATTCCAGTGGCAAACCAAACATTGTAATCCTGATTCCGAGCTTGATTCTAATGGTCAAACCAAAAAACATTGTTTCCTTTCCATTCAATTCCATTCCATTTTGATTCTGATTCCATTCCACGAACCAAACGCCACCTTAGTCTTTTAAACTCTTTTTTTTAGGTTTTATTTTATTTAGTTTGAATTTATTCTCTCAATTGAGAGTTGAACAAATTTAGTTTATATAATAGTTTTAAGTTTCAATTCAATAAACACTATGGGTAATTCTGTTTAGAGGTTTTCTAGAATAGAAACAATTCTAAAAATCTATTGAAGTATATTTAAATGTATTATTTTTAGATTATATTTATGGGTTATTTTACATGTTGTATAAATAGTATGGGAAATTAGTAATGTTATTACGTTTGTAAAATATTAAAGTAAATCAACAATATTGTAAATTGAATTAAGTTTTATTTCCTTATCAAGATTAAAAGTAAGTTTATAAAAGAAAAATATATTGATGAATTTTTTTTATAATAAACAAGAGAGTTTGATTCAGGATTAAGTTGTCTGGCTTTGATTTAGAGTAATACCCTAGATATTAGATAATTGCAATCTAAACCTATTTTGGAGCATGCTCTATTTTAAATTTTTTTTATAAGAATTATTATTGAAATATATATTGACGACATATCATTGATAGTAGTTTTAAAATTTGAAAGTTAGTTCCAGATACATAAATCATAAACTTAACTTAGACACCTTAATGAAAGTTTAAATTGTTAGACTCAACTGAAAGCGACAATTGAATGGTTCATTAATCTATTAGAAATGAAGCATAATTTAATTAAAATTAATTGCTAGATTTAAACCGAAGACAGTAAGTGGTTTTGGTTAATAATAAATTATAGACTTGATTAATCTCCTATTTTTATTGATAAGAGAGAATTAAAAATCTTAAATAATATTTTTAATAATTTACTTCATATTGAGCAATCATAATTAACTAGCTAATGTATCTCATAAATTCTCCACTACATGATAAATTTTTAATTGCCGAAATATTTATTGAACCTATCTTTATTTTTATATCATTAGTTTAGATTTTCAAATCAAAACAATCATGATATGATGTTTAGGTTTTATTTTCATTTTGAAGAATTCATTAAATAATTTAAAAACCACATGATTCCTCTTTAGACCAACCTTGAAAGTATACTTATCATTTTTTATAAGTGATTCGTGCACTTGTGAGCTATTTTATAAATCATATAAAATTTGTATGCAATAATTTTGTGCATCAAAACCCACTTTGGATACTCCATCCCTCCAAAATTCCAAAGTGTTGCTACTTGAGATTTTATTATCTCATTCTTTTGCCTTGGAAACTTTCTCTTCTTATACTATACAGCTAGACTTTTGGGTCAAAGTTCAGCTTGTGAGTTATAACTTCATGGTCAATACCAGGCATGTTGTCAAGTTTTCATGCAAATACATTAGTGCTTGCCTTAGAAATTCTATTGTCTTCTTCCTTACATGGTTCTCTAGACTGGTGTTTTTTTTTTCAAGAAATGACCATCTCTTTTCTCTTTATCTCTTATGAATATAGTCTCTACTTCTTCCACATTAATCAAGCAAATGAGACATCTTTTTGTATGATTGACATCCAGATAAGTCGATCATATCACATGATTAATGTAAATATCTTAACAAATATGTTATATTCTTTATCTTAATCATGACAACCAATTTTTATCATTGAGTTCATATGTTTCATATAGCATATGCATATATGCATTTTCCATATATTTATCAATTTTTACCCAAATCAAGATTAAAGAATCCTAAATATTAAAAAATATTCTCTAAAAATTAAAAATACATACTAAATACTAATCTAGAGAATTAAGTTTATCCCCCAAACTTAAATTACACATTGTCCACAATGTTCACATATAAATATGAAAGGGTAAAAGAAAAGAAAACTCATTTAATCATGGCACACCACATCTATCACTGAAATGCTTATTCTTGCTGCGTCATTACTCTCCACATTTATTCACCTACAAAACAAAAAACAATGAAAATATAAGTAAAATAATGCTGGGTTGCCTCCCAACTAGTTTCACATTTAAATTTCTTTACTATACGATCATATCAAGTCCTAAGGCACATCCCTTTGTATTCATTTACTTTTGAGTTTTTCTAGAAACAGTTTGAGTCTTGATTTGTTCAATAATACCTTATGTTCTGGCTTGCAAACACGGTGACTAGGGATGGAAGGGTAAAAGTGTGAGGTCCAAACTTGGTGGCTTTTCAATTAATGGTTTGAGCTTAGATCTCATCTCAAAATTTTCCTTTATTTCCTTTGATACACACACAAGAGGCGCATCCTCCAAAAAGTTCACACAATCCTCAATATCAACCTTTGATTCCATAATTTCAAAGTTAAAATAGGTTGAATATTTTTCTAGTTAGTTTATGTCCTTATTCATAGCATCATGTGTAATAGTCTTAAGTGTGGGTGACTCAACAGATTCTTTAAAGTTGTCCCCACTTTCAGTAACATTTATCATTAGGCATTCATTAGCACTATCAATGTCAAAGGGTTCAGATTCTTTAAAAACTTTAAACATTATTTGTTCATCTTGCACTCTCATTATAAGTTCACCTTTTTGTACATCAATGAGTGCTCTTCCAATTGCTAAGAATGGACAAACAAGTATGATAGAAACATCAAGATCCTCTTCCATGTCTAGCACAATGAAGTCTACCGAAATGTCTACTTTTACTAGCACATCTTGTACCACACCCCAAGTTTTCTTAATTGATCTATCTACTATTTGTAATGTTACTGAAGTGGGTTTGACTTTACCAACCCTCAATCTCTTAAAGACTGATAACAACATAAGATTAATGCACAACCCAAGTCATATAATGCTTTCTCAAATTGAATGTTCCCAATTGTGCAAGGGGTGTCAAAACTACATGGATCTTTCAGTTTTTGTGGTAGTTTTCTATCAAGGATGGCGTTATAACCTTCAGTCAAGGTTATTGTTTCATGATTTCCAAACCTCCTTTTCTTTGATAGTATAGCCTTCATGAATTTGGCATAAGATGACATTTGTTCAAGTGCCTCTATAAATGGTATGTTTATGTGCAACTTCTTGAAGACTTCCAAAGTATTTGAAAACTATGTATCAGACTTTTTCTTTTGTAGTCTTTGAGGGAAATGAATAACGGGTTTGTAGAGGTTGCTCTTTTTTGGCTGAAATATTTCCTTTCCATTACTCTCTTTATCATCTAATTCCTCCTCATCCTTTTTAGTTTCTAGTTCCTCCTTATCCTTTTGGGTCTCATGTTCCTCCTATAAAGTTTTACCACTCCTCAAGTCTATGGCATTGCAATGGTCCTTACATTCTCTTCTTGGGTTTACAATTATGTCACTTGGAAGGTTACCTTGAGGCCATTGACTTATAGCTTGAGTAAGTTGCCCTATTTGGTTCTCCAAATTTCAAGTTGAAGCTCTTGAATTGACACTTTTGTATTAAATGATTGATGAAGTCTTTCATCATCCCCATTAAAGCATTTGTATTTTCCTCAGTAGGTGGCTTCTTTTCTTGAGCTTGTAATTATTGTGGTTGTTGAAAACACGGTGGTGGAAATGATTGATGGTTGAATTGATTACCGCCTTAATTGTTGTTATTCTAAGAAAAATTAGGATGTTGTCTCTATACTAAGTTATATGTGTTTGAGTATGAATTATTGTTTTGATTCACATTTCCCATATAGAAGACCGATTCAAGATTATGTGGACAATTATCAAACAAATGGACTCCATCACAAAACACACAAGACATCATTGAATCTTGAACCTCGTTTATACTTGCTAGTGAGTTTTGAACCTTCAAAAGATTTACCAAAGATAAAACTTGAGTGGTAAGTGTCAAGATATCATTTACCTCATACATTCTTGCTATTCTTCTTGTGGCTATCGTTTTGTTCATTGACTATTGATAATTATTGCTAGCAATTTTCTATTCTATGCTTCTAATAGCATTAAAAGATGTGTCTAAATTAAAAATAAATAAAAATTAAAAAAAACAAACAACTAAATAAATAAATACATAAGTTAGTAAAATAAAATAAGAAAATTAAAATTAAAATTGAAGTAAAGCAAATAAATTAATAAAAATAATTAAAATAAAAACTAATTTCTAATATTTATAATCCCTCGTAACGGTGTCAAGTAATATAATGATAAGAAAAAATCGTTCCCACAGAAATTGTTTTACTAGAAACTATTTTTTAATACTAAAAAAGTCAATTTTTTGTGTTTTTATATTTTAAGGAAGCAAAATTAAAATAACTAAAAGTTAATAACAATAATTAATTAAATCAGATTTAGTAACTAAAAAGATATATGAGAAAATATCTTGGAATACTTAATCCCAAAATTTTCTAAAAATGTGAATCGCTAAAATACCTCCAATATAATTATCAATTAATTACATGATCAATTGAATCTAACCAAGTATGTATTCCTCTCTCAAGTAAACTACACACCATAAAATAATTAATTTAATCACACTCTCATGCCAATTAAATTGCAGTTTATCAATTATGGATCACATACAAAAGAATCACACATCTCTACCTAGAAACTATGCATGTTATTTAATCAAGACAAAGAATTAAATAATTCTCTCAAATCTATTTAATTTCTTCTATAGATAAATTCTTGGCCAAACAATTAATAGTATAAAAATCAGATTAATAATATAATCAAATTAAAATTATAATTTGGATAAAATATTAAATCATCACATGGTAAAAATTGGATTCATAATATCACTAGATTAATAAATTAACAACACAAAATTGTGTTCATAAAGCTCATATTTTTCATAAAGGAAGACATAAAAATTGATAAAGAAAAGAGTAGAAGAAGAAATACAATCAATCTCTTGAATTGTAGTATTAATCTCCTATTGAATCTCCACCAAAATTGTGTCCCCTCCTGAAATATTTTGTATTTTTTGCTCCAAAAACTGACCAAAATTATGCTAATGATAGCCATTTAGGGTTTATAGGGTAATTAGAGGCTTAAATATAGCTCAGGTGCAATTTAGACTATGATATCAGCTTCAGATGAAGGGCTGAGATCAAAACAAGAAAACTGACAGTACCAGCCAATCACAACATTACAAGTGGCACACAAAATTCACTAGGCGAATCAAAGAGTGACACATGGCATGAGAGACCAGTTAGAGTCAACATTCGCTAAGTCAAGGCCACACAATGCAACGTTATTTTTGGAATTGGATGGCATGGCGACACGTTATAGGGTGGGTTGACCGATCTCAAAACTCAAATTGAATGCCGTGCTAACACGTGGAGCATGGTTCGTCCTCCTTACACACGGCGTAGCGTGATTCGTTATCCCTAATTGCATGGCATATATGTGGCTTGCCCAGTCAGCTCCTCTGCTTGCGTGGCATGCCACATGGCAACTCCTAATTGGCCCTGAGTTAAAAACTCAAAACATTCCAAAAATTATATTTTCACCCCTTTTCACTAAAAAGTTTATATTTTAATATTTTTGGCATTACAAATACTATTTATTTAATAAAACAAATAAATATTAAGTAAAAGTGCACTAATGACTCTACTCTCATAGAATCATCAATAATTCCATATTTAGCCTCTCTTTCCATTAATATAAGTGCATGCCTAGATGAAATCAATAGGTCTTTCAAAGCTTGAAATGATAAGCTAAGGTATGGGTAGGAGAGATGATATTTAAGCTCAAACACACCTTTGGCAATCCAAAAACAAATCAACGAGTTCATGTCCATAAACATTATACCCTTAAACATGGTTTCTTTTCTCTTCACTTCTCAAAATTCATTCACAAACATTGTTGTTGTGAGAACTACACATCAAATTCAAACACATATACACCTTCCTTAGTTCCCCCCTTTTTAACATCATTATTCTTGTCATTCATTTTTTTTATTTTAATTGAAACCAAGAGAGAAAAATAGACATTCCTAAAACATATGTGCTCGTGTACAAGGTAAGTGGGATTAAATATTTGGGCTACGTTAATATATAGGTGCAAAGAAAAGTAGGATTAACATAAAGGCTCAAAGATGGGTAAAAAGAGAACATAAATAAACAATAGGGGCTTAAAAGATTTAAACGGTCCAAAGAAGGCCTAAATCCTTTGTCTATCTAAACATCACCTAGGATTTCACCTTAAAAGATACTAAAGTGGATTCTAAAACATATAAATCATCAAAGCATAAACTCCACACAAACTTTTCAAAATATCCATACAAATTCAAAAAGTTATATGCATAAATAATAAAGCATTACAAATAAAACATTTACCCATACATATGCTCAATGAATATACATGTCAAAATAACCATATTTTAATCCAATTCAAATGCATGCCAACCAAACAAACAAGACCATTCATAGTAGTTCATGTAAGTCAAAAATCCTAGAGACATGTAAATGATCTATATGACATACAGATGCACATGGAAAAGAATAATACGTATAGAATAAAGAAACACTCATGTGAGAAAGCTGTAACAACACCTCAGTTTTACTAAAGATACATTTAAAGAACAAGAGAAAGAAGTGCAAGCAAAATATGAACATAAACCAATATGAGACAAACAAAGAACCAACACAAAACAAACTAGGTACAAGAAAGAAGAACCTAGTAAAATAAGTGAGATTCATTTTATATATTATGGCATATGAATGACAAGACTACTAAAAAAATCCTCAAAATTTAACATAACATGTGATATGATGCTCATGCAAACAACCATAGAAGAAGTAAGCAATAAGCAAGACAAACACCTAAAAAGAGCATATCAAAGTAACTAGCAGAGGAGAATACTAGTAAAGAATCAAATAGTCAAGCATAGTAACAAGTAGGACAATTGACATACTATGCAAGATAAAATTAGAGATAGAGAGATATGCATGAATAAGAAAACAAGGAGCATGCAAATAACAAAAGTTTAGGGAGATACACAACTTTAGAGAATAATAACAGCGCATACCACAAGTGACAATGGGCATAAACATACAACATTTATGCATAGGTAATCGGGACCTAGATGAGGGGTGGAAATGTCAACCCATAGAGTCTTTTCACAACCTCTATACCAATTTGGCCAAGCAGACCTCACAAACATGAATTAAGTAAATAACATAGCAAAAGTATAAGATAACATGCTCACTTCAAAAAACAACAAAAACAACTAGTAGTAAGAAAGAATAAACTATGGTAAACACATTAGTGATGGTATGGCTCATAGAATCCTATCCAAGTTAGTAGTACACACAAACAACAAACATAACATAGCATGTGAATCAGTAAAGACCTCATATGTAGGAGCATATTCCATAAATGATTATTGTACTCTCAAAGCATGTAATCAAACAAAACATGACATACCACAAGATAGATTTTGACACTCAATACACAACTAGCTTAAGGAGATTCAAACTCCTTAGAAAGTCACACCAAAAATGTATGATCATAAAATAGAAACAATATTTAGAAAGCTATAGGCATGATATAAGAAAAGTAAAGAAAGCATGTAACAACATAAATCAAATAAGCTTTCTACTTAGAATTTAAATCTAGTATGTTGGTATATACACGATATAAATTCAAATTATACTAACATAATAGCCTATCATGCATAAAAACATATATATCAAGATAAACTCACATAGAATCCTTGCTTAAGTGGTAACATCCTCAAGTTACTTATGGCAATCACTCGGTAGCAAAAAAATCCACTATGCAATAAAACACTTACAACCTAGGTAGAAATAAAACCATATTAACTTTATCAGTCGAGATCTCTACCCAAACTATCAATTTATACCCTTGTTTGTTACCTCTGCACCAAACTCTCTTCTAAAGCCAACACCACCCAAGTGGTGTGTTCAATAACCTTAGATCAGCAAAGTGAAGTCAAGAGTTAAATGTGATGACTACCCCCAACCACGAACACCCAACACAAAAAATGAAAAGTTGCATCCTAGCAACTACCAACCAACACATGGTGCACAACCATATAGGCTCCTTACATTAGAAAAAGTTTCACAAAGGTAACTACCTACCAAAATACAGCTCACAACCAAATAGGCTCTTCACATAAAACCACTTGCAAACATCACCTTCAGTATTCACCACTCAAGAGCATGATTTTACCTACACAACCACGAATTTCTAATACCAAACTACATTCAATGTATTAGTGATCCAAAAATAGAAAAAAACGAGGTGTAAATTTGAAAGAGCTTTGCTACATATTTTTTGGATAATGAAACAATAGAAACAATGTATTTATAGCACTTAGCCAACCATCTCACCAGTCACTTTACCATGGATCTTGCCAACTATCTTTCCAAGTATGGTGGTGTGATGAGTTGCCAAAAACTCATTTTTTGTTTCTAAAATTTGTCGATGATTTTCATAAATAACCGCACCCAAAAAAAAAAATGAGTGACAACATTGGCTTACTCGCACATTTGATCTCCGAAATCACAACACTCAACCTAGCATCTATACTATGAAAACCAACCCCATGGTATGTGTAATATGCTTGCATACAAAGTGTACCTAACTATGTACATATATGTATTACTGATATTTAGTAACCAATCTTATACAGAAGAAGGTAGAACACTAAGTAAAATAATAGACACTATGCCAAAGAAAAGAAACCACCTAGTAAGGACAACACAAATTATTTAATGGGGAAGATGAAATACTTCACATATTAAGTAAATACAAAAATGGATAGCATAAAATCCACTCATAAGGCTTATATTAAGAATTTAGAGGTCCAAATGAGAAAACTTGCTCAAGACATAAGTCTAAGGCCTTAAGGTAACCTTCCAAGTGACAAAGTAGTGAAACTAAAAAGAGAAACTAAAGAACATCGTAAAGAAATAGCCTTAAGAAGTGGTAAAGTTTTAGAGAAGATATAGGAAGCTCAAAAAGATGAAAAGTAAAAAGTGGAAAAAGAGAGTACTAGAAAGAAAGTAATTCAATCGAAGAAGAGTGACCTCTACATACCCACCATACCTTTTCCTCAAAGACTGCAAAAAAAAAGTAAGACAAGAAGTTTTTAAAATTCCTAGATATCTTCAAGAAGCTGCATTTGAACAGATGCCTTCATATGCCAAATTTATAAAGGACATGCTTTCTAAGAAAATGAGGTGTAGAGATCATAATAATCTTGACTGAAGGTTGCAATACCATTCTTGATAGAAAACTACCAAACAAAACTAAAAGATTCATATAGCTTTGACATCCCTTACATAACCATTCTTGGGTCCCAGTATTAACATCATACCATTATTGATTTTATAGAGATTAGGGGTTATTGAATCCAAACCCATTTCAGTAATATAACAAATGATAGATATGTCAATCGATCGATCACGGGGAGTGATAGAAGATGTGTTGGGAAAAGTGGACAAATTCATCTTTCTCACTGATTTTATTATACTAGACATAGAGTAGGATTATGACATTCCTATCATACTTGGTCTTCCATTCTTAGCAACAAGAAGAACACTTATTGTTGTACAAAAAAGTGAGCTTACAATGAGAGTAACAGATGAGTAGGTAACATTTAATGTTTTTAAAGCAATTAAATTTTCTTATATGAATAATGCTAGTTAGTACTTTAGCATAGATTTTACTTATAAGCTAGCTAATGATTCACTTTATGACATATGTACCCCAATGGTGCTTTAGAATATGTGCTTGTTAATTCTATAAACACACATACTAATGAATGTCATGAAACTCACTTAGGCACACACATTCATGATGATAATTTAACTAAATATGTTGAAATATCTAGACTTAAGACTTTGTTGACACATGATGCTATGATCAATGAAATAAATTCACTAGAAAACAACTCAACTTATTTTGAAACTATGGAATCTTTTATGCAAGTTGATATTGTTGAATGTGTGAACTTTTTAAAGGTTACACCTCCTACGTGTGTATATAATATGGTTATAGAGTGTCTTGAGATAGGTTCATATATTAATAGATATATTTTATGAATGTACTATCCATATCATTTTAGGTAGTTACACTTGACTTTTCTTAAGGGCAAGCAAAGAGTTAAGTTTAGGGGTGTGACAATGATGACTCTATGAAAGTAGAGTCATTAATGCACTTTTTTACTTAATATTTACTTATTTTATTCAAGAAATAGTATTTTTGGGGCTAAAATAGTAAAGTATAAACTTTTTAGTGAAAACGGGTCAAAATATAATTTTTGGAATTTTTATGGAGTTTTTATGAATTTTTAATTTAGTTATAATCAAGATCTGAAAAGTGGCCTACCATGCAACCAAGGAAGCTGACTGGGTAAACCACATGGATACCACATAAGCAAGGACA
Organism: Hippophae tibetana; assembly: GCA_037013495.1. Classification (NCBI taxonomy): domain Eukaryota; kingdom Viridiplantae; phylum Streptophyta; class Magnoliopsida; order Rosales; family Elaeagnaceae; genus Hippophae; species Hippophae tibetana. The sequence goes on from CM072810.1 coordinate 18,181,091, forward strand.
TCGAATCATGTTATGCCACATGTAAGGAGGACAAAACGCGTACCACGTGTCAACACGGCAGTCCATTCGAGTTGGGAATGCAGTCAAACTTTGCTGCCACATGTCACAACCTAACTGGTTGCCACATTCCACCCATATGCCATGCCATCTATTTTCGTGAATCACATTGCCCCACATGGCGTTGACTCTGATCGGTCTCCCTTTCCACGTGTCGCGCTTTGATTCACCTAGGGAATTTATAATACCATGTGTCACATTGTGATTGGATGGCATTATCAGTTTTACTTCTTTTGATCTCAACCCTTGATCTAATATTGATTTGATGGTCTAGTTCACACTTGAGCTATATTTAAGCCTCTAATCACCTCATAAACCCTAAGGAACCGTCATTAGCATAATTTTGGTCAGTTTTTTGAGTTAAAAAGAGAGACAAATATAGAAAAATTCAAGAGGGGACACAATTTTGGTGGAATTCAATAGAAGATTAACACTACAATTCAAAAGATTGATTGTATTTCTTCTTCTACTCTTTTCTTTATCAATTTTTATGTCTTCCTTTATGAATATATGAGTTTTATGAACACAATTATGTTTAGTTAATTTATTAATCTAGGGATCTTATGAACCCAATTTTCACCATGTGATGATCTAATATTTTTCCCAATTATAATTATAATTTAATTATATTATTTAATCTGATTTTTATGTTATTAATTGTTTGGCCAACAGTTTATTTATAGAGGCAATTAAATATATTTGAGAGAATTATTTAATTGGTTGTCTTGATTAAATAATATGCATAGTTTCTAGGTAGATATGTATGATTCTTATGTATGTGATCTATAATTGACAAACTTAATGAGTAGTATGCAATTTATTTGTCATGAGAGTGTGATTAAATTAATTACTATATCGTATATAGTTTACTTGAGAGAGGAATACATACTAGGTTAGATTCAATTGATCATGTAATTAATTGATAATTATATCGGGGGGATTTTAGTGACTCACATGTTTAGAAAATTGGGGAATTTTAGCGATTTACATGTTTAGAAAATTGGGGGATTAAGTATTCCTAGATATTTTCTCATATATCTTTTTAGTTACCAAATATTATTTAACTAATTATTGATATATACTTTTAGTTATTTTAATTTTTCTTCCTTAAAATATAAAAACACAAAAAAATGATTTTTATTTTTTAACTTTAAAAGTTAGTTTTTAATAAAATAATCTCTGTGGGAATGATAGTTTTTTATCATTATATTACTTATTGTGATACATATACTTGCGTATTCATTGCACACACTTCATGTGTGGCGATCAGACAACTTTACGAAAGTGGAGTTATTTGGCCACTTCTGAACCACTTAATTGTCTTTTTTATGCTAAAATATCATGAAAAAACTTAATGTGTGTTTGATTATATCAATGTAGGTGTAATGATGGAAAATGGGGTGAAAAAGAGTCAAAATCTAGGAAAGGTAGTTCATGCAGCGGCATGGAATGAAATGGTGTTGCAATGTATATGGAGGAGAAAAAAATCAATAAGGACCATGATACAGTGGGCATAAAGGAATTTGTGATGAGCAATCTATGTTTGGAAAATTAGTTGAGGCATGGTAGCGATAGGCCAGAAACTTGGTCGTGATGCACGTAGAGATCATGCATAATCTGGTTGATAAATCTTATATCATAATTTTAATCTCAATGCTTGGATCTTTTAGGGTTTGATACATTGGTCCATATTAGTTCATTTTCATTATTTATCAACCCTTAGGAGGTACAAATTAAACATAATTAAGAATCAAAAACCTAGTAGTTACCAAGAAGAGAGAAAAGATAGAAAAAGTTCAAAAAAATATTAAAAAAACATAATTTTGTGAAGAATTCAAGAGAAGATACTACAAATCAAGAGTTTGAGTGCATCACTTCTTTTTCTCATTTCTTTATCAATTTTTATGTCATTTTTATGAAAATTTGAGCTTTATAAACTTAAATATATCTAGCTAATTTATTAATATATGGGTCTTATAAACCCAAGTTTTTATATGTAATGATCTAATATTTTATCCCAATTGTGATTGCAACTTAATTATATTATTTAATCTGATTTTTATTTTATTAATTTTCAAGCCAACAATTGATCTATAGAAGCAATTAAATAGATTGATAGAATTATTTAATTATTTTCCTGATTAAATAACATGCATAGTTTCTAAGTATAGATGTATGATTCGTATATGCGTAATATATAATTAATGAACTTATTGAGTAGTATACAATATAATTAGTATAAAAGTGTGATTAGGTTAATTACTATATGGTTTACTTGATAGAGAAATGGAATCAAGGTTAGATTTAATTGATTATGCAGTTGGTTTATAATTATTTTGGGAGAAATTTTCATGATTCACATTCCTAGAAAGTTGGGAGATTAAAGATTCTTAGGTTATTTTCTCATATATTTTCGTAGTTTTAAGTTTTGATTTGAGTAATTAATTGTCAATTTTTATGTTTTTGTAATTTTCGTTGTCAAAATAGTATTCATAATAGTCATATTGGTACACGGTTATAAGTAACATAACTTCGTATGGGATAGAATCCATAATTAAATTATAGGATAGTTATGAGAATAGTCTCATAATCACATATCTCTCATAACTCTTCTGCAATTCACTTTTATTATTTTTATGTTATTTTCTTCAAAAAAATTAAAACTCTCTTTTAATAATTTTAACTTGCTTACTAACGAATTAATAATTATAAGTAGACATTGCTACAAATTCTTGTGAGTATGAAAACACTTATTCTTAAATTACTTATCACTTGTACATAATCATGTATACTTGTGTGTTCCCAATTGTGTCAAATACCATCATTATAAAGCTAATAACCTTCTTGTGGGTTCAAGATTTATTTGAGGTTTTAAGTCCTATAGTCTTTTGAGTCTTTGTTACATTCTTGTGTGCAAATTTTAGAGATCATTTATATTACTTATTATATTTGCCTTCCTTTATGTAAGGTTGGATACTGAAAATCATTAATGTACACGTGCACATAACTAGGTACACTTTGTATGTGAATATATTTATACACACCACGAGGTAATTTTCGAGTGTGCAAGCTAAGTTGCATGTTATGGTTTGTTTTGTTGCTTGCGAGTATTTATGAAAAATTACTCTATAACTTTTAAAACAAAAAATAACATTTTTGGTGCCTAGATGATCCCCTTAATAACCCCCATGGCGAGGCCTTGAGGGGATGATAACACTATAAAATTAAAGTCATCAGTGCACTTTTTAACTTAATACTGGTTTGTTTTATTCAATAAGTAATACTTTTGGGGTTTAAATTATTAAAATATAAAATTTCTAGTGAAAATAGATGAAAATATATTTTTTAGGAATTTTCTGAAAACTTTTGGATTTTTTATGAATTTTTTAATGCAAGACCAATAAAAACAATAAATGAATAAATGTAGAGTAAGGTGAAAACAATGAGCATTACTTTTACCTTGTACCTTTAGCTTGTATGAAAAGAAAAAAAAATGCAATCAAGTGTTATGCTAAAGAGTAAGGTGAAATGTAATGCACACTATAAAAAGAAATTCATAACACAAACACAATTATCCCTCTAAAGAAACAAATAAGTTTAGGGGTGTTATGAAGTTACTCAAAAAATGATGTGGAATAAAAGAGTGAAAACAATGAAAAGATATAGTGCATTAAAATATCAAGTAAAAGCTCAATTGTAGTTAAAAAGTGTATGACGAATAAAAAAGAAAGCTAAGGTGTGAAAAGAGCCTAAATTCTTCATTTATCGATCCTGACTTGAGTCTTGCATTACAAGCATGTAAAGCTCTTATTGATCTTTAACTAAGTGTATATTTATATTAGTGGAGAGGGATGTGAAAAATAAACTTATGAAATTTATTCTAAGATTTAAGTAATTAGCATACTCATATAAGTTGATTTCTTGAGTGCATTGAATGATGTCATGTGCAACACACACATATTTCAATTTTTCAAAACCCTTGCATATCTTTTTATTGATGGAAAGTTGATTGATAAATATGTGAACCTCCTTGTCATAAAATTGTATGAATTTTATGAGTGATAGTTTTCGCTAAATATGCATGTATTAATAGATATATATTAATGAATATACTACCCATATCAATTTATCTAGTTAGACTTGACTTTACTATGTAAAAGTAGAATCATCAGTGTACTTTTTAGCTTAATATTTGTTTGTTTTATTCAATAAGTAGTACTTTTAGGGTTAAAAATATTAAAGTATGAACCCTATAATGAAAATGGATGAAAATATATGTTTTGAAATTTTCTGAATTTTTTAAAAATATTTATGGATTTTTTAATGTAAGACTAGTCAAAACAAGATATGTTGATGCCATACAAGCAAGGGGAGCCAATAGAAGTGCCCTATGTGTACAATTGACCAGTCATCAATACATGAATGCCACATAAGAAAAGAGGAGCCAATCGGAGCACACTACGTGTACAAAGTGATGTAGGTATTGCCATGTGTCAACATATCATTCATTGTGAGGTTTGTTGAGCACTCAATGAGCATGCCATGCATTCTCATAGGATTCTTATGTTCATTCCACTAAGATGCCAAGAAATCTGGATCAATGATTCATAGGGTGCCATGTGGTGTTGACTCAACACGCATTAACTAGAACCAGTCTGCCTTATCATGCGTCACACGTTGATTTGCCCGTGTTTCTCCCCTACCATATGTCACGATCCTATTAGCACACATTTTTTAATTTCCTTTTTTCATCTTAGTTATTGATCAGAAGTTGATCTAGCGATCCAAATTCCATCTAAGCCTTAACCTCTAATTGCATCAAAAATCCTTAGAGCCAAATGTACAATTTTTTTTTATCAATTTTTGGTGCCAAGAAGAGAGAAAATACAAAAAAAAATCAAAATAAGGTACAATTTTGGTGAATATTCAAGAGAAAATTGGTACTACAAGTCAAGAGATTGATTGTATTTATTCTTCTCTTTTCTTTATCAATTTTCACATCTTTCTTTATGAAAAATCTGAGATTTATAAACAAAATCATGTATAGCTAATTTATTAATCTATGGATATCTTATGAACCCAATTTTATATATATTATGATCAAATATTTTATCCTAATTATGATTTCAATTTAATTATATTATTTAATCAAATTTTTATGCTATTAATTGTTTAGCCATAATTAATCTATATAGGAAATTAAATAAATTTGAGAGAATTATTTAATTATTTCTCCTGATTAAATAACATGCATAATTTCTAGGTAGAGATGTATAATTCTTATGTATATGATCTATAATTGATGAATTAATGAGTAATATGCAATTTAATTTATATGAGAGTGTAATTAAGTTAATTATTGTATGGTGTGTAGTTTACTTGAGAGATGAATACATGCTAGTATATATTCAATTGATCATGTATTTTGTTGGTAATTATATTAGAAAGATTTAAGTGATTCATATCCTTAGGAAATTGCGGGATTAAGTATTCCTAGATATTTTTTCATATATCTTTTTGGCTACTAATTTTGAGTTAATTAATTACTATTATCTATTTTTAGTTTTTTTTAATTTTACTTTCTTAAAATACAAAAAAGGAAAAAAAAATTGATCATTACATTTTAGTTTTAAAATTAGTTTCTAATAATATAATCTCTATGAAAAATATCTTTTTTATCATTATATTACTTATTTGCGATACATATACTTGCGTACCCATTGCATACAATTCATATTGATTATGGGTCAACAAAGGGGGTCAACGAGGGCTCGGTGAGGTACCCCAGAGACTAGAAAAAAATTATATATACCTTTTCTTTGTGTTCTTCAATGAGAAAAATTGTAACAAAGCTTTGTTAAATTGACATCTTGTTTTTTTAAAATTCTAGATCAATATTGCCTTGAGCATTTGTTCGATAATAGTGATTCATGACTATGTAAGCAAAACCATGCTTTTGAGTGGTGAGTACTCAAGGTGGTGTTTTCTATTAAGTATAGCCTATATGTTGTGAGTCATGTATCAACTGGTAGTTGCTAGGATTAATAGTTTTCATAGGTGAGGAGTTTATACGATGCTTAGTTGTGTGTCAATTGAGTACTACGAGGTCGCAATGCATAGATAAAGATCCTATATGTTTGTGTACCATGTGTCAGCTGGGTATTATGGATCAGAATGTATGCATGTTAAGAGGATTTATGGTTCTGTTTCACAAATTTCTTTAGGAGTATATTAGTGTTTGTGATACATATTTGTGATAGTAAACTAGCATTCTTAAGTTGTGAGTACTTAAGGTTATTTTACTGGTGGGTTGTGAGCAAAACTACATTCTTGGGTTAGCTTTAGTCATATCTATATATTTTTTAGACAGTGTTTGCTAGTGGATGTCGTTGAGGTGGTTCCCATATTATTATACACTTTACTAATAGTTGGTGGCTAATTGCACTGGTATGTGTAGTGTTGGCTCTAGAGGAGAGTCAGGTCCTTGTGTCAAATCAAGTTGTTACGGAAGTAGCAAGTGGGGGTAGAAATAGGCAGTTAGGGTAGAGTGGTTTCGACTAGTAAAGATATTTGTGTTTATACTTTGTCTATAAAGTTGTATCTATTTAATTTATTTTAGTAAATTGTTTACTAGCGAGTTGATGAGTGCTCAAAAAGCACTAAAATAACCATGATTTTATGCACATTAATTGATTAAAAATATATATATTTATATGTTTTATCATATATTTATATACATTTGTCTTTTTCGGAATCACGGGTATTTTTATTGTTTTTTAGGTATTTTGGCTTAAAAATGCAACTTAAAGACTCGAAGAGTAAAACTGGAAGCAATACATCACAAATATATTAATAAATAAATGGGGAAAGGTCAACAAATATGGAAAAATTGGACAAAATGGGTCAAAAAGGACAAAAATATCAAAAAGGAGAAAAACGCGCCGCCGCGCCCCCCAGCCGCCGCGCCCCAGCGCCCAGCTCCGTCCCAAGCTACGCGCGCGGGTACTGTTCATGCGAGCAGAACTGCGCACGGATACTGTTCATCCGCGCGCGCCGACACCCATTTTTCACTTGCAGCAGCCCCATGACGTTATGCTGACGTCATCAATGACCTCAGCATTTCCATTACGCGTTTTTACATTTTTTTAACATTTTTTTACTCATTTTTTCTCTCCATCCTCACCTATAAATACCCATTTCCCTTCACTTCAATACACACCTTCAAAACCTCCAAATACATTCTTTTCTCTCTTTCTTTCTCTCTTTTCTTAGATTTTTAGTTTTTCTTATGTTTTCTTAGTTTTTAGCTTTTCTTAGTTAATTTCTCTTAGTTTTAGAGTTCTTCCCTTTTTAGGGAAGAACTAGTTATGTTTTTGTAATATTTTAGCTTTTTGATTCAATAAATGGGAGTGCAAATTCCGCTTGGAGTTTTTCCAACAACGGGAATAGCGTCGAAGTTCTGTAAGGATTTTATTTTCTTTACAGTTATTTTTATGCTTTATTCTTACATGTTATATTTAATTTGTCTGTGGTTAAATTTAACTGTGCTGGCTGTTTAGTAAACATGATGTAATAATGACGTTGTTATGCTTGCGAAATATTAAATAGGTAAAAATCTCTAAAATGAATTGATTTTATTTTTATTCATGATTTTATATTAAGAATGTTAGAGAGAAATATATTATTTTTCATTACAAACTTAAACCTGAAAATTAGATTTTAAGGTTTAGTTATCCGGTCTAATTTAGAGTAGTGCTCTTTTATTTGATGGTACAATCGCCCGGTAGTTAGAGTGAAGCTCTATTTCAAAAGTTTTTATAAGAATTATTATCTGAAAATGTATTGACGACATGTTTTCGGTAGTGGTTTTAAAACTTGAAAGTTAGTACTCGGATAGCTAAATTCTTAGGTTTAATTTGGACACCTTGAATAAAGTTTAAACTGTCTAACCCCACCAAAGGTGGCATTTAAATGGTTCATTTTCAATCTCTTAGAAAAAGGAATTAATTTAATGAGGCAAATTAGTTATCAACCCCACCCATAGGTGTTAATTGATTTGTTTAGTTAACAAAGAATATCTAACCCCACCAAAGGTGGTATTCATACAAAAAAGGGAGAATCAATAAATATCAATTCATATCTTTAATAACCTAGATAATATGAGCAAGCATAATTAACTTAGTTATTATATCCATAAATACTCCGTCATTATAAATAATAAAATTTGCATAAATGTTTATTGAATCTATGTTTATTTTTATGTAAGTAGATTAAAAACACAAAACCCCAAAATATCGTGACAAGATGTTTAGGATTTAATTTCGTTTTTAAAAGTTTGAATAATAAATTAAAAACCACACACATTCCTTCCTTAGATCGACCTTGGGAGTATACTTATCATTTTCTACGAAATGATTCGTGCACTTGCGAGAGTTTTATAAATATTAAAACCAAAGTATTGGCAAGAATCGGCGATGTCGGTTTTCGCTCATCAAGTTTTTGGCGCCGTTGCCGGGGATTTGGTCATCAAGTTTTTGGCGCCGTTGCCGGGGAAGGAATAGCGGTTTTTAAATTATTTATCAAAATTTTAAAAACATTTTTGTGGTGTAAATAATTGTGATTTTTTTTAATAAAAAAAAATAATAATCAAATTTCAAATTTCATAAGAAATAAAAAAAAAATAAAAAAAAATAAAAAAATAAAAAAATATTTTTTTTTTAATTGTAAAATAATTTAGAAATTTGAAATTTGAAATAAAAAATTTACCGTTCATGAATAGTAAAAAAAAAAATATTTTAAAACTTAAAAACATAAAAAAAAATTTAAGATAAAAAATAGTATAGTGTAAATAGTCAAATAAAATTACCGTTCATGAATAGCAAAAAAAAAACAAAAACAAAAAAAACAAAAACAAAAACAAAAAGAAATTTAAGTTAATAAGAAATAATATAGCGTGAATAGTAAAATAAAATTACCGTTCATGAATAGTAAAAATAAAAAAAAAGTAAAAAAAAAATTTAAAATTTCAAAAATTTTAAGTTGAAATAAATAAATAAAATTTATAGTGTAGATAGCAAAATAAAATTACAATTCATGAATAGTAAAAAAAAATTGAAAAAAATAATAATAAATAAAAAATAATAATTTTTAATTTTCATTTAATTTTAAGTTTTTATTTAAAATCTTAACTTTATTTTATTTTATTTCAATTTTAATTTTATTTATTTTTTTTTGATTATTTATTTTGATTTTATTATTTTTTTTTTCTTTAACTATTTTTTTTTCTCAATTTTTATTTAACTTAATTAACTTAGATTTTTCATTAACTTAATTAACTTAGATTTTTAGTTTACTTAACTTAATTAACTTAACTTTTTAATTAACTTAGATTTTTTTTTATTTTATTTTTTTTACTTAACTAACTTAGATTTTTAACTTAGCTTTTTAATTAACTTAACTTAATTAACTTAAACTTTTTAATTAACTTTGATTAACTTACTTTTTTTAATTAATTTAGATTTTTTTAAAACTTAACCAACTTAGCTTTTTAATTAACTTAACTTAATTAACTTAGATTTTCTTTTACTTAATTAACTTAAATTTTTACTTAATATAACTTAATTAACTTAACTTTAATAACATGAAAAGTAAAGATCTAAGGGAGTTCTGTCTAAGAGACTAGTTCCTGGATGTCTTTGTGCCACTAGTCTTTCCTGGGAACGTTGTTCTGTCTAGGAGGATGGTTTTTAAGGAGCCTTTGCCCCACCATTCTTTCCTGGGAACACTCTTGATTAATACTGATTATGTTATTTTTTTAACTTAAAATTTTTTTTTTTTGAAACTATCTCCAAAATTTTAAAGTTTTAATTACAATCTCAAGAGTTAGTTTCTTTGCTTGATCTAGGTACAATTGTGTTATGATGCCTTAATTATTTGATTTGCACCTAGATGTGGGTTATCTAAAACCCTCAAGCATGCCTTTAGTTTTTGGTACAGAAAAATTTAAAAATCAATAGGGCATGTTTGAAACAGTATAGGTAGACAACCTTGTCTTACTTGTAGGTTTGATTGACTCAATGATGAGGGGACATTGAGTTTACTTAAAAGGCAATCCCCAAGTTACGTCTTGCTAAGACGTTAAACTAAGCGCTGGATGGGAGGCAACCCATAATTTTAGGTAATTTTTTGTTATTTCTTTTAATTACTTAATTTTATTGTTTATTTTAGTTTAATAATTTTTAAATTGTTAAAACTAAAAATATTTGTTGAGATGTTAGAAGTTTACAGCGATCTGTCTGTATACACTTTAATGATGAATATGATGGATGCACCTGCATTTCTCCATTACTACTTACACATTCTCAGGAAATAGGTAATCTTTCTTCTCTTTTCTCTTTATCTTTAATTTACAGTTGTTACATTGAGGACAATGTAAGTTTTAGGTTGGGGGTGGTGAAAAGTTACCATGCTTAATTAGAAAAAAAAGATTTAACAATTTAAAAATTAAAAAAAAAAAATTCACAAAAATTTATCATTTCTTTAAATCAAATTTAAGTAAATAATTAAGTCTTTTGTACTGTTATATTAATTTTTGAAAACATATCATGAAATATTTTGTAATTATTTTTGATAATTAGTTAGTTTTTGTCATAACTAGTATTTCTTGATAAAATGTGGAAATTATATTAAACCCAAAATCGGTGTTTATGAATTTTTTTTAGTGGAGACTACCCTTGTGAGATATAATTTGAGCCTAATTTCTTTTATTCAGAGTGAAATATATATTTTTTCTACTCCAAACACATTTCTTATTTATTCAAAAAGTTTAGATGATCTCTATAGGTATTAGCATTGAATGTATGAATTGTTTCTCATCTTAATAGAGTATCATATATTTTTGATTATTATTTTTGCTTAGATTAAATGATTTGAGTAGAAATTGATAGTATATGCTTATATCTCATTTATGCATGACTGCTACAAAAACAAAAAGACATATCTGGGGTTACCTAAACCAAGATCAAACAGAAAAGCCACAAAATTAACCACTCACCAAAATCCAAAATAAATGTACAATCTGTACATGGGTTGACTCTCTAAAATATACATATATTGAAAAAAAAATAGAGAGATAAAAAATATAGTATCATCTACATACTATGACCCACATTCCCTACAAAGTTGTGAGTACAGGCTAATTACAAAAGAAAGATATAGGAAGTAATTCCCTAAAAAGTCATTGCAATTTCTTCATTTGTAAAAAGCATATATCTTGAAATTATTTCTTAATGAGTTTGATTTATGCATGAAAATGATTTTTATATATGATATCTTTATAATTTATACATTCGATTCCTTTCATGAGATCAATGTTAAAACAACACTTTGAGCCTTTATTCTTTGTACATATGCGAACCTATTAGTTCATTTCTATACATCAACTCTTTCGCATATAAATTAGTATGAGTGTTTGAACCCATAGGATTCAATGTTTTGAGAGTATTGACTTGTGAGGAATAGAGTCGAAGCGAATTCTGATTCATGACACTGAAATTGGGTGAAATTAAATTGATACATTTTTGACATGAAATATGAAAATGATTTTCGACTAATTATTATAATAAATCATGATTGTTTAAAGAGATTAAAATAACTTATGCTTGAGATTTTAATTATGATCTTAAAAGAGATTAAAAAGTAAGAGACATTTTTGTGATATGTTGTTTTCTTTTATTCTTAAATTAATTTTTGATTTTGTTGTAATTTTAGTTTTTGATTTGATTGTTTTTATTTCTTTTGATTTTTATATTTAGTGCAATGTTTGTGGGTATCATTACTGAAAACCCTCACGAGACTCAAACTCGTCCACTAGGGCAACCTAGGGGTTTAACGGCTTGTTGCATAGGCTAAATGCAACCGTTTCAATCCACGAAAGTGATTTAGGATAGTTTAATTTTTAGTTTTTATCGCTTCTCTTGCTAAGGGACTAGCAAGAAGCTGGTTGGGGGTTGTGATGAGTGCTCAAAAAGCACTAAAATAACCATGATTTTATGCACATTAATTGATTAAAAATATATATATTTATATGTTTTATCATATATTTATATAAATTTGTCTTTTTCGGAATCACGGGTATTTTTATTGTTTTTCAGGTATTTTGGCTTAAAAATGCAACTTAAAGACTCAAAGAGTAATACTGGAAGCAATACATCACAAATATATTAATAAATAAATGGGGAAAGGTCAACAAATATGGAAAAATTGGACAAAATGGGTCAAAAAGGAGAAAAACGCGCCGCCGTGCCCCAAGTTGCGCGCGCGGTACTGTTCATGCGCGCAGCACTGTGCGCGCGGGTACTGTTCATGCGCGCAGAACTACGCACGGGTACTGTTCATCCGCGCGCGCCGACACCCATTTTTCACGTGCAGCAGCCCCATGACGTTATGCTGACGTCATCAATGACCTCAGCATTTCCATTACGCGTTTTTACATTTTTTTAACATTTTTTTACTCATTTTTTCTCTCCATCCTCACCTATAAATACCCCATTTCCCTTCACTTCAATACACACCTTCAAAACCTCCAAATACATTCTTTTCTCTCTTTCTTTCTCTCTTTTCTTAGATTTTTAGTTTTTCTTATGTTTTCTTAGTTTTTAGCTTTTCTTAGTTAATTTCTCTTAGTTTTAGAGTTCTTCCCTTTTTAGGGAAGAACTAGTTATGTTTTTGTAATATTTTAGCTTTTTGATTCAATAAATGGGAGTGCAAATTCCGCTTGGAGTTTTTCCAACAACGGGAATAGCGTCGAAGTTCTGTAAGGATTTTATTTTCTTTACAGTTATTTTTATGCTTTATTCTTACATGTTATATTTAATTTGTCTGTGGTTAAATTTAACTGTGCTGGCTGTTTAGTAAACATGATGTAATAATGGCGTTGTTATGCTTGCGAAATATTAAATAGGTAAAAATCTCTAAAATGAATTGATTTTATTTTTATTCATGATTTTATATTAAGAATGTTAGAGAGAAATATATTATTTTTCATTACAAACTTAAACCTGAAAATTAGATTTTAAGGTTTAGTTATCCGGTCTAATTTAGAGTAGTGCTCTTTTATTTGATGGTACAATCGCCCGGTAGTTAGAGTGAAGCTCTATTTCAAAAGTTTTTATAAGAATTATTATCTGAAAATGTATTGACGACATGTTTTCGGTAGTGGTTTTAAAACTTGAAAGTTAGTACTCGGATAGCTAAATTCTTAGGTTTAATTTGGACACCTTGAATAAAGTTTAAACTGTCTAACCCCACCAAAGGTGGCATTTAAATGGTTCATTTTCAATCTCTTAGAAAAAGGAATTAATTTAATGAGGCAAATTAGTTATCAACCCCACCCATAGGTGTTAATTGATTTGTTTAGTTAACAAAGAATATCTAACCCCACCAAAGGTGGTATTCATACAAAAAAGGGAGAATCAATAAATATCAATTCATATCTTTAATAACCTAGATAATATGAGCAAGCATAATTAACTTAGTTATTATATCCATAAATACTCCGTCATTATAAATAATAAAATTTGCATAAATGTTTATTGAATCTATGTTTATTTTTATGTAAGTAGATTAAAAACACAAAACCCCAAAATATCGTGACAAGATGTTTAGGATTTAATTTCGTTTTTAAAAGTTTGAATAATAAATTAAAAACCACACACATTCCTTCCTTAGATCGACCTTGGGAGTATACTTATCATTTTCTACGAAATGATTCGTGCACTTGCGAGAGTTTTATAAATATTAAAACCAAAGTATTGGCAAGAATCGGCGATGTCGGTTTTCGCTCATCAAGTTTTTGGCGCCGTTGCCGGGGATTTGGTCATCAAGTTTTTGGCGCCGTTGCCGGGGATTTGGTCATCAAGTTTTTGGCGCCGTTGCCGGGGATTTGGTCATCAAGTTTTTGGCGCCGTTGCCATAAACAACCCTAGGATGTTACCACATATATAGGGTTTTTTTGTAGGTTTACCTTGTTACATGCTATGTTTTGTATGATAACATATTTTGAGAGTACAATCATTATTTATCGAATATGTTCCCACATATGAGGTCTTAAAGTGATTGAAAATCCTTTATAGTTTTTCCAATATATATGTCAAATTCACATGTTGTGTGATGTTTGTCATGTATTTTCATGTTATTAGTCTAGATAGGAACCTGTGAGGCATATCGTCACTAGTGTGTTTAACTCATACCTTTGTTTCTTATCTACTAGTTTTTTTTGTTATGAGTTGAATTAAGTATGCTATTTTATACTTCTGTTGTGTTATATGCTTAATTCATATTGTAAGGCTTGTTAGGTCGAATTAGAATAGAGCTTGCAAAAATATTACATGAAACGCTTTAACATCCATCATCTAAGTCTCGTATGCCTATTTTGGTGGAAAAAATAATTGACATATATTCAATTGGTCCTACTTATGGAAACTCTTATAGGAAATATTTGTAACTTGCTCCACAAGTAATGGTAGCTTTAAAAATCCATTCCTTTTTTCTATCAAGTGATTGTGAGGGAAAAAAATAACATAATTAAAAAGAAAGAAAATCAAAGTTGCATTTTTGGGTAATAAATTGCAATTATAAGCGCAACCTGGTCATTCAAGCAAATAAAATAATGATGTTAGATACTTGATCAAATAAAATAATGCAAGCGTACTTGTAGAAGAAGCTGCAACAATCATAACGACAATTGGTTTGGAAAATATAATTAAATTTTAGAATATAAATGTGAAAATTAATTTTTCAAACATTTGAAGTATATCAAAGAAAACTTGAATTATGTGTCTTGACAAACAAATAATTTTTGGGTGAAAATATTTCCTATTTGAAAAGTTTGAAAGTTGTATAATCTTTTGAGTTTATAAACTTTGTAATAATGTACTAGACGAATTAAGAGGGAGTAAATAATCCGATCAATCTGTTAATATTAAAAAATTTGATCCGATCTATTGGATTCGTATTAGATTGAATTAAAAAAATTTGTAGTTAAATCATATTTGGATTGAAAGGTATATAATCCGTTCGGATTTAGATCGAATTCGAATTGATAGATTTTATAATCAATATATTCGATCTAAACCAAATTATTATTAAATTATAAATAAATGTATATTTTATTTTATAATGTGTTATATTTAAATACTATACACACCATAATTACATTAGATTACTAGTCTAACTTAGACAATAAATATAAGTATTTATAATAATTTAATAATTGTAATTGCATACTTCTTATGTTTTTAATTTTTTTAGTTATGACTATAAATAATAAATTTTGTTACAAATACACTAATTTAAAATTTCAATGTTATCTATATTGTATTTTATATATGATAATAATTTATAAATAAATTTTAATATCAATCTAATCAATTAAAAAATTAATCTATTTAGAATTAAATTGATTCAGATTGATTATATCATGGAATTATATTCGAATTAAAAAATCTTTAAAATTGATTGAAATTAAGAGGTTGTTTACTTCTACTATGACTTGCTAAATTAGTCTCATTGTGAGAAAAAGGAAAACAAATTAACGTAGAGAGACGTAATATCCTTCTTATCAACAAAAGGGACCTACTATGGTTCACCACTAACGTATATTTAGTATACAGTAGCGAATAAGTTATAAATAAGTGAGAAAAGGAAAACTAATTAATGTAGAGAGATGTAGTATCCTTCTTATCAACAAAAGGGACCTACTATGGTTCACCACTAACGTATATTTAGTATACAGCAGCGAATAAGTTAATAATGATATAAATTATTTAATATAGTTAGATAAAATTAAAAATAAATATTTTAATATATAAATAATATATAATTTTATAATTAAAATTTTAAATAAATTAAGTTAATCGTCAAATATGATTTAAAAATATATCCTGTTTTTAGATTTTTTTTATATAATCGTATTTTTATAATGTTCATTATGTTCAATATACTTATATTATTTTAAATTATATTAAATTGTATTAAATTGTATTATAATTAACGTGTATAATATTTTGTGACAACTTATATAATATAATCATATAAAATTAATGATAAATATTTTAATAAATAATTTATACATATAAAAAAAATTTCATTATAAAATTTATTTAAATCAATATTTACATTTTATAAATAAAAAATATTATTTTTAATTTAAGATGAAATAAAAAGTCAATAAATATAATTTTAAAATTGAAATTTCAAATAAACTAAGTTTAATTTTAAGTATATTTTTGACCCATATCCTTGAAAGGGATAATTTTTTTTATATAATTATGTAATTTTTATGCTGTATATTATGATTTAAATTCTTTAGATAAATTTAAGTATATTATTTATAAATTATTAACAATTATATAAAATGAATTTATGTCTTTTTTATTTTAAGTTTTTATCATTCAAAATATATTTATACTCAAATAAAATATACATAATATTTTCTTTTAATACAAATAAGTAATAAATGAAAAAAATGTTAATGTTTACAATTTATATAGAGCACATTTTGAATTAAAATCCTTGGTTATGATTATTTGTAAGAAAAATCTATTTCTCCCAACAAATTTGTGATAAATAAGAATTAATATGACTTAGTATTATTCATATAATCGGTTTCACATTATTGTATTCAATAAGAATTAATATGACTTAGTATTATTCATATAGTCGGTTTCACGTTATTGTATTCAATAAGAAAATTTTATATAAATTATAATAAGGGAAAAAACATAGGATCAAAATATTTCAAATAAATTTAAAATTATTAAATGTTTTTTTAACATTATTTTTATAAATAAATAGATTAAATGTTATATTTTTAAAGTTAATGGAATAAATGATATATTTTGTATAAGTAAAAGTACTAATATGTCTTCATATAATTATGATACATAAAAATATTATTATTTATATACAAAAATTAAAAATTAAAAATTAAAAATTAAAAATTCTTTTTGGTTTGAAAATATGCAAATTCTTTTTGGTTAAATAATATACAAATTCTTTGAACCGCCACCGAGGATTCTATTCCTGTAATTTTTTTCCTTCCCGGAGATATACGGTGTGGGGCCACTCAATACTCAACTGGGTTTTCTCATTTTTGGAAGAGAGTGTCTTAACGCGCTTTAGATGAGGGTGTGGAATACATTTTTGTCTCTATGAGTAGAGGTATTACCAAATAAATCACAAGCAGTTACTCTGATGCCAGTTTGGAAATGGTGAAGATGAATTGGATTTGGCTTAATTGCCGGTCAAAATAGCAACTTATACATGCAAGGCAAAGACTCATAAATGCCAAGTGATATCAATTGCGTACTGATGTTGCATTCATATATATACCCTTCTTTAGCTATTCAATTTGGTCAGTTTCTCTTCTTTATTTGCTTATACTGAGAAGAAAATGGAGGGCAGTAACATGAATCAACAGCTTAGCAGTTTAATTCAATCCTTGCATGAGCAAGTTGTAGCTTAATTCTTTCATATTCTTAATTTGCATTTTCTGTTGATTGATTTTGTAAAACCCTATGATTTGTGTGTGTTTATCGCTCTTTTTTACCATTATTTTCTGGTTTTTGACGAATTCAAGAGGATCTGTCTATTTTTTTCATCTATTAGATATAGGCATATGGGTTTGGTTAAGCTGTGAAAGTTTGTTTTGTCTTGTGTGTTTTCTTTAACTTTTAGCAGAGAAAGAAAGAATATTTGTGAATTTTGAGAACTTATTTCATAATCACTTTTAATCATCATCATCATCATTATTATTATTAGTTTATTTTTTTGGGTGTTTGATTGAAGAACAATTTTAATTAGTTCCTTTGAGAGGAAGTATCAACTCATTTATATTCAATTAGAAATTGGCTGCTTAAACATCTAGTTGTCCTACTTGTTATATGAAATGGCTACTCTCTTAACATTTCAAATGGCTTGGTTTTGGTATTTATTGACTACTTTGTCCTTTTGTTTTTTACTAGGGTATACTGGATGAACACTTTGATAATGTGAAAGGGCTACAGAGTGAAGAAAATCCTAACTTTGTTTTTCAAGTGATCACCACATTCTGCTCCGATGCGGAGAATACCATAGGAGAAATGACCATCCTTCTGTAAATCATATCTGTCCATTTATCCTGCTTTTGAATCTTTAAATCAGTATTCATATGTTTGTTTGTTTTGCGTCATTGCCTTTTTGGTGTCACCATGTTTAAGCATTCTGATAGATTTGGTGATGTGTTTGTAGCCTCCAGCCTGTTGTCAACTATGTCAGAGTGACTGGTCATGCTCACTTGCTCAAGGGAAGTAGCTCTAGGTAATTTTCTGAAATTTCCATTATGATGAAAGTTAGATACTTAATTGTTTTTGCTTCCTTCTTTGCCATGCAATTTAAACATGCAGTCGAAGGGTCTTGATATGGATTTTATTTGCATGTCTAAAAGAAACTTTCATGTGTTTCTCGTGTAGCTGGTCTTAGACACATTTTATATCCAAAACTTCTGGAAAATATGTTAGTTAGAAGCATTCTAATTGGATAAATGTGAATGGCATGGCTGCTGGTCCACAAATAAAACAACTGATCGTAATCATCATGCATGAGATAAATGTTTCGAAGTCTCAAGTAATAATACCACACTAGCAAATCGAGAACATTTGGAAAGTTAAGTGAAAGTAATAATGAAAATGTTCAGCACATTCACGTGCGCGTGGCGCATAGTAGATTCATGTTAATACATAGAGGACAGATAACATATATCATAAATCCTCTAAAAACAGATTTGGACAGTGCCGTTAAATTTTTCCTTTTCCAGCATAAAACAACCGTAGCAATCTATTAACAGTTGCACACAATTTTCGATTCCTCTATTAATTTGAAGGGATCAGAAATTATTTGCTGGATTTGAAGCATGATGACATGCAATACAAAATTAATGATAGTTGCACAATTTTTGCTGGTTTGGAACAATCAATAATTTTTCAAAGGGTGTTATCTTGAAATGAAATGCTGATGCAGGTTTCTTCTCTCTGCATTTTAGCCAATGTTTGCTGTATTTCCTTTTTTTCCTTTATGCATCGGAATCTTCTTTTTTCCCCAGTCCTCCTTACTTTCTTTCTCTAACAGATGAGGTAGATATTCTGTACTAACTATATTTCTTACAATTTTTTAACGGAATACACATTTGCTGTTTTCATCTTAATAATAGGAGAAAATTTTATTAAAAACAAACCGAATTAGCACATTACAATCTTCTTGAATTTCTGGAAGAGATGCTGTAAGACTCTTGGTTAACAAATGGCAGCTGAGTTTTTGTCATTGTTTTTCTTACCATTCATTATAAGAACAGGGAGGTGGAATAACTGTTACATGATAGTTAAATCAAACATATAGCTGCTCTCTTTTGGCCATTCTTTTTGCCGTTTATAATCATGTCTGTAGTGCTATGCCAATTTCTTGCTTCTTTCTGGGTAGCATGTTAGTAATTTTTCATACCGTATCTTGAATCTGGATGGAGGTTTTCCATTTCAGATGCCCATTGAGCTAATAATGAAAAAATGCATTTAGATAGACTTTGCTTCATAGCAGTAACCTGCACATTTTGGTAGATTTACTCTAACTTATATTCTTGTTACATCCCTAAGTCTCCTTTTGTTAACTCTAAAAGTACCAAAGGAAATATTTATTTCCTGATACTAAAGCGTCTTTTGTTGAGTGCCCATTCCATGCCATCTTTGTTGGAACTGTATGTTTACGGTACAGAACCGGGATGGATAAATTGCAAAAAATTTGATGGCTATTATCTATAAAGCATAGAATTCTTCAGGAAGATGCTATATATACTATCAAAAATGCATTCTTAAGGCTAGGGTTCAAAGTTTACATCAGAGACCAGATATCTTTTCATGCATACAGCATACAAATAACTGCAGTCAGCAAATAATGCATTCTACACAAATACCAAAGCTTAGAATCAATATTTTCTGCACTTGCACAATATGATGCAATATTTAAATTTGATTTTTTCTTTCCAAACTTTTTTTTGTTAATATACTTTCTTCATCATTTATTGTATTTAAAAGTCCACTGCATCTTGGTCTTATTTCCTTGCCTTGTAATTGCAGCGTTGGTTGTTGTCGTGTTGCACTTGCATGTCGTGAGCTCCAAGAAGCTGCTGAATCTAGTAACATAGACAGGTATACTTATCTTTCTCTTGATCGCATTGTTAACACTATGCAATCAAATTTGACAAATGTGAAGTCCATTTATTTTATTTTTCACAATAGCATAAAATATGCTCTCATATTTGGGTAAATGCAAGTCATTTTCTATTTAACAAAGACTCCTATAAAGACTTCTTTCTTCAACAATTTAAACAAGAACCAAGACTGTATCATTTCTCTTCTGTGACCTGCGACAAAAGAATCACTACGTTCGTGCCCCCCCGCCCCAAAAAAATAATAATACACATACTTTATGTGATTTTAGAAAAGTGAAAATCACAATTTCCAGATATTTTACTCCACAATAATGATCTTAAAACATTGTTTTTTGAGTCTTAATCATGTTCAATCTAACATGGTGATAGCATGTACTAAATATTTCTCTTATTACCTATAGTAGAAATATAAATAAGTAAAATACGAGACTATATGGAAATAAATATTAAGGAATCAAAATAGGTTGAGAGGAGAACGAGAAGTATTAAAGAAAGACATTCTAATTTTGCACTCTTAATAATAATAAGAGATTATGTTTATATTTATAGGACAATGAATTCCAAATCCTAATCAGTACTACACATATACTTAAAATTTATATTATATTCCAAAACAGGATTCAAGGTAAACATAGATATGTTCAGCTTTGACAATTTCATAAGACAATAAATGGAAATAAGAAAGACACAAAATAATGTCCAAAAAGACATGAACAAATACGCCACAGCCCACAGTTGAAGTTGAGCTAAGAAGCTGCTTGCAGTAGTTTCGAACATTCATTTGTCTTGCCAAGAGTTAAAAAGTCGATCATTAGACCTACTAGAAATAATGGATTATGTTAACTTTGATTGTACTTGAAGGCTACATGTAATATAAATATGTAAGAGTGTAGGATAACACAATAAAATCCCTAAGACGCAGAAAGCAACATAGTAGGTTATGGCATAGGTTGAAAGAGAGGCACAAAACCATACAAAAGGGGCTTTTGGAAGCTAAGATAGATAGTAGTAGCGCTAGGCTTGTGTAGTGGCACAACAGCTTAGGATAACAGTGTAGATAGCGACGGCAACAAGCAAACAAAAGCTGGCATAAGTATTTGTTGGCACAGAGTTGGAGCATAAATATCATAAACGGTAAGGTATGAAAAGAATTTTCCACTAACAAAGAATAATAACCCTTTTATTAGGCATATAAAAGCATACAACCATGGATCTTTAATCAAACAAAAATGAACTCAACCAGCACATTAGAATCCACAAATGGAACACAAGAATAGTGAGAAATTGATATAAACTATGCAAGAACTAATCTAGAAAAATACTCAATTTATTTGACACATCTTGACCTATCAGTCTCAACACACATAAATAATACTTCTGAAACTGAACCAAATAGTCAGCAAGCTACATGTTCTGAACCTCAAAGCAACAATAAAGAAGTATATCTAGATATTCAAACCAGATCAATAAAAGATTTATTCAAATAATTAAAACAATGCACTTTATGGTAGTGGCATGATATTATAAGAAAAAATCAAATCAACCCTCAATAACTAAATCAATAGAAAGAAGCCCACTCAATTCGTAAGGCCAAAATGCCCAACAAGTTATAAATGGAAAAACCTCAGCGCAAGTTAATGTTGCTTTATTGGACAAGACCAATAGATAGTAGCATTGATGTCAACCAACTATTTTCATACCAAAAGTAGCTGTAGACCTGAATAATATAAATCGGTTGAGATTTTAATAAAAAATATAATACCCAATTTAAGTCAATGACAATCCTATGAGAATATTGCTCACGATGGTGACTATGACAATAAGAATCTGAAATTGAACAAGGAAGACACACGAGGGAACAGAGAGATAAAGTCTTTGAATTTCTCCATGTAACTATGGATTTCTTCAATGAAAGATATTCAAATTGATGAAATTGATAGAGAAGATAACAACAGCCAAAATTAGTTCAGGTTCTAGTTCTAAAACACCCTCCAAAAGTACCTACATGACCACCAATGGGTATGAAGCAAAGATTTTTATTTTTTTTAAGATATTGCCTCATATCAGACCATGGTGGAGGACGACAACTATGACTCCTTTAGGTCCAACACCTGACATTGGAATACAAAGAGCATGGCTGATGAAGGCTAAGCTGTGAGACGAGATAACCATGATCCAAGTTGGGACTTTTTGACAATTAAACTAGCTGATTATAGTTGCTGACAATAGCTACTTCAAAAGACACACGGTGGATGGAAGCTGGACAAATCAGATGGAACAGAACCAACAGAAGGTGCTTGACGAACGGTGAGGTCTGAGTGCTGGAATAAGATTGAGACTGCCTGAAATCAGCATTACAACACTTGCAAATTGCGCATCCTCCACAGGAGATGATAACAGTGTTGAACAAATAAGTGGTTGACTGAGAGATGTCGAAGAATGGCGGTGTGCGTGACAGCAACATCTCAATCATGTTTGCATAAGTCATGCTCGAACCTAAGAGCAGCAGAGACATGAAGTTGATGATAAAACCAGTTGATTTGAGCAGAATGAAGTCTTTGAGGAGAAGGGAAGATGGCCTGACTAAGATATGAAAAAAGGCAGTTGGCCGGGTGGAGGCTATAACGTGTCATTGGGTTTTCGTTTTGGTTGAAGGAATTTCTTTTTTCATCTTCTTTTAGAAACTGATTTGATTTTCTTTTTAATAGGTCAAAGAACAACATGATTAAGGAGAGATGGGAAGAGGACGGGGGAGAACTCTTCTTAATCAAATAACTCTGATATCAAGTAGAAATATAAAATGAGTAAAATACGAGATTATGTGAAAGCAAATATTAAAGAAATGATATAGTTTGAGAGGAAAATGAGAGTTTGAAAAAAAAATTCTAATTCTCTATTCTTAATGAAAGATTACATTAATAAGATACTGAAATCCTAATCTTAACGTGACTCTTAACAAGACTCTTAAACTAATAAGAAAACATATATTTAATATTTATATTATATTTAAACACATGATATATCTGCCAAAGTAGAATGATTTTTTGATTTCTGATTTTGATATTATATTTCTATGGTCCTACCACGTACAATCAGATTCAAATTAAAATTCTGATGCTAACACAATTATAACTACATTGAAACTTTGTATACTTATTTAACATGGAAAATTTATAGTACGGTCTCAAAATCTGAATACGAAGATGCATAAATAAAGAGAAAGTGTAATGTATATTTTTTGAATTTATAGATTCCTTGAATATCCTACCATCTAAATCCCAGGGAATTATCAATAATTTTTTCAGAAGCACTTATGCAGGATCAGTTTTGTTAGTAGCGGCATAATTTAGAAACTTGCCCGTTCTCTTCTAGCATTGAGCCTTAAGTGGAAAAAGCTTAAGAACCTTTAATTTCTTCGCTGAACGGCATTATACTTCCTTCGGAACTGCTTTTCTAAGCAGAAGTTTTGATTCCAGGTGTCTTGCAGCATTTGAGAAGATCAGAAAGGAATTCTATGTCATAAGAGAGAATCTAAATCGCATTTGTCAGGTAATATGGAGATGCTTCCTAATTCTTTACCTTCAAATTCTAGTATGTTATATGTTATAATGAAGAGATATATCCACACATAATATAATAGCTTTTATTTATATATTTTGAAATATATATATTAAAAAAAAACTATAGCGAAGAGTTAAGCAGAAGAGTGCATGAGTACAGTAACATATAATCATTAAGGCACTGTTCTCAGAATAGTGCATGAGTACAGAAACATATATAACCCAATAAGAGGTCCTTGCCAGTTTATCCAAGGATTGGAGGACTACTTTATAATATTGATTGCTGTTTTTTATGGTTTTAGTTTTTATTTTGCAAAAGTTTTGGCATAAAATATTCAGTACAATTCCCATACTGACAATGAAAACAATCTTTAATGAAAATTCCAAATCCCTTGTGTTATGCCTCACCAAAAATGGTTTGGGCTAATAATCTGGCGAAAGGAGATCATGTAAAAACAAAAGGACTCAACCAGAGAGAGATAGCACAACTGGTGTTGCACTATTTGAGAGCCAAAATGGCGGTTTTTTAGTTTGAGCAAAAACTGACTAAAAGTTGCAGATTTTCCCTATGCACAGGATGTACATAAGTTGTAGTTGTATAAGGCTGCACAACATAAGTTATGTATAGGAGGTGCAACATGAGTTAGGTACAGGTTGTGTAACATTTTCACAAAACACGCGATTTAGGGCCAGAGTTGACCTTTTTAATATACTAACATTTTCTTTATGATTATTCTGCACCTGGCAAACAGATGGAAAAGGCAAATCGTGCCGATAAAATTAGAAGAGGTCAAAAGAAGTAAAGAGTGGTTTTCGATCTTTGGTTCACCTTCTAAAAGACCAGATGTCTTTCCTTAAAAATAGGCTAATGTATTAAGCTCTCAGTTTTTTTTTTTTATCGAATATTAAGCTCAGTTAAATGAGTACATCGTATATTTATGACTGTTCTGCTTTTAGTTTTGTTTTTCTTTGTTTCCCTCCATATTTTTCTATTTTTAATGGCATGAAATAACTTCTTTTATAAATAGAATTTCATTAAAAAAATTATTTTTTTTACAACTTAAAATAACATAATTTTTTTTACAAAACATGTGTTTATTTTTGTTCACGAGTAGATTAAAAATGAAACTAGATGAATAAGTAAGTTGTATATGCATTGGAAGATTAGATTGCAGAATTTTCAACTGATCTAATCGTTTGTTTTCATCTAATTTGATCTAATTTGCTAGCTAATGTGCAATCAATTCAATCCATAATGTTTTTAATGCACTTTTTGGTTATTTTTTATTTATATTCTAAATTTCATTAATAATCAATGTATAAGTATTTGTTACAAAATAAAGTCACAAGTAATATTACAATAATAATATAAATTATTATATTTTAATAATATTATAATATTAAACTCAATATGGATACAAATTTAAATCTAAAATTAAGCCAAAAATGTGAAGGGGAGAACGTAATAACATTAAAATATTTTATCTACTTTACTAGTTAATTAAAGTAAGAGAAAGTATATAGTAAAAAGTTAAAAAAATCTTGAAAGAATAAGATATCTACAAAAATGTAAATATTATTTAATTTTGGTGAGTTTGAATTGAATTATATCATATGGTAGCAATCTACCAAACAATCCAAAAGTTTTTCAACCCAATCATCCATTTAAAATCATTCAAAATTTAACATGTTAGTTTGGATTTGATGGATTGATTGAAATGTTTGCACACCCCTCTAAATATTCTCACTAAAGCTCTGCCTTACGTGATCATCTCAAACGAAAACTCAACATCAAGTTACTAGTAACATGGCAGCAGTTATAGGTAGCGAAGTTAGGTGATAGAATGCTTTTCATTTAGAATTAATTATCTTTTCTGTACTTGTATAAATATTGATTTTTTACCGTTATAATAAATAAAGGGTTCAAATATTGTGAGAAAAATAATTTATTAATAATAATTTTATCTAATAGTAGTAATATTAAAATATAATTAATATTAAAAATAAAATAAATATTCCATATACTTTGGTCACTATGAATAACAAAAGTTATCGTGTCAATAATATTATCCTAAATAACTTGATCAAAAATAATTTTCTCTACTCATTCTGAACGATAATATTTCCTCTACTCTTTTAAACACTCTTTTTATAAATTTTAAATTGTTAGATGATCTTTATAGTTTTACATTAAATTCTAAGATTTTTACATCTAATAAAGTATCATATATTTATTACCTAAGCTAATACAAAAGAAAAAAACTAAAAATTAGCTACTCACCATATCATAAAAAATATGTACAAATTGTACATGGATCCTCTCTAAAAAAGAATATATCTAAAATAAAGAGAAAGAGAAATAAGAAAAAGAGAGAAAAATGAATAGTATAAACTGAATATTATGACCTAAAAATATCCTACAAAGTTATGAGAAATTGTTAAATACAAAAAAAAGATAAGAAATAAATCCCCAAGAAATCATTGCATTTTCTTCATCTCTAAAAGACATATAATTTTGAAATTTTTATTTGATGAATTTAATTGATGCATAAAAGTATTATTTGATTTCTTCATAAAATCCTTTCATTCAATCATTTCATGAGATCAATATTGTGAACTACATTGAGCCTTTTATTTTTTAAACATATGCGAACATATTAGTTTATTTTTTAAAACTAAATTCTATTCACATGACGTTTGAATGAGTGTTTGAATCAATAAGATTAATGTTATTTAGAATATATCTTTAGAGAATAGAGTCGAAGAAAATTCAAATTCCATACACTAAAATTGGACAAATTAATATTGATACATTTTTTATTTGAGTATGAATATGATTTTTCACTAATTATTATAGTAAACTATGAATGTTTAGAATATTAAGATGACTTATGTTATGGGTTTTAGTTGTGAACTTAAAAGAAATTCAAAATATGAGAAGTTTTGCTATTATTTTTACTTTGTTTAAAATTTATATTTGTTTATTTTTGTTATTTTTAATTTTTACATTTTAGTTTGATGCTCGTGGATATCATATCTAAAAGCCCAACTCGTCTACTATAACAACTTAGGTGTTTAAAGGCTTGTTATATACACTAAATGCAACCGTGTAAATTTACAAAAATGATTTAGGATAGTTGAATTTTATTTTAGTTTTTTGCCTTTATTAAAGACTAGTAAGAAGTTGGTTGAAAGTTGTGATAAGTGCTTAAAAATACTTAATATAACATGATTTATGTACTTTAAATGATAAAATAGATTTACATTTTCATAGTTTCATCATCTTTTATACAAATCTATCTTTACAATATTGAAGCATAAAAGATTAACATGTGTAAAGTTTAATGATGTTCCAAACCAATGAAATGGGTGTAAAACAAATAAGGCTTCTAAAGGATCAAACAGACGCGAGCCACGGTGTGAAATTTTAGTGTGATGTAACACGAGATTAGTGGATCAAGCTAATAACATGTACTGGGTGTCCAAAAACAAATTGAACCAAATTAAATCGGAAAATCGGCCTGGTTCGGTTAGTATTAAATTAAACCATTTTTTAAAATTTTCATATTATTTCTCACTAGAGGTATCCAAAAATCAGACCAAACCAGAAAATTGAACCGAATCGAACGGTTTTATAAATCAAATGGTCCGGTCTAGTTTGTATTAATTAAAACCGTCTTCAAATGGTTTAGTCCAATCCGGTCTAAGTAATATAAACGGTTTGGTCCGGTTAATTTTTTTTCCCAAAACCAGATTGGTGGACACCTCTAACGTGTACAACCTGTCTCATGCCATGGTGTGGAATAGAATGGACCCTAAATTTCCATTTAAAAATCCATAATCCCACATACCTTAACTCTTTTCTAGCTACAATTTATAGTTTCTCTTTAACTTTTCTTTTGTTTTTATAGTTTTAAAGTTCTCTCAAATTGAGAGTTGAATGAGTATAGTTCATGTAGTAGTTTTTGTTTCGATTCAATAAATAATGTTGGCAATTATGTTTGAAGATTTTCCAAATATAGAAACAATATTGAAAGTTCCGTAAAGATACACTTGAGTATAATTTAAATGTATTTTTTCAGATTAATTTTATGTGTTGTTTTGAATGCTATGTTTAATTTACTGATCATTAATTAAATTAATTATGTCTCACTAAAAATACTATGGGATATTACTAATGTTTTTATGCTTGTGAAATATTAAAGTAGGTAAAATATTTTTATAAAATGAATTAAGTTTTATTTTTTCAATAAGATTTATACAAAAAGTTTGTTATAGAAAAATATATAGCTTAGTATTTTTTGTAATAAACAAGAGAATTAAATTTAGGATTTAATTATCTAAATTTGATTTAGAGTTAACTATTCAATTTTGGATTTGATTATTTGGATTTTGATCGCTACACACGAAGTGTGTGCAATGAATATACAAGTATACGTATCGCAACAAGTAATATAATGATAAGAAAAGATCGTTCCCACATAGATTATTTTATTATACACTAATTTTTAAACCTAAAAAAAATAAAAATCAATTTTTTTGTGTTTTTATATTTTAAGAAAGCAAAATTCAAATAACTAAAAGTAAATAACAATAATTAATTACATCAGATTTGGTAACTAAAAAGATATATAAGAAAATATCTAAAAATATTTAATCCTCTAATTTTCTAAACA
Source organism: Hippophae tibetana (assembly GCA_037013495.1). Lineage (NCBI taxonomy): Eukaryota > Viridiplantae > Streptophyta > Magnoliopsida > Rosales > Elaeagnaceae > Hippophae > Hippophae tibetana. Next base: position 18,209,641 of record CM072810.1, read on the forward strand.
TGTGAATCACTAAAATCCTCCCAATATAATTATCAATTAATTACATGATCAATTGAATCTAACCTGTGTATTCCTCTATCAAGTAAACTACACATCATATAGTAATTAATTTAATCACACTCTCATGTCAATTAAATTGCATACTACTCATGAAGTTCATCAATTATGGATCACATATATAAGAATCGTACATCTCTACCTAGAAACTATGCATGTTATTTAATCAAGACAAGCAATTAAATAATTCTCTCAAATCTATTTAATTGTCTCTATAGATAAATTGTTGTCCAAACAATTAATATCATACAAATAAGATTAAATAATATAATTAAATTAAAATTATAATTATAATTGGGGTAAAAATTTAGATCATCACATGGTGAAAATTGGGTTCATAAGATCCCTAGGTCAATAAATTAATTACACATAATTGTGTTCATAAAAATCATATTTTTCATAAATAAAGACATAAAATTGATAAAGAAAAGAGTAGAAAAAGAAATACAATAAATCTCTTGAATTTTAATATTAATCTCCTTTTAATCTACACCAAAATTGTATCGTCTCTTGAATTGTTTTTGTAATTTTCTCTCTCTTTAGCTCCAAAAAATGACCAAAATTTTGCTAATGGAGGCCTATTAGGGTTTATGGAGTAATTAGGGGCTTAAATAATGCTCAGGTGCGATCTGGACTGATAACGGTATTTTATATAGTTATTTTCACCTATTTTATTAATTAAAATTGCTGTGTTCTTAATGTTTTTAGTTAATTTTAGTTTAATAAATTAGTATTTACTGTTTTTTATATTTTTTTATAAAATTAAATAATTTGTATCGAAAAACTTAATTAATTGCAAATTTATGTCTAAAAATGTAATTTCAAATAATAGAGTTCTTAATTACAATTTGTAAAAGTCGAAAATATAATTTAAATTAAAATCGGGCTTAATTTTAATTATTCAAAGTTTAAAAATTTAATTTAAATTAGAAAAGGGCTAAACTGTAATTAAAGAAAGTTGAAAATGTAATTTGAAATAAATTTGTGGGCCAAAATCCAATTAATTAAAGTTTAATTTTCTGCACAGGTGAGAAGAACCACGCGCCAATATGCACGCGCGAAACGTGGACCGTCCGATCAAAGAAGAAACGGCTGAGATTCGCGCGTGCCGATCACTCCCGACCAAATTGCGTTTGTGCAGATTCTTTCACGCGGCTCGGCGCCCGAGTAGGGCCCACCTGCCGTGCAGGCCGGCGTGTGCGTGGGACCCACTTCTCTGACGCGTCCAACCGTTGTCCCCCACGTACGCGCGCCTCTGATCCCGTGCGCTGATCTCTGCGTGCAACCGGATTTTGTCCCACTCTATTTTTGAGCCAATCATGTAATGACACGTGGCATGTTACGATGAGCGCGAAAACGCAGGATCACGCCCGTGTGTAGCCGTTGGTTCCGTTCTCTTTTGTCCCCTACGCCGTTTCCCGCAACTAATCAGAAGCTGCCACGTGTCCGCTTAAATTCTTTTCAGCGAATCAGACGCTGACACGTGGCATGCATAATGAATTAAAAATTCTGAACGGCGCCCTGTCTCACGCGTGAATTAATTTAATATTTTCGATATCAAATTTCGATACGCGTTATTTTATTTTTCGATACAAAAATTATTACGCGTTTTATAAAAAAATAAAATAAAAAATGTAATATTTTAGATGTATTATTTTTAGCTATAAATAGGAGATAAGATGATAGTTTTAAGGAGTTTTTGGAGTTTTGGGTAGAGTTTAGTTTTCTTGTGTTGCTCGGTTTTGGAGGGCAGAACACAGAGAAGCCATTTTTTGGCTTTTGTTGTGTTCTACGTGTGCCAAATATTTGTTCTTAGTGATGTTTTAATTTTCCTTCTTCTTCATCTTATTTTTCTGTATCTGTTATAATTTTTATTTTTATTTTATGAAGTAATTTAATTTTTCTAGGGTTGCATTTGATCTAAATTTATGATGCTTTTATTTTAATTATTTTTGATAGATTTATAAGACGTTCGATTTGTTCGTTTTATTTTGTGCTTAATGCTTTTTGATTATTTATGAATCTTATCGAAACGATCCGTGGCACATGAATAAACTTGGAAGAGACATTTGTGTGTATATTGCTCGTAAATAGAATAACATGTATGATGAAGAATATGAATATACCCTAATTGAATGTGTGGCCATTTGAAAACTTAAAACGTAATGAATCTCGGTGAGTTTAATTCTCATAGGAATATACTGAATTAATTTAACGAGTTGTGTTTGTACGGAGCTTGGAAGAGATGTATGAATAAAATTAGAAGTTTTCGGTTGACAAATTAAATGTACAAAAAAATATAAATCAAAAGAAAATAAAATGATTTGAGTTGATTAATTTGGTGAAAAATTGCAATCCTAGATTTCTTTTATTTTGTTTTTAAACTCTTTTCTTACATTTGTTCGAATCAACGATCGTTTTGAATAAAATCAGAGAGAGATAATTTTAATACTCGACAAACTATAGTAACAAATCTCCGTGGGAACGATAACTTACTTATCAAATTTATTACTTGTGACCGTGTATACTTGCACCAAAATTGTATCGTCTCTTGAATTGTTTTTGTAATTTTCTCTCTCTTTAGCTCCAAAAAATGACCAAAATTTTGCTAATGGAGGCCTATTAGGGTTTATGGAGTAATTAGGGGCTTAAATAATGCTCAGGTGTGATCTGGACCATCAGATCAGCTTCAAATTAAGGGCTATGATCAAAACAAGAAAAACTAACAGTTTTAACCATTCACAGCGCAACTCATGGCATCAGGAATTCACTAGGCGAATCACGGAGCGATGCGTGGTAGGGGAGACCGGTCAGAGTCAATGCTTGCTGAGTCAGCGACACGTGGTGCGACGTGCGATTCACGGAGATGGATGGTGTGGCGCACGGGTGGAATGCACTGAGCAATGGTGTGGTGACAAGTGTTGACCAATTTCCGAACTCAGATTAAACGTCTTGTTAACACGTGGCACACATTTCGTCCTCCTCTATGCGGCATAACATGATTCACTCTTCGTGATTGCGTGGAGTTTGTGTGGCTTGCCCAGTCAACTCCTCTGCATGCATGGCATGACACTTGGTAGCTCCTGATTGGTCCTACATTAAAAATTCATAAAAAATCCCAAAAAATTACAAAAATTGTATTTTCACCCTTTTTCATTAAATAGTTTATATTTTAATATTTTGACCCAAAAATACTATTTATTGAATAAAACAAGTAAATATTAAGTATAAAAGTGTGCCAATGACTCTATTTTCATAGAGTCATCACAACCCCAAACTTAAATCTTTGCTTGTCCTCAAGTAAAGCTAAGTATAACTAAACAAAATAACTTGGGTAGTATATTCATAAATATATTTCTATTAGTACATGCATATTTCCTGAAAACTATTTCTCTCAAAAGTTGTACAAGTTTATGATAAATAGGTTCACATATTCATCAATCGATGTTCCATCAATATAAGAATATGCAAGGTTTTTGAAAAATTGATTCGTGTGTGTGTGCTGCACATGATATTATCCAATGCACTGATCATAAAATCAACCTATATGAGCATGTTAATCAATTCAATCTTAGAACAAGTCTCATAAGTCTATTTTTCACATCCCTTTCCACTAATATAAATATGCACTTAGCTCAAGACCAATAAGGACTTTACATAGTTGTAATGTAAGGCTTAGGTGGTGGGTCAATAAATGAAGACATTTTAGGCTCTTTCCACGCCTTAGTTTTTTTTTCATGTACTTTTTAACTGCAATTGAGTTTTTGCTTGATATTTTAGTGCACCATCTTTTGACATTCTTTTCATATTTTTTTTATTCCAAATCTCTTTTCTCTCTCTCTCTTTTTGGTAACTTCACAACCCCCCAAACTTATTTTCAATTCTATTTTCTTTTTTTAGAGGGATAATTGTGTTGTGAGTTTTGCTTTTTTTTTTATATAAGGTGCATTCCATTTCACCTTACTCTAAAGCATAGCATATGATTGCATCTTTTTTTTTCATACAAGCTAAAGGTGCAAGGGTAAAGGTAATACTTATTAGTTAGGCATTAAATGTGGCTTAAAGATATGAATGGTTCTTTGTTAGGCTCAAATAGGTGACTAAAGATATTAACAATGGTTAGCTTGAAAGGCTTAATCGATCCAAATAAGGCCTAAATCATTTCTTGCTAAATACTATTTAGGATTTCACCTCAAGGGATGATTAAATAGATTCTAAAACTTGGTAGATCTCATTGACTCGCATAACTCACTACAAATTTTCTCTCAATACGAACACCAAAATCAATCATGAAAATGTGTACAAAATTTGAATCAATCAAATCAAAAATAGCAAGCATATCACATGATTAATGTAAATATCTTAACAAATATGTTACATTTTTTATCCTAGTCATGACAACCAATTTTTATCATTGAGTTCATATGTTTCACATCAAGTATGTATGCATTTAGTTTTCATATATTTATCAATTTCTACCCAAATCATGATTAAAAACATCCTAAAAATTTAAAATTTCCTAAAAATTTAAAATGCATACTAAATACTAACGTAGAGAATGAAGTTCCTTCCCCCAAACTTAAGTTACACATTGTCCCCAATGTGCACATATAAATATGAAAAAGTAAATGGAAAGAAAACTCCCTTAGTCATGGCACACCACATCTGTCACTGAAATGCTCATTCTTGTTGCATCATTGCTCTCCACATTTATTCACCTACAAAACAAAACAATGAAAATATAAGTAAAATAACATTGGGTTGCCTCCCAACCAGCGTCATGTTTAACGTTCTTGACTAGACATTCCTATAAGTCCTAAGGTGCATCCACTAAGGTTATCACAAGTGTTTCATTTGATAATTGATCTTCATAATAGTGCTTCATCCTATGCCCATTAACCATAAATAGCTATTTATCTTTATTTTCTAATTCAATGGCTCCATGGTTGGTTACCTTAGTAATGATGAATGGTCCTGGCCATTTACTCTTTAATTTTCCCAGAAACAATTTGAGTCTTGAGTTGTACAATAACACTTTCTTACTCATTTCAAAGATATGGTGCACAATTTTTTTGTCATGCCATCGTTTTGTCTTTTCTTTGTAAAGCTTAGCATTTTCATAAACATTCCACCGTAATTCATCCAATTCATTTATTTGAAGCATTCTTTTCTCACCAGCTACATCTATGGACATATTCAATTGTTTCAATGCCTAATATGCTTTGTGCTTCAATTCTAATGGTAGGTGACAAGACTTTCCATAAACTAGCTTATACGGGGTGGTACCAATTGGTGTTTTAAATGTAGTTCTGTATGCCCATAAAGCATCATCCAACTTAGATGACCAATCCTTCCTAGAGATGTTCATAGTTTTCTCCAAAATTATTTTCACTTCTCTATTAGATACCTCTACTTGCCCACTTGTTTGGGGATGGTAAGGAGTAGACACTTTATGCTTAATCCCATACTTAGACAATAAGGAATTGAATGCTTTATTGCAAAAGTGACTTCCTCCATTACTAATGATGATCCTAGGAGTTCCAAACCTAGTGAAAATATTTTTCTTCAAAAATTTCATGACAAATTTGGCATCACATTTGTTGCTAGCAATGGCTTCTACCCACTTTGACATGTAATCAACTCCTATGAATATGTATTGGTTGCCAAATGAAGGAGGAAATGGTCTCATAAATTTGATGCTCTGCACATCAAACAATTCCACTTGAAATAGACTGTTGAGAGGCATCTCATCTCTTTTTAAAATATTACCTATCCTTTGACATCTATCACATATCTTTACATAATTGTGAGCATCTTTAAATAATGTAGGCCAAAAATAACCAGATTGAAGTACTTTGGCTGATGTTTTTGAGCTCCCAAAGTAACCTCTATAGTCTGAGCTATGGGAATGGTAAAAGATACTTTCAACTTCATTATTAGGGACACACCATCTCAAAATACCATCACCACATTCTTTATAGAGGTAAGGGTCATCCCAAAAATACTGTTTGATGTCATGGAAAAACTTCTTCTTTGGTTTCCATGTGAGGTTCAGTGGAAGAACGTTGGCGACAAGAAAATTTGCAATGTCTCTATACCATGGAACTTCTATTTGAGCTATAGAAAATAGTTGCTCATATGGAAAAGATTCCCCAATTACCATATTATCATCCATTTTTGCTTCCCTCTCTAGTCTAGAAAGATGGTCTACTACCTGATTTTCTGTTCCTTTTTTATCATAAATTTTCAAGTCAAATTCTTGTAGAAGGAGTACCCATTTTATCAATCTTGGTTTTGCATCCTTCTTCATCATGCGATACTTTATTATAGAATGATCTATGTAAACAGCCACTTTGGTGCCAACCAAATAAGATCTAAATTTCTCAAAGGCATATACAATGGCTAGGAGCTCTTTCTCTATAGTAGCATAATTCATTTAGGCCCTCATTCAGTGTCTTGTCTGCATAGTATATGGCACAATATTTTTTTGTTTCTTCACTGTCCAAGAACAACTCCAATAGCAAAATCACTTGCGTCAAACATCAATTCAAAGGGCTTGTTCCAATTTGGTGTGACTATAACTGGTGTTGACACTAGTCTCTCTTTAAGCACTTGAAATGTTGCTAAACATTTATCATCAAACTAGAAAGGCATGTACTTTTCCAAAAGATTACACAAGGGTTTGGAGATTTGGGAAAAATCTTTTATGAATCTACGATAATAGCCTACATGCCCAAAAAAACTTCTTACTCCTCGTACATTAGTAGGTTGTGGTAGTTTCTTAATCACTTCTATTTAGCTCTATCCACCTCAATGCCATTAGATGATATTTTATGGCCCAAGATTATACCTTCATATACCATGAAATGACCTTTCTCCCAGTTTAAAAGAATTTTTTTTCTTCACATCTTTGTAACAGTAGGGAGAGATAGTGTAGACATTCATCAAATGAGTTTCCAAAGACCAAAAAATTATCCATGAATATTTCTAGATGCTTTTCCACTATTTATGAGAAAATGGCCATCATGTAGTGTTGAAATGTAGCAGGTGCATTACATAATCCAAAAGGCATTCTCCTGAAAGAAAAAGTTTCATAAGGACATGTGAATGTCGTCTTTTCTTGGTCTTCAAGTGCCACAACAGTCTGGTTATAACCAGAGTATCCATCTAGTAGGTAAAAGAAAGAATGCCCAGCTAATCAGTCAAACATTTGATCCATAAATGGGAGAGGAAAATGATCCTTCCTTGTAGATTTATTTAGTTTACAAAATCCATACATAATCTTCATCCCGTGACAATCCTAGTAGGTATTAACTCATTGGAATCATTTTCCATCACAATGATTCCTCCTTTATTCGTTACACATTGGACTGGACTTACCCATTTACTATCTAATATTGGGTAAATAATGTGCATGTCCAGCCACTTGACAATTTCCTTCTTCACCACTTCTTTCACAATGGGATTTAAGGGACGTTGTGCATCCCTGTTGGGTTTAGCCCCATCTTCTAGCAAGATTTTGTGCATACATATTGATGGGCTTATGCTTTGATGTCGACAATAGATCAACCTATAGCTCTTTTGAAGTTCCTTAGCACCTTTATTAGTGCTTCCATTTGCTCCATACTTAGATCGGTCGAGATTATGACTGAAAGTGTCTCATTATCACCCAAAAATGTATAACAAAGATTAGAAGGTAAAGGTCTAAGCTCTAATTTTGGTGGCTCTTCAATGGATGGTTTCAACCATGAGCTTATTTCAAGACATTCCACAACTATATTTGATACACACATGATAGGTATGTCCTCCAAAAAGTTCACACAGTTCACAATATCAACCTTTGATTCCATATTTTCAAAATTAAAACAAGTTGAGTTGTTTTCTATTGAGTTAATGTCCTTGTTCATAGCATCATATGTTAAAGTCATGAGTTGATTCAACAAGTGTTGTTAAACTACCAACATGAATTTTTGTGCCTGCATGCATGTCATGGTATTCATTAGTATGTGTGTTTATAGAATTAACAAGCACAAACTCTAAAGCATCAATAGGGTATATGTCATAAAGCACATCGTTGGTTAGCTCATCAGTGCTATCTATTCAAAAGCAATCACTAGCATTATCATCATCAGAAAATTTAATTGCTTTGAACACATTAAATGTTACTTGTTCATCTTGCACTCTTATTGTAAGTTCACCATTTTTTACATCAATGAGTGCTCTTTCGGTTGCTAAGAATGGACGAGAAAGTATGATAGGAATGTCATGGTCCTCTTCCATGTCTAGCACAATGAAGTACATCGGAAAGATGAATTTGTCTACTTTTACTAGAAAATCTTCTACCACACCTCGAGGTCTCTTAATTTATCTATCTTCCATTTGTAATGTTACTAAAGTGGGTATGGATTTACCAACCCCCAATCCCTTGAAGATCGATAATGGCATGATGTTAATGCTAGAACCCAAGTCACATAGTGCCTTGCCAAATGCATCCATCTTGTGAACTCCAACCAACTTCATGTATAAACTAATCCAACCTCTATCACTTTTGAAACAAAAGGATCTCATCACAATTGTACACTACACACCTCAAGCAATCCACATATGTAACCTACATTCACGAAACAAACATATACCCTATGACTTTAACATTCAAAAATAACGTGTAATCTATCCAAATACAATCACATTACCCTTACATAGGTATACATGATAGGCTAAGCAAGGTTAACACATAGTACAAACAAAAACAATCTACACATAACACAAATATGCAAACTATACAATCTATATGAAACCCAAATATGCAAACTTCTTGTGAACATATATAACACTCTCCCTAAGTGTATACATATCAAATAAATATAATGCAGTGTAGACTACACTCACCATCCCACGTAACAAATAAATACATTGTAAAAACAAACACAAGTTGTGCTAACTTCTCCCCTTTTTTGACATGAAAAGTCAAAGTAAACACACACAGAGTATATAACATACCACACCCATGTATGAAGAAGAGAAGTCAAACATAAATGAAATAATCCTAGCACTCATTGATCGTCACATAAATTGTGTATGCAATAAATATGCAAGTATACGTATTATAACAAGTAATATAATGAAAATAAAAGATAGTTCTCATGGAGATTATTTTATTAGAAACTAATTTTTAAAACTAAAAAAATAAAAATCAATTTTTATTTGTGTTTTTATAGTTTAAGGAATAAAAATTAAAATAAGTAAAAATAAATAGAAATAATTATTAATTAAACAAGATTTGGTAACTAAGAAGATATAAGAGAAATATCTTGGAATACTTAATTCCCCAATTTTCTAAAAATGCGAATTGCTAAAATCCCCCAATATAATTATCAATTAATTACATGATCAATTGAATCTAACCTAGCATGTATTCCTCTCTCAAGTATACTACATACCATATAGTAATTAATTTAATCACACTCTCATGCCATTTAAATTGTATACTACTCATTAAGTTCATCAATTATGGATCACATACAAAATAATCATACATCTCTACCTAGAAACTATGCATGTTATTTAATCAAGACAAACAATTAAATAATTCTCTCAAATATATTTACTTGCCTCTATAGATAAATTATTGGCCAAACAATTAATAGCATACAAATTAAATTAAATAATATAATTAAATTATAATTATAATTAGGGTAAAATATTAAATCATCAAATGGTAAAAATTGGGTTTATAAGATCCCTAGATTAATAAATTAACTAGATATAAAAATTGATAAAAAAAAATAGTAGAAGAAGAAATACAATCAATCTCTTGGTTTGTAGTATTAATCTCCTATTAAATCTCCACTAAAATTATATCCCCTCTTGAATTTTCTGTATTTTCTCTCTTTTTAGCTTTAAAAATTGACCAAAATTATTCTAATGACGACTCCTTAAGGTTTATGGGGTGATTAGGGGCTTAAATATAGTTCAAGTGCGATCTGAACCATCAGATTAGCTTCAGATCAATAACTGAGATCAAAACAAGCAAAAATGATAATGCCATCCAATCATAGAATGACACGTGACACACGAAATTCACTGGGTGAATAAGAGCACAATGTGTGGAAGAGGAGATTGGTCAAAGTCAATGCTTACTGGGTTAGCACTATATGGTGCAATATGATTTGTGGAAATGGATGCAGTGGCACACAGGTGGAACATGTTGAGGAATGGTGTGGCGACAAGTGGTAGGGCGGTTTGACCAATCTCTAAACTTGAATTGAACACCATAATGACACGTGGTGCATGATTCGCCCTCCTCACATGCAGCGTAACGTGGTTCAATATCATTGCTTGTGTGGCAGGCCACGTGGTAGCTTTTGATTGCTGATGTGTTAAAAATTCATAAAATATACCAAAAAATCTCAAACCAAAAATTATATTTTCACCACTTTTCATTAAAAAGTTTATATTTTAATATTTTTGGCCCCAAAAATATTATTTATTGAATAAAAAAGTAAATATTAAGTAAAAAGTGCGCTAATGACTCTACTTTCATAGAGTCGTCACTAATGCAACATAGTAGAAAAGATTAAAACAAACACAAAAAGAAGCAACACATGTAGTCAAACGAGAAATAAATAGAATAACATGGAGAAAATAGCAAGGTAAAGGCATGTAACAAATAACAACCTAAATGCATAGATAAGTCAAGAATTGTCCACGTAGAAAACATCTGTCTAAGGCGATACATAGCACAGAGCCCCACATTTATATGTGCTATGAGAGAGGTATAAGAGGCTTCACAATATGCATACAATACATCGACATTATGGGTAGTCAAACACAAATGGCACATAAATGTGTCGAAAAATTGGTAAAATGATGTTGACTAAGAGTCCAACTATCTCCAAAGTTGGCACACTCTAAGTGACTCGACAATCTTCCCCCAAAAATGAACTTCACTTAAATATGTCAACGAATCCTTAAGAAGGAGTTAAATAGGAGTCCAATTATTTTCCAAGTTGACACATTCCTAGTGATTCAACTATCATCCCCTAACAACACTTGGGTGTATTCAATCTCGTAACCTCATCCCATACTATACACACACATACGAAAAAGACATCACAATTTACCAAAGAAAACATGTGTTATGCATTCCAATGAAAAAAATGCAAGGCTATCAACTAGAAGCGATAAACATGCATTAACTCAATATAATAGGGATGCAAATAAGCACATTGGAAGACATATGAAACAAGAGATTGTAAATAATTCATGCAATATGTCATACTAATAGTCCTATTTATGAATTGTTCATACAAAGTGATTTAAAGAAGAAGGGAACATTCTAAGAATACAACAACATAATATAAACCCATAAATAGAACATACAAAAAAGATTCCAAATACACAAAGGACTCCCCCTGACACCAAGCACGTGACACACATCTATCCCCCTAAGAGTATGCATGTGAGGCAATAAACATATTATGCATCCTACTCTTAAAACTCCCCTAAAACATAAGCATCTACACAAAGTATAAAAATAAGTAATATAGAAAGAGGGAAGAAAACTATGAATGTTTAAAGAACTAGAGGGTCATTAGAGTTTAAACAATATATTCAACAAAATATCCACAAGGCCATCAATCCATGATGCATTAATGTAAGGGTATGACTAAATATTTGATGACATGCTCTATGTGTGATATGCTAAATTTGTTTACGCTATATGCCATCGTGATGTACTTATGTGAACCATGCAAATAGAAATATAGACTCAAGTAGAACCAAACTTCATACTCACTTTTATCCTTTCTATCAACTAATGTAAGTGCAAGCTTGGAAGAAATCAATAGGTCTTTTAAAGCCGGGTAGAAGAGAAGAGATATTAAGTTCAGCCGATCAAAACTTACACCCTAAGTAATGATCTCACAACCATAAGTAGTAAACCTTTAAACTTAGGTATTTTTCTTTCTACTTCTCAAATTTCAAAAACTCACATTCCCAAACATAGGATCTTTTTTTTTTACATCTTAGCATACATTTTTTGATACCCCTCTTTTTTGCATTTCTTTCCTTTTCCTTTTTCTTTAAATAAAAGGGTAACACAGACAATCCCAAAACAAATAGGTTTAATAATTAACAAAATTGAAACTCAGTTGAAGGTGTGAAAGGTAAGAGGGATTTATCATTTGGGCTAAGCCAATAAATGCAAAGAAATGAAGGAATAACGTAACGGCTTAAGAAGGGAGACTAAGGATAAAAAAACATTGGTGGAAGGAAAGGATAAAAAGATTCAAAGATAGCCTAAATCCTATTTCTATCCAAGCAGTACCTAGGATTTTGGCTTAAGAGACACTAAAGATAAATTCTAGAGATTGTTAGAGACACACAAATCATCAAAGCAAGATATACACACAAGCTTCTATAAACAATCATACAAATTCACTAAGTTATGGCATGTATAAGAAAAAGTTCATTTCAAATACAATACAAATATTTTCCACACATACACTCAATGAATACATTGTCAAAATAATCACATTTCAATCCAAGATGAATGCATTCCAACCACATATCATCAGTGGTCCATATTAAGTTCATTTTACATGAATAAAGTTAGTTCAATAGAGAAAATTGTAGACCTATCCTGGGAAGGTAGAATTAGAAGAAAGAGAGTGCTAAAAATATAAGCATAATTTTTTTATTTCTATTTAAGTAGTAAGGGGACATAACTAAGTAGATAGTCAATAGTCAAGAGAGAAGACATCGATGGCCTCAAAGGAGATGAAAGGCCAAAATTACAAGGAAGTGCTTCAAGAGAGATTATCAATACAAATCATACAATAATGCCTCTAAAGAGAGAAAAGGAAAAAAATGCACATAGTTGCCTCAAAATAGATCATCAACAATACTCACATCATTGCTAGTTAAGAGAAGGAAAGAAACTTACTAACTAGAGAGAAACACATATATCAACCCCAAGAGAGAAAATAGATACTGGATGCTACTAAAACAACTTAGCATGTGAGAAAGGCTTAGGATCCAACACAAAAACAAGAGACAACCTTAAACAAGGTCAATAACCCAACCAACATTAATGCCAACAAATACACAATTCTAGTCACAACAATGCATATAAGTCAAGAGTTCTAAAGAAAAGTAAATAATCTATATGACATATTGATACCAAAGGTAAACCTAAATAAGCACAGTATAGAGAAACACTCATGTACTCAATAGAGTAGTACACCACATTTTTGTCCAAGGTATGTGTATGTATAGATAGAGCTCTAGGATTGAGTACCTAGGCAGTTAAGCCTAAACAGGGTTGACCCAATCTAATACCAATTGTAGATTCCAATATGTAGGAACAATTATGCAAAGTTCAATTGTTCTTTTGACTCAAATAGGTAACCAAGATCTAGATGAGGGGTAGAGATGCCAACCCATAGAATCATTTTGTGAGCTCAATATCAACTTGGCCAAGCAAGCCTCACAAGCATTAATTGAGAAAATTACACTATGGAAGTACAAAACAACAAGCTTAATTCAACACACAACTAAAATACTCAGTAGAAGTGAAATCTATAATTTGTAATAAACACACTAGTGATGGTGTGCCTTAAAGGCTTTTGTCTATACTAGCAACAAACATACATAACAATCAACACACAATATGTGAGACATGAATGCATACTTAATAATAAAGGATTTCCAATCACTTCAAGACTTTATACGTGGGAACATATTCAGTAAATCATGATTGTATTCTCATAACATGCAATCACACTAAGCATAGTAAACCAATTAAACAGTATGTCACTTAGGAAATTATTAGAAAGTTATAGATAAATTTCATAGAAAGGAAAAAAAAGCATGATACAACATATAAAAAATGTCTTTCTAATCAGAGTCTACATCTAGCATGTTAGAATATATATGATAGAAACTCAGATTGTAATAACTAACATATTGATCATGCATAACGCCATTGAAGGAGTCCAACACCCGATACATAATCAAGCTAAGGAGATTTTGACTTCTTAAGGACTCAACTTAAACACATAAATCACAAGGATATAAACATAGATACAATACATATAATCAAAGGTATGCAGTATCATAAAGTAGTATATATAGAATTAAGTAAATGAAAAGCAAGTGATAAATATCAAAACCTTTCTAATCAGAGTTCAAACTTCAATATGCAAGAACTTACACCATTTAAAATTTTATTGTACTAGCCATACATTTGACCATACATCACACCACATATAATGAGGTAAATCCACAAAGAAATCCTATCTATATGGTAAAATCCTCGGGTTACTTAAGGAAACCATTCAGTAGCAAAAAATCCACTAAAAACAATAAAAATGCACAACTGGATAGTAATGTATAAACCCAAACAACTCTATTAGTCAAAATATCTACCCTAACTACCTATTATTGCTCTCCCTTGTTGCCTTCATAAAAAATTGGTTCAACTCACAAACCTAAATCTCCTTCAAACACACCACCCAAAGTGGTGTAATTAGTAACCAAAGACCTATAATGTGTAAAATGAATAAGAAAACATTGCATGAATGCAACCAACAATCGTTGCATGGCTCATAACTTCATAGGCTTTTCATATAAGAAAAGGTTACATGATGGTAACTACCAACCTATACACAACTCACATATGATCCACTCATAAACAATGTATTGAGTACTCACCACTCATAGACATGATTTTGCTCACACAGTTACAAATCACTAATACCGAGCAAACCAAAATTTATTAGTGATATGAAAATAGAAATATGAGATCTGAAAATATAAAATTTCCAAATTCATGGACAATATCACAATCACCTTGCCACTTTCATCTCTAAATATTGTCGAGTAATTTTCATAACTACATACCCTCGAAATTAACCAAAAAACATAGTAAAAATGTTGGCTCGCTTGTGATCGGATATGAATTATGTGCAATGAATATGCAAGTATACTTATCGCATCAAGTAATATAATGATAAGGAAATATCTTTCCTACGGAGATTATACTATTAGAAACTAATTTTTAAAACAAAAAAATAAAAAATATTTTTTTTTATATTTTTTAGGTTTTAAGAAAGCAAAATGAAAAGAACTAAAGATAAGTAATAGTAATTAATTAACTCAAATTTGACACCTAATCATATATATGAGAAAATATCTAGGAATACTTAATCCCCCTAATTTTCTAAACTTATGAATCACTAAAATCCCTCCAATATAATTATCAATCAATTACATGATCAATTGAATCTAATCTATCATATATTCCTCTCTCAAGTAAATTACATACCATATAGTAATTAACCTAATCACACTCTCATGTCAATCAAATTGCATACTATTCATTAAGTTCATCAATTATGGATCACATACATAAGAATCATACATCGCTGCCTAGAAACTATATATGTTATTTAATTAAGACAAAAAAATAAATAATTCACTCAAATATATTTAGTTGCCTCTATAGATAAATTGTTGGTCAAAAAATTAATAGCATAAAAATTAAATAATATAATTAAATTGAAATCATAATTGGGGTAAAATATTATATCATCACATGGTAAAAATTGGGTTCATAAGACCCCTAAATTAATAAATTAGCTAGACATAATTTTTTTCATGAAGCTCAAATTTTTCATAGAAATAAAAATTGATAAGGAAAGTAGAAGAAGAAGAAATAAAATCAATCTCTTGAATTGTAGAACAATCTCCTTTTGAATCTAAACCAAAATTGTATTTTTTTTTCAATTTTCTATATTTTTCTCCTTTCTTGGCTCCAAAAACTGATAAAAAATATGTTAATTTCGACTTATTAGGGTTTATGGAGCAATTATGGAGTTAAATTAAGAAAAAAGTTGAATTTGAATAATCAGATCAACTTCAGATCAAGGCTTGAGATGAAAAAGGATAAAATTAATAGTGCCAGCCAATAGAAATGGATCACACAATGACATGTGGTATTTATTGGTAGAATCAGCGTATGACGCAGGGCAAATGAATTGGTCTTGGTCAATGCACGCTAAGTCATCACCATGTGGCACACTTTTATTAGAAATTATAGCTTACATGGCACTTGGGTGGATAGAATGGATGAATAAGATAACAATGCATGGCACGACATTTGATTGTACATTAATACTCGGAATGAACGTGGTGTCGACATGTGGCAGGACGATGTGTCATATGATACGCATGATGTTGTACTATTGGCCTCTCTACTTATGTGGCATCCACATGGATTATCTTGTCACTTCTCCTACTTGTGTGGAATCCATATGGCATCTTCTGATTGGTCCTACATTAAAAAATTCCAAACAATTCCCAAAAATTATATTTTCACCCCTTTCACTAGAAAGTTCATATTTTATTATTTTTAACCCTAAAAATAATACTTGTTAAATAAAAAAAGAAAATATAAAAGTAGAAAAGTGCACTAATGACTCTACTTTCATTGAGTCATTAGCATGCAAGCTCACTCGTTGAAAACCAACAGTCTACCTAGCATGCATACTACAAAAGTCAATCTCATGGTATGTGTAAACATGTTCACATACAAAGGTTACTTAACTATATACATGTGTGAATTACTCATCTATAGTGATCAACCTTACACAAAGGAAGACAGATGCACTAAGTAAAAAGAAAGACATTGTGTTTTGTACATGGGAAGCAAATATACAAATACAAGTACAATGAGACTTACAACATGTACACTTGTGATAAAAGTGTGATGATTATTCGATTTTTTGCATGTGAACCATAAATTTGGCCTAAAGGAAGATTTATTTTTTGGCATGTTCTATTTGTTAGTATTTGATTAATACATCAAGATATCACTTAGACGTTAATATTTTTGATAAATGACAAAATATTAATGGAGTGCATGATATCTTGAGATGGGATCTTTGTTTGAATTTATTAATTTGATTTTGAGACTTATGTTAGATTTCTTTGTTTGTTTGTTATTGTTTGGATTTAGTAGTGAATGCTCCTACTAATATTACTATCAACATCAACTCTTTTTCTATGCTAAATGGCACTAACTTCAAGTCATAGCAAAAAAAACTCTTGATCATTCTTGGAGTCATGGATCTTGACCTTGTATTAATGAATGATACTATTGTACCTCTCATGGATGAGAATAGTTCTAATGAAAAGAAGGAAAAGGAAAGGTGGGAGATATCAAATCGCATGGAAAAAGGCCATTTGAAAAGCATTCAAGGGCGTAATGTCTGAAAAGATCACTACTACTAAGAAGTTCTTTACAAATATTGATAAGTGATTTATTTGGAAAGAAAAGGTTTAAATAAGTAGGATTTTGACAAGTCTAATTTCAATATGGTATAGGGGTAAAGGAAATACCAAGGAGTACATCATAGAGATGTATAATCTTGCTTTCAAGTTAAGAGTACTTAAGCTAGAACTCTCTGAGAACTAGTTGGTGCATTTGGTTTTAAATATCCCATTAGACACAGTTTATCCAGTTTAATAGGAGCTATAATTTTCGAAAAGAGACTTGGTCTTTAAGTTAGCTCATCTCATATTGTGATCAAGAAGAGAAAATGCTAAAGAAAATAAGATAAAGAGTGCTCACCTAGCCATAAACTCTAAGTATAAAGACAATGGAAAGAAAAGGAACAAGGATAAGTTATAGATATGGCACCTTAAAAGAAACAAGAAAAGAAACCATATGAACCAGAAGGTACTGGTTGTTTCTTTTGGGAGTTGAAAGGCACAAGAAAAAGCATTCTTCTAACTATCACACATTGTATGCTAAGAGAGCTTTACTTCTTAATTTAGTTTTTTTAGGTTAATTTAACTTCAATACCTAGACACACATGGTGGATAGATTATGGTGCAAAAAATCACATTTGGTCATCAAGTTTTTGGCGCCGTTGCCGGGGATTTGGTCATCAAGTTTTTGGCGCCGTTGCAGGGGATTTGGTCATCAAGTTTTTGGCGCCGTTGCCGGGGATTTGGTCATCAAGTTTTTGGCGCCGTTGCCGAGGAAGGAATAACGTTTTTAAATTATTTATCAAAATCTTAAAAAAAAATTTGTGCTGTAAATAATTGTGATATTTTTCTTTAATAATCAAATTTCAAAATTAATAAAAAAAATTAAAAAATTAAAAATTAAAAAAATAAAAAAATAAAATAAAATAATTTTTTTTAGTTAAAATAATTTAGAAATTTGAAATTTGAATAAATTTTTTACCGTTCATGAATAGTAAAAAAAATAATAATAAATAAAAATTAAAAAATAAAAAATAAAAAATAAAAAAAAACAAAAATTTAAATTTCAAAAATTTTAAGTTAATGAGAAATAATATAGCGTGAATAGTAAAATAAAAATTACCGTTAATAAAAAAAAAATTTCAAAAACTTAAATTTCAAAAATTTTAAGTTAATAAGAAATAATATAGCGTGAATAGTAAAATAAAATTTTACCGTCCATGAATAGTAAAAAAAAAAATTTCAAAAATTTTAAGTTAATAAGACATAATATAGCGTGAATAGTAAAATAAAATTACCGTTCTTGAATAGTAAAAAAAAACATTACTTGAATTTATACCTAATTAACTAAATAACATGAAAAGTAAAAATCTAAGGGAGTTATGTCTAGGAAACTAGTTTTTGGAAGCCTTTGTGCCACTAGTCTTTCCTGGGAACGTTGCTCTGGCTAGGAGAATGGTATTTAAGGAGCCATTTGCACCACCATTCTTTCTTGGGAGCACTCTTGGTTAATACTAATTATGTTACAAAAAAAAAATAATAATAATAAAATAATTTTTTTTTCTTTTTTAGGGTTTAACTAGTTTTGTTTAGTGCTTTGTATTAAATAACATGTAAATTTTCTCTAAATTTTTTATTTTGTTGACAGGAGTTTTAAATTTACGTTTACAATAGTCTATGCGTGGTAGGAGATCCTTAGGAAACCCCCTTACACCATATGTAAATAATTTTCATAAATTTAAACAAGTGTCAACAAAACTGGATTCCACCCATCGACCTGTTTTTGAGCCAAACATAGAACCAAGTCTTAATCCTTTACTAGAACCAAAAGAAATGGAGGAAAACCAACATGTTAGGGAAACCACGATGAAGGAGTTTGCAAGACCGGTGATTGGCACGGCAACTGCCGCTATCCAGTTGGGAGAGGCTGCTCGGAATTATGACCTTAAAAATATTCATTTTTCTATGCTTCCTTCCTTTTATGGGTTACCTAATGAAGATTCTCTTTTCTTTATGAGAGATTTCTATGCTATGGTCCAAACATTCCCCCTCGGTATTCTAAACGAGGATCAACTTAGAATGAGATGTTTTCCCTACACATTAAAGGATAAGGCCAAAGCTTGGTTGATGTCACTTCCCCCAGGTTCTCTGATGACATGGGGTAACATTTACAATAAATTCATGGGAAAATTCTATTCCCATAAAAAAACATCAGAGTTGAGAGGAAAGATTGCTACTTTCTCTCAGATGGATGGAGAACCATTCCATGAAGCTTGGGATAGGTTCAAAATGTTTCTCACTCAATGTCCCCATCATAGCTTTCCCCTGCAGTTGCAGAACCAATTCTTTTACAATGGACTTACACAACAATGTCAGTTCATTGTCGACAACGTTGCAGGAGGAGCAATAGGAGAAAAGACTGCCTCAGAGACGTATAACCTCTTTGAGATGTTGGGTGCTAATTCCCAACAGAAAAGCTCCCAAGTGAGAAAAGCTGGAGTTCATGAAATCGACTCCAGTAATGAAGTTCAACAACAACTTGTTCAACTGACTAAGCAAGTTGCCCTTCTCGCTACACAAACCAACACCAATAATGAACAATATGGTTTGTATAGCAACATGGGACATGGTACTGAAGCCTGTCCATATCAAGGAGAAACAACTGGACCTGAACAGGTCAATGTGTTGGGAGCATATCAGCAGAGACCAAGGTTTGACCCCAATTCAAATACCTATAATCCTGGGTGGAGAAGTCATCCAAATTTCTCTTGGAGGCAAAACAACCCTTCTTTCACTCAAAGCTCAAACCAGGCAGGCCAGCAATTCCACCCACCTATTCCAAGAAGCATTCCCAATAAACCAACCCTGGAGGACAACTTGAATTCTTTTATTCAAGTTTGTAGGGATAACCAATCTAAAACCAATCAACGGTTGGACTCTGTGGAAGCTTCTATTAAAAAGGTGGAAGTTCAAGTTGAACAGTTAGTTGAACATTTGCAAAAAGGCAAAGACTAATTTGAAACTTAAATGAATTCAATGAAGAGGAGACATTGAGTTTTTCATTCTGCAATCTCCAAGCAACGTCTTACTAGAAGACGATAAATTTTAGTTTTGTATGGGAGGTCACCCATTATTGTATTTTCCTTTGTTTTAGTTTGCATGTAATAAAAATTCAGATGAAATAAATTCGTTTGTTTCAAAAATTCTGTCCATTCGTTTAAATTTAAAAAAAAAATTTAGGTTCCTTGCACCTTTTTGCTTTAAGCCTTTACGTTTTATCAAGTTATAAATATTTCTTAGAGATATCTACTAAGAGCAAAATGTTGATACACAATAGGAGGAGGATCATTTTCAACTACAAACAACCATGGGAGATGCTGAAGATAGGCGGAAAAAGATGAAAGAATATACAATGCCAATCATTGGCAATGTAACTTCTGGTATCCAATTACAAGAGGCTGCAAGGAATTATGAATTGAAAAAGATTCATTATTCTTTGTTGCCTTCCTTTTACGGTATCCCTAATGAAGACCCTTTGCATTTCATTCGAGAATTCTATGCTATTGTCCAAACCTTTCCACTACATGCAATTAATGAAGATCAACTTAGGATGAGGTGTTTTCCTTACACTCTCAAAGATAAAGCTTGGTCATGGTTCATTACTCTACAGTCAGGTTCTCTTAAAACTTGGGAGGCAGTCTATGAAATTTTTATGGGTAGGTTCTATTCCCATCAAAAGACTGTTGATCTAAGAACAAAGATAGCAACATTTTCTCAAATGTATGAAGAGCCCTTTCATGAAGCTTGGGAACGATTCAAACTCCTTTTCATTCAATCTCAAAATCATAGCTTTCCATTACAGCTACAAAACCAATTCTTTTATGATGGATTGACACTACAGAGTCAATACATGGTTGATAATGCTGCTGGAGGTGCTGTAGGAGAAAAGACCGCAGAGGAAACCTATAATCTCTATGAGCTATTGGGTTCTAATTCCCAACAAAGAGGTGGTAGAAGGAAAGAAAAGGTCAATGAAGTCGGCTCTGATAATGAGATAACCTTGCAACTTGCTGAATTGACTAAACAAGTGAAATTCCTCACTTCCCACCAAATTTCAAATCAAGAGGTATGTGAAGTGTGTTGTTCAATTGGGCATGGTACTCATAATTGTTCAAATACTTGTGATTCTAGTGTCGATGCCATAAAGGAAGTCCAATCTTTTCAAAGGTATCATCCAAACACCTATAATCACCCAGCCTACACCCAATATCCAACACTAAGGTCGGATAACAACCACCCTTACCCACCAAGCCAATCTTTTCAACCAACCTTAGAAGATAGCTTGAATGCTTTTATTCAAGTTAGTCGTGACAACCAATTGATGATTAATCAAAGGTTGAACACCATGGAGGCTTCGGTTAAAAGAATTGAATCTAAAGTTGGGCAACTGGCTGAACAAATGCAAAAGAAAGAACCAGGAAAGTTGCCCAGTCGACCAGAACAAGCAAAGGATGTAAGAACCCTTCGAAGTGGTAAGGTAGTCAATACCAGTTTACCTGAAATCTCTAACAATCTACCTTGTAGTTCAGGTAACAAAGAAGGCGATATTCTAATCTCGCAAAAAGGAGAAACAAGTGTTAAACTTAACAAGCCTTCTGAAAAACTCATTGGGGGGTCATCTGACACCCCCAAAATTCAAAAGACAACAGAACCACACCAGATACAAGTACCTTTTCCCCACCAGTTGAAAGAATCCAAACAAGATAAGCAATTCAATGATCTTTTTAATATGCTCTCTAAAGTAAATATTAATTTACCATTATTAGAAGTGATCATGAATGTGCCCTCATATGCCAAGTTTTTCAAAGAGTTGAATACTAAGAAAAGGAGGTATGAACTGAATGAACGAGGAGTAGTATCAGAAATTTCTAGCGCTGTACTTCAGCACAAACTACCCCCTAAGTTGAAAGACCCTGGAAGTTTTATTATAAACATAACTATGAGGGATAGGAAGGTTGCTAAAGCAATGCTTGATTTAGGTGCTAGTATAAATTTGATGCCCTACTCTATATTCTTACAGCTAAATCTAGGGGATTTAAAACCCACAACTATGTCCCTTCAACTTGCAGATAGATCTCTTAAATATCCAGAGGGAATAGTTGAGGATGTGTTGGTACAGGTAGACAAACTGATAATACCTGTTGACTTTGTGGTTCTGGATATGCAAGAAAATCCAGCATTGGACAGAGAGCACACAATATTGCTTGGTAGACCATTTATGGCAACTACTAAAACTATTATTGATGTCCAAGATGGAAATTTGACAATGACAGTCTTAGGAGAGACTGTTCATTTTAAAGTTTTTGATTCTTCACCTTTTCCTTCTCTTTCTGCCATCGATGAAATATTCGATGTTGATCCTTTGGATAATCTTATCCAAAGCACCTTTTTCCAAACCAGAATAGAAGACAAGCTTGAAACCGTTCTTACACTTGAAAAGGTTGAAGAAGATTTAGATGAAGAAATTAAGGGGTACCTTAAACAACTAGACAATAATGAAGTGATGACAAAATCTAGTACACTTTTAAATCTACCCAGTTCTTCATCTATTAAAGAGGCCAATCCACCTGAACTTGAACTCAAAGACTTACCTGAGCACTTAAAATATGTGTTTTTGGGAGAGGGAGAAACTTATCCAGTGATAATTTCTTCAACCTTGACCAAACCACAAGAAAAGGAACTCATCAAAGTGCTTAAACAGTTTAAGAAATCTATAGGTTGGAGTATAGGGGATATAAGAGGCATTAGTCCAACAATGTGTATGCACAAGATCAACTTGGAGGATGGTGCTAAACCTGTACGAGAGGCCCAAAGAAGACTAAACTCAAACATGCAAGAGGTAGTTAAAAAAGAAATTCTTAAATTATTAGAAGAAGGGATTATCTATCCTATTGCGGATAGTAAGTGGGTTAGTCCAGTGCATGTGGTACCAAAGAAATCTGGGATAACAGTTGTTAAAAATGACAAAAGTGAATTAGTGCCCACTAGAATAATCACTGGATGGAGAATGTGTATAGATTTTAGGAAACTAAATTTATATACGAAAAAGGATCACTTTCCTCTTCCATTCATTGATCAAATGTTGGAAAGATTAGCTGGGCACGAATTTTACTGTTTTTTGGATGGACTGTCTGGATATTATCAAGTACCCATAGCACCAGAAGATCAGGAAAAGACCACATTTACATGTCCTTTTGGGACATTTGCTTTTCGCAGAATGCCATTTGGGTTATGCAATGCCCCTGCCACTTTCCAGAGATGCATGATATCATTTTCTCGGACATGGTGGAGAAATTCATTGAGATTTTCATGGACGATTTCTCTGTCTTTGGGAACTCATTTGATGATTGCTTACATAAATTGACTTTGGTTTTAGAAAGATGCATTGAATGCAATCTAACCCTTAGTTGGGAGAAAAGTCATTTTATGGTTCAACAAGGGATAGTTTTAGGACATATAATTTCAAACAAGGTTATTGAAGTTGATAAGGCAAAAGTTGAATTGATATCCAAACTACCTCCCCCTACATCTGTGAAGGGGATAAGAAGCTTCTTGGGACATGCAGGATTTTACAGATGATTTATTAAAGATTTCTCTAAAATAAGTCGTCCCTTATGTAACTTGCTATCCAAAGATGCTGATTTTGACTTCAACAATGACTGCCTTATTTCCTTTAATACCTTGAAAGATAAACTAACATCTACCCCTGTTATAATGGCACCAAACTGGTCTTTACCTTTTGAAATAATGTGTGACGCTTCTGATTATGCAATAGGAGCAGTCTTGGGACAAAGAGTGGATAAGCGTTTACATGTCATCTATTACGCTAGCAAAACACTCAATGATGCCCAAATGAATTATACCACCACTGAAAAGGAATTCTTGGCTATAGTATTCTCTTTAGACAAATTTCGGTCTTATTTAGTAGGATCTAAAGTGATTGTGCATTCTGATCATGCTGCTTTAAGATACCTATTAAGTAAACCAAATGCCAAGCCAAGATTAATCAGGTGGGTCTTACTCTTACAAGAATTTGACCTAGAAATCAAGGATAAGAAAGGCAGTGAAAACTTAGTAGCTGACCATTTGTCTAGGTTGATTTCTGACTTCAATTCTCTTAAAGATGAGAGTAATGAAGATATAGTTGAAACCTTTCCTGATGAACAGTTATTTTTCATAGGTCCGAACCCATGGTACGCTGATATTGTAAACTATCTTGCCACTGGTGTTTTGCGACCTAACACTTCATATCAGGACAAGAAAAGGTTTTTTAAAACTATTAAGGACTATTTCTGGGATGACCCTTATTTATACAAGATTGGTCAAGATCAAGTCATCCGGAGATGTGTACCTGAAGAAGAACATAAGAGCATTCTGACTTTTTGTCATGAACTTCATTGTGGGGGTCATTTTGGAGGTGAAAAGACAGCCCGTAAGATATTACAGTCTGGATTCTTTTGGCCCACTCTTTTTAAAGATGCTCATATGTTTTGTGCACAATGTGATAGATGTCAAAGAACAGGAAACATAAGCAAAAGAGATGAAATGCCTTTGACATCTAATTTAGTTGTTGAACTCTTTGATGTATGGGGGATTGACTTTATGGGTCCTTTTCCCCCATCTAATGGTTTTCAATACATTTTGGTTGCTGTGGATTATGTGTCCAAGTGGGTAGAAGCTATCCCCACCAAAACCAATGATGCTAATGTTGTTGTGAAATTCTTGAAAGATTTCATATTCAGTAGGTTCGGAACGCCTAGAGCTATAATAAGTGATGGAGGTAGCCATTTTTGTAACAAACTCTTTGATGGAGTACTAAACAAGTACAACATCACACATAAGGTAGCTACTTCATATCATCCTCAAACTTCCGGTTTAGTGGAAGTAAGTAATAGGCAAATTAAGGGAATATTGGAACGCACTGTGCGTCCTTCAAGGAAGGATTGGGCATTTAAGTTAAATGATGCCTTATGGGCATATCGCACCGCTTACAAAACACCTATTGGGATGAGCCCTTACCGGTTAATCTTTGGGAAAGCGTGCCACCTTCCAGTTGAACTTGAACACAAGGCTTACTGGGCAATTAAAGAGCTAAACATGGATTTAGATAAAGCAAGTGAAAAACGATTACTCCAGCTTCATGAGTTGGAAGAAATTAGGAATGAAGCTTATGAGAATGCCAAATTATACAAAGAGCATACTAAGCGCTATCATGACAAGAGGCTAGTTCCTAAAACTTTTCACCCTGGAATGAAAGTTCTTTTATTTAACTCTCGTTTGAGATTGTTTCCAGGAAAGCTGAGATCAAGATGGGATGGACCATTCAAAATAGTTCAGGTATCTGAACATGGAGTGGTAGAACTATTGGACTCCAAGACACAAAAAACGTTCAAAGTTAATGGCCATCGTGTCAAGCCTTATTTAGAAGAACCAAACAACATTGCTGAAATGGATTGCATTTGGCTGAGTAACCCTTAGCACCAAAAAGATACGTCTTGCTAAGACGTTAAACTAAGCGCTGGATAGGAGGCAACCCATCATGTTAGGTAATTTTTTGTTATTTGTTTTATTTACTTAATTTTATTGTTTATTTTAGTTTACTTATATGTGAATAATTTTTAAAATTGTTAAAACTAAAATATTTGTTGAGATGTTAGAAGTTCACAGCAATCTGTCTGTATACACTTTAATGATGAATATGATGGATGCACCTGCATTTCTTCATTACTACTTACACATTCTCAAGAAATAGGTAATCTTTCTCCTCTTTTCTCTTTATCTTTAATTTGCAGTTGTTACATTGAGGACAATGTAAGTTCTAGGTTGGGGGTGGTGAAAAGTTACCATGCATAATAAAAAAAAAATTCACAAAAATTTATCATTTCTTTAAATCAAATTTAAGTAAATAGTTAAGTCTTTGGTACTGTTAGATTAATTTTTGAAAACATATCATGAAATATTTTGTAATTATTTTTGATAATTAGTTAGTTTTTGTCATAACTAGTATTTCTTGATAAAATGTGGAAATTATATTAAACCCAAAATCGGTGTTTATGAATTTTTTTTAGTGGAGACTACCCTTGTGAGATATAATTTGAACCTAATTTCTTTTATTCAGAGTGAAATATATATTTTTTCTACTCCAAACACATTTCTTATTTATTCAAAAGTTTAGATGATCTCTATAGGTATTAGCATTGAATGTATGAATTTTTTCTCATCTTAATAGAGTATCATATATTTTTGATTATTATTTTTGTTTAGATTAAACGATTTGAGTAGAAATTGATAGTATATGCTTATATCTCATTCATGCATGACTGCTACAAAAACAAAAAGACATATCTGGGGTTACCTAAACCAAGATCAAACAGAAAAGCCACAAAATTAACCACTCACCAAAATCCAAAAAAAATGTACAATCTGTACATGGGTTGACTCTCTAAAAAATACATATATTGAAAAAAAAAATGTTTAGAGAGATAAAAAAAAATAGTATCATCTACATACTATGACCCACATTGCCAACAAAGTTGTGAGTAAAGGCTAAATACAAAAGAAAGATATAGGAAGTAATTCCCTAAAAAGTCATTGCAATTTCTTCATTTGTAAAAAGCATATATCTTGAAATTCCTTCTTAATGAGTTTAATTTATGCATGAAAATAATTTTTATATATGATATCTTTATAATTTATACATTCGATTCCTTTCATGAGATCAATGTTAAAATAACACTTTGAGCCTTTATTCTTTATACATATGCGAACATATTAGTTCATTTCTATACATCAACTCTTTCGCATATAAATTAGTATGAGTGTTTGAACCCATAGGATTCAGTGCTTTGAGAATATTGACTTGTGAGGAATAGAGTCGAAGCGAATTCTGATTCATGACACTGAAATTGGGTAAAATTAAATTGACACATTTTTGAAATGAAATATGAAAATGATTTTCGACTAATTATTATAATAAAATCATGATTGTTTAAAGAGATTAAAATAACTTATGCTTGAGATTTTAATTATGATCTTAAAGGAGATTAAAAAGTGTGAGAAATTTTTGTGATATGTTGTTTTCTTTTATTCTTAAATTAATTTTTGATTGTGTTGTAATTGTAGTTTTTGATTTGATTGTTTTTATAGTTTCTTTTGATTTTTACAATTAGTTCAATGTTTGTGGGTATCATTACTGAAAACCCTCACGAGACTCAAACTCGTCCACTAGGGCAACCTAGGGGTTTAAAGGCTTGTTGCATAGGCTAAATGCAACTGTTTCAATCCACGAAAGTGATTTAGGATAGTTTAATTTTTAGCTTTTATCGCTTCTCTTGCTAAGGGACTAGCAAGAAGCTGGTTGGGGGTTGTGATGAGTGCTCAAAAAGCACTAAAATAACCATGATTTTATGTACATTAATTGATTAAAAATATATATATTTATATGTTTTATCATATATTTATATAAATTTGTCTTTTTCGGAATCACGGGTATTCTTATTGTTTTTCAGGTATTTTAGCTTAAAAATGCAATTTAAAGACTAAAAGAGAAATACTTGAAGCAATACATCACAAATATATTAATAAATAAGTGGGAAAATGTCAACAAACATGGAAAAATTGGACAAAATGGGTCGAAAAGGTCAAAAATGTCAAAAAGATGGAAATCGCGCGCCGCAGCCCAGCCGCGTGCGCAGCCCAGCGCCCCATGCCGCGCGTGCCCCAGCGCACGGGCACTGTTCACGCGCGCCGAGCTACGCGCAGCGACAGCCTTCCCCGCGCGCGCGCAGCGCCCAGCAGCAGCCCCTCCGCGCGCCCAACGCGTTTTCGCCCCATTTTTCACATGCAGCCGCCCTTGTGACGTCATGCTGACGTCATTAATGACATCAGCAATTCCAATACGCGTTTTTACATTTTTTAATATTTTTTTAACATTTTTTACTCATTTTTTCTCTTCCCTTCACTTCAAATGACACCTTCAAAACACACTTCTCTCTTCTTTCTTTCTCTCATTTCTTAGTTTTTAAGTTTCTCTTAGTTTCTTTCTTAGTTTCTAAGTTTTTCTTAGTTTCCTTCTTAGTTTTTAGTTCAATTCTCTTAGGTTTAGAGTTCTTCTCTTTTTGAGAGGAACTTGTAATGTTTTTGTAATAATTTAGATTTTTGATTCAATAAATGGGAGTGCAAATTCCGCTTGGAGGTTTTCTAGCAACGGGAATAGCGTCGAAGTTCTGTAAGGATTTTATTTTCTTTACAGTTATTTTTATGCTTTATTCTTACATGTTATATTTAATTTGTCTGTGATTAAATTTAACTCTGCTAGCTGTTTATAAACATGATATAATAATAACGTTGTTATGCTTGCGAAATATTAAATAGGTGAAAATTTCTAAAATGAATTGATTTTGTTTTTATTCAAGATTTTTATATTAAGAATGTTAGAGAGAAATATATTATTTTTCATTACAAACTTAAAACTGAAAATTAGATTTTAAGGTTTAGTTATCCGGTCTAATTTAGAGTAGTGCTCTTTTATTTGTTGGTACAATCGCCCGGTAGTTAGAGTGAAACTCTATTTCAAAAGTTTTTATAAGAATTATTATGTGAAAATGTATTGACAACATGTTTTCAATAGTGGTTTTAAAACTTGAAAGTTAGTACTCGGATAATTAAATTCTTATGTTTAATTTGGACACCTTGAATAATGTTTAAATTATCTAACCC
The DNA here is from genome assembly GCA_037013495.1 of Hippophae tibetana. NCBI lineage: Eukaryota > Viridiplantae > Streptophyta > Magnoliopsida > Rosales > Elaeagnaceae > Hippophae > Hippophae tibetana. The sequence continues at coordinate 18,238,750 of CM072810.1, forward strand.
CACCAAAGGTGGCATTTAAATGGTTCATTTTCAATCTCTTAGAAAAAGGAATTAATTTAATTAACCAAATTAGTTATCAACCCCACCCATAGGTGTTAATTGATTTGTTTAGTTAACAAAGAATATCTAACCCCACCAAAGGTGGTATTTATATAAAAAAAAAAGAGAGAATCAATAAAATATCAATTTATATCTTTAATAACCTAGATAATATGAGCAAGCATAATTAATTTAGTTATTATATCCATAAATACTCCACTAATATAAATGATAAAATTTGCATAAATATTTATTGAATCTGTATTTGTATTTATTTTTAGATAAATATTTATTGAATTTGTATCTATGTTTATTTTTTATGTTATTAGATTATATTTAATTAATCTGTATATATGTTTATTTTATGTTATTAGATTAGGAACACAAAAACCAAACTATCGTGACAGGATGTTTAGGATTTAATTTCGTTTTTAAAAGTTTGAATAATAAATTAAAAACCACATACATTCCTTCCTTAGATGGACCTTGGGAGTATACTTATCATTTTCTTCAAAATGATTCGTGCACTTGCGAGAGTTTTATAAATATTAAAACCAAAGTATTGGCAAGAATCGACGATGTCGGTTTTTGCTCATCAATAGGTAGTGTCACCTGAGTTTCCAAGAGCCAAGTGATGGTGAAAGATACTCTATATACGTGATGACATGATGATTCATAGGAAAATTTAGATTATTGTTTTATATAGATCTTTTCGTGGAATTTATTGTACCATCTTTTAGATGAAACTTGATTTTTATTTTTTGCTTTAGACAAATCTAGTTATTCTTATTCTTTTAAGAATGTAAAGCTTAGTTTGTATCATGATTCAAAATTGCTTGTTTCAAGTTCTTTGTCAAGTTACAATATTCTTTATTTAATTGATATGATTTCTTTATTTAATGAATCATTGTAATTAAATACACGAGATAAAAAAAATTAACCAATGAGAATTCAACTGAATTATGGCATAGGATATTAGATCATATCTCTTGACGGAGAATAGAACAACTTGTGTAAGACAAAATTCTAGACCCCTTAAATTTTATAGATTTTCATGTTTGTGTTAACTATATAAAGAAGAGTTAAACCAACAAAAGGAAATTTGAACCAAAGTCTTAGAACTTATACATATAGATATTTGTGGACCATTACCTATCATTTCTTGGAATACTCAACAAAATTTTATAATGTTCATAAACAATTTTTTTTAGGTATGATATAAATTTTTCATTTATGAAAAGTTAGTAGCTGAATGTGTTCAAAAGTTATATGACTAGGTGAGAACCAACTCAGCAAAAGGATTGGATATGTTAGATTTGATCATGATGGTTAGTACTATGGAAAATAAGATGGCTCAACTGAACAACATCTAGGATCTTTTGCTAAGTTTCTAGAGGATGCAGTATCATCCAACAATACACTATGTTGGGTTCACCCACTATGAATGGTATTGTTGATAGATGAAGTAGGGTGCTTAAGGACTTGGTAAGGAGTAGGATTTATCATTCTACCTTACCATAATTACTTTAGGGAGAAGCACCAAAGACTAAATAATATATCCTTAATAAGATCCCATTAAAACGACAACCAAAACCCTCCCAAACTTTGTATAGGCAAGAAGCCTTATTTAAAGAACTTGCACGTTTGGGGATGTCCAGTTGAGGAAAATCTCTATAGGCCTAATGAAAAGAAAAGAGAATCAAAGATGGTAAATTTCTACTTTATTGGATACTGTGAAAGATCCAAGGGTGCAAGTTTTATGATCTCATGTCTAAGTCAATTTTTGAGTCAAAAAATGTTCCATTCTTTAAGGATGTTGAATTTATGGGAGAGAGACAATTAGGGAATTTTTATTTGAATACAAATATATTCATATTCCCATAGTCAACACTCGCTGAGTCAACAACACATGGTACAACGTGATTTGCAGAGAGGGATGGTGTGGTGCACGAGTGGAACGTGTGGAGCAATGATGTAGCGACATGTGGAATGATGGGTTGACCGATTTCCAAACTCAGATTGAACGTCATGCTGACACGTGGCATATGTTTCGTCCTCCTCACATACGACATGACGTGATTCACTCTCTATGCTTGCGTGGCATCTGTATGGCTTGCCCAGTCAACTCATCTGCCTACATGGCATGCCACGTGGTAACTCCTGATTAATCCTGCGTTAAAAATCTCAAAAATTATATTTTCACCCTTTTTCATTAAAAAGTTTATATTTTAATATTTTTTTACCCAAAAAATACTATTTATTGAATAAAACAAGTAAATATTAAGTAAAAAAGTGTGGTAATGCCTCTATTTTCATAGAGTCATCAGTGATGCCTCTTTTTATATTAGGCATATAGATACTCTAGGATTGCTATCAGTGTATTATAAGATTATCATAAAATAGTTATATCAAAAAGGTTATCAGAGATATATCATGCATAATTGAAAACCAAGTGATACCTATATGATCTCAATTAGTGCCTTCAGCTTGATTTTGAGGAAAGGGAAATGCATAATATTCCTTGTGCATCAATAATAAGGAATATAATGTATGCTCAGGTATGCACACATCTGGATATTGTATATATTGTTGGGATGTTGGACAGGTATTTAAGTAGTCTAAGAATAGACCATTGAAATGTACCCAAGATAGTCTTATTGTACTTAGAACAAAAGACTACAAGCTCACATATCGAAGGTGAGATTAGCTTGAGATCATTAGGTATACTGACTCCAATTGTATTGGATGCCAAGATAGTATGAAATCTACATCAGACTATGTCTACTTGCTAGTTGGGGGGTGCTATCTCCTAGAAGAATGTTTAAAAGTTACTTGCTAATTAGGGATGCTATCTCTTAGAAGAATGTTAAAAATTCTCTTATAGCCTATTCTACCATGGCGGTAGAGTTTATATCATTTTATGAGGCACTATATCATGGAATATGGCTATAGAGTTTTGTCAGCTATGCACAATGGATAGCATTTAAAGGCCACTCAAATTATTTTGTGAAAGTAAGGTAGGAATGCTATATTTCACTACCAACATGAACTTAATGAAGTCAAAGAATATAGACATAAAGTTCCTAGTTGTGAAGGAAAGAGTTCAAAATAGAAAGGAGTCTATAAAGAATCGGTGCAAACTCCATGATTATGGATCTACTTACTAAGGGATTTCCACTCAAATTGTTTCATGTGCACACTACTTATATGATTTTCATATCAATTGAGGATATTCTGTTTCAGTAGGAGTTTTTAATTTTAAATATTTATTTAATTTAGGCAATTTTTTAGTTATTCCACATTATGGATATTTTGTGGTCATTTTTTACAAAAATAATGTTTTGGTTTATTCATACTATAATTTGGGTATGATTTGATCTCACAAAGGTTCAAGGCTAGACCACATAGAAATAGGTATGTTAAGATCACATTACATGAAATTTCCATGTTATACATCCACATCACGATCCGTGTCATTCAATCGTATCGGCATACTTGACCATTGATAAATCAAGTTATGAAAAATGTAACGAAGGCTGATTTGATCCTATATTGGTATAATTGATGGACCATAATGGATACAAATACATTTCAATAATAATAGCAAATTTGAGCTCATATGGTTTTTTTTGTGATGCATAATTATAAAGTTACACATATAGCCTAAGTATGAGATTGTTAGATCATTAATCCAAAGTTGTGTTTATATGTGAATAATTATATGTTATGGATTGATATATAAGTTAAGCTCATTCTAAAAATGATCTATTAAGATTTGAGTAATTTGAGCTTTAATGCATTTGATAGAGTGAGCCTTTAATGTGTAAAGGCGTAAGGATAATTTTTATTTTTATCATTTGCTAAAATAGAAATACAATTGCTATCCATATATATATATATATAGTGGTTATGGCCCCTAGGTCATATGCTTGATCATATTTTTATTTGAAATCCCATCATTATTAGAGGGAGCAAAGAGAAGGCTAATGACTCTCTAAGGAAAATGTGTAGAACCATAAGGCTAACAACTCAACTTTAATAATTAATTTATGGCTATAGATTTAATAGTTTCTATATATTTATCTTTGATTCTTGATGATATAACATAAATGTTTCTAGATTATTTTGAGTGATGTTTTCACCAAAGGATATTTATCTAAGAGTTTCTATGTTTTCCTTTTATTTTGTTACTTGAATATGAAGATGATTCTGGGCCTGATTTTGTGACCCGAATATTTCTTGTTTTCCTATATTACAAATGCAATGATAATTTAGAGAATATGAAGGCACCAAATCCGATCAAGAAACTGTGTAAACTAGACCAAACCCGAAAATAAGACTGGATCGGATTATTTCTATAATACAACGATTGGGCCCAGTTTTGTAATACAGAATACATATAAATCAGACTAGACTTGTTAGACCATTTGTAATATTTTAATTAAAAATAATTAAAATATACGTTGAAATGCTTTTCAAAGAGATTGAACTTCTACCCTCCTTATTAGAGAGAGCTACTAAACCACAAGGCCACCACAAAATTTTTATCATACAATAGTTTTTTAACATATTTATTTGTATATTATATTAAATTTTAATAGAAAATATAAAACACAGACATAAGGGGACTCAAACGTGGTAGCTGTTTGCTACATGTATTGTGCTTCAACCAATTG